>OZ014486.1:1149277-2497023 GCA_963965965.1 Trididemnum nubilum | reverse complement strand
AGCAAGCTTGTTGGAAAGTGACATACGTCAAACTTGGATTTTTGCTAATTTGGAAAACACTTTGCTAGATGAACACAAGATCTTGCAAGATGCTACTTGTTGACCGTAAGCTAACAATTTTTTTTATCTGTAAGTTTACAGACATCAGAGCTTACAAAGACGGCCCAGCACATTCTTCCTTTGTTTCGCTTGGTGATTGACTTGAAGATTTATTTTCAGATGAAGTAATCAGGTTGCCTATGTTTTCTATCGAAGCCACTTTTACACGAGCTCATTTTTGGAAACTGTTGCGGTGAAATCTTTTCATGTTGTCTTGACTTACAGCTACATCAACACCTCCAATTCCCTTGCGACGTTCTGAACGTTGATCAAGTAAAAACTTTAATTCCCTTGAATGAATTCGGGCAGATATTGGGCAGGAGCAAATTACTTTAGTTCTCCAATGATCCGTGCAAGGAATGCTTTCCTCTTCCATAGTAGCATCAAATAAAAATTTACATTTGCATGCACAAATGTCAAAAAGCTCATAACATTGCTTTTCAAAATCAGCAAGTTTTTTCAAATAACTAGGGGATGACATTCTTGCCTTGGGCTGTGCCTTTAAGTTGGAAAGAAGCTGTATACTGGTTTAAATTTTTTCACAAATTCTTCGTGATGACAGCAAAGTGTTTTCCAAATTAGCAAAAATCCAAGTTTGACGTATGTCACTTTCCAACAAGCTTGCTACTTCATATATAGTTGGATTATAATTGGGACCCTTTCCAGCTTTAAGCTCATTCTGCCTTAAGTAATATCCTGGTATAACATTTTGCAGCGTTGGTAGGGAACGTAGTTTGGTCAACTTTTCCATCATGCTAACTTTATTTAGAATATTCTGACGTGACATCGCAGTTGACAATCAAATCTTGATATTTCCAGCTAAAGATTTTCAAAACTAACTTGCTAAAATCTCTGCAAAACACACAAGTTTAAACTTTTTTTTTTGCGTAAATGAACTTTATTTTGAAAATAGTGCTCCCTTCCACTTGCATTGGTAGACCATTACTGCTCTATAAAAATTGAAGCTACTATTACTTCATATTAATAGGCTAACAACAGCTCATCGAACACTTATGCATATCAGTTACTCCTTTTTTCTTTGTAAAAATCTTTTATAGTCCCACCTCTAACTCTTCTCCAGGTTTGATTATCTTGGTAGTTTTTAGTTTGGTTTTGATCACATAGGAAAGCTCATGTTAAACCAGCCAGTTTTTTATATTTTTTCAAAATATCTCCATACAGAGTTAATTATGTTTCTGTAGGTGTTGTAATTCTACTTTTAAACTATTCATAAGTGGTATTAATAAGCTGAAATAACAAAGAATACAAATTGCACAAGATTCATTTGCATGTGAGATTTTATAGCAACTGTTAAGTTACTCAGTTGAAAACATTAACTTATACAAACAATGGCACAAAATGGCAAAATTTGCCCTCAAAAACCTTTTTTCTTGTTTTACAGTAAAACTAAAGGTTTTAAGGCTATGGTATGTTAAGAAGTTAGATATAAACTTTGGTGTTCTGCAACTTTTGACACCAAAATTAGAGCTCTATGATCACTAGAAGTGGAGATATTAAAAATCGGGGGTCGCGGGGGGGCCAAAACAGAAAAGGGGAGTGTGGGCCGCTTAAACAAATTTTTTTTTCAAAAAAGTTTTTTTTCTTTCTTCAAGTTGGGTCATTTCACAAACCATGATGACTAGCCACTAGGTAAGTTGGTCGGAGTGTTACACCCTATTAGCTATACCGACGAGGAATAAAAGACGAATGTCGATTCCGAAACAGTATGTCTTAGGCTGTTAATCAAAGGTTTGATTGTGCCTATAAGACTCTGTATACTGTCTATAGCTTATTATTAATTTTCTCAGTACATTGTTCTTCATAGTTTTGTGATTATTCATTAAATACCTTTTATATTCTTCCTAGAAGGGTTAATAAAAATACCGTTCAAAATTTACATCGAAAAATTTGATCGAATTCTTACTCAGTTCACTCTGTGGGGAGAAATAAATTTAGTTTTGACTAAGCGCATTTGATGAATTTGTTAATTGTAGGCGACTAGGCTATTATGTCGCAAATACTTTTTAGATAAAGCCTACGTGATATCAATCGAGAAAAACTTGCCCAATTCAAAGTTTGTTGTTATCGGCAAGTTTTTTTGTTACATTTTTGGTATACCGTATTATTGAGCTTGGCAACAATGTTCTTTTCAAAAAGATCTATCAATTTCTTGTATAAGACAATATAAATTAACAAAACTATAAAAGTGTATCGGGTGTTTGCTTTTTCGCAACTTTTTATACTGATCGAAAAGATAATATTTTGTCAAAACTGATAAAAATAAAGTTAACGAATGTTTTATAGAATTCGAAATATATTCTAAAAAATGATGCAGTTATCAAATATTCGCTATTCGTTATTCACAGAATTTGAGCATGTAATACAAAATGAGGAAGAGCAAATAACACGAAATTACGAACAGGGCCTCCGAGAGGGGGGTTCAGGAGGTACATTGTACCCCGGGCCTAGGGGGGCCCGGAAGAGTTCAGGTTTCTGCGTTAAGTTTTGGTATCGCAACATAACACCGTAATCAAACTTGCCTAAGCAAAAACATCAGTCAGCCTATTCAGTACTGGTAATTGGTCGCTATTTTTGCAACACAGCCTTTAGGGCATCCAATAGTGGCCGATTTGGTTAAAAAAAGAGGAAAATGTATCAAAAGCCTGCACTTGCACCGAAATTAACGTTTTGTTGCATTTCTCTGACTTGAGAGCCCTAATTCTACAGTATAGCAATGTACGAGGGCCCACATTTCCAGAGATCCAAAAGCATTTCAACCTCAGAGAGCGGAGTCAAAGTTGACATACGATACTACTGTCATTAAGTAACTCACTCTACCTGTATGAGTTTAATAGATATTTGGGTTTATGAAGTCCATGATCGCAGATGACTTCTTAAAACTTTTATCAGTAAAATATTTGGATTTGCAGTATTAAAGTCATTATACGGTATAATATTGTGTCAATGTCATCATTCCCCACTTCACATACTTTCTTTCATGTATATCACGTTTTCTGCTCGTCAATTTAAGCAAGTTTGATGCTGGGATGTTGATCAGATGCTGTATTTTACCTTCGAGAAACATAATAAGTACTAAAGCTTTCAGGGCTCCGCCCCGGACCCCGCTGGGGGAGCTCACAGCACTCCCCCAAACCCCCTAGCTGGATTTAAACCAATTTTATGTCTAGCTGTGTTCTTCATAGGTCCTAACTGTATGCAAATACCGTTATCCCCTCGTTTTTAAATGAAGATCTTCACCAATTCGACAAAATATGATTTAGCGGCATGGGCCCCAATAAGGCTTGGAGGGCCCAATAAGATTTGGGGGCCCGGTATCGATCTTCGTACCCCATGGAAAATTTTTTCTCTGAGGCCCTGATAACAAAAAGCTAGCATTCGATAGCAGTGGAATATTTTGGCGCAGTTTCCGAAAGGTTACTACCGGTCATTCGTTACTTTGGGAGCATGTAAATACCATTTTTTGCTATTTTTCGAATAACGAACATTCGATAAATAACGAAGAGCAGATAATGATGCCTGGTTTTCAAGTCGCATCAGATCTCCATTTAAGAATTCACCAGTCAACTAAAGACTGATAGCAAATCGAAACAGTCACTAATGGCAATATCAAAATGTATATTAAAAGCGATTGATTGAACGTATATGAATCTTAGTTTGATATAGCTACTTTAACACTATAGCGGTTCTAATTCTGCAGATACAAGTTGAACAGCACAAAGTAGATTCAATATCGGTTATAAATCATGATTACTTTGTTGATTTTATTGGGATTTTCTATTGTATTAAAAAGCATTCAACCCGAATTTTGAAAAGCTGAAAAAAAATCTTAAAAAATGTGTTTACCACCATGACCCCATTGCGATTCTTGCGACTTATCAAGTTAAGAAAGTCTAAGAGAAAGAATTTTATGTTTTCCTCTTAGAATCCAAATTTCAGCCATCTTGTTTGAAGGAGATTGCGCTATAAATCAGTTCGTAAACTTCCTTTTGAAGTCTTCTTGCTAAGTTCCGGGTTTCTTGGAACTACGTGAGTGCTGAAGGTATTGGAAATAAATCAGTAAAACAACTGCTGTTTGAATTCCGAAAGGTAAGATGTTTTTCTTGAGTGGTTTATCCGCCAGGTGCTAGCAAAATATTCTGAATCCAGATAAGATTTTAGTGCTTTAGGCGAAGTAGCCTATAGCCTTTTGTGACTATTGCTTACTATAGATAGCCTATCCGAAAAAATAAATGCATGTTGAAGGCTAATGCATCGTAGCTGACTAGATCTTAGACTACTATTCCAGTTTTTAGTGATCCAGTAAGTTTTATGCAATTATTGCACAAGTGGTTAAGGCCTGAAGGCCAGTTAGTTTTTCACATAATTATGCAATTGCAAACTTCAGTCCAAAGCATTTTAGTTAGCATTTTTTGTATAGGTTTGCATCGGTTATCAGCAGGTACCTAGAAAGCCTCTACCTCGACAGCTGCTCATGTAGTCACTAGTCAGTCATTTGGAACGATTTTGACCCACATCCGTTTAGTTGGGTAATGTTCGAAAAGCGTTTCTCCTTAGTCTAAGGAGAAAAATAATTGCGAATATCTTACGATTTCTTGACCGAAGAGAATCAAAATTGGTGCGAAAAAAGTCTAAAAAATTGCCAAAGATGTTTCACTATGGTTTCACAGTAAATTTTTAAAAATAAAAACGTCCTGAATGCCCTTTTAACATGCTATTCTTTTTAAAACTTTTGCAGGTTGAGTTGAAAACGTAAAATCCCTTTTCGAGTCCATGAAACAAATTTTTTATCATCATCCACAACAATATTACCACGAAATCGTCTCATTTGTCTGCCATGTGACGTTACAATAAAGTTTCCCTGCAACGTAAAAAAAAACAACATCACTTTCGGTTTCCGTCCAGAAGTACTTTATTTGTTGAAAGTGGAATTTAAGCGTTCATTTTATTTCTTTCCAAATATATTTTAAAAGGACTCTAAAAATATATATTTTCACAAGTAGCGAATAAGAATTATTATTTAATCAGCTGCAACAATTATTTTTTCAAGCAGTAAAATAAACAAGTGGTGTTGTACCGAGATGTTGGAAAATCACAACAGCACTAACCAAAACTCGCAAGATCGTTTGTTGTGGCCTCCACAAAAAGTCTCTCAAGTGTTCTCGAAAACGATAACACCCGTTTGTCGTTTGTTTATACAGGCCGATCAGTACGGGTATTATTTTGCTATCGGCGCAAATTTTTGCGACTTGTGTTTAGTTCTCTCAACAATTCTTTTGAATGTGCATTAATGTTAAAACTCATAATTGACTTTCTGACGTCATTAATGCATGCGCATTAATCAAACGAATAACTTCAAGTCATCACGTGCTTTTAAATCAGCTTATAGTTCCTTAAAAAATATGATATCCTAAAACGAACAAAAAACCCGGAGAAATGTTTTTGCAAAGTCACAGTCAGCGCCTTTGCCAGCTGCAGCTAGCCGCGGGCAATCCCAATGCTGAGCTATTTTTGCGAAGGCCTATATAAACTCAAATTTGGCATCAAAATGTCATTTCAATCTGCCTAGCACCAGCAGAGCACTCATAAGCAAAATAGAGTCAGCAATTTTAACTAAACTTATGTAACATGAGAACCATCTTACGAATTATATAACGATAAATTGGATGACTGGACGTGAAAAATTCCTCTGCATCCCTGTAAAATCTGCCAATCAACAGAATAGCGGGCTCGTCAGAATAGTTCCTATAAATACATGCAAAACTTTGCTGTGAAGAAACATTTCTTCATAATAGGCTAAAAAAAGGATCTTCGCTAGATCTCGCATCTGTACTTCTGTAAATTATTTTGTCAAATTTCTAACGTTTTTCAATGAAATTGCAATGCAAACATGCAATTACAAAATCAAATAATCAATAACATCAAAATTAAGTTATTCAGAACAGTTTATTGCTTGCGAGTTACTCTACAGTACAAAACCAATAATCGTAAATTTACACGATATTAATTTTTTGGAATATATTTGCAGGCTAAATAAAAATGCTGTTAAATATTTTACTAATATCTTTGCTCGCTACTGCTGTGACGTCACAGGAGCTTACTGGTGACGATTTCACGTACGAATCGTACCTCGACTTCGCGCGAACATTCCTCATCAGATGGAGCTTCAACGAAACCCACATCATCTTTGAGGTAAGCTATATACGCGACACTTTTACCGCATATCTACATGCAAATTCTCATGCAGTATAAGGTAAGTGATACCTTTATGTTAACTTCTAACCAGGCTAAGCACACCTCGGTAGTTCGTGGTTGCATTTTCACGATAGTCGAGTGGACTTTAAAAGAAATCTATGCCACGTCTTAGGGGTGTATAGTTTTAACACGAGCAGTAAGCACTCTCCAACTAGCACGCTGATGGTGATCGACACGGGCTCGTATCTTTTAGGGGCGAATCAGAGATACCCAATTAGATACCGATGACGGGTTGCGCTCCATTGTCAGTGGAATCTCTCCCAAAATATGATCCTACAAAAATGTGCTAAGATTCCACACAAATTGAAAATTTTAGGCAGTTGAATTTAAGAAAACTTTTGCAAAATTTGGATGTTATTTTTCACCGAAAAAATTAGCAAAATTACTCCTGCAAAGCGCAACCATACGTGAGTTAACTACCAAAATGTGAAATGCTTTTCCAAAGATTGCATCGAAGCATTAATATTGCATAAAAATGTGCTCATATTTTGCCACAAATAATGAACCTTTGGCGAGTTTCTGATGCTATAATGTCGTAAACGCAAATCTCTGGCAGACGCACAAAGTTTGAATTGCTATGAGCAGTCAAAAATTGGGTGAAAGAACAAAATTCCTTTTTTGCAATTAATTGATCCTTAAACACGCATGTAAAACCAATATTTTTCAAATATGAAGCTAAAGTGATTATTTTCATTCGTAACTTCTTTGATGAAATGTTTACAGTGAAGCAAAAAAAAAAGATCAGTAAGCTGATAATCAAAAAGCTGTTATTAGACATCATACACATTTCTTTAACATAAAGTTTTCAACGTAATTTTCATAATTACTAATATTTGTTTCTTTTGCGGAAACTCTTATTGGCATTCATGGTTAGTAGTAATTGTAATTACATTTTATTTATCAAGAGACAGCGAAGGGACCTGTCAGTCTTTGAGTCAAGCTGCCACCTGTCTACCACACACGGTGGAGGGACACTGTCGCTTTAATTGCTGTACGTCAAGCAGGGAAGCTGTGAAGACCAACTTTTTTATAGTCATTAGTTTGACACGACCGGAAATCGAACCCCAGTCTGCCGTTTCAGTAGCAGACGCTCTATCCACTCGATTAAACACTTGATAGCACAGTGCTTTATCAAATCTTTTATTATACTCGCCGAGCTCCGCTGAAGCGAGCAACAACTTTGTGGGGCCCATCAAGTAAATTCAAATCCTCAGCCTTGTTTGCAGCGCCACCCAAAAGCACTGAAATTGTATTTTTAAGCGGAATGAACACAAATAAGTGCAGGAAATTAAATTTTTTGACTTATTTTCAGATGCGAGCGCCCACAAGCGGTTGGATTGGCATCGGATTTTCCGAGAACGGCAACATGATCAACGCGGATATGCACGTTGGGTGGGTGAAGGACGGAGAAGCTGTGATCACGGTAAGGAAGTTTGTTGGAACAATTGATTACGAAATCAAACTATCGCTCGCGAGACCATTAATGAATGAAAAGCGAGAAAAAAAGAGCTGAATATGGCCATAAAAAATGTGGATCCTATATAGGATCAGAAGGTTGACATGTTCTAAAAATGGATGTCTTTGCAAACAAAAACCGATAAGGAAGAAGAACTTAAAATCGAAAATTGATGCTTTTTCATCGTTTATGACCCAAAAACACACAAGCATAAAGCATAGACAACTACGACAATAATATATCGGGGTCAAGTGGAAGATAATTTTTTCCCCTTCTGTGAAAATACTCGTAGTTCAATTGCTCGAGTCAAACGGGAATATATTTAGTCGTTTTTTTCACAAATTTTTTTCGAAGTATGAAGATTTTAAAAATGTCAGCTTTTCGTTGACATCTTTTGATTATTTATAATTTTGATGACCACAAACTAAACCAATTTTTAAAAGTGTGGTATATTAAAAACAATTTTTAAACCTTATGAAAGTTTTGTTCAACGATTAACCGGTATTATCTTGGAAGCACAAAAAATTATTCGCTATCTAAATTATAGGACGGAAAAGCGTTGAATTTTTACAGCACACAAGAGCCCTAGTAAAACTAACCACGGAAAATATGCGCTGGTGTCAAGGTCAATTGATGTTTTCTCTTTCGTTTAGTTTAATAAGCCAAGACTGTATACCGCACTTATCTACTTATTTGCTAGTCAATGAGGTCATATGTTCTAGCGTGAGCCGTTGTCCTTTCCCAGTGTTTGATAAATTGACAAATTTATCCCCATGCTTCTGCAATGTTTCTTTATGGTTTTCTTTGAGTTCTATATTCAGGATCGCTATGGGGTTGCATCATTCAACACGTTCCCACCCCGAGACGATGAGGAGAATCTGGCACTCATCAGTGGGAGAGAGTGCGATGGAGAGACAGTCCTTGTGTTCGTGAGGCAACTGGCCACCTGCCAGAACGGGCAAGATCGAGCTATCACGGTAAGTTTTGTTTCAAGATACTTGTGTTTGTTCATCAAGATTTTCAAGATACAATTTGCTGTGGTAAAAGGTCTGCAATCAGCAACCAAATTAATTTGTCATAAACTCATGCACTTCAAGGTACAACTTCAGCATTAAAAACCTCGCAGGATGCAGATTGTTCACCAGTTGTAGGGCTCATCAGATGGATATATTCATAGATGGGCAAGTTAATGCAAAACGTTAGCTTCGTTAACTACTAGTCCGTTAACAAACTTCACACCTCCGTTAACGTTAATCCGTTATTTTCAGCTTTAATTAACGGAAGTTAGTAAAGTCCATTAATTTGTTAACATTTTGCGTGTAATTTACGTTTGTTTTTATACACTCACTTCTAGAACACGTATGAACGCTGTTGAGCTGATTGTAAGGAAATATCTACAGCTATGGTGGTCTTTTTGTGTTTTGGAAGTTACATTTTACAGTCTAATGTAATTTCAAGATAAAAATAAGTTCAAATGCACCAATGAAGCTGCAATTGGAAAATCGTTGGAAATTGCGAACAGCGATAATTAATAGATCTCTGAGGCTGCAGACAAAAAAAGCTTCTTTTTTCGCTTTCATCTATAAAACTCGTGCTAATACGCAACAAGTGCATCTAGTGCAAACTGGTTTTTACCGGTACGATGAATGAATGATGCGAGATATTAACGATAAATCCTTCACGGAAGTTAACAGAACTTAACGGAAGTTACTTTAGTCCGTTAACAGAACTTAACGGAAGTTAATTTAGTCCGTTAACATGAAAAAACTTTTTAACGGATTAACGAGTTTAAGAAAAAGTTAGCTTCGTTATTAACGGATTAACGGACTTGTGCCCACCTATGGATATATTACCACTTAATAGAGGTTTTGTTTTAACTAGCTATTTAATCACAATCTTACTTAACATGGCGCCAACACTACTGAAAACCAATTTAAATTTTTCAGACGGATACTGCCAGAATTATCTATGGTTTTGGTAACGAAGACCCGACAGGAGATGACATCACATTCGCGGATTACCACGGACAAAACAGAGGTATTCTTTTTTCTCAGTTTTGCCATTAACAGGCAGTGCCGTAGCCAGGCGCGTTGTTCAGGCGGAGCCCAACAAAATATGTTGGGCCACAACTCTAGGCAAAACTTATGGCCTATTTTGTCATGTCATAATATAAGGTGAAGACAAAAAGTCTTTAGCTAAAGTAGGAGCAACGCTTCGGTCCCACCGGTTTTAACCAGAAACCTTATTTCTGGATAAAATGTGGGATTAATGGTGAGATCGCTGTAACAACTGACAGTACTTTTTTCCAGAAGGGGCTCATGCCTGGCCTAGCTATGCGATTCTATTAACGAGGTCAGTTAAAGAACTCTTTATTGTTTTAGCCACAGTGGCGAATTAACGCTAACGATCGGTCTGTAGGAAATGCATATACGAGTATATAGCAACATTTTTCACCAAACTGATGCAGTTGGAACGGCTTACTTATGCAGTCTGACAATTTCAGCAGCCCGACAAACTAAAGCTTACGGGAAGATTTTTCGTCCTCTACCGATTCGCTATAAGCAAACACTTTATCAACTCGCTATGAATTTTGACAGCGAGAAGCTCGTGGCTGGTATTTTTGTTGTAGTAGTTGCATAGTTTTCCGTCTATTCCTTTTCCTTGTCTGTTTTTATTTTTTAATTTGCTGAGAGTATATAGTATCAAAATTATTCCTTACAGCGCAAACAATTTAAGTTGTTGAAAAACTCTGTTCCAGGCGCCTCCAGTCTGCTCTTGTTTCAAGAACAAAACTCCGCCCCCGTTACTGATGAGGACATTCTCACCTTCGAACTCAGGTCCTCTGATGAGCTCCTCCCCCACCAACTAACTTACTACCAATGCCAAATCTTTGAAATACCTCAACTGGACACAAAGCACCATATGATAAAGGTAATTGTGAATCGCAATTACGCGATAATGCGGACAGTTGAGGAATATGTGAATGGATTAAAATGTGAATAAAAAACAATATGGGTATTTAAGATGACGTAACAAAATTAACTCTAGTCAAATTAAAAGTGTTTGAATTGTGGTCGCAAAATTTATCATAAATGAATGACTCTAATGTCTTTTGTACAATTGAGGAGAATGAAGCGCGCCCACGATGGCAGTCAAGTCACCAAAGTTATTCAGAGTTTTTTGTTGCAGATGGAGGTCATTGTGAATGAGACATACATCGCGAACGTGCACCATCTAGTCGTATACGAATGCAATGACGGAGTGGTAAGTTTGTGCTACGTACTGAAAATACCAGGGGCGCAGCTAGCATTTCAACATTGAGGGGGACCCAAATTTCAGCGAGTTTTCGAGTGCGGAAAGGCTTTGATTTCGGAGTATTTGCAGCTTACTTTGAAGACTTTAAAAGCGTGGGGGGCGTTGGGCAAATGGCCATTTCGCCCATTGATTAATCTGGCTATCAAGAACCCTGTGTACTGCTGATGTGCAGTGGTTACTCGTTACGATACAATACTGCCTAGTAAACAAAATGTAATTGTCAAATGCAGTCAAGTTTACTACAGTTCAGGCCACCGCGTGGCCAGAAACCTGCAGTGGGGGGCTATTACGGGGTTTGGGGGCGGAGCCCCCAGCCCCTGGAGGCAATTGGGGTATGGGGGAAAAGCCCCCAGTCGCCGGAGGCTGGGAGTCTGAGGGCAGAGCCCTCAGCCGCCGGAGGCATGGAGGTCTGGGGCGGAGCCCTCAGAGCTCGAAAAATTTGTATTTTTTTGCAAAAATAACCTAATTTTAGGCCTATTTTGATAAAAATTAATGCTATTTAAACGTGGCATAGAAATTAGCAGTGCAAAAACATAATTATACTAGCTGCATAAATGGGCTATGTGAGAGGTACCTACTGCTAAAATTGCAGTTCTCTTAATTACAAGCTGGTAAATCATAAAATCCTATGCTGATAATTCAATAAAACTCTTAAGGAGTAATCTAAACCGACTACATTTTATAGAGAAAGATATAATTGAGGAGGCTAATGGAAAAAAGTTTGAGAGAAGTGATTGGTAATAAACTAAAACTGAATGCCTCCCCCCATTCTTGAGTTTATATACATATACATATATTTTTTGATGAAATCGATGTTAAGCAGTTTTTAATCACCGATCAAGTTTGATTGTCAATTTTCAGCCACTTTTGAAAGTTTTTTTTTTCTGATTTATGAGTTTTATTTCTGAAAAAATAGCCATCCCCCTCCCCCTAAATATACGTTTCAAAATACAGTTTAAATCATTTTTTGAGTCTATTTCAGAGCAAAAGACAGTTTCAGAAGTGCTAAAAACGTGATATTTTCCTTATTCTGCATTTTGGTCGGCAAGCCAATGGGGGGGGGGGGGGGGGGAGGGAGCTACAGCCCCCCTTCAGCGCTCCCTGGCTACGCTACTGATTCAGGCGAAGTTTTGCAATAAATTTTGAAAAAAAAATTAACAACTTCAAATTGAGCATTGAAAACAACGTTTCTAACAAAAGCTTAGCATGTAAAAATATTTAAAACAATGAAACAGTTCGAAGATAGTTAGTTCTACCCTGCTCAACAGCAGCTATATTATGAAGACAGTCAACTTGCAGTCATCTTCATGCGATCACTCATACCTAATTTTTACGTATGTCGAAAATATTAGGGGGAACCGATTAACTTTTCCAAATATTGGGGGGACCAGTCCAATGGGTCCCGACCTTATCAGAACCCCTGGAAAGTACCACAAACCAAACAGAAAGCATTTTGACTGAAAATCTATGGGTACATCCAACTGAAAAGACCAAAATACTGAAAAGTGGCTTCCATACTCCACAAGGATTATTTTCAAAAAGGTTGCGACAAAAAGACACTACCGGTATGCGTTCATTCTCCACTAAGGCCTAGCAGTTAATACTCGTTGTTGTGGCCCAGCTTGATAAGCAATAAACAAATTAAATCCCTAAGCAGGTATTCTACGTAAGTATGATCAAGAAGCAAAATTTTGATAATTTTCTCGTTTTTCTTTAGGACCCAGATGACGTTGGAAAGACGTACGAATGCTACAATTTCGCGCGACGAAGTGCTCAGCTGTGCAACAGTAGGATCATAGCAGCGTGGGCAGTAGGTGGGAATGTAAGTGATGCTTTTGTACGTCCTTATTTACCTTTCCTAACCAGGAAACGGAGAAGGGACTTTGCTATTTTTAAGTCAAACTGCCACCTGCCTAACAGCTACCACACACGGTGTAGGCTGAACATCGTGCCTTTTTGATCTTCAGAGTCAAGTAAAGTTGTGACGAACAAGTTTTTGTCTGAAAGTTTTCTTTTATTATTATTTGTTGTATACAAGGTATAGTAGTTGCAAAGCTTTTCGTTCTAGAACGAGCTTAAAGTCAGAATATAAACTCATGGGATTATTTTCACCACACGCACTTTCACAATTAGCATCTTTGGAGAGAATCGAACCATTAATTTTAAAATTAACTTGAGTCAAGTTTCCTACTGCTGCGCGTCCATCAATCAAGTTACTTCGATTCGGTCAGTTTAAATGCAAGCGAGCCTTTACAGCAAGCTAGGCTTTCTAAAGTTGTTGTTACTGTGAAGGAACCTAAAAAAATTCGAAAAATTTGTTTTTGCAGTCGATCACCCTTCCCGATCACGTGGGATTGCCAATTGGAGAAACAAACGAACGAAAATTCCTCAACCTCGAAATGCACTACGATAACCCGTCTTTAATAGGTCAGTATAACATTGGGGGGCCGCAGATGCTGTAACTCGTGATCAACGATGCGGAGCATGAAGACATTATTTGTTGCTGACATAGTTGTGATTACATTCTATTCACCAAGTTGCCTCAGCCAGGAGACAGCGAAGGGATGTTTGATCGGTCTTCCAGTCAAGCTGCCACCAGTCTACCACCCACGATGGAGGCTTCACACTGTCCCTTTTAATGCTGAATGTTAAGCAGGGAAGCTGTGAATGCCAATTATTTAGAGTTTGGTTTGATCCGACTGGGAACCGAAACCAGGTCTTTCGTTTCAGAACAAACGCTCCATCCACTTGACCACTGACCGGTCGCATAAACTTGCCTCCTATGCCAAGTCTAAATAAACCCAAGACTTTTCTAGACAGTCCTTAAAGAGATCTTTCACGGCTCGAGATTGTGACAGAATGTGGGAAAACAAAGTTTGAAGATCCGACCGAGGGAGAATAGTCAGTCCACAAAAAAAAAGAGTTCTTTTTAATGCCACGAAATCTTACTTCCGAACTTCAAACCTTACTTTTGAAAAGCCTTGCTCCACTTGCTGTGGATTTTGATTAAGTACAATACGCATAGAGAAGCTTTTAGCGTTATTTCGAGCTTTAAAAAGCTAGGCAAAATTCGAAATCAAAAAGGACAAAGAAAATTTTGAACTTCGAGTGGAGAATTTTCTTGCGCGGTGTGTTCAAGTTCGGAAAAAACTCCTTATTGTTCTTTTGCGGTCTCTTTTGGTATTTTGAAAAAATTGAATAGTCGTTAAGGTTTTGCACCTCTCTGACCTTAAACGTTGGCAAATATAACTGCGTCAGCCCATAGTATAGTGTCAGGCATATTAAAACACTCCGTCCCACCTTTTCAGATATCAGAGACAATTCGGGGATACGATTTCTTTACACTCCCAATCTGAGAAGATACGACGCTGCAATCATGGACATTGGCCACGTGACTTCTGGCTTTTTGCTTGTTGTTCCACCCCACCTGGATGCATTTGAAATTGAGGGTGGATGCAGTGCGGATTGCATTGGTGGAGTAAGTTGGAAAATCTATTAAACACCAGGAATATGTGCATAAGATAAGGAAACATTTCAAACATATGTTCACCAAATTTTAGCGTTTTTCTATCTATCGCTTCTGAGATATTTTATTCAAAGTTCAGGAGGTCTCCACAAGAGTGTTGCCAGTAAAAATCTAGCTGCTTAGGTTTTGCGAGAAACTTGTAAAAATATTTCTGTTGCAACACTCTTTTATGATGAAGTCTTGCTTTCAGAAGCTTTTAAAGCAGTTGCGAAAAATACCCGAAACATTATATTAGAAAAGATGAAATTTTAACTGGCAACACTGCTGGAAAAATCTTCGAAACTTTAAAATTAAGTATCTCAGAAACAATAGGTCGTAGAAAGCTGAAATTTGGTGAAGGTATTGGTGCGCCGGTGTAGATATGTTCCAGATTTTTCTTTTGTCTTTCTCACATAACCCTAGTTGGATGCTTCACTCCCTTTAAAATCCAAAAAACTAGATTCTCAACAATATTACAGTTAACTGGTAATTTTTAGTTTTTGGCGATAACTTACATACTTATAACAAAAACGGCTGAGCAAAATCGAATTTGACGTCTTGCTTTTCCGCTACATTATGTACAGAGTACACTCTCGACAATAAATTGTTTGTTAAAAGTTGGCAATTAATTGCTTTCGGAACAAAACGGAGAAAAATTACTTGCTTTCGAGCAATTTTCTGGAAACTAACGTTAAGAGTTTAATAAGAACCTCAACACAGAGCATACATAAATGACAAGGAGAATTCTTGTGAAGCATTACAGCAAGAATGGAACCCGCAACTTCGTCAGTAACGTTCAGACTAGTCCAGCTTCTTAAAGGAGCATTTAAGTCAAGTTTTTCATTCTTGACAAAAATGTTGGGAAAAACCTAATTGCATTCTCACGCAATTTGAACTTTCTACATCTAGCCGTTTTGAGGATATTACAGTTTAAAATTAACATTTTTCCTCTTACTTCAGTGTGGCCATTTTGCCAGTTTTATGACAGAAGATTAACTTTTCGAAAGTTGGCTTGAATTTACTTGAAAAATGGCCAACTTACAATTCTAATCCCTTATTTTGTTTTGACAACAACACTGCCGAAAACACATTGAGGTTTACGTTCATGTAGTAACGTTTTGAAATTTTATTTTTGTAGTAGTAGTAGTAGTTTATTTCAAAGCCAGCGAAGTTTAAAATCACAATTAAATCACAAGCAAAGCATGTTAACGATAATATCTACTGGCAATAGGGAAGAAGCGAAGTGACCAAACTGGTCTTCAAGTCTACTTCTACCCTCATGAATAAAGTTACAAAGCTACGAGATGGAATTTGGAAAATCTTGGCCAAACAAATATTTACAACTTTTGCTGAACCAGATCGAGATATATTCACATCAGAACGAGGTTGTATAACACCAGAAAAATTAGGACACCTACAGAAAACAGAGCAATTTTTATTTACTAACAAGCAAAAAAAAAGAAAAGAAAAGTTCTATTTACATTAGAAAGCGGTGCAATTGCAAGGCACCATAACACACACAGTTTAAGTCAATATTAAAATGATTCACAAACATAAACATCTTATTGTATAAAAAGCAAGTAGTTAAATATTATCACGACAAATTTTATAGACAGACAGAATACAAATTTTATAGTCATTCCAATTCAATTGTGGTAACTTTCCAGTAATAAATTTTTCAGTCTAGATTTAAATGTTTTTAGAGATTTAGATTTTTTAATTTCAAGCTCTAGTGAGTTCCATGTTTTTGGACCTTGATATTTAATAGATCTTTGAAGTTTCAGAGTTTTAAAAAAGATACAAAAAAATTATGTGAGGCGGTAGCTCTGGTAGGTTTAACATGAATATTATTAAGCGCTGTAAAATAATTTCGAAAAGTAGATGGAAGTTGTCCCGATTTATAGTTGTAAACAAATGCTGCAGTTTCTAGTTTAACTAAGTCCTGTGATTTAAGAATTTTAAGTTTTGCATAATATGGAGTTGCTTTATCATATCATGTTCCATTACCTACAATTTTTACTGCTTTGTTTTGAAGAGTAACTAATTTCTTGAGGTACGTTTTATAAGTTGAGCTCCAAGTGATTATTCCGTATTGAATATGACAGTGAAATAAGGCATAGTATAAACTACATAAGGCCGATGTGTTTAAATACACTTTAACTTTTGAAAGGATTCCTACTGCTTTAGATAGCTTGCGGGCCAAGTTGTTAATGTGAGGTTCAAAAGAAAAGGAATTATCAAAGATCAGACCCAACTATTTTGACAAGCTGACAGAAGGAAGATTAGAATCAAATGGGGACGAAATTAAAGATACTTTAGCTCTATGACCTCGATTTTTTGGTTGTATTAATATCAAATTTGATTTTGATAAATTAAGAGTAAGTTTGTTAGCTATCATCCACTTATTTAGTGAAATAATTGCAGTCGTAACTTTTTTATGAAGATCATTTATATTTTTATCTTCTACAATTAAACAGGTATCATCAGCAAACAGTCTTGGTGTGTAAGAAACACTGGTACTGATATCATTAATATAAATGTTAAAAAGAAGAGGTCCCAATACAGAACCTTGAGGAACACCATAATTAATTTTTTTTAGGTTTGATTGGTGATTTTCTAAAGATACATATTGATATCTATTAGTCAAAAAAGAAGCAAACAAATCGAGTGTTGGTCTACGGATTCCATAATGTTCTAGTTTGGTTAACAAAGTTTTATGATTAACTGTGTCAAAAGCCTTTTTGAGATCAAGTAACAATAGAGCAGTGTAATTTTCATTGTTAATATTATCATACAATGAAGTCAATACATCAGTTAAAGCATGAGATGTTAAATGATTAGCCCTAAACCCATACTGCGTGGGCAGCAAGACCGAGTGTTTATTGAAAAAATTGATTGATCTGACATGAATAAGTTTTTCAAGAATTTTAGAAATAGGAGAAAGTATAGATATTGGTCGATAATTACTTACATCGGATTTATCACCAGATTTATGTATGGGTACTATCTTAGCAATTTTTAACGAAGCAGGAAAAATTCCTAAAAGGAAAGTATAATTGAATAATCGAGCAAGTGGTGCTGCAATAACTTTGGCAGCCACCTTAAGAAAATAAGCAGAAATATTATCCTTGCCATTTGATTTGGTATTCTTTAGACCTGATATGAGATTGAAAACTTCAAACGAAGTAGTTGGTGTGAGAAAGAGAGATTGGTGAAGGCGTTTTGTTAGGTACTTAGTATGTTCACTTTCACTAGAAGGCTTCAATTGATCAGGTAATGTTTTTCCAATACCACCAAAATAATCATTAAAATTGTTAGCAATAAGTGTTGGGTTTGTAGTGAACGTGTTATTGTGTTTTAATTTATGAGGAAGACTAGTATTTGATCTGGAAGAAGAGAGCAAAGACTTAATAATACGCCAAACTTCAGATATGCTGTTTTTGGAAGTTTCTAATTTATCCTGGTAATAGAGTTTTTTGGCAGCAAATCTGACTTTAGTTAATTTGTTAGCATATTTACTGTAGAGTTGCTTTTGTAACAAGTTACCTTTGACAAAATGAGATAAGTACATTTTTTGTTTCGCTTTTATCGACTTCAATATGCCACGACTAATCCAAGGCTTATTTACTAATTTTTGTTGTTTACGAGTAAGTTTTCTCATTGGCGCATGCAGAGTTATTGCATTAGTTAATAACTGAAGAAACTGATCAAATATGTCATCAAAATTATTTCCATCAATATAGTTTATTGTCAGAAAAAATGAATTTATTTCAGTGTTTAAGTGATTGCAAAAGTCATCCGCATTAAACATACAAAAATCACGCCGAAAAATTGGTTTGTGAGATTTTTTTAATGTTACGTTTGAAATTGTACAAAAAATAGGGAAATGGTCAGTTAAATCGGTTTTGATTACTCCAGATGAAATGTTATGGATATGATCATTCGTAATAATATGATCAATAATCGTCGAAGAGTTGTCAGTCACACGAGTTGGTACATTGATTAGAGGATAGTAGCCATTACTGATCAGCATGTCAAGATACTCGGATGCATGCCTATCCGGAAATCTTAAATCAGGTAGTAGTGGCGTTGCTACGGATGGTGGCACCCGGGGCGGGATTTCGTGGTGTCACCCCTTTTTGGTCCAAAAATACGTGAAGTCCAAAACAAAAAGAAAAAAAAAGGTCTTCGACGCTAAATTGGTTGGTTTTCGGTCCAAATGAGGACGGAAAAAAGATCTTTATCGCAAATCAGTGGAGATATGGTTTCACTTACTAATATGGTGTCACCCAGAAATGGTGACACCCGGGGCGGGCCGCCCCCCCCTAGCGACGCCACTGTCAGGTAGAGATTTGATATTTAAATTAAAGTCACCTACTAAAAATACCTTATTACTTCTAACTTTTTCAAGATTTGTGTTTAATGCATCAATAAATACTTGTGCATCGTTTTTTGGATGTCTATAAATAGTACTAATGATTAAATTATTATCATGTAATTTTATCCAAATATTTTCACATTCATTCACAGTCAATTGTAAATTATTAAGCACAGAAAATTGCAGTGCATTACTAATATACATGGCAACTCCGCCAGCAGTAGTGGGTGAATCAATATGAACAAAAGTATAACCAGAAATATCGATATTTAACAAAGGTTGAGTTTTTAATCTAGTCTCCGTCACACAAATAATATCAGGTGAGAAAGGTTGATTACAAAGAAATTCATAAAAAGCATCAAAGTTTTTTTGAAGTGAGCGGACATTAAAGTGAATAATAGATTTAGAATCTTTTAAATTAGAATTACTACTAAACACATCGAAATTTTGTAGTAGTTGGCAACCGTGGCAAAATTTCAAAGGAGAAAAAGCTTTTCTAAGTGGAAATCTAAATTGTCATATCTTCGGAACTGAAGGTCGTTGAAAGTTCAAATGTGGTAAAGTTGATCATGAGATCTTTGAAAAGTTTTTGAGAGAAAACCGCGAAGGAAAAAATTTTTGACCTGAATACCTTTTTAACTACCGCACCCACACTACAAGGCTTCGCAGACTACTACTGTAATTGAAACGACCAACGCTGCGACATTTCTTCGAAAGGAGCTGTGTTGCCCGGGCGCAGTGACGGGGAGGTGGGCCCCGCCAACTCGTTACACGCTTCGGCGTATTACAGCGAGTATAACGAAAGATTTGATTTTGATTTTTGACTCGAGAACCGTTAGATCTAGCTACTTGAAATTTTAACATCCGTTTGAGGTTGGTAAATTGTATGTTTGCACCGAATTTTGAGGCAATAAGTCTCGTGATTTCGGTTTTAGGACCCTAAAAACCGTACCGAAAGTTTCTACCAAATTACTTTTGGCTGCAATGAGTTTTTGTTTTTTTTTCTTTGTAAATCTTGTACGCTCTTCTTCTCTTAAACCCAAAAGCATCAAAGGCACAATTATGTGTAAAATTGTAGAGCTGCAAACGCAATTTTGTCTTTCAAATTTGTTTGGGGCCGCTTTTATATAAATCTCCAAAAATCAACTTTTTGGACGGCTCACGCTAAGGCGGATTTTTTTTTATTTTCACAAATATTTGAGAGACAAACATTTTGACATAGCGTGATGATATCGTGATACCCCTATGATATCATAGCGTGATACCCCTGGGGATCCCTTAAAATCAATTTTTTGAATGTCTCAAACTAGGGCATTAAGTTTTTTTTTTCTTTTGATATTAGCATATGCTTAGTTTGTGAATGGCTCAAAATCAATTTTTGAAACGGCTCAAGCCAGGACGGTAGTTTTTTTTTATCAGTAGATGTCTAAGTAAGAAATATTTTGATATGGTTTTGGGGTACCACCCTCAGGGACCCCCTAAATGGACACCTTCAAAAATTAGTTTTTTGAACAGCTCAAGCTAGGGTTAGAGGGTACCACCCCAAAATCAATTCTCCTTATTTAATATGAGTTAGGGCTTGCTCCTCAGCAAGGTCTCATCTAAGTTATGTTCGTGGTTTTGCAGGCGATGAAATCAGCCGGTGTAAGCGAAATCCACATTTTCAACACGTTTCTTCACTCGCATTTAGCAGGAAGGAAGCTGAAACTAAGGCATATAAGGTAAGACGACTTTATAGGCTCTTGCTACTATGGTCCCAAGTTATCCAACAAAAGCTTTGAAAACAAACCTGTCTCCAAAATATTTTGAAGTACGGTTAAAAATTCAAAAAAGAAAAATCCAATGTAAAGATTTCTAAAAATTTAGGTAGTTGTGGCTCATGCTATTTCCATATTTAAGACTACTGCCATCCCATTTTCCAGTAAGTTTGAGTTCGCTTGGTACATTTAGTGTTTGCAATTCTCTGGAGTTTGAGGCCTAATGTGGCTATTTTCTTCTACTCGGTCTTGACTTTTTCTTAAATTTTAGAAACGGAGTTGAGCTTCCACCCATTGCCAAAGACGACTCTTACGACTTCAATTACCAGAGGGAACGGATTCACAATCCGGAGAAAACAGTGCGGATCGGAGATGAACTGATGATGGTGTGCGAGTACACTTCCAGTCAACAAAATAGACCGGTCTTGGTGAGTCCGTGCGAGTGTGTATACAGTTACATTTGTTAAGTTTTTTTTTACTTAACAGAAAATAAAAAATAATGACTTTTTAAACGTACTACCAGGAGCGGCTCGCCTATGTGTGCTGCGGTGCTGCAGCACCCCCAACCAAAAGAATAAACTTTATGTTTTCAAAGTTATATTAAAGAAATAAAAAATGTAAAAATTTCGAACCCAGTTTGCTCTATTGTTGACAAAAAAACACAAAAAATACAAAAAAAAAGCAAAAACGGTTTATGCGATCCATTTTTAATGACGTGGCAACACTGCTAGCTGTGTTGCTGCTTTTGCAGCTTTCCTGGTAAAGTCTTAGAACATCAAAAAAACAGCAGTCAGAATCGACTCGCTTGAGTGATTTTCCAATTTTAATTTTGCGTGTGTGTTCGAAAGTTTTTGGGAAACGTAACAAAGGCATTTTTTAATACACAATGAGTAACTATGAACAAGTTTTGAACATTTAAGTATAGAAATTATCAAGAAATCACTCAAGCATGTCGATTCTGACTGCGTTTTTTTTGGTGTTCTAAACTCTTCTAGCTCTCGCTGCAGATCAAAAATAAACAGAAAAAGCTTTAAAGCTTGGGGAATTTTAAATGCGTACTTATATGGGACGCCGTTTGTAAAATAATAATTTATTTTGCAACACCACGTTTTTGAGCTGATTTACATTAAAATTTGTTCGATATTTATATATATCGGAAATTTCCGACTTATTACATACGACAAAATGCGCACTAAGTTGGAACAAAAAGCGCTTGCAAAAAAAGTCGGAAATTTCTGACTTAAATATCGAAAATTTCCGACTGACTATGTACGACAAAATACACTCTAAGTTGGAACAAAAAAACGCTTGCAAATTAAGTCGGAAGTTTCCGACTTATAATGAGGAAATTTCCGACTTATTTTGCAAGCGTTTTTTGTTCCAACTTACGAGTAGAGTGTATTTTGTAGTACATAGTAAGTCGAAAATTTCCGATATATATAAATACCGGACAAATTTTAATGTAAATTAGCTCGAAAACGAGGTGTTACAAAATAAATTATAATTTTACCAACGGCGCCCCACATACTTAGCAAGGCAGTATGTGGCATGTGCTGCTTTCTTGGCTGCACAAACTTTTTTCTTTCACCGCGACAGTTATATCGTGCTTGAGATTTTTATACTTCGCTGAAGTTGTGCGTTACCAAGCTGATAGAGAAGCTATCTCGTTCTTGTGTAACGAGATGAAAAATTGAATAAAAGAGGGTGATTGGTTGAATACAACAGATTGATAAGAAACTATCAAAAAAAAGTTTGGCAAATTTAATTCAAAACCGTTAAATCATTAAAAAAGGTCAAAAGATTTGTATTCTAGCCTCATTATTATATTTGCTACTACAGACGATTTGAGAGAAAACAAACGTCAAAACTCAAAAGTCAGGTAAGCCAATCCGCTATAGTTCAATTTCATTCCTTTTCAAAAATTGAAATATTTACGAAACGTTGAATGCTTCAAATCTGAGCTTAACTGAGAAACGAGATTCTCGTCGTTAGCGCACAAAATGCAAAAAAAAGAGGGAAAGTGTAAATTAAAATAGTAAAATACCACGTTGTAGGTGTAATTTTTGAATAAGTGTACAAGTATAAAATTTACGAAATAATTAAATTCCAGCAAAAAATACTGCTAAAAATGCTCAAATTTTTATGGCAATATAGCTCATTAATTCAAATTAAAATAAAGTTTGTTTGTTTTTGTTATCCTTATTTGCAGCACCCCCAAATATTTAAGTCACAAGCCGCCATTGCGTACTACTCAATTTTCACTGCAGGTTTTATGAGCTGTGGATTACGTGATCACATTTGCATGGTCGGCAATACGGAGTACTTAACAAGTTATCCACGAAATCGCGCTACCCGAGTTAAAAACACGTTTACGTTGCTTAACATGTGAAAATGCACGTTAAATATACGCTTGTGCAATTTGTACCATTTGTCTACCCAGATGCCCAGCAAACACAGGCAAGATACAAATAAGTGAAAGCACAGCTGTATTACGCTGTCTTATAATGTTTGCTGTCATCAGCAGCCGTCATCCCTGTGCGCATGTTAAAAATCAAATTCCAGTCACTACCAGAACGCTGGAGTTGAAAAACTCAAAACAAGGCTTTAAGGTGGTTTTGCACTTGTGGTACGTTAAAAAAAATTCAAACAAGTGTAACATCATAGCGCAGTGGCGTTGCTAAGGATGGTAACACCCGAAGCGGAATTTCGAGATGTCACCCTTCATAATGTACAATACGCTGCAAAAGATTATATATTGAAAATAGTGGCACTACCTTATAAGACAGTGTAGATGGCGGTTGTAATTTGACTAGCTCAATAACTTCTCATTGTAAGATTTTAACACTTGGAAGTATGAGCAGCATTAGTCTTGTATCAGCCACATAACCAGAAATCTGCAATGATGAAAAGGGCGTTTCGGGGATCTGGAGGCGGAGCCTTAGCACTCGAAAAATTTATATTTTTTGGCAAAAATAACTTAATTTTAAGCTTATTTTGATAAAAATTAACGCTTTCAAAACATGGCATAGAAATTAGCAGTGCAAAAACATGATTACGCTCGTTGCATAAATGAGCAATGGTTGTGTGGGAGGTGGCTGATGGTAAAATTTCAGTTATCTTATTTACAAGCTGGTAAATCGTAAAATCTTATAGTTCAATAAAACTCGCACGAAGTGATCCATTTTGTCTACATTTAGCAGAGAAAGATAATTTGGGAAAGGGTGGAAGGGCTAATGGAACGATATTTAAGTCGAAAGGATTGGTAATCTTTAATATTTACGTCGAAAGCCACCTCCCTATTCCTAAGGTCATGTCTTTGATAAAACCTATATTCGGCCTGTTTCAACAAACGATCAAAATTGATTGCTTAGTTTTGGCCACTTTTCAATGTTTTCACTAATTTGTAAGTTATATTTTTGGCAAAGTAGCGCCTCCTACCCCTCATGATAAAATGTTTCAAAAGATGCTTAAAATCATTCTTTTGTTCATTCCGGTGAGCTTAAACATTTCCAGTGATATTAACGATATTATTGTTTTCTTTTTTGTTTGGTATCATAAAATGGTCTCACCCCGAAATGGTGACACCCGGGGTGGGCCGCCCCCATTAGCGACGCCACTGTCATAGCGTATTGTAATAAATAAAGCCAGCAAGCTTATTTTGATACTAGAGCTTTCTTTGTGTTGCTGCAGAATTTAAAACTAAACGTTTTTTTTTGAAAAATTTGTTTATCTAATCACAATCAACACTCACCCTTGCTCGTTGTGCAGGGAGGATTGGAAACAACCCAGGAGATGTGTCTTGCGTTCTTTCTTTACTACCCTCGGATTCCTCTCAATATCTGCTCATCGGCTCCTGGGGGGACGGACCTAATTCTGTACGATACATTGGGCATCAATGAAGTGAGGTAAATAATAATCCAATCAAGGCCCAGCAGCGTCAAATGCATTACGGGAGAGAACAAACGGCTGCTGGGAAAGTCAATTAACAGAACGTCTGGTTGATTTGGTTAATCATGAAATGGTTGTTGGCTCCCGGTTCATGTCCTGAAGTGGCAATGCGTGGTTGTGTTCTCTGAAAAGTATAAAAGCCAATTTTTTATTAAGATTAAGCAATAACTAATCAGGACATTTGTGTGATGTAGTTTGACAAAAGCTTTGCACTGGGAACGGAAAATGAGTGCTATACACTCGTATAGACAAAAGCAGAAAGGGAGAATGTTTGCGATAGTACGTTGTTGCGCCATCTTTTGTTTTACTTGTTAGTATAAAACACTTAAACTGAATATGTTTTTAGCGAAATCAACTCTCAGGCAGCGCCTTTAAACAGAAATGTTAATGACCTCATAGTGACATTACCAATCGACAAAGCCAATCAAAGCGTTGCTGACGTCATTAGTGCGGTATGTATATTACAAACTATTCTGTTGAAAAGTTCTTGCCGATTTCCGAGGTCGAGAGCTGATCTTTTTACCACCTCAAGATTCAAGAATGATATGAACTGGTTGGTTTTGTAATCAATAATCATAAACAACTGCGATACAGAAAATAATAACTTGATTTAAAAAAAGAACGTTTCGGCAAAGTCGTATTTAAAGGGGGGAAGCTCAAATCAATTTTTTTTTAGTCGCTGTACGTTGAAGGGTGTAACGAGTTTATGGGGTCCATCTCTGTATTATTGCACCCGGGCAACGCAGCTCTTTTCGAAGAATCGTCGCAGCAGTGGTTGCTGCAGCAGGTGGCCGCTTTTGTCGAAAAACGCGCTCGATTTGATTCTTAGCGGTTTTCTTGTAATAAACGATAATAAATATAGCGGAAATTAATAATGCAGGTTAATTGAAGCTTGGATACAGGATACAATGAGATTCGACAGAGCTAAACAAAACGGTACCATCAATGCATATGAAACTATGATGTCGACTTTGTATACTATGATATGAAACTATGATGTCGACTTCGTATACAGTATCAAAACAAATACAGGGCGGCAATTGAGTATGCAACGCACAAGACTTCTCCGTGCACTCCGACGACTCGTCGCGGCAACCGAAGTTGCCCAAAACGCATCGCCGAAGCGCACAAAATACCCCCGGGCGTCCCATTCTTCATTAGGCTCTTAGATGCTTAAATCAATTACTGTTACAGCTAACTGAAAAGTCAAGGTTTAGTACTAGCAACATAAAAAATAACAAAAGCTCACCCACTGTTGTGCAGCAAACAGATCAGTTAACAGTTCTACTCAGCAACACAGCAGTTCCATTCAATAAAATCCTAATACAGTAAATCTAAAAACACACTTAAACTCATTTCTCTTGTTTCCATACCTCGCCGCTGCCCGTGCTATCCACACAAACGAGCAAAATGTCAGCGCAGAAGTACAGAATGTGAATACACGTTGTCCGCCCGTAAAAGTCACCCAGAACTGACAGAACCCGCACGGAAACAAGGCAACGTCTCTCACGAAGGGTGTCTCAAAAGTCTGGACTCGCATCACAAGAATACCGAACAGCAGCCAGACGTATCCGTCGCCGCCCGACATCCCAGAGATACGAAGTATTAAGGAACGGCACAGGCTTACACCCTTCCATAAAAACTCAAAATCTACCTGTAATCTCAACAGTAAATCAGAAATCTCAACAGTTCGTAACAGTAATCTAAACAGTTAACTAATTTACGTTAAAAGAACTCGACAACTACAACCACGTCCAAAACCTTAAATCTGGAAACTTTCAAAAAAATCATAGCGTCCTTGCTATGCCGCATCAAACTGCGTGTAGGGTTGCCAAATCGGTAGAAGCGTTTTCAAGGACGTTTTGATATCTGAACTCTCTTACTCTTTAGAAAATTATAAAGTCAATAATTCAAGCGTACTTTATTCAATAATCGTTTTTATTTTTTGGCGGTGTTGCTGTCGCTGCATCTTTATCAGTATCTGCGTTATTCTTATCTGATTCTGATGTGACAGTGACAACGGTTTCAATACTTGCAGCCATGATCCCTTGCATACAATTATAAAGCTCAGTACCTATATGACATTTCCTAAATTGACAGGACTACAAGATTACGCAGGCATATGATAGAAGCACCTAATCTACTGTATTTGGCACTGAAAGTGATAGGCTAACATGATGCTTTGCTAAACCAACACTGGTATCGTATATTTTGCTCGTGATTTTGGAACAACTAACATATGTGTAAACTATCGATGTCAATACTAATGAACAAATAACAATCTGCAACGTGTATTCCTTTCTTAAAACTTTCCTTAACTTCATTGCATCAGAGCCAAAAATTGTCTTGCGGTTACCAATTGTCAAAAGGTATCTTAGCTGTTATTTTGTTGTAACCATTGTCAGCTGAATTTTATCATTGTTCCTTGAAATTATTACACCATAAAATCATTATTAGGAGTCTATTGTTACACACAATGCGGATGCATTTAGCATTGAATATAAATCTCCCAAATAGGGCTACCGTATTAATTGAATATTTGGTTGTTTTGATTTTTAGGTTCATTGCCCAGTGTATAAAAACCAACAAGATTGGTTTGACTGTGTTACTTTGTAGGTTAAAGGACTTTAAGGACGCCAGACAATTTTCAAGGACATTTGTCCATTTTTCAAGGATCAAGGACACAGCCAGATTTTGAGGCAAATTCAAGGACGATTCTTGAGATTCGAGGACGTTTGGCAACCCTAACTGCGTGTGATAAAAGAAACTAAACAGAAAAAATCGCGTGGTTTTAGAAACAGGCGTTTTGGAGTGTCTCCAAACTACACCGGCAACTAATTACATGAACTAAAAATCGCAATAATAACCGCTTGTGACACTGTGTCCAATTTGACCAGCCAAAGATTTAAAATCAGACCTCCCGCTCCAGAGACGAACGCGTTACCGCTTGACCGACTGACCGATCAGGGAGGAGGCTCATTTTTACTGTTTCATCATTATTACCACATTTTAGCCAGAAATAACGCACCCGATTATTAGGACCTAAATAGCTCTTCGCTCAGTTTAATCTTTTTCTATGTTTTTGTTCTTCACTGAGTACTAACTTGGACAAAATTGATCTCAATTTTTGCCAAGGATATTTTTTGGTCTTTACCTGACAGTAATAGCTCTAACGGTTGCTCACATTTTTAGTATCCTTGGGATAACGAATCCGGAAAAACGCTTGAACGAAGACTAAAGTCGTCTTTCCGAACTCAACGGTGCGTTGGACCCCAGCCCAATATAAACGTGAGTACAACGAAAAAAAAGTACCACTGAACACAAAAATCACAAAATAGAAACTCGTCTCACGATTTTTTGACATTCTGTAGGATTAGTCGAGCTGTGGCGTTGCATGGCTTTTTTAACAATCTGAGCTCGAACCGCTTAAAAGTCTTCACCCAAGCAAAATGAAGGCAGTAGTGGATGAGCGTGAAAAACGTGCCTTAAATCGCAGACACGATGCTGTCAAAACGTTAACACGAGGGAAGATAAAAAAGCTAGATTGAAAATGCAAGGTTACCAAAACCTTGATGCACGTTCGAATGTGAACCATTAAATTAAAATTTGTGCTTGTGAATCTGACACTTCGCACCTGTCTAATCACACCCACGCACAGCATCTATTTTAGGGTACAGTTTGCTAGCCTTTCGAGTTTGACTGGCTGAATGGGCCATCATTAGGCTCAGTTCTATTTCAAATAATCCATATACATGTCTTTCCAAAGGCCACAACAACGCATTGTCAGTTCGGAAAAGATATTTTTTATCAATACAATCAAACCTAGGTTTCATTAGGTTTGTAACTCCTTGCATTGAGAATTTAAATCACAATGCTGGAATATTGTATCGTTTAGGTTTTCAGTTACCGAGCTCCGATCCAGATCCAGGAAGAATACATTGAACCAACGATGAGCTGTGTGGCGCCAACTAGCGGCTTTGCTACCGGTATTGATGCAGACACTTGCAGCACTGACTAAGCTGTAGTTGAGATGGAACTTGCAGATGCTTGGACAAATTTTGTCATTTCTTTGATTAAACATGCAAATATAACTGACGTGCAACGACAAATATTATGTCTATTTTTACCTTAGCCGGACGAAACAGTGTATAGTCACATTCCATTACAACGAGTGAGAAATCGAGACAGATTTCCTTCGTATTTATTCAAAAGTATCTAAAAAAATCCATATTAAGTAAGTTTTACAGTCGAACAATAAAGTGATAGTGAAATATTCTATTACGAACCGAAATCGTCATCGAAACGATCACCTGTTTTCTTAAGTACAAGTGATTGATTGCTTTGTAATTGTAATCCTCAACAATGATATCACAATCAGGATCCCCATAGTAGTGTAGCGTCAGCTCCAACGTAACCACAAGTGAAAGACTAATCGGATTAATTGGCAATTAACTCAACCCGGAAAGTAGCTCGATAGGTTGTTCAACCGAGACGGTCGACCACATAGAGACGCGTCATTTTGACACGTACGTTACAATGGCGAGCACGCCAGGACGTTGGAGTGGTGGACGCTCTCCCTCACGCTGGTTGGAGACGTTGATGAGCCGTCACCAGCGTTAAGGGAGGGGGATGATGTAGCGTCAGCTCCAACGTAGCCACAAGTAAAAGTGAAACTGTATGTGTGGATTAATAAAGTCAACCCGGAGAGTAGCTCAATAGGTAGTTCAACCGAGACGGTCGACCGCATAGGGACGCGTCATTTTGACACATGCGTTAGTTACAATGGCGAGCACGCCAGGACGTTGGAGTGGTGGACGCTCTCCCTTGCGCTGGTTGGAGACGACGATGAGCCGTCGCAGCGTAAAGGAAGGGGATGATGTAGCGTCAGCTCCAACGTAGCCACAAGTGAAAGACTAATCAGATTAATTGGTTATTAAGTCAACCCAGAAAGTAGCTCGATAGGATGTTCAACCGAGCCAGTCGACCGCATTGGGACGTGTCCTTTTGACACGAACGTTACAGTAGTATAAAGTGAGATGTTTCTGGTGATTTTTTTGGAGGCACTTACCCCCAAAAAACCCTAACCCTAGCCACTTAACCACCGACCCCCCTAACCCCCAAACCTTTTCACCGACCCCCCTAACCCCCAAACCTCAACCCCTTTAACCCCTTCACCCGCAAAAACCCCCTTACCCCTAATTTACCCCCAAAATCCCCATAACTCCCTCAACCCTCTGGCCCCTACCCCCCTAGCCCCTATATCTTAAGATTCAACCCCTAGCATGTTTAAGATTCGAACTCAGGTCTTTTGTTTTCAAAGAAGAATGGGAAATCTTGAGTTAAGATTCGAAGTCAAATATCTTGAGATTCATATACTCCCTAAGACCCCTTGCATCTTTAACATTCGAACCAAGTATCTTGAGATTCAAAACCAAGTCACTTGAGATTAGAACTTAGGTTTCAATATTTTTCAAAGAAGTAATTCTTAGAGATTACATTAGGTTGCTGCATTTCAGAACGGGTGCATTTATCAATATTTTTCTATGTTACATTATGCTAAGAAAAATGGAATGCAGCAATTTTCCAGAGGAAAATCCCCTAAAGTTTATACTGGGGAATTCTCTACAGGTTATTACCTCAAAATTTCACAATTTAGATGTATAATTTTGGGCAATAATTGGAATGTCTGGACTTATTTTTCATGTTGTGTTGCAATCTCTGTAGAAACAAATAGAGAAAGTTAGTCATAGAGGATATTACACATTTCTTGTGACTTGTGAATCACCCTGGGATTTCTACAAAACATCGGGATGTGAAGGTTTTCAGCGATTGTCTTTTTCTTACGACAGTAGAAGGGCTATCGCTCAGAGGCAAGTGATTGAGTAAACAACTACGGTACAAAGCTGCAGCGTCTTTCTGAAGTCAAGCTTGGCAAGCGCACGTGTACCAAAGCAGTTGTAAGAGTGCCGTTAGTTTTGTTAATGGTAGATTTTCCACATATATGGTGTAGTCAGAGTTATCTTCTGGTACAGTAGCCTACTACAATAGTTCAGAAGAATATAGCCTGGTTATTAGTATCGTGGAAGTATGTACTCTGTGCGGTATAAAAAGCTGTTGAGTGTATGTAACTGTAAGTGCGTGCAGTAGTCTAGGCTTTTCGCTTGTTCCGAATCCATTACCGTAGCTTGCAGTTGTACAGAGTACTGCGAGGTCTACAATACATTTACAAAAACAGTTTAGGCTCAACAATAAAGTCTGAAGTTGCCTAGATACTTGCCATTATTTGAAATTTCCGGCATTAGAAAAAACTTAATATCAAGAGTAGGATCACAAAGTTAGAAATTCAGTGGTAAAATTCCAAAAACTAGTTTTAGATTTAATGAGCTTATCAATGTCAGTTTTTTTTCAGCTTATTCAAGTCCTACCTGCATTGCTGTCTTTAAATTCAAACAAATAAGTATTTTGATTGTGATCTAAACACATACGCTGTTGCAGTGTAATCGTAACGTTAATATCAATACCGGTATAGTTTAATATTTTAAGTAGTGTTTAGTATTTGTTATTTCAATGATGAATACATGCTGTGCCCCATTATGCAAGTCTGGATGATGATCTGTGCAGTCAAATCAAAATAACCAGCAATGTTTCAATTCCAAAAGGATGAGGAGCAGCATCAAAAATGGATATTTTGTTTATGTTCGCCAAGCCAGTGGTGCAGTGGTGCTAAAACCCAGGGGGGGATGGGGGAAATATCCCCCTCAATAGTTTGACTATGGTCAGCATTTGAGCGCTGGATAATCTTTGGTCTTTTTTTTCCATTTTTTAGTCTTCACTTGATTTTGGGGACAAAAACTCTTCAAGGTTTGGTGAAGACCTTTTTTTTGGTCTTCACTTGATTTCGGGGACAAAAACTCGTTGTGGTGAAGATCTTTTTTTTGGTCTTCACTTGATTTGCTCAAACGCGTGTTGAGCGTTTGTCATATTTTATTCACGTGAAAAAATAGTGATCGAGCTTCATCCCTCCAATGTTTAAAATAGGGCAAAATTGGCGAAAAATCGCTTATTATCCCCCCAATGCTCAACACAAATCAGCACCACTGCAGTGCTGGAATGTTTTTATTTCCGTTCGGCAACTGATACTAGCTGAAAAGAAGCAGTACTGAGCTTGCTTAAGCAAAAGATGCTCGTGAAAGCCTCCAAAGTTTCCTTTACCAGCATTTAGCAAGGTTTATGCACCCCTAAACATGCTGTTGAAGTTGATTGGCTTTACAACTTTTTTGGGCAAAATGAAGTTAATGATCTAAACGAAATATCGCTCGAGGATGCCAATGTAACTTACTTTGACAATGGATATATTGGCTGCAGTATTTGTCAGCGAAGAAAATGCAGAGGTTGCAAAGTTCTTTTGCTGGCTGATAGCGAAAGACAGGAATAAAATAGGTAATATATTCCTCAAGACTATGTCTCCTTTTGACGATACTAATCGACGTCTGTCTGCCATAACTGAGCTGTGCTATGCTGTTACAACTTAGGCTGTGAGTGTGCATTGTGCAGGCTTGCAATGCTGTTTTATCAGATAGCGAGATTCGAATCAAATTTTTGGCTTCAGATAAACAACGATGTGCTTTTACTCAAGCGCTGTTGCATCTTTCTTCTTCATCAGCTGCTGTCCTTAAGAAGCGTTGTTCCCGAAACCACGAAAACCTTGCACTGATTTTCCAAACCGCTTTCAATTGCTTTGCAAAGAACGAACTAAAAAGTTTAAGCTGCAGAAAATCAGAGCCACCTGCAAAAATGCAGCGAACTACAAAAAAGCTTTGCAACGAGCCAAGTTGTAAGCATTCAGATGTCTAAAACTTTTGACAGAGCTGGGCGTTTAAAAAACACATCGTAAAGCGCAAGCGCAAATTCCGCAACCAAAATTTTTTATGGTTAAAGCGCAAGCGCAAATTCCGCAACCAAAATTCTTTTAGTGTAAAGCGCAAGCGCAAATTCCGCCACCAAAATTTTTAAGCTTAAAGCGCAAATGCGAAGTTCGCAACCAAAATCTTAAAAGCTTTAAGCGCAATTGCAAATTTCGTAGCAACAATTCTATCGTTTTGAAGCGCAAACAAAAATTCCGCAACCAAAAATTGAACATAGTGCAGCGCAACTACTAATTGATTGCTTGAGAAGAGCACACAAATTTCGCTATTTAAAAAAGTTTTTGAGTACAAATTTTTGCTCAATCGAAGTTTCAAAAGCGCGCTGCAGACGATGGTGTTAAGTATAAAAATATGAAAGGACAAACATTGTACCATCTTCTGCTAAGCTGCACTGGAATAAACCAACTGCATTGCGTTTAGTTTTTATAACTAAAGGCACATATCTAAGACCGAAGAACGAATTATTTTTTTTGTGGAAAAAAAGCAATTAAACACTAAAACAAAAAAAAATAATAAAAATAAACAGCAATAAAAATAAATAAACACCGAAACAAAAAAAGCTCCACTCACTCACATTCAGAAATAATGCGTTATTTATGGAGAAAAATTGACTTTTTTAAACATTTTTCATTCTCACGCAGCAAAACAAACTTTTCAAAATTTTCTTTCGTCATGGACGATCGTTTTGATCGCAAAATATCAGAACCAACAGCAAATAACCTTTCGGCAGCGGCCGAACTAGGAATAGCAGTGTTGAATCTTTTGAATTTTTGCAACCACGCATCTCTCTTGTAGGAAGAAAAGCAATCTTTGGTGATTTTGTCGTTTGCTCTTCCAACCCTTTCATCTAGTCTTTTTCCTATTGTAGCGGCCAAGTTTTCGGCTACTAATTACAGTACAAAAAACAAAAAGTATTTCGTACTTATTAAGTGAGGTAGCTTAAACTAAATACAGGGTTCAAAATTAACGCCTGCCCGCAAGCCCGAAGCAAGCTGAAGTCGCTTCGGGCAAGTTAGATTTCAGCTTAACTTCCCTGACGGCAAGTTAACAAAATACAGCGTATTAGACAACTTCAAACAAGATTACGTATTTAAAGACGCAATTTACCCGGTTTTGTTGCAATAAAGTAAAATTTGTACGTAGAGAAAGCTGTTCCTTGCTTTATTTTAGTAAGCACTTTGTAACTATCACAATTAATGCATTGTCTAATAGTACGCACATTGTTAATTGCAATTAACACGTCTTAATCTCACGCAGATTTTTCGATTTTTGGACGCGTTTAGCACTGTTTGGCACAAAATGTTCCGTTTTTTTTTCTAGAGAAGTTTTCCGGCGCTTGCCACGCTAACAACTGTTTCAGATACCACAAATACTACCCTGTGCTGCATGAAGATATTGTCAAGAATTTTGCAATTTTTTTGTTATGATTGTTTTGAAGATCTTTTAGCTTTCTAGCTGGTGTAGTTTCCAAAATATTCGCTAATAAAAATATGCTTGCAACAAACCACAACGGTAATTAATAATTATGATCGTTAAATATTAAATGAAATATTTACAATCAAAAAATCAATTTTTGCTGATGCATAATTGGAAAAAGTTATTAATTGCATCACATTATCTTAACGATCGCACACAATAACTTCATTCTCGAAACTACGAGTATTTTGCAAATTCAGTGCTTTTTTCCTAGTTAACCTCAAAGCTTAGAGTACCTTTTTTTTCGGGCAAGTTGAAATTTTCTTGGGCAAGTAGACATTTGATAACATTTGCCCGACGGGCAAGTTGTCAAAAAGTTAATTTCGATCCCTGTTATAATTTTAATACATTACTCTTTGTCTTTCAGGCGTATACAGAATATAGTTTAACTGAAGCACAAGTACTACCACTCGGGGTGGGCATTTGAAAATAGTAGGCTATTTCAGAATTATTCCGAATAGCTAAAACCGAATCCTAATCTGGCTTAAATTAACCTAATTTGCTGAAAAAGTGAACAACTAGTCAACCACCACCGATGTTCAGAAAAAATCTATCAAACGATTTGATTAAGTAAAGCAGCGCTTTATTGCAGTGCATGACATTGGGTGCTTCTAAATGTTCACCACTTAGTTGCATTCTTAATTCGCTCACAATCAAGCCTGCACTGCAGAAGCACGTTTCGGAAAAAGCTGATGGTGCAGGATAGAAAATTTTGCTTCAAATAGGAATGTTGAAAATTTGTGGACTACCATTTCATGTATCCTTTTAAAAGATTAAAAAGTTTGAGTTTTGGAGAGCCCCGTTTGGGGCAAACCCCCAATGTAGCACCCCCAATTTTTGTTACGTTTAGTTTATTTTTGATATCTACCCATTTAAAAAATCTAATTCATCTAGCTCTAACGGTTTAAAAGTTCGAAATTTTGGAGGATCTGATTGAGGGGGATCTCCCAATCTGGCACCCTTGATTTCTGTCACACACTAGTCCTCCTTGATATATTCAATCGCTCAAAATTTAAATACAGCACGTTTAGCGGTTTAAAAGTAGATAACGCAGAAGAAAATAAAACAAGAAAAAAAATCTTTCTATCAGCAATCAGCATGGATCAACTATCTCGTGATCAAGCTTTAAATCAGTAAAATCAAAATTTATTTATTTTTTGAAAGGGACATGCAGATCAACATTTAAAAATTATTTTGTGATTGCGCATGTTGGAAAAAAATTCACAATTAAAGCACAACAAATTTTAGATTAACCGATTCGCAAACGCAAATTGCGCAAGCGCTGAAAAAAAGGCATAGAGCGCAACCCAAATTGTGCAAGCGCTGAAAAAACAGGCATAGAGCGCAACTTGCGAAACTTGCAAACTATTTGCGCAACGCCCACCTTTGCCTTTTGACAGCTAATTTTGAAAGTACTTTTATGACAAGCTTATTTTTTGTGGAGTGACATTAGATATTTTTTGAAATCAGTATTAGCTTATCGTAGAGTTGTATTTTGCTGATAGCTACAGTGTTGAGTAAAATTTTGTGACTACTATTGAATATTGAATGTTTTTATTTAATTTAGATGTAAAATGTAGTACTATTTTATACCGTACATGCAGTATTCTGTGCATTTATCTCACTTGTTTTTTTTCCGGTTTGTAGTGACTCTTTTTTTCTAAAGGTCTGCGATTAATATTACGTTCGTTGTAAAAGAATGAACTTAAGCGTACTGTTTTAATGTAAATGTACTGTCAAACTGATGAAAATTTTTATGACTTGTAAGCGAAGTATCATTATCTGTTATGGTTTTGATATATTTACCTAAAGCTTTTTTGTATAGTTTTGCATCTAAAATCATTTGATTGAAAGATTTTTTAGTGTTATCACAACCGACTGCTATTGTTTTATTAGTAAAACTCAAATTATCGCACAAAAGCGGCGAAACTGCAGACGCACTAAAAGCCCTTCTAATGTCAAGCGCTAAAAAAAGCCTTCGCATCTCGATGTTGTCTAGATATTTCTGGAATGACCAAATCATTTTGCAATAATGGTGCAATCTTGCATGACCTTTGGATTGTTGCATATTCTTGATTTCTGTTGCATAATCAATCTTAAATGGCTTTTGGAGCGTTGTGTAATCTTGATTTCTGCTGCGTAACAATATTACCTTTAAGAGTGTAGTTTAATTTTGATTTCTGTTGCATAATCAATTTTATATGACCTTTGGATTGTTGCACAATGTGCTTATTGTGCAATCTGTTACTGGTTTGAACATGTTTAAGAGAAATTCTCGATTTTGGGTACATAAGCAAGCAAAGAGAGGTAGTTAATCATTGTATATCATGGCTTTTAAATGTGATGTTTGTTCAAAAGAGTTTGCTCAAGAACAAGATGTGTTGCGGGCTTGCGGCATACTAGAAGCTTGCATTAAGAAAATAAGTGTGAATGCAATGTATACAATAAAAAGTTTTCAAGAAAAGATAATTTAACACATCATGTAAGATCTCTACATGAAAATATTGAATTTGAATGCGAGAAATGAAGAAAAAAGTTTAACAGAGCAGAACTTTTGAAGTATCATTATTCGATTTGTGGAAAATGTCGAAGATGTGAAGTTCAATTTCCTTTATTAGCAGAGTTTGCTGCTCACACTTGTGAAGCTCCAGCAAAAAAAAACAAAACCGAAGTTTGATGACCTTCACATACAGTACCAGTTGGGAGCGCCAGAGCTCTAAGCTGTAGTTTTACAGAAGCTCATAGGGCTTCCCTTTCAATGCCTAAAAAACAAAGCAAAAAAGCAGGAAACTCTCGCAAAAGAAAGCAATATCAAAGAAACTGGAGTTTGTGGATTAAGAAGTTTTGAAAAAAGATGATGAGGAAATGCGTGCTTTTCTATGCACGCAATGGTCGAGCATCCAATCATTCACAAGAAGAGGAGCAGTTCAAGATTTGTATAATTTTTACTATAATAGCAATTACAAAAACTTGGTTTTAAACATATTACCTTCCATCATTCAAAACCAAAGCAGTCAATTCAAGATCAACTATAGTCTTGGATACGTGCTACGTGATATTGAAGCAGACCAATTTGGATATTAGCATCCATCCCACAGCAATGCTCAAGTTTTGGACACTGCAGTACTTATTTCTAGTGCAGAAGAATTGGGCAAGTTTTTGTACAATACTTCAGAAGAGAATTTTAGAGATACTTTGTCTGGACCGGACATATGCTGGAAATTTGAGCAATTAACTAACATAACTTTTTATGTCTCCAAACTGAAAGATGCACCTTTAAGTGCGCCAATTTCATGACCAGATTTCTTAAGATTTAATCGTGGACTTGCAAATGTGCCTGGAAATGATAATTTGTGTTTTTTTTGTTGTTTAGCCATTCACAAAGGTGTGGATAGGAGATGATGTGAACAATAGGCAAAACAATTTTTTACTGCTGATTGCAAACGTTTTGATATTTGTGATTTTACTGGCGTTGAATTATTTGACTTACCAAACTTGAAAAAATATTGAATTTTTTGAGCTTGAAAAAATATTGAATTTTTTCAAGCTCAATATTGTTGTTTATGAGCTCGAAGACGCTGTTGCCTTGCTGGTGCAGCAATATCGTGAGTTACATCATGAAACAATGAGATTAAATTTACATGAAAATCGTTTTAGTTTAAATACAGATTTTGAGAAATATTGTTGTGTCTTTAAATGTAGTAGATGTGAAAAACTGTGGTATGAGGGACGAAATTACATGCAGCACACCAAAACAGTGCCACAGTGCGTGAATCTTATCCAGGAGGAATTTATAAAAATACCCCTAATATTTTTGAAAAACTTAAGATATTGGTATTTGTGTTTCTCAAAATATCAGGCATTATCCTTTTTATGCATGTTTTCATTCCGAATGTTATTTTTCTACTGAAAGTTTACCTAGAAATGGTGAAATGCTTTCGTTTGAGCCTCGTCATGTTCCTTTAAGTGTTGGTATTGCGTCCAATATCCTTGGGTATGAAAAGGCAATTTGCTACATTTCTGATGGTGATGATAGCAATCTGGTTAAAATGATGGTGGATTATCTCAACTGCTTATCTGATGCAGCTTTTGAAATTTTACAAAGCAGGTACTAGCACATTTTTGAAGCATAAAGAACCAGCCAAAATTGTAGAAATAAAAATCTTCTCATAGAATTTGAAGCTTATTTAAAAGAAGTGACCGTTTGTGGGTTCAAAAGTGCCAGATAAGATCTTAATGTCATCAAACCACTTCTTATTCAAGATCTTCTGGAAAAAATTAATTTCGTCATTAAAAGAGTTAATGCCTACTTATGCACTAAAATGGAAAAACTGCATTTTCTCAACATCAAAAATTTGTTGGCACCTGGATTTTCATACTAGAAATTCTTATCAGCCAAGGTTGTCATGACAAAAAGTTCTTTTTTTCTTATGAATTTCTTACTAGTTTGGATAAATTGGATCATGACCAAGTTTCAGATCACCAGAATTTCTACAGCAATTTAATTAAATCTGATATTACTGAAGAAGAATATCAATTTGAGCTACAAATTGGCAAGAAAAAGGATGGAAAATACTCAAAGACATGCTCATTTACTGCAACATCATGGACTGCATCCCGTTTATCGAAGCTGTGGGTAAACTCTTAATTCTGTACTTGGCAGAAGGAATGGATATTTTTAAACAAGTTTTTCAGTCAGTGGAGTGGCAAAACGCCACGTACCCAAAAAAACATGCCGATTTATATACAGCTTTAAAATCACAATTAATCGTTTGTCCTTTTATTGCATTTTCAAGGTTAGCAATTGCTAGCGAAACCAAAATCAGATCTCACCAAGTCCATGACCCAGCAACCTGCCAAAAAATCATTGGCCTTGACGCAAATTCATTATATCTTTAAGCCATTCAACAGAAAAATCCTATTTGTTATTTTGTGCATTACAAAGAGTCAGAAAATTTCAACCTAATTCTTGTTCCAAATATGGATTATCAGCTTACCAGTGGTTGAGTTGGATTTCTCAAAAAGAAAATAAATTTATACAACACAAATTTAACAAAAGAGAAAAGAAACTCACGGATCAAAGTCTTGAAGTTGATGGATTTGTAAAAGAAACCAATGAAGTTCGTCAATTCGACGGCTGTTTTTTCATTGATGTTTATTGTGTGCCTTAAACCATAGAGCTGATGGGACTTGGGAAAAAATTCATCCTTTTAATGCTAAAAAGCATGAAGATATAAAAAAAGCCACTCAAGAAAACACCAAAAAATTACAAGATGCTGGCTACACTGTAAGAAAAATTCGAGGCTGTGAGTGGAATAAATTGAAAAAAGAACCAAAGGTGGCAACTTTCTTAAAAATCTTAAAATTAGTGGAACCCTGATATCGATTGAGTTACCAAAAATTTTTGAATGGCATTCAAAACGGTTCCGTCTATGGCTTTATGTTAGTAGACATCAAGACTCAAGAGCATCTCAAAGAAAAACTAGTGGATTTTCCTCCAATTGCCAAGAACACGGATATTTTAAGAACAGATCTTGTTACCTACTTGGAGAAAATTGCAGAAGAATATGGCTACTTGAAAAAACGAAAGCGTTATCTCATTAGCAGTTAGCTTGGAGAAAAAATACTCATCAATTCTGAAATTGCTAAATTTTATTGGGACCTGGGTTTAAAAATCACTCGCATTTACGACTTTTTAAAGTTTCATCCAAGTAAATGTTTTGAGTCTCTCGCCCTCCAAATAGCAGAAGACAGAAGAACTGGTGATCGTGACCCATGTCAACAAATTTAAGCTTACGGGAAATAGTTTGCACAGTGCACCACTACTCAACAAACACTCTCATCAAGACACATCTTGCCACGACAACACCACAGTGAATGACATCATTAATTTTTCCTACTTCACTCACTTGGATGTCATCAAAGAGGGACTTTATAAAGTAAAATGCTTAAAGAAACGAATCAAAAATGATCTTCTGATACAAATTGGATTACACATGTACATAAATGCCAAGCTGCATATGTTAAAGTTCTAGCTATTGTTTGTTTCTTAAAAAATTTATCCCTGATCATCATTTTCAGTTAATCGAATCCGACACTGATTCCTATTACTTCTATATTAGTAAAGACTTTTTGGATGATTGTGTTCCAGTAAATCCGAGAAAAGAATATTTCACCGAAAAGCGTCTTTGGATGCCAACTGAAGTTTGCGAACACCATCTAAAGGAATTTGTGGAAACTAAAATTTCTAGAAACAAATGGTCTCCTCCTCCTTGCTGCAAGGAGCGCTGCATCTTCCAGAAGAGAGTAGGAGGTTTGTTCAAGGTTGAATACTGAGAAAAAGCCTTAGCCCTCACCTGTAAGATATATTTTTGTGCTGGCATTCAAAACAAACAAGTTTCGAAGGAAATCAACCTCCGCCAAAACCCACTTACGTTCGAAAAATACTTTCAAGTGTTGAAATCAAATGGCCCATTAAATGCTATCAACCAAGGTTTTATGTCATGCCAGCACCATGTCTACACTTACAAACAAGAAAAACGAGGTCTGAACAGCTTCTATTGTAAAAGAAAAGTTTCACCCTGTGGCCTGCAAACCATCCCCTTAGATCTTTAACTTTTATGTGTTTTTTGTTTGTTCTTGTTAACAAGTATATTATTTGCTTTGATCTTGAATACTTTGTGAATATACAATGAACATTTGCAAGTATATCATTTGCCTTTATCTGGGATATTTTGTGAATATACTATTTGCTTTTGAACATTTGCAAGAAAGACTTAGATAATTAAAGAATAAATATTAAAGTTTGACTCAACAAATTCTGGTATTTGAAAGGTATAGTTAGATCATGATACATTTTCAGAAAACCATCGATTGTCAGTCATGGGAAATCCCCAAGTTTGTTTAACAATCGTCTTGATATACAGTAGTGTTCAGTTTTGAATCATCATTCTATCACAAAATAAATGTGATGTTTGATCAAACTATTCCTATGTAAACAATGAACCATAAAAATTTAAGATTTTCGGCAAACGCTTTTGATTTTTATGCAACAGTTTTTGCTCAAGACAAAAAATTGTAACGTGGTAAGATAGTTTGTGGAATTTATCTCTATAAAAGAATATAAAGTGACCAAAAATCCTAGATTTTAGAGAAATATTAATTGACAGTTATCAAATGATATTTAGTTTTGAGAATAGATTTATTGTTTTGAACAAATTTTCAAGACAACTCATTGAATTTATTCCTATAAAACAATATTAAGTGACTGAAAAACCAAGATTTTAGAGAACTAGTAATTAAAAGTTATTAAATAATTTTCATTTTTAGGGTATAATCATTGTTTTAAACAAAAAAATTGTAAGACTTCAATCATTTTTTCACAAAACTATTTCTATGCTAACAAGATTACTCAAAAAACTTGCAAGATTTTATTCAATACAAAGAAATTGTATGACTTTGAAATATCTTTTACAAATTATGTCTTTGCAAATACGAAAATTGCCAAATATTTTAGAGACTAGAAAACTTTTGATTCCAAGTACAAAAAGCTTTTATTTTTCAGATAAATTTATAACCGAAATCATGAAAAGAGGTCTAATTTTTAACGATTCTCTGAAATCATTTTAAAAAATAATGTTTTCAAATAGGAATTTTAATTCAAGGAAAAGTTTTTAAGATAGTTTACAAAATTATCCCTATGTTAACAAGAATATTTAATAAAATTTTAGGTAAATTTTTGATCTTTTAGATAAAACTCTGACTCAAATCAAAGAAAATACAAGTCTTCGAATGTCTTTGATCAAGCATTTCTCAATGAAACAAGAAAATGGTTAAAAATTTTACAATCTTAGGTAAATTTTCAAAGTAAATGTAATCATCAAAATAAAGAAACTTTACATTTTAAACAAATTATCGCAACACAAAGAAGAAAGTTAATAGCTAGTTCAAGTTTCAGGCAAGTTTTTGGATTTATTTACGTTACAATTTTTACTCAAGACAAACAAATTGTAAGGTTTTAAGATATTTTGACAAATTTACCCCAATAAAACAAGAACAAGTATTAAAAAACACAAGTTTTTGAAAAATTTTGATTAAAAGTTTTCAAATGATATTCCTTTTAAGGTTGGCGTAACGTTTTAATCAAAGAAACTGTAAGATTTCGAGTTATTTTTGCAAAAACATTTTGATACAAACAAAAAACTTGCTAAATAACTGGCTAAATAACTTGCTAAATAACTAGAGACTATAAGACAAGGTTTAATATCAAATTACATCGAAAAAATTGCAAAAGATCTTGTTTTTAAAGTAGAGGTTTAACTCAGGAGAGATAAGTTGAACAAAATTTTATGTTATTGTAGTAAAAAGATTAGTGTAAAACTAAAACATTAATAAAACATTTAAATTTCAGATAAACTTTTTTGTTTCAGAGTAGAAAAAAGATTATTTGCACTTAAAATTTCAATTTAAAATGAAGAAACGTAAGTTGTTTTTATATGTTTTCGAAAATTATTGCTACTAAAAAAAAAGAAGTTTAGACTTTTTGATCACAAATAATAAACATTATTTTTTAAAGTAAATAATTTACTTTAAGACAAAGACATCTTAATATTTCAGAATAGTTTCTAATAAGTGTAGGTAAAATTTAAGGTCTAAAAATTTTTTTTGCTTAAAATTGTTAATCATTACCGTTTTCAAGGAAAAAATTTGATACAAATCAAACAAAGCGAAAGAATTTAAGATAATTTTACAAAAAGACTTGCAATAAGACTCGGAAATTAATACAAGAATTAATATTTTAAACAAGTTTAATAATATTTTAGGTAAAAACTTTATTTAAGACAGAGAAATCATACAACTTTAAAATAGTTATGACAAAATTAATCTTAGCGAGTGCAAGAAAGTTTATCGAAAGTTACGATTTGTAAAATTTTTTGTTTAAAGTAGAAAAAAATAGCTACTTTTTACTATAAAATTGTTAATTAAGTTTTAAAAACTTGAATCGGAAACATGCGTATACTGTGTTTATGTGCAATGTTACGTGAAACTTCCCAAGCAGTCGCTGACACCGATGGATGACAGCTTATTCTTGAGGAGGTAAATAATTTGTAGCCGTTTGTTACAGGGAAGGGGTTCACAATACGTCAAAATTAAAAAAGTAGGGGGGATACAATTTTTTTGTAAACAGTGGATTTTTTAATATACATCGTAATATCGGGAGTTGAGCCTCGAGCCACAAATCATCAAGTTGAAAAGTCGCACTCAAAAGTTAAAACATATCAGTAGAATTTATAAAAACTTGGCACGAAATTTTAATTACAATTTAATTGCAGAGATGGAATCGGAAAAGTTCGAAAAAACCCGATTCTATCCGCTCGACCAACACTAATCGTTTCAGTAGCAGAACGTTCTACCCACTGGACAACACTGAACCAGAAATGAAATAACAAAAATTGGATAGAACACAGGACAATTTTTTCGACCCAAGTTTTTACATGCATGCAGTCGCGGTATTGGCCTCGTCAGACAATCAAACCCAATGATTTTTAAGTGCGAGCGTTTACTAGCAGTTGGATTGGCATCGGAAAAAGAACGGATAAAAAAACTGAAGAAATGGATATTGTGATTAAAGCAACAACACACAAAATGTCTTCATAAAGTGGTTTCTGTAAAAGTACAACTATGACAGTCAAGACACGGACTAATCACCGGGTGTGGTATTGTGTTCGTACAATTGTGTCTTTTGTTTTTTCAACCAACTGCACCTCGTACGCTGAAACGACATACTGTAAGCACAACGGGGGTGCTTAATTTCTGTTAAAAATTATATATGTCGTACGCTCACAATTTTACGCCAGAGCATAAGACCGTATCTTGAAAAGTAGTGCTTCACTTAAACATGAATTTTTGAGCCGAGTAAAACTTGATTCACGCATAAGTTATGGCAGTTTACAGGCTCAGCCCTTGGTTTGTTCTAAAAAAAATTAATTAAAACAAGAATGAATCAAAACAATTTAGAGCTAAAAAGTGCACAAACTGAGCAGTGGACATGTTATGAGCATGCATTTATATCTTGCAGACATCAGAGACAACATTGGGGTCAGGTTCTAACCTGCGAAAGTACGACGCTACAATATTGACTGCAGGTTACATTCACACTGAAAATATCCTCGTTTTGCCGCCACATTTGCACAGTTTCAAACTGCAGGCTCAATGCGGAGCTCACAGTCTTCAAGCGGTAAGCACCATTTCTATAGATTGAACAAATCCAACCAGTTTGATGGTTTCCCTAATCTACAGTCATTACCAAAAGCTTAGAGACACCCTGCTTTTTGTTAAAAATTCCGGAAATTCTTACAATATTTGGTTTTATATTTGAAAAATAAACAAGTACATTTACAAACCGTTAGAACACTTAAAGATATACATAATAAAACGCAATAAACCAATAGCTTTTCAGTATCTGCTGTGTCCTCCTCTGTTTTTGATAACTGCCTCTATTCGGAAAGGCATGCTATGGATCAAGGCTTGGATAATCTACGTTACCCAAACCAACTTAATCACTTCACAATGGTGTTTTGTTGATATAGATGGCTTTTCAGCAATTTTATCTTTTAAAATCTTCCTTAAATTTTCTGTAGGGTTGGGGTCAGGGCTGTTTCCAGGCCACGCAAGGACTTCCACTTTTTCATTTTCAAGGTATGACGTCATCACTTTTGCTTTGTGGCAAGGGGCGCAATCGCGCACAAACATCTTGCTTTCGTGGATATTCATATGCAGGTTTAACTTGTCTTTTAACAAATTAAGGTATTTTTATGTTCATTATGGTTCCAGGGGTCAAAAAACAATCCTGCAATACCTTTGCTTGACATGGCTCCCCAAATCATTTGGCTGGGGGGGGGGTGCTCTATGGTTGCGACTGTGTATTTGGGATCAAAACGCTTACCAATGGGTCTACGAACATTGTATTTACAAACCACAAACTGCTGAATGCTTGATTCGTCCCTAAAAAGCACTTTGGACCAGTCCTCAGTTGTCCAATGTCGATGATCCTCAGCAAATTTCAACCTCTTCTATCTTTCATTGACTTGGTTAGCAAAGGTTTTTCTTGCAGGCTTGCGGCATGATAGACGAAAATCATACTATAGGCGTCGTGATACTGTCACAACACTGACCTGGCAACCCTTTGCAGCTAATGAGTTCTGCACTTTCTTTATGGAGCTGCATGGAGACCTGCTAACTATCTTATATAAAATATATAACTTTTCATCCGGTTGTCATTTCTAGGGATAGTTATTTTGGGGCGTCCAGACCTTTTCCTGCTTGCAAAACTGCCATTCAGTTTGAAACTTTTGATTGCAGTCTGCACTGCTTTGCGGCTACACATCACTTTTCACTGATCTTCCTCTGCGAATATCCTTCACCATGTATAGTAGCTAGCAATTTTTGACCGCTAGCAATGCTCAAAGAAGCTTTTACCCCATAATATCTCTCTGAATAATAGCTATAATTCTATCTAACCTCTGCTTTAAATCACCTTAAAACAAGAGCTAGGTTAGTTAGCCTACTTTTTGGCGCCAAATTAAGAGCCATGCAACAGTGTGTAAAAAAGCTGACAAAAGCAATAAGCGTGATATAAGAACACATTTGAGAAGAATAAGCGAAAAAGTGTTTTTTACTAGGGTGGCTCTCAGTCGCATAGCCAGGGGTGGGGGGCTATAGCCCCTTCACTGGCCAGTCAACCAAAATGCAGAATAAGAAAATACCACGTTTTAGCACTTCTGAGACTGTTTTTTTTGCACTGGAATGGACTAAAAAGTGATTTAAAGCATCTTTTAAAACATATATTTCAGGGGGGGACTAATTTGTCAAAAATAAAACTCACAAATAAATGAAAGCTTTAAAAAATGGCCAAAAATGAGCAATTAAATTTGATCGCTAGTACAAAAATGCTGAACATAGGTTTTATCAACAAAATATAAACTCAGAAACAAGGGGGGGCTACTCGGTATTAGGTAATTATTAATCACATCTCTTAAATATTTTTCCATTAGCCCCCCCCCCCCAATTATTTTCCTCTATAAAATATGGACGAAATAGATTACTCCGTGAAAGCTTCATTAAACTATATTTTATGATTTACCAAATCATAAATTTTATGATTTACCAGCATGTAAACAAGAGAACTAAAATTTTACCATTAACAACTCCCCACATAGCCCATTAATGCAACCAGTTTAATCATGTTTGCACCACCAATTTCTATGCTACGCTTTAAAAGCATTGGTTTTTATCAAAATATCCCTAAAATTGAGTTATTTTAGCAAAAAAGCGCAAAATTTTCAAGCGCTGGGGGCTCTTCCTCCAGACCCCCATGCCTCCGGCGGCTGGGCGCTTTGCCCTCAGACCCCCAAAACAACCCCCCATTGCAAATTTCTGGCTACGCGCCTGATGCCTCTTATAATGTGTTTTCTACTAGGCTTGGAAAAATGTGTTTTTTACTTGGCTTAAAATGTTTTTTTATTAGGCTTAAAATTTTATAGGACTTAAAATGTGTTTTTCACAAGGCTTGGCAAAATTATGATTGTAATTGACAAAATCGTAATTAATTACACGATTTTGCTGTAATTGTAATTGAAAAATTTTCTGCTATTTTCAATTACAATTACTCTTTATGCACTAAGACAGATGATAACAAAATGTGTTTGAACAATATCAATTTTTCTCCGGTTGCAAATCAATATCGGTATTTTCTACCGGTTGCAATCGCATCTGACGTCACAAACCGAACATCCAAGTAAGTTAGGGATAGTTAGAGTTAGTTTTAGACTTAGGTTAATCACATTCATAACCTAAACTTAGCACCTACTCTAATCATAGATGGGCACAAGTCCGTTAATTGTTAATCCGTTGATAACGAAGCTAACTCGACTTCACCTCTGCTAATCATAACTAGCACTAACTCTTAGCCAAAAAAATAGCTTAACTTAGAATTGGCCCAGGACGTCAGGTGTGACTGTAACCGGTGGTAAGTAACCTTTATAACTTCAGTGCTATTTGTGATATTAAGATTTTGTGAGCTTTTTTGCTTGTTTGCCCTTGTGTGTATGTCAAAGCGACATTAGTGGTTCTATTTTACATGATCATGCTAAATATGTCATACTATTGGTAAAATAGTAGTATTATAGTGTTAAATAGCAGTAACTTGAAGTAGTAACATAAACAATTTCAATTTTTTTACAATTTTTCATTGTATTAACTTGCACAAATAGTTGCGGTGTGACACCATGGTTTAGCTAAAACCGTAATGTTGCTGGAAGCGATATGAATTCAATAACATATTGACAATTGATTATAAACGAAATTATGTATTACAAAAAATATAGTTAAACAAAGATTGATGGAAGAACAACGATAGAGAGAAATGAGGCTTTGATAGGTCTGATATACAAATACAGGGTGTCCATAAAGTCCGTGTGCACTTTGCACTTAAAGTGCACTTAAAGTGCACACGAACTTTATGGACACCCTGTACAAAACAAATCCACAGTGTTGACAAAGCAAAACTCGAGGTTTTGTATGTAAGTAAATTGGTAGGAATGTTTTGAAAATCTTTTCATTGTAATTGTAATTGAAATTGTAATTAAATTAAAATTACTAGAAACTTGAATAATTGTAATTGTAGTTCAAATTTTAGGTTGTAATTGTATTTGCAATAGTAATTAAAGCCAAAAACGAGTACTTTTTCCAACCCTGGTTTACAGAGACATCACGTCTTACAATCCTACTTCATTTGACAACACCTTAATGCTGTCTCCACGTCTAAATGGGTAAGCATTTCATTTGTTTTTAATTTCCGGCTTTTGGATGCTAGAAGAAGGCGATCTGCCACTTGCTATCACTACTCCAGTGCTCCAACTATTTAATTGTGCTTGAAGCCTTGGAGGGCAATTGTGTCTATAGAGTCATTTTTTATGGAACGTGTTTAGCTGCTTAGATTGGGTAAATTGCGTTTTGCAATCCCCTTCCTTGGGATTTTGATTTTTGACTGTGAAGAAACAGTCATAGGACGTTGGAAAAAGGTCCTGAAATAGTTTTCACATCGTTTTGAATATTATTTCGTATCCTGCATTTTTTTATTCACCACAATAAAAAAACCTTATCAAACAAAATATCAGTTCAAGTGGGCAGCAAGTCCAACGAGAGAGGGATTGGGGAAGTTTGACGTAGCTCTCCTATACGTTATTGCGGACTTTAGTTATAAAACTTTGCATTGCTGCCTGACGAAAAACACAAAATAGTCCTGGGGGTTCATTACATGCTGTTCGTTAATTACTGAACATTCATTATTCATACTCGTAATTCGCTATTCAAATGCAGTATTTCGTTATTCCTACTTGGTATTTGTTATTCATATATACCCTTTATTGGCCTGTCGACCAAAATGCAGAATAAGAAAATACCACGTTTTTAACACTTCTGAGACTGTTTTTTTTGCACTGGAATGTACCAAAAAGTGATTTAAAGCATCCTTTGAAACATATATTCAGGGGGGGGTACTAATTTGTCAAAAATAAAACTCACAAATCAATAAAAACTTTTAAAAATGGCCAATAATAAGCAATCAAATTTGATCGCTACTGTACAAATGCTGAACATAGGTTTCATCAACAAATATTCGTATTATAAACTCAGGAATAGAAGGGGGGGAGGGGGTCTATTCAGTATTAGTTAATTACCAATCACATCTGTCAAATACTTTTTCATTAGCACTCCATCCAATTATTTTCCTCCATAAAACATAGACAAAATAGACTACCCCGAGTGAGTTTCATTGAATGATAGGATTTTATGATTTACCAGAATGTAAACAAGAGAATTAAATTTTAACATTAGCCACCTCCCACATAGCCCATTTTTGTGACTACTTTAATCATGTTTGCACCGCCAAGTTCTATTGTAGCGTCAGCTCCAACGTAGCCACAAGTGAAAGTGCAATTGGATACGTGGATTAATAAGTTAAGCCGGAAAGTAGCTTGATAAGTTGTTCAACCGAGCCGGTCGACCGCATTGGGACGCATCTTTTGACACGTACGTTCTAATGGCGAGCACGGCAGGACGTTGGAGTGGTGGACGTTCTCCCTTGCACCGGTTGGAGACGTGGATGTGCCGTCGCCAGCGTAAAGGGAGAAGAATGATGTAGCGTCAGCTCCAACGTAGCCACAAATGAAAGTGCAACTGGATCAATTGGTTATTAAGTCAACCCGGAGAGTAGCGTGATAGGTTGTTCAACCGAGCCGGTCGACCGCGTTGTGACACGTCCTTTTGACACGTACGTTACAAATGACGAGCACGCCAGGACCTTTGGTAAGAAAGTGACAGAATCCACGATGTCACCTTCACGATCTGAGGTCATAAAGATAGGCCTAATGATCAAGCTAGGCTACGCGAGCTTAGTGAACCTACCGGACTCAATTCCCAGTCGGAAATCAAGCTAGAAGCTTTTTTCCTGGAAGATCGGTAGAAACATGGGACCAGTATAGAAAGCATTTTGAAAATGTTTCTGAGGTAAATGAGTGGGGTTCTTGCACTCGAGGTATGCAGTTGGCCGCCAGACTTCGAGGTGAGGCAATTGAAGTACAAAGCAATTTGCCCTTAGAAGAACAGTTCGATTATGCGTCGTTGGTGGAAGCTTCGAATAAGGGTTATAAACGCAAAAATTCTATTTCATCAAGTTTCAGTTTGGCTTTTGTAGTTAGCATTTGCGACAGTCAGTAGAGGTTGGTTTTATAGTTTACAGAAGTTGGTTTTATAACGACAGTAAATTGGTTGTAAGTAAAAACTTGGCTTGATGAATGATGTGGCGGATAAACAGAGAAAACGTAACAGTGCAATCGGATCAATTGGTTATTAAGTGAACCCGGAGAGTAGTTCGATAGGTTGCTCAACGGAGCCGGTCGACCGCATTGGGACGCGTCCTTTTGACACGTATGTTACACTATGCTACGCTTTAAAAGCATTATTTTTATCGGAATAGCTCTAAAATTGAGTTATTTTAGCAAAAAAACGAACAAATTTCAAGCGCTGGGGGCTCCGCCCCCAGACCACCCAGTCTCAGGTGGCTGGGGGCTTTACCCCCAGACCCCAAATGGCCTCTGGCTGCTGGGGTCTCCGCCCTCAGACCCCCCAAACAGCCCCCTCATTGCAAATTTCTGGCTATGCGCCTGACGAATGCTTTATAGAATTCGAAATATATTCCAAAAAATGACGTAGTTATCAAATATTCGCTATTTGTTATTTATATAATTTGAGCATGTGATACAAAATAACGAAAAGCAAATAATGTCGAATGACGAAAAAGAAACAATACAAAATTACAAATAGGGAGCATTCAAAAGTAGTGGAATGTTTTGGCGCAGTTTCCGAAAGGTTACTGCCGGTCATTCGTTATTTTTGAAGCATGTAAGATAACGTTTTTTGCTATTTTTCGAATAACGAACATCCGATAAATAACGAAGAACATATATAATGACTTGCCTGATTTTCAAGTCGCAGCAGATCTCCATTTAAGAGCTCAGCAGTCAACAAAAAACTGTTAGCAAGTCGAAACAGTCACTAATTGCAATATCAAAATTGGGCTTGGAAAAATTATTATTGTAATTGACAAAATTGTAATTAATTACACGATTTTGCTGAAATTGTAATGGTAATTATAATTGAAGATTTTCAAAAGTTGATAATTGTAATTGTAATTGAAAATTTTTCTACCAATTTTCAATTACAATTACCAGAGTTGGAGTCCTCGAGGACACATTTTGAAGTCCTTTGCCTAGGTCTCGAAGCCTCAAGTCCTTAAAAATTGCCTTGTTCTCGGCTCGAGGACAGCACTATTTTTTGAACCGTTGAAATTTTGTTGGAAAACGCCAGAAATCTCGCGAAAAATTTGCAAAGACCTCTTTTGTTTTCCTCAAGTGGGGATCGCTTGAAAGAAGGTAAAACGCCAGAAATCTAGCGGAAAATTTGCAAAGAACTTTTTTGTTTTCCTCAAGAGGGTATCGCTTGAAAAAAGATTTTTGAAGACCTTTTTCGCCTGAAAAAAATTTTTTGAAGACCTTTTTATTTTTATTTTCGGAGAACACTTGCGCTTGTGTCCTTGGTCCTTGGCCTCGAAAGTGTCTGTCGTTGGCCTTGGCCTCGAGGCTTGTGTCCTCGACTCCACCTCTGACAATTACTCTATTATTCACTAAGATAGATGACAACAAAATGTGTTTGAACAATTACAATTTTCCTCTGGTTGCAAACCGTTACCGATATTTTCTACCAGTTACAATCAAATCTGACGTCACAAATCGAACATCCAAGTAGATTTGGGATAGTTAGAGTTAGTTTTAAAGATAGGGTTTATCATATTCATAACTTAGCACCTATTCCAATCATTACTAGCACTTACTCTAAGCCAAAAAATAGCCTAAAACAGAATTGGCCTATAACGTCAGATGTGACTTTAACCGGTGGTAAGTAACTATTCTAACTTCAATACTATTTGTGATATTAAGATTTTGCGTGCTTTTTTGCTTGTTCGTGTGCAAGTCAAAGCGACACTAATCGCGGTATTTTGTATGACCATGCCAAATATGTGATATTATTGGTAAAAGTTTAAATAGTGTTAAGTAGTAGTCGCAATCTGAAGTTGTAACGTACACAATTTCAACTTTTTTACAATTTTTGATTGTGTTAAAACTTGTTTTCTTTTGCACAAATAATTGCGGCATGATACGATGGTTTAGCTAAAACCCTAATGTTGCTGGAAGCGATATGAATTCAATAACATACTTGACAATTGCTTACAAACGAAATTATGTATTGCAAAAATTAAACTTTAACAAAGATTGATGGAAGAAGAAGGATAGAGAGAAAAGGGGCTTTGACAGTTCTGATGTAGAAATACAAAGCAAATGCACAGTTTTTACCAGTGCCGTCGCTACGGGTGCCAGGGAGGTTGTTAGTGTACCCTCCCCAACGACTGCTTGTGCCCCTCCCCATTTTGGTTTACTCAGAAAACGGTTTTGGAACATCACGTAACAACAATGCAACAGGCAATAATGGAAAAAGGGATAATAAAGTTCAAACCTAATTCTTAATATTGAAGTTTTCTCCACTCTGCGAAATTGCTGGCCACCAACTGCTGTACATAAATGTGACGCAAATAATCGGTCTTATAAACACTCCGTCTTATAAACACGGAGTAGGGATGTAAGCCTACGGCATCGATACCGATACTTCGTTAGTGATTATGACTTGAAACAATACGTGAAAACATTTTTTCAAAAGGCCAGCTGGTTTTGTTTTTTAGAGAGCATTCAAAATATTTTTTGGTCGCAGTTAGTTGCCCAACCAGGCGGAAGAGGCTAAAAGGGCTTCAGCCTCCTTTAGCCAAATCATTTAGAAAATTTACCCCAAAATACAAGCGTTTATAAACGTGTTTTGAACTTGATCTTAAGTATAGGGGGGAGGGGGCTAAAGCGGCCAGGCAATTTAATTCGTTTATTGACTTCTGAATTTTAACAATTTATTGTAATTATTCATACGGCTTCAAAAACGTGCGAAACGTGATTGATATGGCATTAAAATTACTATTTTTTCCGCAAAGCCACAAAAATCACTCTGGGACTTGAGGCTCTCCCCCCAAGGCCCCCTCAGGAATATGCTATAGTTACATCGGTTTGTTCAGCACAGGGCCTAAATTAGACAATTTTTGTGCAAAAAAATTTACTTTTGGTTCAAGCTTCCTCTCTCTTATTAAAATCATGGTTGTGCTTCTGCTCGCATTCACTTCTGCTGACAAACTTTTTAAAGTGATTTTTCGGGCGGCATACAAAACGAGCTAAGAAACGCTGACAGCCTTATGCGTCTCTTTTTTCAGACATGAGTACAATATTTTTTAAATAGCGCATATTTTGGAGCTGTAAAATATCAGTTTTTATGTGGAAAAGTTCAGTCTATTTTAGTGCCCCCCATTTTCGGCTTAGTGCCCACTCACGTCGTTTGCTCCGGCAACAGCACTGGTGTCGACAAAAGCAAAACTCGAGGCCTCGAATGTAACTAAATTGTTTGCAATGCTTTGAAAACCTTTTCACTGTAATTGTAATCGAAATTGTAATTGAATTACAATGACTTGAACCTGAATAAATGTAATTGTAATGGAAAATTTTAGGTTGTAATCGTATTTGTAATTGTAATTAAAGTACAAACAAGTACTTTTTTCAACCCTGATCAAAATAAATATTAAAAGCGATTGGTTGAACGTATATGAATCTTGAACGTTTATGAATCTTGAACATTTGATAGAACGTATATGAATCTTCTTGTGTATATAGCCACTTTACCACAATAGCAGTAATAGTTCTGCAAATGCAAGTTAAACAGCACAAAGTAGATTCAATACCGGTTTTAAATCCTTATTACTTTGTTGATTTCATAGAGATTTTCTATTGTATTGACATGATATTCTTCTTAAAACTTTTGCATGTTGAGTTGAAAACGTAAAATCCCTTTTCGAGTCCATAAAACAAATTTTTTATCGTTATCCACAACAATATTACCACATAAAATCGTCTCATTTGTCTGCGATGTGACGTTACAATAAAGTTTCCCTGCAACGTAAAAAAAACATCAGTTTCGGTTTCAGTCCAGAAATACTTTATTTGTTGAAAATGAAATTTAAGCTTTCATTTTATTTCTTTCCAAATATATTTTAAAAGGACTCTAAAAAATATTTTTTCATAAGTAGCAAATATGAATTATTTTTTAATTAGCTGCTTCGATTATTTTTTCGAGCAGTAAAATGCACAGGTCGTATTGTCCCGAGATGTTAGCGAATCACAACAGCGCTGTCCCAAAATCGCAAGATTGTTTGTTGTGGCCCCCACAAAAAGTCTCTCAAGTGTTTTCAAAAACGATAGCACCCTGTTTCTTGTTTGTTTACACAGGCCGATCAGTACCGGTATTAGTTTGCTATCGGCACAAATTTTTGGAACTGGGGTATATTTTCTCTCAAGAAATCTTTGAATGTGCGTTTATTTTTAAACCTATGATTGACTTTCTGACGTCATTGATGCATGCGCATGAATCAAACGAGTAACTTCAGGTCATCACGTGCTTTTAAATCAGCTTAAAGTTGTTTAAAAATATGATACCCTAAAACGAACTTAAATTCTGAGAAATATTTTTGCAAAGTCACAGTCAGCGCCTTTGCCAGCTGCAGCTAGCCGCGGGCAATCCCAATGCTGAGATATTTTTGCTACGGCCTATATAAACTCAAATTTGGCATCAAAATGTCATTTTAATCTGCTTAGCACCAGCACAGCACTGATGAGCAAAATAGAGTCAGCAATTAAAACTAAAGTTATGTAACATGAGAACCATCTTACGAGTTATATAACGATAAATTGGATGACTGGACGTGAAAAATTCCTCTGCATCCCTGTAAAATCTGTCAATCAACAGAATAGCGGGCTCGTCAGAATAGTTCCTATAATCATAGGTGGGCACAAGTCCGTTAATCGTTAATCCGTTAATAACGAAGCTAACTTTTTCATTAACTCGTTTATCCGTTAAAAAGTTTTTTCATGTTAACGGACTAAATTAACTTCCATTAAGTTCTGTTAACTTCCGTTAAGGTTTTTATCGTTAATTTCTTGCACCATTCATTCATTGTACAGGTGCAAACCAGTTTGCATTGGTAACACTTGCTGCGTATTAGCACTAGTTTTGTAGAAGAAAGCAAAGAAAAGAGCTCTTTTTGTGGCAAATAATAACCCTGCAACCTCATAGATCTATGAATTATCGCTGTTCGCAATTTCCAAAGATTTTCCGATCCCACCTTCGTTAGTGCATTTGAACTTATTTTTATGTTGAAATTAGATTAGACTGTAAAATATAACTTCCAAAACACAAAAACACCACCATAGCAATAAATTTTTCCTTACATTCAGCTCAACAGCGTCAATACGTGTTCTAGAAGCGAGTGAATAAATAGAAATGTAAATTGCACGCAAAATATTAATGAATTAACGGACTTAATTAACTTCCGTTAATTAAAGCTGAAAATAACGGATTAACGTTAACGGAGGTGTGAAGTTTGTTAACGGACTAGTGGTTAACGAAGCTAACGTTTTGCATTAACTTGCCCACCTATGCCTATAATACATGAAAAGCTTTGCCGTGAAAAAATATTCCTTAATGAAAGGCTAAAAAAAGGATCTTCGCTAACTCTCTTATCTGTAATACTTCTGTAAATTATTTTGTCAAATTTCTTTAGTTTTTCAATGAAATTGCAACACAAACATGCAATCACAAAATCAAATGATCAATAACATCAAAATTAAGTTATTCAGAACAGTTTATTGCTTGCGAGTTACTCTACAGTACAAATCTAACAATCGTAAATTTACACGACAATAATTTTTCGGAGTATATTTGCAGACTAAATAAAAATGCTGTTAAATATTTTGCTAATATCTTTGCTCGCTACTGCTGTGACGTCACAGGAGCTTACTGGTGACGATTTCACGTACGAATCGTACCTCGACTTCGCGCGAACATTCCTCATGAGATGGAGCTTCAACGAAACTCACATCATCTTTGAGGTAAGCTATATATACGCGACACTTTTACCGCATATCTACATGCAATATAAGGTAAGTTAAACCTGTGTGTTAACAAGAAACCAGGTCAAGTACATTTCGGTAGTTCGTGACTGCATTTTCGCGATAGTCGAGTGGGCTTTAAAACAAATCTATGCCACGTCTTAAGAGGGTACTGTTATAGCGCAAGCAGTAAGCACTCGCCAACTAGTACGTTGATGGTGATCGACTCGGACTCATATTCTTTAAGGGCGAATCAGAGATACCTAATTAGGTACCGATGACGGGGTTGCGCTCCATTGTCAATGGAATCTCTCCCGAAAACCTGATGCAACAAAAATGTGCTAAGAGTCCACACAAAATGAAAATTTTAGGCAGTTGGATTTAAGAAAACTTTTGCAAAATTTGGGTGCTAGCGTTCAACGAATAAATTAGCAAAATTACTCCTGCAAAGTGCAACCTTACGTGAGTTAACTACCAAAATGTGAAATGCTTTTCCAAAGATTGCATCGAAGCATTAACATTGCATAAAAACGTGCTCATATTTTGCCACAAATAACAAACCTTTGGCGAGTTTCTGGTGCTATAATGTCGCAAACGCAAATCTCTGGCAGATGCACAAAGTTTAAATTGCTATGAGCAGTCAAAAATTGGGTGAAAGAACAAGATTCCTTTTTCGCAATTAATCGAACCTTAAACACACATGCGAAACCAATATTTTTCAAATATGAAGCTAAAGCGATTATTTTCATTCATAATTTCTTTGAAAAAAATGTTTACAGTGAAACAAAAAAAAAAAAAGATCAGTAAGTAGATAATCAAAAAGCTGTTATTAGACATCATACAAATTATTTTAACATAAAGTTTTTAGCCTAATTTTCACAATTACTGCACTATTTTTTGTTTCTTTTGCGGAAACTCTTATTGGCATTCATGGCTTGTAGAAATTGTAATTACTTTTTATTTATCAAGTTGCCTTCATCAATAAACATCGAAGGGACCTATCAGTCTTTGAGTCAAGCTGCCACCTGTCCATCTGTCTACCACACACGGTGGAGGCTTTACACTGTTTCTTTAATTGCTGTACATCAAGCAGGGAAGCAGTAAGATGCGAATACCAATTTTTATAGTCATTAGTTTGACCCGACCGGAAATCGAACCTGAGTCTGCCGTTTCAGTAGCAGACGCTCTATCCACTCGATTACACACTTGACAGCACAGTGCTTTATCAAATCTTTTATTATACTCGCCGTGCTCCGCTGAAGCGAGCAACAACTTTGTGGGGCCCATCAAGTAAACTCAAATCCTCAGCCTTGTTTGCAGCGCCACCCAAAAAGCACTGAAATTGCATTTTTAAACAGAATGAACGCGAATAAGCGCAGGAAATTAAATTTTTTGACTTATTTTCAGATGCGAGCGCCCACGAGCGGTTGGATTGGCATCGGATTTTCCGAGAACGGCAACATGATCAACGCGGATATGCACGTGGGTTGGGTGAAGGAGGGAGAAGCTGTGATCACGGTGAGGAAGTTTGCTGGAACCAATTGATTACGAAATCAAACTATCGCTCGCGAGACCATTAATGAATGAAAAACGAGAAAAAAAGAGCTGAATATGGCCATAAAAAATGTGGATCCTATATAGGATCAGAAGGTTAAAATGAGCTCAAGTTATGGATGTCTTTGCAAACAAAGACCGATAAGGAAGAAGAACTTAAAATCGAAAATTGATGCTTTTTCATCGTATATGACCAAAAAACACAAGCATAAAGCATAGCCAACTACGACAATTACATATCGGAGTCAAGTGAAAGGTAATTTTCCTCCTTCCTTTGGAAAATAATTCAATTGTTCTAGTCAAATGGGAATATATTTAATCGTTTTTTTTCTCAATTTTCTTTCAAAGTATGAACATTTAGAAAATGCCAGCTTCTTGTTGACGTCTTCTCCATGTTCGTAATTTTGATGACCTCAAACTAAAGCAATTTTTCAAAGTGTAGTATCTTAAAAACAGTTTTTAATTCTTAATGAAAGTTTTGTTCAAAGATTTACCGGTATTATCTTGGAAACACAAAAATTTATCCGTTTCCTAAATTATAGAACAGAGCAGCCTTTATTTTTTACAGCACAAAATAGCTCTAGTAAAACTAACCACGGAAAATACGCCCTGGTATCTAGGCCAATTGATGTTTTCTCATTTATTCCCCTGCTTTCGCAATCTTTCTTCATGGTTTTCTTTGAGTTCTACGTTCAGGATCGCTATGGGCTTCCATCATTTAACACGTTCCCACCGCGAGACGATGAGGAGAATCTGGCACTCATCAGTGGGAGAGAGTGTGATGGAGAGACAGTCATTGTGTTCGTGAGGCAACTGGCCGCCTGCCAGAACGGGCAAGATCGAGCTATCACAGTAAGTTTTTTTTTCAAGATACTCGTATTTGTTACAATTTGCTGCGGTGAAAGGTCTACAATCAGCATCAAAATTAACTTGTCATAAACTCATGCACTTCAAAGTACAACTTCAGCATTCAAAACCTAGCAGGTTGCTACTGTACACCGGTTGTAAAGCTCATCAGATGGGTATATCACTACTTAATAGAGATTTTAACCGGACACTTAATCATAATCTTGCTTAACCATGGCACCAACACCACTGAAAACCAATTGACAATTTTTCAGGCGGATACTGCCAGAATTATTTATGGTTTTGGTAATGAAGACCCGGCAGGAGATGACATCACATTCGCGGATTACCACGGACAAAACAGAGGTATTCTATTTTTGTTTCAGTTTTGCCCTTAACAGGCAGTGCCGTAGCCAGACGCGTCGTTCAGGCGGAGCTCTACAAAATATGTTAAGCCACAACTCTCGGCAAAACTTACGGCCTATCTTGTCAAAATATAAGGTGAAGGCACAACTTTCTCAGCAAAAGAAGGAGCAATACTTTGGTCCCATCAGATGTAATCGGAAACGTTATTTCTGGCTACAATGTAGGATTAATGACGAGGTCACTATACAAAGAACTAATTTTTTTCAAAAGGGGGTCAGTCCTGGCCTAGCTTGGCCTAGCCATACGACCCAGTTAACAAGGTCAGTTAAAGAACTTTTTATTCTATTTAGTCACAGTGGCGAATTAGCGCTAACAATCGGTTTGTAAGAAACGCATATACGAGTATTTGGCAACACTTTTCACCAAATTGTGGCAGTTAGCACGGCTGATTTATGCAGTCTGACAATTTTAGCAGCCCAACAAAAGTAAGAGCTTACCGAAAGGTTTTTGGACCTCTACCAATTAGCTATTAACAACCGCTATATCAAATCGCTTTGGATTTTGACAACGAGAAGCTGGGGGCTGGTATTTTTGTTGAGGTAATTGCATACTTCCCGTTTATCCCTTTTCCTTGTCCGCTATCTAATATCAAAAATAGTATATTCCTTTGTTGAAACTTCTGTTCCAGGCGCTTCCAGTCTGATCTTGTTCCAAGAACAAAGCTCCGCCCCAGTTACTGATGAGGACATTCTCACCTTCGAACTCAGGTCCTCTGATGAGCTCCTCCCCCACCAACTAACTTACTACCAATGCCAAATCTTTGAAATGCCTCAACTGGACACAAAGCACCACATCATAAAGGTAATTCTGAATCACAGTCACATAAAAGCAGATAGTTGAGAAATTCGATGATGAAGTAAAATGTGAATAAAAAATAAAAAACAATAAAGGTATTTTGGATGAAGTAACAAAATTAAATCAAAAGTCAAATTAAAAGTGTTTGAACTGAGGCCGCAAAATTTACCATAAATAAAACATTGCGGTGTCTTTTGTGCAACTGAGGACAATGGAGCGCGCTAACGCGGCAGTCAAGTTAGAAAAGTTATTGAAATTGTTTTTTGTTGTAGATGGAGGTCTTTTTGAACGAGACATACCTTTCAAACGTGCACCATCTAGTTGTATCCGAATGTGATGACGGAGTGGTAAGTTTGTGTTACGGACAGGAAGCACCCGAAACCAGACACGAAGCATTTTGACTAAAATCTTCGAGATCATTCAGACCCAAAGACTCAAAAGTGGCTTTCAGACTTTGTTAGGATTTTTTTAAAAAGGATTGCAAGAGAACGTCGCAGCTTAGTTAATAGACCTTCAAGTTTGTATGAAAGCAACGGTTAGATTCCCGGACTGGCAGTGCGTTATTTTCTTCTTAAAAAAGACGCTACTGGTATGCGTTCATTTTCCACTAAGGACAAGCACTTTATACCTGTTGTTTTGGTGGCCCAGCCTCAAAAACGATAAGCAAATTAAAATCCTGAAAAGGTATGCTACGTACGTATGTTCAAGAACAAGAATTTTGATATTTTTTCGTTTTTCTGTAGGACCCAGATGAAGTTGGAAAGGCGTTCGAATGCTATGATTTCGAGCAGCGAAGTGCTCAACTGTGCAGCAGTAGGATCATAGCAGCGTGGGCAATCGGTGGGAATGTGAGTGATGCTTTTATACTCCGTATTTACCTTTGCTAAGCAGGAAACGGAGAACGGACTTTGCTATTTTCGAATCAAACTGCCACCTGCTTAACTGCTACCACACACGGTGGAGGCTGGACACTGTGCCTTTTTGATCTTGAAAGCCAAGTAAAGTCGTGACGAATCAGTTTTTGTCTGAAAGTTTTCGTTTTTTATTATTTGCTAAATACGAGGCATAGTGGTTGTACAGCTTTTCGTTCTAGAACAAGCATAAAGTCAGAATATAAGCTCATGAGATTTTTTCACCACACGTACTTTCACAATCAGCATCTTTGGAGAGAATCGAACCATTACTTTTAAAATTAGCTTGAATCCAAATTCGTATTGCTGCGTCTCCACCAATCAAGTTGTTTCGATTTAGTCAGTTTAAATGCAAGCGAGCCTTTATAGCAAGCGAGGGCTTTCCAAAGTTGCTGTTACTGAAAAGCAATCCAAAAAAATCGAAAGATTTGTTTTTGCAGTCGATCAGCCTTCCCGATCACGTGGGATTGCCAATTGGAGAAACAAACGAACGAAAATTCCTCAACCTGGAAATGCACTACGATAACCCGTCTTTAATAGGTCAGTATAACATTGGGGGGCTGCAGATGCTGTAAATCGTGGTCAACGATGCGTTGTATGAAGGAACTATTTGTTGCTGGCATAATTGTGATTACATTATATCCACCAAGTTGCCTCAGCCAGGAGACAGCGAAGGGATGTTTGATGGGTCTTCCGGTCAAGCTGCCGCCAGTTTACCACACACGATGGAGGCTTCACACTGTCCCTTTCAATGCTGAATGTTAAACAGGGAAGCTGTGAATGCCAATTATTTAGAGTTTGGTTTGATCCGACTGGGAACCGAACCCACGTCAATCGTTTCAGTAACAGACGCTCCATCCACTTGACCACTGACCGATCGCATAAGCTTGCCTCCTATGCTGAGTCTAAATAAGCCCAAGACTTATCCAGTCAGTCCATAATGAGATCTTTCACGGCTCGAGATTGTGACAGAATGTGAGAAAATAAATTTTGAACATCCGACCGAAGGAGAATAGTCAGCCCACAAAAAAACCGCACTTTTTGATGCCATAAAATCTTACTTCCAAACTTCAAACTCTACTTTTGAAAATCCTTGTTCCACTTGCTGCGGATTTTGATTAAGTACAGTACGCATAGAGAAGCTTTTAGTGATATTTCGTGCTTTAAAATAGCTAGGTTTAAATTCGAAATCAAAAAAAAACAAGGAAAATTTCGAACTTCGAGTGAAGAGTTTTCTAGCGTGTTGTGTTCAAGTTCGAAAAAAAACTCCCTATTGTTCTTCAGCTGTCTCTTTTGGTATTTTGGAAAATTTAAATATTCGTTGAGGTTTTGAACCTCTCTGAGTTCAAACGTTGGCGAACAACTGCGTTGACCCAAGCAAGTGTCAGGCATATTAAAAGCGTTCAGTCCCATCTTTTAAGATATCAGAGACAATTCGGGGATACGATTTCTTTACACTCCCAATCTGAGAAGATACGACGCTGCAGTCATGGACATTGGCCACTTGACTTCTGGATTTTTGCTCGTTGTTCCACCCCACCTGGATGCGTTTGAAATTGAGGGAGGATGCAGTGCGGATTGCATTGGTGGAGTAAGTTGGAAAACCCATTAACCACCAGGAATATGTGCGTAAAATAAAGAAACATTTAAAACATATGTTCATTAAATTTCAGCTTTTACTAGCGTTTTTCTGAGATATTTTATTCAAAGTTTAGATCTTCCCTACAGTGTTGCCAGTTAAGATCTAGCTTCTTAGAAATTGCAAGAAACTAGCAAAAATATTTGTGTAGCAACCCTAATTCATGATGAAGTCTTGCTTTCAGATGCTTTTAAAGCAGTTGTGAAAAGTACCCGAAACATTATTTTAGAAATGATAAATTTCAACTGGCAACACAGTTGGAAAAATCTTTGAAATTTTAAAATAAGGTATCTCAGAAACAATTAGTCGTAAAAAGCTGAAATTTGGTGAAGGTATTGGCGCGTTGGTAAAGATATGTTCCAGATTTTTCTTTGTCTTTCGCACGTAACCCTAGTTGGATGCTTTACTCCCTGTAATTGCCGAAAAACTAGATTCCTAGCAATATTAGAGTTAACTGGTAATTTTTAGTTTTTGACGATAACCTACATGCTTATAGAAAACATGGCCGAGCAAAATCGTACTTGACGTCTTGCTGTCACGCCACGTTATGTACAGTGTACACTCTTGACAATAAATTATTTGTTAAAAGTTAGCAATTAATTGCTTTCGGAGCAAAACCGAGAAAAATTATTTGCTTTCAAGCAATTTTCTGGAAGCTAATGTTTAGAATTCAATACGAAACTCAACACGGAGCCTACATAAATGGAGAATTCTTGCGAAGCGTTACAGCAAGGATCGAACCCGTAACTTTGTCAGTAACATTCAGCGTCCGACTACTTGAAGGAGCATTCTAGTCAAGTTTTTCACTCTTGACCAAAATGTTGGGAAAAACCTAAATGCATTCTCACGCAATTTCAACTTTCTACATCTAGCCGTTTTAAAGATATTACGGTTCAAAGTTGACAATTTTCCTCTTACTTCAGCTAGCCATTTGGCCAGTTTTATGGCAGAAGATTAACTTCTGGAAAGTTGGCTTGAATTTAAGTGAAAAGCAGCTAACTTACAATATTTTAATCCCTGATTTTGTTTTGACAACAACACTGCCAAAAATACGTTGAGATTTACATTCACGCACTAACGCTTTGAAATTTCGTTTTTATAGTATTTGACAACCCTGGCAAAATTTCAAAGGAGAAAAAGCTTTTCTAAGCGGAAATCTAAATTGTCATATCTTGGGAACAGAAGGTCGTTAAAGTTCAAATTTGGTGAAGTTGGTCTTCAGATCTGAGAAAAGTTTTTAAGAGAAAACCGCGAAGGAAAAATTTTTGACCTGAATACCTTTTTAACTACCAAACTACAAGGCTTCGCAGACAACTATTGTAACTGGAACGACCTACGCTCGCGTCGCCTGTTTCTTTGTTTTTACGCGGCCATTTTCAAACTAACAAGTGCGAAGTTTCAGAATTTAACTTATCACTCCCGAACGGTTAGGTCTAGCTATTTGAAATTTTAGCAGCCGTTTAAGGTTGATAAATTGCATGTTTGCACCAAATTTTGAGGCAATAAGTCACGTGACTTAGATTTTAGGATCCGAAAACCGCACCGAAAGTTTCTACCAAACCAGTTTTGGCTGCAATGAGTTTTTTTTTTCTTCCTAAACCTTGTACGCTCTTTTTCTAAACCACAAAACATCGAAAGCACAATTTTGTGTAAAATTGTATAGAGCTGCAAACGCAATTTTGTGTTTCGAATTTTTTTGGGCTGCTCTCACCTAAACCCCCTCAAAATCAATTTTTTGAACGGCTCAAGCTAAAGCGATAGTTTTTTTTATTTCCGCAAATATTTGAGAGACAAATATTTTGACATACTTTGATGATACCACCCCTTTGAGACCCCCCAAAAATCAATTTTTTGAACGTCTCAAGCTCCGACGTTAAGTATTTTTTTCTTTTTTTATCAGCAAATGCTTGTTTTTTATACGGCTCAAGCCAGGACGATAGTTTTTTTTTATCAGTAGATGCTTAAGGCTTAAATATTTTGATATAGTTTGGGGTACCACGGCCCCCAGGACCCTCCAAATGGACACCTTTAAAAATCAGTTTTTTGAACAGCTCAAGCTAGGGTTGGGATACCACCCCAAAATCAATTCTCATTATTTAATGTGTGAAGGCTTGTTCCTCAGCAAGCTCTAATCTAGTTATGTTCGTGGTTTTGCAGGCGATGAAATCAGCCGGTGTCAGCGAAATTCACATTTTCAACACATTTCTTCACTCTCATTTAGCAGGAAGGAAGCTGAAACTAAGGCACATAAGGTAAGACGACTTTATGGGTTCTTGGTTCTTGCTATTATGGCCCTAAGCTATCCAACAAAAGCTTTGAAAACAAATTTATCTCCGACATATTTTGAAGTACGATAAAAACTTCAAAAAAGAAAAAGCCAATGTAAAGATTCCTAAAAATTTACGTAGTTGTGGCTCATGTTATTTCCGTATATAGGACTACTGCCATCCTATTTCCCAGTAAGTTTGAGTTCGTTTGGTACATTTAATGTTTGCAATTCTCTGTAGTTGGAGACCTAATGTGGCTATTTTCTTCTACTCGGTCATAAACTTTTACTTAAATTTTAGAAACGGAGTGGAGCTTCCACCCATCGCCAAAGACAACTCCTACGACTTCAATTACCAGAGGGGGAGGGTTCTTAATCCGGAGAAAACAGTGCGGATCGGAGATGAACTGATGACGGTGTGCGAGTACACTTCCAGTCAACAAAATAGACCGGTCTTGGTGAGTTCCGTGCGCGTTTGTAGAGTCACATTTGTTCAGTTTTTTACTTCAAAGAAAATAGAAGAGTAATGAATTTTTTAACGTACAACTCAATTTTCACTGCAGATTTCATAAGCTGTGGATTACGTGATCATATTTGCATGGTCGCCAACAGGGTTGGAGAAATTACTTGTTTTTGCTTCAATTACAATTACGAATACAATTACAATTTCAATTACAATTACAATTATTAAGTTCAACTAATTGTAATTCAATTACAATTTCAATTACAATTACAATGAAAAAATTTTCAAAATATTGCCACCAATTTACTTACATAAGAAGCCTCAAGTTTTGCTTATGTCAACACTGTGGATTTGTTTTGTATTTCTATATCAGAACTGTCAAAGCCCCTTTTCTCTCTATCCTTTTCTTTTCATTAATCTTTGTTTAAGTTTAATTTTTGCAATACATAATTTCGTTTGTAAGCAATTGTCAAGTATGTTATTGAATTCATATCGCTTTCAGCAACATTATGGTTTTAGCTAAACCATCGTATCATGCTGCAATTATTTATGCGAAAGAAAATAAGTTTTAACACAATCAAAAATTGTAAAAAAGTTGAAATTGCGTACGTTACAACTTTAAGTTACAACTGCTATTAAACACTATTTTAATTTTTACCAATAATAACACATATTCAGCATGATCATACAAAATAGAACCATTAGTGTCGCTTAGATATGCACACAAGCGCAAACAAGCAGTAAAGGACTCAAAATCTTAATATCACAAATAGCATTAAAGTTACAATCATAAGCGCAACCGGGGGGGCCCCTCTTTCAATCGAAATGCCTTCAACTATAAAAATGTGACAAAAAAGTCTTGTTTCTTCATTTTCAGGTCCTTTTAGCATCTTTGTGTACCTTAGTGCACGTGTACTGCTGTAAGTACCAATAATAATGACGACCAGAAGGCCTGGGCCCCATCAATTCGATTTTGCCAACCAATTGAAATGTATAACCCGCGTGAAATTAAGAGATTTTGTCCTGAAAATTACTTCCTCGGGCCCTCATCTAACCTTGTTATGAACGTAATGCAATAACCAGGGCCGGATTTACCGCATGGCACAGTGCCAGGGCATCGGGCTCAAATGGTAAGACTTTTTTTTTTTGGTCTTAACCTATACACTTGGCAGGAAGATGTTCCCCAAATCCCCAAAGTACCAGGGGCAACGCGTAATGTTAATACGGCCCAGAAATAACATGGTTAGTAAACGTAACCATCTAATGTACCATTTTTCAATAACAATTCATCTCCACCTCGCCAGTTTTTACGTATATAATACTTTTTAAAACATTAGCTAGGGGAAATGCTCATTGAACAAAATATTGAATTTGAATTGAAGGGTCCTGGGCCCCCTGGCCGTTCATCTAATCCCATAGCTGGTTGATATCATGACAAAACAAAAATCTCTAAGAAAAATCTTCAAATGGATTACTATTTACTGCTAAAGTATTGCAGGAAGCAATGTTCCTTACTTTCCCCTATGTGGGCCGAATAAATCACTTAGAATTAAAATTCAACAACGAATTGTAAGATTTTTATGTGTTTTGGACTAAAATTGCAAGTAAAAGGAGGATTGAACAATTTAATCTTTTCGATTCGCTTTCAAATGTTAAAAATCTGATTCTTTCAAATGGCTCTGAACACGTTCGAAATGTGATCCAATGGCATTAAAATAGCTCTTTACTTCAAAAAATTACAAAAAACCACCCAGCGGCTGGGGGCTTCGTCCCCTGACCCCCGTCTGTGATACATTTTAGTTACATTAGCTAACTCAGCACGTTTCCCAAGTTTGACATTTGCAGTTTATGCAGTAACTATTGGTTTACCTCTTCTACCTTCAGCAAAATCCAGGTTTATTGCCAACTTCCATTTTATGATATCTTTGCCCTATAAAAAGTTCCTCTTTTAAAATTCTGATTACGTCATTGCATGTAATTTGTAGTTTGGCCCCCCACCCCTCCAATCAAAAATCCTGGCTACACCTATGGTTACAATGGTGACTTACCACCGTTTACAGTCACATCTGACGTTCTGGGCCAATTCTATGTTAGGCTATTTTTGGGCTTAGAGTTAGTGCTAGTTATGATTAGAGTAGTTGCTAAGTTTAGGTTATGAATATAATTGATTCTATCTCTGAAACTAACTGTAACAGTCCCTAATCTGCTTTGATGTTTGGTTTATGACGTCAGATGTGATTGCAACCGGTAGAAAATATCAATTTGCTACCGTAGGAAAATTGATATCGTTCAAACACATTTTATCATATATCTTAGTGAATAATAAAGTAATTGTAATTGAAAATAAGCCTAAAAATTTTCAATTACAAGTACAGCAAAATCGAGTAATTAATTACACTTTTGTCAATTACAACTATAATTATTCCAAGCCTTGTCGCTAATGTGGATTACTGTACAAATTATCCACGAATAGAAATCGCGCTGCACGAGTTAAAAAACACGTTTACGTTGCTTACCACGTGAAAATACACGTAAAAGATACGTAAATGCGATTTGTACCATTTGTCTGCCCAGATGACCAGCAACCACAGGCAACATGCAAATAAGTGAAAGCACTGCTGGACTACGCTGTTTCATAATGTTCGCCGTCATCAGCAGCTCTCATTTCTGTGCACCCAAAACGCAGGAGTCGAAGAACCCAAAACAAGGCTTTAAGGCGGTTTTGCACTTGTGGTTCTTTAAGAAAATTCAAACAAGTGTAACACCGCAGCGCAGTGGCGTCGCTAAGGATGGTGACACCCAGGGCGGAATTTCGAGATGTCACCCTTCATAATGTATAATATATATTAAGGGTTATATATTAAAAATAGCGGCACTACTCCATTAGTGTAGATAGCGGTTGTTATTTGACTAGCTCAACAACTTCTCATTGTGAGATTTTAACACTTGGAAGTATGAGCAGCATACGTCTCGTACCAGGCACATAACCAGAAATCTGCAATGAGGAAAGGGGCGTTTCGGGGATCTGTGGGCGAAGCCCCAGCACTCGAAAAACTTGTATTGTTTTACAAAAATAACTTAATTTTAAGTTCATTTTGATAAAAATTAACGCTTTCAAAACATGGCATAGAAATTAGCAGTGCAAAAACATGATTAAACTGGTTGCATAAATTAGCAATGGCTAGGTGGAAGGTGGCAAATGATAAAATTTCTGTTATCTTATTTACCAGCTGTTAAATCGTAAAATCGTAAGAGTTCAATGAAACTCGCAAGGAATGATCCATTTTGCTTATATTTGACGGAGAAAGATAATTTGAGAAGGGGGAAGTGCTAATGGAACGATATTTGAGGCAAAAGGATTGGTAATCTTTAATATTTAAGTCGAAAGCCACCCCCCCAATTCCTCAGCTGATGTCTTTCTTTGATAAAACCTATATTCGCCCCGGGGTATCAGTTTCAACAAGCGATCAAAATTGATTGCTTAGTTTTGGCCATTTTTCAATGTTTTTACTAATTTTAGACTAATTAGCGCCCCTGCCCCTCACAATAAATATTTCAAAAGATTCTTAAAATCATTCTTTTGGCCATTCCCGTGAGCTAAACGTTTGCAGTGATATTAACGATTTTGTTGTTTTCTTTTTTGTTTGGTATCATAAAATGGTCTCATCCCAAAATGGTAACACCCGGGGCGGGCCGCCCCTCCCTGCACCCTCATTAGCGACGCCACTGTCATCGCGTACAGTAATAAATAAAGCTAGCAAGCTTATTTTGATACTATAGAGCTTTCTTTGTGTAGCTACAGAATATAAAACTAAACGTTTTCTTTTTGAAAAATGTGTTTACTTAATCACAAACAACACTCACTCTTGCTCGCTGTGCAGGGAGGATTGGAAACAACCCAGGAGATGTGTCTTGCGTTCTTTCTTTACTACCCTCGGATTCCTCTCAATGTCTGCTCATCGGCTCCAGGGGGGACAGACCAAATTCTGTACGATACATTGGGCATCAATGAAGTGAGGTAAGTAATAATTTAATCAAGGCCGAGCAGCGTCAAATGCATTACGGGAGAGAACAAACGGCTGCTGGAAAAGTCAATTCACAGAACGTCTGGTTGATTTGGTTAGTCATGAAATGGTTGTTGTCTCGCGGTTCAAATACTGAAGTGGCAATGCGTAGTTGTGCTCTCTGAAAAGAAAAAACGCCTATTTCCTATTAAGATGAAGCACTAATAACCAGGACATTTGTGTGTGGTAGTTTGACAAAAGCTTTGCACTCTGAACGGAAAATAAGTGCTATACACTCGCATAGGCGAAAGCAGAAAGGGAAAATGAATGCGATAGAAGTTGCTGCGCCATCTTTTTTTTTTACTTTTTAGTTTAAAACACTTGACTGAATATGTTTTTAGCGAAATCAACACTCGGGCAGCGTCTATAAACAGAAATGTTAATGACCGCATAGTGACATCACCAATCGACAAAGCCAATCGAAGCGTTGCTGACGTCATTAGTGCGGTATGTTTATTACAAACTATTCTATTGAGAAGTTCTTGTCAATTTCCGAGGTCGAAAGCTGATCTTTTTACCATCTCGAGGTCCGAAAATGATTTGAACTGGTTGTTTTAATTATCATAGGCAACTGTGATATAGGAAATAATAACTTGATTTAAAAAAAGAACATTTCGGTAACGTTTTATTAAGAGGGGGAAGCTCAAATCAAATTCTTTATTATAGTTGCTGAACGTTGAAGGGTGTAACGAGGTTACAGGGTCCGTCTCCGCATCATTGCGCCCGGGCAACGCAGCTCTTTTCGAAGAATTGTCGCAGCGGTAGCTGCTGCTGCAGGTGGCCGCTTTTGGCAAAAAACGCGCTTGGTTTGATTCTTGGCGGTTTTCTTGTAATAAACGATAATAAATATAGCGGAAATTAATAATGCAGGTTAACTGAAGCCAGGAGAAAGGAGGCAATAAGATTCGACAGAGCTAAACAAAACGGTACCATCAATGCATATGAAACTATGATATCGACATCCTATACAGTATCAAAGCAAATACAGGGCGGCGATTAAGCATGCAACGTCCAAGGCTTCTCCACGCACTCCGACGACTCGTCGCGGCCACCGAAGTTGTCCAAAACGTTTCGCCGAAGCGCACAAAATACCCCCGGGCGTCCCATTCTTCATTAGACTATTAGATACTTAAATCAATTACTGTTGCAGTTAACAAAAAAGTCAAGGTTTAGCACTAGCAACATAAAAGATAAAAAAAAACTCACCGACTGTTGTGCAGCAAACAGATCAGTTAACAGTTCTACTCAGCAACACAGCAGTTCTATTCAATAAAATCCTAATACCGTAAATCTGAAAACACACTTAAACTCATTACTCTTGTTTCCATGCCTCGCCGCTGCCCGTGCTATCCACACAAACGAGCAAAATGTCAGAGCAGGGACCCAGAATGCGAAGACACGTTGCCCGCCCGTGAAAGCCACCCAGAACTATCAGAACCTGTATGAAACAAGGCAACGTCTCACAGGAAGGGCATCTTAGAAGTCTAGACTCGCGTCACAAGAATACCAAACAGCAGCCAGACGTATCCGTCGCCGCCCGACATCCCAGAGATACGAATTACTAAGGAGCGGCACAGACTCACACCCTTCCATAAAACCTCACAATCTAACTGTAATCTCAACAGTAAATCAGAAATCTTAACAGCTTGTAGCAGTAATCTAAACAGTTAACTAATTTAAGTCAAAAGAACTCAATAGTTATGACCACGTCCAAAACCTTAAATCTGGAAGCTTCATAGAGAAAATTATAACATCTTTGCTCTGCCGAATCAAGCTGCTTGTGCTGATCAAAAAAAATATAAACACAAAAAATGGCGTGGTTGTGGAAACAGGCGTTTTGCAATGTCTGCAAGCTTCACCGGCAACTAATCACGTGAACTATAAATCTCAATAATAACCGATGGTTACGCTGTGTCGAATTTGACCAGCCCAAGATTTGAACATCAGACCTCCCGCTCCAGAGACGAACGCGTCACCGCTCGACCAAGTGACCGGTCAAGGGGAGGCTCATTTTTTATTGTTTCATCGTTTTTTCCACATTTTGGCCAAAAATAATGCCTCCGATTATTAGAACCTAAATAGCTTCTCGCTCAGCCCATCCTTTTCCTCTTTTTTTGTTCTTCACCGTGTACTAAATGGGACAAAATTGATCCCAATTTTTTCCGAGGATATTTTGTGGTCTTTACTTGACTGTAGTAGCTCTAACGGTTGCTTACGTTTACAGTATCCTTGGGACAACGAATCCGGAAAAACGCTTGAACGAAGACTGAAGTCGTCTTTCCGAACTCAACGGTGCGTTGGACCCCAGCCCAATGTAAACGTGAGTACAACAAAAAAATAAAGTAGCCCCAAGAACAAAATAGAAAATCATCTACAGATTTTTTGAGATACTATAGGATAAGTCGAGCTGTGGTGTTGTTTGTCTTTTTTAACAATCTGAGATCGAACCGCTTAAAAGTCTTCACCCAAGCAAAATGAAGTCAGTAGTGGATGAGCCCGAAAAGCGTGCCTTAAACCGCAGAAACGACGCTGTTAAAACGTTAACACAAACGAAGATAAGAGGCTAGATCTCAACTGCAAGGTTACAAAACCAAGGCATATGTTCGAATGTAAACTATTAAAATAAAATTTATAATCGTGAATCTGACATTTTGCACCTGTCTAATCACACTCACGTGCAGCACCTACTGTTGGGTTCAGTTTACAAGCCTTACGAGTTTGACTGGCTGAATGGGCCATCATTAGGCTCAGTCCTAATTCAAATGGCCACTATACGTGTATTTCCAAAGGCCACAACAACGCATTGTCAGTTTGGAAAAGATATTTTTTATCAATACAATCAAAACCTAGGTTTCATTATGTTTGTAGTTCCTTGCATTGAGAATTTAAATCACAATGCTGAAATTGTTTTGCTGTTTAGGTTTTCAGTTTTCGAGCTCCGATCCAGATCCAGGAAGAATACGTTGAACCAACCATGAGCTGTGTGGCGCCAACTAGCGGCTTTGCTACCGGGATTGATGCAGACACTTGCGGCACTGACTAAACTGTAGTTGAGATGGAACTTGCTGATACTTGGGAAAATTTTATCATTTCTTTGATTAAACGTGCGAACATAACTGACTACAAGCGCAAATACGTTTATTTTTACCTAAGTCGGATAACGCAGACTATAGTTGCATTCCCTTACAACGAGTGAGAAATTGCCACAGATTTTCGTGGTTTTTATTCAACAGTACCTCAAAAAATCAATAATAGGTAACTTCTACAATTGAACAATAAAGTGATAGTGAAATGGTCTATTACGAACCCTAAACCGTCGTCGAAACAATCATCTGTTTCCTTTAGTACGAGTGACTGATTGTTTTGTAATTATGAACAATGATATCACAATGAGGATCCCCTGTGTTAAGTTTTGTTTCTTTACTTTTTCACGTTACGCCAATCAAGTTTTCGCGAAATATTACGCATATCGTTGCTACTGCAATGAATTGTACTGTACAATCGCTGTAAATTTCAAGGTTGTAGCAGGCAAGCGCTCGTGTTTTTGATTCTTCCGCTCAGGAGTTCCAACAGCATAAGAGATTAGACAATCACACAAAGTGACGTCACGATTGAAGTGATAAGGCGGGTTCACACAGAAGCCGTCAACGTTTACGTCACCGTTTAGCGTTCTTCCGCTGTTTGGCGGTGACGGTAACCTAAACGTGAAAGGTTCACACTGATCCGTCACCGTTACGTATTACGAAAAACCTGTAACTGGTTGTAATGCTTGCATAGCAGTTTTGTTAATAAACCAATAGGCCTATCAAGTTTGGGTTTTGTAATCAGTAATCACTATACCATCAAACTATGCTTAAATTGAGAGCTACTGATAATATGTGCAGGCTATTTAATGCACTTTATCCTGTGGGGTAAACTTGCTGGTTTTGAAGTGCTTGCCAAAATCATCAACAAACATTTATCAAGTATCAGTGATAATTGTGGAAACAAGTGATGAGTTTTAACTTTAGTTTTACTTAGTTGTACCAATGACATAAAACTAGATGATCCGAAACTCCGCGAATGCGCTCATTTTATTCTCTGCTTGGTCACGCTTGGCTGCAGGCCCCACTCATCTGCTTTTCTCTGGCACTGGCGATTGGTGCGCAGTTTGAAAAAGGTCGGTTGAAGCGCTAATAATGTGCTTGCACAGTAATTAACGGTGGTTTGAAGGGAACTAATCTGTATTCATGTTTATGTCATTCGAGTGAAACCGATATCTTGAAAATTGGAGCTGATTTTGCAGGTCTTTGATAGCCTATTCAGAGTAGGATCGAGTCCGTTCTTAATTGTTTAAAGAGTGTGAACGAAATAGTCGAAGTCTTACTCATCTGCACCAACATTTTTTATAGGTCATAACTTTTGCTGTAGTCACTCGATCGATCATTCGTATGAACCATGCACTTTGCGTCTGTCTTACCACATCAACGCCTAGCACAGGCGTAGCCTAGGGGGGGGGGGCAAATTAAATTGCCACCAATAATAAAACTAATGACAACAAAGCTTTTTTTCAGCTTAAGTCTATTTTAGCACTTTTGCTTTCAACAGTACAATATTAATATCCAACCAATGTAAACGTATTATCCGGAAGAAACTCAGGCTTTTTGTCCTAAAAGTTGCAACCTCAGTCCCTCATCAGTGGCGGATCCAGAAAATTTTGGTGGGGGGGGATTTGAAGCACAAAACCTCAAAAATTCGGATGTCTTCACCAAAATTGAGAGTGATTTTTCGGCCGAAATCGGAAATTCAAACGTTTTTTTCGCCCAAATTCAGGTGGTCTCCAAAAAAAAAAAAAAAAAGGTCTTCACCAAAATTGAGAGTGATTTTTCGGCCGAAATCGGATATTCAAACGTTTTTTTCTCCCAAATTCAGGTGAAAAAAAAAAAAAGGTCTTCACCAGAATTGAGACTGATTTCTCGCCGGATTCGTTACGTTTAGGTCGGTGGGGGGGAGGCATCCCGAAATGGAGCCGAATTATTCGAAACAGAGGCTGATTTTTCGGCCAAAATCGTTACTTTTAGGCTGGTGGGGGGGATGCATCCCCCCCATCCCCCCCCTAAATCCGCCACTGTCCCTCATCTAACCTTTTTGTGAACATAATGCAATAACATGACTCGTAACCATCTATTGTACCAACTTTGAATAACAACTCACCTCCATCTCAGCAGTTTTAACGCAACAAAATACTTTTGAAAAGAAATTAGCTCGGGAAAATGCTTATTGAACAAATTATTGAATTTGAATTGAACGAGCCTGGGTCGTAGTCGTTTATGTACTCCTAAAACTGGTTGTTTTTGCGACAAAACAAAAATCTCCGAAGTAAATCTTTGAGTGAATTATTATGTACTCGCTGCTAAAAATATTACAGGAGGCATTGCATCTTGCTTCACCCTCACTGGACCGAGCCACTAGCAAAATTTAACCAAAAAATGCAAGATTTTAAACGTGTTTTGGACTTGACCTGCAAGTAAATGGAAGATTGAACAATTTAATTTTTTTCAGTTGGCTTTCAAATCTTAAAAATTTAGTGATTTAAAATGGATCTACAAACGAGCGAAATGTGATCCATATGGCCTTAGAATTGCAATTTTTTCTGAAACATTACAAAAAAATTCGCCCAGCGGCGGGGGGCTTTGCCCCCAAACCCTAGTCTGTGATACGTTTAAGTTACACTAGTTTACTCGCCATCTCTCCCAATTTACAATTTTTTGAAAACTTTTCAAGTTTTGGTTCAAGTCCTAAACCCGTGTATCAAAGTCCTGACTACTTGGTAATCCACAGGCTTCTGCTTTTGATCCTCCATTTTACGGTATCTTTGTTCCATTAAAAATTCTTTTTGAAAAGTTCTGATGATGTCATTGCTTTGCGGTTTGGCTCCACTAACCAAAAATCCTAGCTACGCCTATGACGCCGAGCACTTTTTTGGGTTCTATTTGCAAGTCTTTCCTTTGGCTGGGCCTCCATTGCGGGTAGACTGCATAGCCCTCATGGGAAATATGCGTCAAGTGTCTTTCCGAAGGACACAAGGACGTATTGCAGTCACTAATTCTGAAAAAAAGGTGCGTTGACGCTTTTTCGCTAGAAGTTCGTAAAATATATGAATCTTCGAAGGTAGAGGGGTTTATTTAACACATCAGACGACATTTAGAGTTTTGATCGTATGCTGTAGCTGATGATTTATTTTTGCTTTATTCTGCTGTCACGAAACAACGGCGGCGCTGTATACTAGACAAAATCGCATCTGCTTAGGAGTTTCTCTGCGATCAATTTCAAAACATACCCTTGATTTTTCACTAAATTATTTTGATGAATTCAAATTTTTTTCACTAAAACGTCTCAAAATCGAAGGTTTTCTTGATGAAAAAAGCAAAAATTTCTTGAGCGGCGACCCTCCAAAATAAAATTTGCAGCCGAAATTTCACGCAAAAATATTATAAAATCAATCTTTTTTGTAAAAAAAGAGCAAGATTTTTCAGTAGCAAAGACTCCGCATTCCAACGTAGAAGTTAATGTTTTTTTATGTAGATACTTCACCACTGGATAACATACCTTAAAAAAAAGAAATCAAAAACGCACAAACTAACTAATCATATACACTCTTTTCTAGAACAATTTTGTAAGAACAATAAGCTCATTTTTGCTCAAAATTTAAAAAAAAATTAAGAAAAATTCCAGCCTCAGCAGCAAAAATTAATTAAGGACAAGCGAAAAAGAAAAAAATCCAAATTAATATAAGAAACTAAAGTCTGTACTGATTCAAAGCGATAAAATTTCAGTGATTTTCTAGTATTTGCGAGCAAAATTGCAACTATTACGAGATTAAAGAATGCTGTTGCGCTCTATGCGAGTAACTGAGAAAAATTTTTGCAATCGTTCAAGTCGAAAAAAGAGCAATTTTGCGTTGCGGCAAAAGCAGTAAAAAACGTTCACTCAAGCACACAAAGCTTTGGAAAAATGGTCGCTAAAATTAACATCTTAAACAGTTGTACAAATGTGTTTGCTAAAATTAACATCCGTGTTTTCAAAATTTAAGAACAATTGAGGCTATAATTCGGCAAAAAACTACGAACAGCCTACCTTAACTTAATATTTATTGGTTCTTATAAAAAAAAGTATACTATATGCCTTAAAAAAACTACGGCAAGTTTTTTTGACATTATTCAATTGAGTTTATTTTTGCCATTTCTGGCATTGAAGCAACAAAAATTAAAGGCGGTGAATCATCCAGCCAATTCCAGTGGTTTACAATAGCTAAAATTGTACTATAATTTTTGATATTTTTTGTTTTAATTTTGGGACTGGGTTTGCAAAGATATTCTACAAATACAAAAAGATGTCCCCCCGAGGAAACTCTGAGTTTTGTTCTTCCCGCCAAAACCACAGTAGGCCTAATGGTTTAGAGAACTGTGGTAGGCCTAATAGTTTAGAGATAGTTTATTTCTAAATAGTTTAGGCCTGATTAGGCCTAACTATCTCTAGACTATTAGGCCTATTAGTTTAGAGTTAGTTAGGCCTAATAGTTTAATAAGATTACAGTAGGCCTAATAGTTTAGAGAACTGTGGTTTTGGCGGGAAGATCAAAACTCAGAGTTTCCCAAAACTTTTTTCGGGGGGACATCTTTTTGTATTTGTTGAATATCCTTGCAAACGCAGCCCCAAAATCAAAACAAAAAATATCAAAAATTATAATTCAATTTTAGCTATTGTAAACCACCGGAATTGGCTGGATGATTCACCGCCTTTAACATACGCTCTTGACTCTTCAAAGTTCAATGCTACCGTAACATCAACACAAAATGAAACACGTACATATTTAGAGTAGTTCAACCAATTCAATGTGAAACATTTAACACATTTTGACTCAGAAAAGCAGAAGAAATGAGAAACCACAACAATAAACAAAAAAAATCACTTTTCATATTTACATTTCAGTGATGTCGTAACATTAAGTTGTGATAACACGTTGATATTTATGTATTTTACGCAATACTTACCGGTACTCGAAAATTGGATTTTGGGGGTTAATTTAATAGTTGACAAAACTTTACGTAAATTACGCAAAGCCACAACTTCCAGAGACAACGATATTTGTTATAATTGCTACCATATTGTTAGTTGAGCAAGGCAAAGGCTGTACAATACAGTCACTGTCAGCAGATCAGCGCGGGCAAAGACAGAGCAAAAATCCGCACAATAAAGAAACAAAGAGGAAAAAGAGTGGGAAAAAAAGTTGCGTATCATCTAGTTTTGTCATTGGTTGTACAGTGGTACTGCTCAAGTAATTTTTTTCATGGTACTGCTGCTGGGTTAAAAAACTGCTGAGATTTTTCGTTAAGTTACAGCTTACATATTTGTTGAATTTCTATTAAATAATTAAAATTCTTTAACAGTCAAATACTGATATGATCACAGATTTGAAGTCTATTTTGCAAAAGTAAAAAACTGATTAGTAAGTAATTGCATTTAGGGTACAGGGTGGGCCAAAAGTAGGTATACAGCAATCACAATATATAAATACTTTAAACTTCTTTTTACATCTAGTAAGCAGCACATTCCAAGACTTTGCATTACTTGAGCAGCACTAGGAATTGTAATATGACTTAAAATCAAGTAAAAACCGTAATGGAAAAAAAAATTTTGAAGCACTTTTGAGCGATGGCTGTATACCTACTTATGGCCCACCCTGTATATCATTTAAATTAGATTTGCATGAACAATTTTAAGGTGGTGTAGAACTTAGATTTAAATTTACTGTAAGCAATATGATATGAATTCAAATAGCCTATAATCACTAGATTTGTTTTTCAGAAATAATCTGTAGATAAGATATAGGTTGGTAACCGTACTGAAGTGAAATTTGAATTTGGCAGATTTGGTTGGCCAATCAGTAGGCTTACTGCAATAGTGAGTAATGTAAGAAGTAGAAGACTTTAAAAAGCTGAAAGTACTGACAGAAATTACTTTAAAAACTGAAAAGTACTGGTAAAACCTGCAGAAGTAGAAATTTTTACACTCAAAATTGCGGTAAATCAGTGTTTGATATATCTGATGTGATTGCAATTTTTGACTAACATTGATAACAACAGTTAGCAGGTCAGAAAGTGAGGAAAAAGATATCTAATGCAGCACATGCAGTTTATTACGGCATTCATTATCAGAAATCGTTATCACGCAATCAAATCGAAAATTGCTACTACAGTATGTGTGCGCTTAAAGAAGTCTATTTTTTTATACGCTACCGTATCGCGAATTGTTTCGGTAACCGATATCATACACTTGTTATCTGTCATATGGCATACTACTAGTACTAGAACATACAGAATCATAAGTGCAGCAGCACAAAAACCTAACCCAAACCCATGCGGTCCAGGCTCAGTACCACTATGTACCGTAGGTATGTGTGCACTGTCAGAAATCGATCTCGCATATTCGGCATCTGTTATATTGCAAAATGATGGTCTAGTGTACTGGTAGGCTATCACAAACTGGTACAGTACTAGCATATGCGTGAAGTGCGGCGACGATTGAACTGTACGGAAACTACCACTACTCAACTCTTGATTTGTACAGTACTGTACCAGTGTACAGTATGTTTTCTCGACTCCAATTTGATTGTATGGTACTGGTTCGTTGATTTTCTAAAGTAACTATAACCCCAAACCACATTAAGCTTAAAACAAATAAAGCTCAATGCAATTCAAAACCACAGCCAACTTTGCATGTGCGTTGTACCAACACTGTGTAAGTAAACCAGCTATTTTTTGGCATCTAGTGATCCACTGCTAAGAATACAAGATGATTCTAACATCACACAATTTCATTTCAGTGACTGTTCAGCGTTCACACAAAACAAACCGCAGAGCAGTGGTGGGCAGTAACTAGTTACAATTGTAACTAGTTACTGTAACTAGTTACTGTAACTAGTTACTTTTTTAGTAACTGTAACTGTAACTTCGTTACTTTTTTTCAGATGTAACGATATTTGTAACTAGTTACCAGTTCAGAGCCCTAAAAAAAGTTACAGTTACTTTTTGTACTGCATGCTTTGAAGCAAATTACAGATTTTTTATGAATTCCATTCAAAATAATGGTTTTACACTGGCAACACAGGACGCACAGTCGCATGTCTGATCTACCATAATCTTTTATCCATATTTTTTTCACCGTGTTCACTGGACTATACATGAGATTGCTGGTTAAAGTGAAGACAGTAATAGTTTTCCAACTTCGCTTTCTGGTGATTGAAACCGTTTGGGGATTCAGAGCTGAGTGTGCCAACTGCACAGCTGTACGTGTACTAGCAATCAGTGCTAGTTTGCAATTTTAATATAATACTACCCTACCATCTAGTGCAGCAGTGGAGAGACTATTTAGTTTGGGTAAAGATATCTTAAAACCAAAACGCTGTGGGCTCAGTGACGAACACTTTGAAATATTAGCCTTTTTGAAAGGCAATTAACTGATTTCTGTTTTCAAAATTTTTGTAACTATTAGTGCATATTTTTAGATCTAGCTAGTCCTTTTTCCTTTGCATTCTTACACAAATGCGACTTTGGAAGTTGATGTATGAAATTTAACGCTTTGACAAAACTAAATTTTTTGACAAAGAAACATCCTTGGTTTGGTCTTAATATACTTTTGAGACAAACAGACGTAATCTGGCAAGTGCCGACAGGCCTGTTTTTAGTCCAAATTTTTAATCACTAAAAGTAACTGTAACTTGTAACTGTAACTAGTTACTTTTTCAAATTTGTAACTGTAACTTAGTTACTTTTTTTGCCAAGTAACTGTAACTTGTAACTAGTTACTTTTAGAAAGTAACTTGCCCACCACTGCCGCAGAGTATATAGATACAACAACTACCAGTAGCCTCTACCTGACTATTATTAAATCAACAAATAGATAGGCTTATGAGTTCCTAAAAATAAACAAAAGTTAATTAAGAGTCTATGGTAGCTAAAGCAATCACTGGTCAGTATTTATATGCATCATGGCAATAATCATGACCACACACCAGTATCGGTAGGCTACTGGTACAAAGTACCTGTGCACTACGGTATATGATCGTGACTAGGCCTATTGATGATACAGCGTCCAAAATGGTCAAAAGTGGCCACTTTATTTAAAGGCAGTGGCTATTTTGCTTCCAGAGGCAAAATAGCCCCATGTTATTTTGCAATTTGGAGGCAAAATAATCCTAACGGCTCTAGAGGCTTTTTGCCTCTTGAGGCAAAATAGCCACTTTCAGACATGAGAATGGTCTCTTCTGTAGAAATTGATTGCTTCCAGTAGTTTATAATTTCAGCTTTGAAGAGTCAAGTCAATTGAAGTTCAAAATTGAACTTTAGCCAATTGTACCAAAACAAGAGCAAGGAAAGCCAAATTGAATTGACTTTCTCAACTGGCTGCTAGCAACCAACTCAGATTTAACATGCCAACCCTGTACCAATTACCGGTAGTTTCAATATCTCATTCTCTCTTCTTTTCCCAAGCAGAAAAAAAAGCAATCCAGTCTGAAGTACCGCTAAGCTAGATACCAGTATCACTGCTACTGTACACTACCTATACTACAAAGTATCGGTACATGACTAGACCTAGCCTACTACATACAGCTCTAAGCACTTAACATTGCATGCTGAAAGCTACTTTTCAACAAAAACCAATTATTTTTTTAAGATTTTCAGTTTTTGTGGCTCACAGTTCGCCCCAACCACCAAAAAAAATGCTCGAAATCGCTTACGTTACTTACGTAAAATTAAAATTATTTTAACTCAACGTAAAACGGATGAAATCAAGAAATCACTTCCGTCACCGCTAAAATTTTCTGTGTGAACACCTTGACGTTAGACGTAACTGCGACGGAACGGTAACGTTGACGGCTTCTGTGTGAACCCGCCGTATCTACGCGGCCGCGCAGCTTTGAGGGAACATAGCACAATAGCTTAGTAGCGATGAGTTCACCCGCGAACCTCATCTCCACTTCGACGAAACCTTCCTTATTCAAGTGGAACTACAATGAGACCCACATCCTCATAGAGGTGAGAGGGGGGCAGCAGAAAATTAACGTAGCAGGACGAAAATAAAACAATAGTGCTGTAATCGCTATGCTAAAAAGTTACAGTTCGAAATCGGCTTTAGTGAAGAAATGAGAACTATTTGAGGTAATAAAGAGGTTGCAGGGTAGACTTACATTAAAGTCGATTGAACAGCAAATTAACGAAATCAGATTCGATTTGAAATAGTTGCTGCCTGTGCCGTAATCGCAGATTTGCATTTCAAGCACAATCCAAACACAAAACAGAATACACATTCGCAACCTACCTAACAGAGGTGGAGTCAAGGACACAAGGCTCGAGGCCAAGGACACAAAAAAGATCCAAGGCTAAGGACAGCCCTTCCAAGGACAGACCCTTTCGAGGCCAAGGCCAAGGACACAACCGCAAGTGCTCTCCAAAAGAAAAAAGGTTTTCAAAAATCTTTTTTCAGGCGATCTCCAAAAAGCAAAAAAATGGTCTTCACAAAAAATTGTCAGGCGATCTCCAGAAAAAACGTCTTCCAAAAAATTTTTCAGCAAAATTTTAACAAGTCAAAAAATAGTGCTGTCCGCTAGCCGAGAACAGGCCAATTTTCGAGGACTTGAGGCTTCGAGGCCAAGGACTTCAAAATGTGTCCTCGAGGACTCCACCACTGCTAACTAACTATCACTAGACCCTAACTAGCTATTGGAGGCACAGCTATGTGAGTGAGTGTTGCTGCTTTGTTGATACGAACCAGCAGGCTGGCGTCCTACAATAACAAAATACAGTCACAAAAAATACTTGTAGCGACTTACCGAAAGGCTGGGGAAAAACTGCAGGAAAAAATAATCCAGTCAGCACCTATACTCTAACGCCCTAACTTTTACACACGTCTGCCTAGCTGCAGACCAGCAGTTGATACAGGTAAGCTCGCTGACTATAAAAACAGCACAAAAACACTCCTTAACTAGCCCCTTACTAATCTAAGAAGTAAGCGACGTTCAAGAGCTCAAAACTAGCCTAGCAGCAAATTTTACACCGCATTAGTAGAGTTGACACTAGAAATCAGTAACAATGCAAATAATCGACTTCGCATATCCGGTATCGCCAAATAAACACAGCAAAAAAAAAAGAGTTCATCACACTCGTAAACTCGTGTGGGGCTAGAAAAGAAAGGAAGACGCGGCTATCTTAACAGAGGTGTCCCAAACCTTTTACAATTCCCTTTATTTGCGGAATACGATTTAATCCATTTAACTCCGTACCATTGGCAAACCAGCATTCGCAATTTTGTAACATCACAAAAGCCAACTGTACATCATTACTGGTAGCCTAGGTCTACCGATACCAGTAGCTATAGCCAAGTTTTCACATTTGGTTAGGCTACTCACTGCTATATTGGTAGCTTGTGAGTACTAGATAAGGCCTACAGTATATGCCCTATTTCGCTAGTTTCTCATTACAGATATGAGATTAGCCTACAGTATCGCATACGGGTAGAGTATGTTCTGTTATTTTATTGCTTGTTGAGCAATATCTTGGCTTAGCGAAAAAAAGTTGGCAAGAATATGTGGCGGTCCTCCTTCCAGCCTGTCACGGGAGGGGCCACAATTTCTTTCCAGCTTGATAGATTACTCGATTGATTGCTATTTCTCCAATTTATTGTATGTTACCAAAATAAATTCACAAAAATTACCAAAGTCGTCGATTAACGCAGATGAAATTTTTTGTTGCTTATCCTGCCACGTTGGCAGCCAAAAGAGAAAGACTGATTATTTTCCGTTGCGTCATAGGAAAAAAAAGAGTTGCCAAAAAAATATAATTACAACAGACGGAGTTAACCGTATTCCCACAATACCCCTACCAAGGCATTGGACGATTGGTACAATCGACCGAAGCCTGAATGACGAATCTGTGGGAATACAAAAAAAAACTGATGAACAAAGCAACGAAATAATGTAATCACAGCGGTGCATTGAAACAAGCAAGTGACACAACAAGAAAACTGGCACAAATAAAAGAAGCAGTCTCCGCTTTAGGATGGGGACAAAAAAAGAAAAGTTAAAAAAAAATTATCCAGTGGGTGGTCGAAGAAGTAATCTTCTTAGACAGTTCTTGTTCCAAAGTCCACAAAGGATCGCATATTTCCAGATCAGACGTCGGTGGCTGCGAGCGAGGGACAAAAAAAATTGGAGCAACTTATTGCTGAAATAATTTGGTAAATGGAGCAAAAAGGAAACCTGCTCCATAAGTTAAAATGAAAGAATGTCCAGGGATGGAGAAGGGAAAGTGTCCTATTTTGGAGTTTCAGATGCAAAACGGAGAGCAGCTAGGGACCGACCCCCAACCAAGCTTAGCTAAGAAAAAAAAAAAAAAGGTGAGATTACAAAAAAAATTACCAAAAGCGAAACCGATCTCAGCAAAAAAACTGCTGAGCCAAAACAAGGCTACACCAAGCACGTAACAGACACACAAAAAAAAAAATACAGCCACAAGGTTTCAAACGGAAAAGTGGAGCATAAAGAACAGTAACAGCGGTAGAATAGCTGAAACTCAGAAGGAAGGATTAAATAGAGAATAATTTTGGAACTCAGCAACCGTACATCCGATAAAAAAAGAAATCGGCGAGGTCTCCGATGGATTCTAGGGTGCGCGACCCAGAGCTGTGGACGGTGATCAGTCGTCCACCCATGAAAAACAACGCCGAAAACCCTAGAAAAAAATTCTAAAACATCCTAGCCGTGGTTCGATTCTCTGAGCAAACTGAAATTATCCAAGCAGCAACAAGGAAAAACAAAGCAATGAACAATAACGCAGGCGTGACAAGGCTGTAAATCCTCCGAAAAAAACGGGCGCTTGTACCCAACAAAAAAACTCATGAAAATAAACTAAAGCATCAAATTAACCAAAAAGGAACTGTTTAGCTTTATAAAGGGACATAATCGTCAAAACGAGCAGGTATGCGAATCATCCTACCCAGCCTAATGCGAAAAACAGGAGCAGGTTGCTCATCAAATGGCGCTGCTTCCAACTCCACAGGATTAGAGGACTAGCAAGCTACGTCGCCATTGAATGTACAGTCCAAACAATCGTCGTCTGATACGTTTTCTAACAAATTAGCAGCTTTCAATCTATCAACGCTCACCGTGTCAATTCTGTTGCCAAGGTCTAGGGTGAAAAACTTGGCATGTTTCGACACAACACGAAATGGTTCTTTGTACGCTCTGTGAATACACCACTCGTCTCATCGCGTACAAAAACATGATCATACGTTGCCAATGCTTTTTCAACATAAGTGTCGCGTTGGGTGTGATAGCTCGTCGGCTGAGCTTTCAGAGACGACATTAAGGAGTTAAGCTCTTTTACGTATGTCGTCTCACAGACCGATTTAGGCGACTCAAAAAACTAACCAGGCAGTCGCAGGGTAGTGCCAAATGTCAATTCAGCCGAAAAAAATCCATGATCACTTTTAGGGGCAGATCGCAGAGCGAGTAAAACCCAAGGCAGGTTGAAAAACCACCTGTGCGGCTCTCTTTGGGCTTTAAGAGCCGCCTTCAAAGTTCTGTGCACTCTCTCACAAAATCCGTTAGCTTGGGGTCTATACGCACAAATGTGGTTTAGTTTACAACCCAAAAAACTGCACAATTCATTCTACAAGTGCGAAGTAAACTGAACTCCGCGATCACAAGTTAACTCTGTTGGGCAACCGAATCTGGCAACCCAAGAGTGCAAAAATGCGTCAGCACATTCTTTGGCGCTCGTGCCCTTAAGTTGCGCTACTTCTACGTGCCTCGTAAACCTGTCAATGAAGGTCATCAAATACGAAAAACCGTTACACTCAACCAATGGGCCTACGTTGTCGCAATGTATGTGGGCAAATCTAGCGTCAGGAGCTTTAAACCTTTGCAAAGGGGTTTTATTGTGGCGAACAATCTTAGACTGCTGGCAAGGGATGCTGGTTCTAACAAACTTTGCTACATCTTTTCGCATTCCCTTTCATACGAATCGCTGACCAATCAACTCTCTGGTCACTTTCACACCAGGATGCGCTAAAGAATGAACTTCGTCAAAAATGCGGAAGCGCAGCTTTTGCGGAACTAGAATTCGAGGTACATTACAAGATTTGTCTACCCAAATACATTCATTAGAGCAAGGGATAGTGACCTTCTCCAAACGCAAGGAAGGAGTTTCATCCCTGATCATATCATTTATCTCTGAATCAGTCCGTTGCTCAGCAGCAATCTCGAGCAAATCTACCGTCTGGAAGTCATCAAACTTAGCGCCTACGTCAGGGGGTCGACTTAAGCAGTCCGCAACCACATTTTGCTTTCCCTCAATGTGGCGAATATTTGACGTAAATTCAGAAATGAATTGCAGCTGTCTCAATCGCCTACCAGAATACTCCCTATGGTTAGACCTCAGAGCAAAAACTAAAGCGGAATGGTCCGTTTCAATCACAAAATCGCGTCCTTCTAGAAAATACCGAAAATGTTTTATCGCTAGAAATATAGCCAACAATTCCCTATCAAAGGTAGGATAATTTTTTTGTGTAGCGTTCAACGACTTTGAAAAGAAACCAATCGGTGTCAACTCACCACTCACAACTTGATTAAGAGCGGCCCCAACAGCTCCATCTGAAGCGTCACAAGTCAAAATAGTTTCTCCTCCTTTAATCGGAAAGGCTAAACTAGTAACATTTGCCAAAATGTGTCTAGCGAACTCAAAAGCATCAATACTTTCCTCTGATCACGGGATACTTTTCTTGTTGTTCTTCTGTGGGGAAAGAAGCCGTTCCAGGGGGTGCAATATTGCTCCAGCATGCGGGATGAAACGTCGGTAGAAGTTAATCATCCCCAAAAATTTTCGCAGTTGTCGCATGGTGTTAGGCATGGGGAAATTTTGAATAGCTTCAACTTTTTGAACCAGAGGTAGGACTCGTTTGTGACTAATCCTGTGTCCTAAAAAGTAAATTTCCGGTACTTTGAAAATGCATTTGTCACGATTCAAGATTAAGCCGTATTGGGATAGGCGTTCAAAGACCAATTGTACGTGTCGGATATGCTCCTTCTCGTTCCGACTGAAGATGAGGAGATCGTCAATGAAGCAAAAGACATTAGGAATTCCCTGAAGAACTTCATGCATGAAACGTTGAAAAGAGTTGGCTGCGCAAGAGATTCCCATGGGGAGGCGTCGAAATGCAAAGTTGCCCAACGGTGTAATGATACTGGTTTTGCATTGATCTTCTGGGGCGATTTCCACTTGATGGTAACCGTTGTACAGGTCAAGGCTTGAGAAGACGGTTGAACCTTCCATATCCCCCACAAAGTCAGATAAAAGGGGAATGGAGTAGCGGTCTGATATGGTTTGGCGGTTCAGTTGACGAAAGTCTCCAGTAATTCTCCAGCCGCCGCCTTTTTTCTGGACTAGATGCACAGGGCTAGCCCATTCGCTCTCGCTTCTGTAAATGATTCCCAATTGAAGTAGCTTATCCAACTCCGTGCGTAAGATCTCCAACTTTTCTGGGCTTGATTTTCGAACTTTAACAACACATGGTGGGCCGGAGGTGCGTATATGATGCTGAGTCCTATGCTTAGTCGGTTTTTTAAAATTGTCAACATCAAACGAATCAGAGTAAAAGGTGCAAAGCCTATCAATCGAGTCAAAACTGCAATCATCAACTAGGCTATTTTCAACAAAGTTAGCTGGCAGTTCGGGACAGGACTTATGGTCCAAAACGTAGGTGGGCAGTACCGCGGTACTTTTTTGGTACTGGTACCGTCGGTACTTTTGTGGTACCGGTACCGGTACCGCCAAAAAATAGCTAAGTACCGCGGTACCGTACCGGTACTTTAGTTTTTTTTTATTTTTTAGTATGGATTTTAAGAACGGACCATTAAAAACTTGAAACGTTGTAAAAATGCTTGCAAATAAATTGGATAAACAACCAATCTTTTTTCTTAATTTAGTGTTTAACTGTTGGTCTTACTCGCTACTACCACCGCAGGGACTTGGCGTTTGCAGTTTGCTGGCCGATTTGAAAAATTGACGTTTTCTTGCAATGGCAAAATAATGCATTACCAGTATTCATGCACCGGCGAAACAAAAGCAAAATCGCTAAGAAAAAATTGTAAGAGACGACTTACGCAATGAATACTCATCACATCAGGCGTGAATACAATAGCGTAGCCAGGGGGCGCGGGGTGAATACATTGGCCTGCCGACCAAAATGCAAAATAGGAAAAATACTACGTTGTTAGCAATTCTTATACTGTCTTTTGCTCTAGAATAGATTCAAAAAATTATTTAAAGCATCTCAATTGTTGTCACCAGGAATATAAATTAAATGAAGTTTATTAGTTCAACTGGTGGGGCAGAAAACTTTTTTGCCAACGTTTCGATAGGCTATGCTCAAGGCATGTACTACCTATCTTCGTCAGGGCTAGAATGCAAAGTTGAAAAACAAGCAACGATAAGCAACTATCGAAACGTTGGCAAAAAAGTTTTCTGCCCCACCAGTTGAACTAATAAACTTCATTTAATTATTTAAAGCATATTTTAAAATGTTTATTGAAGGGGGGAGGGAGCTAATTTGTCAAACATAAAACTTATAAATCAGAAAAAAGACTATAAAGAATAGCCGAAAATTGGTAATCAAATTTGATCGCTTTTTGAAAAATGCTCAACAACTTTTCTCGACCTTCCTTCGATTGGCCCCCATATATGCATACATCTTTTACTATAAAATTTAGCTGAAATAGATTACTTCTTGCGAGGTTTACTAAACTACCGAAATAGGATTTTATGATTTACCAACTTGTAAATAAGAGAACTGAAATTCTAGCAATAGCTACCTCCCACATAAACCATTTATCCAACTAGTACGGTATAATGATTTTTTGCACTGCTTATTTTATGCCACGTATTAATAGCATTGATTTTTATCAAAATAGGCCTAAAATTAAGTTATTTTTGCCAAAAAAATAAAAATTTTTCGAGAGCTGGGGGATCCGCCCCTACACCCTATGCCTCCGGTGGCTGGGGGCCTTGCCCCCGACCCCAATTGCCTCCGGTGGTTGGGGGATCCGCCCCCAGACCCCCGCAACGTCCCCCCATTGCAAGTTTTTGGTTACGGGCATGCTTGAAGAAAAATTTACTGCCGGCATCCATTTATATTAGCTATTGACTTTAAATATGCCTGGAACGTTTGGCGAAGAAGATGTTCTCATTCACAAACGGTGTATAATACGGCCAAAAGTATTTCACCCGGTAATACTTATACAGAAAAATTATCTCAAAAATCCTTTCATCTGCACCAACCCCACTTTGGCAGCGATGAGGTTTTTTTCTTCCTAAACATTGTACGCTCCTCTAATAAGTTCTACAGGGCAAAACAACGCAATCTAATTTTTGTGCAAAATTGTCGAGTAAAAAACACGGTTTTGTCTTTGGAAATTTTTGGGTGCCACCTCCCCTGAAACCGCACAAATTAATCCCCAAGAAATCAATTTCTATGATTGCACCTCTTTTAGAACACCCGAAATTGAACATAACAAAAAATAAATACAGGATGAGCCAAAAGTAGGTGGACGGCATATGGAATAGATTTATGCCTCAGTTACTTTAATTGAATTGTTCATTTTAACTTTGTTACAACTATATTGTTTGTGGTATATAATTACAATTTTAGTACTAAAATTTGTTTTAATTTTACCTGTTTTCTATTACTATGTTGCACTTAATTTTTTTTTACTGTCCACCTACTTTTGGCTCACCCTGTATTTTAACGGCTTTAGCCAAAAAGCTAATTTTTTTTATAATCAGAAGCAGGCGCGTAGCCAGGATTTGGAAAAGGGGGGGCTATTTTGAAAGAGTGAGAAGTGTGCAAACGACCTTGACTCGAATTTTCATTGATCTTGAATCAGTTGCAGACGGTTTGTCCGAAAATTGAGACGAAATGTCTCGGAAAGCTCGGAAATTCAAAGGTTTTTTCCTCCCAAAAAAAAAGGTCTTCGCCAAAATTCAGAGTGATTTTTCGGCCGAAATCCGAAATTCAAACGTTTTTTCCTCCCAAAATTAGGTGATCTCCAAAAAAAAACAAAAAAAAAAGGTCTCCGCCAAAATTCAGAGTGATTTTTCTTCCAATTTCGTAAATTCAGACGTTTGAGGGGGGCTCTTTTCGTATGGGGGGGGGCTATTTTTCACAGAAAATCGGCCTCAAAAGCACAAAAAACATGCGATTTTGCATACTTCACAAGCCAATGGGGGGGCTCGAGCCCCGCCCCCCCCGTGGCTACGCTACTGATCAGAAGAGACAAACAATCTTCTTGAGAGTTCCCCAAAAGCATGGCCAAAAGTGCTAAAGCTTTTTTGCGACAACTCTAATTGCATAATCTGTGTTCAACCCACACACTGGTTACGTTGCTGCGTCCTTGGATTGAGCGCTTTACGATGATTATCTCTGCTTGTGGCTTCGAACTAGCCAGAAATTCAGTGGTAAGAAATCGAAATTCTTAAGCAGGTGCAAATTCCTCCAGGCTCGAAGTAAATATCACAATGAAAGTGTGCGGATTGTGCAATAATTAGCGTCTAACGCTGTGTTGTGACTAGAGAAAAAATATGCTATACAGTACAACAGCAACAAAAAATGCTGCAATTTTGAAATTGTTCTCATTACGGGAAAACAAAAGAACTTTTTAGAAGTCATTATTAACATGCGTCGTTCGTTTTAGGCTAAAACTGGTAAGCTCCCATCTAGCTTTAAATAAGAAATGCAAAAAGTAACTGCAGCAACGAATCGACTAAAAACAAATCAAAACAGTACACTTTGCCAAAAGTGCAATTTATCCCCCAATTTCTAAGTTTTGTGTAGATGTCACTTGTGCAATAATTGGGAGCTGATGATCGGCAGAGTATCCTTCAGTGTCAACTTACGTACGTGATGCTTTAGAGATGACTGCTGTTTGGTTATTATTGGGCACAAGATACTCTAAGTCTAGAACAATAAGTAGCCCGGTGACCGTAGTTCGTATAAGTTAGATACTTTATCGAGTCAATTTCATTACTAGCTAGTACTGTACTCACTATTGTAGTAATACTAATACTGCAACTGCTTACTATTCTACGGCAAACTTTCTTTAAAACGAACTGTAGGTCTACGGAGTTCGGACTAGTCGCGGAAACGAACCAAATTGCTAAAAGTGATGATTTACAATCCAGTAAACGAGGTTAATCAGTCCAATTTTTTTTCTTTTAATTTTTTAAAAAAGTACCGCAAAAGTACCGCGGTACTTTTAATTTGAAAGTACCGGTACCGCGGTACTAATTTTAGCAAAGTACCGAGTACCGCGGTACTTTTGCAAAGTACCGTGACCACCTATGGTACAAAACAACATATCTCTTTGCGATGCCTCATCCTCTGATGAAAAACTATTGTCAACACGCTTAACAGCTTCAGCGATCGAAACGTCGAGTTCCTTAATTGTACTATCACAACGAAGGCAAGTGAGCTTAGCATCTACCTTATCATGACATGGGAGTTGCAACGTTTTATTTGCTAAGTCAAAAACAAAACCAAAGTGAGTCAAAAAGTCAAGTCTTAAAATAGCACAACTAACACCAGCTCGTAAAAAGTTCCATTTAAAACTCTTGCGCAAATCAAAAGTTACCGTTAGTGAGATAGTGTCGTAGGTCGGAACTAAAGTGTCATTAGCCGCCGTCATGTGACCTGTTAATCTGTTGTCGCCTGCAGAACGGGAACAAGGCAAAAGTGAGACCGCACTGCCCGTATCTACCATAAAGTTTACCGAAGTGTAAGGGTCTTTTACCATCCACACACCCAAATTAACATCAATCAAACCAACTGGCTTGTCCCTAGGGTTGCGAAACAGACTTCTCCGCGAGCCACGCCAGTTGCACGGTTGCCTGCAAGAACGGGCGCTAGCGCCGAAACGTGCGTGATAGAAACACAAATCCGAGTTGGGCTTGTTCAACTCGTTTTCAGATCTTAAAGAAACGTCCTTGCTAGTTTGGCTTCGATTGGGTGTTTTCGAATACGTTGCGTGAGCAGCTGGGCCCTGAAAGTTATTTTGAGAAGAATTACGAAAGTTTCTTGGGCCACGAAAAAATTCACTGTCTCTTTTAGGAGTCGAAAAATGCTGTGGTGAAAAGTTGTTGTGTGAAGCAGGGTGAGATCGAGAAAAGTTACTGATCGTAGCATTCAGCCCTCAACACACACACTCAAATCATTTAGTTTATCGGAGACCGAATCCAGCGATAATGAAGTCGTAGGCGTTTTGTTCACATGAGAAAAATGGCCTGCTGAGCTAGCAGCAGTACGAGAGACACGACTGTCATTTTCATGAATTCGGTCTGCCATTTTGGCCAAGCCATCTAAATCCTCACTGTTATGCATCGATAACATTTTTCGTGGTTCGCACGGCATTTGATCCAAAAATATTTTGCGTAAAACACGCGGGGGTAGCACTACATTTGGACCCATGAGACTGCGCATTTTGCCAAGCAATTCGCTTGGTTTGATGCAGAAGCTGATGCAGCTTCTCCTCCTCCGTGGGAGCATAGTGCCTTAAAAGCGCAGATTTCAAATCGTCATAGGGGTGCTCTCCTAGGTGTGCCAACGGGAACTCCAAAATCGATAAATGCCTGTGGTCTAAAGCGGACAATAGGAGCTCGCATTTACGTTTGTCATCACTCAGGCCACGAAGGTTAAAAATTGCCTCGGCTACTTTAAACCATAGCAGGCCGTCATCATCATAGAATTTTGGGAGCTTGATTGGCGCACCCAAGTCTCGAAAGGCAGAAAAATAGGGTGTGCCCGGTAAGATAGACGAAGTGGGCCAGCTGCCCCTTCCACGGCCAAAAGGAGTTGAGGCTAAATTTGAAAAATTCATCGAAAGGATAGTAGCTAAACAAACAGTAAATATTGCTTGGCTAGTAGGCCTACCGCGATACCGAGTCCGGTTCTTTATCGTTGTTGTTCGTCCAGTTGGAATTTTCTTGAACTGAATGCATATCCAAATACTGATCCAAATGCCGGTTTTGTGTGTTCTGACGATCAAGTTGTCGATGCGGGGTCACCAGTTTGTGGCGGTCCTCCTTCCAGCCTGTCACGGGAGGGGCCACAATTTCTTTCCAGCTTGATAGATTACTCGATTGATTGCTTATTCTCCAATTTATTGTATGTTACCAAAATGAATTCACAAAAATTACCAAAGTCGTCGATTAACGCATATGAAATTTTTTGTTGTTTATCCTGCCACGTTGGCAGCCAAAAGTGAAAGACTGATTATTTTCCGTTGCGTCATAGGAAAAAAAAGAGTTGCCAAACAAAAAATAATTACAACAGACGGAGTTAACCGTATTCCCACAAATATGACTGTTAGGCCAAGCTGGTGTTGCTTCAGGGCGGCTACATAGTAGGCAGTTGTCTAAAGTCGCCGGAAATTTTGCAAATCAGCCTTTTATGATGTCATAAAATTGAAAAATGCAGGGTTGCCAATGGTACGGAGTCAAACGGATTAAATCGTGTTTTTGTGAATAGGGTAAATGTGGAAAAAGGTTTGGGGTATCTCTATATTACCTCAAGTAGTTCTCATTTCTTCAATGAAGCCGATTTCGAGGAGTATCTCTTTAGTTACATTTTGGAGCTGATTGGCTCTTTCCTGTGAATGACGGCTCGTTCTTGAGGAGGTAAATAATTTGTAGCCATTGTTACAGAGAAGTGGTTTATGATTGGTGAAAATTAAAAAAGTAGGGCGGATACAATTTTTTTGTAAAAAGTGGATACTTTAATATAAATCGTAATACCGGAAGTTGAACCTCGAGCCACAACTCGTCAAGATGAAAAGTTCAGGCCCGGCGCCACGGGGGGCATTCCGGAACCGTGCCTCCTAAATCATTGCTTGCTGCCCCCCAAACGAGAATTGTGCCCCCCACGCGAGAATTGTGCCCCAAAGAAAGTAACAGGATCGGTGCCCCCGGGGTGCATTTCGAGGCCTTAGACTCCCAAAATACTGGTCATCACCCCAGAATTCGTGAGCAAGAATTGTTTTTCCGCAGATTTTGCAATAAAGACCCTTTTTTTTGTGGTTTCACCCTTTTTTTTGTGAAAAGTTGGACATTTTTTGAAATAAAGATTTTTTTTGGTCTTAACCCCAGAATTTGTGGAAATTCGCGATAAAGATCTTTGTTTTTTGGTCTACACCCTCGAATTCGAAGCATTGAACTTCTTGTGCCCCCCCCAAAATTTCTTTATGCCCACCCCAGTCACGCTATTCTCGCGCCGGGCCTGAAAAAGTAGCACTCAAAAGTTAAAACATATCAGTAGAAAATATAAAAACTTGGCAAGAAATTTTAATTACAACTTAATAGCTGAGATGGGATCAAAAAAGTGAGAGAAAACCCAATTCTATCCGTTCGACCTAAGCTAATCGTTTCAGTAGCAGACGTTCTACCCACTGGACAACACTGAACAAGAAATGAAATAACAAAAATTAGATAGAACACAGGACAATTTTTTTAACACAAGTTTTTAGTCGCATACAGTCGCGGTATTGGCCACGTTAGACAACCAAATCCAATCATTTTTCGATGCGAGCGTTTACTAGCGGTTGGATTGACATCAGAAAAACAACGGATAGAAAACTGAAGAAATGAATATTTTGATTAAAGCAAGAACACATATAAAATGTCTGCATTAAGTGGTTTCTGTTAAAGTACATCTTTGACAGTCAAGGCACGGACTAATCACTGGGCGTAAAATCGTGTTCGTACAAGCGTGTCTTTTGTTTTTTTCAACCAACTGCACCTCGTACGCTGAAACGACATAAGCACGACGGGCGTGCTTAATTTCAGTTAAAAACTATATTATATGGTACGCTCATATTTTACGCCAGAGTAGACAGTCTCTTGAAAATTTGTGCTTCACTTCAGCATTAAGTTTTGAGCCGGTAAAGCTTTATTTGCCCATACGTTTTGGCAGTTTACAGGCTCAGCAGGGGCGTATTTAGGGGGGGCATGGTGCCATGGCCCCTCCTTTGGGGTGCCAGTAAGGCATAAACAAGTAAGAATAGTGCGCAAAATTGAGTTATGCCCTTTGGAATTTGGGCGGAAAATCTGTGCAGAAAAACGAGATGGATGTGGGTAAAGACCTTTTTTTTCGGTCTTCACCTAAATTTGGGCAGAAAAACGGACTAATTCTGAGTGAAGAACTTTTTTTTAGTTCTTCATTATTCTCAAATTTCCTGGCCCTTCCCTTTCGAAAATCCTGCGTACGCTAGTGTGGCTCAGCCCTTGGTTTGTTCTAAAAAAAAAATTAAACCAAACATGAAACAAACTATCGAGATGTAAAAAGTGCACCAACTGAGCAGTGGACACGTTATGACCATGCATTTATATCTTGCAGACATCAGAGATAGCAGTGGGGTCAGGTTCGTTTACACGCCTAACCTGCGAAAGTACGACTCTACAATGTTGACCGTTAGTCACATCAACTCCAGAAACGACCTCGTTCTTCCACATTTGGACAATTTTGAACTTCAGGCTCAATGCGGAGCTCACTGTCTTTGAGAAGTAAGCGCTATTCCTTTTAGGTTGAACAAATCCAACCAGTTTCGAGGTTCCCCTAATCTATAGTATATATCTGATTTCCCCTATAAAATGCCAAAAAATATCGATCGAAAAATAATAACTACGTTTTTCTAGTAAATATTTGATGCCCGAAGAATCCAAAAGTTTTTTCCTTAAATCGTTTTTTCTTAATCGTGCATTGCTTATTTGGTCTTTACGTAAGTGTTCTCAAAAACGAAAACACCGTGTTTGTTGTTTGTTTATATAGACCGATCAGTACCAGTATTATTTTGCTATTCACCCAACTCTTGCGCCTTGATTTTAGTCGCATCAACAAATCTTTTGAATGTGCATTAATTTTAAAACTCATAATTGACATTCTGACGTCATTAATGCGTGCGCATAAATCAAACCAACAATAACTTCAGGTTATCACGTGCTTTTAAATCAGCTTATACTTCCTTTAAAATGTAATATGCCAAAACGAACAAAAAATTTTGAGAAATATTTTTGCAAAGTCATAGTCAGGCGCCTTTGCCAGCTACAGCTTACCGTGGGCAATCTCAATGCTGAGCTATTTTTGCGCAGACCCTACATAAACTCAAATTTGGCATCAAAACGTCATTTTATTCTGCTTAGCACCAGCACAGCACTCATAAGCAAAATAGTGTCAGCAATTAAGCCAAAGATATTTAACATGAGAATCATCTTATGAATTATATAACGAAACTTGGATGACCGAGGACCGGACGGGACGTGAAAAGTTCTTGCAAAATCTGTTAATCAACAGAAAAGCGGGTTCACCAGAATAGTTCCTAATTCAAGGGCGGATCCAGACCCCTGCTCAATCTGGAGAAATACTATAAAGACTACGAAAAACTTGTAACGCATAAAAGTCATTGCAATAACTGGAGCAAGATACATTTCTTGTCCATACTAAACAGTAAAATATTGGTTGGGGTCGGGATAAGGCAGGGGGCGACGAATACCTCCAAAATTATATATTTTTAATCGAGACGAATTAGATTAAAACTTGCGATTTTTTAGGATTTACCGAGTTGTAATGAAAAGGATGAAATTTTACCATAAGCCAGTAACCACTGCCTTCATAGCCCATTTACGCAGCCAGTTTAATCATGTTTTTCCGCTGTTAATTTCTTTGCCATGTTTTGAACAGCATTACTTTTTACTAAAATAGGCCTAAAATTGAGCTATTTTTGCCAAAAAAATTGCTAAATCTTCGAGCGCTGAGGGTGAAGACCAAAAACCCCTGTCTCTGGCGGCTGGGCCCCCAAAATAGCCTCCCATTGCAGATTTCTGGTTACGCGCCAGGCTAAACTAACTGCCAGAATACAAAAATTCAGTCCAGAATAACATGTAGTGGCTGGATGCATCTAAACCTATTAAATTGAAAGGGAAAATCGTACAAAAATGTTTAAAAAATATTGTACCTTGAGCGGACTCCTCCTGCAAAAATTTCTGGATCCGTCCCTGTAATTAATTGCTCGAAAAATCTGTACCGGTGATGAAAAATGGAAAAAAGCATTTTCTCTAAATCTCTCATCTGCAATACTTCTATAAATTTTTAAATATATGCAATTACAAAACAAATAAATAACATCAAAATTAAGTTATTCAGAACAGTTTATTGCTTGTAGACTACTCTACGGTACAATTCTAATAATCGTAAATTTACAACTCATTAATTTTTCTGAATGTATTTGCAGGCTAAATGAAAATGCTGTTAAATATTTTGCTAGTATCTTTGCTTGCAGTGACTGTGACGTCACAGGAGCTTACTGGTGACGATTTCACGTACGAATCGTATCTCGACTTCGCGCAAACTTTTCTGATTAGATGGAGCTCCAACGAAACTCATATTATCTTTGAGGTAAGCAACATGCGACACTAATTGCAGATCTGGACGCAAATAATCATGCAGTATACTACATAAGGTAAGTGATGCCTTTACGATGCCTCTCGTATCACGCGACACTTCTATCGTTGTCGGCCGGGTGGCCGAGAGAGCAAAGGCGTCTTTTTCATGACCCTGGTCACGTTGTTGCGTCTTATCTAAGGACGTAAGACGCTTTACGAGGATCATCTCTGCTTGGTGCGTTGGAAAAACAGCAAATTCAGTGATCAAGATTCGAAGATATTCACAGGAACATCGGATCACTGATACTCCTGAGCAGGCGTTCCTCCGAGCACGAAGTAGTCATTGCAATAAAGTGTGCGGATCGTCCAATAGTTAGCGTCTGACGCTGTCCGGTGACAGGAGGATAAACATGCAATACAACATCAAACATCTCGGTATAGTACTTGGTTGCATTTTCACGGTAGTTGAGTAGGTTTTTTAAAATCTGAGCCGCCTCTTAGGTGTGTAATGCTATAGCGCAAGGCAAGCAGTAAGCACTCGCCAATTTGCACGCTGCAGGTGTTCGATTCGGGATCGTGTCCTTTAGGGGCAAATGCAGCCTGCATTAACGAGAATTAACAGAAATTTAAGGGGAAATATCGGACAAAAGGCAACGCATACTTCAATTTGCGGTAAATCTGTGACTATCTCTTCAAAGTTAAGAATTGTAATCCAATTGTGCGAGTGGAAAATAACAGCAATTGGTGTTTTATGGACCACGGTTGATTATAATCTTTTTCGGTGCATTTCACTTTAGACCTTGGAGCAGCATGGCGATGTTAAAGCGCCATAATTCGGCCAGGACCTTTGGTAGAATTGTCCGTAATAGTTGTTAAGTGATTACCATTGGGGCACAATGTGAAAATAAACCACTTGGTCTTACGTACATATCAAACAATGCATAGTTCAACTGAATGTCACAATATATACCCCCACCAACGAGCTGGAGAACCCGGGAGTGGCCATTCCACACCACTAAGAAGGTGAGCACCCCAACAACGCACACTGGCGGCCAATGCTGAAGGACACTCATCCATCTCTCGCCTCGTATTGCCAGCTGATGAGGTGTCTTCACCATTCTGTCCTAAAAAAACACAGGGTTGCACCCCATTGTCAATAGATTCTCTCCCGAAAATCTGATTCTACAAAAATGTGCGAGAAGTCTACACAAATTGAAAATTTTAGGCTGTTGGAGTGTAGAAAACTTTTGCAAAATTTGGATGTTATCGTTTACTGAATAAAGTTGCAAAATTACGCCTGCAAAGTGCAACATCCATCCATATACCTGCGATAATTACCGGAATGTGAAATACTTTTCTACAAAGTTAATGTTCCATTGCATCATGACCCTAACATTGCAAAAAAACGTGCTCATATTTAGCCACAAATAATATACCTTTGGCGAGTTTTTGAGGCAATGATGTCGCAAACGCAAATCTCTGGCAGACGCACAAAGTTTAAATTGCTATGAGCAGTCAAAAACAGGGTGAAAGAACAACATTCCTTTTTTGCAGTTAATTGAATCTTTAACATGCATGTAAAACCAAATTTTTTTCAAATATGAAGCTAAAGCGATTATTTTCATTTGCAACTTCTTCGAGAAAAATGTTTACAGTGAGGCGAAAACAAAAAACATTAAGCTGATGATTAAAAACCTGCTATTAAACATCATATAAATTTATTGTAACATAAAATTTTCAGCGTAATTTTCACAAATACTATTATTTGTTTCTTTTGCCGAAACTCTTATTGGCATTTATGGTTTATTGTAATTACACTTTATTTACCAAGTTGCCATGATCAGGAGACAGCGAAGGGAACTTTCCGCCAATGAATCAAGCTGGCGCCTGCCCACCTGTCTACCACACACGGTGGAGGCTTTTCACTGTCTGTTTAGTTGCTGAACGTCAAGCAAAGAAGCTGTGAATACCAATTGTTATAGTCATTGGTTAAACCCGACCGGGAATCGAACATCAGTCTACCGCTTCAGTAGTACACGCTCTATCCACTCGAAAAAAGCTTGGAAAGCATAGCGCTTTATCAAATCTTCCATTATCCTCGCTGTACTTCGCCAAAGCGTGCAACATGTTTGCGGAGCCCATCGCAGAAAATCAAATCCTCAACCTTGTTTGCTGCGCCTCCCAAAAAGCATTGAAATTGTATTTTTTAACAAAATGAACAGGAAGAAATGCAGTAAATTAAATGTTTTGACTTATTTTTAGATGCGAGCGCCCACAAGCGGTTGGATTGGCATCGGATTTTCTGAGAACGGAAACATGATCGACGCGGATATGCACGTTGGGTGGGTGAAGGACGGAGAAGCTGTAATCACGGTGAGGGAGTTTGCTGAAGCTAATTGATTACGAAATCAAAATATCTCTCTCAAGACCATCAATGAATGAAAAACGAGAAAAAAAGAGTTGAATATGATCATAAAAAATGTGGATCCTCTAGACTCAGCAAGGTTGCTGAATGAATTAAAGTTTGGTTGTCCTTGCAAAACCAACCCATAACAAAAGAAGTAAAATCTAAAATTAAATGCTTTTGCATTTTGTATGACCCAAAAAGTACCAGCAGAAACCATAGCCCAGTCCGACAAACATATATCGGAGTCCAGTAGAAAATATTTTTTTCGCTTCCTTAGGAAAATAATTCAATTGTTCGAGTCAAATGGGAATACATCCATTGTTTTTTCTTCTAAAAGTTTTTTCAAAGTATGAGCATTGAAAAACTGTCAGCTTCTCGTTGAGGTCTTCCATGTCCATAATTTTGCTGACTACAAACTAAATTAATTTTTATAAGGTGTGGTATTAAAGAATAGTTTTTAATTCTTCATGAAAATTTTGACTGCTCCACAGCCTACTAGGCCGTGACTGCACTTATCCGTTTATTCCCCCCTGGTCAGTGGGATCATCTGTTGTGGTGTGACCCGTTGTCGCTTTTCAGACTCATTTTCCCCATGCTTCCTTATTACTTCTTCATGGTTTTCTTTGAGTTCTATATTCAGGATCGTTATGGGCTTCCATCATTCAACACGTTCCCACCCCGAGACGATGAGGAGAATCTGGCTCTCATCAGTGGTAGAGAGTGCGATGGAGAGACAGTGATTGTGTTCGTGAGACAACTGGCCGCCTGCCAGAACGGACAAGATCGACCTATCACGGTAAGTTTTCTTTTTAAGATATCTTTTACATTTTGTTGGGTTGAAAGGTCTGCAATCAGCATCAAAATTAATTTGTCAAAAACTCATGCACTTCAAAGTAAAACTTCAACATTCAAAACCTTCCTGGATGCAGCTTGTTCACTAGTTTAGGAGCTCATTAGATCGGGTATATCACCACTTAATAAAAATTTTAACTCGCCACTTAATTGTAATCTTACTTAACCACAGCACCAACACTTCTGAAAACCAATTGACAATTTTTAGGCGGATACAGCAAGAATTATTTATGGTTTTGGTGACAATGATCCAGCTGGAGATGACATCACATTCGCGGAATACCACGGACAAAGCAGAGGTATTGGATTTTATTTTCAGTTTTGCCATTAACATGCAGTGCCATAGCCAGGCGCATCGTTCAGGCGGAGCTCAACAAAGTAATTTGAGCCAGAATCTTCGGCAAAACTTATGGCCTATCTTGTCAAAATGTTAGGTGAAGACAAAAAGTCCTCAGCTAAAGTAGGAGCAATACTTTGGTCCGATCAGATGAAATTGGAAACGTTATTTCCGGCTAGAATGTGGGATCAATTGTGTGGTCACAATAATAACTAAGAGTAATTTTTTCCAGAAGGGGCTCAGTCCTGGCCTATAACAATACGATTCCATTAACAAGATCAGTTGAAGAACTCTTTATTCTATTTAGCCACAGTGGCAAATTAGCGCTAACAATCGGTCTATAGCAAACGCATATACGAGTATATAGCAACACTTTTCATCCAATTGTGGCAGTTGGAACGGCTTATTTATGCAGTCTGACAATTTCAGCAGCCCAGCAAACTAGAAGCTTACCGGAAGATTTTTCTGGCTTGCCGATTCGCTATAAACAACCGCTATATCGCATCGCTATGAATTTTGACAAAGAGAAGTTGGAGGCTGGTATTTTTGTTGCTATAGTAGCATACTTTCCGTTTATCCCGTTTTCTTATCTGCCATTATGCTTAGATTTGTTGCGAGTATATAACACCAAAATTATTCCTTACAACGTAAACAATTTAAGTTGTTGGCAAACTTTATTCCAGGCGCCTCCAGTTTGCTCTTGTTCCAAGAACAAAGCTCCGCCCCAGTTACTGATCAGGACATTCTCTCCTTCGAAATCAGGTCCTCTGATGAGCTCCTCCCCCACCAACTAACTTACTACCAATGCCAAATCTTCGAAATGCCTCAACTGGACACAAAGCACCACGTCATAAAGGTAATTGTGAATCGCAATCACACGAAAGCAAATAATTGAGGAGTATGAGGATGACGTAAAACGTGAACTAAAAAACATAATAGGTATTTTGGTAGACGTAACAAAATTATTTCTAAATTAAATTAAAAGTGTTTGAATTGTGGCTGCAAAATTTACCATAAATGAACCATTACCGTGTCTTTTCTGCAATTGAGGAGAATGAAGCGCGCCCATGATGGCAGTCTAATCACAGGAGTTATAAGAAACTGTTTGTTGTTGTAGATGGAAGTCTTTTTGAACGAGACATACATCTCGAATGTGCATCATCTAGTGGTTGTCGAATGCGATGATGGAGTGGTAAGTTACACCCCCCAAAAAAAATCAAATCGCAGCAGTCACTCAAACGGAAGAGATTTTAACGCGATGCTCGCATACGATTGCAACTCGCAGAAGTTACTTACACGTTGAGACTGCGTGCCAGTGATTCAGGCAAAATCCAGTCGGCGGAAGAGTCGCTATCACACTGGTTCACTTACACGGTGCGAGATAGTTTCAAAGCGTGGTTGCTGGTTTTGAATTTGCAATAGCCAACTGCCGCAAAAGCCCTTCAAATGTACGGCTTGTCAGCTTTTGCATTTGAAGCAATCACGCTTTGGATTTTTGAAAAGAAATTGTATGAAGCTAACGCAAGCGTAAAACGAAATACACTGAATACTATTAAAGCAGCTAATGTCGTCAAAACTTGCAGTGAAAATGCAAGGTCAAAGATGAAGCAGAAGGGCGGCGTGCTGCTTGAGCAGGATGTGTGATACGTAAACGCTTGAAATTATTCGAAAAAGCTTACTTACTCTGCATCATTCTGAGTTGGCTTGGATGGAGCAAGGTGAAGCGGGCATCAATGCTCATAAGTTATTGTTAAATTCTGTCATTTACCTTTCGGTCTTGGTTTTTCTCAACCGCAACCCATCTCTGACTGTTTTTCTTGTTTGGTTATACATAATATTTGGTGGTATATAAAATAATAAAATTTAACAACATTTTAGTGCAGTCAATTCTAAAAACACTTTTGTTATTACCTTTTCTTCCAACACGTGTGACTGACAAATTCATTTTGTTTATTTCCTAATGGTGCATAAGTATTTTGTATTTTATGGTAGATGTGTGCTGTCATATTATACGAAATGCAAATGGTTAAATTTTATTTTTGTTTTTATTTTATTTTTGAGTTTTTCTGCAGTGATACCAGGCGCCGTTTGTCGCTACAGAAATATTGGCTCTTTTTTAAATAAACCAACATTCAAAAAATCCATATAGCACTCATAGGCGTTTCCAGAGGGGGGCCCAGGGGGCCCGTCCTCCCCAATCAAAATACCACTAACGACAAAAAATTATGACAGCATAGCCTAGCGATGTTTAGTTGCAGTGTTTTTTCAGTAATTACGCACATAACAGTAATTAAAAAATAATATTAATGACAACAAGTGAGTCCCGGGGTCCCTAACTAACAACCAGGGGGCCGTTACTAACAACTAAGAGGCCCTGGGGCCCTTAATCGACAACCAAGGGGCCCCGGAACCCCTAACTGAAAACCAGGTGGCCCATAATTGAAAACCAGGGGGCCCCAGGGCCCTTAACTAACAACCAAGAGGCCCCTAACAAACAGCCAGGGGGCCCCCTAACTGACAACTAGAGGTCCCTGGTTCCCCAACTCACAACCAGGGAGCCCCAGAGCCCCTAACTAGCAACCAGGGGGCCCCGGGGCCCCGAACCGACAACCAGGGGGCCCCGGAGCCCCTAAACGACAACTAGGGGGCCCCAGAGCCCCCTAACTGATAACCAGGGGGCCCCGGGGCTCCCAAAACTGACGACCAGGGGGCCCTGGGGCCCTTAACCAACAACCAGGGGGCCCTGGAGTCCGTAACTGACGACCAGGGAGCCCCGGGGCTTCTAACTCACTACCAGGGGGCCCCAGGGCTCCTAATTAACAACCAGGGAGCCCGGGGCTCCTAATCAACAACCAAGAGGCGGGCCCCGGGGCCTTTAACTGGCAACCACGGAGCCCCAGGTCCCCTTACTGACGACCAAAGTACCCGGGCCAAGGGCCCCTTAATTCAAATTTTTAACAATTTATATGCAAAACTTGTGAGAAATCTAAGAGTTTTGACCAAAAAGTTGCCACCCCAGGCCCTCGTTTAACGTTGTTATAAACTTAATGCTATAGCACAGGCGGTAATGCAAACCCCCCAATTGAAATACTAACAATGATAAATATAAAGAGAGCATAGCCAGTATGTTGTCCCTGTCCGGAATTGCAGTTCCTTTAATTTAGGATTTAAGCGTACAAAAGTAAGCAGTAATCTCTAGGAAAAATCTTCGAGTGGATTATTATTTACTGCTAAAGTATTGCAAGAGGCAATATGCCTTACTTCTCCCTATAGACCAAACCACTTACAATTAAAAGTTTACACCATAATGCAAGATTCTAAAGGTGTTTTGGGATTTAATTGCAAAAGGAGGATTGAACAACTAAATTTTTTCGATTGGCTTTGAAATGTTAAAAATCTAGTTCTTTGAAATGGCTCTGAACTCGTGCGAAATGTGATCCAATGGGATTAAAATAGCTTTTTTTTCCAAAAACTTACAAAACTCGCCCAACGGCTGGGGGCTTTGCCCCCAGACCCCCATAGCCACCGGCGGCTGGGGCTCTTCCCCCAGACCCCCGTCTGTGATACGTTTGAGTACACTACCTTACTCAACCCGTCTACTAAGTTCGACATTTACACTTTTAATTATTAGTTTTCGCCCTCTCCCTTTATCAAAATCCTGGTGAAGTGCCATCAGGCTACGGGTTCAGATCTTTCATTCTACGATATCTTTGCCGCACAAAAATTTCCTTTTTCGAAAATTTCTGATGACGTCATTGCATGTGATTTGTGGTTTGGGCCCCCCCCAATCAAAAATTCTGGCTAAGCCTATGATAGCACTCATATAATAAATGTTTTTATGTAATTTTGTTACGGTGCTACTAAACCACAGCTGTTACAAAGCACCAATATCCACAATAATAAAATAAGAAGCGCATGCATTTCCTAAACACTAGGCTATTACAGTAACTATAGTGCAGAAGATGAATTGTTATGAACAGCGCAAAACTACGTCAGTGATTTCTGGTCAAAACTCACTCCTGGCGTTATTTAAATGAAAAAGTGCCACAAAACCACTCAAAGTCTAAGAATAGTGCAACTAAAATTGAGAGCATGATGTGATTAAAAACAGCATTTTTATGAATTTAATGTTTTAATTACATTATGCAATGCGGTAGGTGTTGTGCTTCTCCATTTAACTATGGTTATTTTAACCGCAAGAGATGCCGGTAGGCTACTAGCAATATCGAGTCAGAAAAGAAAGCAAACGCTAACACGTTTTTAGCCCACAAACACCAAAAGATGTTACTTGTATACAAGGTGCTGGACCCAACGAGTGAGCAGAGAGTTTGAGCCTTCACTGCTAGCACTGTTTCAGCACCGATTGACCTTTTTTTAGAGTTTTTCGCTCTAGTTTCGACTCGGCCCCTTCTTCGTTTTAGTTTGCACACGTCACTTAGTTTCCTGCAGCCATTGGTTGCAAACGTTTAAAAATTACGCGCTTTTTGGTAATTCGTGCGCACCTTTGTGTTTGGTCGAGTTAACTCTGTTATGGCATTCCTTTTCAGTCAAGCAATTGGCAAACGAACGTATTTGATTTTGAAGACCGCTCGTATAGCACTCTTTAAGTTCATTATTTTCTGGTTAAATTTCAGTTATTTTTTGCCGAGCTGTACTGTTCCATATTATTTATTTTGTCCGAACAATAGAGTTTAAGTTGGAGAATTTCAAATGTGGTTTGGCCTGACGGACAGGGTGAAGGCTAAAGAGTTTCGCTGGAACACCTTCAGTCAGCAGTGTTGCGGAAGGCTTCTGTAACAAGTACCTACATTTCCAAAATGTATTGTCCAAATGCCATTATTGTGAATTCATTGCCTTAGCTATTCTAGAGTTTTCAGATTTTTAACTTTATTTTTGCTATCCCAGAATATTAGCAATGACAAAATTGATTACACTTTGTTATACAAGAACGATTTTATAAGAACACGAGGCTCAATTGTGCTCAAAATTTAAGAACAAATTAGGAACAACACCAGTCTCAGCAGCAAAAAATGATATTAAACACAACCGAAAAAGAATAGAATCCAAATCAAAAACAAAACTCAATTCTGTACTGAGTCAAAACAATCAAGCTTACGGGGTTTTCTGGAATTTACAAGCAAAATTGCAACAATTCTAAAACTATAGAGTGTTATTACGCACTGCGCAGTTAACAAAAAAACTTAAAAAACTTTTTGGCTTTCATTCGAACGAAAATTAATTTTCGCGTTTTTGCTTTCCGCAATTTTACGATGCTGCAAAAACAGCAAAAAAGGCGTTTACTCAAGCAGACAGACCATTAGGAATCACCATTCACCAAACATGGTCGCCATAATTGACATCAATGCTTTCAAAATATAAGAACCAATTAAAAGCAACTGAGGCTCAACATTGGCAAAAAATTATGATCAGCCAGCCTCAACTCAAAATTTACTACTTCTTACAGAAAAAAGTGTACCTACGATGTCGTGAAAGCAGAATACAATTAAGGTACTGTTACGTGTGGTTAATATATCATACATTTTATAAAGGGTTATAGTTCTACTTGATTGGCTTCACAGTTCTCAGCTCATGACTGCCGTATCTGCACTCTGCAGTAGACCAGTATCAGCGTCAACTAGGAAATTATTTCTTCTGCGTTTTAAACTAATGTGAAGTAAATTTAGTATCGAAATCACAATTAATTGCGATAAAAGCACTACAGACTATTTTGAACTATGGACACAATATTTTATAAAGTAAATTTAGGATAATCGCAGCCAGCGACTGGCAAAGCATTTGTGCATTGCGCTATGCTTGGGCGACTCGTAAATTACGTACGATTTGCTGTTTACAAGAGCGCGACTTTGCCCTGGGACTCTCGAGACGTTGAAATCGACCTCGTGTAAGTGATCACGAGCGAGAACGATTCTAGCATTGAGTCGCGCAAAGTATAATTGGCATCGCAAATCGGAGGTGTTACTTACACGGCGGCGATTCTTGCCAAACTCAATCGCGGCTAGCGAGTCTCGCCATGTGCGAGTAACCACACTGCGAGAGAGATTTTTACGCGTAAAAAATCTTGGAATCGAGTTGCAAAAAAGTCGCTCGTGTAAATGCGACTCAAAGGATTTATTTTAAAAGGGTTGCGACAAAACAACGCAGCTTAGTTAATAAACCTTCACGTTTGTTTGAAAGTGGCGGTGCGATTCCCGGACTGGCAGTGCGTTGTTTTGTTCTTAGAAAAGACCCAACCGGTTGGCGTTCGTTTCCCACTGAGGCCAAGCAGTTGGCGTTCAATACCCACTGAGGCCAAGCAGTCTATATGCGTTGTTGTGGACCAGCCTAAAAATTGACAAGCAAATTAAACCCCTAAAAAGGTATTTACGTACGTATGGTCAAAAAGAATTCTGATATTTTTTCGTTTTTCTGTAGGACCCAGATGACGTTGGGAAGGCGTACGAATGCTACGATTTCGGACGGCGAAGTGCTCAGCTGTGCAGCACTAGGATCATAGCAGCCTGGGCAATCGGTGGGGATGTGAGTGATGTTTTTATACCTCCTTAATTACCTTTGCTAAACAGGAAACGCAGAAGGGACTTTGCTACTTTCGAATCAAACTATTACCTGCTTAACTGCTACCACACACGGTGGAGAATGCACATTGAGCCTAATTCATCTTGAAAGCCAAGTAAAGTTGTGACGAACCAGTTTTTGTCTCAAAGTTTTATTATTTGCTGTAGAGTAGTTGCATAGCTTTTTGTTATAGAGCAAACATAACGTTAGAATAAGAACTCATGACATTTTTGTCAATACACACCGTACACACACTTTTACAATCAACATCTTTGAAGAAATCAAACCATTAATTGCAAAATTAAGCTAGAGTCTAATTTCGCACTGTGAGCATCCACTAATCAAGTTGCTTCCATTTCGTCAGTTTAAATGCAAACGAGCCTTTATATCGAGCAAGCCTTTCCAAAGTTATTGTCACTGAAAAGCAAGCCAAAAATTTGTTTTTCCAGTCGATCACCCTTCCTGATCACGTGGGATTGCCAATTGGAGAAACAAACGAACGAAAATTTGTCAAACTTGAAATGCACTACGATAACCCGTCTCTAATAGGTAGGTACACCATTGGGGGCCGCATATGCAGTAACTCGTAATCAACAATGCGTTGCATGAAGGAACTATTTGTTGCTGACGTAATTGTGATTACATTTTATTCACCAAGTTGCTTCAGCCAGGAGACAGCGAAGGAATGTTTGATGAGTCTTCCAGTCAAGCTGCTGCCAGTCTACCACACACGATGGAGGCTTCACACTGTCCCTTTCAGTGCTGAACGTTAAACTGGGAAGCTGTGAATACCGATTTTTATTTTGTTTGGTTTGATCGTACTTGGGACCGAACAAAGGTCTATCGTTTCAGCAACAGACGCTCTATCCACTTGAACACTGATCGGTAGCATAAGCTTGCCTCCTATGGTGAGTCTTAGTAAGCCCAAGACTTTTCCAGTCAATCTTTAAGGAGATCTTTCTCGGCTCGAGATTGTGACAAAATGTGGAATGTTCCAGGGTAACGCATTGCACACGTTTTTCTAAATTTTGCCCAAGTTGTCCTCATTTGCGGTGGCCTAGTGCCATAAAAATAGATTTCGAAAACCTACCCGTGGTGTGTTGTAAACACTAAACTTGTAGGTCGTCTGTTAAAAAAATGTGCAAATTCAACAAACAATAAATTAACCACGAAAAATGACCGAATGAATTATTTTGCTGCTTTCATGATACATTCTTTGATGCATTGTAGCCGCCTCTGTAAATGTTTTCGCTCGTTTTCTTATTTCTGCATGACTTAATAACTTGGAACGAGTGACGGAATCATTTTTAACAAATTGCTAAGTACAGAAATCTGGCACTACCAGCTATGTTTCATTGATTGAAGTATTTTAGTACGTATAGAGTCGCCGTATAAACTTAAAATTTTTTAGAATATATTTGGTGATTTGATCTCACAGTGGTCGCGAAAATTATTACTGTACTCTTTCAAACCAACATTACTTTCGTTTCATATCAAGGAATCAGCTGTACCATTATTGGCTTTGTCAAAAACTACTATTTTTCCCATTTTTCATGGAACATCTGGCACTCTGATTATACTGTATTTTTATTTTTTAGTAGTCATCTGAAGAGCACAGTATTACGACACAACTTATACTTAATTATTGGTACTGGTACGTAGAGATGGGCGTTTCAGAATAGTTGGCTAGTCCAGAATTATTCCGAATAGCTCAAACCGAATCCAGAATACCGAACCCAGTTTTGGTTTAAATTAACTTAATTTTCTGAAAAAGTGAACAACCAGTCAACCACCACCGATGTCCAAAAAAAATTAATTCAACGATTGGCTTAATTAATGTAGCACTTTGTTGCAGTGCATGACATTGAGTGGTGTTAATTGTTCACTTGTTAGTTGCAGGAATGCAAAGGTATTTTGAAGCAAGCTGCTTCAAATGGGGAAATTGAGAATTTGTGGACTACCATTTCATGTGTCCAGCTTAAAAAGTTTGAATTTTGGAGGGACCTGTTTTGGGGTAACTTTTTTTCATATTTGCCTACCCTGAAAATTTGATGTATCTGGCGTGAGTGATTAAAAAGTTTGAATTTTGGTGGCCCAGTTTGAGGGAAACCTCCATTTTGGTGCTCCAAAATTTTGACAAATTTTATCTTTCCTTTAAATTTACTTACCTTAAAAATTTCATACATCTAGCTTTAAGGTTAAAAAGTTTGAATATTGTGTGAAACCCCCATTGTGGCATTCCCAATTTGTGTTAGGTTTAGTTGATTTTTAATATCTACTCGTTCCGAAAAATTGATCCATCTAGCTGTAACGGTTTAAAAGTTCAAAATTTTGTCAGACCTGATTGAGGGGAATCTATCCCCCGACCTGGCACTCCCAATTCCTGTCACACAAAAGTCCGCCCTGATATTTTCAAATCAAAGTGGCAGAAGGAAAAAAAAAAATAAGAAGAAAAGGGATGCAAAACAGGAAAATAGTATTCAAGTTGCGATAAACAAACATAACCAAAAGAAAGGCGGTTGATAGTGTGCTCAAAAACCACAAACCAGTTTTCCTCAATATCGGTAATTACCGAGATATATCGGTTCAAATTCATCAACTTTTTGCCCATTTTCGGCCTGTAGAATTTTGGTCGCATAACCGGGCGCTTTCAAACTCGGTTTGCACGAAGCTTTTATAAGCACCCACATTGTGTCCCAATTTTACGTTTGTACGTCAAGTGTTTTTGAGTTATAAACGAGATAGTAAATTTTTAAGACAAAAATTACCTTTTTTTGTTTTTGTTTTGTGTCTCAATTTACGATCACTTGACTTAGAATTCCCAAAATTAGCGCACATGACGCTTTCAGTAATTCTTATTTTGAGTCCAAATTTCAACTTTCTAGGTTTTACTGTTTGCTAGTTATGGGCAAACTAACCCTCATTTGCCAAAATTCGCGATCAAAAACAAAAGTGCTTCGCGCTCGTGCAAAACTATAATTACAAAGCAAATGGCCCGCTGCACTTTTATGAGAGAATTAACTGCAAACAATTTTTATCAACGTAATCAACGGTTCCAGTTATCCGGTTTATACGTCAGTGTGGACTCCGGATAATTTGGGATTCGAATCCTTCTGGATTTGGTATTCTGAAATGCCCATTCCCACTGGTATTGTCCCAATCATCTTGCTTGAGCTGCGTAGTCTGCTATTACCGGCCAAAAACAGAGATATCGCTGTGATGACATAATATACTTTTTAACAAACAAAGTTTCTATGATGTCAATGCAAGAAGCATAATCAAAAAATCAGTAATACAGTAGATTCCGTTTGTATGATGTCATGACAAGAACCAAAATCCAAAAATCAGTAAGTAGTACAGTAGATTCCGCATGGCTCGACAGCAACGTCGGTCTTTCAACAAATATTTTGTTAACTTTTTTTCGTAACAATTATAGTTCAGTTTTTATTTCCGTAAAATGTAGCAGGCCGGATGAAATAAGCTCGCGGGATATAGTTTGGTGACTTCTGCTCTAGCCTAATGCTGGAAACTAATTGGAACGACCGACGATCGCGTCGCGTGTTCCTTTGTTTTTACTCGGCAATTTCCAACTAACGAGTGCGAAATTTCAAACTTTAGCTTATAACTCGAAAACAGTTTTGTCTAGCTGCATGAAATTTTGACAGCAGTTTGAGATTAATGAGTTATACGTTTGTACCAAATTTCGAGGCAATAGGTTATGTGACTTTGGTTTTAGAACCCGAATACCGCCCCGCAAGTTTGGCGTAAAAAGCGGTCTCAGTCAAAAACGGCTTAAGTACGGCAAAAAATATTTCATATGGTTGTATGTCTTAAGATACCCTTTCATCCCAACCAACCCACTTTTGACCGCGATGAGGTTTTTTTTTTTTTTTTCTTCCTGAATTTTGTACGCCCTTCTTCTCTTAAACCACAAAACATCGAAATCTAATTTTTGGGTAAAGTTGTTGAGCTGCAAACGCAATTTTTTCTCCCGAAAATTTTTTGGGCAACTCCACCAGAAACCCCCTAAAATGGGACCCAAAAATCAATTTTTTGAACGGCTCAACTTAGGGTGCTACTTTTTTTGATATCAGCAGATATTCAGCAGACAAGTATTTTGACACCCCCCCCGGAGACCCCCAAATGGACCCCCCCAACACCAATTTTTTGAATGGCTCAACTTAGGGTGCCAGTTTGTTTTGATAGCATCAGATATTTAACAGACAAATATTTTGACATAGTTTGGGGGTGCCACCCCTCCGGGACCTCCCCAAACATCAATTTTTTGAACCTCTCAACTTAAAGTGCCAGTGTTTTATGATATCAGCAGATATTTAACAGACAAATATTTTGACATAGTTTGGGGGTGCCAGCCCCCTGGGACTCCCCCAAATGGACCCCCAGAAATCAATGTTTTGAATAGCTCAACTTAGGGTGCCAGTGTTTTATGATATCAGCAGATATTCAACAGACAAATATTTTGACATAGTTTGGGGGTGCCATCTCTCCAAAGGATTTCCCAAAAATTAATTTTTTGAACGGCTCAACTTAAGGTGCCAGTGTTTTGTGATATCAGCAAATATTTAACATAAAAACATTTTGGCGTAGTTTGGGTGTGCCACCCCCCCCCTTCGACCCCCCAAATGGACCCCCAAAAATTAATTTTTTGAATGGCCCAAGCTAAGGTGCCAGTGTTTTGTGATATCAGGAGATATTTAACAGCCAAATATTTTGACTCTACTTTTCTGAAGGTTCCATAGGCAGATATTTTTGAATAATTGCTGCTTTTATGGAAGACAAAAAGTACTTTTGAGCGTCACAGCATTAGCTACGCGTCAGTCGTTCTTTGGGTTTGCTGGCAAACTCCAATCTAGTGTGGAACTTGGTATGACTTCCCATCAAGCCAAGTAGGACATTCGTTTCTTAACTTGACTAAAAGTTATAATGTTTGTTAGTGGCTAGGCGTCGCTTTAGTTCATTTAATTAACCAACCCTTTTAGGAAGCTAACCAAGAAAAGTATACTGGTGTTTTAGTCATTTACTATTTTAGTCAGTGTTTGGAGAATGTAGTTACTTTTTACGTAAAGGGTAGGGTAGATTTAGTACATTTGTACAAATTGGGTTTAGTAAACTTTTTTAAGAGTTATTGGAGACGAGGCCTTGGAGTTTCATGGTTAGTTTATAGAGCAAAATAGCCTAGTAAGTCCGCATAGCATTGCCAATTCCGGTAGCAACAGCTTTGCCAGAACGAGGCTTTTCTACGTTTTGTCGGGTCAAAACCAATCAAGGTAATAGACTGTTAGATAGTAGTAGTAGTATTCTTTTATTGCCGAGCAAAAACAAATACACAAATTGCTAATTCTGCAAACATTAGAGGACACGATTTAGCACGACGAGAAGAAGCGAAACACCAAAATAAGAACGTCGCTTAATTAAGCGACACGGTCGCCCAGTCTATCCTAAACGCACTTATGAACGTTTCAATTAATGGCTCACCACAACTCACTGACGAGAATAGAAAAGCGGTCGCTGAAAAGTGGCAAAATACAAAAAAACGAAGGCAAGTGACAGAACGAGCGTTAAAGGTGTTGAAATTCGAACATTTGGCAGATGATGATGAAGCTGATGGCCCAATGGAATTGGTTCCGAATAGTTTTACGTCCTTCGCGGTCAACTCCTGGGAAATCATAACGACTTCCACTGGCAATTAGGTGGCCAGATCAACCACCAACCCTGCAGCTACAAAGCAGCTCGAGTCATAATATGCACAGAGCTGGACAGCGCTGCTTCGAGCTTTTAGCTCTCATCGACAGCCCTCTGCTTCTCTAACAATGTTAGTCCCCAGCTGAATAAGACTCTTGGCCGAACTGGACAACCTTAAGGACTTGCATAGTAGCAGAGACTTTGTAGGGAATAAACGATTTTTCACTTGTGGTACTTAAAAAACAAGTGAAAAAATCGCTGAACCCTTGTAGTAAGGATAGCCATAGGCTGTTCCTACTACAAGGGTTCCCCTTGGGTGATCACGGAAATCATAACCGAAAAGTTTGACGTCCTTCGTGGTCGACTCCTGGGAAATCCATTGGTTCTGTAGCGCACTACGAACTGGTGCGCATCACGCTGCTTGGGTGTCGGTGTCTCTTGAAATACTCGTGCGATTTGACTGTTTTGAGTCAAGCAGGAAATCGTAGTTGCACATCAACAAAGAGGTCGAGCCTTCAAATCAACGCACTTTGATGTAAAGCTGAATTTAATTGCAGTTACACGAAAGTCGAAAATCAAAGCCAAACCAAAAATCAACGTCACCAGTCAGAGTCGAAAGACAAATCGAAAGGTTTTTCTGAAAACAAAACACCGCGTAAGCCAAAATTCATAATGGTTACTAACAAGATGCGGGTAAAGCAGCAATTTCAAATTACAGTAGGCCTACTCAACGCACGCAACCTACCAATTGTAGCCACACCAGCTCCCAAATAAAATTCACGAACGATGTGAGATCCGGTGTCTCAATCCGTAGCCTACAATAAATAGTCCAGTATTAGCAAAGAATCATTCCAAATTCCCGCAGCGATAAAGGTTCACAAATACAAAAACACATAGTAATTATTTACACTGAATCGATAATACAACAGCTACGCACCGTAATGTAAGTCGTAGCACACGGAGTCGAAAAACAGACTGGATTGGTGGTGTGTTCTGCGCCGTCCAAAATAAATCAACAAATCCATAAGCCCACAAACGTTATTAATGCTAAAGAACGGACCAACAAAAGGAGTGACACCTACCAAAATAGTAAACGTTCCACAGACTATACCGGCGTTCACAAACAATCACCAACTTGGCACAGTCGAGCTGCAAATAAACAAGGCAGTGTTGGTACGGTACGGTTTGAGATGTCAAATTTACTTGCAAGTACTGTACGATACCGCTGATTATAATCACAAAGAATTTAACAGCACGTTACAGTCAATTTACTCAAACAAGCAGTAAATACAGGTATACCGACTTACCAGTCTAATTAAATCCCGCCTTGGTACGTTATATCACCAGTACATCAACAACTTTGCCGCAACTGACTAGGCTATCGGTACAAACAACATTTACGCCAGCACGGTGCCAAGTTGCTATTTACAGTTACTACTAAAGCTGTAAACATAAGATACATTAGTCTTTTACTCCGATAATAACATCTCTAATAGCTCACAAACTTAAAACTTCGTTTACAAGTTACAACGTATCCCTGGAAACCTGATACCCTAAACCTCAGTCACAATCACATTTAACTACAATCGTAAACAAAGAAATGGAAAAGACGTACAACGAGTTATTGATGCGTAAAATAAAATTATTTACAAAATGGCAGGGCAAAGAGACGATTGGGAATAACAGGTTCCATTAAATGAGTTTGAAACTGAAAAGTTTTTATGATGCACTCTAATTCGCTAACAACAAATGTTTATTGAAGCAGTTGTTGACCGCAGTTTCAGTTATAAATTTAGGTAAAAAATTTGCGGTCTTTCATATTGTTTAGCGGTACCTCAAGCCTAATCTTAAAAAAGCACTGGCCCACAGTATCTTTTTCCACAACAATTGCAGTACATACCGTCATGCAAACACAGCACGCTTGAACGCATTATTTGAAGTAGAAATGCATCTGACGTCACAATGAGATAGATATTTATTACATATTAACGCAACATCTCGCAAAGAAAGTCGATCGAGCATTTTTTACGCATGTTAGGCGAGATGGTTGGGAAATAGCATTTTGACTACGAAGTTTTTTGTCCGTTAACGCCTTTTAGCTAACGAAAATGACATTTACGAGCTCGCTAACTTGTTCTGTCACTTGGGCCCAGGTTACGTCACAATTGAAACAAACGAGCTTTACTCCAGCCTAAACAGACCGCATTATAATGAACACCGTAGAATGAATGGTCTTATCGAGATCATCGTTACGGAGGTGACTGGACTACAACTGTACAAGCAAAAAATTCGAATTTCCTGCCGTTAAGAATTCTTTGCTGTGCACTTTGATCGGTGAAATTTGCATTAATAGTAAGTTGTTTGCAACCAGTCTCCTGCCAATCTTTCGAATGAGCAATTTCACCGATTTACGCATTGGTGTCCGTGAAGCATATTAATTTTTGCTGTAAATAAGTTTTCCCTCAAGGCACGTTATGTACCTCAAATCAAAATATTGGTTTCGTGCAGTACTTTGTCTTAATTCTCAAAATTTATTGATGCGAGTATTTCATTATTTCATTGTTTGATTAATGCAAGAAAAAGCTCACCTAACGAATTTCAAAAAAGTAAAACTAGGCCATATGCGCGCGTAATGGTCGTGCAGCTTTATTCTCGTCTTTTGATACGACCAAGTCTGTACTAAGATAAGTAGCGTAGGCGGGGGAAATGGGGGGGCTGTAGCTCCCCCACCTATTGGCCTGTCGACCAAAATGCGGAAAAAGAAAAATACCATGTTTTTAGCTCATCTGAGACAGTCTTTTGCAGTGGAAATGGACTCAAAAATGATTTAAGGTATCTTTTGAAACATTTATTTAGGAGAGGGGCTAATTTGTCAAAGAATAAAACACACAAATCAGTAAAAACTTTGAAAAATGGCCAAAAACAAGAAATCAAAATTGATCGCTTGTTGAAAATTGCTGAACATGGGTATTCATCAAAGAAACACATAAACTCAGGAACAAGCTGTGGGAAGGGGGTTATTTAGTATTCATTATTAACCAATCACCTCTCTCAAATTTCGTCAATTACTTCTCTCAAATTTTGTTCCATTAGCTCGCTCCCCCGCCAATGATTTTTCTCTATAAAATATAAACGAAATAGATTACACTATGTAAGTTTTATTGAACTATAGAATTTTATGATTTGCCAGCTCGTAAATACGAAGATTGAAATTTTTTCTTCAAGTTTTATGTAAATAAACTTACAAGCTCGCAAATATGAGAACTAAAATTTTATCTTTAACTCAAATTTTATCTTCAACAAGAAAACTGAAATTCAATTATCTTTTTCTATGAAATATACACGAAATAGATTACTCGTTGTTAGTTTTATTGAACTATAGAATTTTATGATTTACCAGCTTGTAAATAATAAACCTGAGATTCTACCATTTACAGCCACCTCCAACATAGTCTTTTTATGCAACCAGTTTAATCACGTTTCTGCACGACTAATTTCTATGCCACGTTTACAAAGCATTGGTTTTTATCAAAGTAGGACTAAAATTAAGTTATTTTTGTAAAAATTACAAAATTTTCGAGCGCTGGAAGCTTTGCTCCCAGACCCATGGGCAACAGGCGGCTAGAGGCTCCGCCCCCAGACTCCCGTAGCAGCTCCCTCCCCCTCATTGCTGATTTCTGGCTACGCACCGGACTACAATACTTCAAACATACCCCGCAGTGTTGCTGATACTTTTTGTAAATTTTAGATTCTATTTAAATACCGTGATATTACTAACAATCTGTAAACTCATCAAAATATCATGACAATTTTTGTACAAATACTTTAAAATTTTGTACGAATAGTTCTGCGAATATCACATTATTTTTGTTGAAAACTAAAAATATTTTAAACCTGACGTTGTTTGTCAAAATTAGTTACAAGACGTGAAAGATGCTCTTTTTTGCCCCTTCTATTCTAAGCGTAACTTAATAATTTTTGAAAAGGGACAAGCATACTTATTTTCGTAATGTGAAATCTATCAACAATAAAATTTTGGGCTAATGTGTGTAATTTCTGGAAAATAATTTTTCGGGTAAATGCAATTTCGGCCAAGTGTAAATTCTGGCAAGTGTAAATTCTGGAAAATAAGTTTTCAGAGAAATAAAAATTCTGGCAAGTGAATGTTCAGGGAAATGTTATTTCTGGCAAGTGCTCATTCCGGGAAATGTAATTTCTGGCAAGTGCACGTTCAGAAAAAAGTTATTTCTGGGAAGTGCACGTTCAGGTAAATATAAATTCGGGATAATGTAGTTTCGCACAAGCGTTTTTCGGCGTTTACGGACAAAATTCCGAACGGTCAAATTCCCAAAATTGAAAAAATCCCGAACAGTACAAAATCCAGATTTGGACAAATTCCCGATTTGGACAAAATCTCGAATTGGACAAATTCCCAAATCGGACAAATCCCGAATTGGACATATCCCAAACTGCACAAAATCCCGAATTGGACAAAATCACGAATGGACAAAATCCTGATATGGGCGAAATCACGAATGGACAAAACCCAGAATCAGACCACCTTTAAAAATAGACAAAGTCAGGATTAATAGTGTACTCGTTGTTGGCTTATAAACACTAATAAATATAAACAATTTGCCAACTAAACTACATGTCTTTCATTCGCTTGTGTCGTGGCGACCTTTAAAAAAACAGCGTGTATACAAAAATAGAGTGATCAAGTCAAAAAACTTTGCAGTTTCGTCGAGTTAATTAGATGCCAAGCAGTTTGTTCGGTAGCGAAAGCCTCGCGCTTATCACGTTTGCCGTCAATTCCTTCAGTTTGCAGAAAAAGAAACTACGTTAATACAGTATTTAAATTGATGAGCGAGTTTTGTTCTTGACAAACAAGTAAGCATTTACGAGGTGAAGAGGAAGTTGGCCCACGAGCAAACTTCCTGAAAATAAAGTTTTCTCCGTTCCCAATACTTTTTTTTCTCAAGAACAAAATTTGGTATGAATCTTTACAAAATCAAATATTAAATGTTCTTGTCGCGACTAAAAGGATTTCCTTTGAACTAAACCAAAACCGTCAAAAGAGCGACAAAGTTTAGAAAATTATACTTCACTTCAATGATTATGTGTTATGGTCATTATATGTTTAAATGCTGCAGTTGAGCGAAGTACAGTAAATCGTTTCGTTTTTAAAACATAAGCAAAAACAGCTGACGAATATGAATTCAAGAGGAGTGCAAAACAGTTTGATTACGAAACTTACAATTGTAACTTCTCTTTATTCGCAGGCGCGTAACCAGAAATTTGCTATGGGGGCTGTTTTGGAGCTGTGGAACCAAGCTAAAATAGTTTGCACTTAGAATCGGCCCGATTTTTTGCCCAAAATTGGGTAATGACCAAAAAAAAAGATTCTCATCTAGATTTCGACTGTGTTGTTGCCCAAAATTAAGTGATGACCAAAAAAAATGTCTTAACCCGGGTTGAATTCAGGTTTGCGACCATTCTTATTGCCAATGCCAATGGGGGAGGGGGGCTATTTTCGCTTTTAGTCCAATCGGTCTCAAAAGTACAAAAAACAGAGTATTTTGCTTACTCTGCATGCCATTGGGGGGAGAGGGGCTGTAGCCCCCCTTTGGCAATGCTACTGTTTATTTGAGTTTTTTATTTTTTTCAATTAAATTGTTTGCAAAAATTACACTGAAGGTTTTCGGAAAAACCATATACCCTTGTCATAGCATCTAACCAAATATAACAAATCACTAATTTTCACACAGAATGAAATTAATTTACGCTATTGCTCACTATTACAGTCGTTTGAATTAAAACCAACAAACTACGTCACACATGCGATCAAACGAATTCAACAGCGCAGTTAAATGTTGAACATGCAGGACAAAAAGTATGGGGCGCCATTTGTCTAAAATATTTTTTTCATTTTATAAGGACAAATTTTACTACGATTTGACATTTCTACAGCAATATGACATATTGCAACAATATGTAACATATCTACTGCAATATAACATATTGCAACAATATGCGACATATCTACTGCAATATGATATATTGCAACAATATGTAACTTATCTACTGCAATATGACATATTGCAACAATATATGGCATATTGCAGCAATATGTGACATACCTACTACGATATGACATATTGCAGCAATATGTGACATATCTACCGCACGTCGGAACAGTTGGCGCGTTTAGGGTGCTTTTTGTTTGCTGATTTATTTCGCTACCATAACGACGTCAAGTGCTTTGAATCACTTCAGCGCGAACACACTTTCGCGCGATTTCTGCTGGCAATTAGGATCTTTTCACAGCATTTCAACTGCTGGAATCAATGCAGAATGAAATCAAGCATTGCTACTTGTAGTTGGTGCATGTCTGACAGTCTAAGGCCTTGGAACAAACCGGAAGTTACCACTCATAGGGATTTCACCCAAGTAGGGAATTTTTATCAGGCGTTCGGTAGGAATTTTAGAATGTTAATGCCAGGACTGAATTTGATTTGAATCACTGTCACAATTACGATTACGTATTTACTCTATTTATTTCATTCATCTCGCTACACTTAATTGCTGAGCGTTTAGCAAGCTCAACAGCAGATACTATTTTTGACCAGGCCACAATCCACAATGACAGAGATACTTACCTCTCGTACCGGCACCATCGCAGCTCCTACTTACCATATCTACATTCCCTAGACTGGCTAGACTATATTGTTGGCCATTATTTATGCTGATTCTTTTTTTTTGGTGTGTGTGTTTGTTGTTTACTATTAACCCTGCTTCATGGTGTTTATGCTTGCCGCTTGTGTCTGAAATAAACAAGTAATAATAATTATATACCAGCAGAAATGGCGTGAAAATGTTTTTGCGCTTAAGTGACTCAACACACATGACATCATTATGGTAGCGAAATAAATCAGCAAACAAAAAGCACCCTAAAGGCTCCAATTGTTCCCACGTGCGGTAGATATGTCACATATTGCTACAATTTGTCATATCTCAGTAAATACGTCACATACTGCTGCAGTATGTCATATCGCAGTAGATATGTCACATGTTGCTGCAATATGTGACATGTTGCTGCAATATGTCACATATCGTTGCAATATGTCACATATTGCAGCAATATATTACATATTGCTGCAATATGTCATATCGCAGTAGATATGTCAAATCGGGGCAAAATTTATCCTTATAAAAAGAAAAAAATGTTTTAGACAAACGGCGCCCCATAAAAAAGTTTACTAAAGTTGTCACTATAAATATATTAAGTTTAAAGAGAATCTGTTATGGGTGATTTTCAAATTACTGTCAGGACAAAATGATAAGTGATCGAACGTTCAAACTCTGTTGAAACAATCAAAATATTTTATACAAGAACGAAGTTTTTAATTTTTGCTAGCTTCAGTAGTGTTTGCTCGTTAACTCACCATTTTGGCAACTTTAGTAAACTTTTTCGCCCGCTTATCCAATATTTCCCTGTTCTATTTAAATCGTTTGATCGCATACGTTGACGTATTTAGTTGGTTTTAATTCGAACGACTGCAAAAGTCAGCAATAGTGTAAACTAATTTCATTCTGTGCGGAAACTAGTAATTTGTTATATTGTATAAATGCTTTTACAAGGGTGTAATGTTTTACCGAAAACGTTCAGAGTAATTTTTTAAATAAAGTAATTAAAAAAAATTCAAATAAAGAAAAGTTACAATTGTAAGTTTCGTAATCAAACTGTTTTGCACTCCTCTTGAATTCATATTCGTCAGCTGTTTTTGCTTATGTTTTAAAAACGAAACGATTTACTGTACTTCGCTCAACTGCAGCATTTAAACATATAATGACCATAACACATAATCATTGAAGTGAAGTATAATTTTCTAAACTTTGTCGCTCTTTTGACGGTTTTGGTTTAGTTCAAAGGAAATCCTTTTAGTCGCGACAAGAACATTTAATATTTGATTTTGTAAAGATTCATACCAAATTTTGTTCTTGAGAAAAAAAAGTATTGGGAACGGAGAAAACTTTATTTTCAGGAAGTTTGCTCGTGGGCCAACTTCCTCTTCACCTCGTAAATGCTTACTTGTTTGTCAAGAACAAAACTCGCTCATCAATTTAAATACTGTATTAACGTAGTTTCTTTTTCTGCAAACTGAAGGAATTGACGGCAAACGTGATAAGCGCGAGGCTTTCGCTACCGAACAAACTGCTTGGCATCTAATTAACTCGACGAAACTGCAAAGTTTTTTGACTTGATCACTCTATTTTTGTATACACGCTGTTTTTTTAAAGGTCGCCACGACACAAGCGAATGAAAGACATGTAGTTTAGTTGGCAAATTGTTTATATTTATTAGTGTTTATAAGCCAACAACGAGTACACTATTAATCCTGACTTTGTCTATTTTTAAAGGTGGTCTGATTCTGGGTTTTGTCCATTCGTGATTTCGCCCATATCAGGATTTTGTCCATTCGTGATTTTGTCCAATTCGGGATTTTGTGCAGTTCGGGATATGTCCAATTCGGGATTTGTCCGATTTGGGAATTTGTCCAATTCGGGATTTTGTCCAGTTCGGGATATGTCCGATTTGGGATTTTGTCCGCTCGGGATTTGTCTGGTCGGGATTTGTCCAAATCGGGATTTTGTCCCTTCAGGAATTTATCCAAATCGGGATTTTGTCCATTCGGAATTTTGTCCAATTCGGGAATATGTCCAAATTGGGATTTTGTTCGTTTTCAATTTTGTCCGTTTGGGATTTTGTTTTTTGGGATTTTTTACAAGATTCGTTCTTCGGGGAGATGTAATTTCTGAAAGATGTTTTTCCTGGAGATGTAAAGGATGCAAATTATACACGTGATCCTTGACGGCAAGAAATCAGGCTAGTACTTTCCACCGAGAAAGCCAACGCGCTTCTGTATGAAGAAGAAGTTCCACGTACTGTTCATCCACCTCGTTCAGCAATTGGCGAAATTCTCTTCTTTTCAAAGCTGTAGCACGTATATTATTCACTCATTTCATGATCATTGACATGACGCTTTTCATCTGCAATGACTTCCCGCTGAGAGATTGCTGATGAATTAGGCAGTGATATTTCAGCACTGTTCTTCCTAGAAACTGTTCTAACTTATTGCAGAATCCATCTTTACATCCCGTCATAGCTGGAGCTGCGTCAGTACAAGCACCGGTCAACTTGTTCCACTGTTAGTTCACTTTTTCGGCACATTTTTTGAAAGCAATAAAAATATCAACTCTACCCCCTTCATAACAACAAGACCGCGTAGCTCCTCTTTTACGATTAATTTTTGATTCACAACCCTCCCCAATATGGCTAGTTGGACTGTATATGTCGCAGGAGTGCAAATCTTTGTTGAGCGTTGGGGGGGATAATTTGCAATTTTACCCCAATTTTGCCCTATTTTAAACATTGGGGGGATGAACCTCGACCACGATTTTTTTTAAGGTGAGGAAATTAAGTGAAGACCAAAAAAAAGGTCTTCACCAAAAATGGAACACTTTTTTTCCCCGATTTCAGGTAAAACCAAAAAAAAAGGGTCTTCACCAAAAATGGAACAATTTTTTTTCCCAATTTCAGGTGAAGACCAAAAAAAAAAGGTATTCACCAAAAATGGAACAATTTTTTTCCGAATTCAGGTGAAGACCAAAAAAAAAACGGTCTTTACCAAAAATGGAACACTTTTTTTCTCCTAATTCAAGTAGAGACCTAAGGTCAGATGCACACCAGAATCAAATTATTGGAGGGGATGCAGATGAAGACCATACTCAAATTATTGAGGGGATATATCCCACATCCCCCCCGGGATTCGGCACCCCTGATATGTAGCATCAGTACTTTCATCCAATGCAATGAAAAAAAAGGCAGCATCCTCCTGAGATTGTATTAACTGCTCACTCGCATCTTCTGACATCATTTCTACTCAAGTGGTCACCGTGTTGTCAGACAACGACATACCACTCGCGAATGTGCAAGCTTTGTCAACCAGATATTTCGTCACAATATGCAACTTGCCTGATTTGACAATCTCTTCTCTCTGCACCATAAACTTTTCTTTTTGACATAGCAAGCTTGAATGAAGCAAATGTTTGATCCTTCAACAGTTTGTCGCCACTGCTGAACATGTTTCCGCGGTAATCAAGTTCTTCGCCAACCAGATAGTTCGAGAATAAAATTCGTTTGCGTTTGGTGGTGGCGGTTGATACTGCATTTTTTTGGAAACGTTACGGTATCATTGCAAACCAAACTTATTGCTTTTCCGTTTTTCTCAACGATTCCTTGCAGCTTTAAGCCTTTATCTTAGTTGCGATCTCCGATCACACAAAATAACCTTCAACGGAATCAGAAACTCACAAAATTTACGGAAAGACGCAGTCGTTTTGACCAAACAAGATCAAATGGCACGTACTAACTCACCAGTACAAATCAGTACTATTTTTTTGGAATATGACGAAATAAGCAAGTTTTTAATTGTCAACCTTTTTACGTGAGGCTTTGCAGTGATGTTTATGAAAAAGATCAACACCATTTCGTAGTAAGAGATATCACGGTTGTCATGAAGACTTTTATAAGGTAATAATATTTGTGATACAAGTTTTTGTAAAGCAATAGCCAATAATTATAACCCAATGGAGTTGAAAATTTTCATCAACACCATTGCAAAGCCTTATGTAAAGAGGTTTTGTTTTGATTGTTTCTTCACTAGACCTGTTTTATGCAAAACCAAGTTGCGTAATAAAATGCTTGCACAGGCTGTGGTTTGAAGCACCGTTGTAGGTTCAACACAGATTTGAGATATGGATATTGGCTTGACATTTCAGACATATATAATATTCTTTGGATATCGGAAAGGGCTCGCGGACAAGAAAAATGTGCCTCGCGAGCCACGGGTGAAAAGGAACAAGCAAGATTTCCAACTTCGAGTGAAAAGTTTTCTTGCGTGTTGTGTTCAAACTCCTTATTGTTCTCTAGCTGTCTCTTTCTCTCTGTCGGTGTTTTGATAAACTTTAATAGTCGTTGAAGTTTTGAACCTCTCTAAGTCCAAAAGTTGGCGAATAACTGCGTCGGCCCATAGTGAAGTGTCGAACGCATAAAAAACACTCAGTTCCATCTTTTCAGATATCAGAGACAATTCGGGGTTACGATTTCTATACACCCCCAATCTGAGGAGATACGAGGCTGGAGTCATGGACATTGGCCACGGAACTTCTGGCTTTTTGCTCGTTGTTCCTCCTCACCTGGATGCGTTTGATATTGAGGGTGGATGCAGTGCGGATTGCATTGGTGGAGTAAGTTGGAAAACCTATTAACTACCAGGAACATGTGCATAAGATGAAGAAACGTTTAAAAGATGTGTTCACGAAGTTTTAGGTTTCTACGATCTATCGTTTGTGAGATATTTCATTCAAAGTTTATGAATCTCCCGAAGAGTGTTGTCAGTTAAAATCTAGCTTCTTAGGAATTGCGATAAACTTGTAAAAATAAGTCCGTTGCAACGCTCTTTTATGCTGAAGCCTGGCTTTCATATGCTTTTAAAAAAGTTGCGGAAAATACCCTAAACATTATTTTAGAAAAAATGAAATTTTAAGTTGCCACACTGTTGGAAAAATGGTCCAAACTTTAAAATGAAGTATCGCAGAAACAATAAGTTGTAAAGACTTGAAATTTGGTAAAGATATTGGTACGTTGGTGAAGATATGTTTCAGATTTTGTTTATCTTTCGCGCATAACCTTAGTTGGATGCTTCACTCCTTTGCCGAAAAACTAGATTATTACCAATATTGCAATTAACTGGTAGTTTTTATTTTTTGGCAGTAACCTACACTCTAGGAAAAAGATGGCTGAGCTAAACCATATTTGACATCTCGCAATTACGCCACATTATGTACACTCTCACAATAATTTGCTTGTTAAAAGTTGGTAGTTAATTGCTTTTGAAGCAAAACAGGCATTCGAGCAATTAACTGGAAACTAATGTTTAGAGTTCAAAATGAAACTCAAAACGGTGCCTACTAAATGGCAAGGAGAATTCTTGCGCAGCATAACAGCAAGAATCGAACCCGGTGGCTTCGTCAGTAGTGTTCAGAGTCCAACCACTTAATTTAAGTCAAATTTTTTACGGTTGACCAAAATGTTGGTAAAAACCTAAAATGTATTTTCTCCAAATTCGAATTCTCATCTAATTCTCACCAATTTCTGCATCTAGTGTTTTTAAGATATTACTGTTCAAAATTAACAATTTTCCTCTTACTTTAGTGTTGCCATTTTGCAGTATTGTGACAGAAGATTTGCTTTTGGAAAGTCGATTTGAATTTACTTGAATAGCAGCTAACTTACCATTCTATTGCATTATTTTGTTTTAACTACAGCACTGCTAAAAACACATCGAGATTTACAATAATGCAGCAACTTTTTGAAATTTTGTTTTTACAGCACTACAAACTTTACAGCAACTTCCGCAAAATTTCGAAGGAAAAAAGCCTTTCTAGGTTGAAATATAAATTGTCATATCTTCAAAACGGAAGGTCGTTGAAAGCTTAAATTTGGTGAAGTTAATTTTCAGATCTGTTAAGAGTTTTTGAGAGAAAACCGCAGAGCAAAAAAAATTGTTGACCTGAATCCCATTTTAACTATCACACGCAAGACTTCGCAGACATCTATTGATGTTCGTGGTTTTGCAGGCGATGAAACAAGCTGGTGTCAGCGAAATCCACATCTTCAACACGTTTCTTCACTCGCATTTAGCAGGAAGGAAGCTGAAGCTAAGGCATATAAGGTGATACGACTTTGTGGGCTCTTGGCTCTTGCTACTATGGCTCTAAGTTATCCAAAAATAGCTCTAAAGACAAATTTTTCTCCGAAATGTTTTGAAGTACGACTAAAAATTTTAAAAAAACAGACAAAAAAAACAATACGAAGAATCCTAAGAATTTGAGTAGTAGTGGCTCGTACTATTTCCGTTTTAAGACGACTGCCATCCCATTTTCCAGTAAGTTTGATTTCGTTTGGTGCATTTAATGTTTGCAATTTTCTGAAGTTTGAGACCTAATGTGGCTATTTTCTTCTCGGTCTTAAATTGTTACTTAAATTTTAGAAACGGAGTGGAACTTTCACCCATCGCCAAAGACGACTCCTACGACTTCAATTACCAGAGGGGGAGGATTCACAATCCGGAGAAAACAGTGCGGATCGGAGATGATTTGCTGACAGTGTGCGAGTACACTTCCAGCCAACAAAATAGACCCGTCTTGGTGAGTTCCATGTGCGTGTTGTGGTGTGTCAAAAGGGAGCGCGCTCCGATTGCGGTTAACCGGCTCGGTTGTACAACCTCAGAACTGCTATGATCTGTTGAGTTATAAAGCTAACGGTTCCGATTATCTTTCATTTGTGGTTACTTCCATGCTAGTTTTCCACATCGCCACTGGATGAAGCAGGAACTGCGACAGTGTGTATAGAGTCACATTTGTTCAGTTTTTTACTTGACAGAAAATAAAACAGTAATGAATTTCTTTAGCGTAGCCTACTACCCAAATTTACTGCAGGTTTCATGAGCTGTGGATTAAGTGATCCCATTTGCATAGTCGCCAATGTACGGTACTGTACAACTTATCCGTGAAAGCGCTCTGCACGAATCAAAAAACACATTTACGTTGTTAAACGTGTGAAAATACACGTAACATATACGCGTGTGCGATTTCTACCATTTGTCTGCCCAGATGCTCAGCTAACACCGGCAAAATACAAACAAGTGAAAACACTGCTGGATTACTCTGAGTCATAATGTTTGCTGTCATCAGCAACCCTGATCCTTGTGCACATATTAGAAATCAAATTCCAGCCACTACACTGTTCCTGAGAAACCCAAAACAAGGCTTTAAAACGAATTTGCACTTGTGGTATGTGAAGAGCAGAGGTGGACTCCTCGAGGACGTCCTTGGCCTCGAGGACGTCCTCGAGGACACATTTCCAAGTCCTTGGCCTTGACCTCAAAGCCTCAAGTCCTTCGCCTTGGCCTCGAAGCCTCAAGTCCTCGAAAATTGCCCTGTCCTCGGCTCGAGGACAGCACTATTTTTTGAATCGTTGAAATTTTGTTGGATAACGCCAAAAACCTCGCGGAAAGTTTGCAAATACCTTTTTTGTTTTCTGCACTTGAAGCATAGGCTTAGCCAAGCGGGCCTCTCCCTGATTGAAATTTCACCAATGACAAAAATGTGACAAAAAGCCAATTGTTTTTTCAGTTTCAGTTTCTTTTTATCATTTTTCGCTTATACCAGTAACGAACAATAATATTGAAGACAAGGGCCCCGGGACCCCTCAAATCAATTTTTACCTGCCAATTTAAACGTAAACCTGGAAGAAATGGATAGTTTTCGTCCTAAAAGTTGCTATCTCAAGATCACATCTGGCCTTTTTATGAACGTAATGCATTAACCAAGGCCGGATTTACCACAATATGGCGCAGTATCAGCTAAGGGCCCTGTTTCCAAATCTCAAGATTTTTATGGTCTTTACCTATATTTGGCAGAAAGATGTTGCGAAAATCTCCAAAGTGCCAGGGGCCCAGTGCGATGTAAATCCGGCCCGACAATAACATGGTTAGTCAGCGTAACCATCTATTGTACTATTTTTCAATAACAATTCGTTACTTCACCTCCACCTCGCCAGTTTTTACGCACAAAATACTTTTAAAAAAAATTAGCCATGGAAAATGCTGATTGAACAAATCGTTGAACTTCAATTGAGGGGGCCTGGGCACCCTGGCATAACATGCACTTCTATAACTGATTATTTTCATGACAAAACAATAATTTCTAAGGAAAATCTTCGAGTGGGTTTTCATTTACTGCTAAAATGTTGCACGAGACAATGCACCTTACTTCCCCCTACCTGGACCAAATTACGTACAATTAAACTTGAACACCAAAATGCAAGATGTTAAACGTGTTTTGGACTTAAATTGCTACTAGAAAGAGGATTAAACAATTTAATTTTCTTAATTGGCTTTCAAATATTAAAAATCTAGTGCTTTCAAATGGCTCTAAACATGTGCGAAATGTGATTCAATGGCATTAAAATAGCTTTTTTTTCCAAAAAATTACAAAAAATTGCCCAACAACTGGGGGCTTCGCCCCCAGACCCCCAAAGCCTCCGGCCGCTGGGAGCCCCGCCCCCAGACCACCCGTATGTGATACGTTTGAGTTACACTGGCTTTCTCAAAACGTCCCCAAAGTTACGTATTTGCACTTTTGCAATATATTTGTTTAAGCCCTCTCTCTTTGCAAAATTCTGGTCAAGTGCCAACAGGCAAATTTTTAATGACGTCATTGCATGTGATTTGTGGTTTAGGCCTCCCCAATCAAAAATTTCGGCTACGCCTGTAAAATGGTGATTGGCTGAAAAACTTTTTTGAGGACTTTTTTTGGAGAACACTAACGGCTGTGTCCTTGGTCCTTGGCCTCGACCATTCCTGTCCTTGGCCTCGAGAGGGTCTGTCCTCGAAAAGGCTGTCCTTGGTCTTGGCCTCGGATTTTTTTTTGTCCTTGGCCTTGGCTTCGAGCGTTGTGTCCTCGAATCCACCTTTGGTGAAGAGAATTAAAACACGAGTAACTTATACGTATTGAAATAAACAAAGCCAGCAAGCTATTTTTAATATAAGAGCTTACCTTGTGTACTTGCAGAACATAAAACTGACTTTTTTTTTATAGATTTGTTTATTTACTCATAATCAACACTCTCTCTTGCTTTTGTGTAGGGAGGATTGGAAACAACACAGGAGATGTGTCTTGCGTTCTTTTTATACTACCCTCGGATACCTCTCAATATCTGCACATCGACTCCTGGGGGTACGGACCAAATTCTGTACGATACATTGGGCATCAATGAAGTAAGGTAAATGATAATCCAATCAAGGCCCAGTAGCGTCAATTGCATTACGGGAGAGAACAAGCGGCTGGTGGGAAACTCAATTGACAGAATGTCTGGTTACTTTGGTTAATCATGAAAAGGTTGTAGGCTCCCCAGTTAAAATGCTGCAGTGGCAATCCGTCGTTGTGTTCTCTGGAAAGAAGAAACGCCAATTTTCCGTCGAGACGTAGCACTAATAACCAGGATACTTGTGTGTAGTAATTTTACAAAAGGTTTACACACTAAACGAAAAACGAATACTACAATCGTACACATAGGCGTAGCAAGGGGGGGGGGGGGCCCAGGGGGCCCGGCTCCCCCCCCCATTGAAATGTTACCAATGATAAAATGTCACAAAAAACAATATTTTTTCTTTAGTTTAATTTCTTTTAGCATCTTCGTGTACAACAGTACACGCGTACAGCAGTAATTAACACTAATATTGATCCAGGGGGCCCGGACCCCTCAATTTCATTTTTGCCAATCAATTTGAATTGGCCCCCTACAATAATATTTAAATGCCCCCAATTTAAATGGACCCTTAATAATAATATTGTTCCAGGGATCCCGGGCCTCTTCACATAGGCATAGCTAGTGGGCCCGCCCCCCCCCAAATTGAAATGCTACCAATGATAAAAATGTCACAAAAAAGACTATTGTTTTTTCTGTTTCAGTTTCTTTTAGCATGTTCGCGTACAACAGTAATTAACAATAGGATTGATCCAGGAGGCCCGGGCCCCCCGGGAACCCTCAATTTAATTTTTACCAACCAATTCGTATGGGCCCCCAACAATAATATTATTCCGGGTCCGGGCCCCTTCAATGTAATTTTTGCCAACCAATTTAAATGGGTCTCCTACAATAATATTTAAATTGGCCCCCAACAGTAATGTTGATCCAGGGGCCCATACCCTCAATTTAATGTTTGCCAAACAATTTAAACGTGTAACCCAACTAAAATTAAGGGTTTTTATCCTAAAAGTTGCTAACTCAGCCCCCCATGTAACCTTTTTATGAACGTAATACAATAACCAGGGACGGATTCAACATATGGCACAGTGCCAGTGGCCCCGCGCTCGTATAAGACTTTTTTTTTGGTCTTCATCTGTATTTGGCAGAAAAATATTGCGAAAATCCCGAAGTGCTAGGGGCCCAACTCAATGTAAATCCGGGCCGGGCAATAACATGGTTAGTTGGCGTAACCATCTATTGCACATTTTTCAATAACAATTCACCTCCACCTCGCCAGTTTTCATGCAACAAAATACTTTTGAAAAAAATTATCTACAGTAAGGGGAATGTTCATTGAACAAAATTTTGATGGCCCCCTGGCCATTTATGTACTCCGATAACTGGTTGTTTTCATGACAAAACAATAATCTCTAAGGAAAATTTTCAAGTGGATTGTTATATACTGCTAAAATATTGCAGGAGGCAATGTACTTTACTTTCCCCTACCTGAGCCGAATCACTTACAAAACTTAACCCCAAAATGCAATATTTTAAACGTGCTTTGGACTTAAATAGCAAGCAAAAAAAGGACTGAACAACTCAATTTTTTTAATTGGCTTTCAAATGGTTTTGAATACGTGCGAAACATGATCTAATGGTGTTAAAACAGCTTTTTTTTTCAAAAAATTGCGAAAAATCGCCCATCGGCTGGGGGCTTCGCCCCCAGACCCCGGTCTGTGATACCTTTGAATTTCAGCACATTTCTTTATTCAACACATCTCCAACTTGAGACATTTTCTCATTTTGACTATTGGTTTGAGCCTTCTCCCCTAGAACGAGTTTCTAGTTACGTGCTAACACCAGGTCACGGCTTCTGATCTTCCATTTTATATCTTTGCCCCCACAAAAAATTCTTCTTTCGAACTTTCTGATGATGTCATTGCATGTGATTGGCGGTTTGGGCCCCCCAATTAAAAATCCTGGCTACGCCTATGATCGTACAGGCGGAAGCAGAAAGAGAAAATGAGCACGATAGTAAGTTGATGCGCCATCTTGTATATTTACTTCTGAGTGTAAAACACTTGACTGAATATGTCTTCAGGGAAATCAACACTCAGGCAGCGTTTATAACCAGAAATCTTAATGACCGCATAGTGACATCACCCATCGACAAAGCCAATCAAAGCGTTGCTGACGTCATTAGTGCGGTATGTATATTACAAACTATTCTGTTGAGAGGTTCTTGTCAAATTTCAAGGTCGATGGCAGATCTTTTTAACATCCTGAGGTCCGAGAATAATTTAATTTGGCTGTTTTTGTTATAATAGGCAACTGCGATTATAAGAGATAATACAACTTGGTTTAAAAAAGTTCATTTTAGCAAAGTCGTACTCAGAGGGAGAAGCTCAAATCAAATCTTTTATTATATTCGCTGTACATCAAAAGGTGTAGCAAGTTTACGGAGTCCATCTCCGCGTCTTGCGCCCGGGCAACACAGCTCTTTTCGAAGAAATGTTACAGCGGTGGCGAGCCGCTGGTAACGGCGTGTCCGATTTGACCGGCCCAAGATTTGAACCTCAGACCTTCCGCTTCAGAGACGAACGCGCTACCGCTCGACAACTGACCGGTTAGAGGGAAGCTCATTTTTTACTGTTTTATCGTTATTATTACATTTCAGCCAGAAACAATGCCTCCGATTGTAATTAGGACCTTAACAGCTTCTCGCTCAGCCCAATCTTTTTCTCTGCTTTTGGTCTTCACCGTGCGCTTGATACAAATTGACCTAAATTTTTGCCGAGGATATATTTTGGTCTTTACCTGGCAATTATAACTCTAACGGTCGCTTACGTTTCCAGTATCCTTGGGATAACGAATCCGGAAAAACGCTTGAAAGAAGACTAAAGTCGTCTTTCCGATCTCAACGGTGCTTTGGACCCCAGCCCAATGTAAACGTGAGTAAACCAAAAAAAAGTACCACCGAGCACAAAAATCACGAAATATAGAATCATCTACAGATTTTTTGAGATACTGCAGGATAAATCGAGCTGCGGGGTTGCTTGGGCTTTATTAAAGATCTGAGCTCGAACCGCATAAAAGCCTTCACCCAAGCAAACTAAAAACAGTCATGGAAGAGCGTAAAAGGCGTGCCTACAGCCGCAGAAACGATGCTTTCAATACGTTAACACGAGAAAAGATAAAAAGAATGTAACAGCAAGGTTACAAAACCTTGACATATGAGGTACGTTTGAATGCAAACACTTTTCGTACAAAACCAACAAAATAAAATTTTAACCACTGAATCTGACACTTTTCATCTGTCTAATCACACCCACACACAGCATCTATTCATGGGTTCAGTTTGCAAGTCTTTTGAGTTCGACTGGCTAAATTGGCCATCACTAGGCTCAGTTTTAATTTAAATAATCCTTATATGTGTCTTTCCAATGGCCACAACAACGCATTGTCAGTTCGGAAAAGACATTTTTTACCAATACAATCAAAACCTAGGTTTCATTATCTTTGTAACTCCTAGCATTGAGAATTTAAATCACAATGCTAGAATTGTTTACTTTTTAGATTTTCAGTTTCCGAGCTCCTATCCAGATCCAGGAAGAATACGTTGAACCAACGATGAGCTGTGTGGCGCCAACTAGCGGCTTTACTACCGGTATTGATGCAGGCACTTGCGGCACTGACTAAATTCTAATTGAGATGGAACCAGGGATATACTTAAAAGCAGTACTTAAATTGTAGGGGGGACGCGTCCCCCAATCGAGAGTTAGGTCCACCCATCAAGAATTAGCGTCCCCCCATCAAGATTTAGGGTCCACCCATCAAGATTTGAGCGCTGTATGATCAGACAAAAAAGAGCCAGCCAGCACGAACAAATTCTACAAATTCCGGCCTAACATAGTACCAAATTGCGGGGGAAAATTGATTTCGAGGGAAAAACACTTCAATTTTCGGCGAAGATCTTTTTTTTGGTTTTTATTCTATTTCGGCGACGGAAATACGTAATTTTCACTAAAGTACGTTCGCATGCCAAATGCGTTTGGTCAAGGCTGCAAAAGCGTCCCCCCATGCAAAATTTTACAATTTAAGTACTGCTTAAAAGGGATGGCTAACTAGCATTGTTAATTGTTCTCGTTACGCATGAGTAATACTCAAATTTTTGGTCAAATTTCTGATCAAAATGCATTGTTTCTTGTGGAGCGAAGTGGGGTAGGTTGGATTATTTTTGTTATATTTTTGCTGGTTGGTAGCCTAGGACTCTAATGAACTCGAAAATGGTTTGTTATTGATATTATGTATCTGAAAATGCGTATAGCAGAATGTTGGAGTGAGAATGATATAGCATTGGCCAATAGCTAACTTATCATGTTGCCATAGCCTAGTATGGGTTTTGAAAGGGGGCAGCTGAGAACGTTGAAATACTGTCAAAAAAAGGCAAGGTCATAATATTTTAATCCTTCCTACTCCGCTCGCTCGCAAAATCGCAAAGAAAATGAAGTAGATGCCTAATTCCGTGCCATTCGAGCCTAAAAACTAGCAAAATGCGGTAGACGAATGAAAGAGTATAACAGAGGCAGTTTGCGAGAAGTTATTGCAGCATCTCGGTACTTGGAACCTTGAAGTTGGCTGTACACTTAATTGCAGTGAACGCTTCTGTTTGAAGGCGAAGCTCGCTGCAATGCGGTGTTTACAGCTACTTTGAAACATCCTCAACCAGGTGCCAGATACAACAGAATCAAGACAAAAAAGTTCAGAACAAGCTGGTTTCAGACTAATCATGCGCATACCACGATTTGCGTTCGATTAATTACTCTTGACTGCGAGCTGATTTAATAAAATCACGTTTGCATGCTAGTTACTGACAATGCACTCGATTGCAATGTTCACTAGGCTAGAGAGATCCTGGTAGTGTAACCTGCAGGAAAATTATCTTCAATCACCTGCCGATTTTTTTTTCGGTTTTAGAACTGTTTTAAGTCTTTTAGTACTAGATTAGCTTGACTGAACAACACAACGGAGCTGCCAACTAGGTAACTTACAAGCTGCAAGATTTGATAGTGATATGTGCAAAGATAAAGATCAGCACCAGAACTCTTGCAAAGAGCAGTTCGTATGGCTATGCCAGTATCAGAAAATATGTAGCAAAAATCATGATCAGCCGACATGCTATCAAAGCATTCATCAAATGCCTGAAACAACCTGGTTTTCTTGTTTGTATGAACAATTATACCTACTTCCTGATATTTTAAAAATTTAACAATTGAAGCTATTTTGATTTGCTGCTTTTCTTTTTCTTCATTTTAACACGAACACAAAAAAATGCTGTATATCATTTTATGAAAGTATGTCCTGATTTCTGAATCTTTTTTGGACCTCATCCTCGCTAACGTTTGACTTTGATCGTGACAGCTGACAAGCGAAGTTTATCGAGAAAAAGCATTCAAGAAGTGAATCTATCGGCTTAATACCTATGAGCATTGAGCACCAATACTGTAATTGTTTAACTAGTTGCTTAATTTTGCTAATTACTGTAACCCACCCATATAGTGCATTTTAAATTCTTAAATGTAGACATAGGACCATTTGTAAATGCAATTACTGCATTTTGTTACTGCTAGTATGTTACTGTAGGCCTACGATAATGCAGCTAAATGTCTACATAGCACAGCAAGATTAAATGTGATAGCTTTGCACTTCAACCTGGTTCAACACTAACAATGCCTAGGCAATAGTTACTGAATTTGACAAGCCATTTTGATCATTTGTTTTTTAAATCTAAAATCGCACTTACAAAATGATTGCAGTTTTGGTCATGGATTGGACAGACCATACGATAGGACCGTAGGTTCGTAGCCAGTGGCGGATCTAGAAAATTTTGGTGGGGGGGGATTTTAAGCACAAAACCCCAAAAATTCAGATGTCTTCACCGAAATTGAGAGTGATTTTTCGGCCGAAATCGGAAATTCAAACGTTTTTTTCGCCCAAAATCAGGTGGTCTCCAAAAAAAAAAAAAAGGTCTTCACCAAAATTGAGAGTGATTTTTCAGCCGAAATCCTTAGGTTGAGGCTGGTGGGGGGGGGATGCATCCCGAAATGGAGCCGAATTGTTCGAAATAGATGCTGATTTTTTGGCCAAAATCGTTACTTTTTGGCTGGTGGGGGGGATGCATCCCCCCCATCCCCCCCCCTAAATCCGCCACTGTTCGTAGCGAGACGCGTTGATTGCACCGGAACTAAGAAAATTTTAAACAGGGCACTACATATTTCGCACATCTTTAAGAGGACAAAAAACAAAACCGTCCTTGGTAAAAATTTGGGGCCAATTTTCGAACATGTGGTAGAGGTCCAAAAAGCTAATCCTAGGCCAAAGTAGGATACAGTTTGGTTCTAAAACAATCGGAGACGTTATTTATAGCTAATATGGCGTGTCACTAGACCGCACCACCATCACGTGAAAATTTTCCAGACAGGGCTCAAGTTTTCCTGCTTGGCCCTCTCCTCTGGGTACGGGCTTGCAATAGGAGCGGTCTAAGGAACATTGCAATCGAGTGCATTGTCAGTAACTTGTATGCAAACGTGATTTTATTAAATCAGCTCGCAGTCAAGACTAATTAATCGAATGCAAATTGTGGTAGGCGCAGTAGCGTAGCCAGGGGGGGGGCTATAGCCCCCTATTGGCCTGTCAACCAAAATGCAGAATAAAAAAAATATCACGTTTTTAGCTCTTTTGAGACTGTTTTTTGCGCTGGAATTGACTAAAAAGTAATTTAAAGCATCTTTTGAAACATATATTCAGGGGGGGCTAATTGTCAAAAATTAAAGTCACAAACCAATGAAAACTGTAAAAAATACCCGAAAATAAACAATCAATTTTGATCGCTAATGTAAAAACGCCAAACATAGGTTTATCAATAAATATATTATAAACTCAGGAATAAGGGGAAGGGGGCTATTCAGTGTTAGTTAATTACCAATCACTTCTCTCAAATATCTTTCCATTAGCCCCCCCAAATTATTTTTCTTTATAAAATATAGACGAAATAGATTATTCCGCGTGAGTTTTATTGAGTAATAGAATTTTATGATAAACCAGCAAGTAAACAAGAGAACTGAAATGTTATCATTAGCCACTTCCCATATAGCCCATTAATGCAACCAGTTGAATCATGGTGCGCTGCCAATTTCTATGCCACGTTTTAAAAGCATTACTTTTTACTGAAATAGCTCCAAAATTAGGGTTATTTTTGCAAAAAAGTGCAAAATTTTTGAGCGCTGGGGGCTCCGCCCCCACACCCCCAAAACAGCCCCCCATTTCGAATTCCCGGCTACGCGCCTGGGTAGGCGCATGATTAGTCTGAAACCAGCTTGTTCTGAACTTTTTTGTCTTGATTCTGTTGTATCTGGCACCTGGTTGAGGATGTTTCAAAGTAGCTGTAAACACCGCATTGCAGCGAGCTTCGCCTTCAAACAGAAGCGTTCACTGCAATTAAGTGTACAGCCAACTTCAAGGTTCCAAGTACCGAGATGCTGCAATAACTTCTCGCAAACTGCCTCTGTTATACTCTTTCATTCGTCTACCGCATTTTGCTAGTTTTTAGGCTCGAATGGCACGGAATTAGGCATCTACTTCATTTTCTTTGCGATTTTGCGAGCGAGCGGAGTAGGAAGGATTAAAATATTATGACCTTGCCTTTTTTTGACAGTATTTCAACGTTCTCAGCTGCCCCCTTTCAAAACCCATACTAGGCTATGGCAACATGATAAGTTAGCTATTGGCCAATGCTATATCATTCTCACTCCAACATTCTGCTATACGCATTTTCAGATACATAATATCAATAACAAACCATTTTCGAGTTCATTAGAGTCCTAGGCTACCAACCAGCAAAAATATAACAAAAATAATCCAACCTACCCCACTTCGCTCCATAAGAAACAATGCATTTTGATCAGAAATTTGACCAAAAATTTGAGTATTACTCATGCATAACGAGAACAATTAACAATGCTAGTCAGCCATCCCTTTTAAGTACTTGCCAATACCTGATGGAACTTGTCAATACTTGGGCAAATTTTGTCATTTCTTTGATTAAACGTGGAAATATAACAGACGTGCAAGCGCAAATATGTTTATTTTTACCTAAGCCGGATGAACCAGGTCATAGTCGCAGTAGTGGCCTTAGGAATGTGCAAAGTGTGCAAATGCACAGGGGCCCCCCCACTTCTGGGGGCACCCCCATTTGACCTACCACATACAGAAAAAAATTGATTATGAAAAACTGTAGCAAATTATGATAAAAAGTTTATACATTTGTTTTAAGTGTCATTACATATGTACCCCCTCCCTCAAGATGCACTTGTTCCAAACGTTATTACACATATCCCCCCTTCCAAGACAACATTACTTTTAACTTTTAAATCAGATTTAGTGAACAGATAATAAAAATTTACTGGTAAAGTCAACTTACTACTCTTTTTTTTTGGCTTGCTACTGTTAGGCTACTCAGGTCATATGCGTAACCAGGGGGGGCCCAGGGGCCCCCCAATTGAACTGCTACCCATGATAAAAATGTCACAAAAAAGACTGTTTTTGCTTCAGCTTCAGTTTCTTTTAGCATCTTCGCATACAACCGTACACTCGTACAGCAGTAATTAACAATTGTATTGAGCCAGGGGGCCCGGGCCCTCTCAATTTAATTTTTACCAACCAATTAAAATGGCCCCCCAACAATAATAATTAAATGGGCCCCCAACAACAATATTGATCCAGGGGGCCAGGGCCTCTTAATTAAATTTTTGCCAATCAACTTAAATGGGCCCCCTACAAGAATATTTATATGGCCCTCTAATCTAAATGGGCCCCCAACAATAATACTGTTTCAGGGGTCCAGGGCTCCTTCAATTAATGTTGCCAACCAATTTAAACGTATAACCCGAGTGAAATTAAGCGTTTTTATCCTAAAAATTGTTAGCTGGGGTTCTCATCTAACCTTTTTATATATGTAATGCAATAACCAGGGACGGATTTAACACATGGCACAGTACCAGGGGCCCCGCGCTCAGATGGTAAGACTTTTTTGGTCTTCACCTGTATTTGGCACGAAAATATTGCAAAAATCTCAAAGTGCCAGGGGCCCAACTCAATGTAAATCCGCTCAGGCAATAACATGGTTTGTAGGCATAACTATATCTATTGTATATTTTTCAATTACAATTCACCTCCACCTCGCCAGTTTTTATGCAACAAAATACTTTTGAAAAAAATTAGCTTCAGTAAGGGGAATGCTCAATAAACAAATTTTTCAATTGAGAGAGCCTGGGCCCCTGGCCGTATATGTACTCCTATAACTGGTTCAAGATAAAACAATAATCTATTACGAAAATAATCGACTGAATTGCTATTTACTGCTAAAATATTGCTGGAGGGATTGTACTTTAATTACTTCCCCCTACCAGGGCCAAATCACTAATAAAATTTAACCACAAAATGCAAGATTTTAAACGTTTTTTGGACTTAAATTGCAAGCAAAAGGAGGACTGAACAACTTAATTTTTTCAATTGGCTTTCATATGTTAAAAATCTAGTACTTTCAAATGGCTCTGAAAATGTGCAAAATGTGATCCAATGGTATTAAAACTTTTTTTTTTTCCAAAAAATTACGAAAAATCGTCCAGCGGCTGTGATACGTTTGAATTACAGTACACTTCTTTACTTAAGCACGTCTCCCAATTTACACAATTTCGCATTTTAACTACGCTATTGGTTTAAGCTCTCTCCTTGAACGAGTTCCTAGTAACATGCCAACACCAGGCCACGACTTCTGATATTCCATTCTACGATATCTTTGCCCCACCAAAAAATTCCTCTTTCGAAGTTTCTGATGACGTTATTGCATGTGATTTGTGGTTTGGCTTCCCCGCCAATCAAAAATCCTGGCTATACGCCTATGACTCAGGTAGTCGTTTTTCCACTTGTCTTTTTTTTTCAACTGCTTTCAGAACTGGCAGCAATAGGTTTTTGACTAACGTATATGCAGTATATCATATGCTGAGCAGTACAACGCATTCAAACATTATTGCTAAGTACTCTAACATATTGTGTAATAACACTAGTATACTGAAAGCAATTGCTGATAGTTTACGTTAATTTACTGCAATTAATAGAGTTGATAATCTAGATGAGAGGAACTTATGAACAAACATTTGATTTAATTAGGGCTGCATTAGCATTGGTCTCCTGGTTTTGTTATTTGTGAAATACATTGTTGCGCTTAATTGCAGGTGCAGATAAATCATGGTAAAGTGATGTGTAAAGAAAAGCCCCCCCCCCCATTTAATTTGCACAGGGACCCCCCCTTTCCTAAGGCCACCACTGCATAGTCGTATTCCATTACAACGAGATAGAAATCGTGACAGATTTCCTTGGTTTTTATTCAACAGTACCGTAAAAAATCAATAATACGCAACTTCCACAAATGAACAATAAAATGATTGTGAAATGATCCATTACGAACCTAAATCGACGTCAAAACTTTCATCTGTTTCCCTACGTACGAGTGATTGATTGTTGTGTAATTATCAATAATGATATCACAATGAGGATCCCCACTGCGTTAAGTTTTGTTTCTTTACTTTTTCACGCACGTCAATCAAGTTTTCGCGAAATATTACGCTTATCGTTGCAAACTGCAATGAATTGCGCAATCGCTGCAAATCTCAAGCTTTGTAGCAGCGAAGCGCTCGTGTTTTTGATTCTCCAGTTCATGAGCTACAAAAGCAAGTACGCTTGAACGCATTATTTTGAAGTAGAAATGCATCTGACGTCACAATGAGATATTTATTACGTACTAACACAAGTTACGAACATCTCGCAAAGAAATTCGAGCAAACTGTTTTAACGTGTGTTGGGCGAAACGGCTCAAAAATGCAGTTTGTCTACGAAGATTTTTTGTTCGTTAACGCTTTTTAGCGTGCGAGAATGGCCTTTACGAGCTCGCTAACACGTTCTGTCATGTCCCCCCTGCATCGCTTACCGCAACACCCCATTTTAAAAAACGAAATCCTTATTAATCGACCTACAATTGTTAAGTTTTAACTACTTTTGACAAAGACATCATATTTCACAACGCCGAAAAGCTGAAAAATTACAATGAAGGTGGAGATTCTCCGGTATTTATTACTGACCATCTACCTAACAATAATAATAAATATATGCTATCACAATTTCTAGCTGCTAAAAAAGAGAGCAAGAAAACCAAATGGGCTGCTTACAACGGAAAATACTGCTTATATATAAACAATAAACGCATTGAACCCCTCAACTAGTCCAAAAATATCATATTTTCTAGTCTGAGATTCAATCATAACTTTGCAGTATCTTCATCTGGCACCTCGTACCTGTTTTCTGACTAAGTCGTGTGTGCTTGATTGCCTAACTTGATAAGGTCCTGACTTTACTTTTTTCCAATGCTTAGAATGTATTTCTTATTAATGTAGCTAATGCCAGCTTTGATTTAATATAAATCTTTGTCGCTTTGCTGGATACAATTGCCCGTTTTCGCAAAATCTTGCCTTACATTTCTTGATTTATTATTGTATACAGTACATAAAATTGAGTCTGCTGTTGTCGGTCTCTTAGCGACACGATCAAGTTACATTCAACTGTTTTCGCCTTCCTTAGACGCAGCGCAAGCAACTCCCTTTGTGACTATTGTATACTGGAGTTTATTTCATTACTTGTTTATTTCATGTGATGAATGATTATGATTGCCACACCTTTATTTTATTCTATATATATCGAAAATGCACTACCCAAGTTGCTAACTATCTTCAATATCAAACATTTGTTCTTGGCCTTTGGTTATTATGTTTGTTGCAATGGATATCGATGCCGAGCCTGTCAATTTTTCAAAATGTAAACCAGAGTTGTACGTCGGGCCGGGCTTTTCCAGTCGGGTTCGGGCCTAAAATTGGCAAAAATTTCGGGCTTAATTCGGGCCTGAGACGTGCTTTTTGTCTTAGGTGCGCAAAAATATAATCATAGTAACTTGTCAATATTGCTAAATTTTTTAAACTTAACTTAACTTTTGTAGTTTTTCGGGCATGAATTAGGCTTTAAATTAATTTTCGGGTTCGGGCCGGGTTCGGGCTTTTATTTTCGGGTTCGGGCTTTTATTTTCGGGTTCGGGCCTTAACTAGTCGGCCGTTCACAAATCTGGTGTAAACTCGGCAATTATTAGACTAAGGGTTAATCTGATTACGTGTCGGTGCAAAGCTTGCCGAGTTGAATACGTGCAAGCAATAATTTAATCAAAACTGTAGAATGTAGACCTATACTTTGTTTTGTGCGAAAGTGCATGCAAATTGTCTGTAATAATGCTGTGGTGTAGAAGTAAAATTGCTGCAAGCAACATCGCGGTTAATCACAATTGGAAGTTGGGCGAGCTTTTCGGTGCGAGTCGACTGGCTGACGATGAAAATGAAAACTTTTTTGACTTATCCGAATCTGCATTTAAGTGTTTGCATGAGAATATTGCCGAATGTAATTATTTCGATTTTCCTTTTTCCGATATTATTAATTCCACCGACAGCAACAGAAAAACATTATCCCTTTTTCAAATTAACATAAGATTCTTAAACAAACTTGATAATTTCGATAATTTATATGAATTTTTACCTACTTTACCCCATTTTCCAGACATCGTGTGTGCATCTGAAACGCGATTAAAAGGAGACCCTTAAACTAACGTTTCAATACCCGAATATAATTTTGACCACTCTGATTCAGTAACCAATGCAAATGGAGTTGCCATTTACGTTTCGTCAAAATTTCAACTTACATTAGATCATAAACTTAATTTGAAGCTTATTGAGTGTAAAATTTATGGTTTAATTTAAGCCTCGATAATAACAAAAAAAAAGATAACAGTAGGAGCCGCCTACCGGCATCCTAATGGTAGCACCACGAAGATTGAAGACTTCTTCCAAGACCTGAACAACGTCATAAACAAGATAACTATGCGCAAATACATATTTTATCTGCTCGGGGACCTGAACATTGACATCTCCCTCACGAAAGTAGCTTCGAGTTGGTCAACTTCTATCGATACTTTAAACAGGTTTGGTTCTGTTCCTATTATTACTATTTCCACGTGGGTAACTGGTACCACTTCAGCAATTATTGACCATATTGTAACTAATCACACACTTCATGCTGTGAAACCTGGTGTAATTCGCTGCGATAAAAAAACTTTCTGACCATTACGTTGTATTCTGTAACATATTCGGCTACTCTATTTCCCTCTTAGAAAAAAACTGTCATACCATCAGAGATAAATCTAACTTCAACGTCGAAAACTACTGTGATGAAATGTATGAGACTGTCAATAGATTTCTTGCTGATCTGGAAGATTCAGCTGATACTAATTATAACAGCTCGTTTGATTCATTTACTTCGCTAATTTTAAAAGTAATTGATAATCATGCCCCTCTCAAAAAGCTTTCTCGAAAGCAAAAACAAAAAACAACTAACAAACTAGATGTTCATTTTCCCGCAGGAAAATAATACGAGACTTCTGCCAGTTCCATTTCACCATCATTCTCCTCTTCATACTTTGAAGGTTACCGATATTTCTGTAAACTCAATCGTATGCAATGCAAACAAAGTGATTTTGTCTCATGAAAAAAATAAATGTTGATTTTAAATCATTTGTGGTTTAAGTAAAACCGATGTCCGACTAAGTATTCGAACCAAGCTCTGTTTAATCACGACAATTTCAAACCCTGGCGTGTTTAATCATTATGCCAGCTCAGCATATGAACCCAATTGACTAAAATCAATTGATAAATTTAGCTTTCAGAAAGTGATTTTAGGGGAGGTTCATTTGGAGGTTGGTACCCTCAAACCATGTAAAGAATTGTCTTTTAAATATCTACCGGTATCCAAAAAAACTAGCGCCCTAGCTGAAGCCGTTCAAAATAATTGATGTTGGGGGGTCCATTTGAAAAGGTTCTGGAAAGGAGTACCCAAAACTATGTCAAACATTTTGTCTCTTAAATATTTCCTGATGTAAACAAAAAACAAAATTGGAGCCTTAGCTTAAGTTCAACAAATTGATTTTTGTGGGATTCACGTGGGAATTTCAGGGGGTCTGGTACCCTCATATTATGTCCAAGAAAACTGGAGTCTTAGTTTAAGCCGTTCAACACAATGACGTTTGGGAGTTTTTGGAAGGAGGGTACCCCCAAACTTATGTCCAAGTATTTGTCTGTTAAATATCTACTGATATCAAAAAATCTAGCAACTTAACTTAAGCTGTTAAAAAAAATTGATTTTGGGGGGATTTTTATAGAGAATGAAACCGGATACCCTCTGATCATATCTAATGTCAAAATATACAATTTAAAAACCATTTTGTCTTAATCAAAAGAAATGTTCTGGATTCGATATGACTTTTGAAATTAAAAAACCGATGGCCAACTAGATGATTGAACCCAGGTCTATTCAATCATAATGGTTTCCTACGCTGGCGCCTTAAAGCACTAGGCCACTGCAGCACATGTGTGTGTATGACGAAAATCAATTATTAAAATCATGTACTAAATTTCGTTATCGTTTTCGGCGCGTCTGCCAACTCCAAAACTGCAGTTGCACAACTTCATACATAGAATTCTCATATCTCCAAATTTCAAGTTTCTAGCTTTGGTGGTTTCAGAGTTTTTGTTAGATTTAGCTTTTAAAAAGTGATTTTTGGATAGACGTTTGGTACTTCCAGACTGCGTAAAAAAGTTTGTCTCTTAAATAACTACTGATATCCAAAAAAACTAGCGTTCTAGTTCAAGCCGTTCAAAATAATTGATTTTTAGGGGTCCATTTGGGAAGGTTCTGGAGGGGTGGTACCCCCAAACTATGTCAAAATTGTTGTCGCTTAAATACCTACTAATATTAAAAAACTGAAGCCTTAGATTAAGTCGTTCAACAAATTTATTTTTGTGGGGTTCATTTGGGGGTTTCCGGGGAATGGCACCCTCAAAGTATGTCCAAGTATTTGTCTTTGTAGTATTTCGTGACATAAAAAAAACTAGAACTCTAGATTCAGCCCTTCAAAAAATTGATCTTTTGGGGTCCGTTGGGGGGTTTCCGGGGGGGTGGTACCCCTAACTCTGTCGAAATATTTGCCTCTTAAATATTTACTGATATCAAAAAACGCAAGCACCGAATATTTGGTCGTTTAAAAAATTGATTTTTGGGGGTCCACTTTGCGGGGGTCCCCGGAGGGGGGGGAGGGGTGGCACCCCCAAACTATGGCGAAATATTTTTCTGTCAAGTATCTGTTGATATCAAAAAAAACTGGCACCCTAGTTTGAGCCAATCAAAACATTAATTTGTTGGGGGCCCATTTTTGGGGGGTACCAGGGGAATGGTATCCCCAAACGGTGTCAAAACATTCGTCTCTTAGATATGTGCTGATATAAAAAAAACTAGTGCCCTAGCTTGAGCCAATCAAAAAATAAACATTTGGGGAGTCTATTTGATGGGGTCCCCAGGGGAGTGGCACCCCCAAACTATGTCAAAATATTCGTCTCTTAGATATGTGCTGATATCAAAAAAAAACTAGTGCCTAGCTTGAGCCAATTAAAAATTGATATTTGATGGGTCCCTGAGGGGGTGGTACACCTAAACCACTTCAAAATATTTTTCTTTTAAATATGTACAGATATCAAAAAAAAACAAACCGGCATCCGAAACTAAGCCATTCAAAAAATTGATATTTGGGGTATCCATTTGGAGGGTCCCCGGGAGGGTGGTACCCCCAAACAATGTCAAGATATTTGTATATTTATTATCTCCTGATATCAAGAAAAGTAGCACCTTAGCTTAAGCCGTCACTAAAATTGATTTTTGGGGATCCAGTTCTTAAGTTAAATAAACTATACACAAATGAAGTTTGTAAATTTATGTACAAGTACACGCGTAACCCCCCAGTTTCTCCTCTTTTTTTACCTCAGTCGCATCGGTACACACACGTTCAACACGTTTGGTGTCATACAAGCAATATACCTGCCCAGATATAAAACACTTGAATTACAAAGAAATATTAAATTTCAAGGTGTTAAAATTTAGAACTCGGTACAACCAGAAATAAAAATTACCCTTCAATCGATTTAAAATACAACATAAGAAGCATTTGTTGTCAAATTCTACTTGATGTTTCCGGTTTTATTCTATTTGGAAATTTAATATGACAAGGATATATCTTCTGTGTCTAATGTTGGACCAGTCGCTATACGGCATAGGAATGTGTCTGTCGACAACGCTGTGGCTGGCGTGTTTTGCGTCTCTTCGCTTGGGATTAGTTTTGTTCTGCCTCATGAATGGCTTATTCAAATGTTTTGGTTGATGGTGAAACAGAGCTGACGAGGAGAGTGGAGGCGGGTTAACTGGTGTTAACTTCGTGGGCTCTGTTGGCGCATCTCGTAGCCCATTTCATTGCTACACTTTAATTAATAAATTACACATATACGCACTGCATGATTGACTAAGTTCATAGGCGGCTGCTTGACTCGATGACCGAGAGGTCTCATCGCAGCTTCTTGTCACAATTCAACTCTCTGTTTTTTGCATGCTGTTTTGTGCTAAATAAACATGACCAGTGGCGGATTTAGGGGGGGGGGATAGGGGGGGATGCATCCCCCCCTACCAGCCTAAACATAACGTGCATATGAGTATTAAACTTATTTGAAAAAAAGCAATCAGTGAATTTTCGATAGGCCGAGTGACTGTGATATAATTTCTAAAGCCCTATGAGGGGAGGGACCGAAAAATGTAATTTTTACAGCGAAGTTTTTACAAAACAGAAATTAGTCTTTTACGGGTCAAAATTATAGCAAAATTTACAACTTGCGCTTTTCAGCGATAAAACCTTCACAATGCAAATCCTTTCTCAGTGGCATATTAGGCTTACAAAAAGTGAGCATTAAGCGAGGTCAAGAACATTAATCCTAAGCAATAGTGTAGCCGGGAGGGCTATAGTCCCTCCATTGGCCTGTCAACCAAAATGCAAAATATCACGTTTTTAGTACTTCTGAGACTGTTTTTCGCATTGAAATAGACAAAAAAGTGATTTAAGGCATTTTTTAAAAAACATATGCTTAAGGAGGGCTAATTTTTCAAAAATAAAACTCACCAATCAAAAAAAAAAACTTAAAAAATGACCAAAAATAAGCAATAAAATTTGATCGCTGGTGTAAAAAACTTGAACACGGGTTTCATCAGCAAATATAGTATCAGAGGTGGAGTCGAGGACACAAGGCTCGAGGCCAAGGACAGCCTTTCCGAGGACAGACCCTCTCGAGTCTAAGGACAGGAATGCTCGAGGCCAAGTCCAAGGACCAAGGACACAGCCGCAAGTGTTCTCCAAAAAAAAGGTCTTAGTTTTTCAGGCAATCTCCAAGTCTTTGGCATAGCCAGAATTTTTGATTGGGGGGCCCAAACCACAAATCACATGCAATGACGTCATCAAAAATTTTCAAACGAGGAACTTTTCGTGGGACAAAGATATCTTAGGATGGAAGATCTGAAATCGTTGCCTATCGGCACTTAACCACGATTTTGCAAAGAGAGAGAGGTCAAACTAATAGTTGAAAAGTGCAAATATCTAACTTTAAAGACGTGTTGAGAAAGCTTGTGTAACTCAACCGTATCACAGACGGGGGTCTGGGGGCGAAGCCCCCAGCCGCTGGGCGATTTTTGTAATTTTTTGGCTATTTTATAAAGCTATTTTAATTAATTAATTTTATAAAGTTATTTTTATAAAGCTATTTTAATTTTATAAAGTTATTTTTATAAAGCTATTTTAATGCCATTGAATCACATTTCGCACGTGTTCAGAGCCATTTGAAAGCACAAGATTTTTGAAATTTGAAAGCCAATTGAAGAAAATAAATTGTTTAATGCTCCTTTTACTAGCAATTTAAGACTAAAACACGTTTAACATCTTGCATTCTTGAGTTAAATTTTAATTGTAAGAGATTTGGTCCAGGTAGGAAGAAGTAAAGTGCTTTGACTCTGGCTACATTTTAGCAGTAAATAATAATCCACTCGAAGATTTTCCTAAGAGATTTTCTTTTTTCATGAAAATATCCGGTTATAGAAGTGTATGTTCGGCCAGGAGGCCCAGGTCCCTCCATTAAAGTCCATGATTTGTTCAATCAGCATTTTCCATGGCTAATTCTTTAAAAGTATTTTGTGCGTAAAAACTGAATTGTTCGAGGTGAATTACTGAATTGGTACTGACAAATGGTACAATAGATGGTTACGCCTATTAACCATGTTATTGCCGGGCCAGATTTACATCGCCCTGGGCCCCTGGCACTCTGGGGAATTTTGCAAGATCTTTCTGACAAATATAGGGAAGACTAAACAAAAGTCTTACGATTTTAGGGCGGGGCCCCCAGCTGGTACTGCGCAATATTATGATAAATCCGGCCCTGGTTAATGCATTACGTTCATAAAAATGCTACATGAGGGTCTGAGATAACAACTTTTAGGAGAAAAACTCTCCATTTCTTCCGGGTTATACGTTTAAATTGGCATGCAAAAATTGAATTGAAGGGGGCCCGGGGCCCCTGGTCTTCCATATTGTTGTTAGTTACTGTTGCAAGCAAAAAAATGCTAAAAAGAAACTGAAACTGAAGAAACAGTAGGCTTTTTTGGCACATTTTTGTCATTGGTGAAATTTCAATTGGGGGGTGGGTTCCCTCGTCCCCCCTTCCCTTTGGCTACGCCTATGCTCCAATTGAGGAAAACAAAAAAGGTATTCGCAAATTTTCCGCGAGGTTTAGGGCGTTTTCCAACAAAATTTCAACGATTCAAAAAATAGTGCTGTCCTCGAGCCGAAGACAGGGCAATTTTCGAGGACTTGAGGCTTCGAGGCCAAGGCCAAGGACTTCAAAATGTGTTCTCGAGGCCGAGGACGTCCTCGAGGACTCCACCTCTGTATATTATAGGCCTAAACTTAGAAATGGGGTGTAGAGGCTATTCAGTATTGGTTAATTACCAATCACTTGTTTCAATTATCTTTCCATTAGCCCCTCTCCAATTATTTGTCTCTATAAAATATAGATGAAACAAATTACTCCGTGTGAGTTTTATTGAACTATAAGATTTTATGCTTATGATTTACCAGCATCCAAATAAGACAACTAAAATTTTGCCATTAACCACCTCTCACATAGGCCATTTATGCAACCAGTTGAATCATGTTTGCACTGCCAATTTCTATGCCGCATTTTAAAAGCATTATTTTATCAAACTAGCTCTGAAATTAAATTATTTTTGCAAAATAAATGCAAAATTTGTGAGAGCTGGGGGCTCCGCCAAGGCTCCGCCCCCAGATCCCCGTGCGGCTGGGGCTTTGGCCCAGACCCCTAAAACAGCCGCTCCATTGTGCTTTTGCTTAAAATTTTTGAGGTTTTTTGCTTAAAATTTTTATCATCCCCCCCACCCAAATTTTCTGGATCCGCCACTGAACATGACTATGACGAAACTACGAAAGACGCAGCAAAATCAAAAACCAACTCGTTTTCGACGTAATTAGCTTCTAGCACGTATAATGAAAAGTCTGATTTGATAATGAAAAGTCTGATTTTATGTGTGTTTAGCACTGGGCAGTTAGCAATATTATTTCCAAGATGTCTACTGGTTTGACCATTAAAAAAAATATGACACTCTTTTTTAAAAGAACAATTTTATAAGAACACAAGGCTCAATTTTGCTTAAACTTTGAAACCAAATTAAGAACAATACCAGCTTCAAACGAAAAAGATTAAATTTCAAATCTAAAAAGAAATTAAATTCTGCATACCGATCCAAAGCGATAAAATTTTTTGATTTCTCAATATTTGCAAGCAAAATTGCAACAATTTCGAGATTATAAAGTGTTGTTGCGCATTGCGTGGGCAATTGCGAAAAATTGTGGTTGTTGTTCAAATTGAAAAAAAAGCGTTTACTCTAGCTGATAAAAATATTCCTAAACACTTCAACGAACATTGTTGCTAAAATTGACATCGACGCTCTATTGCTCTCAAGGTTTAAGAACAAATTAAAAACAAATGAGGCTGAAAATTCGCAAAAATTAAGAACAACCAGCCTCAACTAAACATTTGCTACTTCTCATTAAAAAAAGTGTTAACGATTTTATAGATCTTCACTTTGACTGAAGAAAAATTTAAATACTTAGGCAATGTTGAAAAGTATTCTGCTCACTTTTACAATCGCGTTGTTTGTGACATCACAAGAGTAACGTTCCCTCTAAGAGCTTGCATAGTGTGCGCGGAATGAAAGATCGTGTGAACTCCGAAAAAAAGTCTTCGCCGCAATTTGGTTGCATTTTAGCGCAGAATTGCAGTCTTTTGCTTCGAATTTTAAGTAAAGACCAAAAAATAAAAAATAGTCTTCTCCGCAAATCGGGAAGGACTTCGGCCGGAATTTCGGATCACTTTGATTTTGTAAACTAAATTTCTCAAATCTCAATTTTCCTTCCGATTGAAAGCTTATATTTACCTTCTCTTATCAACACTTATGCAGTACGCGGCAGAACTGTAGTACCCCGCGGGGTTCGAGGCTATCTACGCGGCCGCGCAGCTTAGAGGGAACATAGCACAATAGCTTAGTAGCGATGAGTTCGCACGCGAACCTCATCTCTACCTCGACGAAACTTTCCTTATTCAAGTGGAACTACAATGAAACCCACATCCTCATCGAGGTGAGAGGGGGTGCGGCAGAAAATTAACGTAGCAAGACGAAAATAAAACAATAGTGCTGTAATCGCGATGCTAAAAAGATACTGTTCGAAATCGGCTTTATTGAAGAAATAAGAACTATTTGAGGTAATAAAGAGGTTGAAGGGTAGACTTACGTTAAAGTCGATTGAACAGCAAATTAACGAAATCAGATTCGATATGAGATAGTTGCTGCCTGTGCCGTAATCGTAGATTTGCATTCCAAGCACAATCCAAACACAAAACAGAATACACATTAGCAACCTACCTAACAGAGGTGGAGTCGAGGACACAAGGCTCGAGGCCAAGGACACAAAGAAGATCCAAGGCCAAGGACAGCCCTTCCGAGGACAGATCCTCTCGAGGCCATGGCCAAGCATACAACCGCAAGTGCTCTCCAAAAAAAAAGGTCTTCAAAAATCTTTTTTCAGGTGATCTCCAAAAAAACGAAAAAAAAGGTCTTCACAAAAAATTTTCAAGTGATCTCCAGAAAAGAACGTCTCCCAAAAATTTTTTCAGGCGCTCCACAAAATTTTAACAAGTCAAAAAATAACACTGTCCTCGAGCCGAGGACAGAGCAATTTTCGAGGACTTGAGGCTTCGAGGCCAAGGACTTCAAAATGTGTCCTCGAGGCCGAGGACGTCCCCGAGGACTCCACCACTGCTACCTAACTATCACTAGACCCTAACTAGCTATTGGATGCACAGCTATGTGAGTGAGTGTTGCTGCTTTGTTGATACGAACCAGCATGCTGGCGTCCTACAATAACAAAATACAGTCACAAAAAATACTTGTAGCGACTTACCGAAAGGCTGGGGAAAAACTGAAGGAAAAAATAATCCAGTCAGCACCTATACTCTAACGCCCTAACTTTTACACACGTCTGCCTAGCTGCAGACCAGCAGTACATACAGGTAAGCTCACTGACTATAAAAAAAGCATAAAAACACTCCTTAACTAGCCCCTTACTAATCTAAGAAGTATGCGACGTTCAAGAGCTCAAAACTAGCCTAGCAGCAAATTCTACACCACATTAGTAGAGTTGCCACTAGAAATCAGTAACAATGCAAATAATCGACTTCGCATATCCGGTAGCGCCAAATAAACACAGCAAAAAAGATAGAGCCCATCACACTCGTAAACTCATGTGGGGATAGAAAAGAAAGGAAGACGCGGCTATCCTAACAGAGGTGTCCCCAGGGGCGTCGCCAGCTTCGCGAGATCGGGGGGGGGGGGGCAAAATTAAAATTAGGGGGGCAAAGGTCTCGCCGAAATCCGAAGGCTTTTTCTGGCCGAAATCACAAATTTTAACGTTTTTTCCGGCCAAAAACAGCAACTTTTTCCTCCCAAAAAAATACTGTGGGGGGGGCAAGAAATAAATCGGGGGGGGGGGGGGGGGGAGCAAAAACGAAAATCGGGCGGGCAATGCCCCCCCTCGCTGGCGACGCGCCTGGGTGTCCCAAACTTTTTACCACTATTCCCCTTATTTGTGGAATACGATTTAATGTATTTAACTCCATACCATTGGCAACCCTGCAATCGCAATTTTGTAACATCACAAAAGCCAACTGTACATCAGTACTGGCAGCCTAGGTCTACAGATACCAGTAGCAATAGCCAATTTTTCACATTTGGTTAGGCTACTCACTGCTATATTGGTAGCTTGTGGGTACTAGATAAGGCCTACAGTATATGCACTATTTCGCTAGTTTCTCATTACAGATATGAGATTAGCCTACAGTATCGCATACCGGTAGAGTATGTTCTGTTATTTTATTGCTTGTTGAGCAATATCTTGGCATAGCGAAAAAGAGTTGGCAAGAATATGACTGTTAGGCCAAGCTGGTGTTGCTTCAGGGCGGCTACATAGTAGGCAGTAGTCTAAAGTCGCCGGGAAATTTTGCAAAATCAGCCTTTTATGATGTCATAAAATTAAGAAATGCAGGGTTGCCAATGGTACGGAGTCAAACGGATTAAATCGTGTTTCCGTAAATAGGGTAATTGTGGAAAAAGGTTTGGGGTATCTCTATATTACCTCAAGTAGTTCTCTTTTCTTCAATAAAGCCGATTTTGAGGAGAATCTCTTTAATTACATTTTGGAGCTGATTGGCTCTTTCCTGTGGATGACGGCTCGTTCTTGAGGAGGTAAATAATTTGTAGCCATTGTTACAGAGAACGGGTTTATAATTGGTGAAAATTAAAAAAGTATGGCGCATACAATTTTTTTTATAAAAAGTGGATACTTTAATATAAATCGTAATACCGGGAGTTGAGCCTCGAGCCGCAAATCGTCAAGATGAAAAGTTCAGGCCCGGCGCCACGGGGGGCATTCCGGAACCGTGCCTCCTAAATCATTGCTTGCTACCCCCCAAACGAGAATTGTGCCGCCCCATGCGAGAATTGTGCCCCAAAGAAAGTTACAGGATCGGTGCCCCCTGAGAGCATTTCGAGGCCTGAGACTCCCAAAATACTGGTCATTTCCCCAGAATTCGTGAGCAAGAATTGTTTTTCCGCAGATTTTGCAATAAAGACCCTTTTTTTTGTGGTTTCACCCCAGATTTGTGAAAAGTTGGACATTTTTTGAAATAAAGATTTTTTTTGGTTTTCACCCCAGAATTTATAGAAATTCGCGATAAAGATCTTTGTTTTTTGGTCCACACCCTCGAATTCGAAGCATTGAACTTCTTGCACCCCCCCAAAATTTCTTTATGCCCCCCCCCCAGTCACGCTATCCTGGCGCCGGGTCTGAAAAAGTAGCACTCAAAAGTTAAAACATATCACCAGAAAATATAAAAACTTGGCTAGAAATTTTAATTGCAACTTAATAGCTGAGATGGGATCAAAAAAGTGAGAGAAAACCCAATTCTATCCGTTCGACCTAAACTAATCGTTTCAGTAGTAGACTTTCTACCCACTACCCACTGGACAACACTGAACCAGAAATGAAATAACAAAAATTAGATAGAATCAGGCGCGTAGCCAGGATTTGGAAAGGGGGGGGATTTTTCGAAAGAGTGAGAAAAGTGCAAACGACCATGACCCGAATTTTCATTGTTTTTGAATCAGTTTTACACGGTTTGTCCGAAAATGGAGACGGAATTTCTCGGAAAGCTCGGAAGTTCAAACCTTTTTTCCGCCCAAAAACAGGTGGTCTCCAAAAAAAAAAAAAAGGTTCTTCACCGAAATTGAGACTGATTTTTCGGCCAAAATCGGAAATTCAAACGCTTTTTCACATCTAATCACAACATTTACTTCACGACTTCGGCACCCAATTTCCTTTGGGGGGGCTGTTTTCAATTTTTCACCAAAAATCGGCCTAAAAAGCAACAAAAACGTGCGATTTTGCATACTTCACAAGCCAATGGGGGGGCTCGAGCCCCCCCGCCCCCACCCTGGCTACGCTACTGGATAGAACACAGGACAATTTTTTCAACACAAGTGTTTACTCGCATGCAGTCGCGGTATTGGCCACGTTAGACAACCAATCCCAATTATTTTTAGATGCGAGCGTTTACTAGCGGTTGGATTGACATCGGAAAAACAACGGATAGAAAACTGAAGAAATGAATATTTTGATTAAAGCAAGAACACATATAAAATATCTGCATTAAGTGGTTCCTGTTAAAGTACATCTTTGACAGTCAAGGCACGGACTAATCACTGGGCGTAAAATTGTGTTCGTACAAGCGTGTCTTTTGTTTTTTTCAACCAACTGCACCTCGTACGCTGAAACGACGTAAGCACGACGGGCGTGCCTAATTTCTGTTAAAAACTATATTATATGGTACGCTCATATTTTACGCCAGAGTAGACAGTCTCTTGAAAAGTTGTGCTTCACTTCAGCATTAAGTTTTGAGCCGGTAAAGCTTTATTTGCCCATACGTTTTGGCAGTTTACAGGCTCAGCAGGGGCGTGTTTAGGGAGGCATGGTGCCATGGCCTCTCCTTTGGGTTGCCAGTAAGGCATAAACAAGTAAGAATAGTGCGCAAAATTGAGTTATGCCCTTTGGAATTTGGGTGAAAAATCTGTGCAGAAAAACGGGCTAGATGTGGGTGAAGACCTTTTTTTTCGGTCTTCACCTAAATTTGGGCAGAAAAACGGACTAATTCTGAGTGAAGACCTTTTTTTTAGTTCTTCATTATTCTCAAATTTCCTGGCCCTTCCCTTTCGAAAATCCTTCGTACGCTGGTGAAGCTCAGCCCTTTGTTTGTTCTAAAAAAAAAAAAAATTAAACCAAAAATGAAACAAACTATCGAGATGTAAAAAGTGCACCAACTGAGCAGCGGACACGTTATGACCATGCATTTATATCTTGCAGACATCAGAGATAGCACTGGGGTCAGGTTCGTTTACACGCCTAACCTGCGAAAGTACGACGCTACAATGTTGACCGTTAGTCACATCAACTCCAGAAACGACCTCGTTCTGCCTCCAAATTTGGACAATTTTGAACTTCAGTGTCAATTCGGAGCTCACTGTCTTTGAGAAGTACCGTAAATACCCGCGTATTGGACGATACCATGTATAGTACGCAGTGGATATTTGACCCTAAAAACGACGGAAAAACTGTGTATATTTTTTATAAAAAAGTATCCATGGATAAGACGCACCTTGATTTTTAGGTCAACTTCTTAAAAAAATAATGCGTCCTATACGCGGGTATTTACGGTAAGCACTATTCCTTTTAGGTTGAACAAATCCAACCAGTTTCGTGGTTCCCCTAATCTCTAGTAAATATCTAATTTCCCCTATAAAATGCCAAAAAATATCTATCCAAAAATAATAACTACGTATTTCTTGTGAATATTTGATGCCCGAAAAATCCAAAAGTTTTTTCCTTCGATCGGTTTTTCTTAATCGTGCATTGCTTATTTGATCTTTACGTAAGTGTTCTCAAAAACGAAAACACCATGTTTGTTGTTTGTTTATATAGGCCGATCAGAACCAGTATTATTTTGCTATTCACCCAACTCTTGCGCCTTGATTTTAGTCGCATCAACAAATCTTTTGAATGTGCATTAATTTTAAAACTCATAATTGACATTCTGACGTCATTAATGCGTTGCGCATAAATCAAACCAACAATAACTTCAGGTTATCACGTGCTTTTAAATCAGCTTATACTTCCTTTAAAATGTAATATGCCAAAACGAACAAAAAATTCTGAGAAATATTTTTGCAAAGTCATAGTCAGGCGCCTTTGCCAGCTACAGCTTGCCGTGGGCAATCTCAATGCTAAGCTATTTTTGCGCAGACCCTACATAAACTCAAATTTGGCATCAAAACGTCATTTTAATCTGCTTAGCACCAGCACAGCACTCATAAGCAAAATAGTGTCAGCAATTAAACCAAAGATATTTAACATGAGAACCATCTTATATGAATTATATAGCGAAACTTGGATGACCGAGGACCGGTCGGGACGTGAAAAGTTCCTGCAAAATCTGTTAATCAACAGAAAAGCGGGTTCACCAGAATAGTTCCTAATTCAGGGGCGGATCCAGACCCCTGCTCAATCTGGAGAAATACTGTAAAGACTACGAAAAACTTGTAACGCATAAAAGTCATTGCAATATTGCAATAAAAGTCATTGTTAACGCATAAAAGTCATTGTCAAAAAAAGTCATTGCCATTGTCATAAAAGTCATTGCAATAACTGGAGCAAGATACATTTCTTGTCCCAACTAAACAGTAAAATATTAGTTGGGGTGGGGATTAGGCAGGGGGCGACGAAAACCTCCAAAACTATATTTTTTAATCGAGACGAATTAGATTAAAACTTGCGATTTTTTAGGATTTACCATGTTGTAATGAAAAGGATGAAATTTTACCATTAGCCAGTAACCACTGCCTTCATAGCCCATTTACGCAGCCAGTTTAATCATGTTTTTCCGCTGTTAAATTCTTTGCCATGTTTTGAACAGCATTACTTTTTACTAATATAGGCCTAAAATTGAGCTATTTTTGCCAAAAAAAATTGCAAAATCTTCGATCGCTGAGGGTGAAGACCTAAACCCCCTGTCTCCGACGGCTGGGCCCCCGAAATAGCCTCCCATTGCAGATTTCTTGTTACGCGCCAGGCTAAACTAACTGCCAGTATACAAAAATTCAGTCCGGAATAACACGTAGTGGCTGGATGCATCTAAACCTATTAAATTGAAAGGGAAAATTGTACGAAAATGTTTAAAAAATATTGTACCTTGAGCGGACTCCTCCTGCAAAAATTTCTGGATCCGTCCCTGTAATTAATTGCTTGAAAAATCTGTACCGATAATGAAAAATGGAAAAAAGGATTTTCTCTAGATCTCTCATCTGCAATAATTTTGTAAATTTTTAAATATTTGCAATAACAAAACAAATAAATAACATCAAAACTAAGTTATTCAGAACAGTTTATTGTTTGTAGACTACTCTACGGTACAATTCTAATAATCAAAAATTTACAACTCATTAATTTTTCGGACTGTATTTGCAGGCTAAATAAAAATGCTGTTAAATATTTTGCTAGTATCTTTGCTTGCAGTGACTGTGACATCACAGGAGCTTACTGGTGACGATTTCACGTACGAATCGTATCTCGACTTCGCGCGAACTTTTCTGATTAGATGGAGCTCCAACGAAACTCATATTATCTTTGAGGTAAGCAACATGCGACACTAATTGCAGATCTGGACTCAAATAATCATGCAGTATACTACATAAGGTAAGTGATGCCTCTGTCACGCGACACTTCTATCGCTGTCGGCCGGGTGGCCGAGAGAGCAAAGGCGTCTTTTTCATGACCCTGGCCACGTTGTTGCGTCTTATCTAAGGACGTAAGACGCTTTACGATGATCATCTCTGCTTGGTGAGTACGAAAAAACAGCAAATTCAGTGAACAAGATTAGAAGAAATTCACAGCAACATTGGATCACTAGTACTCCTGAGCAGGCGTTCCTCCGAGCACGAAGTAGTCATTGCAATAAAGTGTGCGGATGTCCAATAGTTAGCGTCTGACGCTGTCCGGTGACAGGAGGATAAACATGCAATACAACAACAAACATCTCGGTATAGTACTTGGTTGCATTTTCACGGTAGTCGAGTAGGTTTTTTAAAATCTGAGCCACGTCGTAGGTGTGTAATGTTATAGCGCAAGGCAAGCAGTAAGCACTCGCCAATTTGCACGCTGCAAGTGTTCAACTAGATCTCGTGTCCTTTAGGGGCGAATGCAGCCTGCATTAACGAGAATTAACAGAAATTTAAGGGAAAATATTGGACAAATGGCAACGTATACTTCAATTCTCTTCAAAGTTAAGAATTGTAATCCAATGGCGCGAGTGGAAAATAACAACAATTGGTGTTTTATGGACCACGGTTAATTATAATCTTTTTCGGTACATTTCACTTCAGACGTTGGAGCAGCATGGCGATGTTAAAGCGGCATAATTCGGCCAGGACCTTTGGTAGAATTGCCCGTGATAGCTGTTAAGCATAGGTGGGCAAGTTAATGCAAAACGTTAGCTTCGTCAACCACTATTCCGTTAACAAACTTCACACCTCCGTTAACAAACTTCACACCTCCGTTAACGTTAATCCGTTATTTTCAGCTTTAATTAACGGAAGTTAATAAAGTCCGTTAATTAATTAACATTTTGCGTGTAATTTACATTTCTTTTTATTCACTCGCTTCTAGAACACGTATTGACGCTGTTGAGCTGATTGCAAGGAAATATTTATTGCTGTGGTGGTCTTTTTGTGTTTTGGAATTTACATTTTACAGTCTAATCTAATTTCAAGATAAAGATAAGTTCAAATGCACTTACGAAGCTGCAATTGGAAAACCTTTGGAAACTGTGAACAGCGATAATAATTAGACTTATGAGGCTGCAGGTTATTATTTGCCACAAAAAAAGAGCTCTTTCCTTCGCTTTTTTCTATAAAACTCGAGCTAATACGCAACAAGTGTTACCAGTGCAAACTAGTTTGTACCGGCACGATAAATATTAACGATAAAAAGTTTAGCGGAAGTTAACAGAACTTAACGGAAGTTACTTTAGTCCGTTAACAAAACTTAACGGAAGTTAATTTAGCCCGTTAACATGAAAAAACTTTTTAACGGATTAACGAGTTAATGAAAAAGTTAGCTTCGTTATTAACGGATTAACGATTAACGGACTTGTGCCCATCTATGCTGTTAAGTGATTAACATTGGCGCACAATGTGAAAATAAAACACTTGGTCTTACATATCAAACAATGCATGGTTCAACTGAATGTCACAATATACAGCCCCGCCAGCGATCTGGAGAACCCGGGAGTGGCCATTCCACACCACTCAGAGGGTTAGCACTTCAACAAGGCACACTGGCGGCCACTGCTGATGGACACTCATCCATCTCTCGCCTGTTATGGCATTCTGTCTAAACAAAACACAGGGTGTACCCCATTGTCAATGGAATCTCTCCCCAAAATCTGATTCTACAAAAATGTGCGAGAAGTCTACACAAACTGAAAATTTTAGGCAGTTGGAGTTTAGAAAACTTTTGCAAAATTTGGGTGTTATCGTTTACTGAACAAATTTGCAAAATTACGCCAGAAAAGTGCAACATCCATCCATATACCTGCGATAATTACCGGAATGTGAAATACTTTTCTACAAAGTTAATGTTCCATTGTATCATGAAACTTTTCCATTGCATCATGAAACTAACACTGCATAAAAACGTGCTCATATTTTGCCACAAATAATAAACCTTTGGCGAGTTTTTGAGGCAATGATGTCGCAAACGCAAATCTCTGGCAGACGCACAAAGTTTAAATTGCTATGAGCAGTCAAAAACAGGGTGAAAGAACAACATTCCTTTTTTGCAGTTAATTGAATCTTTAACATGCATGTAAAACCAAATTTTTTCAAATATGAAGCTAAAGCGATTATTTTCATTTGCAACTTCTTCGAGAAAAATGTTTACAGTGAGGCGAAAAAAAAAAACAAAAAAAACAACAGTAAGCTGATGATTAAAAAGCTTCTATTAAACTCATATAAATTTATTGTAACATAAAATTTTCAGCGTAATTTTCACAATTACTATTATTTGTTTCTTTTGCCGAAACTCTTATTGGCGTTTATGGTTTATAGTAATTACACTTTATTTACCAAGTTGCCATGATCAGGAGACAGCAAAGGGAACTTTCCGCCTATGAATCAAGCTGGCACCTGCCCACCTGTCTACCACACACAGTGGAGGCTTTACACTGTCTGTTTAATTGCTGAACGTCAAGCAAAGAAGCTGCGAATACCAATTGTTATAGTCATTGGTTAAACCCGACCGGGAATCGAACATGAGTGTACCGTTTCAGTAGTTGACACTCTATCCACTCGAAAAAAGCTTGGAAAGCATAGTGCTTTATCAAATCAAATCTTCCATTATCCTCGCTGTACTACGCCAAAGCGTGCAACATGTTTGCGGAGCCCATCGCAGAAAATCAAATCCTCAGCCTTGTTTGCAGCGCCACCCAAAAGCAATGAAATTGTATTTTTTAACAAAATGAACAGGAAGAAATGCAATAAATTAAATGTTTTGACTTATTTTTAGATGCGAGCGCCCACAAGCGGTTGGATTGGCATCGGATTTTCTGAGAACGGCAACATGATCGACGCGGATATGCACGTGGGGTGGGTGAAGGACGGAGAAGCTGTGATCACGGTGAGGAAGTTTGCTGAAGCTAATTGATTACGAAATCAAACTATCTCTCGCAAGCCCATCAATGATTGAAAAACGAGAAAAAAAGAGCTGAATATGATCATGAAAAATGTGGATCCTCTAGGATCAGCAAGGTTGCTGGGATGAGTCAAAGTTTGGGTGTCCTTGCAAAACCAACCCATAACAAAGAAGCAAAATCTAAAATGAATGCTTTTGAATTTTGTATGACCCAAAAAGTACCAGCAGAAACCATAGCCCTCGCTGACAAATATACATCGTAGTCCAGTTGAAAATATTTTTTTCGCTTCCTTTGGAAAATAATTCAATTGTTCGAATCAAATGGGAATATATCCATTGTTTTTTTTTTCTAAAAGTTTTTTCAAAGTATGAACATTGAAAAACTGTCAGCTTCCCGTTGAAGCCTTCCATGTTCATAATTTTGCTGACTTCAAACTAAATTAATTTTATAAAGTGTGGTATTTAAAAATTAGTTTTTAATTCTTCATGAAAGTTTTTACTGCTTCACAGCCTACTAGGCCGTAACAGCACTTACCCATTTATTCCCCCCTAATCAGTGGGGTCATCTGTTGTGGTGTGACCCGTTGTCGCTTTTCAGACCTTTGACACATATTCTCGTTTTCCCCATGCTTCTTCAATGCTTCTTCATGGTTTTCTTTGAGTTCTATATTCAGGATCGTTATGGGCTTCCATCATTCAACACGTTCCCACCTCGAGACGATGAGGAGAATCTGGCACTCATCAGTGGGAGAGAGTGCGATGGAGAGACAGTGATTGTGTTCGTGAGACAAATGGCCGCCTGCCAGAGCGGACAAGATCGACCTATCACGGTAAGTTTTCTTTTTAAGATATCTTTTACATTTTGTTGTGGTGAAAGGTCTGCAATCAGCGTCAAAATTAATTTGTCATAAACTCATGCACTTCAAAGTAAAACTTCAACTTTCAAAACCTTTCTGGATGCAGATTGTTCAGTAGTTGAGGAGCTCATTAGGTGGGTATATCACCACTTAATAAAAATTTTAACTCGCCACTTAATTATAATCTTACTTAACCACAGCACCAACACTTCTAAAAACCAATTGTCAATTTTTAGGCGGATACTGCCAGAATTATTTATGCTTTTGGTGACGAAGATCCAGCTGGAGATGACATCGCATTCGCGGATTACCACGGACAAAACAGAGGTATTGTATTTCATTTTCAGTTTTGCCCTTAACGTGCAGTGCCATAGCCAGGCGCATCGTTCAGGCGGAGCTCAGCAAATATTTTGAGCCAGAATCTTCGGCAAAACTTATGGCCTATCTTATCAAAATGTAAGGTGAATACAAACAGTCCTCAGCTAAAGTAAGAGCAATACTTTGGTCCGATCAGATGCAATTGGAAACGTCATTTCCGGCTAGAATGTGGGATCAATTGTGTGGTCACAATAACAACTAAGAGTAATTTTTTCCAGGAGGGGCTCATGCCTGGCCTATAACTATACGATCCCATTAACAAGGTCAGTTGAAGAACTCTTCATTCTATTTAGCCACAGTGGCGAATTAGCTCTAACGATCGGTCCATAGGAAACGCATATACGAGTATATAGCAACACTTTTCACCAAATTGATACAGTTGGAACGGCTCACTTATGCAGTCTGACAACAGGGGCGCCGAGAGCCGAACGTGGGCCCGGGGACAGCTCAAACATGGATGGGCACCCTCAAACTGGATGGGCCCCCTCTCGAGCTCAAATAGCTCAAATATGACGTGATGGGCCCCCTCAAATTGGATGAGCCCCCGGTTTTGTGAAGTCCAGAACAGACGGAAAAAGTCCCAAATATGATGTGATCTTCAAAAAAAAAAAAAAAAGGTCTTCACCGAAATTTCGACTGTTTTTCCGGCCGAAATCAAGTGATCTCCAAAAAAAGAAAAAAAGGTTTTCACCGAAATTTTGACTGTTTTTCCGGCCGAAATCTACCCTTGCGATTTCAATGGCCCTTTTATTACTCAATGCAATTTGAATGGGCCCCCTCTCGAGCTCATGGGCCCTGGGGCATTGTCCCCCCCCTGCCCCCCCTCTCGGAGGCCCTATCTGACAATTTCAGCAGCCCAGCAAACTAGAAGCTTACCGGAAGATTTTTCGACCTTGTCGATTCCCTATAAACAACCGCTATATCGCATCGCTATGACTTTTGACAAAGAGAAGCTGGGGGCTGGTATTTTTGTTGCTATAGTAGCATACTTTCCGTTTATCCCGTTTTCTTATCTGCCATTATGCTTAGATTTGTTGCGAGTATATAACACCAAAATTATTCCTTACAACGTAAACAATTTAAGTTGTTGGCAAACTTTATTCCAGGCGCCTCCAGTTTGCTCTTTTTCCAAGAACAAAGCTCCGCCCCAGTTACTGATGAGGACATTCTCACCTTCGAAATCAGGTCCTCTGATGAGCTCCTCCCCCACCAACTAACTTACTACCAATGCCAAATCTTCGAAATGCCTCAACTGGACACAAAGCACCACATCATAAAGGTAATTGTGAATCGCAATCACACGAAAGCAAATAGTTGAGGAGTATGAGGATGACGTAAAACGTGAATTAAAAAACATAATAGGTATTTTGGTTGACGTAACAAAATTAACTCTAAGTCAAATTAAAAGTGTTTGAATTGTGGCTGCAAAATTTACCATAAATGAACCATTACCGTGTCTTTTCTGCAATTGAGGAGAATGAAGCGCGCCCATGATGGCAGTCTAATCACAGGAGTTATAAGAAACTGTTTGTTGTTGTAGATGGAAGTCTTTTTGAACGAGACATACATCTCAAATGTGCACCATCTAGTGGTTGTCGAATGCGATGATGGAATGGTAAGTTACAACCCCCCAAAAAATCAAATCGCAGCAGTCACTCAAACGGGAGAGATTTTAACGCGACGCTCGCATACGATTGCAACTCGCAGAAGTCACTTACACGTTGAGACTGCGTGCCAGTGATTCTCACAAAATCCAGTCGGCGGAAGAGTCGCTATCACACTGGTTCACTTACACGGTGCGAGATAGTTTCAAAGCGTGGCTTGCTGGTTTTGAATTTGCAAAAGCCAAGTGCCGCAAAAGCCCTTCAAATGTACGGCTTGTCAGCTTTTGCATTTGAAGCAATCACGCTGCGGAATTTTGAAACGAAAATGTATGAAGCCAACGCAAGCGTAAAATGAAACACAGTGAATACTATTAAACAGCTAATGTCGTCAAAACTTGCAGTGAAAATGCGAGGTCAAAGATGAAGCAGAAAGGCGGCGTGCTGCTTGAGCAGGATGTGTGATACGTAAACGCTTGAAATTACGCGAAAAAGCTTACTTACTCTGCATCATTCTGAGTTGGCTTGGATGGAGCAAAGTGAAGCGGGCATCAATGCTCATAAGTTATTATAAAATTCTGTCATTTACCTTTTGGTCTTGGTTTTTCTCAACCGCAACCCACCTTTGACTGTGTTTCTTGTTTGGTTATACATAATATTTGGTGGTATATAAAATAATAAAATTTATCAACATTTTAGTGCAGTCAATTCTAAAAACACTTTGATATTACCTTTTCTCCCAGCATGTGTGACTGACAAATTCATTTTGTTTGTTTCCTAGTAGTGCATAAGTATTTTGTATTTTATAGTAGATATGGGCTGTCATATTATACGAAATGCTAATGGTAAAATTTTATTTTTGTTTTTATTTTACTCTGAGTTTTTCTGCAGGGATACCAGGCGCCTTTTGTCGCTTCGGAAGCACTGGCTCTTTCCTAATTAAACCAACATTCAAAAAATTCATTTAGCATTTATATATTAAGTGTTGTCATGTAATTTTGTTATGGTGCTACTAAACCACAGCTGTTGCAAAGCACCAATATCCACAATAATAAAATAAGAAGCGCATGCATTTCCTAAACACTAGGCAATTACAGTAACTATAGTGCAGGAGATGAATTATTATGAAGAGCGCAAAAATACGTTAGCGATTAGTGGTCAAAACTCACTTTTGGCGTTATTTAAATGAAAAAGCGCCACAAAACCACTCAAATTCTATGAATGGTGCAACTGAAATTGAGAGCATGATGTGATTAGAAACAGCATTTTCATGAAATTAATGTTTTAATTACAATCTGAAATGCAGTAGGTGTTGTGCTTCTCCATTTAACTGTGGTTATGTTAACCGCAAGAGATAACGGTAGGCTACTAGCAATATCGAGCCAGAAAAGAAAGCAAACGATAACACGTTTTAGTCGACAAACACCAGAGGATGGTACTTGTCAGTGCTGGGCACCGCAAGTTTTTTTTTAAGTCCGCAGTCCACAAATCCGCAACCGAATTTTAATTTTCTTAATCTGCAACCGCAAGTCCGCAATTGGACGTTTAAAAGCTTAGTCCGCAACCGCAAGTCCGCAACGACTTTTTAGGATTCTTGAATCCGCAACCGCAAAGTCCGCAACTTCCTAATTCTTGAAGTCCGCAACCGCAAGTCCGCAACTTCGTAATATTTGAAGTCCGCACCGCAAGTACGCAACTTTTTATGAACCGAGTGAAAGAGTTTTGCAATCAACCACGTCCCGAAGTGAACTGCTCAGAGTTGATTGGCAAAAATAAGTCAAAAGTTGCGACATGTGGGAAGTATAGCAAAAGTATGGTGAATGCATTCCACGCAATAGAAGAAATTATTCACAATCGTTGATTATAGTAAATGTACCACAGCATGACTTGTTATTGAGCTGCTTTTTTGGATGGCAAACTTAAGAATAGCCCAGCCCCTCTTACTTTCAGGTCCAACTCAAAACAGATTCAAACGCTTGTAATTTTGGTTAAAGTTTTTAAGTGACTTGACTAAGGGTTTTTAGCCCCCAGCCCTCCTGGTTGCGCTTCTGCTTATACAGTAGGTGCCTAAACTGCGTGGAAGCATAATGCACAACCCACCGCCGAACCCTTAAAAATGCTACAATGAAGCTAAGGATTTAGAGATTAAAAGCCATTGGATTACAGTGAGAAGCCATCAAATAGCAAAGCACAATCCGCATTTCCGCTTGCAACAATATATTCTAAGAAAACAATTTTTCTCGAGGCAGGAAAAGGCAAAGAAGGCAAAAAACATTTATATCACCAGGCGCGTAGGCAGAAATTCGCAATGGGGGGGCTGTTTGGGGGGTCTGGGGGCGGAGCCCCCAGCCGCCGGAGGCCAATGGGGGTCTGGGGGCGAAGCCCCCAGCTGCCGGAAGCTGGGGGTTTGGGGGCAAAGCCCCCAGCCGCCGGAGGCACGGGGGTCTGGGGGCAGAGCCCCCAGCGCTCGAAAATTTTGCATGTTTTTGCAAAATTAACTTCATTTTAGGGCTATTTTGAATAAAAAATAACGCTTTTAAAACGTGGCTTAGAAATTGGCACTGCAAACAAGATTAAACTGGAAGCATAATTGGGCTATTTGGGAGGTGGCTAGTGGTAAAATGTAGTTCTCTTATTTAGATGCCGGTAAATTATAAAATCGAATACCTCAATAAAACTCACACGGAGTAATCTATTTCGTATACAGTTGATAGAGAAAAATAATTGGGGAGGGGCTAATGAACAGAGTTTTGAGAGAAATGATTGGTAATTAACAAATACTGAATAGCCCCCCCCCCCCCTTATTCCTTACTTTATAGTATATTTGTTGGTGACACCTATGTTCAGCATTTTTACACGTGCGATCAAATTTGATTGCTTATTTCTTACCATTTATCAAAGGTTTCATTTATTTATTGGTTTTATTTTTGACAAATTAGCCCCCCCCTGAACATATGTTTCAAAAGATGTTTTAAATAACTATTTAGTCCACTCCAGTGCATAAAACAGTCTCAAAGTGCTAAAAATGTAGTGTTTTTCCCATTCTGCATGTTGGTCGACATGTCAATGGGGGGGGGGGGGCTAAAGCCCCGTCTCCCCCCTGGCTACGCTACTGGCTAAAAACGTGGTATTTTTCTAATTCTGCATTTTGGTCGGCAGTTCATCAGCCCCCCTCTAAATAAAAGTTTCATAATAGTCTAATCCAGTGCAAAAAACAGTCTTTGAAATGCTAAAAACGTGGTAATTTCATTATTCTGCATTTTGGTCGGCAGTCCATTAGCCCCCCCAAATAAACTTTTCAAACTATGCTTTAAATCATTTTTTAGTCTAATCCAGTGTAAAAGAGAGTCTTAGAAGTGCTAAAAACGTGCTATTTTCCTTACTCTGCATTTTAGTCGGCAGGCCAATGGGGGGGGCTAAAGCCCCCCCCCCGCCCCCCCTGGCTACGCTACTGCATATCACTAATCGTACTACTAAATTTTCAGTCCCTAGTTTCAATAAATTCTCTAGGAATGAGAAAAGCACACGCTACCAGCAGTGCCGTCGCCAGACCAAACGAAGTGAGAGGGCCCTAGCCGAAGATGGGGGGGGGGGAGGGGGGCACAATAAAATGGACTGAACTTTTGCACATAAAACTGATATTTTAAAGCTACAATTTTGTATTGATCTTTGGAAAAAGAGACATACTCGTATAAGCCCGGCAGCGTTTATTAGCTCGTTTCGCATGCGGCCGGTATAATCGCTTGAAAAATCTGTCTGCAGGACTGAATGCGACCAGAAGCGCAACCAGGGTTTTGTTAAGGGAGAGGGGGCTTGAACCAAAAGTAAATGTTTTCTGCACAAAAATTGTCTAATTTAGGTCCCGTGCTGAACAAACCGTTGCTACTCAAGCGTGTTACAGAGGGGGCTCAGCTGCTGGGTGATTTTTGTGATTTTGCGGCAAAAATAGCGATTTTAACGCCATTTGAATCACATTTCGCACATTTTGAAACCATATCAATAATTACAGTAAATTGCTAAAATTCAGAAGTCATTGAGCGATTTAAATTGTCTAGCCTCTTGAGCCCCCATATACATTAGGTCAAGTCCAAAACACGTTTAAACGCTTATTTTTTTTGGTTATATTTTCTAAATGACTTGGTAAAAGGGGTTGATGACCCCTTAGCCCCTTCCCCCTAATTGTGCCACTGACTGCGAACTAAAATAAATCTTGAGTGTGTTCGAAAAAAAACAGCTGGTCTTTTAAAGAAATGTTTTCACGTATTGTTTCAGGTCATAATCACTAACGAAATACCGGTAATGCTTCTGTAGGCATACATCCCTATTCCGCAACACATCCGTAAAGGCGTGTTGGGTCACATTTATGTAAAGCAGTTGGTGGCCAGCAATCGCGCAAACAATCGAGAAAACTTCAAGCGAGAATCATGTTTGAAAATTATTATTCCTTTTTCCATTATTGCCGGTTGTCTTGTCGTTACGCGATGCTCCAAAAAAGCATTCTAAATGAACCAAAATGGGGGGCCACAAGCAGTCGTTAGGGGGGGACGGCGCCCCTGTCCCCACCTTAGCGACGGCACTGGCTACCAGTACAAAAAATGATACCCCAGTGGCTAATTTTGTGAACTCACGGTAAAAAACAACAAAGCCATACTTTAAACCACGGCTGCAAATTCGAACTTAAACCCCAAAAAAGTCGGTTGTTTTGCCGAACTCGAGAAAACAGTGTTGACTCCAATTTGAATCAGGTTAGACCCTATTGTAATAGCCTGTCTCGCCGCGCGCCGTATCCTTCATATTTCTGCAGTCATACCACACTTTGGATGTAAATATAACAATGTTATTCCTCACAGAACACCAAAAATTTGATTCATCCAAAGGAGCACGGCAAAACCAGAAGTCGATTATCAGCTAGCCAAATCAATATCAATCAACTAAAATTTACTAGACCAAAATTTACGCTATTGATTATACTAACACTATGCTAGACTTTACTAGACTATACGAGTACTATTAAAAAACTGCTTCGAGGTCGCACTATAGAAATAGAAACATCAGCAACCAACTTACTACACAGCTAACGTGATACACTAAACTACGAAAAGTTGAAACACCATATCACTCGTACTGTCGAAGGCTATCTAATTTGATCACAAGTTTCCGAGTTAAAGATTATGAGATTAAAGGTCTAAAGACAATACAGTTAAAATTACCACAAAGACAGTTCTAGAAGATTCTTAAAACAAGCACAAAAGGGACTTCTAAAATGTTCTAAAAAATCAACCAACTATTTGCATAAAAGATGAGAACGCGGCATGTGTTCGTTTCTCACGTTACCAAACAGCATGTCAACAAAAAGAAAGCGATTAAGTCAAGAAGCAGACTTAGTATTTATGTCAGTCTGAACTCGAAAAACTTGATATTTTTGCCGAACTTGAACTCGAAAAAATTAAATTGATTTCTCATGTTTTACTGGGTAAAAACATAAATATTTTACGACAATAGAAAGGAATTTCAATATTTGTATAAAACTTGCGGAATTGCGGACTAAAATTAAAAATAGTCCGCAACCTCAAGTCCGCAATTTAAACTGTCAAAGTCCGCTAGTCCGTATGTCCGCAACTTTTTTCGTTAGTCCGCAATTGCGGATTTGCGGACTTGCCCAGCTCTGGTACTTGTATTCTATTTCTGGACCCAACGAGTGAGCAGAGAGTGTGAGCCTACACTACTAGCACTGTTACAGCACCGATTGACGTTTTTTTAGAACTTCCCGCTCTAGTTTTGAACTCGGCCGCTTCTTCCCTTTAGTTTGCGCACATCACTTAATTTTCTGCAGCCATTGGCCGCAAACGTTTAAAAAATTACGCGCTTTTTGGAATTTGTGCACGCCTTTGTGTTTGCTGAGTTACCTCTGTTCTGGCATTCCTTTTCATTCAAGCAAAGAGTTGCCTCTGCTCTGGCATTCCTTTTCATTCAAGCAATCGGCAAACGGACGTATTGCACTCTTTTAGTTCATTATTTTCCGGTTAAATTTTAGTTATTTTATGCCATGCTCTACTGCTCCATATTATTTATTTTGTCTGAACAATACAGTTAACAGTGGCCTCGCTAGAAATGGTGACACCCGGGGCGGAATTTCGTGGTGTCACCCATCATACTGTAGATAGCAAAAGGTTATATTTGAAAGATAGCGTTATTACTTCATTACTGAAGAATTGTACGTAGCGGTTGTTGTTTTACCGCATACTTATCCTCCTGTCACCGGACAGTGTCAGGCGCTAACTTATTGAACGATACGCACACTTTTCATTGCAATGATTACTTCGTGATTGGAGTAATCCGCACCTGCTTAGGAGTTTCCGATGATCCTAATGTTCCTGCGGATTTCTTCGAATTCTTGTCTACTGAATTTGCTGCTTGTTCGAAGCCACCAAGCAGAGATAATCATCGTAAAGCGTCTTATCCAAGGACGCAACAACGTGACCAGGGTGCGGATTGAACCCAGACCATTCGATCAGGGTCGTCGTAAAACAACGCCTTTATCCATTTATCCATGTTGTTATTTGGCTAGCTCAATAACTTCTCATTGTAAGATTCTAAAATTTAAAAGTATGAGCAACACTCGTCTAGTATCAAACACGGAACCAGAAATCCGAAGTGGGAAGGGGCTGTGTGTCGGGGGTCTGGGGGCAGAGCCCCCAGCACTCGAAATATTTTGTTTTTTTGCAAAAATGACTTAAGTTTTGGCTTATTTTGATAAAAAATAATCTTTTTTAAGTGTGGCAACAGGGAAAACTTTGGTGGCGTAGAAACCAGCAGTGCAAAAACATGATTACACTCAGGTGCGTAACCAGAAATCTGCAATGGGGGCTGCTCTGGGGGTGCGGGGGCGGAGCCACCAGCGATCGAAAATTTTTTTATCTTTATTTTGCAAAAATAACTTAATTTTAGGCGTATTCTGATAAAAATTAATGCTCTTAAAATGTGGCATGGAAATTAGCATTGCAAAAACATGATTAAAATGGTTGCATAATTGGGCAATGTTTGTGTGGGAGGTGGCTAATGATAAATTTTCAAACTGGTACCGTAAACTAATGGTAAAATATTTACAAACTGGTACCGTAAATCATAAAGTCTTGTAGTTCAATGAAACTCAAACGGAGTAAACCATTTCGTCTATATTTAATAGAGAAAAATAATTGATGCGGGAAATGGAACCATGATTGGTAATTACCTAATGCTGAATAACCACACCCCCCTCCCATTCCTGAGCTTATGTACTGTATATGTATTTTATAAAATCAACATTCATAATACATTTCAACAAGCGATCAAATTTAATTGCGTAGTGTTGGCGCGTTTTCAAATTTTTTACTGATTTGCGATTAATATTTTTGGCAAATTAGCTTCTAAATAAATGTTTCAAAAGATGCTTTAAATCATTTTTAGTACATTCCAGTGCTAAACATTTCCAATCTGCCAATGATGTTACACATATTGCTATTTTCTTTTTTGTTCGATTTGTATCATAAAATGGTGTCTCCCCAAAATGGTGACACCCGGGGCGGGCCGCCCCCTCCGCCACCCCTTAGCGACGCCACTGACAGTTAAAGTTGGAGAATTTCAAATGTGGTTTGGCCAGACGGACAGAGTGAAGGCTAAAGAGTTTTGTTGGAGCACCTACAGTCAGCTGTGTTACGGAAGTCTTTTATAACAAGCACCTATATTTCCAAAATGTATCGTACAAATGCCATTATTGTGAATTCATTGTCTTAGCTATTCTAGAGTTCTCATGTTTTTAAGTTTTATTTTTGCTGTGCCAGAATATTAGCAATGACAAAATTGATTACACTTTTTCATACAAGAAGTACAATTTCTAAACACTTTTTCATACAAGAACACGAGCCTCATTTGTGCTCAAAATTTAATAACAAGTTAGGAACAAGAACAACACCAGTCTCAGCAACAAAAAATGATATTAAAAACAACCGAAAAAGAATAAAATCCAAATCAAAAACAAAACTCAATTCTGTACAGACCCAAAGCAATTAAGCTTAAGTGGTTTTCTGGCATTTACAATCAAAATTGCACCAATTCTGAGACTATAGACTGTATAGAGTGCTATTACGCACTGCGCAGTTTAACAAAAAAACTTTTTGGCTCTCGTTCAAACGAAAATTAATTCTCGCTTTTTCGCCTTCCGCAATTTTACGATGCTGCGAAAACAGCAAAAAAAAGCGTTTACTCGAGCAGACAGAGCATTAGGAATTAACAAACATGGTCGCCGTAATTGACGTCAATGCTTTCAAAATTTAAGAACCAATAAGAGCAACTGAGGCTCAACATTGGGAAAGAATTAGGAACAGCCACTCAACTCAAAATTTACTGATTCATATAAAAAAGTGTACCTACGATATCATAAAAGCAGAATACAATTAAGATACTGCTACCTGTGGTTAATTGTGGTTAATTAATCATACATATTATAAAGGGTTTTAGTTTTGTTTGATTGGCTTCACAGCTATCAGCTCATGGCTGCCGTATCTGCACTCTACAGCAGACCAGCACTAGCATCAACAAGAAAATTATTTTTTCTGCGTTTCAAACTAATACGTACGAAGTAAATTTAGAATCGAAATCACAATTAATTACGGTAAAAGCATTACAGACTGTTTTGTACTATGGACACAATATTTTATGACGTAAATTTAGGATAATTGCAGCCAGCGACTGGCAAAGCATTTGTGCATTGCGCTATGCTTGGGCGACTCGTACATTACATACAATTTGCTGTTTATACAAGCGCGACTTTACCCTGGGACACTCGAGACGTTGAAATTGACCTCGTGTAAGTGATCACGAGCGAGAACGATTCTTGCATCGAGTCGAGCAAAGTATAATCGGCATCGCAAATCCGAGGTACTACTTACACAGCGGCGATTCTTGCCAAACGCAATCGCGGAAAGCGAGTCTCGCCTCGTGTGAGTAACCACACTGCGATAGATTTTTACGCGTAAAAAATCTTCGAATCGCGTAGCATAAAAGTCGCCCGTGTAAATGCGACTTAAAGGATTTATTTTAAAAGGGTTGCGACAAAACAATGCAGCTTAGTTAATAAACCTTCAGGTTTGTTTGAAAGTGGCGGAGCGATTCCCGGACTGGTAGTGCGTTGTTTTGTTCTTAGAGAAGACCCAACGGGCTGGCGTTCATTTCCATCTGAGGCCAGGCATTCTATACTCGTTGTTGTGGACCAGCCTGAAAATCGACAAGCAAATCAAACCCCTAAAAGTTATTCTACATACGTATGATCAAAAACAAGAATTCTGATATTTTTTCGTTTTTCTTTAGGACCCAGATGACGTTGGGAAGGCGTACGATTGCTTAGATTTCCCACGACGAAGTGCTCAGCTGTGCAGCAGTAGGATCATAGCAGCCTGGGCAATCGGTGGGGATGTGAGTGATGTTTTTATACCTCCTAATTAACCTTTCCTAACCAAGAAACGAAGAGGGAACTTTGCTATTTTCGAATCAAACTACCACCTGCCTAACTGCTACCACAGACGGTGGATACTGCACTTTGTGCCTTTTTGATCTTGAAAGCCAAGTAAAGTTGTGACGAACCAGTTGTTGTCTCAAAGTTTTATTATTATTATTTGCTGTAGAGTAGTTGCATAGCTTTTTCTTATATAGCAAACATAAAGTCAGAATATGAACTCATGACATTTATTGTCAATACACACCGTACACACACTTTTACAATTACCATCTTTGAAGAAATTAAACCATTAATCGCAAAATTAAGCTTGAGTCTAATTTCGTACTGTGCCCGTCCACAAACCAAATTGCTTCGATTTATTTCATTTAATTGGAAACGAGCCTTTATATCGAGCAAGGATTTCCAAAGTTATTGTCACCAAAAATCAAGCCAAAAAATTTGTTTTTCCAGTCGATCACCCTTCCTGATCACGTGGGATTGCCAATTGGAGAAACAAACGAACGAAAATTTCTCAAACTTGAAATGCACTACGATAACCCGTCTCTAATAGGTAAGTACACCATTGGGGTCGAAGACGCAGTAGCTCGTAATCAACGATGCATTGCATGAAGGAACTATTTGTTGCTGACATAATTGTGATAACATTTTATCCACCAAGTTGCCTCAGCCAGGAGACAGCGAAGGGATGTTTGATGGGTCTTCCGGTCAAGCCGCCAACAGTGTACCACACACGATGGCAGCTTCAAACTGTCCTTTCAATGCTGAGCATTGAACTGGGAAGCTGTGAATACCGATTTTTATTTTGTTTGATTTGATCCGAGAGGGAATTGAAACCACGTCTATCGTTTCAGTCACATGCACTCTATCCACTTGAACACTGATCGGTAGCATAAAATTGCCTCCTATGCTGAGTCTAAATAAGCCCAAGAATTTTCCAGTTAATCCTTACGGAGATCTTTCACGGCTCGAGATTGCGACAAAATGTGAGAAAACAAATTTTGAAGATCCGACAGAGGAAGAATAGTCGGTCCACTAAAATCGTACTTTTTGATGCCACTAAACCTTACTTCCGGTCTTCAAGTCTAACTTCTGAAAAACCTTGCTCCATCAAAGACTGCGGTTTTTGACTAGGTACAGCACGCATAGAGAAGCTTTTAGTGTTATTTCGAGCTTTAAAAAAGCTAGGTCTAATTCGGTCTATATTTAAAATCAAAGCAGCGGTTTTCAACCTTTATGTTCAGCGGGCCAATCTTATTCGGGGCCGGCGGTCGCGGGCCACGTGCTAATACTTATTTATAGAGAAAACAAACAAAATCACATAAAAGTAAAAATAAGAAACGTTTTAGAAAAAAAATAATTTAGAAAATAGCATCTTTACTAATTCTCGTTTATTTGCTGATGACACATGCATTTGCATAAATGCAAGTACTACTGCAAATTCGGAATATTTAATAAATTCAGAGTTACTAAGCGTACATAACTGGCTAAATGCTAATAAACTAATCTTGAATGCCTTAATATCCAGAGCTTTAATATACATCCAAAAACTTGACAACAAGCTCCAAATCTCAAAATAACAATTGATTCTTGTGAAATTTCTGTAGTTGATTCTGCAAAATATTCAGGAGTTTTTCCTGATAATAAACTAAGTTTTGGTCCTTATATATCCTATTTACAATCAAAACTTTCTCGTTCAATTGGAATAATATCTAAAATCAAATACTATGTTTCTGACTGGGAACTCTATTCGCTATATTTTGCAATATTTCATTCCCATGCAACATGCGGTTTGATCATCTGGTCAAGGATGGCAGTACGGTACGGTACGTTCAGAACTCGCACCTTGAACCCTGCTGTACCAGCGTACCGTATTTTAGTTCAATTTTTAAAGCGTACCGCACGTACGTACCGTACCTTGGGGGTCATTACATGCTCTTCGTATTTTATCGAATGTTCGTTATTCGAAAAATAGCGAAAAATGATACTACATGCTCCGAAAATAACGATTGACCGATAGTAACCTCTCGGAAATTGTCACAAAAAATTCCATTACTATCGGCTGTTCGCTATTCGTAATTTCGTATTATTTGCTCTTTGTTATTTGGTATTATTTGCTATTCGTTATGCGTTATTTGGTATTACATGCTCGAATTATATGAATAACGAATAGCGAATAGATAACTACGTCATTTTTTTGAAAATATTTCGAATTCTATAAACCACTCGCTAACTTTATTTTTATCGGACTTGACACAATATTTTACTGTTAATCAGTATAAAAAGTTGCGAAAAGGCAAATACCGGTAGGTTTTTATCGTTTTGTATCTTTATATTGTCTTAGACAAGAAATTGATAGATCTTTTTGGAAAACCATGTTGCCAATAGTATGGTTTACCAAAAATTTTAAGAAATAAAAATTGCTGATAACTGCAAACATTGAATTGGGCAAGTTTGTGTTCCTCGATGACATAAAAATTTTATCTGAAAAGTATTTGCGACATAATAGCGTAGTAGCCTACCAAACACGCTTATTAATAATTTCATCAAACGCGGCTACGATTAATTGCAGCCAAATTATTTCTTAACTAAGACTGAACTTAGTAAGAATTCGATCAAATTTTACGATGTAAACTTTGGAGCAGTATTCTTATAAATGCCTTAAGAAAGAATACAAAACGCGTTTAATAAACAATTACAAACCTACTAAATAAAATTTGATTGCCGTTCAAAAAAAAAAAAAAAAGAAAAGGAAAAAGGAACAAGAATACGCAAAGTTTTTAAATCGCCAAAATTTCTTCAAGTTTCTAGCAGCATTAATAAATTAAGTACCTTCGTTGCACAATATGCAATTAGTTTTTGCAGGATTAATGCTCCAGTGAAAAAGAGTAGTTCTTACCATCAAATCGATAATTATTTAAGTTTCCGTGCTTGACCCTTTCCCGTTTTCACTCATTTGTTTCGTGTTTATTTTTGAAGACTGCCTTCGGTTATTGAAAGCTATACCAGTAATTTTTTTCTAGCTTACAAATAAATGACCGAGGCTTATTAATTGACAGCAGTCGAAGAGATGCGATAATTGTAATGTATATTGCAGAGCAATTCCAACCAATTATAATTGATTGCAACGACTAGAACTATACGTGATACAATTATGACGTAACAGTCGGAACAGAGTTAATGAAGTGATTTAACTCTTTTTGAATAAATTTTTCTGTTACGATCGGAGCATGTAATAGCATTCAATTCGTAATTCGTTACAGCACAAAAAAGTGTTATTCGAAAAAAAAACTTCGAGTAACTCATATGAATAACCAATAACGCATATGAATAACTAATAACGCATATGAATAACGAATTACGAATACCGAATATGAATTATGCAATACCGCATATGAATAGCGAATTTTGAATATGATTAACGATATACTATAACGAATGTTCGGTAAATAACGAAGAGCATGTAATGACTCCTCTGTAGTCTGTTAGGTTACGGCAAAATGAAAGGAAATCATCACAATTCGTCTTTTGAAATCGTCACAAACAACTTTTGTAAAAGTCAATTGTTACTATTTCACGTCAGTCATTTTCATTAAATCACTGTCTACTCTAGACCAGGGGTTACCAAACTTTTTTCTCTTCTGGACGGATTGCTGAGAAATTAAAGGTTGCAAGCCGGGAGCAAATAGCAAACAAATCTACACGAGTGTTAAGATTTTTCATTGACTTGAATCGAGCACAAATGGACAATAAATAATAAAGTCAACGGTGGTATGCCAAATCTGCGATGGAAATAGACAGATTGTCAGAAAAGCTAACTCTTACTGTAGTGGACATCATGCTCCTGGGTAACACATTGCACACGTTTTTCTAAATTTGGGCCAAGCTGTCCCCATTTGTGGTGGCCTAGTGCCATAAAAATAGATTTCTAAAACCTACCCGTGGTGTGTTGTAAACACTAAACTTGTAGGTTGTCTATCAAAAAGAAATGAGCAAATTCAACAAACAATATATTAACCACGAATTATAAACGATTGAATTATTTTTCTGCTTTCATGATACATTCTTTAATGTACTGTAGCTGCCTCTGTAAATGTTTTCGCTCGTTTTCTTATTTCTGCATGACTTAATAACTTGGAACGAGTGACGGAATCATTTTTAACAAATTGCTAAGTGAAGAAATCTGGCACTTCAAGTTAAGTTTTATTGATTGAAGTATTTTAGTACGTAGAGTCGCCGTATAAGCTTAAAATATTTAGCATATATTTGGTGATTTGATCTCATAGCTGTCGCGAAAATTATTACTGTACTCTTTCAAAACAATATGACTTTCGTTTCATATCAAGGAACTAGCTGTACCATTATTGGCTTTGTCAAAAAATACTATTTTTCCCATTTTTTATTAAACATCTGCCACTGCAGTAGCGTAGCAAGGGGGGGGGGGGGGGGACAGGGGGCTACAGCTTCCCCCATTGGCATGTCGACCAAAATGCCGAATGGGAAAAACACTACCTTTTTAGCACTTTTGAGACTGTTTTATGCACTGGAGTGGACTATATAGTGATTTAAAACATCTTTTGAAATATATATATTCAGGGGGGCTAATTTGTCAAAAATAAAACCAACAAATAAATGAAAACTTTGAAAAATGGTCAAAGATAAGCAATCAAATTTGATCGCAAGTGTAAAAATGCTAAACATAGGTGTCATCAACAAATATACTATAAACTAAGGAATGGGGGGGGGGGGGGCTATTCAGTATTAGTTAATTACCAATCATTTCTCTCAAATCTCTTTTCATTAGCTCTCCCCCAATTATTTTTCTCTATAAACTGTGTACGAAATAGATTACTCCGTGTGAGTTTTATTAAACTATTTGATTTTACAATTTACCAGCATCTAAGCAAGACAACTAACATTTTACCATTAGCCACCTCCCAAATAGCCCATTTATGCCACCAGTTTAATTATGTTTGCACAGCCAATTTCTTAGCCACATTTTAAAAGCATTATTTTTTAATCAAAATAGCCCTAAAATGAAGTTAATTTTGCAAAAAAACGCAAAATTTTCGAGCGCTGGGGGCTCCGCCCCCAGACCCCCAAAACAGCCCCCCATTGCGAATTTCTGGCTACGCGCCTGTAACACTCAAATTATATTTTTCTTTTTTAGTAGTCATCTGAAGAGTACAGTATTACGACACTACTTACACTTAATTATTAGTACTGGTACTTAGGGATGGGCATTTCAGAATAGTTGGCTAATCCAGAAATATTCCGAATAGCTATAACCGAATCCAAAATACCGAATCCAATTCTGGTTTAAATTAACTTAATTTGCTGAAAAAGTGAACAACCAGTCAACCACCACCGATGTCCAAAAAAAATTTATTCAACGATCGGCTAAATTAATGTAGCACTTTGTTGCAGTGCATGACATTGAGTGCTGTTAAATGTTCACTTGTTAGTTGCGTTCTTAATTCGCTCACAGTCAAGCCTGCACTGGAAAAACACCTTTCGGAAAAAACTGATGTTGCAGGAATGCAAAGGTATTTTGAAGCAAGCTGCTTCAAATGGAGAAATTGAGAATTTGTGGACCACTATTTCATGTGTCCAGCTTAAAAAGTTTGAATTTTGGAGGGACCTGTTTTGGGGTAACTTTTCTTCATATTTGCCTACCTTGAAAATTTCATGTATCTAGCGTGAGTGGTTAAAAAGTTTGAATTTTGGTGGCCCAGCTTGGGGGAAACCCCCAGCTTGGTACCCCAAAATTTTGACAAATTTTATCTTTCCTTTAATTTTACTTACCTTAAAAATTTCATATATCTGCTTGAAAGGTTTAAAAAAGTTTCAATTTTGGGGGAAACCCCCATTGTGGCACCCCCAATTTTTGTTAGGTTTAGTTGATTATTTAATATCTAGCCATTCCGTAAATTTGATCCTTCTAGCTCTAATGGTTTAAAAGTTCAAAATTTTGCAGAACCTGATTGAGGGGAATCCCCCAACCTGGCACCCCAACTTCTGTCACACAAAAGTCCGCCCCGATATTTTCAATCGCTCAAAATTTTAATACAGAGAGTTAAGTGGTTTAAAAGCAGATAGTGTCAGAAGGAAAAGAAAAAGAAAAAAATAATAAGAAAAGGGATACAAAACAGGAAAATAGTGTTCAAGTTACGATAAACGAACATAACCAAAAGAAAGGCGGTTGATAGTGTGCCCAAAAACCACAAACCATTTTTCCTCAATATCGGTAATTCCCAAGACATATTGGTTGAAATTCATCAACTTTTTGCCCATTTTTGACCTGTAAAATTTTGGTCACGTGACCGGGCGCTTTCAAACTCGGTTTGCACAAAGCTTTTATAAGCACCCACATTGTGTCCAATTTTCACGTTTGCACGTCAAGTGTTTTTTGAGTTACAGACAAATTAGTAAATTTTCAAGCAAAAATCACCTTTTATGTTTTTTTTCTGTTATTTTGTGTCTCAATTTACGATCATGTGGCTTAGGATCCCCAAAATTAGCGCACATGACGCTTTCAGTAATTCTTATGTTGAGCCCAAATTTCAACTTTCTAGGTTTTACTGTTTGCTAGTTATGGGCAAACTAACCCTCATTTGCCAAAACTCGCGAACAAAAACAAAGGTGCTACGCGCTCATGCAAAATTATAATTACAAAGCAAATGGTTCACCACAGTTTTATGTGAGGATTAACTGCAAACAATTTTTACTAACGTAATAGCGTTGACTTAAAACCGGTTCCCATTATCCGGTTTATACGTCAGTGTGGACTCCGGATAGTTTGGGATTCGGATCCTTTTGGATTGGGTATTCTGAAATGCCCACTCCTACTGTACTGTCCCAATTATCCTGCTTGAGCTGCATAGTCTGCTATTATATATTGGGCCAAAAACAGAGATATCGCTGTGATAAAATAATATTGTTTTTAACAACAAAGTTTGTTTGATGTCATGACAAGAAACAAAATCAAAATATCAGTAGTACAGTAGATTCCGCGTGGCTCGACAGCAACGTTGGTCATTCAACAAAAATTTTGTTAACTTTTTTCGTAACAATTATACGAGTAGTTCAGTTTTTATTTCCGTAAAATGTGGCGGGCCGGATAAAATAAGCTCGCGGGCCGTAGTTTGGTAACTTCAGCTCTAGACTAAAGCTGGAGACCAATGTGGAACTTAATATGAGTTCCCATCAAGCCAAGTAGGACATTCGTTTCTTAACTTGACTAAAAGTTATAATGTTTGTTAGTGGCTAGACTACGGCGCTTTAATTCAATTAATTAATAAACCCTTTTAGGAAGCTAATAGAGAAAAGTATACTGGTATTTTAGTCATTTACTATTTTAGTCAGTGTTTGGAGAATGTAGTTACTTTTTACGTAAAGGGTTTAGTAGATTTAGTACATTTGTACAAATTGGGTTTAGTAAACTTTTTTAAGAGTTATTGGAGATGAGGCCTTGGAGTTTCGTGGTTAGTCTACAGAGCAGAATAGCCTAGTAAGCCCGCATAGCATTGTCAATTCCCGTAGCAACAGCTTTGCCAGAACGAGGATTTTCTACCAGGGATATGGAAGCGGAAGCGGAAGCTGGAAGCGAAAGCGGTGGAAGCGGTTAATTTTTTGTGGAAGCGAAAGCGCTATGATGAAAGAGGTTGGAAGCGGAAGCGAACTCGGAAGCGAAAGTGTTGAAAAGGAGCCGGAAGCGGAAGCAATTTTTTCAAAATAAGGCTCTTCCAGATTTTCAACCTGGCTACAACCGTTGGGGTAAAATGTTACAATAATAATAATAATAATATAGCATCGACAACCAGGGCATGGTAGAGAATGGAAAATGGAATTGAATGGAACGGAAATTTCGGTATGGAATATGGAAGATGCCAGAATGGAATGAAATGGAAGATTTCAAGAATGGAATGGAAGACAATCTTACATACTTCCATACCAATTTCATACTAAATTTTGTGCATTGGATTTGCAGAAAAATACGTACCGATGTCGGATGGTGATAAATAATGTTGTCTCAGAAGTATTCAATTTCAATATCTACGAGTAATATTTGTCGACCAATCGCGGGACTTTGGTTGTTTATATTGTGCAAACAGTGTACGTATTGCATCATTGAAAGTACATTGCAATTTGCAGCATTGATGTTATAGTTGACAACTTTGACAAGTTTGACTTGTTTTTTTTTTTGAGATTGACAGTTTACTGAGTCCTAAATTTTGTTTTCTTACATCGTCACGAAAACTCGTGATGGTTATTTCATTCCCGTTTCAGCTTAACTTTATTTGTATTTTTAGTTTTTCAGCTTGCAATAAATCTATTTGGTGTTAAAGCTCGGTATTTCTACTACAGTAAATGTTCTTTAGCAGCAGTGGCGTACGCAGAATTTTTCAATGGGGGGGATTCAAAAGTGACATCAAAAATTTGTTCGCGATCTATACTTCGGCGAATAAATAACTTAGTGCAATGTAACAAGATGGAATCAAAATCACACAATCGTAATGCAAATAAAACTTTTCAAACGAAAAACAATTAAGCATTCAGCATATATCTATAGTTAACATCGTAAGGTTTGCAACTGAACGATCAAGAAAAAGTTGTTCAAAACAAAAGCTACAAAAATCCATATAATAATAAACAGTGCAAAGTGCGGCAGGCGCGTAGCCAGAAATTCTCATGGGGGGGCTGTTTTGGGGGTCTGGGGGCGGAGCCCCAGCTGCCAGAGGCTACTGGGGGTCTGGGGCAAAGCCTCCTGCCGCCGGAGCCCCCAGCGCTTGAAAATTTTGCATTTTTTTTCAAAAATAACTTAATTTTAGGCTATATTAATGAAAAATAATGCTTTTAAAACGTGGCATAGAAATTGGTAGTGCAAACCTGATTAAATTTTTTGCATAAATTAACTATGTGAAAGGTGGCTAATGGTAAAATTTTAGCTCTCTTGCTTGCATGCTAATAAATTATAAAATCGTATAGTTCAAGAAAACTCACACAGAGTTATCTATTTCGTCTACATTTTACAGAAAAATGAATGGGGGAGGGGAGGAGCGGGGGGGCTAATGGAAAAAATTTTAAGACAAGCAACTGGTTATTAATTAATACTAAGTAGCCCCCACCCCCTATTCCTAAGTTTATAATATGTTTGTTGATGAAATCTATGTTTTGCATTTTTACACTAGCGATCAAATGTGATTGCTTGTTTTCGGCCATTTTTCAAAGTTTTTATTGATTTGTGGGTTATATTTTTGACAAAATAGCCCCCCTCCTTAAATTTATGCTTCAAAAGATGTTTTAAATCACTTTTTAGTCCATTCCAGAGCAAAAACCACTCTCAGAAGTCCTAAAAACGTGTTATTTTTCTTATTCTGCATTTTTGCTGACAAGCCAATGGCTGAGTTATACCCCCCCCCCACCTACGAGACTGAAAGTTACTCTGATTCGTAACACAACATTCCAGATTTTGTGTATTACACTTAGGTTGCATTAAATAACAAAAAAAATATTTACTATAATTAAATATTTCGTATTACCGGTAATGTGAGAGTAAAGAAGGAGCTTGTATGTTTTGCGCAATAAAACGATATTTCGAATGATATACTTCAGATCAATAGGGAGGATGGTTTAAACCCCCAGCCCCCCTGTGTACGCCCTTGCTCATAAGTGAGCTATGTGGGCGGTGGCTAATGATAACATTTCAGTCCACTAATTTACAAACCGGTAAATCATAAAATCATGATTTGAAAAAACTCACTAGCATTTATATTCTGTAGTTTATAGAGTGAGACAGTTGGGGATGGGGGAGGGGGCTAATGGAATGAGATTTGAGTGGATTAATAATTAACTAATACCGAGTAATTAACTAATGTTGAGCGGTAACGCGTTCGTCTCTGGAGCGGGAGGTCTGAAGTTCAAATCTTGGGCCGGTCAAATCGGACACATTGTTGCCAACGGCTCGCCACCGCTGCGACATTTCTTTGAAAGGAGCTGTGTTGCCCGGGCGCAATGACGCGGAGATGGGCCCCGCCAACTCGTTACACGCTTCGGCGTATTACAGCGAGTATAATGAAAGATTTGATTTGATTTGGAACCCCATCTCCATATTTTTGATGAAGTCAATGTTTAGCTTTTTTAGCGGTTAAATTTGCTAATTTTGGCAATTTTTTGAAGTTGTTACTGGTTTATAAGTTATATCTTTGACAAATTACCTCCCTAAAAAACTCTAAATGCTTCAAAAGGTGCTTTAAATTATGTTGAAGCCCATGTCATTGCAAAAAAACAGGATCAGAAGTGCTAAAAACGAGATATTTTCTTTATTGTGCATTTTAGTCGACAGACCAATGGGGGAGGGGGGGGTTGAACCCCCAACCCCTCCTGCAAACGCCCTTGTTTAGCAGTTTGGTTATGACAAATTTTAAAGTTGATATGAGAGCAAACTTGTACGGTAATTATTAGACCATGGGCGTAACCAGGAGGCCCAGGCCCTCTGCCTCCCCCCCAATTGAAATGCTACCAATGATAAAAATGATTGACACAAAGCCTAATTATTCAGTTTTTTTAGCATTTTTTGGGCGCAACAGTAAATGCGTACAACAGCAATTAGCAGTAACTTAATATTGACAACTAGGGGGTCCGGGCCCTCTCAATTTAAATTTTTGCCAACCAATTTAAATGTCCAAGTCGGGAGAAATTCTGTGGTTTTGTTCTAAAAGGTGCAATCTCAGGCCCTCATCTAACTTTTTTATGCAATAGTGTGTTTTAGGCCCCCCAGCTAACTTTTATATTGCAATAACATGATTAGTAACCATTTATTGCATCTAATGTACCAACTTGAAATAACTTTAAATTCCACCTTCACCACCTACCAACTTTAAATAACAACCACCTCCATCTCGTCAGTTTTCACGCGACAAAATGCTTTTGAAAAAAATTAGCTTGGGGAAATGCTTATTGAATAAATTATTGAAGTTGAATTGAGGGTGCTTGGGCTCCAGGTCGTACATTCCTAAAACTGGTTATTTTCATGACGAAACAAAAATCTTCAAAGACAAATCTTCGAGTGAATGATTTAAGGATAAAAATGTTGCAGAAAGCAAAGTACCTTGATTCTCCTGACCAGGCCAAGTCACAAAATTTAACCCCAAAATGAAAGATTTTAAACGTGTTTTGGACTTGACTTGAGGTAAAGAGAGGGATTTGTTCAATTAGTTCTCAAATCTCAAAAATTTTGTTCTTTCAAATGGCTCTGAAAACGTGCGAAATGTGATCCAAAGGGCATTAAAATAGCCATTTTTTTCCATAAACAAAAAATCGCCCAGCGGCTGGGTGCTTTGCCCCCAAACTCCCTTAGCTTCCGGCGGCTGGTGGCTCGCACCCAGGCCCCGTTTGTGACACGTTTGAGTTGCACTAATTTGCTCACCACGTCTCCCAATTTTGATACGTTAATAAACCTTTTTAACTTGCGATTTTAGTTATTTCTCTTTGGCAAATCCTGGTTACGTGCCAAAGCAGACCCCCAGCTTTTGATCTTTCATTTTTTGTCCCATAAAAAGTCTCTCTTTTCGAAAATTTCTGATGACGTCATTGCATGTGATTTACGGTTTAGCCCTCCCCCCAATCCAAAATCCTGGCTACGCTTATGCATTAAACCATGTGCAATACGCATACCAGATACCGATTGTGGCATCTTAGTATTGTTGACGCACCTTCACGAGCGGTTGCTTACAACATTGCAAAGATGCAAAGCAGCAACATATACGTTGCATTGCTTCCAGTCTACACTTTCTTTGGTATGGAAGTATGGAATGCAATATGGAAGAAAATTTTAGTATGGAATGAAATATGGAATGGAAGACTTTTAGTATGGAATGGAAATGGAATGAAAGAAAATTGACAGTATGGAATGTGGAAAAATCGTCTTCCATTCCATACCATGCCATGCCATGTCGACAACACAAGTCAAATAAAATAGCTTACAAAGTAAACTTGCTTGCTTTTTTTTAAACTAAATACAATTAGCTGTTTCATACTGAGCAGGGATGTGGAAGCAGAAGTTGGAAGCGGTGGAAGCGGTTAAATTTTTGGGGAAGCGGAAGCACTTTGATGAAAAAGACTGGAAGCGGAAGCGAACTCGCAAGCGACTAGCTCTATCTGGAGCCAGAAGTGGAAGCAAAAAATTCCAAAAGTGAGGAAGCGGAAGCTAACTCGGAAGCACAAAACTTCAAGAGGAGCTGGAAGCGGAAGCATTAAAAATTTGACTGCTTCCACATCCCTGTTTTCTACTCTTTGTCGGGTCAAAACCAAACAACGCAATAGACTGTTAGATGCTACCCTAAACGCACTCATGAACGTTTCAATTAATGGCTCACCACAACTCACTGACGAGAATGCAAAAGCGGTCGCTGAAAAGTGGTAAAATACAAAAAAACGAAGGCAAGTGACAGAACGAGCGTTAAAGGTGTTGAAATTCGAACATTTGTCAGATGGTGATGAAACTGAGGATGATTGCCAAATGGAATTGGTTCCATTAAATGAGTTTGAAACTGAAAAGTTTTTATTATAAACTCTAATTTGCCAACAATAAATGTTTCTTGAAGCAGTTGTTGACCGCAGTTTCAGTTATAAATTTAGGTAAAAGATTTGCGGTCTTTCAAATTGTTAGCGGTTCCTCAAGCCTAACCTTAAAAAAACACTGGCCCACAGTATCTTTTTTTCCACAACAATTGCAGTACATACCGTCATGCAGGCATAATACGCTCGAACGCAATATTTGAAGTAGAAATGCATCTGACGTGACAATGAGATATTTATTACGTGTTAACACAACATCTCGCAAAGAAAGTCGAGCGAGCATTTTAACGCATGTTAGTCGAGGTGGTTGGGAAATAGCATCTTGTCTAAGAAGTTTTTTGTCCGTTATCGCCTTTTAGCGAGCAAAAATAGCCTTTACGAGCTCGCTAACTTGTTCTGTCATGTGGGCATAGGCGTAGCCAGGGGGGGCCCAGGGAGCCCGGGCCCCCCCCAATCAAAATTCCACTAACGACAAAAAGTTATGACAACATAGCCTGGCGATGTTTAGTTGCAGTTTTTTTCAGTAATTACGAAAAATCACTCTCAATTTCGGTGAAGACCTCTTTTTTTTTTTGGAGACCACCTGATTTTGGGCGGAAAAAACGTTCGAATTTCCGATTTCGGCCGAAAAATCACTCTCAATTTCGGTGAAGACATTCGAATTTTTGAGGGTTTGTGCTTAAAATCCCCCCCCACCAAAATTTTCTAGATCCGCCACTGGTATGGGCCCCCCCAATCAAAAATCCTGGCTACGCCTATGCATGTGGGCCCAAGTTACGTCACAATTGAAACAAACGAGCCTTAAGGTGAATTTACACCGTATCCGTTTTTGGTCCGTTTTCGTCCGTTTTTTTACGTTTTTGCTTCTTCTTGAAAAAGTATGCGCTTTTTCATCCGCATTTTTATAAGTCCATATCCGCACTACCCAGACAGTCACATACTGGACAGAAGTTTTCCGAAAAAAATTTTTTGTAAAGGGTTATAGCTCCAGTTTGAAATACCGCTCTTATTGTTCATACACAAAATTTTTGAACAAAATTTTTATCTATATATAACAGTCTACTTTGCGCGGATATGGACTTATAAAAATGCGGATGAAAAAGCGCATACTTTTCCAAGAAGAAGCAAAAACGTAAAAAAACGGACGAAAAACGGATACTGTGTAAATTCACCTTTATTCCAGCCTAAGCAGACCGCATAATAATGAACACCGTAGAATGAATGGTCTTGTCCAGATCGTCGTTACGGAGGTAACTGGACTGCTACTGTACAAGCGAAAAATTCGAATTTTCTGCCGTTAAAAATTCTCTGCTGTGCGTTTTGACCGGAGAATTTTGCATTAATAGTAAGTTGTTTGCAACCAGTCTCCTGCCAATCTTTCGAATGAACAATTTCTCCGATTTACGCATTGGTGTAAGTGAAGCATATTAATTTTTCCTGTAAGTAAGTTTTCCCTCAAGGCACGTTATATGCACCTCAAATCAAAAGGATGGTTCCGTTCGGTACTTTTTCTTAATTCTCAAAATTTATTGAAGCGAGTGTTTCATTATTTCATTGTTTAATTAATGCGAGAAAACGCTCACCTAACGAATTTCCAAAAAGTAACACTAGGCCATATACGCGCGTAATAGTCGTGAAGCTTTATTCTCGTCTTTTCATACGAGCAAGTCTGAACTAAGATCAGTAGCGTAGGCGGGGGGGGAAGGGGGTGGGGGGCTATAACTCCCCCACTTATTGACCTGTCGACCAAAATGCGGAAAAAGAAAAATACCATGTTTTTAGCTCATCTGAGACAGTCTTTTGCAGTGGAATGGACTCAAAAATGATTTAAGGCATCTGTTGAAACATTTAGTTAGGGGAGGGGGCTAATTTGTCAAAGAATAAAACACACAAATCAGTAAAAACTTTGAAACATGGCCAAAAACAAGCAATCAAATTTGATCGCTAGTTGAAAATTGTTGAACATGGGTATGAGGGTGGTCCTTACATGCATAGCAAAAATTAAACAATAAAAATTATCATTGGAACCGAAGTAAATGCGTTCCTTTTAGGCTAAAACCATCGTGTGTGAAAAATCTATGAGATTGAAAAACATTTAGAGGTTGCTCTAAGGCAGAAAAGTTTTTCATAAATACCCAATTTTGCAAAGATAAGGGCTTCGCTGTTTGCAGAGTGTTAGCTGTTCAAAAGCAGTAATACTATGGGTGTAACCCAACTTATTGTATGTTGCTAAGTAAGTAGAGTACTGTCTTTATTCCCACATGGCAAAAACCATGCCTATGGTATGCTTTTAAACGAAATGCATGTGGAACTGAAGCTGATCTTCATCGCATTTTTCAATTAGCCGGAGGTATTCCTATAAAAGTGCCACTGCCACACCACGCTCTGCATTTGCATCTGGTACTTGGGTTTTTTGAACCAACTTTCTGTCTGCCATCCATGAGCCTGATAATTCACTCCAAGAATCAAAGTCAGTTGATAGAAATTTTTGATTTATTTTCTTTTTTTGAAAAATCCAATTAATTGCGTTTAATCAGCAAATCACTTTTTCCAATTATTGTTTCTTAATGGCATGCTTGGTAAAGTTTTCTTCTTCGTAAAGAGCTGCAACCATTTCTCACTTAATGTCATCATGCACCTCTGGTTCAAAAAAATCTAAGCCACTAGTTTCTTAGACGTGTACCAAAACCGACCAGAGATATTTTTTATTACGGTTGCCCCAATTGTCTTGTCAATGTGATTTTGCCACATTTTTTGCAAGTCCAAGGTTTTTTCTATGTTTTGGCAAGTTTAGGTCGTTACAAGAAATGATCCTGTGGTCTCTGCTCCCCATAATCAGTTTACCATGCAGTTCCGGCGTATGGTAAACTGATAATGGCGAGCATAAGTTACGGGCGCCATAATCAGTACTGGCGCCCCTAACCAATTTCTGATTTTGTTCAAGTTTTGGTTTAATGGAGAAACAAGCACCAAATTTTGTTTGAGACGTCACGTCAAAGAACATATTACCCCGTAGCAAAAACTTTCTCATCCTATCCCCATTTTTGTAATGCTCAAACGATGACATTTGCTTGAAACTAACTGGTCCTATTAGCAATAGGGGCAATCTTGAGCAGATAATTTATGCAGATGCCAGAGGTGATGATAGGCAGGTGATCGACTTGTGAGAATAAATTTGAATAAGATTGAAAGTGGTTCAAGTTATTAATCAAAACCTTTTTTAAAAAGTAGAGTAGGTTCAGAATATTACGGGCTTTTGTTTTTTTAAATTCTTAAGATGATCTTTCAAATTCTTTACTCAGTTTATTATTTTGGACTTGCCTGTTGCCATTCTCATTTCCACTGCTCCCATTGATTCTATTCTCTAACATTCCCTTTTGACTGTATGAAAATTTTGGTAGCTTTGTCATGAGGGTCTATGGATCAGAGCATTTGCACGTCCACATCAAAGAAATGTTTCAGGTCATCTTTTTGTTACTTGAGGTAGCCTTAAAAGTTAATGATTCACTAAGTATCTTAACTATCCAAGAATCCAAGTAAGACAATATTCTTCTGTGTGTATAAGATTTGAAATTTATCCAGAAATTAATACTTGGCTACTTAAATGCTTCCAGTTAAACTTATTGAGCTAATCAACTTCCGACTACAGGAGGAAACATATAAAAACTATATAATGTATGTGTGACTTGCACACTGTCTTCCCAGTTTTAAAAGTACTCAATGGACATGGACCCCCAGTTAACGGTACAAGAAGTTCAGCTAAAAATTAGAAATTAAAAAAAAACACTACTGACTGTTTCCCCAAATGGGTTTGTCAGGTGGGGTGAAACTAAACAAAAACAGTAAAAGACCTCAGTTCAAGTCTCTCCCTCGTCGCACCGGAAGCCCTGTGGCGGGCGCGAGCCCAAGCAATCCCACTGGGATTAACTGTGGTAGCACCAGCCTAGTGCCGCAACCAGAGTCGATGGTGTGGAGACGTGGCTGGTACAAAACACTCTAAGCATTAGCTGTGGAGGCTGAGCATTTTAATCAAACACTGCTGATGCGCTGTTGCGTGTCTCTCAAACGTTGTGGAAAACACTGTTAAAATTTTAAACACTGTCCTAGATACTAAGCGGTATTTTACCTCACAGTGATCAACCGACTGGCGATAAATGTGGTTTCATTAGGATGATGTTTTCTTGGTTTATACTTGGCTTTGTGATGGCATTTTGATACAATATTGGTTCTTTGGTTGAGAGTGTTAACCGTAGCCTATTTGCTTGTAGTATCGCAATTTTTTCTTCTAAACAAAGGCTACATTTGTTAGAACCGTTCTGATTGGACCATGCTCGTCTCGTGATGTATAATTGTGTTTATAGTAGCATATGAATAATCTCAAATTTCTCTGTTCATGTGCAACCTGTAAACTTTAATTTTTCTCCGAGATATTTTGCATGTACAGTTTTTTGTCGAAAACGAACAAATTTAACTCGGCTCCCGTACAGTTTTCCAAAATTTTGAAATAAGGACTACCCTAATGGATATTCATCAAAGAAATATATAAGCTCAAGAACAAGCTGGGGGAAGGGGTCTATTCAATATTCATTAGTTACCAATCACATCTCTCAAATTTCGTCAATTACTTCTCTCAAATTTTGTTCTATTAGCTCGCTCCCCCGCCAATTATCTTTCTCTTATAAAATATAAACGAAATAGATTTCTCCATGTAAGTTTTATTGAACGCTAGGATTTTATGATTTACCAGCTTGTAAATAGGAGGATTGAAATTTTTTCTTCAAGTTTCATGTAAATAAACTTACCAGCTTGCAAATATGAGAACTGAAATTTTATCTTTAACTCAAATTTTATCTTCAACAAGAAAGCTGAAATTCAATTATCTCTTTCTATAAAATATACACGAAATAGATTACTCGTTGTTAGTTTTATTGAACTATAGGAGTTTATGATTTACCAGCTTGCAAATAAGAAACTAGAGATTTTACCAATTATAGCCACCTCCCACATAGTTTAATCACGTTTTCGCACTACTGATTTCTATGCCACATTTAAAAAGCATTGGTTTTTATCAAAGTAGGACTAAAATTAAGTTGTTTTTGTAGAAATTACGAAAGTTTCGTGCGCTGGGAGCTCTTCTCCCAGACCCCAATGGCCTCAGGCGGCTGGAGGCTCCGCCCCCAGGCTCCCTTAGCAGTCCCCTTCCCCTCATTGAAGATTTCTGGTTACGCGCCGGACTAAAGTACTTCAAATATACCCATTGTGTTCTTGATACTTTTTGTGAGATTTAGATTCTATTGAAATACCGTAATATTACTAATGATCTGAAAAAAACATCAAAATATCATGCCAATTTTTGTACAAATACTTTTAAATTTTGTACGAATAGTTCTGCGAATATCACATTATTTTTGTTGAAAACTAAAAATATTTTAAACCTAACGTTGTTCGTCAAAATTCGTTACAAGACGTGAAAGATGCTCTTTTTTGCCCCTTCTATCCTAAGCGTAACTTAATAATTTTTGGAAAGGGACAAGCATACTTATTTTCGTAATGTGAAATCTATCAATAATGAAATTTTGGGCTAATGTGTATAATTTCTGGAAAATAATTTTTCGGGTAGATGTAATTTCGGCCAAGTGTAAATTCTGGCAAGTGCACGTTTAGGGAAATGTAATTTCTGGCAAGTGTACGTTCAGGAAAAAGTAATTTCTGGAAAGTGCACGTTCAGGTAAATGTAAACTTGGGATAATATAGTTTCGCAAAAGTGTTTTTCGGCGTTTACGGACAAAATTCCGAACGGACAAAATCCCGAAATTGAAAAAATCCCAAATTGTACAAAATCCCGATTTCGACAAAATCCCGAATGGACAAAATCCCGAATTGAATAAAATCCAGAATTGACAAATCCCGAATTGAACAAAATCCCGAATAGATAAAATCCCGCATGGACAAAATCCCGAATTGGACAAAATCCCGAACTGGACAAAATTTCGATATGGACAAATTCCCTAATTGGATCAATTCCCGAATGGACAAAATCCCGAATTGGACAAAATCCCAAATGGACAAAATCCCGAATTGGATAAAATCCCGAACTGGACAACATTCAGAAGAAGAGAGAAAATCCCGATTTGGACAAAATCACAAATGGACAAAATCCCGAATTGGATAAAATCCCGAATTGGATTAAATCCAGAACAGCTAAAATCCCGAATTGGACAAAATCACGAATGGACAAAATTTCGAATGGAAAAAATCCCGATATGGGCGAAATCAAGAATGGACAAAACCCAGAATCAAACCACCTTTAAAAATAGACAAAGTCAGGATTAATAGTGTACTCATTGCTGGCTTATATTATAAGCACTAATAAATACGAACAATTTGCCAACAAAACTGCATGTCTTTCATTCGCTTGTGTCGTGGCGACCCTAAAAAAAAACAGCGTGTATACAACAATAGAGTGATCAAGTCCAAAAACTTTGAAATTTTGTCGAGTTAATTAGATGCCAAGCAGTCTATTCTGTAGCGAAAGCCTCGCACTTATCACGTTTGCCGTCAATTCCTTCATTTTGCAGAAAAAGAAACTACGTTAATACAGTATTTAAATAAATTAGCGAGTTTTGTTCTTGACAAAAATGTAAGCAATTAAGAGGTGAAGAGGAAATTGGCCCCCAAACAAACTTCCTGAAAACAAAATTTTTGCTGTTTCCAATATTGGTTTGTTTTTTGTCAAGAACAAAATTTGGTATGAATGTTTAGAAAATCAAGTATTAAACGTTTTTGCGGCGACCAAAAGGATTTCCTTTGAATTAAACCAAACCGTCAAAAGAGAAACAAAGTTTAGAAAATTATACTTCAGTTCAACGATTATGTGTTATGGTGGTTATATGTTTTAATGCAGCAGTTGAGTGAAGTACAGTAAATCTTTTTTTTTCTAAAACATAAACGAAAACAGCTGACGAACATAAAAAAAGAGGAGTGCAGAAAGTTTGATTACGAAACGTACAATTTTAATTTTTCTTTATTTGCAGGCCCGTAGCCAGGAATTTGCAATGGGGGGGCTGCTTCGGAGGTGTGGAACCAAACTGAAATAGTTTGCACTTGAAATTGGCACAATTTTTTGCCCAAAATTAGGTGATGACCAAAAAAAGGCTTAACCCGGGTTAAATCCAGTTTTGCGACCATTCTTATTGCCAATGCCAATGGGGGGGGGCTATTTTCGCTTTTAGTCCAAAAATCGGTCTCAAAGGTAGAAAAAACAGGGTATTTTGCATACTCTGCATGCCAATGGAGGGGGGGGGTGCTATAGCCCCATTCTCTGGCTACGCTACTGTTTATTTGAGTTTTTTTTTTTTTTCAATTAAATCGTTTACAAAAATTACACTGAACGTTTTCAGCAAAACATTATACCCTTGTCAAAGCATCTTAACAAATATAACAAATCTCTAGTTTTCACACAGAATGAAATTAACTTACACTATTGCTCACTTTTACAGTCGTTCGAATTAAAACCAACCAATTACGTCACACATGCGATCAAACGAATTCAACAGAGCAGTTAAACGTTGGATAAGCAGGACAAAAAATTTACTAAAGTTGTCACTATAAATATTTTAAGTTTAAAAAGAATTTGTTATGAGTGATTTTCAAATTACTGTTAAGACGAAATGATGAGTGATCAAACGTTCAAACACTGCTGAAGCAATCAAAATATTTTATACAATAACGAAGGTTGTGATTTTTGATTTCTTCAGTAGTGTTTGATCGTTAACTCACCATTTTGGCAACTTTAGTAAACTTTTTCGCACGCTTATCTAACATTTAACTGCACTATTCAATTCGTTTGATCGCATACGTTGCCGTAATTAGTTGGTTTTAATTCGAACAACTGCAAAAGTAAGCAATAGCGTGGACTAATTTTATTCTGTGTGGAAACTGGTAATTTGTTATATTGTTTAAATGCTTTAGACAGGGTATAATGTTTTACCGAAAACGTTCAGATTAATTTTTGTAAATAAAATAATTTAAAAAACAATTCAAGTAAAGAAAAATTAAAATTGCAATTTTCTTAATCAAACTGTCCTGCACTCCTCTTTTTTTTCATGTTCGTCAGCTGTTTTCGTTTATGTTTTAGAAAAAAAAAGATTTACTGTACTTCACTCAACTGCAGCAATTAAAGCATATAATGACCATAACACATAATCGTTGAACTGAAGTATAATTTTCTAAACTTTGTTGCTCTTTTAACGGTTTTGGTTTAATTCAAAGGAAATCCTTTTAGTCGCCGCAAAAACGTTTAATACTTGATTTTCTAAACATTCATACCAAATTTTGTTCTTGACAAAAAACAAACCAATATTGGAAACAGCGAAAATTTTGTTTTCAGGAAGTTTGTTTGGGGGCCAATTTCCTCTTCACCTCTTAATTGCTTACATTTTTGTCAAGAACAAAACTCGCTAATTTATTTAAATACTGTATTAACGTAGTTTCTTTTTCTGCAAAATGAAGGAATTGACGGCAAACGTGATAAGTGCGAGGCTTTCGCTACAGAATAGACTGCTTGGCATCTAATTAACTCGACAAAATTTCAAAGTTTTTGGACTTGATCACTCTATTTTTGTATACACGCTGTTTTTTTTTAGGGTCGCCACGACACAAGCGAATGAAAGACATGCAGTTTTGTTGGCAAATTGTTCGTATTTATTAGTGCTTATAATATAAGCCAGCAATGAGTACACTATTAATCCTGACTTTGTCTATTTTTAAAGGTGGTTTGATTCTGGGTTTTGTCCATTCTTGATTTCGCCCATATCGGGATTTTTTCCATTCGAAATTTTGTCCATTCGTGATTTTGTCCAATTCGGGATTTTAGCTGTTCTGGATTTAATCCAATTCGGGATTTTATCCAATTCGGGATTTTGTCCATTTGTGATTTTGTCCAATTCGGGATTTTGTCCATTCTGGATTTTATCCGATTCGGGATTTTGTCCAATTCGGGATTTTGTCCAATTCGGGATTTTGTCCATTCGGGAATTTATCCAATTCGGGATTTTGTTAATTTTGGATTTTTTCCGTTTGGGATTTTGTTTTTCGGGATTTTGTACAAGATCCGTTCTTCGGGGAGATGTAATTTCTGGAAGGTGTTTTTCGTGGAGGTGTATAGGATGCAAATTATACACGTGATCCTTGATGGCGAGAAATCAGGCTAGTACTTTCCCCCGAGAAAGCCAACGTACTTCTTTATGAAAAAGAAGTTCCACGTACTGTTCATCCACCTCGTTCAGCAATTGGCGAAATTCTCTTCTTTTCAAAGCTGTAGCACGTATATTATTCACTCATTTCAGGATCATTGACATGACGTTTTTCATCTGCAATGACTTCCCGCTGAGAGATTGCTGATGAATTAGGCAGTGATATTTCATCACTGTTCTTCCTAGAAACTGATCTAACTTATCGCAGAATCCAACTTTACATCCCATCATAGCTGGAGGTGCGTCAGTACAAGCACCGGTCAACTTGTCGCACTGCTAGTTCATTTTTTCGGCACATTTTTTGAAAGCAATAAAAATATCAACTCTACGCGTTCGCCCCTTCACAACAACAAGACCGCGTAGCTCCTCTTTTACCTTCAACTTTTGATTCACAACCCTCCCGAATATGGCTAGTTGGGCTGCATTTGTAGCATCAGTACTTTCATCCTATGCGATCGAAAAGAAGACAGCATCCTCCTGAGATTGTATTAACAGCTCTCTCGCATCTTCTGACGTCATTTCTACCCGTGTGGTCACCGTGTTATCAGAAAACGATATACCATTTGCGAATGCACTAGCTTTGTCACCCAGATATTTCGTCACAATATGCAACGTACCTGACTTGATAATCTCTTCTCTCTCCACCATAAACCTTTTCTTTTTGATTATCAACAAAGCGAGCTTGAATGAAGCAGATGTTTGATCCTTCACCCGTTTGTCGCCACTGCTGAACATGTTTCCGCGGTAATCAAGTTCTTCGCCAACCGGATAGTTCGCGAATAAAATTCGTTTGCGTTTGATAGTGGCGGTTGATGTTGCATTTTTTTGGAAACCTCACGGTAACATTGCAAACCAAACATAGTGCCTTTCCGTTTTTCTCAATGGTTAAATAGCTCAATGTCCAATGTCCATTGTCGTGGCATTCCCTGCAGCTTTAAGCCTTTCTCTTCGCTGCCATCTCCGATCACACAAAATAACCTTCAACGGAATCAGAAACTCACAAAATTTACGGAAAGACGCAGTCGTTTTGACCAAACAAGATCAAATGGCACGTACTAACTCACCAGTACAAATCAGCACTATTGTTTTGGAATATGACAAAATAAGCAAGTTTTTAATTGTCAACCTTTTTACGTGAGGCTTTGCAGTGGTGTTCATGAAAAAGATCAACACCATTTCGTAATAAAATATATCACGGTTGTTATCAAGACTTTTATAAGGTAATAATATTCGTGATACAAGTTATTGTAAAGCAATAGCCAATAATTATTACGCAATGGTGTTGAAAATTTTCATCAACACCATTGCAAAGCCTTATGTAAAAAGTTTGTGTTTTGATTGTTTCTTCACTAGACTTGCTTTATGCAAAACCTTGTTGCGTAATAAAACGCTTGCACAGGCTGTGGTTTGAAGCACCGTTGTAGGTTCGACACAGGTTTGAGACATGGATATTGGCTTGACATTTCAGACATATATAATATTCTTTGGATTTCGGAAAGGGCTCGCGGACAAGAAAAATGTGCCTCGCGAGCCACGGGTAAAAAGGAACAAGCAAGATTTCCAACTTCGAGTGAAAAGTTTTCTTGCGTGTTGTGTTCAAACGCCTTATTGTTCTCTTGCTGTCTCTTTCTCTCTGTCGGTGTTTTGATAAACTTTAATAGTCGTTGAGATGTTGAACCTCTCTGAGTCCAAAAGTTGGCGAATAAATGCGTCAGCCCTCAGTAAAGTGTCGAACGTATTGAAAGCGCTCAGTCCCATCTTTTTAGATATCAGAGACAATTCGGGGTTACGATTTCTATACACCCCCAATCTGAGAAGATACGACGCTGCAATCATGGACATTGGCCACCGAACTTCTGGCTTTTTGCTCGTTGTTCCACCCCATCTGGATGCGTTTGAAATTGAGGGTGGATGCAGTGCGGATTGCATTGGTGGAGTAAGTTGGAAAGCCTATTAATTACCAGGAATATGTGCATAAGATAAAGAAACGTTTAAAACTTATGTTCACTAACTTTTAGGTTTCTACGATCTATCGTTTGTGAGATATTTCATTCAAAGTTTATAAGATCTCCCAAAGAGTGTTGTCAGTTAAAATCTAGCTTCTTAGGAATTGCAATAAACTTGTAAAAATAAGCCTGTTGCAACACTCTTTGATGTTGAAGCCTTGCATTCAGATTCTTTTAAAGAAGTTGCGGAAAATATCCTAAACATTATTTTAGAAAAAATGAAATTTTAACTGGCAACACCGTTGGAAAAATCTTCGAAACTTTGAAATAAAGTATCTCAGAAACAATAAGTTGTAGAAACCTGAAATTTGGTAAAGATATTGGTACTTGGAGAAGACATGGTTCTGATTTTTCTTTATCTTTCGCACATAACCCTAATTGGATGCTTCACTCTGTGGTGGGTCAACAGGACCGCGCTCCGATTGCAGGTTAACCGGTTCGGTTGAACAACCTATGAGCTGCCATGGTCTGTTGACTTAAGAAGCTATCGGTTCCAATCATTTCTTGCTAGTGGGTATTTTGCTGCTAGCTTTCACAACGTCATTGGCTGGAGCAGGAACTGCGACAACTCCCTTTAATTGCCAAAAAACTAGATTATTAACAATATTGCAATTAACTGGTAGTTTTTATTTTTTGGCGATAACCTACACTCTTAGAAAAAAGATGGCTGAGTAAAATCGTATTCAACATCTTGCAATCAGTGGCGGATCTAGAAAATTTTGGTGGGGGAGGATTTTAAGCACAAATTCGGTTGTCTTCGAAATTGAGAGTGATTTTTCGGCTGAAATCAGAAATTTGAACTTTTTTCCTCCCAAAATAAGGTGGTCTCCAAAAAAAAAAAAAAAAAAAAAAAAAAAAAAAGGTCTTCACCGAAATTGAGAGTGATTTTTCGGCCGAAATCAGAAATTTGAACGTTTATTCTGCCCAAAATAAGGTGGTCTCCAAAAAAAAAAAGAAGGTCTTCACCGAATTTGAGAGTGATTTTACGGCCTAAATCGTTAGGTTTAGACTGGTGGGGGGGATGCATCCCGTTATGGAGCCTAATTTTTCGAAATGGAGGCTGATTTTTCGGCCCAAATCGTTACTTTTAGGCTGGTGGGGGGGATGCATCCCCCCATCCCCCCCCCTAAATCCGCCACTGCTTGCAATTACGTCACATTATGTACACTCTTGCAATACGTTGGCTATTAATTGCTTTTGGAACTAAATGGGTATTCGAGCAATTAACTCGAAACTAATGTTTAGAGTTCAATAACAAACTCAAAACGGTGCCTACTAAATGACGGGGAGAATTCATGCGGAGCATTACAGCAAGAATCGAACCTGGTGGCTTCGTCAGTAGTGTTCAGAGTCCAACCATTTAATTCTAGTCAAATTTTTGACTGTTGATCAAAATGTTGGAAAAAACCTAAAATGTATTCTCACCAAATTTGAACTTTCTACATCTAGTGTTTTCAAGATATTACAGTTCAAAATTAAAAATTTTTGTTTTACTTCAGTGTTGCCATTTTGCAGTATTGTGACAGAAGATTAACTTTTGGAAAGTTAGCTTGAATGTAGTAGAAAAGCAGCTAGTAATTTACCATTCTAATGCATTATTTTGTTTTAACTACAATACTGCCGAAAACACATAGAGATTTACAATGATGCAGCAACTTTTCGAAATTTTGTTTTTACAGTACTACAAACTTTACAGTAACTTCTGCAAAATTTCGAGGTGAAAAAGGCTTTCTAAGTGGAAATATAAATTGTCATATCTTCGGAACGGAAAGTCGTTGAAAGCTTAAATTTGGTGAAGTTAGTTCTCAGATCTGTTAAGAGTTTTTGAGAGAAAACCGCGGAGAAAAAATATCGTTGACCTGAATTCCCTTTTAACTACCACACTACAAGGCTTCGCAGACAACTATTCATGTTCGTGGTTTTGCAGGCGATGAAATCAGCCGGTGTCAGCGAAATCCACATTTTCAACACGTTTCTTCACTCGCATTTAGCAGGAAGGAAGCTGAAGCTAAGGCATATAAGGTTCGAAGACTTTATGGGCTCTTGCTACTATGGCTCTAAGTTATCCAACAAAAGCTCTAAAGACAAATTTGTCTCCGAAATGTTTTGAAGTACGATTAAAAATTAAAAAAAAAACACAAAAAAACAATGCAAAGAATCCTAAGACTTTGGGTAGTAGTGGCTCGTGCTATTTCCGTATTTAGGACTACTGCCATCCCATTTCCCAGTAAGTTTGAGTCCTTTCGGTACATTTAAGGTTTGCAATTTTTAGTAGTTTGAGATCTAATGTGGCTATTTTCTTCTACTCGATCTTAAACTGTTACTTAAATTTTAGAAACGGAGTGGAGCTTCCACCGGTCGCCAAAGACGACTCCTACGACTTTAATTACCAGAGGGGGAGGATTCACAATCCGGAGAAAACAGTGCGCATCGGAGATGATTTGCTGACAGTGTGCGAGTACACTTCCAGCCAACAAAATAGACCCGTCTTGGTGAGTTCCATATGCGTGTGTATAGAGTCACATTTGTTCAGTTTTTTATTTGACAAAAAATAAAACAGTAATGAATTTTCTTAACGTACTACTCAATTTTACTACCAGTTAATTGCAATACTCAATTTTACTTCATGAGCTGTGGATTAAGTGATCTCATGCGCATGATCGCCAATATGGATTACTGTACAATATATCCACGAAATCGTGCTGCACGAGATAAAAAACACGTTTACGTTGTTAAACGTGTGAAAATACTCGTAAAATATACGCGGGTGCGATTTGTACCATATTTCTGCCCAGATGCTCAGCAAACATCGGCAAAATGCAAACAAGTGAGAGCACTGCTGGATTATGCTGATTCATAATGTTTGCTGTTATCAGCAGCCCTGATCTCTCTGCACATACTAGAAATCAAATTCCAGCCACTACACTGTTGCTGAGAAACCCAAAATAAGGCTTTTAGGCGAATTTGCACTTGTGGTACGTGAAGAGAATTAAAACACGAGTAACATTATAGCGTATAGAAATAAACAAAGCCAGCAAGCTATTTTTAGTATTAGAGCTTTCCTTTTTTAGCTCCTGAACATAAAACTGACCTTTTTTTATATACGTTGTTTATTTAATCATAATCAACACTCTCTCTTGCTCTTTGTGTAGGGAGGATTGGAAACAACACAGGAGATGTGTCTTGCGTTCTTTCTTTACTACCCTCGGATTCCTCTCAATGTCTGCACATCGGCTCCTGGGGGGACGGACCAAATTCTGTACGATACATTGGGCATCAATGAAGTAAGGTAAATAATAATTTAATTTGGCCCAGCAGCGTCAATTGCCCTTGGGAGAGAAAAAGCGGCTGCTGGGAAACTCAATTGACCGAACGTCTGGTTACTTTGTTAGTCATGAAAAGGTTGTAGGCTCCCCAGTTAAAATGCTGCAGTGGCAATCCGTCGTTGTGTTCTCTGGAAAGAAGAAACGCCTATTTTCCGTCGAGTCGTAGCACAAATAACCAGGACACTCGTGTCTTGTAATTTTACCAAAGATTTACACACTGAACGGAAAATGACTACTACAGTACAATCGTATAGACGGAAGCAGAAAGTGAGAATGAGCACGATAGTAAGTTGATGCACCATCTTGTATATTTACTTCTGAGTGTGAAACGCTCGACTGAATATGTTTTTAGGGAAATCAACACTCAGGCATCGTTTATAACCAGAAATCTTAATGACCGCTTAGTGACATCACCGATCGACAAAGCCAATCAAAGCGTTGCTGACGTCATTAGTGCGGTGTGTATATTGCAAACTATTACTGTTAAGAGGTTCTTGCCAATTTTCAAGGTCGAGAGCTGATCTTTTTACCATCCTGAGGTCCGAGAATAATTTGAACAGGCTGTTTTTGTTATCATAGGCAACTGCGATTATTGGAGATAATATAACTTGATTTAAAAAAGAATATTTCGGCAAAGTCGTATTTCGAGGGGGGAAACTCAAATCAAACCTTTTATTATACTCGCTGTACGTCGCAGGGTATAACAAGTTTATGGAGTCCATCTCCGCGTCATTGCGCCCGGGCAACACAGCTCTTTTCGAAGAAATGTCGCAGCGGTGGCGAGCCGCTGGTAACACTGTGTCCGATTTGACCGGGCCAAGATTTGAACCTCAGACCTCCCGCTCCAGAGACGAACGCGCAATCGCTCGACAACTGACCGGTTAGAGGGAAGCTCATTTTTTACTGTTTTATCGTTATTATCACATTTCAGCCAGAAACAATGCCTCCGATTATTATTAGGACCTCAACAGCTCCTCGCCCAGCCCAATCTTTTTCTTTGTTTTTTGTCTTCACCGTGTACTTTACAAAATTGACCTAAATTTTTGCCAAGGATACATTTTGGTCTTTTCCTGACAATTATAATTCTAACGGTCGCTTACGTTTTCAGTATCCTTGGGATAACGAATCCGGAAAAACGCTTGAAAGAAGACTGAAGTCGTCTTTCCGATCTCAACGGTGCGTTGGACCCCAGCCCAATGTAAACGTGAGTACAACGAAAAAAGTACCACCGAGCACAAAAATGACGAAATATAGAATCATCTACAGATTTTTTGAGATACTGCAGGATAAATCGAGCTGCGGGGTTGCTTGGGCTTTCTTAAAGATCTGAGCTCGAACCGCATAAAAGCCTTCACCCAAGCAACATAAAGGCAGTCATGGACGAGCGTAAAAAGCGTGCCTAAAGCCGCAAAAACGATACTTTCAATATGTTAGCACGAGAAAAGATAAAAAGATTGTAACAGCAAGGTTACAAAACCTTGACATACGAGGTACGTTCGAATGCAAACACTTTCTGCACAAAACCAACAAAATAAAATTTTAACTAGTGAATCTGACACTTTGCACCAGTCTAATCACACCCACTCGCAGCACCTATTTTTGGGTTTAGTTTACAAGCCTTACGAGTTTGACTGGCTAAATGGGCCATCACTAGGCTCAGTCCTACTTCAAATAATCCCTATTCGTGTCTTTCCGAAGCCTACAACAACATATTGTCCGTTCGGAAAAGACATTTTTTACCAATACAATCAAAACCTAGGTTTCATTATGTTTGTAACACCTTGCATTGAGAACTTAAATCACAATGCTGGAATTGTTTACTGTTTAGATTTCCAGTTACCGAGCTCCTATCCAGATCCAGGAAGAATACGTTGAACCAACGATGAGCTGTGTGGCGCCAACTAGCGGCTTTGCTACCGGATTTGATGCAGAAACTTGCGGAACTGACTAAAGAGTAGTTGAGATGGAACTTACTGATACTTGGGCAAATTTTGTCATTTCTTTGATTAGACATGCAAATATAACTAACGTGCAAGCACAAATTGTCTATTTTTACCTAAGCCGGATGAAAGAGTGTATAGTCGTATTCCATTACAACGAGTGAGAAATCGTGACAGATTTCCTTGGTTTTGTTTAACGGAACCTCAAAAAAATCAATGATAAGTAACTTCCACAAATTATCAATAATGGTATCACAATGAGGATCTTCATTGCGTTAAGTTTTGTTTCATTACTTTTTCACGTTACGTCACGTCAATCAAGCTTTCGCGAAAGTTTACGCATATCGTTGTAAACTGCAATGAATTGCGCAATCGCTGCAAATCTCAAGCTTTGTAGCAGCGAAGCGCTCGTGTTTTTGATTCTCCAGCTCATGAGCTACAAAAGGCATTAGAGATTAGACAATGACACAAAGTGACGTCACAATAAGAGTGATAAGCATGCTTAAAATCACGTTAAAAACTTAGTATAATGAGCGAAGAGCTGCACCGTAAGTTTCGATACTCTGGTTTCCCTTGTTTCATGCCTAGACCTTTCTGAAACCGAGCAAACAATTAATATTCACTTTAAATCTTTGGTTTATCAACTAAATTATGAGTTTTTGATCAAAAAAATGAACAAAACTAGTCGGTTAGTTACATGGTAACTGGTGCGCTTCTGAAATGGGAGGTCTGAACCAGGGATGTGGAAGCGGCAATTTTTGAATCGCTTCCGCTTCCACCCTTACCGCTTCCACTTCCACCCTTTGCGCTTTCGCTTCCACCACTTTATGACGTAATTTTTGCTCAAAAATTTTTGATCTTAAAATTTTTTGATTTTGATCTTAAAATTTTTTGGCAAAAATTTTTTCCGGATAAGATAAAACAGCTTTGTTATCATCATTTTAAAAACATAATATGGAAGCAAATTATATAATTGTATTCGGTGGTTTGTCATCGCAAGGATCTGCGTATGGGCGTAGTCAGGATTTCGGATCTAGAGCGGCCCTAAAGCAAAAAGTCCAATCTCATGGTCGTTATGTTTCAGCTGATGCGAATTTCTCTGAACACTCACCCAGAAGTTTATAATAATGAGCAATTATTTGGGGTCTGGAGACGGATTTCCAAGCGCTTGGGATAATAACTCATTTCAATTGCATCTGCGCTGTTAAGCGCAAATCTTTACTTGGCTATTATAATTAGGTAGCCCTAGGGCGAAGCTTTCACACTTGCAGAGTTTTTTTAAGTAACTTGTTTGTGTATTTGAATAAGATTTCTATTCAATTCTATTCAAATAGAATCAAATTCTATTTGAATAAGATTGATAATGACTTTAGTTAAAGTCGAAACGTCTCGAAATAGAATGATCCATTTTATCCTGGCTCTGGTTTTTTTGTCTAAGTTGTTTGTGTATGTATGTGGTTAAGTGGTTTTCTCCAATTTTTGGGGGCAACGTGTACTTTTAGGACAGCAAAAGAAAAAAACATTGCAAGAATTACGCGGTTATACACAGTATCACTAAAATAATTTTTGTAGCAAACGGTACTTGGCTATAATTAAGACAAGCATTATAACATCATTGTTAAAAGTCACACAATATTAAACTTTGTTTGAGAGACGTTATGATGTTCTGCTTTGTTTGCGTTAGAAGAATATATTATCGCAATGAAAGAATTAAAATGCTGGAACTGGAAACTTTGTTTTTGTTGGTGAATATACTGTGTTATACGATTATGGCCCAGCAAGACTTTAAAAAAATGGGCAAAGCCCAATTTAGAACATTTTTGAGATAATCTTTAACTTTTAGGACTAAAATAGAGAATTTTTGGAAACTTATAATTTTAAAAATGGGTTGGTTAGCTACGTGGTTCATCTTTGAGTTGATAGGGGTGGGGGCTGCTGCGGTTCTAACTGAACCACAAGCATTTCAAAATGTTGCTTTGCAAATGATGATCAATCAAACATTCACTTTTCGACGTATATTTCACAAAAAATTGCATCACATTCACGTTTTTGACGTTCGATACAGTACCGTCGCTACGGCGGGGCAAGGGGGGGCCGTGCCCCCTCTAACGGCTGCTTGTGCCCCCCTCCATTTTGGTTTACTAAAAATACTGTTTTTGAAACATCACGCAACAACAAAACAACAGACAATGATTGAAAAAAGAATAATTACGTTCAGACATAATTTTTCTTGACGTTTTCGCGATTCTTTGCAAAATACCTTGCCACCAACTGCTGTATATAAATCTGACGCAATATTCTTATTAACACGCCTTCACAAATGTGTCGCGGAAGACACATGTAAGCCAGCAAAATCGTTACCGGTACTTCGTTAGTGATTGTGACATGAAACAATACGTGAAAAAATGTTTTTCAAAGACCGGCTGTTTTGAGTTTTAGAGCACACTCAAGATTTTAAGGTCACAGTCAGAGGCGCAACTAGGGTGAAGGGGCTTAAGCCCCTTTGCCAAGTCACTTAAAAAAATTTATCTCAAAATACAAGCGTTTAAACGTACTTTAGACTTGACCTGAAGTGAGGGGGGTTTGAAGGTGGTAAGCAATTTAATTCTTTAAAATGACTTCTGACTTTTAGGAATTTAGTAATTCACATGGCTTCAAAAAGAGCAAAATGTGATTAAAATGGCGCTAAAATTGCGTTTTTTGCTGCAAAATCGCAAAAATTGCCCAGCGGCTGGGTCTCCGCCCCCAGCTCCCCGTCCACAGTCACTAAATATTTAGTGACCATGCCCGTCTATGACACGCTTGAGTTTTATCAGTTTGTTTCAGCACGGGGGCTAAATCAGGCAGTTTTTGTGCAAAAAAATTTACTTTTGGTTCACCCCTCATAGCAAAATCCTGGTAGCACGTCGGGTAGCATTCACTGCTGTACATAGATTGTTCAAGCGATTGTGGGCGGCAGACGAAACGAGCTCAGAAACGCTGCCGGCTTTTATTTTAAAATGGCGCATAATTGTAGCCGTACAAGATCTGAAGATCAGTTTTTATAAACAAATTTTATTGCCCCCCACTTTTAGCTAGTGCCCCCAAACTTCGTTTGCTCTGGCGACGGAACTGGTTCGATATGAATGGCCAAACTGAAAACGGTACCCTTTTACCACTTCCAGAAAAATTTGCGGCTTCGACCGCTTCCGCTTCCACATTCCTGTTCTGGAGTGGGTTCAATTTTCGAGGCGATCAAATTGGACAAAGTGTCGCAATCGTTTCGCCACTATTGCTGCATTTTTTTCGCAAGAAGCTTCGTTGACAGCAGACGAAGCGGCTCAGAATGGGCTTATTAATTCGTTACACCTTTTCGGCGTAAGAAGTGCACACATTCAACATTTGATTTTGGTAAGGTCTTCGAGCCAAACTGCAACCAGTGAGCAAAGCCACTAGTGACCCACTCTTCTGTAACAGTCTTCGTCTGTCTATTGATTCGTATTTTTCCTTACCAACAAACTTATTAGAAATTAATCAAAGCAAATATGTTTCCGTTTATCTCGGAACAAAAGCTTCCCGTATGACCAACGAATGTCTGTTACTGTGCAATAAGTCAACAAAAGATAACCACTGAAAATAACGGACGCGTTGCGTTCACCAAGATAGTTATTCATAACCACTTCGTACTACCGATGAGTTTATGTATTGATTTTGACGTTTCGCTTCCCAAACCGGGAAGCTTCTTCAGAACAATTTTCGGCAGTGCTGCCTTTGCAGTTACAAAAAGATAAATGAGAAAAAATAAAATAACAGCAGAAGATAGGTAACAGTAAAAACATACGAACATCACAGTGGTTGTACTATTATACCCAAAAACATTAAAGTGATGGAACAATAACATTATATAATATTGAAAATTATTTCACTAGCAGCGTGAAAAAATTTAATAATATTTATAATAACTAGGCTGCTTTAACAGTGTGAGAAAATATGAAAAGGATCTATTGCAAAGCATTATTGTTCCGTTACTCTTATGTGTGTTTGGAAGTCGTAGTACGGAACAGGTACAGCGAAAACTCGTCCCAATCAGCAATTTAACACTTCGGTGAATGCATGAAAAGGCTACGGTTTCTAATAACAAAAAACAAAAACAAATTCGGCGCAAAAGTTCACGATACACAAAACAGCACAATTGCAACTGAAGCTCACCAACTGTATGTGGCTCCAAACACAACGACGTTACACAAATGGTCGTGCGAAAACTTCTGAGACACACAAGTCTACAAACAAAAAATATGCGTTCAGCCGTAATAACGATACTGCAAAAGCCAACTATAGCTTCTATACTCGAACACAACATCTTACCGGTGCACACTACCGCCGGCTCCAGCATTCGACCGACTCTTGCCGAACAATTATGATGAGCAATCTACAAAAGATATGCACTAATCTACTCATAAATGCAATTCATAGAGGCAACTTAATAAGCACAAGGCGACTTAATACGCTCACATTAACACAAACAAGTAACCAACGCTAACAGCAGTCAGTCTAAACTAGAAGAGACTCATGCCAACTAGTACGATTTTAAATATTCACATTTTCAACCCAGTTCTAAAGTACCAATATAACCCTACGCTAATCAGCTCCCGAGAATACCGAACCGCGGTCCTACAAATAACATGTCGCTAATAATTACAGGCTCGGGCAGTGTCATGAAAAATAAAAAGGGCCAATAGTAATGTATAATTACTCCTAAATACACAAAAGCAATCAACTTACTCGCTGATAAAAATTTTCCTTGCTACGGTTTCCTATGCAGCTAAAAAAGAACTTTATCTAGCATACTTAGCATAGACCAAGCTAAGTTAAGTGACGTCATTAAGTACACATACAAATTGACTACAGCAGTATCTCATCACGCAACAATGAGCACATAATCACAAGTCTCGGCCAAATTCTAAATTAACGTGAATAGGATGTTACAATCAAGGATGGCAGTACGGTACGGTACGTAGGTACGGTACGGTACGCCTCAATTTTTGCCAAGAAGTACGGTACGCTGGTACGCTACGCTTTTTTTGTAATGGTACGGGTACGCTACGTTGGTACGGTACGCCTTTTGTGTGATGGTACGGGTACGGTACGTTGGTACGCTGTTTGAATTTCAGAATTTGCCTACTAAACGTTTTATGTGCAAAGTGCGGCCGTCAATGAAGATTCGTGCGACAGTGCCCGACGTGCATGTAGTCAAGGCTATTCTCAAGTAATGATTATTATAGCCTGGTAATTTGTGGTTAAAATTGCATTATAATGTCACAAGTCACACTCACAACAGTCACAAGTATGTCCAATTGTGATGTCATAACTATTGTCCATAGATGCTAGGGCTATGTGGCATGTCATATGTTGAAGAAAAATTTGAACGGAAATAACTGCGATACTTTAGCTCATGGCGTACAATAGTACAGGCCATTTCCCATTTCATCGTGCAAGCGTCGAGTAAAACTGGAGGAGGCTATGAAATTTTCCTTCGTGTTTTCGGCTTCGCCTCTGTGACAAATTGATGAAAGCAATTGAAACGTAACGCGCGTCATCCTAAAATGACCAGAAAATCTACTAATAACAATTTTTCGAATGCCGTGTTAGAATTTTCTCGGTTCTACAGAGTCAGCAAGCAGCAGTCTTACATATAAAGGAACTGTAATACAAGTTAGTTAACTGTTGAATAATTTTGGTTAAACGAAAGACAGTTTTAAGTTAAGTGATACAGAACATCTGGACATCAGTAAAAATTAATTGAAACTAAAATGTGTTGTAGAAATTTATTCACTTCCGTTGACAATCTAAATTTTGAGGTTGAAAATTTAAAGTCTGCAAACGAAATACTGATTGATAAGTTACAAACATTGGAGAGAATAGTTAAGAGTTATGAATAATAAACCAGATAAAGAAGAATATTATGCCTTTCAAGTTTAAAGTGCGATAATTTTGCGACTTGTTTTCACTGTTCTCTGTTACGTTTTCACGATATATTTGTGTTCTATCAAATACCGTACTTTAATTATTATTCATACCAGCACTATTAACTTATTATCTTCTATCGTTGCTGAGCAAAATCAGAGCGAAAGAGATTATTCCGTACTGCGGTTTCGCATAAAAAATATGTCGATTTGACAGAACATCAAATAAAATGTCTTCCGGAATGTAGTTTTGTTACAATGGTATGGTTACGATATGTTGAACGAACACTGAAACAGAATAGACCTTTGGCAATAGGAATGTTAAAGTCTGATGCAGATAGTTTTTACGCATTCTGTGGAGATGCAGATAAGTTTTTAATAAACTTGGCGAAAGTTTAATAAATGCGATTTTTGAAGCAGGAAAGACGAAAAGTATTTTATTTTATTAACTTGAATTGCATTGATTAAATTAAAAAATTATTATATATAACTTTTTTTGGATGGAATGGATCAAAAACAGTAGCGTAGCCAGGGGGAGGGGCAAGGAGCTATAGACTCCCCCTCATTGGCCTGCCGACCAAAATGCAGAATAAAGGAAATACCACGTTTTTAGCACTTCTGAGACTGTATTTTACACCGGAATAAACTAAAAAAATGATTTAAAGCATAACTTGAAATGTTTATTTAGGTGGGTAATTTGTCAAAAACAAAACTTGTAAATCAGAAAAAAATTTGAAAAATAGCCAAAAATTGGTATTGAATTTTGATCGCTTATTGAAAAATGCTTAACATGGGAATTATCAAAAAATATATAAGTTCAGGAATGTGGGAGGGGGATTTTTTGGTATTACTATAGTTAATTACCAATCACTTCTCTCAAACTTCGTTTCTTTAGCCCCCCAAATTATATCTTTCTCTATAAAATATAGACGAAACAAATTACTCCTTCAGAGTTTTATTGAACTGCCAATATTGTATTTTACGATTTATCAGCTTGTAAATAAGAGAACTGAAATTCTAGCAACAGCTATCTCCCACATGGCCCATATATGCAACTAGTATAATCATGTTTTCGCACTGCTAATTTCTATGCCACGTTTTAATAGCATTAATTACTATCAAAATGAGCCTAAATATAAGATATTTTTCCTAAAAAAATACAAAATTTTCGAGCGCTGTGTCTCCGGCGGCTGGAGGCTTTGCCCCTAGACCCCCCCCAGCCTGTGACAGATGGGGGCTTCGTCCCCACACCCCCAAATCTCTTTAACAGTCCTCAATTGCACATTTTTGGCTACGCGCCTGATCAAAAACATGCCGAACAAAGTTTGCGCGAGGTCAAGAACAGAAATCATCACCATTTAAATTTGTGATTATATACAATTTGTGCTTATAAATTTTATCATCCCCCCAACAAATTTTCTGGATTCGCCACTGCAAGGAAGGCAGTACGGTACGGTACGCCTCGATTTTTGTTAAGAAGTACGGTATGCTGGTACGGTACGCTTTTTTTGTAATGGTACGGGTCGTTAGTACGGTACGGTTCAAGGTGCGAGGTACGTAGTACGCAAATTCTGAACGTACCGTACCGTACTGCCATCCTTGGTTACAATTATGTACTAGAAAAGGTTTTTAGCTCCTCAGAGATTTATATACGGACAGAACAATTAACCCATCATTGCGATTTAAAACGTTCAATTCCAAAGATTTTTGGTTTATCAAATAACCTTCTGCTATCCGACGCTTGTGCCGGTGTGGTTCCCTCCTTAATATTTTAACATTATCCCAATCTATAAAATGATCATTTTCTGCGACATGCTAACACAGTGCAGACTTTTTCAGGTCAAAATTCTTCACCGCATCAATATGCTCGCGTTTTCTAGTTTCTAAGCTTCGGCCTCTTTCACCGATGTACACCGCATCGCAGTCACGACAAGAAATTTGATAAACAAGGCCCGACTTTTCTTTGTCCAAAACTTTGTCTTTGGGCTTACAAAAAATATTAGACAAGACACAAACAGGCTTCATAGCCACCCCTCACCAACTTGCTTCAAAACACGCTTAATAGGCTCGGTGAGATTCTGCACATAGGGAACCACATTGAGATTCTGCACATTAATTGTTCCATTGTTCCATTTAATTGTTCCATCTATTTAATTGTTTAATTGTTCCATTTAATTGTTTGTTTGTTCCATTTAATTGTTCCATTTAATAGCCACCCCCCACCACCACACCAACTTGCTTGCATATAGGTGCTTGCATATATCCACCACACCAACTTGCTTGCATATATTGCATACCACACCAACTTGCACATAGGGAACCACAGTGAGATTCTGCACATTAATTGTTCCATTTAATTGTTTAATTGTTCCATTTAATTGTTCCATCTCGGTGAGATTCTGCACATTAATTGTTCCGTCCGTATATAAATCTCTGTGGAGTTAAAAACCTTTTCTAGTACATAATGCTTTGCAATAGATCCTTTTCATATTTTCTCACACTGTTAAAGAAGCAGCCTAGTTATTATAAATATTATTAAATTTTTTTACGCTGTTAATGACATAATTTTTCAATAGTCGTCTTCTTTTTTTTTCACGCTGCTAGTGAAATAATTTTCAATATTATATAATGTTATTGTTCCATCACTTTAATGTTTTTGGGTATAATAGTACAACCACTGTGATGTTCGTATGTTTTTACTGTTACCTATCTTCTGCTGTTATTTTATTTTTTCTCATTTATCTTTTTGTCACTGCAAAGGCAGCACTGCCGAAAATTGTTCTGAAGAAGCTTCCCGGTTTGGGAAGCGAAACGTCAAAATCAATACATAAACTCATCGGTAGTACGAAGTGGTTATGAAAAAGATAACCACATTCTACACTAGTCAGCTTGGCGTGCGGAAGTACAAATTAGCACAGCAAAGTTGCAGACTTTTTGCTGCGTTTCGCACAGTTTGAGAAGGAGTTACTGTAAATTTTGCAAGTGATGGCTTAAAAAAACCAGCTTGATTTGAAACTTGACTGAGTATTGACAGCAATTGAACAAAATTCTACACCACTAATTAACCTTACTTGCAATTTAACAGCTTTGATAAGCAACTGAAAGCAATTGGCCCAAAATTTTCGGTTAGATGTTTGACCTTGGAAAGCGGCTTATAGCTGTTTAGATCTTAATGTGCAAAGAGTCAATGATAGAATATCGGTTCTTGAATCTAGTATAAATGCTAAAATTGAAGAAATCGAAGAAAAGGAGGAGACAAAAACTGGTGTTGACGCAGAGCTTAGACATAAGCGTTATCAGCTTGAACAGGAAAACATTACGCATGAAACCTATAGCAAGCGTCTCAATTTACTAGTACACAGATTCGAAGAAAAAGTGAGATAGAAATCAAACAGCAAACAAAAATTATATTTGAAACATTTTTAACTGAAATACCCGAGTTGGAAACAGATGCTGTTGACATAGTAGACCTGCATCGCTTACTGCAACACCCTATTTTAAAAAATAGAATCCTTATTAATCGACCTACAATTGTTAAAGTTCAGAAGTTACACAGCAGATTTAAAACTAAAACTTTTTTTCACTACTTTGAGGTGGCACTTCCTCACCTATCTGCTATCCCATTAGGCTGGTGTTTCATCAGCATCTGAATTTACACATAGCCTATCCTGGCAGCCCACCAGAACCTTCAAACCACACACGAGGGCAATTTCTGCACTTGCCATCGTGCCCTCTTCTCAGATTACTCTGGTCAAAGTCTGACAACAAGGTCACCAGAAAGAGGATTCTCGACCAGTAGCACACTGGCACTCCACTTAGCTCAACCGCATTTCGCTAGCATCACTAAGCATGGACACCATATATCACATCACATATTGCCCTCGTGTGTGGTTTGAAGGTACGATTGCAAGTGCAGAAATTGCCCTCGTGTGTGGTTTGAAGGTTCTGGTGGGCTGCCAGGATAGGCTATGCGTGAATTCAGATGCTGATGAAACACCAGCCTAATGGGATAGCAGATAGGTGAGGAAGTGCCACCTCACAGTAGTGGAAAAAAATGAAAAAAAAATTGTTAAAGTTTTAACTACTTTTGACAAAGACATCATATTTCACAACGGCGAAAAGCTGATAAATTACAATGAAGGCAGAGATTCTCCGGTCTTTATTACTGACCATCTACCTAACGTAATAATAAAAAATCGATGCTATCACAATTTCTAGCTGCTAAAAAAGAGAGCAAGCAAAACCAAATGGGCTGCTTACGACGGAAAATACTGCTTATATATAATCAATAAACGCATTGAACCCCCCAAGTAGTCCAAAAATATCATATTTTCTAGTCTGAGATTCAATCAAAATTTGGCAGTAGCTTAATCTGGCACCTCGTACCTGTTTTGTTACTTCGTCGTGTGTGCTTGACTGCCTAACTTGACAAAGTTCTGACTTTACTTTTTTCTAATGTTTAGAATGTATTTCATATTAATGTAGCTAATGCCAGCTTTGATATAATATAAATCTTGGTCGCTTTGCTGGGTAGAATTGCTCGTTTTCACAAAATCTTGCCTTTCATCTCTTGATTTATTATTATACGCAGTACACAAAATTGAATCTGCTGTTGTCGGTCTCTTAGCGACACGATCGAGTTACGTTCAACTGCTTTCGCCTTCCTTAGACGCAGCGCAAGCAACTCCCTTTGTGACTATCGTATACTGGAGTGATTTAACTGGTTTATGATTATGATTGCCACGTCTTTATTTTACTCTCTATATATCGAGTATGCACTACCCAAGATGCTAACTATCATCAATATCAAACATTAGTTCTGGGCCTTTGGTTAATATATTGGTTGCAATGGATAACGATACCGAGCCTGTCAATTTTGCAAAATGTAAACCAGACTTGTAAATCGGGCAAGGCTTTTCGAATCGGGTTCGGGCCTAAAGTTGACAAAAATTTCGGGCTTGATTTGGGCCAGAGACGTTCTTTTTGTCTTAGGTATGCAAAAATATAATCAAAGTAACTTGTCAACATTGCTAAACTTTTCAGACCTTACTTAACTTTCGTTGTTTTTCGGGCATGAATTAGGCTTCAAATTAATTTTCGGGTTCGGGCTGGGTTCGGGCTTATATTTTCGGGTTCGGACCTGAACTAGTCGGCCGTTTACAAATCTGGTGTAAACTCGGCAATTATCAGACTAAGGGTTAATCTGATTACGTGTCAGAGCAAAGCTTGCCGAGTTGAATACGTGCAAGCAATAATTTAATCAAAACTGTAGAGTGTAGAATTATACTTTGTTTTGTGCGAAAGTGCATGCAAATTGTCTGTAATGATGCTGTGGTGTAGAACTGAAATAGCTGCAAGCAACAGCGCGGTTAATCACAATTGGAAGTTGCACGAACTTCTCGGTGCGAGTCGACTGGCTGACGATGAAAATGAAAAACTTTTTTGACTTATCCGAATCTGCATTTAATTGTTTGCATGAGAATATTGCCGAATGTAATTATTTCGATTTTCCTTATTCCGATATTCCTAATTCCACCGACAGCAACAGAAAAACAGTATCCCTGTTTCAAATTAACATAAGATTTTCAAACAAGCTTGATAATTTCGATCAGGGGTGCCGAAACCCGGGGGGAATGGTGGGGATATATCCCCCCAACAATTTGGCTGTATCCCCCCAATAGTTTGAGAATGGTCCATATCTGCATCCCGCCCAATAATTCAAATGGGTGTACAGCTGAGCGTAAATTTGGGGAAAAAAGTGTTCCATTCTTGCTGACCTTTTTTCTTTTTTTTTTGGTCTTTACCTAAAATCGGGGAAAAAAAGTGTTCTATTTGCATTTTTGTTTTGGTCTTCACTAAATTTCCACACGTGAACAAAATCGTGGTCGAGATTCATTCCCATCAATGTTGAAAATAGGGCAAAATTGGGGTAAAATTGAAAATTATCCTTCCCAATGCTCAACAAAGATCGGCACCACTGATTTCGATAATTTATAATATGAATTTTTAACTACTTTACCCCATTTCCCAGACATCGGTGTGCATCTGAAACGCGATTAAAAGAAGACCCACGGCCTATGTAATTTACACGGCCGTACAGTCTGCCTTTTCGAGAGAAAATTAACAGGGTCACTTTTCGCTAATCGTGTCTCGTGATGCGGCTGTCTGTAAATAGTTACATAGTGCTTTGCATTGGGGGCGATGCATTTTACCGTTGCCAATTGCGTAAATATCTTCTATTTAGAGCTGGATTATGGTAAAATACTAATCAAGCTAATTAATAAAGAAGAAAACAGATTTCATCAACTGATGCAGTTTTGAATAATATCCATGGAATTACTAATTATATCTCTTGTGCGGTAGGTAGATTAATATAAAGTCAATCATACAAACAATGTTCAAATACAACTTACAACACTTTAAAAACAAAAGTTTAATTTTCTTACGTTGATTATGTTATCGATATTTCGTGTGTAAAGGACTTCAATTTATTTGTTGGCCAGTTTTTGGTTTCGTCTACGCTTAAACTGCTGCACAGCATCTTTGCACACTTCATTTACTCATTTTTTTGCGCATTATTAAGATACTGCTACACATTGCATATAATCCAATACTGATGAACGTGATGTTGGTCGTACGTTGTTCACACAGGAATGACTGCGCAGAGTGCACAAGTGTTCATGGTGAGAACACTCTTACCCGCATCTGTTTCAAGTAAAGTTGATTTCAAAAAAAACTTGTTAGCTGTGTCTACCTTTGCAAAAGATTTCGACACATAATTTACCAAGTCCACAAAAGGAAAAATGAGACCAACTCTGGATAATTTCAAAAGGTAATCGTTTGCTTCAGCTTTGCTGTGGGCAGTAGCGTAGCGCGGTTGCTATATCCCCTCGTATTAGCCTCCTGACAAACATGCAGAATAACAAAAATACCACGTTTTTAGCACTTCTGAGACTGTTACTTGCAATGAAATAGACTCAAAAATGATTTACAGCATACTTTGAAACATTTATTTAGGGGGAGGGGACTAATTTGTCAAAAATAAAACTAATAAATCACAAAAAAACTTGGAAAATGGTCAAAAATTGGAAATCAAATTTGATCGCTCATTGAAAAATGCTGAACATAAATTTCATCAAAGAACATACAGGCTCAGGATTAAGGGGGGCTATGCATTATTAGTTGATTAGCAATCAATTCTCTCAAACTTCCTTCCATTAGCTCCCCTAATTATATCTTTCTCTATAAAATATAGCCGAAATAGATTACTCCTTGAGAGTTTTATTGAACTGCCGGTATAGGATTTTATGATTTAACAGCTTGCAAATCAGAGAACTGAAATTCTAGCAATAGCTACCTCAAACACGCAGCCCATTTATGCAAGTAGTATAATCAGAGGTGGAGTCCTCGAAAACGTCCTTGGCCTCGAGGACACATTTTGAAGTCCTTGGCCTTGGCCTCGAAGCCTCTAGTCCTCGAAAATTGCCCTGTCCTCGGCTCGAGGACAGCACTATTTTTTGAACAGTTGAAATTTCGTTGGAAAACGCCAGAAACCTCGCGGAAAATTTGCGAGCACCTTTTTTGTTTTCCTCACTTGGAGCATAGGCGTAGTCAAGGGGAGGGGAACAGTGGGTCCCCCCTCCCCAATTGAAATTTCACCAATGACAAAAATGTGACAAAAAAGCTTGTAGTTTCTTCAGTTTCAGTTTCTTTTTAGCATTTTTCGCTTACAACAGTATAACTAACAACAATATTGAAGACCAAGGGCTCCGGGTCCCCCTCAATTCAATTTTTGCCAGCCAATTTAAACGTATAACCCGAAGAAAACGGGGAGTTTTTGTCCTAAAAGTTGCTATCTCAGGCCCACATCAAGCCTTTTTGTGAACGTAATGCAGTAATCAGGGCCGGATTTACCATAATATGACGCAGTACCAGCAATAGCGTAGCCATGGGGGAGGCGGGGGCTATAGCCCTCCCTCATTGACCTGTCAACCAAAATGCAGAATAAGAAAAACACCACGTTTTTAGCTCTTTTGAGACTGTTTTTTGCGCTGAAATTGACTAAAAAGTGATTTAAAGCATCATTTGAAACATATATTCAGGGGGGGGGGCTAATTGTCAAAAATTGAAGTCACAAATCAATGTAAACTTTGAAAACATACCCAAAAATAAACAATCAAATCTAATCGCTAATGTAAAAACGCCAAACATAGGTTTTATCAACAAATATATCATAAACTCAGGAATAAGGGGAGGGGGGGGCTATTCAGTGTTAGTTAATTACCAATCACTTCTCTCAAATATTTTTTCATTAGCTCTTCCCCCAATTATTTTTCTGTATAAAATATAGACGAAATAGATTACTCCGTGTGAGTTTTATTGAATAATAGGATTTTATGATTTACCAGCAAGAAAACAAGAGAACTGCAATGTTATCATTAGCCACTTCTCACATAGCCCATTAATGCACCCAGTTGAATCATGTTGGGCTGCCAATTTTTATGCCACGTTCTAAAAGCATTATTTTCTATTAAAATAGCTCTAAAATTAAGTTCATTTTGCAAAAAAATGGGAAGATTTTGAGCGCTGGAGGCTCCGCCCCCAGACCCCAAGCCTCCGGCAGCTGGGGGCTTTGCCCCCTAACCCCATTGGCCTCCGGCGACCGGGGGCCCCGCCCCCAGACCCCCAAAACAGCCCCCCCATTGCGAATTTCTGGCTACGCGCCTGAGTACCAGCTAGGGACCCCGAGCTAAAATCGTAAGACTTCTTCTAGTCTTCACCAATATTTGGCAGAAAGATGTTGCGAAAATCTCCAAAGTGCCAGGAGCCTAGCGCGATGTAAATCCGGCCCGGCAATAACATGGTTAGTCGACGTAACCATCTATTTTAACATTTTTCAATAACAATTCAGTAATTCACCTCCAACCTCGCCGGTTTTTATGCACAAAATACTTTTAAAAAAAACTAGCCATGGAAAATGCTGATTGAACGAATCATTGAACTTCAATTGAGGGGGCCTGGGCCCCCTGGCCGAACATGTACTCCTATAACTGGTTATTGTCATGACAAAACAAAAATCTCTAAGGAAAATCCTCGAGTGGATTATTATTTACTGCTAAAATGTTGCAAGAGACAATGCACCTTACTTTCCCCTACCTGGACCAGATCACTTACAATTAAATTTAACTCCAAAATGCAAGATGTTAAACGTGTTTTAAACTTGAATTGCAAGTAAAAGAAGTATTAAACGATTTGATTTTTTCAATTGGCTTTCAAATGTCAAGAATCGAGTGCTTTTAAATGGCTCTGAACACTTGCAAAATGTGATTCAATGGCATTGAAATAGCTTTTTTTTCCAAAAAATTACAAAAAATCGCCCAACGGCTGGGGGCTTCGCACCCAGACACCCGAAGCCTCCGGCGGCTGGGAGCCCCACCCCCAGATACCCTGTCTGTGATACCTTTGAGTTACACTAGGTTTCTCAACACGTTTCCAAAGTTAAATATTTGCGTTTTTGAACTATCAGTTTAAGCCCTCTCCCTTCGCAAAATCTTGGATACGTGCCAACAGGCAACGATTTCAGATCTTCCATCCTACGATATCTTTGTCCCACAAAAACTTCCTCTTTGGAAAAATTTTGATTTGTGGTTTAAGCTTACTCAGTTGTAAAATTTTGCATGGGGGGACGCTTTTGCAGCCTTGATCAAACGTATTTGGCATGCAAAAGTACTTTAGGGAAGATTACGTAATTCCGTTGCCGAAATTGAACAAACACCAAAAAAAAAGAGTTCTTCGCCTAAAATTGAAGTGTTTTTTCGCCAGAATTAGGTGAAGAATTAGGTCTTTTTCGTCTGATCATCCAGCGCTCAAATCTCGTTGGGGGGACGCTAAATATCGATGGGGGCACGCGTCCACCCTACAATTCAAGTGCTGGGCTTACCCCAATCTAAAATTCTGGGTACGCCAATGAATTGGAGATCGCCTGAAAAAAATTTTTGAAGACATTTTTGTTTTGGAGAACACTTGCGCCTGTGTCATTGGTCCTTGGCCTCGAGCATTCCTGTCCTTGGCCTCGTGAGGTTCTGTCCTCGGAAAGGCTGTCCTTGGCCTTGGCCTCGGATTTTTTTTGTGTCCTTGGCCTTGGCCTCGAGCCTTGTGTCCTCGACTCCACCTCTGAGTATAATCATGTTGCTGCACTGCTAATTTTTATGCCACGTTTCAATAGCATTAATTTTTATCAACATTAGCCAAAAACTAAATTATTTTTGCCAAAAAAATACAAAATTTTTGAGCTCTGCCCCCCATTGCAGATTTCTGGCTACGCGCCTGGTTGCGGGCCAGTGGTAGTCAATGAGTTTTGACATTCAACTCATTGAGATCTGTTTATCAGTTTTCAAGCACTTTATTCAGCAACAACAGCAGCTACTTCCTTAGCATTACTTTCTAAACTGCAGTATTCAAAGTCACCCGCTATGTTGTTAAGCTGCTTTTTCAACTAATCCAGCACAATGGCTTTGGTTTGATCTGGACAAACGTCTTTATTCCATACTGAAATTGACTTTTTGAGAAGATTTTTTGTGGTTAAAATTCGTTCGGATACTTCTACCTCTAGTAAACTGACCAAAAACCTTTGCCTCTCGTTTGGCGCTCCTTTAAACATCTCAGTTCTAAACGATCACTTAGGAATCGTGTCGTTAAAACGCACTTGTAGTCTTCGCTAAGCAAATCTGGTAAAGAAGCAATGCATCGTAGCGTTCCTACAAGGTCATCACAAGTCAGTTTCGACTACGAAAACTCTGCCGTTTTTGAACATTAGTCTTCTTTCAATTACTATTCTTACGACTGCTGCTGTATCAAGCTGCTGTTAATAGTTCAAACCGTAACTGCATCAACATAAGTTTTTCAAAACCTGGTTTAGATATCTGCAATATTAACTAATTTTCTCGAGATAATGCCTAATTCTTCACTGATTAAACTATCAAATTAAATCATTGAAAAATAAGTTTTCTTGCAAGGTATACGCAGCGAAAAACAGCCCTGCTTTATATTGATGCGTCTGCTCACAGCTGTAAGAGTACGACTTACACTGATGGCAAAGATAATCAAAAACAATAGAAAGTAGGACAAACTGCTGTCACACGCGTTAGCGAAAAGTGACCCTGTTAATTTTCTCTCGAAAAGGCAGACTGTACGGCCGTGTAATTAAGTAGGCCATGGAGTACCCTTTAACTAACGTTTCATTACCAGGTTATAATTTTGTCCACTCTACAGAATTCAGTAACCAATGAAGGTGGAGTTGCCATTTACGTTTCGTCAAAATTTCAACTTACATTAGATCATAAACTTAATTTGAACCTTAATGGGTGTAAAGATTTATGGTTTAATTTAAGTCTCGATGACAACACAAAAAAAGATAACAGCAGGAGCTGTCTACCGGCATCCTAATGCTAGCACCACGAAGATTGAAGACTTCTCCCAAACCCTGAACAACGTCATAAACTAGATAACAATGCGAAAATACATGTTTTGACTGCTCGGGGACCTAAACATTGATATCTCCCTCACAAAAGTAACTTCGGATTCATCAACTTATATCGATTCTTTAAACGGTTTCGATTCTGTTTTTATTATTACTATTCCCACGCGGGTAGCTGATACCACCTCAACAATTATTGACCATATAATACCTAATCACACACATCATGTTGTAAAACCTGGTATAATTCGCCACTATAAAAAACTTTCTGACCATTACGTTGTATTCTGTAACATATTTGGCTACTCTCTTTCCCGTTAGAAAAAAACTGTCATACCACTAGCGATAAATCCAACTTCAACGTCAAAAACTACTGTGATGAAATGTATGTGACTGTCAATAGATTTCTTGCTGATCTGGACGATTTAACTGAAACTAATTATAACAGTTCGTTTGATTCATTTACATCGCTAATTTTAAAAGCAAAAAAAAACGACAAAAACAACTAACAGATAAGCCGTGGATTACTAAGGGCATCTACGTTTCTATCAGTTATAAAAAAAAATGCACAAATCTCATGGCATCTCTGGTGATGAATCTATGAAAAAAGAATACAAAATATATTGTAATAAATTAAGCAAAAATAAGGCAATTGCAAAAAAGTTTCAGTATGATAATGAGCTAAAAAAACATGCGAGTGACCCTAGAAAGACATGGGAGTTACTTCGAACTTTAAGTCCGCAACTCCACCTGAATGTGTAAATTTAAATGGTTATAAAATAACTGATCGGCATATAATTGTAGAGGAGTTTAATGAATTTTTGTCAAATATCAGAAAAAATTTGGCAAAGAGCTTTGATTCAACCGATAATGAAACATATAGACAATGTTTATGTGATGTAGAAGTAATAGAATTTATTCCTCAATCAAACACACCTGCAAAAGTATAATAGTGCTGCTCATGACGCAATATACAGGAATCAGTGTTGTGTTGACTGAGCAGGAAGCACCGAATACCTTGCGGTTTTCAGAGTCAATGTGCTTCCTGCCAACATGCATGTTTTGTTGCAGTAAAATATAAAATCAAATTACAGTTAACGTTTTAGTTTATTTCAAAACAAAAAACAAAAACAAAAAATAAAAAATAAAAAAAAATAAAAAAATAAAAAAACACACTCACAAAAAAATAAAAAAAATTTTCTCAGTCAATTGCTATTGCAATACTAGTAACAGTACCTTAGTATCGGTAATTTACAAAAATAAAAAATAAACAATAAAAATTAAAAAAAAAATTAGTAACCGAATTAATGGCAATGCTATAACGACATAAACGCAGTCTTTACAGCTAATGAATAGGTTTAAGTTACACTATGCAAGTATTTGCGTTATTAAAACACAAGCAATTGCAATTTGCAAGCAAATTCTCAGTAAGAGTTAAATAAGAACTGAATATATTGCTTCGTAAATGATTCCATTGTTTATTTCTAATTTGAAGATTAATTGTACTCCATAATTTTGATCCTCTAAAAGATAATTGGTTCTGTGCAATTTTTTTGCCAACACGAGGAAGAAAGTAATTGGAGCTGGTGGCTTGTCTAGTACCATATTTATGATGGTTAGTTATTTTAACGAAGTTGTTATTAAACAATTTTGGTAATTTATTGTGTTCCACTTTGTACATAAATTTAGCCAACTCTAGTCTGAATATATCCTGGAGTTTTAGTAATTTAAATTTTTTGTATAGATTACTACATTTTGGTAAGTAGACCTAAAATTAATTGCTCTCAATATATCATTCATTCGTACAGTGACTCTGTTTCACCTTATTCGGCCCAGGGGGGATCGATTAGCTCCCCTCCTTCATTTATTTCGAAATTTTGTTATGAAGCAGTTAAGCCACAATAATGAAATTTCTTGACTTTTCGTAAAATTTACTGCTTCAACTTTCATTTGTAAAACCATTGTCGTATGACTACTAGATTCGGAGTAATTAAATGTTTCTCAAGGTCGACCCTGCGTTTCTGGCAAAATTTTTGAAAAATTAATTTAATCCTGTTAGTCCCAATTATTCTGTCGGAATTAATAATTTCACGTGTTTTCGTACACTGGTAACGTAAATAAGAACGTAAATCGAGTGACCGCTTGAACGGCTTTTGTTGCGATTGATGTTCTAAAAGAGTTTTGACCATAGATTTTCATTTACTATTTTGCCTGAGGCATTATAATTTTCATTATGATTTCAAAAGCTCACAGCTGAACTTCTCAGTTAATTTCGTATAATTTTACCAAGTTTCCAACTAAGCTTCATTTTTAGCATTTCGCTGATAAATAAAAATTGCGATTTAGTAATATAAACGTATTTATTGATAAAAAAATTAGTGGCCAACATTAGCGCAAATTCTTTAGTTTTTTGCCAATATTTTTTTTCACGTTGCTGATATACAGTAGTCAAAAATGTCCATAAATTATTAAGTGTGCAGCATGCAGCATGAATTTCGGTAGTCTTTATGTTCGAAAATTGTTTTTGGTGACTAAAAAAAAGAAAAAAAAAAACGCAAATTATAAATAAATTTTTAGTTTCTGCTAAGTTGCAGTATCAGTAAAAGATGTTCATTTCATTTTTCAAAAAAACCTATGCATAATTTTGACTGCCTAAAGTTTTTTCATGAAGCTCAAGTGATAACATCCAAAGCAAAAATTTGCCCGAGTGTCTTTGCGGGTAACGTAGCACCACACTGATAACTTCATTGTGCGCATCCGCTTCGCTTTCACTAAATTGCAACATTTCATATGCCTTTGCGATATTCACTAACATTGCAAAAAGTAAAGAGTTTTTGATAATACTTGTTTCGGAATCATTGTTTTCAATTTTTACGTTTTTTGTTATTCAAGGTTATCATTGCTAAAGCTTTGCGTAAAAAATGCTTTTCGAAGCAATACCCAATAACTAGTGTAAAATATTATTAATTTTTTATAAATTCACATCAAACTAAACAATTATTGCGTATGTACATTGTAAAATGTGCTATGTGGTATATTATACTTGTTACAGCATTTACTAATTTCTTTTTAGATGCTATTACTGGCCTACAGCGTGGCGTACTACTGCAAATATTATTGAGTTTCACATTGATTTTTCATTTGTGGTCTATAATGATAGGTGGCAACCGCGGCATGCTAAATTTAAAAAATTTATGTTGTTTCTTTACTTTTCAATTTTCGCTTTTATGTGTGTACATTCACAACCAACAAAAATTACGTTTGTAGATACGAAATATAAAAACGGAAAGCAAATTCTCTAACTAACAGACTTTGCAAGTAACAATCCGATTAGCTAACCATTTAGTAGATGAATTTAAACAGGATTTTTTGTGATCATAAATAACTAAGATATCTAAATTCACTGATGTTGTTGGCAAATTTTTAATGTTTCTAGTTTACTGTAGCTATCTAACGGCTTTATCGCTCACAAACAACATTGCTGTTCTGAATGTGAGGACAGTAGGAATAGAATAGCTTTGATGATTTTGATCAAAGATGAGAACCGGCAAATAAATTTCTACCCTTGGGATTATAGTTTTTTTTACTGTTTTTCTAAACTTACTCAACACTAATCCCAGTAATAACCAAACTTTGCAACAATTTGTTATAAAGCCACCTCTGAAACAAAATCTGAAACATTATCAAGCTAAAATCGTTACGGTTGAGAATTAGACAGTCTTCGTAGAATGATACGAATAGTGATAAAAAGAATGGTGTTTTGATCAGTATAAACTTTAATTATAATTACAATGTTAAAAACAATCATTGAATTTTTGCTTTTTATTTCTGAAATTATTTGTGATAATACACTAGAAGGTAAGACCATTGTGTACTATACAAGATTTTGGAAAATCTAATGACGAGCAATGACCAAATTAGTGTTGGGTTTCTTGAATAAACTTCATCAAACTGCAGAATTTTTAAATTTTTGAGAAAAAAAATACTCTCTAATATTTGATAACGTAATCTTTTGCAAAGTAAGCAAAAAAACAAAACAAAACTAATTCGACACCAAAACTATTCTCCAAACTATTATTCTAAAAAATGAACCAAGAATCCGAGTATCAAGTTAGACCAATTTCTTTTTTTCTTTTGATTCAAAAGTCCGTGAAAAATCGTACATAAAGTAATTTGAAAAAATTAACATTCACTACACTCCGTCCGACATATTTTGAAAGTTTTTTTTGTAAGTTCGAAGTAATTGCATTTTTATTTACCAAGTTGTCTACAGACAGCGAAAAAATAGTTCATTTTTCGAAAAAGGAATGTCGTTTGCCTACCTGTCTACCACACACGGTGATAACTTCACAATGCCAATTTTATTGCTAATATCTAGCCGGGAAGCTGGATGTGAATACAAACTGTTTTCAAGTTTTTGGTTTGACCTGACAGGTAATCGAACCCAAATCTACTGTATCAGCAACAGACACTTTATCCACTCAACTAATGATAAAAAATGATAAGATTGGTAAGATGAAGTGTTGTTATATACAGAATGCAAAGCTGCACTTTTGATTAGGTTTAGCAAGAGCAACAACAAATGCAATTTTCCAATGCCAGCTCAACCAGGCTGAGAATGAAACCCATAGAACAAGTCTTCCATGTCAAAACTCTTACTATATTATATTAGACTACGAATCTTCAGCATACTAAAAATTACATCAAAATTCAATTAATTTTATTGACGTTTGTTACAGCTATGTCATAAACATTTACACACAAAATGTGAATGAGTAAAAAAATAATGGTTTGATGCTTGTTCTTTTATAAATTTTGTACAAAAATACCATATTTTGTAGTGTTTAGCAAAAGAAACTCGAACAGTAACATATATTTAGCTTGCAATTAATTCACGCAACTAATTAATAAATTAGATATTTTAGCACAATAGAAATAGTCTTTTAATTAAGTTCATAATTATCTCTGAGTTACTGAATAAAACTCCAGCTGCGCCGCCGCGTTATGGCAATCAAACGCTTATTAACATTATAGAGATGAAAAGCGAACCGATTGCTTCTGATAGTCATTGACTTATGTTGAAATTAATTGCAGATCGAGGTTGCAAAATCTTGCAGACATCAGAGATAACATTGTAGTCAGGTTCGTTTATACGCCTAACTTGCGAAAGTACGACGCTACAATGCTGACTGTTGGTTACATCAAAACTGAAAACGACCTCGTTCTGCCGCAACATTTGAACAGTTTTGAACTGGAGGCTCAATGCGGAGCTCACTATCTCTGAGGGGCAAGCACCGTTCCTTGTAGGTTGAACAAATCCAACCAGTTCGTGTTTCCCTTAATCTATTGTAAATACCTGATTAATAAAATGCTAAAAATATCGATTCAAAAAAAAAATCATAACAACCAGTACGTATTTTTATTGATTATTTGATGCCCGAAGAATCTAAAAGTTTTTTCCTCAAATCGTTTTTTCTGAATCGTGGGTTTCATATAAATTTTATTTAAAGGCAATTATTTGGTCTTTACTTAAGTGCTATCAGAAACGAAAACATCCTGTTTGTTGTTTGTTTATATAGGCCAATCGGTACCAGTATTATTTTGCTATTGACCCAAATTTTTGCGACTGGGTTTTAGTCCTCTCAACAACTCTTTTGAATGTACATTAGATTTAAAGGTCCTAATTGACATTCTGACGTCATTAATGCATGAGCATAAATCAAACAAACAATAACTTCAGGTTATCACGTGCTTTTAAATCAGCTTATATTTCCTTTAAAATGTAATATGCCAAAACGAACAAAAAATTCTGAGAAATGTTTTTGCAAAGTCATAGTTACGTGCCTTTGCCAGCTGCAGCTAGCCGCGGGCAATCCCAATGCTGAGATATTTTTGCTACGGCCTATATAAACTCAAATTTGGCATCAAAATGTCATTTTATTCTGCTTAGCACCAGCACAGCATTCATAAACAAAATAGAGTCAGCAATTTAAACCAAAGGTATTTTACATGAGAACCATCCACTATACAACGATAAATTGGATGACCGAGTACCAGATGGGATGTGAAAAAGTTCTGCAAAATATATCAATCAACTAAAAATCGGGCCCTCCAGAATAGTTCCGTGGAGGATCCAGACTACCTGCTCAAACTGGAGAAATATAAGAAAAACTTGTAACGCATAAAAATTCATTGCAACTACTCGAGCAAGATCCATTTCTTGCCCAAACTAAACAGTAAATTATTGGTTGTGGTGGGGATGAGGCGGGGGGGGAGGGGGGAACGATGCAGAGATGGAACCGGTCAGGATTTTCTCGACCCGACCCGACCGGTAAATTTCAAAATCATCGCCGGTTGACCGGCCGGTCGACCGGCCTGGCCAACCAGTTTTTTTACAAAAGGTTTTTATTCACTGTTCAATGTATCTAATGAAAAATTTTCAAAAGCGGGGAGGGGGGCATGGATGAGGTATTAAAATTTGTGACTTTGGACGGGGTGTCAGAAAAAAACGCAAAAAAAATTTGCGTTTTTTTACAAAAATGACTCAATTTTAAGACCTTTTTTGGTTAAGTTTCGGTTTGAATGCCCTGTTTTGAGCAGCGCAAAACGAGCACAAAATAAGCATAGAAAGCACTGGAGAGCACAAACTAAATTATTAGACGTTCTTTCAAATGATATTTTGCGAAAGGCCAAAAAATAAAGTGACAATTTTTTAGCTATTGGTGACAGATTATTTGCAATTTGCCGAGCAGTAAATACTAAACATTTTTTCGGCGGTGCTGCCTTTGCAGTTACAAAAAGATAAATGAGAAAAAAATAACAGCAGAAGATAGGTAACAGTAAAAACATACGAACATCACAATACTTGTACTATTGTACCCAAAAACATTAAAATGATGGAGCAATAACATTATATAATATTGAAAATTATGTCACCAACAGCGTGAAAAAAAAGAAATATTAAAAAATTATGTCATTAACAGCGTGAAAAAAATTAATAACATTCATAACAACTAGGCTGCTTCACTGACAGTTTAAGAAAGTATGAAAAGAATCTATTGCAAAACATTGTGTACTGGAAAAGGTTTTCAGCTCCACAGAGATTTATATACGGACGAAACAATTAATTTTAATCTCTGTGGAGCTGAAAACCTTTTCCAGTACACAATGTTTTGCAATAGATTCTTTTCATACTTTCTTAAACTGTCAGTGAAGCAGCCTAGTTGTTATGAATGTTATTAATTTTTTTCACGCTGTTAGTTACATAATTTTTTAATATTTCTTTTTTTTCACGCTGTTGGTGACATAATTTTCAATATTATATAATGTTATTGCTCCATCATTTTAATGTTTTTGGGTACAATAGTACAAGTATTGTGATGTTCGTATGTTTTTACTGTTACCTATCTTCTGCTGTTATTTTTTTCTCATTTATCTTTTTGTAACAGCCAAGGCAGCACTGCCGAAAACTGTTCTGAAAAAGCTTCCCAGTTTGGGAAGCGAAACGTCAAGCCAATAAATAAACTCATCGGTAGTACGAAAAGGGTTATGAATAACCATCCCGATGAACGCAACGCTTCCGTTATTTTCATTGAAAACACTAAACTGCTATGACATTGGCTAGGAAACATTCGAAATATAATGCACCCCAGCAGTTTGTAAAAATGATGCTACTTCAGAACAAGCCATGGTTAGTTAGATATAAAAAAAATAAGAGCTATGTCTTTCTTGCCCAGGGTAGCGTGTGGTAAATTTAAGTTGAAACAAGCTTTTCAAAGCGGCAAGATTTTAGCATATAGTAAAAAATCTGAAATCTGCGCCACTTCTACTCTTAAGCTGATTAAAATGATGCTAAAATGCCAGTAGCGCAAGCCTCTTCCACATGCATGCTTTATTAGAATCTGATTACGCAATTTTACCGTATATTTTGCACTTTTTTGCTTTGTACCACGGCCCAAAGTCGGGAGGCATGGCACAATACTCCCACTCTAAATACGTCTCTGGATGTGCATGTCTTAATGGTCACAGCATATCAGTCACAGCTTGAAACCATTCAACAAGTGTTTTCGAAAAGTGTGATTTGTTAATACTGATTTTTTATAAAAAGTTTATTTTATGATAAAATATATATGTATGTTTCGGTTGGTGCTTAGATGTCTTTTAGTAGCCAGAAAGGAGAATTTGACCGGTTTTTCAACCGGCTTGACCGGCCGGTCGAAAAATCTCGACCTGACCGGCAACCCGACCGGCCGGTCGACCTGACCGGTGCCAGCCGACCCGACCGGTTTACATCTCTGGAGCGATGAACATCTCCAAAAGTTATCTTTTTTAATTCAGGCGAAGTTGGCTAAAACGTGTGATTTTTTAGAATTTACAGACCTGTTATAAAAAGGCTAAAATTTTACCATTAGCCACCGCTCTCATAGCCCATCAACGCAGCCAGTTTAATTATGTTTTTGCGCTGTTAATTTCTATACCATTTTTTAAAAGCATTAATTTTTACTAAAATAAGCTTAAAATTAAGTTATTTTTGCCAAGAAATTGCAAAATCTTTGAGCACTGTGGGTGGAGCCCCGAAACCCCTAGTCTTCGGCGGCTAGCTTCCCAAAATAGCCCTCCCCCATTGCAGATTTCTGGCTACGCGCAAGGCTAAACTAAAAGCCAGTATACACAAATTTTTTTCGGAATAATACATTATGGCTAGTTGCGCCTAAACCTGTAAAACTGAAACGGAAAATCGCACAAAAACGTTAAATTTCGTATGTTTTTCAAGAAATTGTATCGCAAATATATGCAATTACAAAACAAATAATAAAGATCAGAATTGAGTTATTCAGAACAGCTTTTTGCTGGTAAGTTACTTTGAAGTATAATTCTAATAGTCGTAAATTTACACCTCATTAATTTTTCGAAGTGCATTTGCAGGCTAAATAAAAATGATGTTAAAGATTTTGCTCCTATCTTTGCTTGCAATAGCTGTGACGTCACAGGAGCTTACTGGTGACGATTTCACGTACGAATCGTATCTCGACTTTGCTCGAACTTTTCTGATTAGATGGAGCTTCAACGAAACCCACATCATCTTTGAGGTAAGCAACATGCGACTCTTCTATCGCAGATTCAGAAGCAAATATTCATGCAGTACCTTGTATAAGCCTCAATCACGCGACACTCCTATCGTTGTCGACAGCGTGGCCGAGCGAGCAAAGGCGTCGTTTTTATGACCACCCTGATCGCATGATCAGAATTCGACCCGTACCCTGGTCACGTTGTTGCATGGTTTGATAAGATACTTTACGACGATAAACTCTGCTTGGTGCGTTGGAAAAAACTGCAAATTCAGCGGGCAAGAATTCAAAGAAATTCACAGGAACGTTGGATCATTGGAAACTCCTTAGCGAGCGCGGATTCTTCCAAGCACGAAGTAGTCGTTGCAATAAAGAGTGTGCGGATTGTCCAATAATTAGCGTCTGATGCTGTTCGGTGACAGGAGGATAAATATGCTCTACAACAGCAAACCCACCTGGGTACAGTGTGTGGTTGCATTTTCACGACAGCCGAGTCCGCTTTTCAAAAAATCTGTGCCACATCTTAGGTGTGTAATGTTATAGAGCAAAGCAAGCAGAAAGCACTTGCCAATTTGCACGCTGCAGGTGTTCGACTAGGGCTCGTGTTCTTTAGGGGCGAATGCAGCCTGCATTAATGAAAATTAACAGAAATTTTAGGGGAAATATTGGACAAATGGCAACGCATACTTCAATTTGCAGTGAATCTCGGACAATCTCTTCAAAGTTAAGAATTGTAATCCTGTGGTGCGAGTGGAAAATAACAACAATAGGTGTTTTATAGACCACGGTTGGTTATAATCTTTTTCTGTGTATTTCACTTTAGACCTTGGAGCAGCAAGGCGATGTTAAGAGCGCAATAATTCGGCCAGGACCTTTGGTGGAATTATCCGTAATAGTTGTTAAATGATTAACAATGGGGCACAATGTGAAAATAAGTCATTTGGTTTTGCTCATGAAACAATTCATGGTTCAACCAAATGTCACAATATACAGCCCCACCAACGAGCCGGAGAACTCGGAAGTAGCTATTCCGCTCCACTCAGAAGGTGAGCACCCCAACAAGGCACCCTGGCGGCCGCTGCTGATGGCACTCATCCATCTCTCGCCTAGTATTGCCCGCTGATGAGGTGTCTTCACCGATCTGTCCTAACAAAAAAACAGGGTTGCACCCCATTGTCAGTGAAATCTCTCCGGAAAACATGATCCTAAAAAAATGTGCGAAGAGTCTACACAAATTGAAAATTTTAGGCTGTTGGATTTAAGAAAACTTTTGCAAAATTTGGATGTCATCGTTTACTAATTAAACTTGCAAAATTACTCGCGCAAAGTGCAACATCCATCCATATACCTGCGATAATTACTGGAATGTGAATTGCTTTTCCATCGTTCCATTGCATCATGACACTAACATTGCGCAAAAACGTGCTCATATTTTGCCACAAATAATAAACCTTTGACGAGTTTCTGATGCAATAATGTAGCAAACGCAAATCTCTGGCAGACGCACAAAGTCTAAATTGCTTTGAGCAGACAAAAATTGGGTGAAAGAACAACATTCCTTTTTCGCAATTAATTGAATTTTAAACATGCACGTAAAACCAAATGTTTTCAAATATGAAGCTGAAGCAATTACTTTCATTCGTAACTTCTTTGAGACAAATGTTTACAGTGAGGTAAAAAAAGAAAAAAACAGTAAGCTGATAATTAAAAAGCTGCTATTAACATCATATGAATTTTTTGTAACATAAAATTTTCAGCGTAATTTTCACAATTACTATTATTTGTTTCTTTTGCGGAAACTCCTATATTGGCATTTATGGTTTATTGTAAGTACACTTTATTCACCAAGTTGCCTTGGCCAGAAGACAGCGAGGGGACTGTAGCGACACTTGCTGGGTTACCAAACGCAGCATACTAGCGTCAAAAGAAACGCGTTCCGATTGCGGCTAACCGGATCGGTTGTACAACGATCAGCGATTGGCTGGATTGCTTTGTTACGCTATGCTGTTGAAGTTGCGTTTGGTTTGCTGCTATTTCGTTTTGCTTGATTTGATTTGATATGTGACGCTTTCGGTTGGAGCAATTGGGTGACTGCGACAGGACCTTTCGGTCTTCAAGTCAAGCTGCCACCTGCTCACTTGCCTATCACACACGGTGGAGGCTTTACACTGTTTTTTTAATTGTTGAACGTCAAGCAGAGAAGCTGTGAATACCAATTTTCATAGTCATTGGTTTAAACCGACCTGGAATCAAACCCCGGTTTGCCGTTTCAGCAGCAGACGCTCTATTCACTTGAAAAAACATTTGGAAAGCATAGTGCTTTATCAAATCAAATCTTTCATTTTGCTCGCTGTGCTACGCCAAAGCGTGCAACATGTTTGCAGGGCCCATCGAGTAAACTCAAATCTTCAGCCTTGTCTGCAGCGCCATCAAAAAGCACTGAAATTGTATTTTTAAACAGAACGAACTGGAATAAGTGCGGGAAATTAAACTTTTTGATTTATTTTCAGATGCGAGCGCCCACAAGCGGTTGGATAGGCATTGGATTTTCCGAGAACGGCAACATGATCGACGCGGATATGCACGTTGGGTGGGTGAAGGACGGAGAAGCTGTGATCACGGTGAGGGAATTTGCTGAAGCTGATTGATTACAAAATCAAACTATCTCTCGCGCGACCATCAGTGAATGAAAAACGAGAAAAAAGAGCTGAATATGGTCTTTATGTATATCTTCTAGGATCAGCAAGGTTGCTGGAATGAGTTAACGTTTGGGTACGCTTGCAAAACCAAGATCCACAACGAAGAAGTAAAACCGAAAATTGAATGCATTTTCATTTTGTATGACCAAAAAAATACAAGCATAAAGCATAGCCAACTCCGAAAAGTATATATCGGAGTCAAGTGAAAAATAATTATTTCGCTTCCTTAGGAAATAATTCAATTGTTCGAGTCAAATAGGAATGTATTTATGCGTTTTTTTCTCATTATTTTTTCAAAGTATGAACATTCAGAAAATGTCAGCTTCTCGGTGACATCTTCTTGATAATCATGATTTTGCTGACCTCAAACTAAATTAATTTTTCAAAGTTCAGTATCTTAAAAACAGTTTTTAATTTTTAATGCAAGTTTCGTTCAACGAATAAGCGGTTTTATATTGGAAACATGAAAAACTTATCCACGTCTTAAATAGCATTAGTGAAACGAGCCACGGAAAATGTCAGCTGGTATCAAGGTCCATTGACGTTTCCTCTATCGTTTAGTTTAATAAGAGTATTAACTGCCCTTATCTATTTATTCTCAAAGTCAGTGGGGTCATTTGCTGCGGTGTAAGCCGTAGTCGTTTTTCAGTTTTTTGACGCATTTTCTTATTTTTCCTTAATGCTTCTTCAATGTTTCTTCATGTTTTTCTTGGAGTTCTATATTCAGGATCGCTATGGGCTTCCATCATTCAACACGTTCCCACCTCGAGACGATGAGGAAAATCTGGCTCTCATCAGTGGGAGAGAGTGCGATGGAGAGACAGTCATTGTTTTTGTGAGGCAATTGGTTGCCTGTCAGAACGGACAAGATCGAGCTATCACGGTAAGTTTTTTTCAAGATGTTTGTTACATTTTGTTGTGGTGAAGGTCTGCAATCAGCATCAAAATTAATTTGTCAAAAACTCATGCACTTTACAGTAAAACCTCAGCATTCACAACCTTCCTGGATGCAGACTGTTCTTTAGTTGGAGAGCTCATCAGATGGGTATCTCATCACTTAATAGAGATTTTAATTGGACACTTAACCATAATTTTACTTAACCACGGCACTAACGCTGCTGAAAACCAATTGACAATTTTTAGGTGGATACTGCCAGAATTATTTATGGTTTTGGTAATGAAGACCCGGCGGGAGATGACATAACATTCGCAGATTACCACGGACAAAACAGAGGTATTCTATTTTTGTTTCAGTTTTGCCGTTAACAGGCAGTGCCGTAGCCAGGCGCGTTGTTCAGGCGGAGCTCAACAAAATATATTGAGTCACAATCTTTGGCAACACTTATGGCCTACTTTGTCAAAATATAAGGTGAATACAAACAGTCCTCAGCTAAAGTAGGAGCAAAACTTTGGTCCCACCAGATGTAATTGGAAACGTTATTTCTGGATAAAATATGGGATCAATGTTGTGATCACTATGCAACCACAAAAAGTATCTTTTCCAGAATGGGCTTTCGACAGGCTTGACTATTCGATCCTATTAACATAGTCAGTTAAAGAATTCTTTTATTTTATTTAGCCACAGTGGCAATTTAGCTCTAACGATCGGTCTATAGGAAACGCATATACGAGTATATAGCAACACTTTTCACCAAAATTGCTGCAATTGGAACGGCTTACATATTCAGTTTGACAATATCAGCAGCCCAAAGCTTACTGGAAGATTTCACTGGCTATAGTGATTGGCTATAAACAACCGCTATATCGGATCTTTATGAATTCTGACAAAGAGAAGCTGGTGGCTGGTATTTTTGTTGATGTAGTTGCACACTTTTCGTCTATTCCTTTTTCTTGTTCGCTTTTATTTTTTGATTTATTGAGAGTATACTCGTATGGCATCAAAATTATTCCTTAAAGCGCAGACAATTAAAGTTGTTGGCAAACTCTGTTCCAGGCGCTTTCAGTCTGCTCTTGTTCCAAGAACAAAGCTCCGCCCCAGTTACTGATGAGGACATTCGCGCCTTCGAACTTAGGTCTTCTGATGAGCTCCTACCCCACCAACTAACTTACTACCAATGCCAAATCTTTGAAAAGCCTCAACTGGACACAAAGCACCACATCATAAAGGTAATTCTGAAACGCAATCACACAAAAGCAGATATTTGAGAAGTATCAAGATGAAGCAAAATGTGAACAAAGAAACAATATATTTGTGGATGACGTGACAAAATTAACTCTAAGTCAAATTAAAAGTGTTTGAATTGTTGCCGCAAAATTTATCATAAATGAACCATTCCCATGTCTTTTGTGCAATTGAGGAGAATGGAGCGGGCCCACGAGGCAGTTTAATTGCAAAAAATATTGAAATTGCTTTTTTTGTTGTAGATGGAGATCTTTTTGAACGAAACATACCTTTCGAACGTGCACCATCTAGTGGTATACGAATGCGATGACGGAGTGGTAAGTTTGTGCAATGGACAGGAAGTAACCGAAATCAAGCAGGAAGCATTTTGACTAAAAGCCTTCGGGATCATCCTAACCTAAAGACTCAAAAGAGGCTTCCAGACTCCATGAGGATTTATTCTAAAAAGGTTCTGACAAAACGACGTAGCTTAGTTCATAAACCTTCAGGTTTGTAAGAAAGTGGCAGATCGATTTCCGAACTGGCAGTGCGATGTTTTGTTGTTAGAAAAGACCCAACCGATATGCGTTCATTTCCCACTAACGATAAGCACTTTATACCCGTTGTTATGGCCTAGCCGGAAAAACGATGAGCAAAGTAAACCCCTAAGAGGTATTCTACGTACGTATGATCAAAAACAAGAATTCTGATATTTCCTCGTTTTTCTCTAGGACCCAGATGAAGTTGGAAAGGCGCACGAATGCTACGATTTCGGGCGGCGAAGTGCTCAGCTGTGCAACAGCAGGATCATAGCAGCGTGGGCAGTCGGTGGGGATGTGAGTGATGTTTTTCTACGTCCCTATTTACCTTTTCTTACCAGGAAACAGAGAAGGGACTTTGCTATTTTCATATCAAACTACCAGCTGCCTAACTGCTACCACAAGCGGTGGAGGCTGCACAGTGCACATTGTGCCGTTTTGATCTGGAAATGAATGAATGAATGAATGAATGAATGAATGAATAGTTTATTTATCGCTCTACCCAAAATGTCAAATACAAAAACTTAAATATCAGATATATACAATGCAAAAGGAGACTGCGAAGTGACCCAAGAGGGTCTTCAAGCCGAGCAGCCACCTGCACTTACGATAAAAAGTTTATATCTTTATTAGATCTAGAGCCCTAAAAACAGCTGAGAGAAAGGAAAAACAGAAAGGAAAAAAAAAAGGAAAAAGCTACAAACACTACTTTTAACGTAAATGTTACCAAACCAGTTGTAGAAGAAGTAAGAATTCGTTCGTATATTTCTTTTTTAGCAATATTTTTGCAATAGAATTGTCTTGTATTCATTACAAAATTTTTTGTAATGCAATTTTCTTATTTCAAGATCGATTTTATTCCAAGTGGATACACCTTGAAATTTAATTGAGCGTTGAGTTTTTTTTGTTTTAAATCGGGGGAGAAAATATTTTTTATGAAAAGAACTACGGGTAGCGCGATTGTGAACATTATCTACTTTTTTAAAATATAAATTAAGTGAAGACGCTAAAGAATTTGTAGAAGCTTTGTGCATTATCTTTGTAGTTTCAAAATTATGCAGTTCTTCAATTAAAAAAATTTTTAAGTTAAAATAATGTTTTGTGGTAGATTCTCGTGGCTGAATTCTGGAGATTATTCTTATCGCCTTGTTTTGAAGTACTTGCAGTCTTTTTAAATATGTCGGATACGTAGAAGCCCAAATAGGCAAAGCATATAAAAGATGAGCATGTACAAATGAGTAGTAGAGCATAAGCAATAGAGCATAAGATCGTCGCTTAAATTGTCTTAACGTAAATAGAATGCCAATAGACCTAGCTATTTTACTTTGAAGAGCACTTAAATGATTTTTGAAATTTAACGAATTATCAAGCGTAACACCAAGGTATATAACTACAATAGTTCTAATTATTTGCGTGTTGTTATAGTATAAAGTTATGACATCTTCTTCCAATTTTGGTTTCAAATTGGGACGAATTAGTATAAATGTAGATTTTGATGGATTTATAGACAATTCATTACTGTCACACCAGCGATTTAATTTATCAAGAGCGTTGCTAGATATAATTTGCAAGTCATCAAGATTATTACTACTGCAAAGTAGGCAAGTGCCATCTGCAAATAGTCGTGGAGTTGAATTTAAAACATTTCGAAGATCGTTAACATAAATTAAAAAGAGTAATGGCCCCGATATGGAACCTTGCGGGACTCCAAATGTAACTTGCTAAAGTTCAGATTGATGATTGCTTGCATATACAAATTGATTTTTTTCTAAGAGATAAGATGTAAGGAGTTCTTAAGTAGGGTCTCTAATACCGTAGTGATATAGTTTGTGTAGTAACTTTTCATGATTAACTGTATCGAATGCTTTTTTAAGATCCGTCATCATTAGGATTGTGTATTGCTTGTTTTCGATATTGTCATAGCACGCTGTTAAGATGTCAATTAGAGCATGTGTGGTTGAGTGGTTTTCACGAAAACCATATTGATGTTCAAAAATAGTCTTATGTTTGTGTAAAAATTTTACAAGCCTTTCTTTAATCAATTTTTCAAGAACTTTTGATAAGCTTGATAAAAGAGAAATAGGCCTATAATTTTGGGCTTCGTATTTACTCCCAGATTTAAATAATGGAATAACTTTTGCAATTTTCAACAAACTGGAAAAATTATCATATTCAAACGCTCTAGCAAAATAAAATTCCAAGATAGGTGCCAAAACAGATGCGCTTATTCTTAAAAAATATGTAGATGCATTATCATGTCCACTAGCTTTTGCAGAATTCAACGACACTATTGCGTTAAATATTCAATTGTGCTGGGAGGAGTCAAACAAATAGAGTTGAAAGTTTTGTTTTTTAGATATTTTCCAAAATCCTCTTTATTATTTGATTTAATCGAGTCAGATAATTTTTGTCCGATTTCTGAAAAATAAGTATTCAAGTTATTGGCCACTGTTTTTGGATCATCAGTCAGCACATCATTTAAGTTTAGTGAAATATGAGTTGTGGAGTCATTATTCCTTTTTGGATGCCGTACAGAATTTACGGTTTTCCGGATTTCTTTTGGGTTGTGTTTAATTTCATCAAATTTGTTTTTATAATGTATGGCCTTTGATATTTGTTTAACTCGCTTCAGCTTGTTAGCATATTGTTTGAAAAAACCTATAGTATATGGAGTACTATTCAAAAAATGACTTTGATACAGTCTTTGTTTATTTTTTATAGAAACTAAGATGCCTCTAGTTATCCAAGGTTTGTTATATAACCGTAATTGTTTTCTGGACAATTTAACTAGTGGAGCGTGGTGATTAAATTACTTTTTGGATAATATTAATCAATTCATCAAATTTTTCATTATAATTTTCATTGTTAATGTATTATAAGCAAGGGATTATTTGAGTAAGAGAGTTGTGTAAGTCCTTAGAAAATGTTTCTACATTAAGGTTTTTAGTATCACGTTTGTATATAATCTTTTTTACCTATAAACCAAGATTATTTGATTGTTAATCTGATATCATGCAAGCGATTGGCAAATGATCAGCTATTTTATGAATAATTATACAGGGTTTCCCAGTTAAGTTTACGTCATTTGTAAGTATGTGGTTAATCAAGGTTTTAGAAGTGGGGGTTACACGTGTTGGTTTGTTAAGAACAGAAAAAAGGAACTGCTTTATAACATTAATAAGAAATCGACAGTTTTTGTACTTTTTTCAATTAAATTAATGTTTACATGTCCCATAATAATGCATTTTTTATTTTTTTGTGTAATCAGAGACAATTTTGTATTTAATTTCTGTAACAAATTACTGTCTTTACTATTCGGGTGCCTGTAAATTACTCCAAACAAACAATGATTTTTAGAGCAATTTAATTCCACATCTATCCACAAATCTTCACAACCTTCCATGTTCAAACCAAAATAATTATTACGTTTTATCCTTATATCATTTCTTATATATATTCCAACACCTCCTGCTTGCGTGGGGGAAGGCTTGTGCGTAAATAAGTAACCGTCTATGTTAACATTAAGCAATGGCTTGTTGCGAATACGAATTTCATATATAAATATCAACGCTGGCATAATTTTTAAGGCAAGAAGTAGTTCTTTAAGTTCAGCTAAATGAGCATGTAATGAACTGATGTTTATATGTAATAAAAAGTAATTATTAGGTGCAATTACTGGTTTCTCGTCGATTAAACCATACTCTGCAGATGGTTTAATGTTGGATGTCTTGGTTTTGTAAACAATTTTAGTTAAATTTGTTTCATCAATTTGGCCTAGATTGTGACAGCTAGTTTTAGAAATGATGTTGGCGGCTGCTCGACTATGTGACGCAATATTCACGTTAGTCTCCAAACTAAATCAACTGGATACAGCACTGCAAGCAAGCAACACAAAATACAAAAAGCAAAATTTGGCAGTTTGACAACAAGTAATTATTTCGTATGAACACATAGTGACGTAACCGTGCTGAAATTACGTGTAACTCAAACGCGAGAAACAAAACCGATATCAACAAACAGTTTAAATTATACCGTTAACCTAAAAGCCATTAGCTAAAAACTTTGATTGCCGGCAATCATCATTATTTTGTTTTAACAAATTTGTTTACATTAGACAAGTTTTTAAAGTGAGTCAAAATTCAATACCTTAAGATGTATGTCGCGATTGTTGATACTTGGCTAGAGTACAACCTTTAATCTCCAGAATTGCCCACGTCAGCTGAAACTAGAGAACGACTGAGATGTTAATTGACGAATTGAAAAATGGCAGTTGATAGTTCCTTTAGCTTCTTGAATCTCAGAAAGCAGCACACCAATCTTAAATTAAAACTTTTATTTTAGATTGAAACACAAAACCACTCTCACTGAGCAAAATCGCTCTACGAAACTTCTTACGATCGACCATTTTCAGATCGTAAAAGACTTAACCATGACTGACCAGGTTCAGGTCGCACCTTACACACTCTCGCGATCATCCAATTCAGATCACCAACTATACGGCTACACAAGCCAACCACAGATACACAAACTCAGCAAAACCGCCTACGAAACTAAGACCGAAAATCACCCACTCTTAGAATAGTAGAATAATGAATGAAAAGCGACTCGCCTATTTATACTATGGCAAAAGCTATTGAATACCCCAGAAAAATCCTTGATACGTCACAATAGAAAAAAATACCTGAGCTTACGATAAACAAATTTCGACATAATTATAATGTCACTACTTCAAGTCTAAATATACCAATTTAAGAGTCATAAACAACCCAAACATCGATAGCTGCAGAAAATAGGAGAATGTACTAGAAAGGAATTCTCTCGAATATTCTAAATCAAAAAAGTGGCAAAAGTAGTACGAGTACTTGTAAATCAGTCACGTACACGTTCAAATACAGCAAATAACTATATCACAGGCATTCAAAATTATACTTCGTGACAATGTATTAAATAAGCCGAAGCAATAGTATTCGAGAGCATAACGTCTCACTTTCCTTATTTACGTACATAGCTATACACCTAAAAAGTTAATTTTTAATTGGGACTGTTCCCCTTATTTCCCTACATTAACAATGAGTATCAATAAACTCTTAATTGCCAAGTAAATCCAAGTAAGTTGCAATGGATCAATTCTTGTCTTAAAGTTTTGTTTTTAATATTATTTCCTGCATAGTTATTGCGTAGTTTTTTTGTTATAAAACAAACATAAAGTCAAAATATGATCTCATGACATTTTTTTCAACTCACGCACTTTCACAATCAGCATCTTTTAAATAAATCAAACATTTAATTCAAAATTAAGCTCGAGTCTAATTTCGTACTGCTGCGCGTCCACAAATCAAGTTACTTCGATTCTTGCAATTTAAATGCAAACGAGCCTTTATATTAAGCAAGGGCTTTCCAAAGTTATTGTCACTGAAAAGCAAGCCAAAGAATTTGAAAATTTTGTTTTGCAGTCGATCACTCTTCCCGATCACGTAGGCATGCCTATTGGAGAAGCAAACGAACGAAAATATGTCAACCTCGAAATGCACTACGATAATCCGTCTCTAATAGGTAAGTACACCATTGGGGGTCGAAGATGCATTAACTCGTAATCAACGATGCGTTGCATGAAGGAATTACAGTATTTGTTGCTGACGTACTGTAATGGCTTAGGTGGGCACAAGTCCGTTAATCGTTAATAACGAAGCTAACTTTTTCACTAACTCGTTAATCCGTTAAAAAGTTTTTTCATGCTAACGGACTAAATTAACTTCCGTTAAGTTCTGTTTACTTCCGCTAAAGTTTTTATCGTGAATATCTTGCACCATTCATTCATCGTACCGGTACAAATTAGTTTGGACTGGTAACACTTGTTGCATATTAGCACGAGTTTTTATAAGAAAGCAAAGAAAGAAGCACTGTTTTGCATCAAATAATAAGCTGCAGCCTTATAGATCCATTAATTATTGCTGTTGGCAATTTCCAAAGATTTTCCGATCCCAGCTTCGTAGTGCATTTGAACTTATTTTTATCTTGAAATCAGATTAGACTGTAAAATGTAACTTCCAAAACTCAAAAAGACCACCATAGCAATAAATATTTCTTCACAATCAGCTCAACAGCGTCAATACGTGTTCTAGAAACGAGTGAATGTAAAGAAATGTAAATTACGCGCAAAATGCTAACGAATTAACGGACTTTATTTACTTCCGTTAATCAAAGCTGAAAATAACGGATTAACGGTAACGGAGGTGTGAAGTTTGTTTAACGAACTAGTGGTTAATAAAGCTAACGTTTTGCATTAACTTGCCCACCTATGTGTAATGGTGATTACATTTTGTTCACCAAGTTGCCTTGTCCAGGAGACAGCAATGGGATGTTTGATCGGTCTTGGAGTAAAGCTGCCACCAGTCTACCACAAACGAAGAAGGCTTCAAACTGTCCCCTTCGATGCTGAACGTCAAGCAGGGAAGCTGTGAATACCAATTTTTATGGTGTATGATTTGATTCGACTGGGAACCGAAATTAGGTCTATCGTTTCAGTAACAGACACTCTATTTACTTGACCGCTGATCATTCGCATAAACTTGCCTCCTATGCTGAGTCTAAACAAGCCAAAGACTCTAATAGTCAGTCCATAGCGAGATCTTTCACGGCTCGTGATTGTGACAGACCGTGGGAAATCTAATTTTGAAGATCCGACTGAGGAAGAATAATCGGTTCACTAAAACCGTATTTTTTGATGGCGCAAAATCTTACTTGCGAATTTTAAATCTTACTTTTGAAAAGCCTCGCTCTCCCAAAGACTACTGCGGTTGTTACTAGGTACCGGACGTATACATAAGCATTTAGTGTTATTTCGAGCTTTGAAAAAGCTAGGTCTAATTCAAAATCAGAAGGAACAGATTAGATTTCCAACTTCAAGTGAAGAGTTTTCTTGCGCGGTGTGTTCCAGTTCGGAAAAAACTTCTTATTGTTCTCTTGCTGTCTCTTTCGGTATTTTGACAAATTTTAACAGTCGTTGAAGTTTTGCACCTCTCTGAGTCCAAACGTTGGTGAATAAATGCATCGGCCCAGAGTAAAGTGTCGCGCACATTAAAAGCGCTCATTCCCATCTTTTCAGATATCAGAGACAATTCGGGGATACGATTTCTATACACCCCCAATCTGAGAAGATACGACGCTGGAGTCATGGACGTAGGCCACTTGACTTCTGGCTTTTTGCTTGTTGTTCCACCCCACCTGGATGCGTTTGAAATTGAGGGTGGATGCAGTGCGGATTGCATTGGTGGAGTAAGTTGGAAAACCTATTAAACAACAGCAATATGTGCATAAGATAAAGAAACATTTAAAACATATGTTCACTACATTTTAGCTTTTTACTAGCTATCGTTTGTGAGATATTTCATTCCAAGTTCAGAAGGTCTCCACAAGAGAGTTGCCAGTTAAAATCTAGTTTCTTAGGAATCGCAATAAACTTGTAAAGCAAATTGTTCCAACACTCTTTGATGTTGAAGCCCTGCATTCAGATGCTTTTAAAGAAATTTGAACACTAATCATCATTTTAGAAAAGATGAAATTTTAACTGCCAACACTGTTGGAAAAATCTAAACTTTATAATGAAGTATTTCAGAAACAATTTAAGTCGTGGAAACCTGAAATATGGTAAAGATATTGGTGCGCTGGTGAAAATATGTTTGAGATTTTTGTTTGTTTTTTGTTCATAACTCTGGTTGGATGTTTCATTCTCCTTAATTGCCGAAAAATTAAGTTCTTAACAATATTGGAGCTAACTGGTAATTTTTATTTTTTGGTGATAATCCACATGCTTAGAGAAAAGATGGCTAAGCAAAATCGTATTTGACGTCTTGCTACTACGCAACATTATGTACACTCTCGCAATAAATTGTAAAAATTGGCAATTAATTGCTTTTGGAGAAAAACGGGCATTTGAGCAATTATATGGAAACTACTGTTTAGAGTTCAATAAGAAACTCAAGACGGTGCCTACATAAATGACGAGGAGAATTCTTGCGGAGCATTACAGCAAGATTCGACTGCGTAACTCGTCAGCAACGTTTAGAGTCCAACCACTTAATTCAAATCAAATTTTTCACTGTTGATCAAAAGGTTGGGAAAAGCCCAACATGCATTTTCACCAAATTGAACTTTCTACATCTAGCCGTTTTAAAGATATAATAGCTCAAAATTAACAATTTTCCTCTTACTTCAGTGTTGCCATTTTGCCAGTATTGTGACAACAGATTACCTTTTGGAAAGTAGATTCGAATTTACTTGAAAAGCAGCTATTTTATAATTCTAATCCTTATGTCGTTTTGACAACAACGCTGCCGAAAACACATTAAGATTTGCAATGATGCAATAACTTTTTAAAATTTGGTTTTACAGTAGTTGGCAAACCCGACAAAACTTTTAAGGGGAAAATGCGTTTCTAAGTAAAAATCTGAATTGTCATATCTTGAGAACGGAAGGTTGTTGAAAGCTCAAATTTGGTGAAGTTAGCCTTCAGATCTGTAAAAAAGTTTTTAAGAGAAAACGCTACAAGCTTCGCAAACAATTATTTATTTTCGTGGTTTTGCAGGCAATGAAACAAGCCGGTGTCAGCGAAATCCACATTTTCAACACGTTTCTTCACTCGCATTTAGCAGGAAGGAAGCTGAAGCTAAAACATATAAGGTAAGATGAGTTTATGGGCTCTTGGTTTTTGCTATTACGGCCCTAAGCTATCCAAGAAAAGCTCTGATGACAAATAGATCTCCGACATACAATATTTTAAACTACGATTAAAAATTCAAAAAAAAGCCTATGCAAAGATTCCTAGGAATTTGAGAAGTTGTGGCTCATGCTATTTCCGTATTTAGGACTACTGCTATCCCATTTTCCAGTAACTTTGCCCATTATTATATAACCAACAAAACTCCTAAAGCGTTTTGCATTATTTTCGTAAAACTGTTTAACATTTGAGCCGAGTTACCCAATACAATCAAGTAGTAGATACATATAATCAAGATACATACGAGATACACCGAGATACAATCACGTGATAGCTTGAATCTTAATATTCCACACTACCGAACAAATAAATTGCAACATTGCATTAAATGTCAGGGAGTCAAGGTCTGGAATTCTATTCCTCAAGAAATTAGGGTGTTAACTTACAAAAGATTTAAAATCCAGTGCAAAAATTTTCTGCTAAATCAGTAGCAATAGGTTCGCTTGCACGTCTCGCAATTACTATTTGGATCTTTCAATTCTTCGGCAGGCTTAAGCAGTTTTGCCAATGACGTGCTAGTGACTAAATAAAATCTACCAACGATGCGTTTCACTAAAAAAAATATATATTCAGGTCTCAATATTACTGGCTAAATCAGTTAGTTCTCTTAACATTTAGGGTGGTTGTTTGACTCGATGACCGCGAGGTTCCTTCGCAATTTCCTGGTCGCAAATCTAATCAATTTTAATGATTGCCATTATTTTTTTACTAAGGGACTAAATAAAAGTTGTCTTGTAAGTTTGAGTCCGTTTGGTACATTTAATGTTTGCAATTTTCTGTAGTTTGAGACCTAATGTGGATTTTTTCTTCTACTCGATGTTAAACTTTTATTCAAATTTTAGAAACGGAGTGGAGCTTCCACCCATCGCCAAAGACGACTCCTACGACTTCAATTACCAGAGGGGGAGGATTCACAATCCGGAGAAAACAGTACGAATTGGAGATGAACTGATGACGGTGTGCGAGTACACTTCCAGTCAACAAAATAGACCCGTCTTGGTGAGTTTCGTGCACGTGTGTATAGAGTCTCATGCGTTTAGTTTTTTACTTGACAGAAGATAGAAAAGTAGTGACTTTGTTTACGTACTACTCAATTTTTCTGCAGGTTTCATGAGCTGTTGATTAAGTGATCACATGAACGTGGTCGCCAACATGAAGTACTGTAGAGGTTATCCACGAAATCGTGCTGTACGAGTCAAAAAGCACATTTACGTTGTTAAACGTGTGAAAATACACATAGAAGACACGTATATGCGATTTGTACCATTTTAGTCTGCCCGTACATACGCAAAATACAAGTGCAAAACAGCTGGATTACGCTGTTTCGATGTGTTTTCCTGTTATCAGTAGCCCTGACCCATGTGCACATTTAAAAAATTTAATTCCAGCCACTCGCAAACGCTGATGAGGAACCCAAACAATTTTAAGGCGGTGTTGCATTTGTGGAACGCAAAGAAAATTAAAACAAGTTTAAGATCATAGCGTGCAGCAAGGTTCGAAATTAACGCTTGCCCGCTTGCCCGAGCTGAAATCACCTCGGGCAAGTTATTTTCAAGCTTGACTTACCCGACGAGCAAGTCAATAAAATACAGCGTATGAAGTAAGCAACTTCAAATAAGATTATTAAAAAACGTAAATTACCGCTTCTGCAGCACTAAATTAAAATACCGTATGTGCAATCAAAGAAAGCTTTTGCTTGCTTTATTTTAGCACAGTTACAGCAATAAACACTTAGTTTAATCGCCCGCACATCATTAATCGCAATTAACAGTTTTGATGGAACGCAGATTCGTTCGATACATAGATGCTTTTTGCAATTTTTTCGGTGGAAAATGTTTTGTTCTTTCCCAAGAAAAATTTTTCCAACGCTTGTCGCGTTAACCGCTCTTTAGAGTGTCACAAGTACTACCCTGTGCTGGGCTGTAAGACAGCATGGTACAAAAATTGGCAATTTTTTATTTTAGTTTTTTAAAAATCTTTAGTTCCTCTATCTTTCTCAAAAGTACAACTTTTTAGATGGTGCAGTTTCAGAGATATTGGCGATTGAAAAGTAAAACGCGTTTTCATCAAAAAAAAAAACAATCAGTTAATGTAACAATTGAAATAATTACAATCCAAAAATCAAATTTTTGTAAATTGAATGATTGAAAAAAGCAGGGCGGCAATGGTGGCAATCGCTTCGATCGATGACTTTCTGCGATATTTGCTATGCAAGAAAACTGCGATGCAATTCTGCGATAATTTAAATTTTTTTCGATGCGATAAAATTTTTCGATGCGATGCGATAAAATTATCTTTTTTTTTAGTAATTTTGAAACTAATGTTTGTTGTTATTTAAAAAAATGTAAACTGAAGCTCAGTCAGCGCAAGGCTTTAGTTTAATTACATATTGCGATTGTGACGCAACAAATGACAAAACATTCTCAAACTTTCGCCTAAAATGTGCTGTGCGACTTGCGGCGAAACAGAAGAAACCAAGAGAAATATTAACAAAAATCCGAATAATCACAAAAATTGCTGAGTTTTTGTCAAATTCTCAGATGCAAAGATAGATGTACATTCTTCTGCGTGTTTCGATGCGATATTTTTGGAAAAAAGCGGCGATGCGATAACCATAACGAAAAAATAGACATCTATAAGGTTACTCTAATCCAAAAAGCAAACACAAGAACTGGATTTTCTCCAAATACGATATTATGCAAATCCGGTTCTTATTACGCATCATTTTCAAAATTGAACAACATCAAAGTGCACTGTACCTCTTCATTTCGGGCAAGTTGAGTTTTTCCGGGCAAGTAAACATTCGCTTTCACTTGCCCGTGAAAAAGTTAATTTCAACCCCTGGTATAGTAATAACAGAGCCAGCAAGCTATCTTTGATACTAGATCTTCCTTTGTGTAGCTACGAAATACAAAACTGAAAGGGCTTTTTATTCATAAATTTTTATTCATAAATATGGGTTAAGGCGAATTGCTAATGACTTCTTTAAATCATTTTTCAAATACAGATCCCAATTTGTTAATATCAATAACTCTCATTTACTCTACGTAATATACGCGTAAATATTGGGGTAGCCCAAGCAGCGACCATGCCTTTTACGTATTATTATTACGTATACATATTTTTATTTTCTAGCATGTATAACGTACATTGTTTTGTTGCAGTATCCTTTTTCTGGTGAATTGTTGTTTGAAACTGTTACTTTTTTATGATCTAAGAATTGCCAGAAATAAATGAATACTACTACTACTAGGACCGCTTCAATTCTTGTTAAATATTAATTATGTATCCAACAGCATTGATTCCACTCCAAGGTTATTTGCAGATGACATCTGCCTTGTGGTAACATCTCCCTCGTTCAGTAGCGTAGCCAGGTAGGGGGGTTCGAGCCTTCCCCATTGGCCTGAAAAGTATGCAAAATAGCACGCTTTTTGTGCTTTTGAGACCGATTTTTGCTCCAAAAATAAAAACAGCCCCCCCCCAAAAGGATTTGGAAGCCGAAGTTGTGAAGGACTTGCCGTCGTTTGGACCAGAATAGAGGAGTTTTTTGGTTCTGGAGCTCAACCAAGGTCGGTGAAGACCTTTTTTTTAGAGATCACCTGTTTTTGGCGAGAAAAACTCTTGGAATTTCTGATTTCGGCCGGAAAAACCCTTCGAATTTCGGTAAAGATCTTTTTTTTATTGAGATCACCTAAATTTGACAAAAAACAACCTCAATCTCGTTTAAAACTAATGAAAATTTGGGTCAAGTTCGTTTCCGGTTGTATCAAACTTCCAAAACAGCCCCCCCCCCCTTTGCGAAATCCTGGCTACGCGCCTGCCCTCGTTAAACCAATTACTGAAATGTTCGCTTATCTGAGATCAACAGAGTTAGTATGTGGGTGCGAGCTAATAAACCAACACTCAATCCTGCGAAATCAAAACCTATTAAAAATAACTCCAAAGCTCTATTCTCCCTCTGGTAATATTGGTATTAAATGTACGGATGGCCTTATTAAATCTGCTGACAGAGCAAAGCATTGTGGTATGCTTTTAGCGTAAAGGTAAATTTTTCAGACCATATCAAAGTTCTTGAAAATAAGGTTTCTAGATCTGTGAGAATTTTAAGTAAATTAAAATATTTTCTACCTCAAGATGCTCTTTTTAAACTTTATTACGCTTTAATTCACTCTCATTTTAATCATGAAATATTAGCATGGATAACATCTATCCTTCGTATCTTCTTAAGTTAAAGAGATTGCAAAATAAAGCAATGAGAATCATGACCTGTAGTGGATGGAACGATTGTGCTTTTCCCTTGTTTAAAAAAACAAATGTTCTTACTATACCCTAGTTGTTTCAATATGAAACGGCCAAACTCGTGCACAGACACATCAGCAAGAATCTTCCAGTAGATCTGGTTAAGTATTTTACACTGTCAAAAATTTTTATTCAACTAGGTCTACCACCAACGAAAACCTACGGACGCCGTATTTTAGACTGCAAAGAAGCCAAGAATTCATTAAATTGGCTGGAGCTAAAATCTGGAATTTTATCCCGAGTAGCATCTAAAAATCCTTATTTCGAAATTTGAAAAAATGTTTAAAACATAACTTCTTCACTCATCTGATTAGTATAGATCTGTCATTCTACCCTCCGTCAACCAATTGAATGGTTCATTTAACAGGTTTTATTTACTAAAACGTAGTGCATGCGCGTTGTGTTGTATGGTTCCTGTGGCTTTAGCTTCCGGTGATGTTGTGTTTCTCTTCATACTGGTTGATTCATAGTAGCGAACATTAGCACCTTGGATTCTTTTATTGCCGATATTTTTCCTCTTCTAAACCTCGACTATCGTACAATTTAAAGTAATCTTTTTCAAGATGTACGGAGATGGCTACTGTCTCGAAGACTTCAAGGTCCTTACGTAGCTTTTCCGTCGCTGCTCTCGTTGATATTATCTTGCCGATATTTATTTAATGTAATTTTACCCGCAAAGTTGTTTTTTTTGACTCTTGCTGTGCTATGTAATAAACTTGAAACTTTATTTAATCATAATCAACGCTCACTCTTGCTCGTTGTGCAGGGAGGATTGGAAACAACCCAAGAGATGTGTGTTTCGTTCTTTCTTTATTACCCTCGGATACCTCTCAACATCTGCGCATCGGCTGCTGGGGGGACGGACGAAATTCTGTACGATACGTTGGGCATCAATGAAGTGAGGTAAATGATAATCAGATCAAGGCTCAGCAGCGCCAATTAAACAAACAAACTGCTGGGTAACTCAATTGACGTAACGACTGGTTGGTGAAATTGATTTTAAGATTACAGGCCCCTGGTTCGACTCCTGAAATGGCTGTGCGTCGCTCTATTCTTGGAAAAGACACTTAACACCTACTGTCCATTGAGATGCAGCACTAATAATCACGCGAGCCGTTAATTGTTGTGGTTTGACATTGAACGCAAAATGAGAATCGCACTTGCAAAGACGAAGCAGGAAGTGAGAATGAGCACGATAGTACGCTGCTGCGCCATCTTTTATATTTGCTTCTGAGCAAGGATGGCAGTACGGTACCATACATTTAGAATTTGCGTACTACGTACATCGCACCTTTAACCGTACCGTACCAGCGTACCGTACTTAAGTTCAATTTTTGAAGCGTACCGTATCTTTGTAGGGTACGTTTTTTGCGTACCGCACCTTCAATTAGTCTGGTTAAACAACGTCTATTAATGACATACTGTTTTGACGTGTTTCTCGTTTTTATCTGATTCGTATTATACCGAAAGATAAGCTTAAGGCAGCGTTTCTCAAAAGAGTAAATGGTTCAACCTTGGCTACTGTTATCAGATTTGTTGACCTATTTCTCGCTACTGATAACCGCTTAAATAAGATGTAGCCACGAGCGCATAAGTATTATAGTAGGCGGGGTCCTGTAATGGGATAACTCAGTTTAGAATTAAAACAACGATGATATAATATTATGTCAGCTATCGAGCTTATAAATTGACCAAGGTTTATTCTTCTGCATGCGATAGCTGAATATCATCAAGCATAGACGTAGCCAGGATTTTTGATTGGGGGGGGGGGGGGGGCCAAACCTCAAAGGTGAAGACCAAGAAAAAAAGTCATCTCAGTCCGATTTAAAAGTTTTGATTAGGGGGGGGGGGGGGGGCGAAATTTAGTTGGAGACCAATTTGAGATTGGGAGGGGGGGCAAATCACAACTTACATAATAAGGACCAAAACAAAAAAAAACAACGAAAACAGGTCTTCACGAACTGAAGAGCTGAATTCATCCCGAAAAAAAGGTGAAGACCAAAAAAACAGGTCTTCACGGTTTGGAGCCAAGGTTGAAACAAACCAAGAAGAAAAAAACTGAAGAAAGAACAGCCCTTTAACCACAAATTTATGATTGCTAGCATTGCAATTGGAGGGCGCCCGGGCTCCTTGTCCCCCTTGCTACGCCAATGTCATGAAGTCCATTGAAAATATCAATCATCGAGGTCACATTATTATTTGCGTACATAATAATTTTAACTATTACGTCAGTATGATAATCATTAGTGTAATTATCCTAATATACCAAAAAATAACTAATTCCGGGTACAAATGAGACAGTAATGTTTGTGTGAAACAGATAGCAAAGCCCCTGGATTAGAACCTCAAAACCACCAATACCGACAAACAATCACCAATAACAGTATGCAATATAGCCTAAGTTTCAAACATTTTCAAATCATAGCCAACTATTTTAATGCTTGCTGATTCTGCAACTTTGTTTATCGTACCACGGCTACTTCACGCACATACCGGTAGCCGTCACCTGAGTTCTCTATAAAGTGTGCATAGTTCTGATAGAGAACTCTGGTGCAACCTTTCTGCTATTGCCGGCACTAGCATTCCGAGGGGGAAGAGAAAACACATCTTCAGAATCTTGTTCGCAACTGCTGTTAATTAACTGACTTTGCAACTGTCACTTTTAACTATTCGCGGCTTTAACTGACTTTGAAATCACAAGCCTTTAAATCAGCGATCTCAATTCTTACATTTACGGCGGCTTTAGCTGTCTTTTGCCTCTGACGTCTGCACACTAAAAACCGGCGCAATGTGCAAAAAGACTGGGATTTTTAAACTACTGCGTATTCAGCTATAGTGTCGCAGTTGTTTTCGTTCAAATTTTTCTTCAATATGACATGACAACGATAGTCCTAGCATCCATAGGCAATAGTTATGACATTACAATTGGCTATACTTGTGAGTTGTGGCATCATAATACAATTGTAACGACAAATTAAGAGGCTATAATTATTAGTTAAGAATACATCACGCAGTCATACACTAAATTGAATTAAGCCTGGGCACAAATTCGGGTCTCTCAACTGGTGCTATATCGTGTACTTTAAATTGTATGTGCACGGTAGCATGAATCTTCACTGACGGCCGCAGGTCGGGCAGATTACGTACCGTGCCAATAGGTAGGGTACGTTTGTAAGCAAATTCAAACAACGTACCAACGTACCGCACCCATACCATTATAAAAAACGCGTACCGGACTTTTTGGCAAAAATTGTGGTGTACCTTGCTTACGTACCGTACCGTACTGCCATCCTTCCTTCTGAGTTTGAAACCTTCAACTGTTTTTAGGGAAACCAACACCGCTGCAGCGTCTTTCGTCAGAAATGTTAATGACCGCGTAGTGACATCACCAATCGACAAAGCCAATCAAAGCGTTGCGGACGTCATTAGTGCGGTATGTATATTGCAAACTATTACTGTTTTAGAGGTTTTTGCTAATTTTCGAGGTCGAAGGCTGATTTTTTTGCCATCCCGAGGTCCGAGAATGATATGAACAGGTTGTTTTTGTTATCACAGGCAACTGCGATATAGGAGACAATAACTTAGTTTAAAAAAGAACATTTCGGCAAAGTCATATTCAGAGGGGGAAAGCTCAAATCAAATCTTTTATTATACTCGCTGTACATCGAAGGGTGTAACAAGTTTACGGGGTCCATCTCCGCGTCATTGCGCCCGGGCAACACAGTTCTTTTCGAAGAAACGTTGCAGCAGTGGCAAGCCGCTGGTAACACTGTGTTCGATTTGACCGGACCAAGATTTGAACCTCAGACCTCCCACTTCAGAGACGAACGCGCAACCGATTCAAGGGGGAGGCTAATTTTTTTAGTGTTTCATTGTTATTACCACAGTTTAGCCATGAATAACGCCTCCGATTATGAGGACCTAAATAGCTCCTCTCTCATTTCAACCTTTTTCTCTGTTTTTGGTCTTCACCGTGTACTTAATTGGACAAAATTGTCCCCAATTTTTGCCAAGGATATTTTTTCGCCTTCACATGACAGTAGTGATTCTAATGATTGCTTACATTTTCAGTATCCTTGGGACAACGAATCCGGAAAAACGCTTGAACGAAGACTGAAGTCGTCTTTCCGAACTCAATGGTGTCTTGGACCCCAGCCCAATCTAAACGTGAGTAAAACGAAAAAAAAAAAGTACCATCTAGCACAAAAATCACAGAAAGAAAATCCTTGAAAGATTTTTTGAAATACTGCACGATAAATCGATCTGCGTTTAGGACAAAACCCCGAAAAACAAAATTCCGAAATTGAAGAATTCCAAAGCACAAAATCCCGAATTGGACAAAATCCCAAATTGACAAAATCCCGAATTACGCAAAATCCCGAAAGAAAAAAATCCCGAATCGGACAATATCCCGAATTGAACAAAATCCCGAATTGGACAAAATGCCGAACTGACAAAATCCCGAAATGGACAAAATCCCGAATCGGACAAAATCACGAATGGAAAAAATTCCAATTGGACAAAATCCCGAATTTGACAAAATTCCGAATGGACAAAATCCCGAAAGAACAAAATTCCGAATTGTACGAAATCCCGAACTGGACAAAATTGCGAATTCACAAAATCCCAAATGGATAAAATCCAGAATTGACAAAAATCCAGAATCGAACCAACTTCAAAAATAAAGAAAGTCAGGATTAAGAGTGTACTTACTGCTGGCTTATAAGCACTAATAAATATAAATAATTAATTTGCCAACAAAACTGCATGTCTTTTATTTGCTTGTGTCGTGGCGATCTAGAAGAACAGCGCATATACAAAAACAGAGTGATCAAGTTCAAAAAATTTGCGGTTATGTCGAGTTAATTGGTGCGAAGCAGTTTGTCCAGAAGCGAAAGTCTCGCACTTTTCACGTTTGATGTCAACTCCTTCAGTTTGCAGAAAAAGAAACTAGGTTAATACACTCCCGTCATTTTGCACCAGGAAACATCTCAAAATTTTCCCTTTTTCAAAAATTGATATTTTTATTCAAAGACGGTGTTCCAGGTCTGGAAAAAATTTTAAGTCTCTAACTCGTTTAGTTTGCAAGTTATTGATTATTTCGATAAATAATTTGGCAAAAAGGAACATCTTCATCTTAACTATTAAGTCACAACAGCTGTTCTTCACAATTGAAAATTTAAAAATTTTGCATGCGGCGGTCTCTGATGGAAGACAACGCGATATTCAACATTAATGCGTAAGTTGTAAAAGCAAAGCAAAAAGACAAACACTTAAAGATGCAATCTATTGTTTTTCAAAACTTTAACTTGATTGAGGACGCCAATATACAGCGTTTTTAAATAGGAAGTGCTAATCAACAAAACTATGCAGCTAAAATTCTAGACCCAGCTTTCAATGACGGAACTATTTTTTGCACTGAAAAGTGAATCGCTGTTGTGGTATGATATTAGCAAAGCATTCCAGTATTTTAATCTACAAAACGACTTGATTAACTAAACCAATAAAATAACTTTCTATCTGCCTATTTACTTAATGGTTGTTGTTTTAATGGCCAGGTCAGTCAGTCCAAAAGGCGTTTGATTTGGAAAAACTGGCGATATCAATAAGTTTCCAACAGAGAGGTTTCCAAACTGATTTAAGGCTATCTTGGCTGAATAACCGGGTTTTCAACACCAACCACTAATTTAATTACGAAGTCTATGTTGTTAATATTACTTATCAAACGATTTGCGTGCCTACCCTTAGCAAAATCCTGGTTGCACACTTACTGGAGACTGAATCAGCAACAAAAACTACCAAAGACCGTATAGTTGAGGTCTACCAACGGCTGAAAGTTTAGAGGAAAAAGCAAGCAGCTGAGGTATGAGTAAAAAACCCAGTCGCTAAATGTTAGCAATATCTTTTGCAAGAATACAAAACATGAAAAAATCAAGAAGGCTATAATAGATTTGAACAAGTGTATATGGAACAAAATGATGCTTTCAAGAAACGTTTTTTATTTAGTTGATTAAAAGTTAAAACACAACTTACAAGTGCCTAATGGAATGTGAATTCAACTGATTTAAAAAAGTGCTCTGTAGCTGAGACTAGAGCATGTATCAAAAAACAGAACACCTCCAGGGCCGAATTTTGGGATCTAAGATGCCTGGGCCCCAGGTCCCCACTATTTTCCACTAGAAGCAGAATTTTAATTTTAAAATAAGGTTTAAATCTTGAATTTTGACGTGTATTGTTTTATAAAACCACAAAATTATTTCAAAAGAAAAAAAAATGAATCAAAAAGGGGCATTAGCACCAAAACGTTCCTTCCTGAGCGGACATTCCACCCTTTAATTATTATGCTACTCGCCGAGACTGAAGTAAAAAAAGAAACTGCATCAGCATTCTCGCATTGTAGCAGCATTATTAGCAGAGGTGGAGTCGAGGACACAAGGCTCGAGGCCAAGGCCAAGGACACAAAAAAAATCCGAGGCCAAGGCCAAGGACAGCCTCTCCGAGGACAGACACTCTCGAGGCCAAGGACAGGAATGCTCGAGGCCAAGGCCAAGGACCAAGGACACAAGCGCAAGTGCTCTCCAAAAATACAAAAAAAAGGTCTTCACAAAAATTTTTCAGGCGATCTCCAAAAAAAAAAAAAAAAAAGGTCTTCACAAAAATTTTTCAAGCGATCTCCTCAAAAAAACGTTTTCTAAAAAATTTTTCAAGCGCTCCGCAAAATTTTAACAACTCAAAAAATAGTGCTGTCCTCGAGCCGAGGACAGGCCAATTTTCGAGGACTTGAGGCCTCGAGGCCAAGGCCAAGGACTTGACCTTCGAGGCCAAGGCCAAGGACTTCAAAATGTGTCCTCGAGGCCAAGGACGTCCTCGAGGATTCCACCTCTGATTATTAGATAATTTTTCAATGAATAGTTTCTAAAAGTAGGCCTGTTATTTATTTATTTATTGCTGCTATTCATTCTTAGTGTTCTCCAAGTTGATTTAGATTAAAACTGTAAATGGGAGCTTGCTGGCAAGCAAGCCCAGTAAACGACCGACGCATGCTTAATTGAGTGGTTTTCAAAACAGGTTGTTTCTTCCCCGTAAAGAGGGCAATTCAAACAAAACTTTTTCGGGTATCCCAGAGGAGGCTAGAATCCTAAACAGTGTCAAAATATATTTATCAACCTCATAGTGACTGATCCTAATACATACATCTTATTAGCTTAAGTGATTTAAAAATTAATTTTGGGGCGGCACATTTGAGAGGTCCCAACGGTTGGCCCTCAAACATTTGTCTCCTAAATATCTATTAGACATGGCCAAATTTACAAAATGGCACTTTGGCACAGCAGGAGCTCCGGACTCAGGAGTCTTCGCGCCTGAGGCATAAAACGTTTTTATTTCTTTGTTCGCATCTCAGTTCGTAAGGTCTCCTGAAGATCTTCAAGTAGAATTTTTAGGTGAGCTCACAAAACAGTGTTGCAAACACAAATTACAAAACTTGTACACTGCCTTCCCAGTTTCCAGAGAGCTCAATGGACATGGGCCAGAGCCAGCTAAAATTATATGTTCCGTTAAATTATATTGTGTGTTCAAAGTTTTTAATTACTTAATTCTGTTCACAAAACGTTTATCGTCAATATCTCACAATTGCGAGTCACGCAACTTGTGACTTTTAGGAGTGCTTCTATTGTTGTGCAGTCTTGTTGAAAAAAAAAATTGAAGAAAAACAAGGCTTGCAGGTCATTTTTGAGCATTTTGCAAATGTGTGTAGCAGTGACGCAACCAGAAAAAGAAACTAAAGGGGGCTGAAGCTCCTCTTAGCTAAATCACTTCGAAAGTTCAACCCAAATAAGCATGCTTTTAAACGTTACTTTAAGCTTGACCAGAAAATGAAAGAGGGATATTAAGAGCCTAAGTAATTTAATTCTGTCAAAGGGTTTTCAAATCCAAACGTGCAAATACAGAAGTTCCTTTAAATGGCTCCCCCACTATGACAAAATATTTATCTCTTAATATCAACTAATATAAAAGACGCTCTCTACATATCCAAATCGTTCAATAAATTGATTTCTTTGGAGTTCCATTTTCATGAAATTACCGGGGGTTTGTTTGACATCCCAAAACTATTTCAAAAAATTGTCTTTCAAATATCTACTGATATCAAAAAATAAAAAAACGTCAGGAGACAAAACTTCGTTTGAAACTCAAAAACTTTACGCAAATATTAGTCTACGGTGTTTTGCCGTTTGGGGTAAGAAGAGCGGGAAAGATTTGGAAGAAAAAATAAGGAACAAAATAGTAAAACTACGCCACAAATCGCAAAATTCTTTAGATAAAACAAAAAGATATATTTTTCAGAACAAAAATGAATTCAAAACTTTCACTCCAATTCGATTGTTTGTTTCCTAAAACACCATCCAGTCATATTTCGACAATTTCATTGCTTGGTCAAGTATTTTATCACTTTGCTTTTAAGCGTTCGGAAATATTTATAAAGTTTCTATAGCAAAACTATTCTTTAATGCAAGAAGATGTTAGCAAATGTTCCCGTTTGCAAAATTATTTTTGAAAAAAATTGGATACCTCAAAAACTAGGAAAGATAGAAACCTCAAATTTTCACCATTAGCTTAAAAAATCAGCTTAAAGTCAAAAAAATATTCAGTTTTAACTGTTTTTTTTTTACTTAAAAGAATAAAAATTTCTTTGAAAAAGTCAATAATGCGATGATTGATGTTACGAAAACACAAAAAAAATTGAGATTGGCCTGTTTGCCTTAATTTGTATGCAAGTTTTATGGCTTGCCAAACAGAGTTATTAATTGCCTTAAAGCTCATTCTAACTGGCTAATTTCATCAGGTTTCGGAATATAATACGTGATTTTTGTCAGGAAATAATTTGCAGCAGCACGCAATTTTTTGAAAAACGAAAAACTGCGAACGTAATTTTTGTCTTTAAGTGTAATAATTCAATCGTTAAATTTATTTCGCAAAGCACAATCCAGTCATATTTCAAGAATTTTATCAGTTATCGCTTGGTCAGTTATTTTCAATTCGTTTCTAAGGCACGAGAAAATTACAAAGTTTTTATTGCAAAAGTATTCTTTATTACGTAATAAGATGTGAGCAAATGTTCCCTTTTGCAAAATTACTTTTGGAAAAAGTTGCTATTTCAAAAATTGGGAAAGATTGACGCTGCAAAATCTTCAGTGCCGAAAACCTTCAGTGCAATTTTTATAAATAAGGAAACTTAAAAAACTTAAAATCTAGAAAAATTAAAATTATATATTTCTTAATCAAATTGTCCTGCACCCCTCTTGAATTCATGTTCGTCGGCTGTTTTTGTTTATGTTTTAGAAACAAAAAGCAACATTAAAACATATAATGACATTAACACATAATCATTGAACTGAAGCGTAATTCTCTAAACTTTATTGTTCTTTTGCCGATTTTGGTTTAAGTCAAAGGAGTTCCTTTTTGTCACGGCAAAAAACATTTAATATTTAATAAACTATACACAGTATCCAGAGTCTTATAGGCACAATAAAACCTTTGATTAATAAATAGCCTATGACTTACTGTTTTGGAATCGACATTCGTCTTTTATTCCTCGTCAGTATAGCTAGGACTACAAGAATGAACATGAGCGTAAAAAGGAAAGGAATCGCAAATTAACCAGATCATGACACAATTTTTTTTTCTCCAAAAAGTTTAAGTAAGCTCAATATTACGAGAGATAATTGCAGTATAATACTTCAATTCAAAACAATTTTCAATAGCATGCCTTAGACAGCTGTTTCGCTCAATCTCAGGGCTCATCAGTAAGGTTAGCAAGGCCAAATATCACTCGTGATAAAAATCTTCAAAACATACTACTTTACCAATTTATCAATCAATGAATAAATCTTTACCGATTATGTTTCTAATGCATAAATCTTCATCCATCAAGCAGTCAATTTCAGCCAAAGTAAGTAAATCTTAACTGAAAAATCTTTACCCAATGAAACTAAAGCTATTAATTAAATCTTAACGGAATGAAACTACATGCTATAAACCAAATCCCTACCGTTTAAACTACAAATCTTACCTTACATCTCTCAGAAGAACAATAAGCTAGCTAACTCTCTACTCTCCTTATTGCTCGCCTTAAATGGTTACGTATCCAGTAGGCGGAAAGGCTCAAAACCAGTGCCAAAATTTAGACTTGAGCTGAACTAGGCAAACAATCTTTAAAAATGAAACACTATCAATACTCTCAGCTCTCCTCGTAGTTCGTCTAAAATGGTTTCGTCTCCAACAGGGCCAAGACGGTTTTAAATAAGAACCAATGACTTGCAAGTTGTATGTACAGTGCCTCAACGATAATAATTTATTAAGAACAATGTACCCCCCAAAAAAATAAATGTGCTACGCACGTCACGTGAAACAGCTTAGGATACAGAGATTTTTGTGTTATACCAGCAGCAATCATAGATTTCGCGGTAATAGACAGTAACAGGCAGAAGAAGTTTCTGTTGATTCCAAGATTTCTAACAGCATCGTCAACTGCTTAAGCAATGATGTTGCCAGGGCATGCGAGAGGGAGGTTCAGGGGGTACATCGTACCCGGGCCTGGGCCTAGGGGGGCCCGGGCCAAATGGCCCGGAAGAGTTCAGGTTTCCACGTTAAGTTATTGCACCCAGGGGCGTATTTAGGCCTGCACCCAACTTTGGGCAAATAATGCGGCTATATATAAGTAAAGACCCTTTTTTTTGCTCTTCACCTAATTTTGGGCAAAAAATCGGACCAAATTTGAGTGAAGACCTTTTTTTTGCTCTTCATCTAATTTTGGGCAAAAAATAGGAAAAAAAATTTACGCAAGTTTGGTGCCAGGTCAGTGATTTAACGGCATGGGCTCCGATAAGGCTTGGGGGCCCAATAAGATTTGGGAGCCCGGTATCGACCTTCGTACCCCCTGGAAAAATTTCTCTCTGAGGCCCTGGATGTTGCTATTAGGAGCACATTTTAGAGGTTGACAGTCATACAAGTAACTGACGTGTGGTGTTTCAAGGCTTCCCACTAGAACATTCAAGTTTTGCGAGCCAGACACAGTGCTCTCACCAACAATAACAAAAAGTTGTTTGTCATGAACAGCATTTCGTACTCGCTTTAATTCATTTTCGCTTAATTGCAGTGCTGTTCGTCTACAAGTAGTTTCAGATGGCAATCTGTGACCAATGTCACGAAAGAGGTTTTTAATATGCGTATTGCTAAGCTTGTACAAACGAATATCAGCAGACAAAAATGCCTTGGTTACCTTTTCAACAAAATCGGTGTCACTGCTCCTTAAAAACGTTTGCGAAGTCTGGGGGATAAGATCTTCAGATCTGCTGCCCAACGCTTTTTGATGTTTCGACGTATTTCGATGAGAATCAACTAGAAAGCGTTTGTAGCAAGAAACCGCACAGTTACACAAATTGCAATATAATTCATTTTTAATACTTTGCATAGATTCGTCAGGGAATTCTTTAACTATGGATTGAATTTTATACGCATAGGTAGTTATAACTTTCGCCATTATTCAAGAATCTAAATCACTATCTAAAGACAAAGTCAAATACTTTATCAATTGAAATCGAAATACCTAGGTAAAAAAATTTTAATAAAAAACTTTCGGAACAGTTTGTTTCACCGATCATCAGGGGCATCTACGTGTTTCAATTTTAAATCAGCTCTAACATGTTATCGAGCACTTCTTGAAGTACTGAAACCACAAATTTTTTTAATGTGTTACTTTACCGGTTTGGCAGTTGAATTCACAGTATACTATCGCCTTTTTGGCTACATTTGTACAAAAACCTGAAAAGAAGCTGTTTTTCTCTTCCTAAAAAATCAAAGCCTAAAAAATGCTTTGTTTATTTAGTTCCGTTTGATAAGTAAACTACATCGATTTGGAATAAAGGCGCCTCCTGCATTTTGCGCTGTGAAAGCAAAAGCTAACAAAAATTTGTCAGTCCCAGCATTTAATTACCCTCGAAGTTTTTGTAAGTGAGACCTTATGCAAACGTATAGCCTTAGTTAGCTTGCAGACTGCACTTGCTTAAATAAACTATTATTCACTTCTTTACTTTTATTAACTACATAGCAGACAAAGTAATAAAATGTTAGTCCAAACTAACGATGCAGATGCCTCTTCGTTTCTGAACTAACAACCTAAATGCCTGTCTGCGCTACACTGCAATCATTTTTCGCGAAAAACTTGAACAATATTGTTCCTGCTAAACTAGCCACAAGACGCACGAGTCACAAGCAGCTATTCGATTGCAACATACTCGCATGATTTATTATCCAATTTTAACTATTGCATCACAATTCTTTGATTGCGACGGATATTCTAATCTGCACTACTCCCATGTAACATGTAGTTGACATTGCAAAACAAACTAAAGAACGCGTAAGTAAACTTTCGAATTGCCACTTTTTCGCACCAATACTAAAGGGAAAGTTTAAATAATGGTCATGATGATGATGGTAAGTATACAAAATTGACTTTATTGACCTATAAAAAAAAAAATTTACCTAGCGGTGAAAAATTGACTTTTTATTGACCTTTCAAATTAAAAACACAAAACTTACTCCTTGTATCCAGAATTCTTGCAAAAAAGCTGGTCGTTCAAGCTTACTACAAAAAATTGACTTTGTTGAAAAAACTTGCTCTACGTATAAGTTCATTTTAAAGGACTTGCAATTGCTGCAATATTGAATGGTTTGGTTTGTTGAACCCCATACTAAGATCTCATTCAGTATATGCGAGTTCACTAAACTATAATACAACATTAGAAGGGTTTTCTGACAGATGTAGCGTCGAAGATAACAAAATATACTAGAAATTTGCGACAAGTTTTTACAAACATGCTTAGCATGGACATCTAACTTAAAAGGGCATTCAGGAAGTTTTTGTTTAAAAAATTTTTCTGCAAAACTATCGTGAAACAACTTTGGCAATTTTTTAGAATTTTTTCGCACCAATTTTGATTCTTTTCGGCCAAGAAATCGTAAGATATTCGCAATTATTTTTCCCCTTAGACTAAGGAGAAACGCTTCCTAAACATTACCAAAGTGAAAGGACGTAAGCCAAAATCGTTCCAAATGACTGACTACATTAGCAGCTGTGGAGGAAGTGGCTTCGTAGGTACCTACTGATAACCGTAACAAACCTATACGAAAAATGCTGACTAAAATGCTTTGCATTGAAGTTTGCAATTTCCTATTTAAGCTTACGTTAAAAACAAACTGGCCTTATCTGATCTTTAAGCCTAAACCGATTGCACAATAATCGCATAAAACTTACTGGCTCACTAAAAACTAGAACCTTAGTCCAATATCTTGTCAGGTACGATGCTTCAGCCTTCAAAAGGCAATAAGTTTTTCGGATAGGCTATCTATAATCAGGGCATGGTATGGAATGGAAGACGATTTTTCCATATTCCATACAGTCAAACCTCGGTTTAACGGACAAATGCGGACCAACGACAGTCCGTTGTTGGAAAAAGTCCGTTAAACGAAAACGCAGTGTTCCTCACTCTGTTACAATTGTGTGCACCTCAAACTCAATGAGCAAAACAAGCTGAACAAGCTGACTGATACGTCTTGTGATGTCACAATGCAAGTAAACGAAGAATCATTACGTCTCTGCGACAACGTAGCACGATTTCTCGTTTCGTCGGCTATTGATTTTCGCTTGTAACAATTACATGTACAGCAGTCTATGCTTACGGAACGGTAAAATCCGAAGTCCGTTAAATCCGAAGTCCGTTAAATCGAGGTCCGTTAAATCGAGGGTTGACTGTACTGGCAATTTTCTTTCATTCCTTTTCCATTCCATACCTAAAATCTTCCATTCCATATTCCATTCCATACTAAAATTTTCTTCCATATTCTATTCCATACTAAAAGTTTCTTCCATATTCCATTCCATACTTCCATACCAAAGAAATTTTAGACTGGAAGCAATGCAACGTATATTTTGTTACTTTGCGCCTTTGCAATGTTGTAAGCAACCGCTCGTGAAGGTGCGCCAACAATACTAAGATGCAACAACCGGTATCTGGTATACATATTGCTCATGTTTTAATGCATAGGTGTAGCCTGGATTTTGAATTGGGGGAGGGCTAAATCGCAAATCACATGCAATAACGTCATCAGAAGTTTTTGAAAACTGGGACATTTTATGGGACAAAGAATGAAAGATCAAAAGCTTGGGGTTTGATTTGGCTCGTAACCTGAATTTGCTATGGAGGAAGAACTAGAACCGCAAGTTAAAAATTTTTCTATCCCATTAAAATTGAGAGACGTGGTGAGTAAATTAGTGCAACTCAAACATGTCGCAGAGGGGGCGTGGGGGCGGAGCCCCCAGCCGCTGGGGAAATTTTTTTATTTTTTGGAAAAAAATGGCTATTTTAATGCGATTTGAATCACATTTTGCACGTTTTCAGAGCCATTTGAAACAACAAAATTTTTGATGTTTGAAAGCCAGTTGAACAAATCACTCCCCTTGCTTCACGTGAAGTCCAAAACACGTTTAAAATCTTGGATTTTGGGATTAAGTTTTGTTATTTAAAGTTGAAAATTAAGATGGATTGTTATTTAATTGGATTGTTATTTAAAGTTGATAATTTAAAGATGGATTGTTATTTAAAGTTGATAATTTAAAGTTATTTAAAGTTGGTACATTAAATGCCATAAACGGTTACTAATCATGTTATTGGAATATAAAAGTTAGTTGGGGGCCTAAAACATATTATTGCATAAAAAAGTTGGATGAGGGCCTGAGATTGCACCTTTTAGGACAAAAACACTGAATTTCTCCCGGTTTGTACATTTTAATTGGTTGGTAAAAATTTAAATTGAGAGGGCATGGGCCCCCTGGCTGTCACTATTAATATTAAGTTATTGCTAATTGCCGTTGTACGCATGTACTGTTGCACTTCAAAAATGCTTAAAGACTGAATAAATAGGCTTTGTGTCATCATTTTTATCATCGGTAGCTTTATTCGGGAGGGGGGTAGGCAGGGGGCCCGGACCTTCTGGCTATGCCTATGGTTTAATGATTACAGCACTAGTTTGCTATCACATCAACTAGAACATTTACCGTGATAGAAATACCAAGTTTTAACACCAAAAATAATTACTATAAGCTTAAAAACTAAAAATATAAATAAAATTAAGCTAAAACGGGGATGAAATACTAAATACAAGTTTTCGTGACGATGTAAGAAAACAAAATTTACGACTAGGCAAATTTTCAGCCTCAAAATAAAAAAAAAACAGCAAGTCAAATCTATCAAGGTCGTCAACTGTAACATCAATGCTGCAATTAAATTGTAATGTACTGTTCTTAAAGCGATGCATTACGTACACTGTTTGTGCAATGTACACAACCAAAGTACTGCGATTTATCGACAAATACTATGCGTAGATATTGAAGTTGAATACTTCTGTGACAATATTATTTATCACTACCCGAAATCGGTATGTATTTTTCTGTAAATACAATGCACAAACCTAATATGGAATTGGTATGGAAGTATGGAAGATTGTCTTCCATTCCATTCTTGAAATTTTCCATTCCATTCCATTCTGGCATCTTCCATATTCCATACCGAAATTTCCGTTCCATTCCATTCCATGCCATGCCCTGTCTATAGTAAGCAATAGTCACAATCTGCAATAGGCTATAGGCTACTACGCCTAAAGCACTGAAGCCTTATTTTATTTTGACGACCTAGTACTTGGCGGGCAAAGCAGATTAGGAAAGCATCTAACTTTTCTGAATTCAAACAGTAGTTGTTCCACTAATTTATTTACCTGTGCCTGGCAGCACTCACCAAGTTCCAAAAAGCCCGGTACTTAGCAAGACTCGGAAATGGAAGTTACAAAGTGATTTATTGCGCAATCTACTTGAAGCAAGATGGCCGAAATTTGAATTCTAAGGGGAAAACTTGAAATTTTTTCTCTTAGACTTTCTTAACCGGATGAGTTGCAAGAATCGCAATGAGGTCATGTTGGTAAACATGTTTTTTAAGATTTTTTCGCAAAATTTTTCAAAATTCGGGTTAAATGCCCTTTTAAGCTTTTCGTCAATAAGTAATCCTAAATATTTTGCAGCTGGCGTTCTGTTAATTCTTTCTCCTCGTATAGTTAAGGAAAACTTATGGGCACTCATTTTCTTAGATGAAAAAACATAAAACTAGTTTTGGATATATTTAGGGTTAGTTTGTTGGAAGTTAGCCATTTATCGATTATCTTAGCCTCATTATTAGCTGTATTGTTTAATTCGTCTAAGCTATTGTCAGCCATAATCATAATTGTGTCATCAGCATATAGTCTAACACTAGACTCAGTAAATTTAGGGAGGTCGTTACCATAGAAAGAAAATAAACTGGGGCCTAGGATTGAACCCTAAGGCACTCACTGGTCACTTTTTGCTTGCTAGAAGCAATTCCATTAGCACATACAAACTGGAATCTGTTTGGCAAATAACTTTGGAAGAGTTTATTACTATTTCCTCTAATGCCTTACTTGTCTAATTTTCGTAGCAATATCTCATGATTGACAGTATCAAAACCTTTTTTGAGGTCTAATAACAAAATGTTTACCATTATCTAGGTAACTGCAGATTTGAGAATGGAAATCAGGTTACTGCAGATTTGAGAATGGAAATCAGTAACTGCTTATAGGTTGTAGAATGACCTTAACAGAAGCCTAGAGGTTGGTCTGCAAGAATATTATTGTCTTCCAGAAATTTGGTTAATCTTATTGATATCAATTTTTCAAAAACTTTGGCTCAAGGAGACAATATTTGATGTTAGATAGGTCTATAATTGTTCATAGAGCTACGTTTACCTGCTTTTAAAAAATGGGTTTAACTTTAGCTATTTTTAACGCATTTGGATAATATTCATGTTCAAAGCACTTGTTGAAATATTTTCTTAAAAAGTTAGCTATCCATTCACCAGCAATTTAATGGGAATTTTTTCGGGACTTGCTTCTTTTTTTTAATTTTGGTTTTGAATTACTTCATAAACTTCTACTGGTGCAATTGGTTGAAAAAACCGGAATGCATATTTGATGGTATTTTGTTAATAAACGAAGCTTGAAGGTTACCAGTGCCTGCAAGAGCACTTGAATATGCTCCAACATTTACAAAACAATCATTTAACGTATTGCTTATTTCAGATTTTGACTCTGTTTTCATCATTCTTAGTAGTACGATTATTAATTGTAATACAGCTGCATCGCTTGTTTTGCAGAGGTGGAGTCGAGGACACAAGGCTCGAGGCCAAGGCCAAGGACACAAAAAAAATCCGAGGCCAAGGCCAAGGACAGCCTTTCCGAGGACAGACACTCTCGAGGCCAAGGACAGGAATGCTCGAGGCCAAGGCCAAGGACCAAGGACACAAAGCGCAAGTGCTCTCCAAAAAAAAAAAAAAAAAAGGTCTTCACAAAAATTTTTCAGGCGATCTCCAAAAAAAAAAAAAAAAAAAAGGTCTTCACAAAAATTTTTCAAGCGATCTCCACGAAAAAACGCTTTCCAAAAAATTTTTCAACCGCTCCACAAAATTTTAACTTTCCAAAAAATAGTGCTGTCCTCGAGCCGAGGACAGGCCAATTTTCGAGGACTTGAGGCCTCGAGGCCAAGGCCAAGGCCAAGGACTTCAAAATCTGTCCTCGAGGACGTCCTCGAGGACTCCACCTCTGTTGTTTTGCTCAAGCAATTAATTGACTATAGATCATTGTTTTGGTATGTCTTGTTTATGCTTTAAGAGTTGTGATGCGTAATAATGTTCTTTTTCAAGTCTTTTTATGAAGGTTAGCTTAATAAGATACTTTTTGTAATAGGCAATTAATTCTGGATTATTTTGTTTGTAACATTTAGTGCATAATTTGTTTTTAGTTTTGATAGACTTAAGAATTGCTTTGGTTAGCCAAGGTTTCAATTTTTGTTTCTACTGTCTTCTGCTAAGTATTTTGAGTGGAGCATGTACATGAACAATGTCAGCAAACCATCAATAAAACTTGTACATATGTTTTTAAAATTAATATCAAAGTTTTGAGTCATCGAGGCTAAGTCAATTGATAATCTGTCTACTAGGCAGCATACGTCATCACTAAATTTACCACACTTAAAATTAGCAGTACATCTGTATATCTGATCATCATTAAATCCATCAGGTTTTAGAAATACTGAACATGTTGTGGGCAAATGATCAGAAATTTCATATTGTACGTAGAACATTTGAGGTTAACGTCTCATTGAAAATGTTTAGGTAGACATGATCAAGTAGAGTCGAAGACTGTGGTGTAATACGAGTTGATTTAAATATTATGCAATGACATCCTTCGGAAAATATACTATCAATGTATTCGTTAACAAGTGGAGAAGACTGGCTATTGTAAAGATCGACGTTGAAATCTCTACAAACAATGTAATCTTTTTTATGTTTTGCCAAAAGACTTAGAGTTTGAGTAAATTGCCATTTGAATTTTGATAATGAAGTGGATGGATGTCTATATATTACACCAATCACAAGACTCATAGAAGATTTTTTTTTCTTAGATTCTATAAACAAAATTTCAAAATGAGGTGATGCAATAAAGTACTCATCTAGTTTTCAAAACTCCAAAGAATTTGACACATGCAACACTACTCCTCCTGCATTAGAAATTGAATCACAATGCATCATTGAATAATTATTTCATTAAACTTGCCCTTCTTAAGTTGTTGCTATTAAGCTTTGATTCAGATACAGCAAAAATGTCAGTTTTAGTTTTAACAGATTGCAGCAATTCTTCATTTTCATTCTTGTTTTTCAAAAGAGATCTTACATTGCAATGAATAAGATTAAAAATTTGCCCCAAGGACTTAGAACATTCATTGGCAGGCCAGCCATTCCACACTTCTGTAGTTGCATGTCTGATGCATGGTTGGATTAATCACAAGTAAGTCACTGCAATCAATGGTGTTGATGCTTCTAGAATAGTTTGCTTTGTTTTCAACATTATTATTAGATAATTTCTGTTCTCCTCGTTATTGCTTACTTTTTTGTCAAGAACAAAACTCACTGATTTATTTTAAGTACTGTATTAACCTAGTTTCTTTTCCTGCAAACTGAAGGAGTTGACGTCAAATGTGATAAGTGCGGGGCTTTCGCTACAGGACGAACTGCTTCGCACCAATTAACTCAACAAAACTGCTAAGTTTTTTGACTTGATCACTCTGGTTTTGTATATGCGCTGTTTTTCTAGGTCTCCACGACACAGGCAAATGAACGACATGCAGTTTTGTTGGCAAATTATGTATATTTATCACTGCTTATAAGCCAGCAGTGAGTGCACTCTTAATCCTGACTTTTCTCTCTTTGAAGTTGGTTCGATTCTTGATTTTGTCCAATGCCGGATTTTATCCATTCGGGATTTTGTCCAATTCGGAATTTTGTCCATTCAGGATTTTTTCCATTCGGGATTTTGTCCATTTGGGATTTTGTGCAATTTGGGATTTTGTCCAATTCGGAGTTTTGTCCTTTCTGATTTTATCCAATTCGGGATTTTGTCCATTCGGGATTTTGTACAATTTGGGATTTTTTCTATTTGGGATTTTGGTCCAATTCAGAATTTTGTCCATTTGGAGTTTTATCCAATTCGGGATTTTGTCCGATTCGGGATTTTGTCCATTTGGGATTTTGTACAGGATACATCGAGCTGTGAGGTTGCTTGGCTTTATTAAAGAACTGAGTTTGAACCACTGAAAAGCTTTCACCCAAGCAAAATGAAGGCAGTCATGGAGGAGCGTGAAAAGGGTGCCTTGGGCCCCGGAAATGACGCTGTCAAAACATTAACACGAGAGAAGATAAAAAGTCTTGATAGCAACTGCACGGTTACAAAACAACGATATACGTTCGAATAAAAACGTTTCCCGTACAAAACCAATGAAATGAATTTTTTACCTGTGAATCTGACACTGCAACTGTTTAACCCATCAATTTTTGGGTTCAGTTTGCAAGCCTTACGAGTTTGACTGATTGAATGGGCCATCATTTCCAAACTGACAAGACATTTTTTACCAATACAATCAAAACCGAGGTTTCATTATGTTTGTAACTTCTTGCATTGAGAATTTAAATCACAATGCTGCAATTCTTTACTGTTTAGATTTTCAGTTACCGAGCTCCTATCCAGATCCAAGAAGATTACATTGAACAAACGATGAGCTGTGTGGCGCCAACTAGCGGCTTTGCTACCAGTATTGATGCAGAAACTTGCGGCACTGACTAAACTGTAGTTGAGATGGAACTTGCTGATGCTTGGGCAAATTTTGTCATTTTTTTGATTAAACAAGCAAATATAACTGACGTGCAACGACAAATATTAATTATGTCTATTTTTACCTTAGTCAAACGAAACAGTGTATAGTCGTATTCAATTGCAACGTGTGAGTAATCGTGACAAATTTTCTTGGTTTCTATTCAACAGTATTGCAAAAAATCAATAATAAGTAACTTCTACAATTGAACAATAAAGTGATTGTAAAGTGGTCTATTACGAACCCTAAACCGTCATCGAAACGATCATCTGTTTCCCTACGCACGAGTGATTGATTGTTTAGTAATCATCAACAATGATATCACAATCAAGAGCCCCATTGTGTTAAGTTCTGTGTCTTTACTTTTTCACGTCACGCCAGTTAAGTTTTCGCGAAATATTACGCATATCGTTGCAAACTGCAATAAATTATGCAATCGCTGCAAATCTCAAGCTTTGTAGCAGGCAAGCGCTCGTGTTTTTGATTCTCCAGTTCACGAGCTCCAACAGCATTAGAGATTAGATAATCACACAAAGTGACGTCACAGTAGGAGTGATAAGCATGCTCAAAATCACGTCAAAACTAGTATAATGAGCGAAGAGCTGCACCGTAAGTTTCGATATTCTAGTTTCTCTTGTTTGATGCCTCGACATTTCTGAAACCGAACAAATAATTCATATTCACTTTAAGTCTTTGCTTTGTCAACTATATTATGTATTCTTGACCAAAAACTTTGTTGGTTATTCAAATTGTAAATCGTGCGCTTCTGAAACGCCAGGTCTGGACCAGGGATGTGGAAGCGGCAATTTTTAAATCGCTTTCGCTTCCACTCTTAGCGCTTCCGCTTGAACCGTTTCCGTTTCCACCGCTTGATGACGTAATTCTTGCTTACAATGTTTTGATCTTAAAATTTTTTGGGAAAAATTTTTTCCAATTCAAGATAAAACAGCATTGTTATCATCATCTTAAAACTATATAGAAGCAAATTATATAATTGCAGTAGTCAGTCAGTAGTTTATTCTTTCAGCATGCACAAAAAGAGGCACACAATGACATCTGTAAAAGCTGAACAATGCGAAACCACAGTCTATGCATAGTGTGGATGAAGCGAAGGAGCAGTGCTCATCGAGTCAGCTTCACCCACACTCCCACTTCAGACTTCAATTCTTAAGCAAATGGCGATAAGAAAAGCGCAAGCAAAAACAAGCCAAAAAAAACAACAACAACAAGGCACCGTGTAATAAACATAGTAGTCAACTGCTGCAAAAAAAAAGCACCTTATACAAGTTCAAAAAAGACAATGAAAACATTGTTATATGCAGTAAGTCATAGCTATGTAATAGTCAGCCTACTGATAATTCAACAGTAATCATACCCTCTTTTTATGGCAATAAACTTAAAATATAAATTCAAGTCGTACAGAGTATTAAATTTAATTCAGGGAGCACACCCTCAAACTTTAAAAGGAACAGATTTAATTTACTGATAACCTTCCATCCCAAATTTCTCACTAACAAAAAAATAATAATTAAACAATAAAATCTCCTCATGCGCTACCAGAGCATTCGACCCACTACGTAATAACTTATACAGTCCCCGACATTCGACCACTCAATCTCAACAATGCATTAAAGGTCAAGAAGTCAAAACCGAGAACAACATCCCACCAAAAATTTAAAATCCCTTAACAAGACTCTTCAAAAGCAAACACAAGAAATATCTTTCACCAAATTATAGTTGAAAATTTACATTTCATATTATGATTGCACTATCCTGTTTTTGATTTAATGATTAAGAGGTAACCCTAATAAATTAAGTTTTTCTCTGGATGAGCATGGGGGCTGCAGAATCAGATACCTAAAGATCAATTTATTCCCTCCCTCTTGTCAAGGATTATTGTAGTAAATGTCTCAATAGAATTGTCATCTTGTTGTTATTGATAGTGTAAATAAATTAATGATTGAATAAATTTTTAAAAAAGAAAAAAAGTAATTAAGGTAGCACACCCACACATATCCTTTTTTTGAATCTAAAGTAAATGGCAAAGAAATGCAAGCAAGAATTACAAGGCACCATGTAATAAAATAAAAGTAGCAGCCAATTGTTGCAAAAAAGTAGCTCTATAAACAAGTTTGCTGACCAATATATACAAGTTCAAAACGACAATGCAATACACTTTCATGTAGAAAGTCATAGCTCTGAAAGCCAGCCTTCTGATAATTCAGCAGTTTCAACTTTCCTTTTATAGCAACAAACTCAAATTTAATCTAGATAGCACGAAGCAATTGGTTTAATTTTTTTATTTACTTATACTGCTCACACAATAACTTCTTGTATTCTTTTTTGAAGCGAAAAAACGAGAATGATTTTAATTTTGAAGGTATATTATTCCAAAGTTGGACCCCTTTAAATTTAAGTGAATTTTTTCCAGAATTAGTTCTCACAAAGTCAAGAAAATAATTTTTGTTAGATTTACTTCTAGTGCTGTAATTGTGAGCAAGATCAAGGGATAAAAAGTAGTTTTCAAAAATCTGAGGCAATGCTTTTATATCATTGAGATACATAAACTTTCCTACTTCATAGTTATAAATATCATCAATTTTCAAAAATTTATATTTGTAAAACAAAGTGTTGTTCATTATTTTGTCTTTCCAGGAAGTTTTGTTGATAATTCGTAATACTTTGTTCTGAAGGATTTGAATGGGTCTTTTCCTAGTTTGAGATGCACAACCCCAGCCAAGAATACCATACAGTATTTGTGAATAAAAGAAAACATAATACAAATTAATCAGATTTTTCTGGTTAAGGTAATGGCGCATTTTTGCAATAATACCAAATGCTTGGGACAATTTTTTCCCTAAAAATTGAATATGAGGCTCCCAATTCATGTTTTCATCTAATTTTATTCCTAGATATTTGGCTGACTGGCATTTTTCTAGTTCAACGACTTTTATTGTAACAGCAAATTTGCACAGTTGAGAAGTTTTAGTCTTGGGCTTTATAAGTAGATACTTTATTTTTGAATAGTTCAAGGATAACTTGTTGGCATTTAACCATGCTTCTATGTTAAGTAGTTCATAATTTACATCTTTGTTAAGGGTTTTTAAATCATTATTAGATAGGAACAGCGCTGTATCATCAGCAAACAGTCGCGTTAGAAATTTTGAAGCATTTGGTAGATCATTAATATATACTGAAAACAATAATGGTCCCAAGGTAGAACCTTGTGGAACTCCACATACTATGCTTTGCTGGTCTGAATAGGTGTTATTAACATGAACGACTTGTTTTCTGTTTGTTAGATAGTCATTAATTAATTTTAAAGAGTTTCCTCTCACTCCATATTTTTCAAGTTTGCTTAGCAAGATTTTATGGTTCACAGTATCAAATGCTTTCGATAAATCTAACAAGATAAGACAAATAAATTTTTTGTTGTCACAAGAGTTTTGTAATTTGTTTATAACATCACAAATTACATGACTAGTTGAATGTTTAACTCTGAAACCAAATTGCTCATTTGTTAAAATATTGTGGTTACTAAAATAGTTGTTCAGTCTATTGTAAATAATTTTTTCAAATATTTTGGAGAAGGGTGATAAAACTGAGATGGGACGATAGTTTGAGGCTGTGTATCTGCACCCGTTCTTAAAAATTGGGGTTACTTTAGCAATTTTTAATTTTGAGGGAAATACACCATCTTGCATACATTTATTATACATGTCAGCTAAAACAGATGAAGTATATTCAGCTGACATTTTGATAAATTTGATGGGAATATTTTCGATTCCTCCAGATTTTTTTCCATTTAAATGCATCATTTCTCGAAAGACTTCACCTTCTGTGCAAGGCTCACAGAAAAAGGAATTTGGTGAAGATGAAATAGTGTTTGGTGTTTCAGTTTCAGGTATTTTGGATGCCATTTTTGGGCCGATGTTTATGAAATACGAGTTTAAATTATTACTAATTTCTACATTACTGGTTAGACTTTCATTTTTTTCATTTATTAGTTTTCATTTTTTTGCATTCAGTGGTTTGTCATCCCAAGGATGTGCGCATGGGCGTGGTCAGTAATTTGAATTTGGAGCGGCCCTACACAGAAAAGTCCAATCACATAATCGTTATGTTTCTGCTGATGCGAATTTCTCTGAACGTTCACCCAGAAGTTTAAAATAATGAGCGACTATTTGGGGTCGAAAGACGGATTTCCAAGCGCTCGGGATGATAACTTATTTCAATTGCATCTGCGCTGTTACGCGCAAATCTTTACTTGGCAACAATTGGGGTGAAGCTTCCGCACTTGCAGAATTTCTTTTTAAATGACTTGTTTGTGCATGCAGCCTATGTAATTTGCTTCAAATTTTTGCTAGCAACGTGTATTTTTAGGACAACAAAATAAAAAACCATTGCAAGATTATGCGGTTATGCACACTATCATTAAAATGATTTTTGTAGCAAACGGCACTTATCAATAACTCAGGAGTGTATTCTCCGTATATGCACTGCATGCCTAGTCATTTAGCCAAATAATTCAAACAAGTACAGCTCAAGTAAAAATGTAAAACAACATCAAGCCAAGTTGCCACAGTCATAGACATTAGCTTTCAAGTCAAAGTAGCAAAAAATAGTCTCGCTTAATTCATTGATTTCACTTTTAGTTTGATTTTAGCATATCGCTAAATTACAAAAAATAAATGCCAACACGCATGCAATTTTTAAATTGCTTTCAGCAGTTCAAGAGATCGCTATGTTTTGATGAGATTACGAACAAAATGAAACAGATTTAAAACTTTGATTGGCGTATTGGTCGCTGTAAAAGTTTTTTTTATAAGCCTAGTTTCTTGCTTCAGTAAAATATAGTCTCTATTTTCATTGTAGATTTATAATAGTAAATAGGCTAAAAACAGGCCACACGCTATCATCCAAGGCAAGCAATTTTTATAATCGGATTCGTGTTGCTATTTATTTTATCTAATTTAAGCGATATGCTAAAACGAATAAGTCAGCAGTGAAACGATGCGGTGGTAACCGGTAGGTATTTGCTTTAGGTAATGTAAGTCAGAGTGAGTTTTTGATACAGTACTGTTCGCACTATTTAGACTAAATGTCAGCATATGAGAGTGAGAGCAAGCTTTCAAATCCAACTAAACAAGGAGTTACGGGTAGTTGGTCCAGTCAGTACTTATAGAAGGCCTAGTTGTAAAGTTTGCTGTACGGATTTACAAAAAAGCTCCTGAGGCTATCAATATATTACCGGTAAGTTGTTTAACTAGTTGTTTAGTTTTTGCTTTACTGGTTGGTAAACAAACTAAGCAAGGCTGGACCTAACCATACTTGCATTGGAAAAGCCTTGAGCCCATCGGCCTGCTTAATATTGCATAGTACCGCTGGTTGTTGTCAGCTTACGATACGTTACAATGACATTAGGAAAAGAGGCTATGAAAGTAGTCTATGTATTTGCTATTCAGCAAGTTGGCTTAGCTTTGTTCTACAATTAATGTTTTTACCTTAATGTTATTAGACCGAGTTTACGGTTAGCCTAGTATGGTGTTGGGCTATTGGCACATACATAAACTGCTATACCGTCCTTTCACTGTCTGCAATAACACAAGATAGATATGTACACCATAATGAGTACTGGGGAGGGGAGGCCTAGTTGCAATATTAAACCAATTAGCAGTGTAAGTTGTTTTTTATTTTATTGCCTGATAACCAATGACGTAATCAAAACTGATAACGTCATCAACATAGGTGGGCAAGTTAATGCAAAACGTTAGCTTCGTTAACCACTAGTCCGTTGACAAACTTCACACCTCCGTTACCGGTAACGTTAATCCGTTATTTTTAGCTTTAATTAGTGGAAGTTAATAAAGTCCGTTAATTCGTTAACATTTTGCGTTTAATTTACACTTCTTTTTATTCACTCGCTTCTAGAACACGTATTGACGCTGTTGAGCTGATAGTAAGAAAATATTTATTGCTGTGGTGGTCTTTTTGTGTTTTGGAAGTTACATTTTACAGTCTAATCTAATTTCAAGATAAAAATAAGTTCAAATGCACTAACGAAGCTGCGATTGGAAAATCTTTGGAAATTATGAACTGCGATAATTAGTTGGTACCAGTGCAAACTGGTTTGTACCGGTACGATGAATGAATATTGGTGCAAAATATTAACGAGAAAAACCTTAACGGAAGTTAACAGAACTTAACGGAAGTTAAGTTAATCCGTTAGCAGAACTTAACGGAAGTTAATTTAATCCGTTAACATGAAAAAAATTTTTAACGGATTAACGAGTTACTGAAAATTAGCGGATTAACGATTAACGAACTTGTGCCCACCTATGGTCATCAATCATTATTGCATGCCTTATCTAAAACGTCACGTTACGCCACTGCAATAATTAAGACAAGCATTATAACGTCATGTTTAAAACTAAAAGTCATACAAAATTAAACTTTGTTTGAGAGGCGATCCAGTGCTCTCCTTTGTTTGCGTTACGAGAATATATTGTCGCAGTAAAAGAAATTAAAATGATGGAACTGGAAGCTTTTTTTATTTCGGCATATGCTATGCTGTACGAGTATGGCTCCAGATTTTTACAAAACGGGCAAAGTCCTATTTGAAAATATTTTTGAGAAAATCTTTAAATTTTAGGACTAAAATAGAGAATTTTTGAACTCTTAAAAATTTAAAAATGAGTTGGTAAGCGTCATGGTTAAATTTTGGTTTCATTTATTCATTCTTTCATTCATTCATTTCATTCTTAATTCTTGATCACCTCAACAACAGCGAATGCATAGTAACACAATAATAACTCGTAGAGTCAAAAACAGAAAGTAGCGATACAACGTCAGTAGTTAAGACATGCAGAGAATATTGAGGACAAAAAAGCGGTTTTTATTTGCATGGTTGCTACACCTGCCACCAGGGGTGCCGATCTTTGTTGAGCATTGGGGGGATAATTTGCAATTTTACCCCAATTTTGCTCTATTTTCAACATTGGGGGGGATGAACCTCGACCGCGATTTTGTTCAGGTGAGCAAATTAAGTGAAGACCAAAACAAAAAAAAGATCTTCACCAAAAACGGAACACTTTTTTCTCTCAGGTGAGGACCAAAAAAAAAGTTCTTCACCAAAAATGGAACACTTTTCCCCGAATTCAAATGGACACATACGCCCAGATACACATCAGAGTCAAATTATTCGGGGGGGGGGGGGGGGGGGGGAATGCAGATGTAGACCCTACTCAAACTATTGGGGGGAATATATCCCCCCATCCCCCCCGGGTTTCGGCACCCCTGCCTGTCACACAAGTTGAAGTATGCACAATGTATGCCTAATCAATAACACTCTTCAACGTACACATGCAGGCACACAAGATGTAAGTAAAACTAACGGGTGGAGTAGTTGCTTGAGTAGTTGTTAGGGGTGGGGGCTGCCCCAAATCTTAGTGAACCACAAGCCTTTAAAAATGTTGCTTTGCAAGTGATGATCGATCGAACACTCACTTTTCGTCGTATATTTCACAAAAAATTGCATCACATTCAAGTTTTTGATGTTCGGTATAAATGGGCAAAGTGAAAGCGGTACCCTTCTACCGCTTCCAGCTTTCGCTGCCACGAAAATTTGCCGCTTTCATCGTTTCCGCTTCCACAACTCTGGTCTGGACTGAATTAATTTCTAAGCATACTAAATTGGACGGAGTGTCACAATCGCTTCGCCACTATTGCTACATTTTTTTAGTGAGAAGCTGTGTTGACAGTAGACGAGGTGACGCAGAAAAGGGCTTATTAAATCGTTACACCTTGTCGGCATAAGAAGCGAGTACATTCAAGATTTGATTTTGGTAAGTTCTTAGAGCGAAACTGCAACCTGTGAGCAAAGCCATTAGTAACCCACTCTTCTGTGACAGCTTTCGTTTGTCTGTTAATTCGTATTTCGCGTTACCAACAAGCTTATTAGAAATTAATCATAACTAATTGTTTCGGTTTACCTCAGAACAAAACCTGCTCATAAGGCCAAAGAATGTCTTTACTGTTCAATAAGTGGAGAGAAGATAACTGCTATGACAGGGGTCGACAACCTCCGGACTGGGGGCCGGATGCGGCCTGCCAAGACATTTTACCCGGCTCCAGACCTTTTATTGCCATCCGTCCCGCGGCCTTTTTTCTTTTTTCAATGATAGATATGCAGGAATAAACCGCCGAAATGATTCTCACCTTATTGTTTGGTCTTCCCCATCAATTCGGCCGTAAAAAGGCCTGAATTTCTGAAAAAATTCGTCCGAAAAAAATCTGAATTTCTGGCAAACACCTTTCTTTTTTTGTTAGGGCTGAATGTGGAACCTTGTTAGGGCTGAATGTGGCCCACTAGTTTGAAAGGTTGCCGACCCCTGTGCTATGAGATACGCAGCAAAATCAAAACGCAACTCGTTTTCGACGTAATTAGGCACTAGAGAGTAGAGACTACAATGAAAAGTCTGATTTGATGTGTGTTTTGCACTTTGCAGTTAGCAATATTATTTCCAAGATGTTTACTTGTTCGACCATTAAAAAAATTATTACTCTCTTTTTTATAAGAACAATTTTATAAAAACAAGAGCCTCATTTTTGCTGAAACTTTAAAAACAAATTAAAAACAGTACCAGCTTCAAACAAAAAAGAATAAATTTCAAATCCAAAAGAAAACTAAATTCTGCAAAGCAATTCAAAGGGCTGAATTTTTTGATTTCACAGGATTTGCAAGCAAAATTGCAACGATTTCGAGATTATAAAGTGTTATTGCGCATTGAAGAGGCAATTGCGAAAAATTTTTGCTGTCGTTCAAACTGAAAAAAAGGCGTTTACTCAAGCTGACAAAAACATTCGAAACTAACCTCTTCTACAAATATTGTTGCTAAAATTGGCATCAATGCTCTGTTGCTGTCACAATTTATAAGAACAAATTAAAAACAAATGAGGCCGAAAATTCGCAAAAATTTAAGAACTACCAGCCTCAACTAAAAATTTGCTAATTTTCATAATAAAAAAAGTGTAAATGTTTTTTATAGGTCTTCACTTTGACTGACGACAAATTGATATATTCACGCAATTTTGAAAAGTATTCTGCTTACTTGTATAATCGCATCGTTTGTGACTTCACAAGAGCTTAGTTTCGATAAGCTCACGCGCGAACCTCATCTCGACTTCCACGAAACTTTCCTATTAAAGTGGAACTACAAAGAGACCTACATCCTCAGCGAGGTAAGAAGGGGGCTGCGGAAAATTAACGTAGCAGGCCGAAAATAAAACAATAGTGCTGCAATAATTGCGATGTTAAAGAGATGCTGTTCGAAATCGGTTTTATTACAGAAATGAGAACTACTTGAGGTAATAAAGAGGTGTCCCAAACCTTTTTCCACAATTACCCGTATTTGCGAAAGACGAATTCATCCGTACGATTGGTAACCCGGCATTCGCAATTTTATGACATCACAAAAGGCCTGCAGTAGATCAGTATTGGCAGCCTAGGTCTACAGATACCAGTAGCAGTAGCCAACTTTTCAGATTTGGCTAGGCTACTCACTACTATAACAGTGCAATCAAGTGCAATAAAAAGATTGAGGATCTAAAAACCGAGCTTTTAGAGGTGAAGCGCAGTCAAGATTGTATTTCGACTAAGTACGATAAATTGAAAGATGGGTATTCTAAACTTATAGAAACGAATAAGAAACAAGATGCCGAAATCAAGAAGTTAAAAGCTGAATCAAATGAAATGAGTGCACAAGGTGCTAAAAAGAAGCATCTAAACTGGACGCAATCGAGCAATATGGTCGACGCCAAAACTTGGAAATAGTAGGCATTCCAGTTACCTCGAATGAAAATACCAATGCAACTGTGCGAGAAATTGCAGAATTATTGCAGGTAACAATCTCTTCTCAAGATAATTCTACTTCTCATTGCCTTCAGACTAAGAGCAAGTCTACCCTCCCCCTATAATTGTCCGTTTTGTCAATCGCGATGTTAGAAACAGGATTTATAGTAACCTCAAAAATGCTCGCAATGCTGATTTCACAAAGCTTTCGATCAAAGGTGTGGAAAAAATTTTTATCAATGAAAATTTAACTTATCTTAAAAAGAAACTATTTTGGAAGTCTAAACAAAAAGCAAAGGAAGCTGGATTAAGTTTTTTTGGACCATGAACAGTAATGTGTTCGTAAGAAAACTAGAAGACGACAAGCCCATTCTAATCAAGAATAAACAAAACCTGGACCTTATTCAATGATTCTCATCTTAACTATAACCTATGACTTTTTTATGGTTATTCTGCATTGGTAGCCATCAATTCTGATAGTACTGCTGCTGATGGTGTTTTTGACTCTTCAGATATCTTGAATGCTTCTGTAAGCTCGTTAACCCATAACTTTCATCCCTGTAAATACTATGAAATGGATAGCCTCTCTTCATTGTCATTTAATTCTAGTTCGATTAGCATAATTCACATGAACATTCGTTCTCTGCAAAAAATTTTGATTCTTTGCAAGAATTTTTGTGTTTGCATGCCAAAGATTATTTGTTTATCGGAATCTCGAATCAATCAAAAACCTTTAATTAATCTTGAGTTACCTAATTACAAACTTGTACATATTGATTCCCCCACACCTGCTGGAGGGGTTGCAGTTTATGTGTCAAATGAATTACGCATTGAAATTGTTTCGAATCTTAGTTTGAACATCGATGGATGCGAGAATATGTGGATAAAATTATGTCACTTGGATATTATTCTTGGGGTCATTTATCGACACCCCAAGAGCAATGTTAAACTTTTTGTAGATGAACTGAATAAAACATCAGAGCAACTCAAAACAACCAAAGTTTACTTAATCGGTGACATAAATATCAACATATTCTCAATCAACAATGCTAAATATGCTAGTGAGTATAGTAATATGCTTGCTAGTAATGGCTATTTTCCTAATCAAGACATTTGTGTGTTGTGGTTGACAATAGATTTGATCACTGAACGGAAAATGAGTACTATACACTCGTATAGACGAAAGTAAAAACAGAGAATGAATGCGATAACACGTTGCTGCACCATCTGTTTTTTCGCTTCTGAGTTTAAAACAATCGACTGAATATGTTTTCAGCGAAATCAACACTCGGGCAGCGTCTTTCAACAGAGGTATTAATGACCGCATAGTGACATCACCAATCGACAAAGCCAATCAAAGCGTTGCTGACGTCATTAGTGCGGTATGCATTTGCAAACTACTACTATTGAGGTACTTGTCAATTTCCTTGGTCGAGGGCTGATCTTTTTGCCATCTCGATGTCCAAAAATAATTTGAACTGGTTGTTTTTGTTCTCATTAGCAACTGCGAGTGTAGAAGATAATAAAACTTGGTTAAAAAAAGAACATTTCGGCAAAATCGTATTCAAAGGGAGGAAGCTCAAATGAAATATTTTCATTATACTCGCTGTACGCTGAAGGATGCAACTCCTACGGCGTCCATCCCTGCGTCATTGTGCCCGGGCAACACAGCTTTTTTCAAAGAATTGTCGCAGAGGTAGCAAGCTGCTGGTAGCACTGCGTCGGTATTGACCGGCACAAGATTTGAACCTCAGACCTCCCGCTCCAGAGACGGAGCGTTACCGCACGACCAACTGGCCGGTTTAGAGGGAGGATCACTTATTTTTACTGCTTCATCGTTAATTAATACCACATTTTATCCAGAAATAACGCCTTCGATTTCTAGATCTAACTAGCTCCTCGCTAAGCCCAACCTTTTTTTCTTTTTTCGTTCTTCATTGTGTACTTGCTTGGACAAAATTGACCCCAATTTTTACCGAGAATGGTTGCTTACGTTTTCAGTATCCCTGGGACAACGAATCCGGAAAGACGCTTGAACGAAGACTGAAGTCGTCTTTCCGAACTCGATTGTATCTTGGACCCCAGCCCACTGTAAACGTGAGTGCAACGAAAAAAAAGTACCATCGAGTACAAAAATCGCAAAAAAGAAAATCTTTTAAAGATTTTTTGAGATACAGTAGGATAAGTCGATCTGGGGGCTTGCTTGGCTTTATTAAACGTTTCCCGTACGAAACCAGTGAAATGAAATTTGTACTCGTAAATCTATTCTTGGTTAGTTCGACCGGATGAATGGACTTTCACTATAGGTTCAGTTCTAATTCAAATAATCATTATATGTGTCTTTCCAAAAGCCACAAAAACGCATTCTCGGTTCGGAAAAAAATATTCTTTACCAATACAATCAAAACCGAGGTTTCATTGCGCTTGTAATTCCCTGCATTGAGAATTTAAATCACAATGTTGCAATTGTTTGCTGTTTAGATTTTCAGTTACCGAGCTCCTATCCAGATCCAGGAAGAATACATTAAACCAACCATAAGCTGTGCGGCGCCAACTAGTGGCTTTGCTACCGGTATTGATGCAGACACTTGCGGCACTGACTAAATTGTAGTTGAGATGGAACTTGCCGATACTTGGGCAAATTTTGTCATTTCTTTGATTAAACGTGCAAGTATAACTGACGTACAAGCGCTAAATATGTTTATTTTTACCTAAGGCGGACGAAATGGTGTATTGTCGTATTCCATTACAACGAGTAAGAAATTGTGTCAGGTTTCCTTGCCTTTTATTCAACAGTACCTCAAAAAACAGTAAGTAACTTCTACAATTGAACAACAACGTGAGTGTGAAATAGTCTTTTACAAATCTAAATCGTCATCGAAACGATCACCTGTTTCCCTAGGGACGAGTGATTGATTGTTTTGTAATAATCAATAATGATATCACAATCAGGACCTCCATTGTGACATCATTATTGTTTATTACAATCACTTTTTGCAAAATATTACGAATATCGTTGCAAACTGCAATGAATTGTTCAATCGCTATGCAAAACTATTAAGCTTTCTTCCAGCCAAGCGCTAGTTTTTTGTTTTTTTTTGATTCTCCAGTTCACGAGCTCCAACAGCATTAGAGATTAGACAATCACACATAGTGACGTCACAATAGGAGTAATAAGCATGCTCAAATAATGTCAAAAGGCAGTATAATAAGCAAAGTGCTGCACCGTAATTTTCAATAATCTGATTTCTCTTGTTTGATGCCTCGACCTTTCTGAAACCGAACAAGCAATTTACAGTAACTTTAAGTCTTTGCGTTATCATCTAAATTATGTCGTCTTGACCAAAACATGAAGCAAAATTTAATTGGTTAGTGAAATGGTAACTCGTGCGCTTCTGAAATGGGAGGTCTGAACTGGGTTAATTTCCAAGCCTACCAAATTGGACAAAGTGTCACCATCACTTCGCCGCTAATGCTCAATTTTTTCGAAAGTAACTGTGTTGACAGCAGACGAAGTGGCGCAGAATGGGCTTATCAATTCGTCACACCCTTTCGGCTTAAAAAGTGAGTATGAAGGTCTTCAAGCCAAACTGCAACCAGTGAGCAAAGCCACTTGTGTCCCACTCTTCTGCAGGAGTCTTAGTCTGTCTGTTAATTCGTATTTCGCCTTACCAACAAACTTATTGGAAATTAATCATAGCTAGTATGTTTCCGTTTATCTTCACACAAAATCTCCCCATATGACCAAAGAATGCCTGTTACTGTGCAATAAGTCGACAAGATAACTGCTATGAGATACGCAGCAAAATCAAAAACCAACTCGTTTTCGACGTAATTAGCCTCTAGCAAGCATAAGGAAAATTCTGATTTGATAATGAAAAGTGTGATTCGATGTGTGTTTTGCACTTTGCAGTTAGCAATATTTTACTGATTGCTGGTTCGACCATTCAAAAATTATTATACTCATTTAATAAGAACAATTTTGTAAGAACACGAGGATCATTTGCTTAAGCTTTAAAAACAACTTAAGAACATTGTCAGCTTCAGCAGTAAAAAAAATTAAGCACAAACGAAAAGGAATAAGCTTCAAATCTAAAAAGAAACTAAATTTTACATACCGGTACCACTTCAAAGCGACAAACTGTTTTGACTTCCAAGAATTTGCAAGCAAACTAGCAACGATTTCGAGATTAAATAGTGCTGTTGCGCAGGCAATTGCAAATAATCTTGGCTTTCGTTCAAATTTAAAAAAACTTGCTTTTTTGCTTTTGCAGTTTTTCGATGTTGCGAAAAAAAAAACGTTTACTCAAGCCGACTAAAACATTTGAAATTAAACACTTCTATAAACATTGTCGCTAAAATTGATATCGATGCTTTATTGCTTTTACAACTTTAGAAATTAAAGGCAAATGAAGCAGAACATTTGCAAAATTAAAAACAGTCAGCATCAACCAAAAATTTACTAGTTCTTATTAAAAAAGTGTAAATGTTTTTAAATACTTTGACTGAAGACGAATTGAAATATTTGTGCAATGTTGAAAAGTATTCTGGTTATTTTTATAATTGCATCGTTTGTGACTTCACAAGAGCTTAGCAGCAATGAATCCACACGCGAAACTCATCTCGACTTCGACGGAACTTTCCTATTAAAGTGGAACTACAATGAGACCCACATCCTTATCGAGGTAAGAAGGGGGCTGCAGAAAATTAACGTAGCAGGCGGAAAATAAAACAATAGTGCAGCAATAATCGTGATGTTAAAGAGATACTGCTCGAAATCGGTTTTATTCAATGAGAATTACTTGAGGTAATAAAGAGGTGTCCCAAACCTTTTTCCACAATTCCTCCGTATTTGCAAAAATTCGATTTAATCCATTTGACTCCGTACCATTGGCGACCCATTTCGTGATTTTGTGACATCACAAAAGACCCACTGTAGACAGTACTAGCAGCCTAGGCCTACAACACTACTCAATAGGTACTAGAACAGTAGCCCAACTTTCAGATTTGGTAAGGCTACTCACTGCAATAAACGGCAACTTATGGGTATTAGATTAGGCCTACTGTACTGCGTTATTGCGCTAGTTTCTGATTGCAAATATAAAAGTAGCCTAAAGTACCGTACAGCCTACCGGTGCGGCATATTCTCTTATTTTATTGCTTGTTGTACAATACCTAGCTTAGCTTAGCGAAAAAGAATTGGCAAGAAAAGGACTGGTAGGCCGAGCTGGCTTTGTTTCAGGGCTGCTATAGTAGGCAATAGCCTAAAGTCTGCGAGAAATTTAGCGAAATCAGCCTGACTAAAAAATTTGCAAAATGAAGTCACAAAATTGCGAAGTGCAGGGTGTCAAATCGTATTTTCGCGAATGGAGGAGATTGTGGAAAAAGGTTTGAAGCACCGTCTTACATAAACCGATTTCGAGCAGTATCTCTTTAATTACGTATTGGAGCTGATCATAGGCGTAGCCAGGATTACTGATTGGGGGGGGGCCCAAAGCATAAATCGCATGCAATGACGTCATCAGAAACTTTCGAAAGAGACTTTCTGTGGGACAAAAATATTGCAGATAAGCAGATCAAAGGTTGTGGCCTGAGTGTAGGCCCATAACTAATATTTTGCTACAGGAAGAGGGTTCAACCCCCCTAAAGGGGTAAATTGGGATGCGTAATGAGCAAACCAGTGTGTCTCAAACGTATCACAGACAGGAGTCTGGGGGCTAAGGCCTAAGCAGCTGGGCGATTTTTTGGAAAAAACTAGCTATTTTAATGCCATTGGATCACAATTCGCTCGTGTTTGGAACCATTTTAAAGATCTACATTTAACATTTGAAAGCCAATTGAAAAAATTAAAATGTTCAATCCTTCTTTTACTTACAATTTAAGTCCAAAACACGCTAAAAATCTTGCGTGAGGTTAAATTTAGTAAGGGATTTGCTCAGATAGAAAACGCAAGGTACATTGCGTCGTGCAATATTTTAGCAGTACATAATAACCCATTCGAAGATTTTCCTTAGAGATTTTTTTTGTCATAAAAATAAACAGTTGTAGGAGTATATATACGACCAGGAGGCCCAGGCCCCCTCATTTTAAATCCAATAATTAGCATAAAGAGCATTTCTCCCACCTAGTTTTTTTTTTAACTATTTTGCCGCGGTAAAACTGGAGAGGGATTGTAATTTAAAATGGTACAATAGATGGTTACACCCAGGGCCTGCGAGAGGGGGGTTCAGGGGGTACATCGTACCCGGGCCTAGGGGGGCCCTGGCTCAAGGGTCCCGGAAGAGTTCAGGTTTCCGCGTTAAGTTTTGGTATCGCACCATAACACCGTAATCAAACTTGCCTACAGCAAAAATATCAGTCAGCCTATTCAGTACTTGTAATTGATCGCTATTTTTGCTACACATGCTTTAGGGCATCCAATAGTGGCCGATTTGATTAAAAAAGGAGAAAAATGTATCAAAAGCCATACACTTGCACCGAAATTAACGTTTTGTTACATTTCTCTGACTTGAGAGCCCTAATACTACGGTATAACAATGTACGAGGGCCCACATTTCCAGAGATCCAAAAGCATTTCAACCTCAGAGGAGAGCGGAGTCAAAGTTGACATACTACACTACTATCATTAAGTAACTCACTCTATCTGTATGAGTTTAATAGGTATTTGGGTTTGTGAAGTCTATGATTGCAGATGACTTCTTAAAACTTTTATTAGTAAAATATTTGGATTTGCAGTATTAAAGTCATTATATTGCATAATATTGTGACAATGTCACCATCCCCCACTTCACATACTTTCTTTCATGTATATCACGTTTTCTGCTTGTCAATTTAGGCAAGCTTGGTGCTGGTATGTTGATCAAATGCTGTATTTTACCCTCGAGAAACATAAAAAGTGCTAAAGCTTCCGGGGCTCCGCCCCAGACCCCGCAGGGGGAGCTCACAGCCCTACCCCAACCCCCCTAGCTGGATTTAAACCAGTTCTAGTTGTGTTTTTCATAGGTCCTAACTGTGTGCGAATATTGTAATCTCCTCACTTTTAAATGAAAATCTACACCCATCCGATAAGCCCCCGTAAGGCATGAGCCCCCGATAAGGTTTGGGGGCCCAATAAGATTTGGGGGCCCGGTATCGACCTTCGTACCCCCTGGAAAATTTTCTCTCTGAAGCCCTGGTTACGCCTACCAACCATGTTATTGCCAGGGCCGGATTTACATTGCGTGAGGCACTTGGCACTTTGGAGATTTTCTCAACATCTTTCTGCCAAATATAGATGAAGACCAAAAAAGTCTCACCATCTGAGTGCGGGGCCCTTAGAAGGTACTGCGCCATATTTTGGTAAATCCGGCCCTGGTTATTGCATTACGTTCATAAAAAGGTTAGGTGAGAGCCTGAGATAGCAACTTGTGGGACAAAAACTCTCAATTTCTCCGTGGTTATACATTGAAATTGGTTGGCAAAAATTGAATTGAGGGGGACCCGGGATCCCCGTATGGTCGTTAATTACCGTTGTAAGCGAGAGATGCTAAAAGAAACTGAAAAACAATAGACTTTTTTATCACATTTTTGTCATTGGTGACATTTCAATTGGGGGGGACGGGCCCCTGGGCCTCCCTGGCTCCTTGCTACGCCTAATAAGCCCTGTGTCAGATGGTAAATCCAGCCCTGGTTATTACGTTACGTTCATAAAAACGGTAGATGAGGGCCTTAGATAGCAACTTTTAGGACAAAAACCCTTAATTTCATCCGGATTATTCACTTAAACCAGTTGGCAAAATTTTAGTTAAAGGGCCCAGGCCCCCCTGTCGTCAATATTATTGTTAATTACTGTTGCACGCGTGTACTGTTGGACGCGAAGATGCTAAAGGAAACTGTAACCAGGAACTTGAGTACGGTACGGAATTACGGTACGGTACGGTTGAATTTTGGAAAAAAGTACGGTACGGAATTACGTACGGTATTTTCTGGTATACTACGGTACGGTACGAAAATACGGTATTATTTTTTTCGTACAGTACTCTTTTCGTAAGTAAAGTTTTGAAGACAAAAAGTTTGGTTTTGATTTTGCAGAAATTATTGCATTGAATATGTTATATGTGTTACCAATTTTTGTACAGGGTGAGTCACGGGAAACGGATGTTTTCAAGGAAGACAAAACTCTGCGAATATTTTGACAAAAATTCAATAATGCACATAAAAACATTCACTAAACTATGCCGTTATGGAATACTTTTGAGTTAAAACTTTTGTCTGACAAATGATGGCCATTTTCATGAGCAAAAATTTGAAGGCGGTTTCTAAAGTTAGCTTCCACTTTCACTAAAGTTTCTTCACCTAATTCTTGGATGTTTTCACGTATTGCAGTCTTCAATTCTCCAAGTGTCCGGGGTTTCGCATGGTTAATAAACGCGTGGTTTCAGAAATCTCCACACAGATCACCCCTCACACACACGCGTGATTTACCATTTTTCACGTAGGTGTCATAAGTAAATACACGGTGCTTAAGACTCGATGGTAGCATGAGGGAACGCAACTTAAAATTAAAAGCAAAAATAAAAAGAAAAGCAATTAAAAATTAATGACTAACACGTACAAAAATTAACGTAAAAAATAAAATAATAGCTACAAACTAAATGGCATCTTAAGCAGGTTTAAAAACTACCTTCATCACCCCCTAACCACTTACTCTAAAAGAGTTAGTGGCATGTACAAGTTTGATCACACCGGAGTTTTTTTGACGTAAACTTTAATATTATGTATATTATTTGATGACGTAACAATAGTATTTTATGACGTAAAATGATGTATATTATTTTATGACGTAACAAACACGTTTTGAATTGCGATCTAAACGTAAACTGCAGAATTTCAATAAACGTTTTGTAACGTAACAAACTTACAATAATTGTGTTTTGCAAGACGAAACAAGAATATTTATCACAGCAGTGTCATTATTTGATAAGGTAGACGTTAGTGTATGCAGGAGGCATGCTGAATGCAAAACTATCTGATAATGATACGGCAGTGGTAGAATATACGTAAACTGGAGAATTAATGCTGATTACTAATTATTGTACATCGAAAAACCCAGTGAAAGTATCTTATTCCTGTGGCGTTCGTAGTTGCACTATTTCTAAATGCAGATGCTATTTTAAATATAATTTCAGTCGCAGTAGGAAACTGGACTATCGCAGAGAGAGCAGTTTCATTTCAGGAATTTAGTTATCTGTGCTGTTCTGAATATACTTGGAGAATATTTTTTGAAATGTAATTTCCATTGCTGGGTTTAAGATTTTAGTCCACAATTTGGGGAGTTTAGTTGTCACTTCAGCAGTGGCGGCAGCCCGTGAACCGTCAACTGTTTGGTACTTTTTGTTTTTCTCGTAAAGAAGTATTAAAGGCGGTGAATCATCCAGCCAATTCCAGTGGTTTACAATAGCTAAAATTAAACTATAATTTTTGATATTTTTTGTTTTAATTTTGGGACTGCGGTTGCAAAGATATTCAACAAATACAAAAAGATGTCCCCCCGAAAAAAATTCTTGGAAACTCTGAGTTTTGATCTTCCCGCCAAAACCACCGTAGGCCTAATGGTTTAGAGAACTGTGGTAAGCCTAACAGTTTAGAGATAGTTTATTTCTAAATTGTTTAGGCCTAACTATCTCTAAACTATTAGGCCTAATAGTTTAGAGATAGTTAGGCCTAATAGTTTAATAAAATTACAGTAGGCCTAATAGTTTAGAGAATTGTGGTTTAGGCAGGAAGATCAAAACTCAGAGTTTCCAAAAACTTTTTTCGGGGGGACATCTTTTTGTATTTGTTGAATATCTTTGCAAACGCAGCCCCAAAATCAAAACAAAAAATATCAAAAATTATAGTTCAATTTTAACTATTGTAAACCACCGGAATTGGCTGGATGATTCACCGCCTTCAAAGACTTGATTAAGGTACATTCTAATAGACTTGAAGCTTGGACTAAATGACGACATAATCGAGGCAATAATGTTTCAGACATGCAACACGCAAAACTTTTGCTTGCCATATTTTTGAACTAAAGTAAAAACGGGCAATACTGTACATTCTTTTCAATTCGCTCGTTTGTTAATTATATCGGTGTTTTGCAAAGTGTGGAGTTTCAGATAAAGAGTTGACAATACCTTCTATGACCTATACCATTGCTGTTTTGAATTGTTTTGCGGAAAATAAGTTCTACTGTTTATGATCGCGCTTTTAGTTGATTATTTTACAATTTGTGCTTATTTTCTAGGGTTCCATGCCTCACTAAAGAGTAAGTTTTATGATATTTATAAGACAAAACTTTTAGTTTATTTATTGAAACGATGTCATAAAAGCGGCCAACAGTTTAGCCTTTAGTAGGATAAGGAAGCACGATAATTGAGATGAGTACATAACAACAAACGCTTGCTGCAGTGGCGTTGCTAGGGGGGGCAGAGCGGCTTGCCTCGGGTGTCACGATTTTGGGATGACCCCATTTTATCATGTGAAACCATAATCCGGCCGAAAACTCTACCAATTTGTGGTAAAGACCTTTTCTTTTTATTTTGGTCTCTATCCGCATTTGGACAAAAACTCCGCTAATTTATGGTGAAGATTTTTTTTGGTCTCCATCCGCATGTGGACATAATTTTCACTTAAGCAGTCACAGCTGCGGAAGCGTCACATGGCAAAGGGTGACACCACGAAACCCCGCTCCGGGTGGCATCATTCTTAGCAACGCCTCTGGCTTGCTGCTTTGAATCACTGAGGATAAAGCGACATTATGATGTATATTATCGTCATCGAGCTGATGTCATTTACTACAATCATTTAATGTTGTTAATACGAATTACCGTAACTAGTTGGATGAGTCCCCCAATTTTTTTCAGAAGAAAATAAAATTATCTTATTGTAAAACCTCTTGTTTGCTATTGCATAGGAAAAAATATTCAATAAATTAATTAGTACGGAAAGGTACGGTATTACGGTACGGAAAAAATTCCGTACCGTACTGCTACGTACGGTATTTTGTTGAGGTACGGAATTCCGGTACGATATTTTTTGGAAGTACCGAGTACAGAAAATTATTCCGTACCGTACCTAATCCCCTGACAGTAACTGAAGAAACAAGGCTTTTTTGTCACCTTTTTATCATTGGTGATATTTCGATTGTTTCTGTGGATGGCAGAGCTCATTCTTAAGGAGGTTAATAATTCGTAGCCATTGTTAGAGGAAAGGGTTTATAATCGACCAAAATTTAAAAAGGAAGAGCGAAGACAGGTTCGGCTCCATTGGGGGCATTTCGGGGCCGTTCCACCCCCAAATCTCTACTTGTCCCCCCCAAGCGAAAAATGAGTGCCCCCCAAGCGTGGATTGTGCTCCAAAAGAAGTAATAGGCCCGCTGCCACTGGAGTACATTTCAGAGCCCATGCTCCCCCGAAATACTGCTTGTTCCCCCCCAAGCTTCAGCAAAGTCTCGTTCCAGGACGAAAACACGAGTGAACGCCAAGACGAAGCCTAAGATTTCGCGCCGAAAACCTTTTTTTTTCTGTCTTCCCTCCTGAAGTTGTACCGAAATCCGCAACATAAGATTCCGTCGCGCCTCGCCAGGCTATGAACGTGCCCCCCAGAGCGAGAATTTGCCCCGAAAGAAGGCAAACGGCTCGTATCCACGGGGAGTTTTGGTCTTCACTCTCGAATTCGAGGGAAAAAATTTATCTGTGCCCCCAGCCAGTATTTTTTCTGCCCCCCAGTCTTGCTACTGTGGCGCCGGGCCTGGGTGGGCACACTTTTTTTCATGAACAGTAGATATTTTTTGTATACATCATAATATCGGGAGTTGAGCCTCGAGCCACAAATCATCAAGATGAAAAGCTGCACACAAAAGTCAAAACATATCAGTAGAAAATATAAAAACTTAGAAAGAAATCTTCAATTAGAATTTAAATGCAGAAGTGGGATTGGAAAAGTTCGAGAAAACCCATCTCTATCTGTTCGACTCAAGCTAATCGTTTTAGTAGCAGACGCTTTGTACGCTGGACAGCACTGAACCAGAAATCAAATTTAACTTGCCAACAATTTTTTAACAAAAATTAGATAGCACGTAGGACATTTTTTTCACCTCAAGTTTTTTCAACTCTTGAGATTGGCCGCCATAGACAATAAAAACCATTTATTTTCAGATGCGAGCGCCCACAAGCGGTTGGATTGGCATCGGATTTTCTGAGAACGGCAACATGATCAACGCGGATATGCACGTTGGTTGGGTAAAGGACGGGGAAGCTGTGATCACGGTGAGGGAGCTTTGTAAAATTTTGTCAACAAATTACAACTTGCAGGCTTACACGCGATATTGAGTTGCAATGCTAGCCAGGCCGGACACAGTTGATGCTAAAGAGTCGTTACTGCTGGGACGTTTCTTTACACGAAGCAAAGCAATCAAAGCGCACTTACGCTGGTATTGTAAAGTTTTACTTATTATCCTATGTTTGCAATGCAATTTGTGCATGGTCTGGCCGTTTCCTTTCACTGACATGAAAAACTTTGTTCAGGACCGCCATGGAGAACTGCTAAACACGTTCCCACCCCGGGACGATCAAGAGAACCTGGCGCTCATCAGTGGGAGAGAGTGTAATGGAGAGACAGTAATTGTGTTTGTAAGGCAACTGGGCGCCTGCCAGAGCGGACAAGATCGAACAATTTCAGTGAGTATTCTACTCTTGCGTCATTATGTCCAATAAAATGTTATCAGACGTTTCAATGGTACTATCATTCCTACTAAACAGTTTGATAATATTATTTAATTGTCATGTTTTGACAATTGCGGGACAGAGTTTTAATGTTTAATCGTTTTGTGTGCTTCTGGCCTAAAGGCTACCAGCGCTGAAGCCTAGGGAAGAGCCACTAGAACGGCGACTACCTGAAAAAACAAGAAATGCGAAAAAGTTATCTACCCACTGGATTCGGACCTGCAACCTTTGAATTACTGGTCCACTGCTCTAACACTTGAGCTAAAGAGGATGTCTTCGCATGCTTAATTTCGGCTATTTAAACCCAACAAACATCAACATTCAACAAGCACACGTAGAAGCATCACAATTGAATTATTATCAACATCATCGTACTGGGTTTAAATAGCCAAAAACAAGAATGCGAAGAGACATCCTCTCTAGCTCAAGTGTTTAAACCCATCAGTACTATGATGTTGATAATAATCCAACTAAGATGTTTTGACGTTTGCTTGTTGATATTTGTTGGGTTTAATTAGCCAAAATTGAGCATGCGTGGAGACATCCTCTCTTGCTCACGTGATAGAGCAGTGGACCAGTAATCCAAAGGCTGCAGGTTTGAATTATGCGGGAGGATAACTTTTTCGCATTGCATGTTTTTAAACAGTTGTCGTTTTGGTGACTGTTTCTTAGGCTTCTGCGCTGGTAGCCTTTAGGCCAAAAGCACGTAAAGCGATTCAACAATTTGTTATGAAGTATTAATTAGCTTAGATTCAAAATTCTAACAGCCTTTGACATCAATTTCGATGATATTAGAGATTGTCGATGGCGTCACGAAATCAAAACCAAATATTTGTAGCGAAGACTTGAAAATTGTGCTGAAAACCAATTCCCTTGTCATTTTCAGTGTTGCCAAGTTTTCATATTTCGGAATATTAACCGGTGGGCCAACAAAATAAATTGCTCTCTTTGCAGTTGTGTAGCTGAAAGAATATAATCGCTTTGTTATTTCTTTCAGGACGACGCTGTGAGAATTATATACGCTTTCGGCGAAACAGATCCGATCGGAAATGACATAACATTCAGCGATTATCACGGAACAAAGCGAGGCAATATATCTCAATTAGTGAACTGCCGATACTACATAATGTTTCAAGTCAAACTCCACTTATTAAAAAATTATCTACCTTTTGTGTAGAATACGCTCTTCACCGTCATCTAATTTATTACATTACTGCTTGGCCTTCTTGCTACTTGAATATTTCGCCAGAGGTGGAGTCGAGGACACAAGATTCGAAGCCAAGGCCAAACACTCAAAAAAATCCAAGGCCAAGGACTCAGAAAAATCCGAGGCCAAGACCAAGGCCAAGCTAATGGTCGAGACCAATGACCATGGACACAATTTTTCTAAATTAGAGTTGGTAAATTTCCCACAATGTTTAAACGCAAAAGTGCTTAAGATATTGCATTTCGTTAAGTTTTTCGAAAATAGTTTTTTAAAACAATAATGAATGCAATTTTGAAGTTCTACTCGTTTGCAGCTGATGTTGATTACATGCCGTAGCGGTATCGTGATAATGAAACAGGCCATAACCCTTAAATGGGAATATAGCTCATGCCGCTCTCACACTTTGGCGATGCCACTCTACTGCGACTAATTTGCAGTGCAGTCTCAGCGCAGTCTCCGTTGAGTCTCAGTGGAGTCTCCGTAAAGTCGCAAAGCATTGCGAATCCTCTGCGAATAGAGACTCCGCGGAGACTCTACGGAGACTGCGCTGCAACTGCTTTGAGACTGCACTGCAAATTGATTTGCAGTGGAGTCGCCAAGGTGTTATAGCGGCACAAATAACAAACGTAGAAATGGTCAATGGTAAGGCCTTAATTTCATCAGTTAGGGCCCTGATGCAAACTTCCACTGATTATAGATCCCCTGTTTTTTAAAAGTTTCCTTAACGCAAACTATTTTGTTTGGTTAAACCATAGACTCTTTACTAGTAAACTAGAAAGGGAAGCGCGGAAAAAAAGAGAAGAGCATTGAAGAAAAAAAGTTTGTCTTGTTGCGAAGATTTTTTTGCGCTCACGCGTATTCGACTGATTTGATTGGATCATTTGGACACATTCGCGACGCGAATGACCGTGAAGAAAAAAGTTACGCTGTGGACATATGCGCAGCGCAAATAAACAGTGAAGAAAAAAAGACAACTGTCAGTTTCCAGTCCACTAGTAAAGAGTCTATGGTTAAACCATTTGTTTTAAGGGAATCTTTTCATGATCATTGTATAAAATTATTGCAAAATTATGTGAATTTATGTTTTAAAATGAAATGAGGTACCGCACCGCGTATATTTGTAAGCTCATAAGTTTTTGTCATTGAAAAAATACGGGGTTCTCGGGCGAGGGCAAAGTCACCATTCAATTTTTAATAATTTTAGAGATTTTTTTGGAAAAACAGCAATTTTTGTGACTTTAAATATGATTACATTTAGATTTCTAACGCAATTTGAAAAGAAAATACCGTAAATATTAAGCTAGAAAAAGCTTAGTTTCCTACAATATTTCGAATATCTAAATTTAAGCCGATCTTTTCTTTACATTTCAGTAAATTTTGTCTTTCTCTCATCTAATGCCTATCAATGAATGATAGCGAACGTTTTGGCCGCCAAAAGACACTTTGTTAAATTTAACAAAAAGTATTTAATTACAAAAAAAAAATGAGAATCCCATCAGAGTCGTATTAAGGAGGGATTGGAGTCATTTGCCCCGGACCCCCGTAAAAGCAAAGGGTCCACAATAAAAGATTGCAGAAACGTAAAAATAATAAACCATCAATATTTTGTAAAACTGCCCAATTTTTTGAGAGAGCTTTGCCTCTTCATCATAATCATGTGGTGCAAAAAATTAATTAAGTTATACAGGCATTCGAACAATCATAGTTATATTTAACTTCACACTGACTGTAATTTCTTTGTAATTTTTTATGCAACGTTTTTTGTGATCCAATAGTTTGTTATTTGGGATTTCTGGAGGGGATTTCCAACTCACGAATTGTTCAGTGAATGCGGTTTTGCCCCCAGACTGCTTGCCAGTGATTTCTTATCTCAAAACAAATTTTCTACGCTGGTGTATTTTCAGAATAAGTTGGCGTTCTCAAGATCCGTTTTGTTAGTTATATCGAGACTTACTAACATATTTACTTTAGTATAATATCGATATACCCTCCCTGGTAATCTGTATTACTTTCATTAGTACAGACGTGCTGTATTCTGAATTCACACGCAGAATAGACTCGATTGTGTTTTTGCATTAGCAACCCAAAATTGTAATTTCGGCAAAGAAGTCGACTTTTTCACCAAACAGTAGCAATATACAGCAACCATAAAGTATAACATTTGCTAATTTTGCCATTTCAGCTTTTGTAAATTAGAACATCCTTTTCTTATTGAATTTAGCGTAGTAGATCCTGTGCATTACAGCAAATGTTTTAACTTTTTATCAGATTAGTTTATTGATTGATAAGGATTCATTAAATTTATGATTGCTATTTCAAGTGTACCTGAAGAAGGCCAATTGTAGTGCCGAAAACATTCGCTTTGTAATTCTTTTTTAATAGTAAATACTGTAATGTAAACACAAGTAACAAACCTAAAAATGCACCAGGTCTTATGGTTGCTGTATATTGCTACTGTTTGGTACAACTCAAAATTGTTTGTGCTTGGAACCCCAGATTTCTTGATATGATTCTGGATGGTTTAGTGCTTTGCAGTTTGTACCCCCTGAACCGGAAGTGCTTGTAGATATAAAAACAGCAATTTTTTTCCATGCTTTTTGCTCCTTCATTCTCCGATTAGAGCCTTCACACACTACTATTTAAAATAGGTTTTAGTATGACTTGGCTTAGTTGGCCATCACATTGCATTATTTTTCAAGGCCAAGCCCGAAGCCAAGCCCAATGACATGAGCTTCGAAGCCAAGACCAAGGACTTCAAAATGCGACCTCGAGGCCAAGGACGACTTCGAGGACTCCACCTCTGTCCTTAGCAAATACTTCAAAATAATTGAATGCAATAAAACCAGTTGAAGGATTTAAGCAGCCATTGGCACAGCAGTTCCACTGCATATAAGAAACTAAACATCCTCAAAATAAACGACTTGTCAACTTCGAATTAGGTAAATTTGTCCACCCTCACTTGAATAATAAACATCCTCTGAATTTCCAAAATTATTTTCTTGGTTTAAGTCAAATCCACACAATAGACACCAGGTGGCAAGTGACTGGTTGCAATTATCGCATTCCACTTTATGAAACAGCCCGAATGCAACGTTCAATCAAATATAAAGGCGTCATTATTTGGAAGAGCATTCCTTCCGATATAAGAAAAGTGCTTATCGAAAATTTAAAATTAATTACTAAGACCAGCTAATTGCTAAATACTAACGAACGGTTGCAGATAAACTCGGTTGAATATGTCGATGTAAAACAAAACAAGTTGCTACTGACATCTAAATGCTTTTTGCTTTGATTCAAACTAACCTGCAATTTGCTGCGTACAATATAGGGTGGCTGCTTGAATCGAAGACCTTACGGTCCCTTCGCAGTCCCTCCCCTGCCCTTTCCTTGTTAATCGTACACTAACCGATATGCGTTTTGTATTATTTAAATGCGTAATGAGTTGGACGCTATAAATGTTGTGTTGGGTTAGGTAAGATAAAATTATTTTTTCAACCCTTAAATCTAAAAAGATTAAGTTCATTGAAAAACTTCTTTAAATTTTAGGCACCGCCAGCTTGTATTTGTTTCAAGAAGAGGAGGATGCAGTGAATATTGACGAGGAGCTACTGTCCTTCGATATAAGGTCGTCCGACGAGCTGATACCGAAAAAATCGGATTATCATCAATGCATGATTTTCGAGTTGCCGCAATTGAATGAAAAGCATCACATTGTCAGGGTAATCGTAAAAGCTCAAGATTAAAAAAATTGACGTGGCTTGCAGCGGAATAAGCGGCGTTTTAAGACAGCATGACCACTCGTTCGACTGTGGTATTTGTTGAAGGCATTAATGTGCACGAGTAACTCGAATTTGTGCGGCTGAGAGATAGATAATATACAAGTTGAAAACTATTAACTCCGAAAAGCTTTGCTTGTGTTGTGAGCGGAGATGAATTAATTGAGTGGAGATGAATCAATTGAACGTAAGATCAAATCAATGGAAAACAGAAAGTCGCAGAAAGCTCAAATTTGGTGAAGTTAGTCTTCATATCTGTCAATTTGTAAGAAAAATTCGAGTAAAAAACTTTCCACCTGAATGCCCTCTTAACTAGCTCTGTCTATTTTATTGCTGAACGTCAAACTGGGAAGCTGTGAATACCTTTGGTATGACCTGACCGGGAATCGAGCTCAAGCCTACCGTTGTAATATCAGACGCTTTATTCACTCGACCGTTAACTCTAATCCTAAAACGCTAACTTGAGCTCTTCGCCTACGCTAGCCCTTTAAAGGCCAACGGCGTCGTCTAATAATTACAGGTCTAAATCAACATTTTTTTTCTTGCTTTCAGATCGAAGCGATAATGAACGAAACCTTCAAGGCGCATGTGCATCACATCAAAATCTACGGATGCTCCGGCGGTGTGGTATGAGGCCTTGGGATGGTTCTTTTGAAAAAATAAGCTCTAAACTGATTCTTACAGATTTTTTTCAGCTGAGTTGGAATGCAAGACGATAATTGATTTCAAAACAGTTCGTATTTGGCTTGTTAACATAGTGTTGATTGTAACTGTATAAGACCTTGCAGTACCAGTATTTCCCACTGATTATTATTGCAAAGCTAAGGAATACAAAATTAAAAACTGGCAAATGATGGCAAACCTCAGAGTTATGGTCTGCGTAATTAAAAACTTGACCATTAAACTCTCTCAGCGGTAACTTTGCTAAGCCTGCAAATTGTATTGCATTTGGGCGCAATAAACAGTAATGAAAAACATAAAACAAGGTAATAATAAATTATACATTGCACAGGATTTTTGTGAAGCCGAAGAATGGCTTTTGGCCAGATGCAAAAACATTGCAGTGGTTCAAGACTGAGGAGCCCTGAGACTACCAAAATAATACAAAAATAAAAGCTTTTTGTATTGCGCTTTAACCGGTGAAGATCAACTGAAAAAATTAACCCTGTTTCCGCTTTAGCGTTTAAAGGGCATAATCTATATGAATAAACACATAGTTTATTATTCCTATAAACACGTAAAGGCTTAGTCATAAGGCGAGCGGGAATTGAAACAGGGTTATGTTCAAACTTCTAAATATGAGGAAAGTTGTTGTGAAAAGTTTATCTGTACTGTTTAAGAGAAAAATTGAAAAACGAAACAGTTTCAATATTGTTTGGACTTGGAGTGAGGCATAGTCAAAGGCATGAAAGTTGAAACGAGTTAACGCGAGTATAGCTTTTTTGTTTTTCTTTCAGAAACAAGAAGATGTTGGCAAAAGCGTTGATTGCGTCAAGCCCGATAGAGAAAGTTTCAAAACCTGCTTTGGATACGTAATAGGAGGTTGGGCTGTCGGCGGAAGTGTAAGATATGGCCTTAAAGGCCACCTAATGTCCGCAAAGCAACGCCTTTAAAATGAAATAAAAAAATATTACTAATCGAGGGTTGAAAACCCGGTTTAGATACACGTTCTCAGTTTCAAGAAAATTTATAGCCATTATTTATTCGGGATTGCCTTTCGCGTTTTTAAAAATGACATGACGTCATCAGACCCAGGAGTTTGGTGCCTTTGACTTGTTTATCATTGAAGAGGATAGGCGATTTTGGAAAGGCATGTGATTGCAGCTTGCTGGTCAAAAGATGTTGCGCAAAAAAGGCGTAATTAGCTCAAAGTAGTTTCACTGCTAAATTCAGAAGTGAATTACCCGTAGCAATCAGCTTTAACTACCAGTATTGAACAGCAGTTTTACTACCAGTAATGACTCTACCACTCTAAAATTTGAACTGCGAAAAAGCTTTCGTATTCTATCTGGCATATCCGTACTCAATGCCGGTAGACTACCATCAGAGGTGGGCAGTAACTAGTTACTATAGTAACTAGTTACTTTTTCAAAAAAGTAACGAAAGTGGGAACTATTTACTATTTGGAGACATTAAAAAGTTACTAGTTACAATTACTTTTAGTTTTGGTCCTGTTAAAAAAGATTCTTTAATTGACCATAGCTTTAAATAAAACCGGATTCATCTTTTATTGATTGGGTAGCCTTGAAAAAGGCTGTTTTAAGGTTTAAACGCTTTCGTCTAGCTCTCTTCAGAAACCATCGCTAGAAAAAGATAGAATGAAAATAAAACAATGCGGATTCATTTATAAAGGCAGAGAAAATCGCTGATTGGTTGAATAATCATCGCTGATTGGTTGATTTGTGTCGACACAAATCAACCAATCAGCGATGATTATTCAACCAATCAGCGATTTTCTCTGCCTTTATAAATGAATCCGCATTGTTTTATTTTCATTCTATCTTTTTCTAGCGATGGTTTCTGAAGAGAGCTAGACGAAAGCGTTTAAACCTTAAAACAGCCTTTTTCAAGGCTACCCAATCAATAAAAGATGAATCCGGTTTTATTTAAAGCTATGGTTAAATTCTGTACCACCAATCAATTATTTACGTATTCTTTAATTGCTAGATTTTGGTTAAATGAAACACTTCTATGTAATCCCTGTTGGCGCTACGGATTACAGATTTTTTATCGTGCGCTAACGTGGTAACCCTAACCATGCTGCGAGAAGACATTGGATTGTTTGTAAATTAAAGACCTTTTAATGAACTAATAAGTTACGTTCTAATATCTACCCTGCAGGGATTGCTTTGATTGCGTAATTTTTATCAATAGCGTGTAGTGTTCGTTCAGCAGAAAACGTTGTTGTTAATATAGCCGCTTTACCCCTTTGTTGCTTTTCGTTTTAAAAAGACATTTTGAAACACAAAGACAGCATGGGCAAACACATTTTGAAACCCAAACGTTCTGGTTTCAGCGATGAACATTTTGAGATGCTTGCTTTCTTGAAAGGCAATTAAATAAAATGCATCAATGTGCTACGTTGTGTTTTTGTTATAATAATAGCCACATACTGCCATAAACTGCGTGTGCAGAGGCACCGCATGAAAATTAAAAAATGAATTGAGAAAGAAATCTGTTAATACCGGTTTCAAAGTACAAAATCAACATTTTCGATACTTAATTCATACCGGTAACTAGAATGTGACATTGCAAGCGATATCCGGGGACTTCGCTAAAGTATCTAACTTTACTGAATTAAAGAACTTTACAACTGCGTTAAGCGTGTTTGTGGGTGTTGATAGTCAGATCTGAAATACTCTGCTTTCGAATTTCATAATGTTCCATCAACTTGATCAGGTTTGTGGTTAACGGCTTTCAAAATTTTGCGTTAAGTTTCCATAATTACTTTCTATAATTAAAAACACGATTAATTAGTTAAGTAGTAGTACTAAAAACTATAGGATACCAGTAAATTAACGCAAAAATATTATCGACCACTAACAAGCTATTCTTGCCGTTAACTAATACGTCTTTTCTGCTCGAACTTCGATTGGTTAGGTGTCTTTGTTTAGATAAAAGCTACAAATTATTGTGTATTTACAATCATTCGTGTTGACAGATGAGGGCATCAAAATGACGGCATAGAGAAAAAGCTTCCGGCATAAAACGATCGATTTAGTAAATTCTCAGACAAGAATGACAATTGGAAAATCATAATACTTACATAAGTTATACACTAAAAAATTGGAATGCGATTAGCTTACAGGGCCCATTTGGCATGGTCTTTTCAATGTGGTTCACCAAATTTTGTTATCTTTAATCTTGGATTCATATTAACGTATTCAATAGATTTAAATTGTTTAGCTTTTGTAGTTAATGGGGCTGGTGTCAACATAATTGGAGGACCTCTATAGTATGGCATCCCAAATTTTTTTCATGTTATCGTATTACCTATGTTGAAAATTTTATTTTTCTTTAAGCTTGAGTGGTTAAAAATTTTGAAAGACATATTTGAGGAGAACTACCCAATTTGTGGCAAATTGAAATTAGTCATAACTTTATCTTTTCCTTTCTGTTTTTAATCTTTCTTAAGCCTAGCTTAAATGCTTGAAAAATTTAAATTTTTGAGGATCTATTTGAGGGACCCCCATCTTGGTTATCCCAAACTTTGTCACATTATAACTTTCTGTTGTATTTACTTATCCTGAAAATTACTTTCGTCTAGCTTAAGTGGATAAAAACTATTAATTTTGGCAATACTGTTTGAGGAAGACCTCTCCAATGTAGTACCCCAAAGTTTTGTCAAATTTTATCTTTTCTACACATTTGTCTATCCTGAAAATTTCATGTGTCTAGCTTAAGCAATTAAAAAGTTTAAATTTTGGCGTCCTCGTTTAAGGAGGACCCCCAATATGGTACCTCCAAATTTTGGCATATGATATGTCTTTTACGTATATTTACCTATTCTGAAAATTTTATCTGCCTAATTTGAGTTGTTTAAAAGTTTGAATTTTTGCAGCCCTGTTTGAAGAGGATCCCTCATGTTTGTATTCCCAAATTTTGTTAAATTTTGCTTTTTGTTTATGTTTGCCTACCCTGAAAATTTCATATGTCTAGCTTAAAAGGTTAAAAAATCTAAATGTAGGCGGCCTTGTTTGAAAGGGACCCCTTCATTCTGGTACCCCCAAATTTTGCCAAATTTCATATTTCCCTTATATCTACTTACCTTAAAAATTTCATTGGTCTTGCTTTAAAGATAAAAAAGATTAAATTTTGGAAGGCCCATTCGGGAGGGACCCCTCCATTGTGGCATCCCCGATCTCAGGCGGGTACCAGTACTTTTGGATATCTATAATAGCTCATAGTGTGATTCATGTGCGGTGTGTGGTTTAAAAGGAGATAGTGATAGAAGGAAAAACAAAACAAAAAAAATAAGGAAAAATTTTTTCCAATGCGAAATAATTGAATATGACCATAGTAAAGTTCGTAAGTAGTATGTTCAAACACCACAAAATTCTTTTTTTAGTGTTGGTAGTAATCGAGATATGCCGATTTAAAGTTGTTCACTTTTTGCTGATTTTTGGCCTCTGAAATCGTGATCACGTGACTGGGCACTTCCAAACTTGGTGTACATACAATCTCTATCTGCACCCAGATTGTGCTCAAATTTACACTTTCCACGTTTAGCAAATTTATAGCTTTAAGCGAATTAATAAATTTCCGAGACAAAACGGGGAGTTTTTTCTCAAATTTAGAGTTTTTAAATCACGATCACGTGACCTAGGTTCCTCAAAATTGGCATACATGATGCTTTTAATTATTACTATATTATATCCAAAATTCAACTTTCTATGCGAAACCGTTTTTTAGTTATAAGCAAATCAATAAATTTTTCTGCTTATCTATCAAAATGGCCGAGTAAAAGCAAAGCTCCTACGCGCGCGCGTGAAGTCCCACTTAAATTTATTAAAAATAACCGTAACTGTAAATTGTTACTTTTTCAAAATAGTAACTGTAACTAAGTAACTTTTTGCCAAGTAACTGTAGCTGTAACTCAGTTACTTTTACGAAGTAACTTGCCCACCACTGGCTACCTTAGTATAAAAAAGATTTTAAAAACAACAAGAAAGTATTGCAAGCTTAAAATTATGTAAAAATATTTTACCCTTCTACAGTAATACCTGTAGTTTACTGCGTAGGATTAGGAACATACCGATACGGATATGTAAAGTAGAAGTGGAACCAGTATCAGAACAGTACTGGTAGCCTGGTTTGATTTAGGTTTTAGTAAATATTTTACTCCTGGCAATGTATTACGCTGAACGAAAATGCTACGGTACCATGGTTTATCGGTACCGTACTAGGCTACCGGTATCAGATCGGTGCATTGATATCTCAGATCTGCACAGCCATACAACTACTTGTGAGTGAAGGTAAGTTTCTACAAGTACCAGTATGGTGAAAATGAAATTGTAGTATAAAAGTGCTACCTGAGATGGTAACATTTTTACCTATCGTACCATTGTAACTTACCGGTACAGGCGGTACCTACTTCCTTGCAATTATTAGCCTATCCTACCAATATTCTCATCTACATTTGCACAACACTGAATCTACCACTAATTTGCTGCCCAAGCATCCAGCAACCTGACTATGTCATTGTTTTTGCTGTTGTTCTACAAGATCAATCACTGAAACACAAACCAAACCAGGCTACTGATCTGATATTTGTACCTGTACCATTTGTATATTACGGTACCGGTATATACCTACGTAGTAAACAGTAAACTACAAGTAGCCTACTGGTATTAGAAGGATAAAATGTTTTGGGTCTAAAATCTTTTTTTACACTACAGTAGTCTACCGGTATTGGGTACGGATATGCCAGATAGAATACGAAAGCTTTTGAACTGTTGGAGTTTTAGAGTGATAGGTCATTGCTGGTAGTAAAACTGCTGTTCAATACTGGTAGAAAAGCTGATTACTACGGGTAATTCACTTCTGAACTTAGCAATGAAACTACTTTGAGCTAATAACGCCTTTTTTGCTCAACATTTTTTAACTAGCAAGCTGCAATCACATGCCTTTCCAAAATCGCCTATCCTCTGCAATGATAAACCAGTCAAAGGCACCAAACTCCTGGGTCTGATGACGTCTTGTTACTTTTTAAAACGCGAAAGGCAATCCCGAGTAAATAATGGCTATAAATTTTCTTGAAACTGAGAACGTGTATCTAAACCGGGTTTTCAGCATTCGATTAGTAATATTTTTTTATTTCATTTTAAGGGTTTTGCTTTGCGGATATTATAGGTAGTAGGGTGTATCAATTTTGGGTGAATGTCGCTGATTTCCCTTAAGTCTTATTAAAAGTTGCCAAACCACCGAACTAAGGTTCATATGAAGTTTGAGAGTCACCCGACATCGTTTGACGGTGGTTCACCCCCAATTAAGGGGTTTCCGCTCACGCGCGAGGGTTTACCCCCTTGATGCTTGTATCTCCTTATCTACTGGTGGTACTGTGTTGTGTTATAGCTCAAGTTTTTTTGAAAAAACCATGTTTATATGAGTCTGCAATACATTTATCGATTCTAAAAGCTTTACTTTTTGAGATATTTTGAAAAAACTAAATTTTTCAATATTTTTTTAAGTCAAAGACATTAGAATCTTGAACGCATAAAACATCAAAATTCATCGACAGAGGTGGAGTCCTCGAGGACGTCCTTGGCCTCGAGGACACATTTTGAAGTCCTTGGCCTCGAAGGTCAAGTCCTTGGCCTTGGCCTCGAGGCCTCAAGTCCTCGAAAATTGGCCTGTCCTCGGCTCGAGGACAGCACTATTTTTTGAATTGTTAAATTTTTGAGAAGCGCTTGAAAATTTTATGGAAAACGTTTTTTTGTGGAGATCGCTTGAAAAATTTTTGTGAAGACCTTTTTTTTTTTTTTTTTTTGGAGAGCACTTGCGCTTGTGTCCTTGGTCCTTGGCCTTGGCCTCGAGCATTTTTGCCCTTGGCCTCGAGAGTGTCTGTCCTCGGAAAGGCTGTCCTTGGCCTTGGCCTCAGATTTTTTTTGTGTCCTTGGCCTTGGCCTCGAGCCTTGTGTCCTCGACTCCACCTCTGTTCATCGACATGAAAACTCCAATCTGCTAAAGTAAGTAAATTAGCTGCTTTAGTTTCAGAAATTCAGGAATATCTGATGGCAGTAAAACATTTAACATCCAACAATTACGGCACCAATGGTCATATTCACGGTTTAAAACGAGTTGTTTCATTTGTTTCATTAACTTCTTTGACAGTCCCTCCTTCTCACCTATTTTCTTCATCCTTTATCTCAGCTCGGTAACTGCTTGGTAGAGATAGAATTTTTCAAAATCTCAAACCTCATATGAGCCTTTGTTGGGTGGTTTGGCAACTTTTAGGAAGACTTTAGGAAAATCGGTGACATTCACCCAAAATTGGTACACCCTATTAGGTAGCAATATGAAAAATCAATAGATATTTTGGAACATTTTATGCCTTTGAAGCTCCGCGTTTGCATACTAACCACACCAATACAGAGCACCCCCTTTTGCGACTTCAGTGTGCAAATCTTTTGTTGGGCAGGGTCACCACAGCGTAGCGACGCAACCAAGGGGCTTCGTTCACTGAAACATTTTTGTTTCCCTTATCTACTAAAAAAGTAATTCATCACATTAGTTCATATTTTAAAATACGGCACTCGTCTAATATTTTACTTCAATTGCAGGCTGAGTTAATAAATTTCTAACTAAACTGCAGTCTGTTTTCTGTAACATAACCAAATTTTGCCTTTAGAAACCCATGCTCCTCCCACAAGAAGCGGGCTTTCCATTTGGTGGTGATGGTGGGGGCATGTCAATTATGTATGTCAACCTTGAAATTCATTACTCTGATCCTCATATAACAGGTACAGGCATAGGTGGGCCAGTTAATGCTAAACGTTAGCTTCGTTAACCACTATAGTCCGTTAACAAACTTCACACCTCCGTTAACGTTAATTCGTTATTTTTAGCTTTAATTAACGGAAGTTAAAAAGTCCGTTAATCCGTTAACATTTTGCGTGCAACTTACGTTTCTTTTTATTCACTCACTTCTAGAATACGTATTGACGCTGTTGAGCTGTTTGTAAGGAAATATTTATTGCTATGGTGTTCTTTTTGTGTTTTAGAACTTACATTTTGCAGCCTAATTTAATCTTAAGATAAAAAATAAGTTCAAATGCTCTAACAGAGCTGCAATTTGAAAATCTTTGGAAATTGTGAACAGCAATAATTAATAGATCTATGATGCTGCAGCTTATTATTTGCAACAACGAGCTCCTGTCTTCGCTTCTATAAAACTCGTGCTAATACGCAACATGTGTTACCAGAGCAAACTGGTTTGTACCGGTACGATGAATGAATGGTGCAAGATATTAACGATAAAAACCTTAACGGAAGTTAACAGAACTTAACGGAAGTTACTTTAGTTCGTTAACAGAACTTAACGGAAGTTAAGTTAGTCCGTTAACATGAAAAAACTTTTTAACGGATTAGCGCGTTAATGAAAAAGTTAGCTTCGTTATTAACGGATTAACGATTAACGGACTTGTGCCCACCTATGGGTACAGATGCTAAGCCGGCGGACTTACAAATCATGAACCAGATTAATTATCTAATTCTGAAAAATGTCTTCAAATAGTGTATACGAAAAAGAATAACTTAACTACATAAAATATGACATAGTAGTTAAGATTTGGCACTTGTGAAACTTAAGTCGTACTGAATGATGTCATCCCCTACACCTTTCCAAAAAACTATTCAAATTTGGACAAATTGAAAAAATGACCCTGAAAGTGATTGGGAAGGACTGCTTGTGGCGATTTCTCTCAACTCTACTGCTTTCATGAGTGAAGTTTCAACGCAATACTCTATAGTCTTTATACGTAACTTTATAGAATTAGAGGTTATCATTTTACCTTCGGTGCTGAATGCACGGCTGTTTCAATTAATTTGATTAAACACAAATAATAATATGGCTTTACTATTTTTAATCTTCTTACCTTATTTCTAACAGCAACATTCGGATTCATTGGAAACTGAACAAGTTTTGTGGGCTGGACGCGTAATAAACATGTATTTTGTATCTTGCAGACATCAGAGACAATACTGGAGTCAGGTTCGTTTACACGCCCAACTTGCGAAAGCACGACGCTACAATATTGACTTTTGGTTACATCAACACCAAAAACATTCTCATTCTGCCGCCTCATCTGGACAATTTTGAACTGCAGGCTCAATGCGGAGCTCACTGTCTTCAAGCGGTAAGCACCGTTCCCTGCAAGTTGAACAAATTCAACCAGTTTCGAGGTTCCCATATAATCTATAGCAAATATCTGATTCCCCTTTAATATACAAAAAAAGTATCTATTCAAAAAAATAACTATACGTATTTTTAGTAAAGATTTGAATAAATTTGAAGTCGTGCGAATCCATAAGGTTTTTCCTCAAATTGTATTTGCTTAATCAATAATCATGTATTACATATAAAATTTATGAAAAGGCGATTATTTGATCTTGGTTAAACGTAAACGATCGTAGCCTCAGCTAAACAGTGGCGGTATGCGTCGCACCTTTATCTCCATTTTGTTCATTAGGTCCCGTATTATTTTATGATAATATTTTCAATCAATTAACTTATTTTATTTCTGAACAAACTAAATGACTTTTTTCAAACTACCATTTTTCCGAAAGTTTGTGTCTTTGGTTTGGAGCTACACATTATGCAGCAGCAAATGCATATCGCTATATAGAACTCAAGAGATGTCGCCTTAAAGACCTTAGCAGACGGAAGGAGCAAGGTTGTTGCGGGACTGTTGAAATTAGCCGGCAAAAAGGACGGAGTACTCAGGCCAAGAAATTTTTTTGAAGGGCCGGCGATGATTATTGTGGGGGACCGAGCTCTTTGATCGAAGCTTGATCTGAAACAAAGATCGTGAAATTTTGAGAAAAAACAATCAAGTCCAATTTCAATAAGATCTTTTTTAGTCTTCGTTACTTTAAAGAGGGTGAAGCAACCAGCTGGGAATGTGCAAAAGATAAAAAACAATATTAAACATATCTTTGACGAATTTCATCCGTTTACGACTTATTGTTTCGGAGATATTTTATTTTAGAGTGCACATATCTCCTCAACAGCGCTGCCAGGTAAAATTTCATTTTTCCTAAAATGATGTTTATTGCTTATTTTTCACATTGGTTTGAAAGCTCCTGAATGCAAGGATTTATCACGAACTGGTTAGTGTTACGACAAAAATACTTATGTAATTTAAATAGGATATCCCGATTCCCTGAAAATCAGATCTCAAATGACAACACTCTGGGTAGATCTAATATCTCAGAAACGATAGATTGTAGAAAACTGAAATTTAGTGAAGAAATGTTTTAGATGTATCTTTATCTTTTGCAGATAATCCCAGCTGGATGATTCATCTCCTTTAATTCCGTCCAGTTTGAATTAGAAGTGCTTCTATTTGTTTTAAATTAGTCCAGGGCCCGCAATTTTTTTAGCGGCTTAGGCCATCGCCCATTTGTATGTTTATTGTTTATTCCACAATCTTGACTTTGATATATTGTAATGTATTTTAAGAGTGAAACGTAGCTTTTTCGTATCTGCCAAAAACTGTTTATAGTATTGACATTATGAGCGAAGTTTAACACTTTCCAGCTTTTTTTTTTAATATGATGACATTTGCCGCTGAAAGGTGTGCATTGTTTTAGCGTATCAAAACATTGCGACTTCAATAGCTCTCGGGACTCCGTCCCGGACCCCGCTGATGTATTCTTACCTTGTAAATCTTCCCCACATCACCAATAACTGATTTCTTAGTCGTGATAAACAAAATGATTGAAATGCTATACGCCTTCCTTTTTTGAGATGACAATTCGTTCATATTAGTGCGTTTACGTAACATTAATTTAAAATTCAATTCTGTGATTCTCGAAAAGTAACTTTACTCATTAACTTTAAACTTTGTTTCAGGCGATGAAAAAAAATGGAGTTGAGGAGATCCACGTACACAGCGTGTTCTTACACGCGCACTTGGCAGCAAAGAAGATGAAGCTCAGGCATATCAGGTGAGTCAGTTGGTAAGGTTTTGGGAAGTGATGCTATTTTGACTACAACAAAGAAGGAAAAAACATTTTCAAACATTTTGTTTAAAAATTTGATCCTCTTTTTGCCGGCCGTTTCGCATTATGAGATAAAATACTTGTTTCAAAACTTTCTTAACGTTTTTACTTATCTATTTTTAAGGTCACGTTCTGGTGCCTAATTATCGCTGAAGCATCACAATGGGAAGGAAAATGTAGCCATTTAATAATTAATGTTTTTAATAATTAATGCCTTATCATGATTAATGCTTTAATAAAGCAATGGTGCATGAAAATAGGCAGAAGGATTTGCAATTACAATTATAATTATCGCAAAATCGTGTAATTGGGCTAACTTGACTCCACACAAATTTAGACACGGAGTCGAGCTTCCTCCTTTGGTCAAAGATGACTCCTTCGACTTCAACTACCAGCACCACCGGACTCTCAAACCAGAGGGGATTGTGCGAAAGGGGGATGACTTGGTGCTTGTGTGCGAGTACTCGTCACGAGATCGTAATCAGTTAATCATGGTAAGCAGAGGTGGAGTCCTGGAGGACGTTCTTGGCCTCGAGGACACATTTGAAGTCCTTGGCCTCGAGGACACATTTGAAGTCCTTGGCATTGACCTCGTAGATCAAGTCCTTGGCTTTGGCCTCGAAGCCTCAAGTCCTCAAAAATTGCCCTGCTCTCGGCTCTAGAACAGCACTATTTTTTGAATTAGTTTCTCGGAATAAACTTTGGAAGGTTTTGCAGGAGCATGGCGTTAATGGTCAGTTGTTGCGCGCCATTAAGTTATTCTACTATCGACTCGAGGTTTGTGTTCGGGTAAATGGCAAGCAATCAAAGCCGTTCTATGTGGGCGTTGGACTTCAGAAAGGGTGCGTTTTGTCACCTCTTTTTTTCATTGTTTACATGAATTGGATCGACAAATGCAGCCAAGCTGATGAGTGTGCCACGATTGGAAATTGCAAAATCAGTCGTCTGCTCATCGCTGATGATTTGGTTCTGCTTTTTTCCTCATAATCTGGCCTCCAGTGCGCATTACATAGCTTTTCAGATGCATGCAACATCGCCGGAACGAAAATAAGGACGGCCAAAACTGAGGTACTTTATGTTTCAAGAAACCCTGATCAGTGAGTATCACAAGTGAATGGAGCAACACTTAAGCAGGTAGAGAAGTTCAAGTATCTTGGGGTTGTATATTCGAGTGACGGAAAGCAAGACGAATAACTGGATACCCGAGTAGGAAAGGCAAGTGCAGTAATGCAAGCTTTGCATTACTCGGTTGTCATGAAACGAGAATTGTGAAAAAATCAAAGCTCTCAATTTTCAAACAAGTTTTGGTCCCCATTCTCACTTATGGTCATGAATCGTGGGTAATGACCGAGAGAGTGCGATCACAAGTGCAAGCGTTTGAAATGAGGTTTGTACAAAAAATCGAAGGAGTTACACTGTTTAACAACGTGCGTAGCTCTGAGATTCAAAAACCTCTTGAAATCGAGCTGTTACTTCTCCGAATTGAAAGATCTCAGCTTAGATGGTTTGGCCATGTATGCAGAATGCCTCAGGAAAGACTCCCCAAACAAGCTTTTCTTGCGAAAGCAAATGGGAGAAGACCAGTTGGACGACCTAGAACTAGATAGACCGATTACATTGAGGATTTTGGATGGAATCGCTTGGGACTTCACCCAAGCGAAATGATAGAAGTGATGGAAGACCGTGAGGTGTGGCGGCTTAATCTCGACCTGCTGCCCTCGCAACTCTCACGGAAAAGCGGGCAGTGAAGAAAGAAGAAGTTAAAATATTGTAGATCATTAGAAATTTTTTCTGAAGACCTTTTTTTTGAGATTATTTGAAAAAATTTTTGAACACTTTTCTTTTTTTGAGAACACTTGCGCCTGTGCTTTGGCGCCGAGCATTCCTGTCCTAGGGCTCGAGAGGGTCTGTCTTCGGAAGGGATGTCCTGGGCCTTGGCCTCGGATTTTTTTTGAGTCCTTGGCCTTGGTCTCAGACTTTTTTTTTGTCCTTGGCCGCCAGCCTTGTGCCCTCGACTACACCTCCGACGGTAAGCCTATTTGTGATTAGATACACGTCGCATGATTATAATCAGCCAATCATAGTTAAGATTTGGAGTGTGACAATTATCTTGCAGCTACAAATTAGCCAGTCTTGAAAGTTTCTTAGCAAGATCTCATCATATGTACAATTGAACAGCCTGTCATGCGTAAAAAATTGTGGCTACAAAGATTTTTTCGGCAACGAGATGTCTCAACTTGCTTGGACAAAGTAAGAAAATCAACCTTGATACTGGCATAAGTTTTTGAAAACCTGGAGTTTGTTCTTTCAGCCTGAATTTTCAGAAAAAGGGGGAGGTTTACCTAAATGGGATAGGTTATGTGATCTTACTTGAAGAATAAATAGTTTTCAGTTTCTCTTTTTTCTTGGAAGTACTGGAAGTACTCGTCAAGAAAACAAATTCAGGGTTTCCAAAAACTTTTTAGGGAGATATCTCTTTGTTATTTGTTGAATATCTTTGCAACCGCAGCTTCAAGTTAGAAAATTTTCAAAATTTTTGTTTCGATTTTACCCATCGTAAACTACCAGAATTGACTGAATGCTTCACTTACCCTTTTTAAAACTTCATCAACCACCTATTGGTTCTGTTCTCATTTACGCAGGGAGGAATAAAAACTAAGCAAGAGATGTGCGTGGCCTACGTGCTGTATTACCCTCGGTTGAAGCTTGAAACATGCATGTCCGCGTCTGCTGGCACCCAGGACATTTTGCAGGAGACATTGGGTGTCGAGATAACAAGGTAATTTAAGCGTCTTATTATGACAGAGCGACTAACATAAACAAGAGTCGAGGGAGGTCATTTGAGCGAAGGGGATAAGATAAAAAAATGGAAGTTACTATTTCACCGAAAAATTTTAATTTAAAGAGCGGAAAACTAGAATAATGATTAACCACCCACACACTTTTATTTGCTTTTTCAAAGAGTCAATTTCGAGTTTGGATCAGATTTAAATTTCTGGTTAACTTTAGAGTAAGAATTAGAGTAAGGGTTAAGATTCGAGTCAAGAAATTTCCTGAACCTTTCTAAAACATTATGTCTACTAGAACTTTTATGATCATTACGCAAATACTTCAGCAGCCAATTTGGGATTTTCATCTCCTCGAGATATTAGAAAGCACATCAAGAATCTCAATGATATACTGTCCTAAAATTTTATTTTTCGTTTTTGAGTTTCATCGTTTTTGAGTCATAACTTTTATTGCGTTCATTACACGCTCTAGACTAGAAGCTTTTTGGGGTGCAACCGAAAAACTTATCAACAACTCACGGGGTCTGCTGACCAGTGCACGCTTTCAAGTTTTCGCTGCTGTTTGTTCTTAAGTTTCACATGAGTGCATTACGGAAGCTGCTTGTATACCGAACGTTACGTCATATTGGGGAAGAAGGAATCAGCCGGAAAAATGGAATTCAATGCACTGCGGCCAAAGAAAAAATGCTGATGGATGTCTCATTATGTTATTTCCAGGAACGACGACGAAAAAGCATTAAAATATTTCAAATCATTGAAGCAACAAATTGTGGTGTCACCTGGCAACAAAACACAAAAGACGTTGGCTGACGTAATCAATGACGTAAGTGAAAACCCCTGACTGACGCAAAATTTTGTTCGCACAACGATTCAGAACTTCGCTATAGATCAAAATGTTTCGGGTTCGATGCCCAGCTATCCTGACGAGCTCCAATAAAAAGCACAGGATTGCTTTGTTTTTTGTTGTTGTTTTTTTTGCTGCTAACCACTACCAATCTGAAGTAAATGGATACCGGTTTTTTGTTGAAAGCACTACCCATGTAAATTGTAATATAGACTCCTGCAGGCCTAGCAATTATACACATGCCAAAAGCTTAAACATTACATACGCAGTAAACTGAACCTCCTCTGTTATCAATTATCACTGAATTTAGTCACTCTGGCAAGACACATTTAGATTGCATCTTTATCTTCTTGCCATAAGACATCGGCGGTGGCGCGTTTTTGTGCAAAACTGCACAAGCTTATTAGTAACCATTCTTCAAATTTTATTTGTTTGAAAACATCAAGCAAAGAAATTGCCGAGAGGCACGTTATTCAATCACGTAAAATGCGACTAGAGTGCATGTTGAACACATATTTTATGGTCCGAATCAATCGCATTAAAAACGGTGCTATCTTAAGCCTCTGCTGCTGGCAGTATCTCATAATTGCTGAAATGTAATCGGCCATTAGAGCTTAACGTTGCTGTAAATCTTTGAGCAAAAATGAGCCTAGTGTTCGTGTGTATTTGTTTTCATAAAAAACATTACTTCATAATTTAAATATCGTTTCAACAGTATCCTTGGGATGTCACATCAGGGAAACGATTGGAAGATGAACTTAAAAGATCACAGCAGGAGCAGTGGTGCTTCAAGCTTAAACCACACTATTCTGTGAGTAAATTACGCCTGTTAATTGGAATAGACTTCGCAGGTTGAATATGTCGCGTATCGCTACTTTCCAGGACTGTTGCCAGTTTCGAACCTCCCGAGTTCCAACGGGAATCCTCAATTCGTCACAACCGATTTTCCCTGATAGTTACGGGACAGAAAATAAAGACTACACGGCCACAGGTTACGATCTTGAATCGCTTTTCTTATCGCTCTTGGATGAGACATTACTTCATATCGTAAATGAACAGTAAAACTATCTTTCTTTTCATGGTTGTCATTCGTCATGCAGGCCTTTCCCACTGTATAGCAAAGCCTTATTTTCTTCTGAGTTACATTGTACCTCTTTAGCTGATGTAGCCAACCCAGAGTTGTAAACGGGCCGACAAGTACAGGCCCGAACCCGAAATGTGGTTTCACCTCAAAACCAGGTCTGAAAACGTCCCAAAGTCAGGTTATGACTCAAAACGGAGTATGGTTAATCGCTCGAATGCGGTTAAAATAGAACTAAATTTACTGCTGATCAATTGTGACGAAATAATAATATTTGTGTAACAATAATACATTTGCAAAGTTAGGTTTTTGTGGCTTCTAAAAGGCTAAAACACTAGGGAGCACGTTTGTCACAGATTTTAGTGGTCGCTTGGTGGATTGTTGTACTTGTCAAATGATAGCCACACACCAAATTTTAGACAAATAAACTTAAGTTTTGCCTGCCGACTTTTGGATTAAAAATTGGCAATTTTGAGCAGTTTTATTAGAACTGAATTGAAACGATACTGTATCGGCCACACGCTCTTGATCCAATGCCAATTATTAGCACGCTGCTCACCAGAAGTGTAACGCAAATTTTCAGCATTTACTTACTTGCTTAGCTGCAACTTCTTTTTTTTGTTTTCTTGTTACTCTAAACGTAATCTTTGTTATTTTTATTACTAACATTGATTGTGATATAACTTTGTTGTTGTTTGCATCTAAAGGGATGCGATCATCCGGTGTATAGGGATAATGGTATTTTTTTTGTCCTTTGTATTAATGCAGAAGTCAGTGGTCACGCATATTTTTACAGTTTTTAATAAAATGTAAAGTAATTGCGACACTTCTTCAGTTTGCATTAAATTACATTGATGTGTTCAGAATTGCAATATTTTCTATAAATGCCTTGTAATTTGCAATAATGACTAAAAGAAAAAGAATAACCAGAAAAGACACAAAGCACGCTGTGTTTGGGCAAGCATCCTCTTTCTGCTCCCCAACTTCCCTAAATTGGGGAAGTGTTAAGAAACTGTTGGAGGTACAAATGTGAAGCTGGACGGTTTGCAGATGTAAATAAGATTGTAAAGAAAGCTACTTAAGTTGTTTACACAATTTGAGCTCGGGCGATTAGAGATCGGTTAACTGTTCCTTAGCTGGATCAAAAAGTCACTCAGGATAAGTTGAAAAGACTGTATAGAAAAGGACTGATTGTCAGCACAAATAAGCAAAATCTTACGAAGTTGAACGAGTTCAAAATGGAAATGAATAAATTCTTTTACATTTGTAGTTGCATGTGTCTATCTGCCTTTGTTTTCAAGTAAATTGCATTGCAAAGAACCGTGATGGATTACACTTGGGTTGAAAGTGTGAAGTGAAGGTTCCTAAGCGTGAAATCCTATTCTTGCTTGACCAGCGTGGTGCTCGAAAGTTGATAATATCTGATATCGACAGGATGTTAGCAAGATGTGGGCCTGAGCGGCAGCAAAAGACGAGGACATGTGGAGGTGGATGTTGAAATCGAAAAAGGTCAAGCTGGATTCAGGTAATAGCAAGTGCAGCTTGATTTCTTTGATGACAGTGCTGAAGATGCAGGCAACAACGACAAGAGCGAACTGAACGAATATTATATTCAAACGACCATGTCAGACAACAGTTCAAAAAGAAACTTGTCTAAACTTCCTAATCTTGCTTCAATTTGCGAAAGGTGGTGTTAGCTTTGGCCACACTGGTTGATTAGGTATTATAACCAAATGAATACAAGTCAAATTATTGAATCTCAATAACTGGGAGACGAGAGAAGACGATGCAGAGAAGCAAGGAGAGAAGCAGAGCTTGGAAACTTAAAGAAACTCTCATCTTTATATTTTGATGGAAAGAAATCCATGACCCGAGCTCTTGTAAAAAACAATAAACATCTGTGCATGATAGATGGCTCGCACAACACTTTCGTATCCTTGCAGTATCTGAAACATTTGTACAACACTGAGATGAACATTGTAAAAGAGGTGGTGCTAAGAAACGCTTTTTTTGCTTATTTGGACCAACTCCTACTTCCATGTGTACAGATAAAGAAGTAGCAGTCAGAAGGAAAGCTGTTAATAAAGTCAGAAATCTACAGAGTTACTGCATACCGATCACTGAAGATGAAGAATTGGCTGATGTTAAAGCGGATGATGAGAGACATAACATTGATGAAGAACTTTTAATACCGACTGATGATGAAGTGGATGAAGATGCAGATGTGACAGAAAAATCACGTAAAAAGACGTTCAAAACATTTGAAAAGTATTCCAACCAAAGCTGAAGTTTCATGCAACAAATTACCACCACATGATTGACTGGGACACTGAGTTGAAAACTCAGTCTCCTTTTTTGACATCCCTAAGTGATGAAGAAGTTTTACATATCCTTGAAGAACCTCTGAACATTCCGAAATAGCCAAACCACAGTCACACAGTTGAAAGAGGAATCCGAGTCATGGCACCGAGGTGACTGGTTATAAGGCAAGAGATGGCTACATCAGACAGCGACTTAGTAGCAGGCACATTATGCCTACGTTTCGCACCAAGAATCAGTTTAACTTCAGTTATTAATTGCTACACCATAAAAATCAGTCATGGTAAGACGCAGTGTTTGAACAAAATGTCTTTTCATAATTAAAAATCGATAAATTAAATACAATTGCATTTGTTAAAATTCGAGTTTCAACAAAGGCTTCCTAACCAATTTGGCATCCTCATAACTTTCTCGCAAAAAGTTTTTGGACAGAACTCTTCGATAACGATGCAGTGGGCAGGATGTTTCATATACTATCTTGAATTTTATACTTGTGGTTAATTAAAATTGAAATGCGTTTTGGTAAAAAAAGTGCTCCATTTAATGATTTATTAATGAGTTGTATCAAATAAAATGTATGTATACTGTAATGCTAAATTAGCCGAAAAGTGTCATAAAAAGTCGGTAGGGACGATGAACTTACTTTGATGCGAAATTCGGCAAAAACGCTTTTCTTATTCATAGCAACAATCCAACAAGCGAGCGTCATGAAATTCAAAGTTTTGTACTTTTTCAATGCACCCTATAAAACACTATAGGCATGTACGTATGTTAAACCCGACATTTTGTCAATCTCAAGCCCAAACCCGACCCGGAAAACCCAGTCTGACTTACAAGTCTGAGGCAACCAGTGCCGTCGCTATGGGAGGCCAGGAGGGGCTGTGCCCCCTAACGACTGCTTGTGCCCCTATTTCGGTTTCCTCAGAATACGTTTTTGAAACATCACGTAACGACAAAACAACTGGCAACAATGGAAAAAACGAATAGTAACGTTCAAACATAATTCTCGTTCGAAGTTTTCTCCATTCTTTGCGAAATTGCTGGTTACCAACTGCTGTACATAACTGTGAGACAATAATCTGTATTATTAATATGCCTTTACAGATGAGTCGCGGAATAGGGGTGTAAGCCTATAGTATCGTTACCGGTACTTCGTTAGTGATTGTGTCCTGAAATAAGACGTGAAAACATTCTTCAAAAGACTAATTGTTTTCGTTGTTTTTGGAGCACACTCAAAAATTTTTTTAGCTCGCAGTCAGCTGCGCAACCAAGGGGAAGGGGGCTAAGGGGGTTTCAACCCCCTTTAGCCACGTAGCTTAGAAAATTTAACCCCAAAAAACTAGCATTTAAACGTGTTTTGGACTTGACCTTACGTATAAGAGGTTCTGAAGGGGTTAGGCAATGTAGTTCTTTTAATGAATTCTAAATTTCAGCAATTTATAGCTGTTATTCGTATGGCTTCAAAAACATGTAAAAAGTGATTGAAATGGCGCTAAAATTGCTATTTTTTCCCGCAAAATCACAAAAATCATCCAGCGGCCGGGGGCTCTGCCCTCAGACCCCTCTGTGATACACTTGAATTGCATCAGTTTGTTCAGCACGGAGCCTAAATTAGACAGTTTTGAGGAAAAAATTTACTTTTGGTTTAAGCCCCCTTGCTCTTAACAAAATCATGGTTGCGCTTCTGGTCACATTTACTGCTACAGACGGATTTTTCGAACGATTATACGGGCCGCAAACAAAACGAGCTAAAAAACGCTGCTGGCCTTATGTGTCTCTTTTTTTCAGACGTGAATACGAAATTTTCAAAACAGCGCATAATTTGTAGCTGTAAAATATCAGTTTTTATGTGCATAAGTTCAGCCTATTTTGGTGCCCCCCACTTTTGACTAGTGCCCCTCACTTAGTTTGCTTTAGCGACGGCGCTAGAGGCAACCAACCCAAGTTAGATTAATTTATCAAAGAAACTAGGTACTGGATCATTTCTGTGTGATCTACTGTACGTAGCTAAGTTATGATGATGCAACTTTGGTTGGTTGCTCAAATCAGAAAACATGCCACCTAAGCCGCTATTAGAACCATCAATGCATCAGTTCATAAATATAACCACGTTGGGATTAGATCACTTCATGGATGTTTATTTCAGGATATCTCGTATCAACCCCCTGTCCAGATTGAGAAAGAATATGTTGCACCGGAGAGTAAATGTGTCGCGCCAGTTAGCGGTTATTCTACCAAAGTAGCTGCCACCAATTGTGACGCCGAATGAAGAATCGCTTGTGTACAAAATATTGATTTGCATTTTATGAACTTGCAGATGATGTAGCGCTTGAGAATCGGACGCAAACTCGCGAGGATAAAGGTTCGATTCCCTGCCGCTGCAAATTCTGCAAGTGTGTGTAAATACTTGCGTTGTCATTATGTTCGCCTTGTTCTTAAAAAAGTATTTGGATTTTATAATTAAATCTTTGCACTTTCTAGTACACAGTGTTGGTAGTTCAATGGCTCAGCATTGCTTTGGTCTTCATATAATTTCAGAATGTTCGTAATTTTGTGCAGGAATGGTAATAAATTGATTATTTCAAAATATCTTAGACCTAATAAAATGTTGGATTAAATTCATATCCTTGATCGTTAATTGAATGCTCTATTTGTTTATAGATCAAACTAAACTTAAGTTTGGTCTAAGATCAAACATCGGCCAACTCGAATCCAAGCATCAATGCAACTTTACGGTAATATACATACAAGGTGTCCCGAAAGTCGCGCTTCAGCCACGTTTCTATTAACCGGAGGTCATGAGAACACTAAATTTGGCATGTCGGTTGTTGTTCAGCAAAATTTTTCGGAGAAATTAGTTATGAGTTGATGACGCCATCATAGTAACATCATGGCCGAGTTTTGCAAAATGACGTCATCGGCTTTTTAAATTTCGCCCATACCTGTGAATACATTTCTAAAATATAAATAAATAAAAAATGCTAAAATGCCTGAGTCAAAGTGATTACGTCAGAAAATGTCTTGTGACATCATTTCAATTAAATTCGACAAAAAGTGCCCATAACTTAACTTAAATGACGTTTGAAGACGTTTTTTTGCAAAGAAATTACTTTGGCTTTCTAGGGTCAGTCAAAAAGTAACCAGCTTTGTTTAATTTAATTGTTTTAGAGATCACAGTTTTTTAAGAAATTTTACCTGTATGTAGCTGAGATCAGAGATGGAGTTAAGGACCCAATGTTCGAGGCCAAGGACCAAGAACAAAATTTTTCTACAAATTACGGTCGGCAAATTTTCTATTATGTTTAAGATATTGCATTTTGTTAAGTTTTTGAAGATAAATCGAGAATAGTATGGTTTCAAAAATAACGAATGTTATTTTAAAGTTGCACTATTTAGCAGCAATGTTGATTACGTCACGTAGCGGTTTCGTGGTAATGAACAATTAGGGGTGTAACTCCTGAATGTGAATAACTAAATTCTAGACGTGAGAATTGTGTCCCGACCTCCAGATCCATTGTTATAAGGTTCTGAATGGTTTCAGTGCTTTGCTACCAACAAAGCTTTTTGGAAACTATATGTTTATGTCTCCTCAAAAAATAATAGGGACTTTCGCCAGATCCTTTTCGCCTGCATTTTTCCTTCATACTTTGAAAGTTAATGATTTTTGTTAAAAATAAATCGTTGCAATTCCAAAACAGAAAAAAAGATTGAATTTGATTTTGTCTGATGAAAAAAATACGGTAATAATAACTGTTAATTGCAATACATTTGTAATCAACTACTAACTGACAAGATATACGACCCCAGCTCTTTTCATTCATCCCTGTTTTAAACTGGGTCGCCTTACCCACAACACCATTACAGCACATCAGTCTTGCCGAGTAAAATATAGTATTAAACTATGGTTAAGAATAGAGAGATAGCTTTGGGGGAATACCTTGATTTCCTAAAATTTTCGCACCATAAAATATTGCAAACATTTGACTGATAAGTTCAAGCTATTTTGGAATAATAAGAACTTCAAAAAATCACAAGTTTTGGGCTCTTACCCCAAACTACGCGACCTAGCGTCATCTAAAAATGTAGGTACACAATTTCATGTATAGAATCATATCTCCAAGTTTCAAGTTCCTAGCTTTGGTGGTTTCGAAGTTTTTATACATAGAAACAAAGTTCTTAACAGATAGAAAAAAAAAAGAAACTAGACACGGGAGTTCCGCCCGTTCCTTTTCACCCGCATTTTCCCTTTCATACTTCAAAGATTACCATTAATACAAAAACGAAAATTATTCTTCCAGAGATGTATTTTTTACAGAGAATGAAAGCTGAAACCTCTGATCGCATGTTTTACCAAACTAAATGATTGAATGCGATTTTGTTTGATAAAAAAAACGTTGATTTTAAATTATTTTGGGTTTGAGTAAACGGATGTCCGACTATTTGACCCCAGCTCTATTCACTCACTACAATTTCAAACTCTGGCACGTCTAACCATTACGCCATCGCAGTACATAAATGCAATTGACAAAAATCAAGTATTAAAGTTTGGTTAAGACCATTTGTTTCGGGGCAATATCTTGATACCTCAAAATGAGAGCACAATAAAATTTTGCGAACGAGTACTTCTCATTAGGCCCAATAAATTTGCAAAGTTTGAACTGATAGTTCAAGCCATTTCTAATAATAAAAACTTCAAAACATCACAAGTTTTGGTCCTGTCGCCCCCAAACCAAGTCACCAAACGCCGACAAAAACACAGTTGTACAATTTTGTGCATGATGGACTTACAGCATATCTCCAAAGTTCAAGTTTCTAGCTTTGGTGGTTTTGGAGTTTTTGTACATAGAAAAAATTCTAAATAATAGGAAAAAAACAGAAATAAAAACAGGGTTAGAATTCCAAAAAAATTAAATTTGGGAGCTGAAAAATTACATCCCCAGACGCTTCTAAATTGGAAGATTTTATCCTCATCCTGCTTCCAGTTTTCGAACTAAAGCGGTCTGAACCTCAAATTGGCTTTTTAGTTTTTCGGTTTGGAAACCCGTATCACTTGACCGATTGCCCCCAAAATTGCACAAAGGTTGTTCTATACATTCCGCATTTAAGTTCCGAACTTCAAGTTCCTAGTTTCAGCCGTTTTGAAGTTATAGCGATTTCGGCCTCTGGTTGCAGAAAAACCGCTAATTTTGCAGAAAAAAAAACATGAAACTTCCCGCAAGTCTCAAAAAAGAAAAAAAAATAGTGTCAGAATTCAAAAAATTTAAATGTGGAAGCTGAAGCTGCATCCTTAGACGCTTCTAAATTCGAAAACTTTATTCTCCTGCACATAGGTGCAGCCAGGATTTTTGATTGGGGGAGGGGGCCAAACCACAAATCACATGCAGTGACGTCATAAGAAATTTTCGAAAGAGGAAAGTTTTATGCGACAAAAATAATGTACATTGGAAGATCAGATGCCGTGGGCTGTTTTGGCACGTAACCAGGATTTTGCTGTAGGAAGAGAACGTAAACCAAAAGTAAAAAACGAAAAAATGTCGAAATTGAAAAGCGTATGGAGTTTACTAGTGTAACTCAAATGTAACACGGACCCAGATGGCAGGGCCCCCACATGCCGGAGGCTATGGGGGTTTGGGAGAAAGTCCCCAGCCTTTGGGCAATTTTTTGTAATTTTTTGGAAAAAATAGCCATTTTACTGCCATTTAGTTGAATCACATTTTATACGTGCTTAGAGTCATTTCAAAGAACTAGATTTTTAACATTTGAAAGCCAATTGAAAAAATAAAATTGTTCAATCCTCCTTTTACTTACAAGTTAAGTCCAAAACATGTCTAAAGTCGTGCATTTTGAGGTTAAATTTTGTAAGTGACTTGGCTCAGAAAAAGGAAAGTAAGGCACATTGCCTCCTGCAATATTTTAGCAATAAATGATACTCCACTTGAACAAATTCCTTAAAGATTTTTGTTTTGTCATAAAAATAACCAGTTATAGGAGTATTATCTACGACCGGAGGGCCCAGGTCCCCTCAATTCAAATTCAATAATGTTTTCGATGAGCATTTCTCGTGGCTAATTTTTTTTCTAAAAGTAGTTTGTCGCGTAAAAATTGGTGAGATGGATTGTTATTGAAAAAATGGTACAGGAGATGGTTACGCCCACAACTATGTCATTGCCTGAACCGGATTTACATTGCGCGGGGCCCTTGGCACTTTGGAGATTTTCGCAACATCTTCTTGTCAAATATAGGGGAAGATAAAAAAAAGTCTCACCACGTGAGAGCGGGGCCCCTGGCACTGTACCATATTATAGTAAATCCGGCCCTTGAATTACTTTCATAAAAATCCCCCTCTCGCTACGCCTATGCTCCTGCAGTTAGTTTTTCTGCTACAGCAGTTTGAACCATCGATTGGCTTTTTAGTTTTTTTACCTTAGAAACCTGCTGTATCACGTGACCGATTGCCCCCAAAATATGCACAAAGGTTGTTCTATACGTTCATCATCTAACTTCTGAATTTCAAGTTTCTGTATTCAACCGTTTCAAACTTATAGCGATTTCGGCCTTTGGTTCCAAAAAAAAACATTTAATTTTGTATGAAAAAAAAACAAAGCTACTTAGAACGCGAAGGGTTGCGGAAATCCCAATTCATCATACCTAGTATCAGCAGTATGTTTCCGTATTTTGCCGAACAAACCATCTTTATATGACTAAGAATGTCTGCTGCTGCGCAATAAGTCGATAGAAGAATATTGCTTTAGATGAGCTGTAGACTATAGAGTAGAAAACTCTAGTTTAGTCAACACAGAAAAAAGATTTGAATGCGCACAACGTTATTTTGCATGAACTTTTATATACGTCAGATAAATAATCTTTCATGTATATTTAAATTTATCTTGTTATTTTGCACAAATATTGTTTATATACGTAAACATCGCTGATATATAAACACCATCATAATTGGTTAGTCAAAACAATTCTCTATCAGTTCAAGCCAAACCATACTAAGGGAACACCACATCAAATGCAAAGGAGTCTAACGTTTTAACCGTGGTCATTCTAATACTATCGCAGTCAAGATTTGTATGATTGCGCCTTGGCTACACACCTATGCTTACAAAATACCGGAGCGGTAGCTGTTGACGAGATCATATATGACCGCCTCGACAAATCTACCCCAGACCTCTTATACCAACGAAAGCACACTCTAACCACTCGGCCAACTGCTCGATACGAAAAGGTACAGTTAATTAGCAAAACGATTAAAAAGAGCTTTCATAAACTGTTTGTTCGAAAGCAAAACTCGTGGACTAAAAGCTGAGGACAACGGATATTTGTATTAAATAGTGTCAGCAATAGTTGTCAAAATGTCTGCTGTTTTCATTAAAAATCAAATCTTTCATCATACTAGGTGTAATATGCCGAGGCGTGTAACGAGTTTATGTGGCCCATCTCCGTGTTATTGCGCTCGGCAACACAGATGTTTCGAGGAATTGTCGCAGCGGTGGCGAGCCGTTGGGAACACTGGGTACGATTTGACCGGTCTGAGATTTGAATCTCAGATCTCCCTCTTCAGAGACGAACGCGTTACTTCTCGACCACCTGGCCGGTTCCTGTTTTGATCAGCAATTTAAAAAATAATCGCAATGTACAGCAACCACAAAATTTGGTGCATTTTAGGCTTAGGCCTATCACTTTTATTTATTTACATTATTTACAATTTCTCTAAACGAACGTTTTCGGCACTACCACTGGCCCTCTTCAGGAATATCTAAATAGCAATAATAACTTTAAGAATCCGAATCAAATAATAAACTAATCTTCAAAAGGTTAAAACATTGCTGTACTTTTTTTAGTATCTACTAGCCAACGTTAAACTCAGCAAGAACGATTCAAATTTACAATTGAAATGACAAGAGTTAGCAATTATGACGAAACAAGCATTATGATTTCAGAAATATAGCAAACACTAAGTATGTCCAACAACTGTCATTGAATTTTATGGTTAAAAAACTTGCAGCAGAAATGATGATCCGTTGGCGTAAAGTTGACGATTGAGAGCAGGAGAGTGTTTCTTGATCAGGAGAGCTTCGTGAATTTTGGTGTCATATTCAGAACGGCATTTTCGAATTATTTTGAATGAATCCAAGCCAGTTTTTTTACTAGAGCAAATGTTGCAGGACATTATGTGGTCTTTAATTGAACTTTTCTGGTTACTATTGAAATTTAGATGTTCTTGGACTCTAGTGCTCAGATGTCTGGAGGACATACCAATGTATGTCTTGTTCGTGTCACACGAACATGTAAAATGATAAACAACATTTGAACACAGAGCCACAGGTGTTTTGGATTTTAGTTGAAAATAAGATTTGACCTTAAATGATTTGTAGATCGGGATAATTTTAACATTCAGTTGATTTCTGATTATTTTTGAAAATTTGTTAACAAATCGTCGTGAATCTTTACCAAAATACGGAATAACAATTGGATATTCCTGGGTAGAACTGCTAGAAGTTTGATCGGTATCAACGGAAGACTGATTACTGTTGTTTTGGCTTTGAAATTGTTGCAATAATTTGTCAAAAAACTTGCTGGGATAACCGTTGGCCTTAAACATAGCTTTCATATTTTCTACTTCTTTCTGGAATAGTGTGTTGTTGGAGCATATTCGTTTAGCACGATTTGAAAGGCATAGAATCAAACCAGATTTCCACTTGAGTGGGCAAAATGCATTAAAATTTAGTAATAAATTTGTATGAGTTGGTTTCTTCCAAATCCATGTGTCTATGCCAGAGTGATTTAGTTTAATTTCAACGTCCAAAAAAGGGATGGTTTCAGAAGCATGCTCTACTGTAAATTTGATACTTTTATGTTGAGAATTTAGAAGGTCCAAAAATTTTGAGCAAGACGTATCATTATTAAAAACAGCAAAAATGTCATCGACGTAGCGAAGGTATAGTTTTGGCTGAAAGTTTAAGTTTGAATCAAGCAATTTATTCTCCATGTGTGCAAGGAAAAAATTGGCAATGGTTGGACCTAAAGGGGAGCCCATACTAACACCGTCATGCTGTTCATAGAATTTATTCCTGTGCATAAAGACCTCTTTGCCGAAACTATATTTTGCCATTAGCAACAGAAGAGGTGTAACAGTTCGAGACCTGAAGCAGGTTAAAAAGTTTGGCTACAAAGTTTTGAAACTAAGATTGGATGTCAAATATTTTGAAACGTGTACTGATTTAGGCCTGTGTCCACAATTCCTCAAGTTCAAAGCTCCAAAATTAAAAGTTTACAAAAACTCGTCAGAACTGTATCAAATTGTTGTTAGCAAAAAACTGAAAGAAGTGAGAAAAGATTTGGCAAGAACAGAAATAGACTATGTAAGAAAGAAAAGTGTCTTACAGCATCTAGGAATAGTAAAAAAAGGATGTCTTTCTTCTCTATTACAAGATAAGTTTCAAAAAGCAGCAAATAATACCATTGTGACTCATAAAAAGAAGCTTACACAACTTTGGTTGAAGCAACGGAGATGTAGCCCAGAATGCATAATCAATGTAAGTAAAAGAGAATTAACAATACTAGAAAAAGAAATTCTAAGATTTGGTCTCGATAATCATATTTTACCAAATAAACCAAAGGTTGATGATATCAAGTGTAGTATAGAACGAACCTTGCACTCACTCAAAACGATTGAAGGACTGGCAGTTGATGACGAAATCCGAGATGAAATAAAATTTGCCACTAAGAATTTTACCAATAATGCCAAAATATTATGTTCGGATCGAAAAAACACAGCACTACACCGGACTCTATATAACCTAAGTCAAGAACCGGACATTAAAGTGTGTAATTTCGACAAGGGAAGAGGTGTAGTAATTATGGACTCTAATGATTATTACTCAAAATTAGATGATATCGTTAACGACCAATCCAAATTCCATGAACTTAAAGTGAATTCCAAAATTCACCCGGTAATTGCAAAAGAAAAATCGATTAGTTATTATGTGCGCAAATATCTTAAAGATTTTGGTCCAGAAACTATGCGAAGACTAATTCCGAGTGGCAGCAACCCCGGAAAAATATACGGATTAGTGAAAATACACAAGCGTGACAATCCTTTAAGACCCGTTGTATCGATGATGGGCACACCAGAATACCAATTAGCTAAATTTCTTGATTCGTTGATTAAACCGTACATTCCGCAAACATACATGTTACAGTCGACCAATCAATTTCTTGATCATCTAGCCAATTTTCAATTTCATCCTGCTCATAAATTAGTAAGTTTTGACGTCTCATCCTTATTTACGAACATCCCATTAGAAGAAACGATCCAAATTATAACTGATACAATATACTCCGACCAATCGAGCCAGAATCAGCCAATTGTAAACAAAGAGATATTTGCAAAACTCTTAAGGCTAGCAACCAAAAGAATATTTATGCACAGGAATAAATTCTATGAACAGCATGACGGTGTTAGTATGGGCTCCCCTTTAGGTCCAACCATTGCCAATTTTTTCCTTGCACACATGGAGAATAAATTGCTTGATTCAAACTTAAACTTTCAGCCAAAACTATACCTTCGCTACGTCGATGACATTTTTGCTGTTTTTAATAATGATACGTCTTGCTCAAAATTTTTGGACCTTCTAAATTCTCAACATAAAAGTATCAAATTTACAGTAGAGCATGCTTCTAAAACCATCCCTTTTTTGGACGTTGAAATTAAACTAAATCACTCTGGCATAGACACATGGATTTGGAAGAAACCAACTCATACAAATTTATTACTAAATTTTAATGCATTTTGCCCACTCAAGTGGAAATCTGGTTTGATCCTATGCCTTTTAAATCGTGCTAAACGAATATGCTCCAACAACACACTATTCCAGAAAGAAGTAGAAAATATGAAAGCTATGTTTAAGGCCAACGGTTATCCCAGCAAGTTTTTTGACAAATTATTGCAACAATTTCAAAGCCAAAACAACAGTAATCAGTCTTCCGTTGATACCGATCAAACTTCTAGCAGTTCTACCCAGGAATATCCAATTGTTATTCCGTATTTTGGTAAAGATTCACGACGATTTGTTAACAAATTTTCAAAAATAATCAGAAATCAACTGAATGTTAAAATTATCCCGATCTACAAATCATTTAAGGTCAAATCTTATTTTCAACTAAAATCCAAAACACCTGTGGCTCTGTGTTCAAATGTTGTTTATCATTTTACATGTTCGTGTGACACGAACAAGACATACATTGGTATGTCCTCCAGACATCTGAGCACTAGAGTCCAAGAACATCTAAATTTCAATAGTAACCAGAAAAGTTCAATTAAAGACCACATAATGTCCTGCAACATTTGCTCTAGTAAAAAAACTGGCTTGGATTCATTCAAAATAATTCGAAAATGCCGTTCTGAATATGACACCAAAATTCACGAAGCTCTCCTGATCAAGAAACACTCTCCTGCTCTCAATCGTCAACTTTACGCCAACGGATCATCATTTCTGCTGCAAGTTTTTTAACCATAAAATTCAATGACAGTTGTTGGACATACTTAGTGTTTGCTATATTTCTGAAATCATAATGCTTGTTTCGTCATAATTGCTAACTCTTGTCATTTCAATTGTAAATTTGAATCGTTCTTGCTGAGTTTAACGTTGGCTAGTAGATACTAAAAAAAGTACAGCAATGTTTTAACCTTTTGAAGATTAGTTTATTATTTGATTCGGATTCTTAAAGTTATTATTGCTATTTAGATATTCCTGAAGAGGGCCAGTGGTAGTGCCGAAAACGTTCGTTTAGAGAAATTGTAAATAATGTAAATAAATAAAAGTGATAGGCCTAAGCCTAAAATGCACCAAATTTTGTGGTTGCTGTACATTGCGATTATTTGGTACAAAAAGTCGACCTCTTTGCCGAAACTATAATTTAAAAAATTCCCAATAAAAATAACCCTTCAAAAAATTGACCAGTAACTAAAAAAATAAAATAACGAAGTTTATTATCTGGTTCTTAGAAAGCTTTTATTTAACTGAAATCCAATTAAAATATTGGCGCAATGTTGACAAATATTCTGCTAACGTTTATATTCGCGTCATTTGTGACGTCACAAAAGCTTAGTAGCGATGAGTTCACACACGAAGCTCATCTCGATCTCGACGAGACTTTCTTATTCAAGTGGAACTACAATGAGACCCACATCCTCATCGAGGTGAGACGGGGCTGAAAAAATTAACGTAGCACGCCGAAAAGCAAGAGAAACTAAGCACAGTGCTGTATTGTGATTGTATTGGAGCTGCCCGTTTTTTTTGTGGATAAGAGAAAAAACTCCATTGTGCAGCAGAAATTCCACACCATAGAATTCCAGCTTAGCTGGACAATGGGGAGGGAAGTGGCTATTACCACGTCAGTCAAATAGTAAGTACTTCATTCTGCAAGCGGCCATGACTGATAAAAGTAACGAACCCCTGGGTGTCTTTTACGACCTGTAGAACGGACGATGGACGGTTTTCCTGTTCTACTTTGAATGAATGACAGGGGATGTTAATAATTTGTAAATAGAAGCCATTATTAGTTTAGATAGTTAAGTGGTTGATAAAACAGTCAAAACTGAAAAATACAGAGAGCAGGGCGAACACAAATCGCATAATTAACAAAGGGAGTAGGGAGTCGGACTTCAAGCCACAAATCGTAAAGTTTAAAAGGTTTGGTCAAAATCCAAACCATATTGGTGTAAAATAAGGAAATTTTAATTCAAATTTGCGTTGTAAAGTTAAGGTGAAGCTCCGTCTGTTCTGCCCAAGTCTCTTATTTCAGCAGTAGAACGTTCTATTAGTGGACAATACCGATTCTTCGTTTCCACCTTGCTCTTTCTCAAACAAGACAAACACAAATTTAGAAAGAACACACTTGAGGAATTTGCGGCATGGGGACTCGAACTTGCGCTCTTGTGAGTTTGAGTCCGATTTTTTACCGCTGCAGCTTTTGCGAAAGCCGTATACGCAACCACCATACGGCAGTGAGTATTGAGTTTGCCGAATACGCAATCAATTATTTTTAGATGCGAGCGCCCACAAGCGGTTGGATTGGCATCGGATTTTCCGAGAACGGCAACATGATCAACGCGGATATGCACGTTGGTTGGGTGAAGGACGGAGAAGCTGTGATCACGGTGAGGGAGTTTTGTAAAATTTTGACAGCAAATTACAGCTTGAAGACTCCTACGTGATATTGAGTTGCAATGCTAATGCCAGGCCAGACACATTTGATGATGTTGAGGAGTCGTCACTGCTGTGACATTTCTTTATATATGAAGCTAGGCCAGCTGGTTCAAACACTTTTACGCGGCCGCATGCGGCTCTGAAGCAGCTTTTGCGAAAGCCGCAAAAATTTGACGACAAGTTGGCAACCCCATTAAATGGTCCGAGAATTAATGACAACACACTACACTTGCACAATAGACACTACACAATGGCACAACCACAGGAGGAGTAAAATACGGGGCTAAAACTCTGCTCCGATTCAAGTCTAACAAATATGCAGGCTTTCAAGTTTGTTTTGGACTTGACCAGTTATACAGTTAGAAAAGTTGCAGAAGCTCAGCAAGTCAATTCTTTCAATTTCTGAATTCCAAATTTTAGCAGTTTTCTTTGAATAGCAATTTTATTATTGAAATTCTCAGTAGCAAGGCTTTTTGCCAAATTATAATGTAGCCCTTCATTTTCTCAATCTTGGAGCATACTGAACTAGACAACCACGGGCCCACAAAGATCGTAACGTGTTTTAATGTGATCTAGAGCGAATATAACCATCAAGGTTTTGCTTTTGGTCGTCAACTATTTTCTTTTGTAATGCAATTTAAGTTAGATCGCTTTCAATAATATACGAAACTCTAAAAAACTTAATTTTTGTTACTCAAATGCTAAGGACCGCCATGGAGAACCGCTAAATGCGTTCCCACCCCGGGACGATCAAGAAAACCTGGCGCTCATCAGTGGGAGAGAGTGTAATGGAGAGACAGTAATTGTCTTCGTGAGACAACTAGCCGCCTGCCAGAATGGACAAGATCGAACAATTTCGGTGAGTATTCTAGTCTTGAGTCATAGTGTCTAATAAAATGTTTTCAGACGTTTCAGCGGCGCCAACATTTCGACTTAAACAGGTAGTTGCAAAGAATCAGCTTAGATTCAAAATTAAAACGCTCTATGACAGGGCTGCCCAAAGAACGTTTCGCAGCCCGCATGGAAAGTTTTTGCCGCCCGCGACTGGTCGAGAGATTTTCAGACGCCAATGGTGCAGACCTTTTTTGTTTCTCAGATTTTACCTCAATTTTCACCAAAAATTGCATCAAATTTCACTGAATAACAATTTTTCCGCTTGAAACGTTCTTCGAATTCGATACAGCACTGATTTCGGTGCTCAAGCTCAAAAAATGTAATGCGGTCCGCTCCTCAAATAATACTCTGCGCATACCTGATCTCTGACATCAATTTCCATCATATTAATATTCGGCGATGATATCACAAAACCAAGACGTAATACTCGCAGCAAAGGCTTGAAAATTACGTTGAAAACCAATTCGCTTGCCATGTTGCCTAGCTTTCAAGTTTTGGAATATTAACCGGCGGGCTAACGAAAGTAATATACGGCCCTATACCAATTCTGGAACTGAGAGAAAGGATACGATTATTGTTTCGTTTTTAGACTGACACTGCAAGAATAATCTACGGTTTCGGCGAAACAGATCCGATCGGAAATGACATAACATTTAGCGATTATCACGGAACAAAGCGAGGTAATATATCTTAACTAATGTGAAATTATTTTTTAACCCTTAAATCTAAGAAGATTAAGCTCAATCAAAAAATTTTATTGAATTTTAGGCACCGCCAGCTTGTATTTGTTTCAAGAAGAGGAGGATGCAGTAAATGCAGCACAGGAGGATGCAGCAGAGGAGGAGCATCTGTTCTTCGATATAAGGTCGTCCGACGAGCTGATACCGAAAAAATCGGATTATCATCAATGCATGATTTTCGAGCTGCCGCAATTGAATGAAAAGCATCACATCGTCCGGGTAATCGTAAAAGCTCAAGATTAAAAAAATTGACGTGGCTTGCAGCGGAATAAGCGGCGTTTTAAGACAGCATGACCACTCGTTCGACTGTGGTATTTGTTGAAGGTTTTAATCTATACGAGTTATTGAGAGACCAATAATGTAAGTTTACAAGTCGAAAACTAATATCTCCGAAAAGCTTTGCTTGTGTTGTGAGTGGAGATGAATCATCTGAACGGTTACGCAAAATGCACCGTCGTTTTTTGACGTATGACAGTCATGCGCAGGGTTTATTTCCGGCCCGGCTCCACAAGGGGCCATTCCGGGACCGTGCCCCCCAAATCACTGCTTGTGCCCCCTAAACGAGAATTGTGCCCCCAAGTGAGGATTGTGCCCCACAGAATGTAACAGATTCCGGACAAGGGGCCATTTCGGGACCGTGCCCCCCAAATCACTGCTTGTGCCCCCTAAACGAGAATTGTGCCCCCAAGTGAGGATTGTGCCCCACAGAACGTAACAGATTCAGTGCCTCTGAAGTGCAGTTCGAGACCTGAGACCCCCAAAATACTGGTCACCACCCCGGAATTTGTGAGCAAGAACTGTTTTTTCGCAGATTTTGCAATAAAGACTTTTTTCGGTCTTCACCCCAGAATTCGTGGAAATTCGCGCATATTTCGCGATGAAGATCTTTGTTTTTTATCTACACTCTTGCATTCGAAGGAAAAAAGTTTTTTTGCCCCCCCCCCCAAATTGTTTATGCCCCCCCCCAGTCACGCTACTTTGGCGCCAGGCCTGGTTTATTTCTTAGCAAAAATTTGTAGTGCAGTTTAAACAGTAAATAACTATAGCTTACCCAACGCTTAACTTATCCTAGCTTTACCATATCATAATTTTATTAAATAAGTTACCATAGCCAGGAAACCATAACCTACAAGGGGCATTCCAGCCAAAATTAACAATTTTCTTTTTACTTCAGGGTTTGTGTTGCCGTTTGTCAGACTCAGCATTATGACAAAAGATTAACTTTTGAAAAACTGGCTTACATTTGCTGAAAAGCAGCTAATTTTACAGTTCTAAATCTTTACTTTGCTTTGCAATAACTCTGCCTGAAAACATTAATTGAAAATCACGAAAATGTAGTAAATTTTATAAAATTTTGTTCATGGTTGGCAACCCTGCCAAAATTTCTAAAGGGAAAAAGCCTTCGTAAAATGTAATCTGTTTTGTCTCAGAAACGGAAGGTCGCAGAAAGCTCAAATTTGGTGAAGTTAGTCTTCAGATCTGTCAATTTTTTTTGAGAGAAAATCGAGTAAAAAACTTTCCACTTGAATGCCCTTTTAAGTCGTTCTGTCTGTTCTATTGTTGAACGTCAAGAAGGGAAGCTGTGAATACCTTTGGAGGCCCGAACGCAACTAATATCCTCATAAATTTACTGCCAATTATTATATTTTGGGAGCAACTTGTTGTAATTTCGCAGCGTTTGAAATTTTTTGTTGCAATTTCCTAAGGTCAAACGAGGACGTAACTAAAGCAAACTATTTTCCTTTGAAGTTTCAGAACTTATTCAAAGTGTCGCAAATTCTCTTAGAAACTTGTTGATACCTACCACATTGTTAGACAGTTAGAAAACTGCCAGCAAAACTAATGTTTAGGATAGGAACGGTTTCGCCCTAAATTTAGTGTGACGAATAATTCTTTGATGTGTGATTTGTAATTGCCTTTAACCCGTGGAATAGCTTCATCTATTTACATAGTCCTGTCGGGCTCTTTTTAGCTCATTCTAAATTCAGAGCTCAGACCTGAAATGTTGTTCAAGTCGAGATCAATCTCAAGCTTTTATTGGTATGGCCTGTATTCAGTTAAGTTGCCAATGGGCGAGAGGTATCATCGTTTAGCTTTCGCTTGCGCGGTAAAACTTTCAATAAAAGACAAGTCAGAAACAAAGACAGTCTGCAACAAGGAGCAGAAATCGTTTCAATATCCATTTCCCCTGTTTAAAGCGATACTGATTGGCTTCTGCTATTGTACAGCAGTTGCCGCCCACTTCCCGACCGCGTTTTTGGTGGCATAACAGCCACCGTCGCATCAGGGCACGCCCATCAAAGCTATTTGGTATGACCTTACCGGGAATCGAGCTCAAGCCAACCGTTATAATATTAGACGCTTTATCCACTTGACCACTAATCCTAATCCTAAAACGCTTTGAGCTCTTCGCCTACGCTAGCCCTTCAAACGCCAACTGCGTAATCTAATTAGTCTAACAATCACAATTCTAAATTAACATTTTGTTTCGTTTTTACAGGTCGAAGCGATAATGAACAAAACCTTCAAAGCTCATGTGCATCACATGAAGGTCTACGGATGCTCTGGTGGCGTGGTATGAGGCATTAGGATAGTTACTTTTGAAAAAATAAGCTCTAAACTGATTCTTACAGATTTTTTTCAGCTGAGATGGAATGCAAAAATATTATTCATTTGGAAACAGTTTGTCTTTGACTTGTTAACTTAGCGTTGATCGCACCTGTACAAGGCCTTGAGATATTCTTCAGTGCTTATCATTGCAAAGCTACGGAAAACAAAATCAAAAACTGGAAAATGATGGCAAACCTCAGCGTTATGGTGATCTGCTCAATTAGAAATTCGAGTAATAAAGTCTTCCAATGCTAAACCTGCAAATTGTGTTGTATTTTGGCGCAACAAACAGTAACGTAAAAAAACTAAAACAAGGTAATAATAAATTATACATTGTACAGGACTTTTGTGAAGCCGCAGATGGTTTTCGCCTGATGCAAAAACATTGCAGTGGTTGAAGAGCCTTGCTTAGTACTAAAATAATATATAAACAAAAGCTTTTTGTATTGTATTTTTACGGTTAAGTTCAACAGAAAAAATAACCCTGTTTCCGCTTTTTAGCGTTTATAGGGCATAATTTAAATGAATGAACACATAAGCTCATTTGTCCTATAAACGCATAAGAGCTTAGCCATAAGGTGAAGGGGAGTGGAAACGGGTTAAGTTCAAACTTCTAAGTATGCGGCAACTTTTTCTGAAAAGTTTATCAGTACTGTTTTTAAGAGGAAAATTGAAAAACGAAACAGTTTCAATTGCGTTTGGACTTGGAGTGCATAATCATAGACATGAAAGTTGGAACGAGTTCAGCTTTTTTGATTTATTTTTTTGTTTTTGATATTTCAGAACCAAGAAGATGTTGGCAAAAGTGTTGAATGCGCAAAATCTGACACAAAAAGTTCCAAAAACTGCTTTGGATACGTGATAGGAGGTTGGGCTGCCGGTGGAGGTGTAAGACATGGCCTTAATGTAAAAATCAATACATATTTTCGAACATTTTATACCTATAAAGCTCTTCTTCTGCCTACCAACAACACCAATACAGAGCGCCCCCTTTGCAATTTCATTGTGCAAATCTTTTATTAGGCAGGGTGTAGTGGCACAGCAAAGCGGCTTCGTTCACTGAAACATTTTAGTTTCCCTTATTTAAAAAGTAATTCATCACATCAAATCATTACCGGCCACGTCTGATATTTTACGCCAATCGTAGACGGAGTTAATAAATTCTTAACTAAAATGCACTCTTTATTTCTGTGACATAACCAAATTTTGCCTTTAGTCGCCCATGCTCCTCCCACAGGAAGCGGGTTTTCCATTCGGTGGTGATGACGGGAATCATATGTCAACCTTGCAATATGTCAACCTTGAAATTCACTACTCTGATCCTCATATAACAGGTAGGTGCAAGATGAATGCAAGGCATAGGTCGAAGAACCAAAAACAATCTCCACAAAAGCATGCTTCATCACGTTTAATTATGTCAATGTGAACTTCAAACAAAACGCATGCTTTAAGATTATTTCTTGATTATAATATTGATTGATCATCCAGGGCGATTCACTTTTTTTAACGTTCTTCAAGATTGTTGACTGGTCCCACATAGCTCCAATTAAAGTTTTAGTTTCAAATTTTATTCTGAAGGAAGTAAATCTCATAGGGCGGCGCCAGTACGGAATGAATGGCAAGAACAAAATCAATAAATAGGTCAGGTGTAAAGTCGGGCACAGTTAGTGACGAAATCAACAAAAATTGGCCATGAAATTTTTCTTTAAGGAAAAAACTCCAAGATTTGGTCACTTTTTCGTGAGTTCGGCAAAGCCAAATAACCAAAAATGATATGCTGCGCAGCACATATTAAAATGATTATTAGCATTTCATTACATTCATAACCCTTTAAGGGACAAAACTAAAGCAAACTAAATTCTTGTCAATTTTTTCACATCAGCAGTATTAAGCCGGTGGATTTGCAAATCATGAGCGAGTATAATTACCGGTACCTAATTCTGAAAAAAGTCTTCAAATAGTGTATAGAAGAAAGAATAACTTAACTACATACAATATGACGTAGTAGTTAAGATTTGGCACGAGTGAAACTTAAGTCATACTGAATGACGTCACCCTTCAACACCTTTCCAAAAACATTTCGGATTTGAACAAATTCGAAAAATGAACCCGAAAGTTATTGGGAAGGACTCCTCGTGGCGCCTCCTCTGAACTCTACTGCTCACATGGGTGAAGTTTTGGTACAATATACTTTATACATAAGTTTATAGTATTTGAAGATTTTCATTTTACTTTTGGTACTAAATGTACGACAGTGTCATTTTACAGCAACATTTGTATTCATTGAAAACTGAACAACTTTTATTAACGTCTGTCATTCACCTCACTTTGTAATTACATCTTTATTCATAAGTTGCTTTGGCCAGGAAACAGCAAAGAGGCTTCTTCAAAAAAACCTGTTTTTAAACCAGTTGCGTTACTTCCATGCCTGTACACACGAGCAGTTCAGCTTTACAGCTTAAATGTTCACAGCGTTTATAGCCTTTGATTGTTTTCTCAGTTCGAGTCTTTGTCAGGTCAAATGGCCAAACCATCGAACCAAAAAATAAAAAATTATCAATACTTTTGCTTTAAGTTCTTTATTTTTAGCAAACGTAGAGCACGAAATCTTAAGTAATAAATATATTAACACGGATTCTATAATAATAAAATACTCTAAATACTTTAGGTAAAGAATTACAGTAAGTATTAATTGAAACTCTCCAATAAAAAACATTTAAAAGTTGAGTGGTGATACAGAACTTGAGAGTTGCTTTAATCAGAATATTTATTTTTTGTTGTCGTTGTATTGCCTATTTATCCTCTTGTTATCGAACATTGTCAGACGCTAACTATTGGACGACCCGCGCCCTTTTCATTGCAATGACTACTTCGTGCTTGGAGAAATCCGCACCCGCTTAGGAGTTTCCAGTAATCCAATGTGGTGGATTTCTTGGAATTCTTGTCCACTGAATTTGCTGCTTGCTCGAAGCCATCAAGCAGAAATAATCATCGTAAAGCGTTTTATCTAAGGACGCAACTACGTGACAAGGGTGGGGGTTGAACCCAGACCATGCAATCTGGGTCGTCGTAAAAAGCAGCTTTTCGTCTGACACTTGTCAAGAATCGTTAGCATGGAAAGCGCAGGTAAAAGAACGACTAGAACAGAGCTGTAAACGAGCCGACTAGTCAAGGCCCGAACCCAGCCCGAACCGAAAATATAAGCCCGAACTCGAAAATTAATATGAAGTCCAAATCATGCTCGAAAAAATCCAGAACTTAAATTCGGTCAGAAAAATTTAGCAATGTTTCCAAATTATTTTAATTACACTTTTGTGCACCTACACGACAAAAATCACGTCTCAGGCCCGAATTAAGCCAGAAATTTTTGTCAACTCAAGGCCCTGATCCAGCCAGAACCAAAACTCGACCCGATTGATACAACTCTGGAATGGAAAGCTGAAGAAATCAATATTTTGATTAAAGCAAAAACATAACCAAATGTCTTTTTTAAGTTGTTCCTGTTAAAGTACAACTTAAACAGTCAAGACGCGGACTATACGCTGGGCGTAAAACTGTGTTCGCACAAGCGTATTCTTTTTTTTTTCAACCAACCACACCGCGTACGCTGAAAAGCCGTAAGCACGACGGGCGTGCCTAAATTTCAGTTAAAAATTTTATGTAGTGCGCTTACCATTTTCGCCAGAGTAGACAGTCTTTTGGAAAGTTGTGCTTCCTCCAACATGAATTTTTGAGCCGAATAAAACTTTATTCGCCAATAGTCCTTGGTTTGTTCTAAAAGAATTAATTAAACCAAAAATGAAACAAACAATTGAGATCCAAAAAGTGCACAAACTAAGCAGTGGTCCCGAACTAAACAAGTATCTATATCTTGCAGACATTAGAGACAACACTGGAGTCAGGTTCGTTTACACGCCTAACTTGCGAAAGCACGACGCTACAATATTGACACTTGGTTACATCAACACCGAAAATGACCTCGTTATACCGCCACATTTGGACAATTTTGAACTGCAGGCTCAATGCGGAGCTAACTGTCTTCAAGCGGTAAGCACCGTTCCTTGTAAGTTGAACAAATCCAACCAGTTTTGTGGTTCCCCCTTTAATGAATAGTAAATATCTAATTTCCTTACAAAATGCAAAAAATATCTATTCAAAAAAATAACTACGTATTTTTAGTGAATATTTGAATAAAACTTTGAAGCCGGCGAATTCAAAAGTTTTTTCCTCAAATTGTATTTACTTAATCATGCATTGCACATTAAATTTATGTAAAGGCGATTATTTGATCTTGGTTAAACGTCAACGATTGTAGCCTCATAGATGAACAGTAGCGGTATGTGTCGCACATTTATTTCCATTTTGTTCTTTAGGTCCCGTATTATCTTATGGTTGGATTTTCAATCAATTTACTTATTTCAGTCCTCAATTAACTAAATGAATTTGTTTCTAACTCCCATTTTACCGAAAGTTTTATTTCTTTGGTTTGGAGCTACACACCATATGCTTATCGCCATATAGAACTCAGGAGGTGCCGCCTTAAAAGCCTTAAACCAACCAAACAAACTAGACGGAAGGAGCAGGTTTCTTGCGGGGCTGTTGAGATTAGCGGGCAAGAAGAACAAAATGCCCAGGCTAAGGAATTTTTTTGGAGGGCCGGTGTTGATTATTATTAGAGGACCGTGCTGGTTGATTGAAGTTTGATCTGAAAGAAAGATCGTGAAATTTTGGAAAAGAACAATTTCTAAAATTCGGCAGAGCCCAATTTCAGAAAGACCTTTTTTGGTCTTCGTTACTTTAATTCCACCAAAGTTAAATTACTGTAGCTGTTCGATTGAGAATCAGTAGTGCTTTTATTTGTTTTGGATTTAAAAACCTTCTGCCTTGGAGTATTTTGCTGCATTTCTTAAACTTCATCCAACCAATTCTTGTTGTAGTTGTTACCGCTGTTTCGCACCCACCAGTTGCATTCAATCTGTCCCCTAGATAAGTGAACTTGCTTACAGTTTCCACACCATCACACAGTCTTTCATCTGGTCCCTCGAAGTTCTTTACCACGCTTCTACATTTCTTGCAAACAAAATTTTTATTCAAATAAACTGCAATTTTCTTTGTATCCATGCATCTTGTCTGGACCCACTTACCACTTGCTGTACATAGTTGGACATAACTCTGGTTCAACACACGCCACAAGGATCAATCTTACTGTCTAACGTTTTTTCCTCCATCCCACTTACCATCAGCTTTATCTTTCTAAGATATAGACTCTAATATACCTTTGCTTTCAAACGCCTCTCTCCATTCATCAAAGTTCTATCTCAATTCTTCCATAGTTTCCCCATTTAAAACCAATAGTGACGTAACATTAATTTAAATTTTAATTTTGTGTTTTCGAAAAGTGACTTTACTCGTGAACTTAAAACTTTGTTACAGGCGATGAAAAAAAATGGAGTTGAGGAGATCCACGTATACAGCGTGTTCTTACACGCGCACTTGGCTGCAAGGAAGATAACGGTCAGGCATATCCGGTGAGTCAGCATAAGAAGTGTTTTGAGAAGTGATGCTATTTTGATTACAACAAAGAAAGAAAAAACATGTTTAAGCATTTTGTTTAAACATTTAATATTGTTTTTGCCGGCTGTTTTGCATTTAGTGAAAAAAATACTTGTTTCAAAACTTTGTTAACTTTTTTTTACTTGATTACTTTTCAGATCAGGTTCTGGTGCCTAATCATCGCTACAGCATCACAATGGGAAGGAGAATGTAGCTCTTTAATGAATAATGTTTTTGATAAATAATGCTTTGTCATCATTTAATGATTAATGCTTTAATAAAGCATTTGTACTTGAAAATCAGTGGCAAATTTGCAACTACAATTATAACTACCGCAAAATTGTGTAATTGGGCTAATTACAGTTTTTTCATCACTGCTGCTTGATTTTTCCCTTAGCCTTTTGAATTGTAGAAGCACACCAATCTTATCTTGATCAACTATCTATTAAAGATTATAAAAAATAATTTTTTCCAGTAAAATCGCTCCACTAAAACTTCAAAACTCTCACGACCACATTTCCGTCGCATACTACGGCTACACAAGCCAATCAATCTATACGCTAATGCTTTAATTTACAACTACTATGAAACTGATACCAAAAACTCAGAATATTGGAATTTTTAGAATAGAACAATAAATCCCATCCTATTATACTTCGGGTAATAGTTCTCGAATATCAACGAAAATATGGGTGGAACTCGTTCAAATATGAAGTGAGGACAAATACGATCCTGGGCTAATGTAGGAGCTATATTTTGATCTTAGATGTACAGTAATTGGAGACGCTATTTCTGGCTGAAATGTGGGATTAAAGCGAAGTGGCCACACCGGTCACTGTGCGATAAAATTAAGTGAATTTTTCCAGGCAAGGTTCAGCTCCGCCTGGCTTTTCTAACTACGGCGCAGCAAGCACTCTGTTAAAATTCACCCTGCTGCGCTGTAAAGGTGCGTATACCCTGGACGCGAAGCAACCAAAATTTGACGTCATCGACAACTTGCGAAAGATTTCAACCGGTCGCAAACTTCGCGATTGGTTGATTGACTTCATTTTGATATAATTTTTTTTTGAACGGTTGGTATATTTAAAGCAAGTGACGTACGCGACCACTCGCGAAAGTTGCTAACATTCGCGTCCTGTGTAAACTCACCCTTATGCAAGTCCGTGCAACCAGCTTTCAAAAGCGGAACTTCAGCACCCACTCAAGTCTCCAAATAAACTACCATATGTGCACGTCTTGGCGATCGCGAAACGAACCCATACTGGGTTTGAAAATCACAAGCTCGAGCTATTAAGTTCATGCACGAAGGAGCATACAATCAACAGGAACAGTGGATCATCCAAAACTCCTAAGCAGGTGCGGATTCCTCCAATCACGAAGCAGTCCTGGTAATGAAAAGTGTGCGGATTGTCCAACAAGTTAGCTTCTGACGCTGTTCGGTGACAGGAGGATAAATATGCGCTACAACGACAACAACAACAGTTTGTCATCAAAACTTTCCTGGATTTAACGCGAAAACATATATTTTTCAAAGAAATTTACTGCATGCAAATTTAGACACGGAGTAGAGCTTCCTCCTTTGGCTAAAGATGACTCCTTCGACTTCAACTACCAGCACCACCAGCCTCTCAAACCAGAGGGAATTGTGCGGGAGGGGGATGACTTGGTGCTTGTATGCGAGTACTCGTCACGAGATCGTTATCATGTAATCACGGTAAGCCTATTTTTAAATAGAAACACGTCACATGATTATAATCAGCCAATCATAGTTGAGCTTGGAGTGTGATACTTATCTTGTAAGTCAGTCACAGAAGTTTCGTAACGAGATCTCATCATATGAACAATTAAACAGCCTGTCACGGCTAAAAAAATTTTGCCTAAAACGATTTTTTCCGGAAAGAGATGTCGCAGCTCACTTGGACATATAAATTGCCTCTCTAACAAAACGGTAGTTGCTTGATTCGATGACAATAAGGTCTTTTGCAACTTCGCTGTCGCATTCCTAAACGAATGCTAATTAATTTCAACTTTGTGCTGATACTGAGTGATGAAATAAATTTGTCTTGTCTAAAGCGGTGTCAACGCTTTGGGGTTTTCAGGGCCGGACTCAGGCCAGGCGCCACGGACGGTCATTTTGGGGCTGTGCCCCCTCAAATCACTGCTTGTGCTCGCCCAAATGAGAAATGTGCCTCCCAAGCGAGGATTGTGCCGTAAAAGAAAGTAACTGTTTCGGTACCACTGGAGCGCATTTCGGGCTCTGTGCTCCCCCAAAATACTGATCTTCTCTCCAGCATTTGTAGGGATGAACCGCTTTTTCGCAGATTTTGCGATAAAGACCTTTTTTTGTCTTCACCCCAGAACTCGTGGGCAAGAACCGCCTTTTCTCGCAAATTTCGCGATGAAGACCTTTTTTTTATTTTTGGTCTTCACTCTCGAATTTCAGAGAAAAATACTTATGTCCCGCCAAAATTGTTTATGCCCTCCCAATCACGCTACTCTGGCCCCGGGCCTGGCCGGACTAAGAAGGAGTTGGGGGAATTTGACCCAGAAGAAGTTTTCACCCACAAAGCATTTGTATCATACGCGTATTTCAGGCACAAATTTTGGAAAAACTACGTCAAAAGAGATGAAGAGCAACTAAACGGCCTTCAGCTCTAAGTGCGTTGGTCAGGTTAATTTAAGTCGGTATTTGAGCAATGAGTTTGCTTAGCCTTTGTTTTCGCTGGCTTCTGTGGGGGCCCCCGGCTGCGATCTGCCCCGCCCGGCACCCCCTGCTTAAATCCATTCCTGTGTGTTAGAGTGCTGCATAGGCGACACTGCCGAGGATGGCAGTACGGTACGGTACGTTCAAGATTTGAACATGGCAACTACTTTAAAAATTTGCCCGTACCGTACTAACGTAACGTACCATAACCAAACTTTACTTGCGTACCGTACCTGCGCATTTTTGATCGGATAGTACGCTCTAAACGTAACGCACCTAAACGGTAAGGTACGAAGGTCAATCAAAGCTCTAAATGTACCGTACTTGAGAATTATGGTACGAAGATACGAAAAACTGCTAAGGTTTTTTCAAAATCCTCATTTTTCGAGCTTCAAAAATAACGGTTTGATTGCATATATAATCTAAAATGGATAGCATGAATATCAATTTTGCCAAGTTTGAAGCTTTTCAACTCATGTGACGCCGTTTGGCCTATGGGGAAGAAAGGGGAGAAGAACAAATAATCAGAACTCACAACACGTGTCATAAATAATTTACAGACTCGTAACAATGCATCGTACTAACACAAGTATGGCACGTAGCGTGGTCAGCGAGTTGCAAACGTTGTTACTTAATGTACTTGCATGGTACGCTACGCTAGTACGTTTAGTGCGCACATTCAAACAGCGTAGCAAAGTACCGTACACGTACCTTCACAAAAAGCGCGAGCCATAATTTTTATCAAAAATTGAGGCGTACAGTATACATACCGTACTGCCGTGCTTGCACACTACTGCTCAGTATGCAATGTATATTAGGCAAAGGAAAGCCTTTTAGTGACGTTGTGCATAATTCTTGCATCGTAATACTCAATGCGTTGGAAAATTCTCAAGCGTTTATTTCTGACCCGACAGGAAATTAAACGCAGAGCGGCAATAAGTTCAATTTTGTTCTCTAGAAATATACGGTTAGCATAAATCAAGTACGTTGTAGAGGACAAGATGGCTGTGAATGGACTGCGATGTCTTTGAGGCTGCGACCATCTTATATAAATTATAAATTTGCAACGGAGAAAACCTACGGGATACCGCACTGCATTGTTTATAGTCGAACAACTGCCAAAGCGAATGCTCTTAACTACCTAAGTTATTAGCCCAAAGTAGCCAAATATTCTGTTTAGCCTACGAATGATATCGTCATCGGGGGTATTTCCACAAATCATGACTTAAAGGGGTAAAGCACCTAGCCAATTCTGGTAGTTTGCAATAGTTAAAATTGACATATACATTTTGAAATCTTTTATTCTCATTTTAGGACTGCGGTTGCAAAGATATTCTGCAAATACAAAAAAGAAAGATCCCTAAAAGTTTTTTAATCCCAACCTCGAGTTCGTTCTCTCAGCCTGAGTTTTCAGAAAAAGGGGAAGGTTTACCAAAATTGGATAGGTCATGTGGTCTTACTTGACGGATAAATATTTTTAGTTTCTCTTTTTTACTGGAAGTTCACGTTAAAAGAACGAAGTAAGGGTTTTCAAAAGCTTTTTTGGGGTATATCTCTATGTTTTTGGTTGAACATCTTTGCAACCGCAGCCCCAAAATAAAGAAAAATTTCAAAATTTCATTTCGATTTTAGCCAATGTAAACTACCAGAATTGCGTGGATGCTTCACTAACCCCTTTGAAAACTTCATCAACCACCACTTGTTTCTGTTTTCATTTACGCAGGGAGGGAGAAAAACTATGCAAGAAATGTGCCTAGCTTACCTGCTCTATTACCCTCGGCTGAAACTCGAAACCTGTATGTCCGCGTCTGCCGGCATCCAGGACATTTTGCAGGAGACATTGGGTGTCGAGATAACAAGGTAATTTAAGCGTCTTATTATGACAGAGCGTCTAATATAACGAGAGTCGAGGGAAGTCATTTGAGCGAAGGGGATAAGATAAAAAAAATGGGAGTGACTACTACACCGAAAAATTTTAATTTGAAGAGAGGAAAACTAGAATAATGATTAATCACCCGCACATTTTTATTTTCTTTTTTAAAGGGTCAATTTCGAGTTTGGATCAGCGTTAATTTTCTGGTCAGCTTTAGAGTAAGATTAACAATTTCTGCTAGAATCGAGTCGAGAAATTTCCGGTGAAATAACGCCTTTTTAAAATATTATGTCTTCTAGCTAGAACTTGTACAATCTTTAGAAGCTTTTTAGAAAAAATTACGGTACACAAACAATTCATCAGCCAATTTACGCTTTTTTTTATCTCCAAGAGATATTAGAAAGCATATTACGAATCTCAATGAGACTATCCGAAAATTTCATTTTTCGACAAAATTTCATCGTTTTAGAGTTTTTATGTTTCGTTTATTACACGCTCTAGACAAGACGGTTTTTTAATCTGGTCAAAAAACGCGTTTACGGACCCCGGAAAAATATCTTTTTTTACGTATATAGCGTTGCTCAGTATAGTCTGAAGTTTCCTGCTAGAATTATCCCCACCCCACCTTTTCTGCTGATTTACGTCATAATGACGTCATTTCCGCAAACGTTGGCTAAATTTTATAGCATTGTTGACTTTTACTTTGTTCATTCTTACTTTTCTTACAATTGGACCTGAATTTCCAAACTTTGGTCACTCAACAAGTGGGACATGGGCAACCTTCAGATGTGTTTATGACGTCACACAATTATGACGTCACAATGCAGTAGGAACAAAAATGTTACCAAAATTGTAAAAAATTATCATTTTGAGTGGTTGTCAACTTCTATAACTTTTGTTATATTTGATGTAGAGCTTTGTTATTACTATTGAAGAAAGTACATGCACATTTGAAGATACTGTACGAATTTGGTTTACTTTAATCAACATTTTCATACAATAAATTACGCTGAAAACATGACACCCATTTTGCAATATTTGTCGTACTTCAGCGTTTTGTTTGTCATCCAAAGATTGAGTTTATTTCAATAACAATATTTGCTTCCATTATTCACGTTTTTTTCAAAATTAGAAACTTTTAACGTATTATGAAGGTGAAAAACTTATGATATCATATTGATAACGTCATATGTTAGTAAATATTCACAAAAACGTCCCTCAGTTTGTGCTGGTGTTATAGATAAGATGATATGAAGTTTTTCACGGTCTGCACAAATGGGAGCAAAAAAGTGATGACGTCATGTTTTCGAAAATATTTTTTGTAATTATTGCTGAAATTGATAAAGGAAAGTTGTAACAAAAAATCAAGCAATGTTCTATACAATTTACTTAAGTTTATAGAATTATGGTGTAGCAAGTGATATGTCGCTTTTGCATTTAATAAAACATCTTTTAAGTTATAAATAGCCTAACCTCAATAACTTGAAGTTTTTTTATCACAAAGACAAGTAGCTTGACCATCAGTCCGTCGAGAAATCAGCATCTCCTTTTCCGCAATACAATCATCGAAATCATCCAATTCAATGAGCACTTCCTGCTCACGTTCTAGTTCTGCGCTATCTACTGCAGAGGTGGAGTCCTCGAGGACGACTTTGGCCTCCAGGACACATTTTGATGTCCTTAGCCTCGAAGCCTATAAATCCTCAAAATGAGCTGTTCTCGGCTTCAGGACAGCATTATTTCTTCATTGATTAAAACAAAAGACAGCCAACTAAGCCAAGTCATACTGAAATTTATTTTAAATAGCATTGTGTGAAAGCTCTAATTGGAGAATGAGGGAGCAAAAAGTCTCGTAGAAAATTGTTGTTTTTATTTCTGCTAATACTTTCGGTGCAGGCGGTACAAACTGCAAAGCACTAAACCATCCAGAGCCATGACAATAATCCAGGGGTTAGGACAAACAATTTTGATTTGCTAATACTAAAGCATGACAGAATCTATACTGCGTGTGATTTTAAAATAAAGTATGTGTGTGATAATAAATTTAATGCAGTTTTACCAGGGTTGACATATTAATATTATACTACAGTAAAAATACACGAGCTTGAAGAATTTGTTTTGCGATAAGAAAAAACAATTTTAATCGCTGGCAAGTGGCGGGGCAAAACCACATCCACTGAACAATTTTGGTGTTGGAAATCGCTTCTAGGAATCCCAAATAACAAACTATTGCATCACAAAAAATGTTGAATGAAGAATTATTAAGAAATTAAGTGTGAAGCTAAATATAACCACACCATACTAATTGTTCGAGTGCCTGAAAAAATGCGCGCTTCACTTCATAAATTTTTTATACCACGTCATTATAAGATGAAGAGGTGAAGCTCTTGCGAAATCTTTGGGCATTTTTAGGAAGAATTAGAAGTTTATTATTTTTGCGTTTCAACGATTGTGGAGCCTTTGAAGGGAGACCCGGGGTAAATGTCTCCAATGTCTTTTTAATACGACCCTGCTGGGACAGAGTTGTAAACAGGCCGACTAGATCAGGCCAGAACCCGGCCCGAACCCGAAAATATAAGCCCGAACCCGGCCCGAAAACTAATTTGAAGCCCAAATCATGCCCGAAAAAAACAAAAGTTAAGTTCGGTTTGAAAAATTTAGCAATGTTGCCAAGTTATTTTGATTATATTTTAGTGCACCCAAGACAAAAAGCACGTCTCAGGCCCGAATTAAGCCCGAAATTTTTGTCAACTTTAGGCCCAAACCCGATCCGAAAAGTCCGGTCCGACTTACAACTCTATGCTGGGATCCTCAGGTTGTTTTTTGAAATTAAATACATTGTGTTAAATTAGCAAAGTATCTTTGATCGGCCTAAAATGTTTGCGATCATTTATTGATAGACAAAAGGTATATAAGAACGACATCACATTAATGAAATGTAGAGAAAAGTTTGGCTGAAAATTAGAGTTGGAAAATTGTGGGAAAACTAAAGTTTTTCTAACTCAGCATTTATGGTATTTTCTTTCCAAAATTGCTTTGAAAATTAAATCTAAGTGTGTTAATCTTCTTTAAAGTCTTAAAAATTGCTATCTTCTCAAAAAAAATACTATTGTTATTTAACATGAGGCACTGGCACTTTGCCCTCACCCAAGAGCCCCGTTTTTCTTCCAAAAGTTCGAAACCTTGAACTTACAAATATACCGAGTGCGGTACCTCAATTTATTTTAAAAACATAAATTTACTGCGTTTGCAATACCATTTTTTAGATAATATAATGTTCAAAAAATTATTTATTCCACGAAAAGAAACCGTTTAACCAAAGAATAAGGTTTGCGTTTAGAAAACTACTTAAAAAGCGGAGATCCATAATCAGTGGACGTTTGCACCGGGGCCCTATCTCACAAAATCAAGGCATTAAATTGACCATTTGTTTGTTTATATTAGCCACATTCCCATTCACGGGCAATGGATTTATATTACCACGATACTCTGCCGCAGGTGATCAGCATCAGCTGCTAAGGTGCAAAACTTTAAAAAGGCATTTATTATTTTCACTTTGAATGAAAGAGCCTAAGCTGTCGTAATCATTTTATTTTAAAAAAATTGTTGATATCCAATCTTCTGAAACACCGCTCGTTAACATTTGAAGTAAAATTAGAGCAAAATACAACTATGAAATTGCATTAAAACGTTAAAAGAACAACAGTATGTGTCGTCCCAAGGACTCATCAGGTGCTACTTTAGTCTTATTTAAATTTGAATAAGATTGGAGTAGCACCTAATGAGTCGTTATAGGACAAACGGACTGCTGTGCTTTTAACGTTTTATTCTGATTTTTATAGCCATTTTATTCTATAACCTATTACAGAGATTTTATTTTGTAAAATAAAATGTTACGACAGCTTTATCTTTTTTTGAAACTGTTTCTCAAGATCAATTTTTATACAATATTCATTAGGTTTATTATTTTAACTACTTTCAAATCATCATCAAAAACTTAACGAAATGCAATCTCTTAAACACTCTTGCCTTTAAAAATAATGGAAAAGTTTAAAATCAAATCTCATTACACTTGCTGTATTACGCCGAAGCATGTAGCGAGTTTGCGGGGCCCGTCTCCGCGACATTGCGCCTGGGCAACACAGCTCCTTTCGAAGAAATTTCGCAGCGGTGAAAAACCGTTGGCAGCACTGTGTCCGATTTGACCGAACCGAGATTTGAACTTCAGACCTCCCGCTCCAGAGACGAACGCGTTTCCGCTCAACTAACTGGCCAATCCAATGCCAATCCAACCGCTTGTGGGCGCTCGCATCTAAACATCATTTGTTGCGTATTGTCAACCATAATTTAGAAAAAGTGCGTCCTTAGTCCTTGGCCTCGACGATTCCTGCCTTGGCCTCGAACGTTGTGTCTTCGACTCCACCTCTGCTATCTTCGATGTGTACAAAAGCGCTTGGAGGAATGGGTTCTACTTGCCAAATCGATTTCAAAAGGTCATTTAGGTTTTTGATCCAACTTGCTTGCCGTCATAAGGATTTGGTACGTCTATAAATGGTTCATCAGCTCGTTTATCAAAGGCAAGGCAATGATTAACTGCGTATATGGGAGGAAGGAAATTACTAAAGCACGGTAGAAGTCCAGCCAAATCAATTTTAGACTATAATGTAAGAGTTAGATTGTTTCCAACCATTCTTTTATCATTTTGCTTCGTAAAAAATTTAGAGATCTCCATACATTAAGCAAGTAAATGATTCCAGATCTTTACATAATTGGTTCGGACTTCCCACTCATCGCCAAGTTTTCTACAAAACAATATTTTGTATGTTAATGAATTTGTCTACTCATTTTAACCCTTATTCTATTACTGTTACAATATGGCAACAGGATTTTAAAAATTTTTAAATAATTTTTTGACCATATTTCTTGGATTTCAAAAACTTTTAAGTATTCTACGTTTAATTGTAGTTGAATTTCTATTTACAGTATAAAATAATTGTATCTATCATTTCAAGTTTTGTCTCCACCACAAAAAGAAATTTGAAGAAATTTTCAAAAAATGGTTTGAGTAGTCAGATTAATTTTTGCACATTTAGTTCTTTTTTGATAATCATTCTTTGCTGTTTGTTTTATGGTTAAGAGCATAACGCGATACTATGACATGTGGCCCGAAACACAAGTGATAGGACAAAATGGAATGGAGGCCAATAAATTGAAGCGTTTCCATATGGCAACGCTAGCAAGATATGGGTAGTTTGTTATTTTTGTTAGTAGTAGATTGTTGTCAAAGAATGTTATTTTTTATAAATTTTAAGTTATTTTACTTGTTTATGGCATGCTTGATAAAGAATCAGTGAGGTTTACCTTATCCAGAAATCAATGTAAATATTTTTCATTGAGCTGGAGGTCTAAGGTCGAATACTGGGCACACTAAAACTAACCTAAAGTTACATACAGGCTAGCTTTTCTTCATATTTGCAAAAGTAGGTGTCGGTTTGCTTTGGGGCAGTAGGTCTCGTAAACTTGTTCTGCGGTTCGGTGTAATAAGTTGAGTACCTGCTTTTAGTTGAGTACCAATCAACCCTAGAGGATTCGAACCCAAAATTATGTACTAACTCAGCACTCAAACTATACTTGATATTGGCTGTGGAAAATATCGCAAAAACTTTAACATCAATCTTCTGGCTCAAAAGTTTGGAGAAAAGTATTATTCTATGCTGGCGGGCTTTTACATGTTTACTGGTGAAGCCGTTACGAGTGCTTTTAAAAAAATTGGGTCCTCTAAAAAATGAAATCGACCACACCATGAAGAAGCTTTTCGGTACAAAACAAAGTCTTAAAATGAGTAGACAAGTTCCTTAACATACGAAATATTGTTTTGTAGAAAACTTGGCGATGAGTGGGAAGTTCAAACCCATTATGTACAGACCTGAAATCATTTACTTGCTTAATGTATGAGACAATAAAACTGAATCACTAAATTTTTTGCGACGCAAAATAGAAAAAAATTAGTTGGAGACGATCTAGCTCTTACATTAAATTCTAAACTGATTTGGCTATACTTTTACCGTGCTTTAGTAATTTCCTTCCTCGCATATACAGAGTTAATCATCACCTTGCCTTTGATAAACGAGCTGATGAACTATTCGCAGAAGCACCAAATCCTTATGACAGCAAGCAAGATTGCCTTAAAAACCAAGATAACCTTTTGGAACCGATTAGGCACGTAGGACCCATTCTTCCAAGAGCTTTCGTAGACATCGTAGATAGCGTAGAACTAGAACGTGAGCAGGAAGTGCTCATTGAATTGGATGATTTCGATGATTGTATTGCGGAAAAGGAGAATGCTGATTTCTCAACGGACTGATGGTCAAGCTACTTGTTTTTGTGATAAAAAAACTTCAAATTATTGAGGTTAGGCTATTTATAACTTAAAAGATGTTTTATTAAATGCAAAAGCGACATATCACTTGCTACATCATAAATTTATGAAATTAAGTAAATTGTATAGAACATTGCTTGATTTTTTGTTACAACTTTCCTTTATCAATTTCAGCAATAATTACAAAAAATATTTTCGAAAACATGACGTCATCACTTTTTTGCTCCCATTTGTGCAGTCCGTGAAAATCTTCATATCATCTTATCTATAACACCAGCACAAACTGAGGGACGTTTTTGTGAATATTTACTAACACATGACGTTATCAATATGATATCATAAGTTTTTCACCTTCATAATACGTTAAAAGTTTCTAATTTTGAAAAAAACGTGAATAATGGAAGCAAATATTGTTATTGAAATAAACTCAGCCTTGGATGACAAACAAAACGCTGAAATACGATAAATATTCCAAAATGGGTGTCATGTTTTCAGCGTAATTTATTGTATGAAAATGTTGATTAAAGTAAACCAAATTCGTACAGTATCTTCAAATGTGCATGTACTTTCTTCAATAGTAATAACAAAGCTCTACATCAAATATAACAAAAGTTATAGAAGTTGACAACCACTCAAAATGATAATTTTTTACAATTTTGGTAACATTTTTGTTCCTACTGCATTGTGACGTCATAATTGTGTGACGTCATAAACACATCTGAAGGTTGCCCATGTCCCACTTGTTGAGTGACCAAAGTTTGGAAATTCAGGTCCAATCATACGAAAAGTAAGAATGAATAAAGTAAAAGTCAACAATGCTATAAAATTTAGCCAACGTTTGCGGAAATGACGTCATTATGACGTATATCAGCAGAAAAGGTGGGGCGGGGACAACTCTAACCGGAAACTTCAGACTATACTGAGCATCGCTGTATATGTAAAAAAGATATTTTTCCGGGGCCCGCAAACGCCATTTCTGACTAGGTTTTTTTGGGTGCAACTGAAAAACTTTTCAACAACTCACGGGATCTGCTGACCAGCGTCAGCTTTCAAGTTTTTGCTGCTGTTTGTTCTTAGTTTTACATGAGGGCATTACGTAAGCTACTTGTATGACAAATGTTACGTCATATTGGGGAAGAAAAAATCAGCCGGAGAAATGGAATTCAATGTATAGCGGCCAAGGACAAAATGCTGTGGAGGACTCATTATGTTGTTTTCAGGAACGATGACGAAAAAGCATCAAAATATTTCAAATCATTGAAGAAACAAATCGTGGAGTCACCTGACAACAAAACACAAAAGACGTTTGCTGACGTCATCAATGACGTAAGTGAAAACCCCTCCCTGACGCAAAATTTTGCTTGCACAACGATTCAGAACTTCGCTATAGATCATGAGGCCTCGGGTTCGATGCCTAGTTATCCTGACGAGCTCTAATAAAAAGCAAAAGATTCCTTTTTTTGCTGCAAATCGCTACCAATTTCAAATAAATGAATGTCGCTTCTTTGTTAAAAACACTACTCATGTAAAATGTAGTATTGCAGTAGCCTCCGGCAGGCCTAGCAATTATAAACGTTCCAAAAGCTTACGCAACACCAAAGGCGTAGCTAGGGAGGGCAAGGGACCAGGCCCCCCCCAAATTAAAATGCCGCTAATATTGAAAATGTGACAAAAAAGCCTATTGTTTCTTCCGTTTCAGTTTCTTTCAGCAACTTCGCGTACAAAAGTACACGCGTACAACAGTAATTAACAATAATATTGACAACCAGGAGGCCCGGGCCGCCTCAATTCAATTTTTTCCAACCAATTTAAATGTATAATCCAGATGAAATCAAGATTTTTTGTGCTAAAAGTTGATACTCTAACTTTTTATAAACGTAATGCAATAACCTGGCCGGATTTACCATATGGCACAGAGCGGGGGGCCCGCACTCAGTTGGTTAGACCTTTATTTTAGTTTTCTCCTATATTGGCAGGAAGATGTTGCGAATATCTCCAAACTGCCAGGATTACGCGCAATGTAAATCTGGCCCGGGCAATTACATGGTTGGTAGGCCTAACAATCTATTGTACCATTTTTCAATAACAATTCATCTTCACCTCGCCAGTTTTTACGCGAAAAAATACTTCTAAAAAAATTAGAGAGGGTAAATGCCCATTGAAAAAATTGTTGAACTTGAATTGAGGGGGCCTGGGCCCCCTGGCCGTAGCTGTACTCCTATAACTGTTTATTTTCATGACAAAACAAAATCTTTAAGAAAAATCTTCGATGGATTATTATTTACTGCTAAAGTATTGCTGGAGGCAATATACTTACATTACCCTACCTGGACCAAATCACTTACAAAATTTAACACCGAAATGTAAAATTTTAAACATGTTTGGGACTTAAACTGTAAGTAAAAAGAAGATTAAACAATTTAATTTTTTCAATTGCTGGCTTTCAAGTCTTAAAAACTAGTTCTTACAAATGGCTCTGAACACGTGCGGAATGTATTCCATAGTAGTGTTGATATAACCAAGGTATTGAAATAGCTTTTTTCCAAAAAATCGCCCAGCGGCTGGGGGCTTCTCCCTCAGACCCATATAGCCTCCGGCAACTGGGTACTACCACCCAGACCACGTGATACGTTTGAGTTACAGACTACCCCCCAAACTGTGATACGTTTGAATTACACTAGTTTACTCGACACCTCTCCAGATTTAGACATTTTTACTTTTGGTTTAAGACCTTACTCTTCAGCAAAATTCTGGTTAAGTACCAAACCAGGCTCCGGCTTCTGTTCTTCGATTCTACAATATCTTTACCCAAAAAAACTTCTCTTTCGAAAATTTCTGATGACATCATTGCATGTGATTTGTGGTTTGCCCACCCCCACTCAAAAATCTTGGCTACTTCTGTGCACAATACACAATTACACATACGCAGTAAACTAAACAGTAAACATCATCTCTTATCACTAGGTTCAGTCACTCTCGTGAGACACAGTTCGATTGCATCTTTATCGCCTTGCCACAAGACAACGACAGTAGCGCTTTTTTGAGCGAAACTGCACCCGCTTATGAGCTACCATTCTCCAAATTTTATTGTTTAAAAACACCTAGCAAAGAAATATCCAAGAAGCGCGTTATTCAATCACGTAAAATGCGACCAGAGTGAGGGTTGAAACTAGATTTTATGGTCCGAATCAATCGCATTAAGAGCGATGCTATCTTCTCTAGGCAGTATAGCTCGTAATTGCTGAAATGTGATCACTGATCAGTCATTAGAGCAGTGGTTTCCAGACTGTGGTACGCGTACCACCAGTAGTACGCGAGAGTCTTTCAGGTGGTACGCGACTAACTTCAGCATACTTTTAATTTGCGAAAACTTTCAATGTTTAAAACTTTCGAACACTTTTAAAACTTTCAGATTGAGTAATTTGCAAATGTGCATTTTAGTTACCTTTAATTGGAAGTATCGCAGGCTTATGACGTAGCACTTATCTTGTTCAACATAATTAAACGCCAATTATCAGCTGGTTTAAGATGTATGTAGTAATGAGCTGATGGCAGCATTTTAGTAGTGCGTAGGTGATGATCTCAGTTTCAACCACACCTGTCTTCTCTGCTTCATGGAGATTTGCTGGCTCTCTCGAGGGAATGCAACAAGGCACCTGTTTGAACTTCGAGATGAACTTCTGCAATTCTTCAAGAAGAAAAATTACGATTTTTATACAAGACTCGTATCAATCGGACATTTTCGAAATTTTGAACAATTTTAACATGTCGTTTCAAGGACCCAATCTGTAACAGAGTTCATTTCGAACCTGAGAGCACTCATTCGTAAGCTGGACCTCTGGGCAGAGAATGCCAGCAATCAAAACTATGGAATGTTCAATTGCCTCACTTCCGTTCAGAAAAATTCTGATTGTGGTATTTCTGAAGAAATTATTGGTCATCTTTTTTTACTAAAGACAGAGCTATTGAATTGCTTTCCTGATGTTGCTTATTATGCTTACTCCATCAACCCATTCTCTATTGATCCGGTTGATGTGCCTGTAGAGACCGGGGAACAAGAAGAACTAATAGGCATTCAAACTGATGAGACAGCAAAAATAAAACATAAGAAATGCTTTTCTATCAATTTCTGGTTGAGTACGGCATCATCGTTCCCAAATCTAGCACGTCACGCCGTTTCCTGTCTATTGACTGTTCCATCTACCTGGGAGTGCGAACAGGGGTTTTCGGCTTTGATGACTACCAAATCGAAACGCCGAAATCGTCTTGGAGGGCCTGAACATGACTTTCGATGCACTGTCAGCTAAGCTATTCCTCACCTTGACCAGTTGGTGGAGAAAAAACAACTACATCCCTCGCATTAAAACTATATTCTGTGTTTTGTTTAGTTCATGGTTTTATGTCTTCCTGGAATGATATTTGTTTAACTTTTATACAGCTACATGCAAATTTTTATTACCTATTGATGTATGTTTATAGTTTGAGGTGTTCTAGTCAGATGTAGCTTAGGTGGTCCACAAACACTGTACAAAAGCTCAAAATAATACGCGAGAAAAAAAAGTTGGGGAATTACTGCACTAGAGCTTAACGTTGGTTTGAACTTTTGAGTAAAAATGAGCGTAGTGTTTCTTTGAACTTGTTTTCATAAAAAACATTGGTTCATATTTTTAATATTTTTTTAACAGTATCTTTGGGACGTCAAATCAGGGAAACGATTGGAAGATAAATTTAAAAGATCACAGCAGGAGCAGTGGTGTTTCAAGCTTAAACCACATTATTCTGTAAGTAAAATTACTACTTTAAATTGGAATAGGCTTCGCAGGTTAATTATGTCGCGTATCGCCCATTTCCAGTACTATGCCTTGTTTCGAACTTTCGAGTTCAAACGGGAATCTTCAATTCGTAATTATCGATTTTCCCTGAGAGTTGCGGGGCAGAAAATAAAGTCTACGCCGCCACATGTTACGATCTTCCATTACTCTCCTTTTTGCGCTTGGGACAGGCAATACTTCATATTTTTGATGCAACTGTTAAGCCATCTTGTTTTTATGGTTGTCATTTGTCATGCAGACCTTTCTCACAGTATAACAAAGCCTTGTTTTCTACCGTGTTACATTTAGCGCAGTTACATGCAATCGATTCAAAAGTTAAATCGATTTTATCTTTTGTTTCTTTATTATAGCGAAAAAGAGCGAAAAAAAGTATCGCAAAATAAAGAAACAAAAAGATAAATCGATACAACCTTTGAATCGATTGCATGTATCTGCGCTAATTGTTGGCTGATGTACGCAACCAAGAGTTGTAAACGGGCCGAAAAGTACAGGCCCGAACCCGAAATGTGGTTTCACCTCAAAACCAGGCCCGAAAACGCCCAAAGTTATGTTATGTCTTAAAAAGTTGTATGGTTTACTTGCTTGAATGCGGTTTAAATAGAACTATTCTTACTGCTGATCAATTGCGACGTAATAATATTAATTGTGTAATAATAATAGTATGATGCTTAAATAAAGTCGTCATTCACATTTGCAAAGTTATGTTTTTTTGGCATCTAAGAGGCGAAAACACTACAAGCAAGTAAGTATGTTAAGCCCGACATTTTGTCAATCACAAGCCCGAACCCGACCTGAAAAGCCTCGTCCGACTAGCAAGTCTGATACAACCAACCCAAGTCAGATTAATTTATCAAAGAAACTAGATACGGGATCATTTCTGTATGATCTACTGTACGCAGCTAAGTTATGATGATGCAACTTTGGTTGGTTGCTCAAATCAGAATATATGCCACCTGAGCCGCTATTAGAACCATCAATGCATCAGTTCATAAATAGAACCACGATGAGATTAGATCACTTCATGAATGTTTATTTCAGGATATCTCGTATCAACCCCCTGTCCAGATTGAGAAAGAATATGTTGCACCGGAGAGTAAATGTGTCGCGCCAGTTAGCGATTATTCTACCAAAGTAGCTGCCACCAATTGTGACGCCGAATGAAGAATCGCTCGTGTACAAAATATTGATTTGCATTTTATGAACTTGCAGATGATGTAGCGTTTAAGAATCGGACGCAAACTCGCCAGTGTAAAGGTTCGATTCCCTGCCGTTTCAAATTCTGCAAGTGCGTGTAAATACTTGCGTTATCATTATGTTCGCGTTGTTCCTTAAAAAATATTTGGATTTTATGATTAAATTTTTGCACTTTCTAGTACACAGTGAGTGTTGGTAGTTCAATGGCTTAGTATCACTCATGGTAATAAATTGACTTTTTCAAATTATCCAAGACTTAATAAAATATGGGATTATATTCATATTTTTGATCGTTCATTGATATGATTATTTTGTGCATTGATCCAAACCTAACTTACCTTTGATCTCAGATCAAACATCGGCCATCTCGAATCCAAGCATCAATAGAAATGCAAGAATTGTACTATTCCTTAGTTATGAGAAAAAAGATAAACATTCCTTTGATAAAGCAATGCAACTTCTTAACGAAAACTTGATGCTTCAATGCAACAGTCCGTTTGAAAGACAATTACGTATTTCGTCAGATGATACAAAAGAAAAACGCATAGGCGTAGCCAGGATTTTTGATTGGGGGGGCCCAAACCACAAACTTCATACAATGACGTCGTCAGAAATTTCCAAAAGAGGAACATTTTTTATGGGGCCAAGATATCGTAGAATGGAAGATCAGACGCCGTGGCCTGATTTGGCACTTAAGCAGGATTTTGCTAAGGGGAGAAGTGCAATCAATACTTAAAAAATGAACATGTTTTAACTTGAGAGACATGTTGAGTAAATTAGTGTAAATCAAAAGTATCACAGACGGGGGTCAGGGGGCGGAACTCCCAGTCACTAAGCGAATTTTTGTAACTTTTTGGAAAAAAAGCTATTTTAATGCCATTGAATCATGTTCTGCAAGTGTTCAGACTTCAGAGCCATTAAAAAGAGCTAGATTTTTAACATTTGAGAGCCAATCTGAAAAAATTGAATTTATAATTCTCCTTTTATTTGCAACATAAGTCTAAAGCACGTTTTAAATCCTGCATTTTGGTTTAAATTTAGTAAGTGATTTGACCCAGGTAGGTTAGGGACAGTAGCGTACGCAGGATTTTCGAAAAGGGGCAGGCGCGTAGCCAGGAATTTGGAAAGAGAGATAAAGACCAAAGCAAAAAAAAAGTCCTCACTCAGATTTGGTCCGTTTTTCGGTCAGAGTTAGGTGAAGACCAAAAAAAAGCAAAGGGTCTTCACTCAGATTCAGTCCGTTTTTCTGCCCAAATTCCAAAAGGAGGGGCCATGGCTCAATTTTGCCAACACAATTTACTGGCGACCCAAAGGGGGGATCTGGCTCAAAAGCACCTCCCCTAAATACGAAACTGTGAGTGACTTGATTTGTAGGCTATGACACCAAGCTGGAAACTGCGATTTTGGTTGGACTCAGAAGGAGCAGCTACGAGATCAAGTAATCGATCAATGCGCTTCTCGAGAATTGCGTGCTGTTTTTAGAAAATCCAAACCTGAAACTTTCGGATGTTCTTTCTACTGCTAGAGCTTTCGAAGTCACAAAAGAACAGCTTGTGGCGATGAACCGCCCTAGACAGTCTAATTGTTCGCGTCAGAGTGAAGTCAATGCAACGCACAAGAAAATTGATAAAAGTAGACGATCTTCATGCTACGCTTGCGACAAACTTGGGCATTTTCAGCAAGATGAGCAATGTCCTACAAAAAGAAAACGATGCATGCCATGTGGGAAAATTGGACATTTTAAAGCGCAATGCCGGAGCAATTCCGGTAACTTTTTTCAAACAAAAAACGACTACAATTCTTCTCAACCAAATGTAAACTGTTTAGAGGATGATGGGTTGTCAGTGGATAGGCTCTCTAGGCTAACTGCTCATCCAGACGTGGATATTTTTACTGTTGAGTCACCTGTAAGAGGTATTTACCGTATGTCTCTTGATATTGGTAGCGTGCGTGTACCTAATGTCGTTATCGATTCAGGTGCTGTAACTATTGTGATCGCTAAAATTACATAGGATCGATTGCAAGAGCAAAAAGCAGAAGCTAATTCCCGCTCTTCCACAATAAAATATGTTCGTTTGCTTGTGGCAGTGACAAACCGCTTCCCCATTGGGAACATTTTCTGCTCGTGTAGTATGTAGCGAAACTACCAAATCGTGCATTGCTGATTTTGTTATTGTTAATGGGAATGGAGTAAACCTCTTGGGAAAGTGATCGGTCGAAAAACTGGGAGTTTTGCATGTGGCCCAGGGATGATAAACTTGGTTGAAAATGATGTAGTTGCGCGACACAAGCCACTTTTTACTGGGTTAGGAGTTTTAAAAGCTTTAAGAAAAAATTGCATATCGATGACTCTGTCAAACTTGTTGTTCTGTCATCGACACGCATTCCGTTTCCATTAAGGGAAAAAGTTGATTGTAAACTGAATGAACTGCTCAATTCTGATATCATTGAAGAGGTGCCTGAGGGATCCACCGAATGGGTGTCCTTGTTGACGGTTGTCCCCAAAAATGATGGGAGTGTATATATTTGTGTCGATATGCGCCAAGCAAATGAGGCCATTATCAGGGAAGACGCCTTAACCCTACTGTGGAAGAATTGCTGCATGAACTGAATGGGAGCACGATATTCCGTAAATTAGATTTAAAGTGGAGCTTCCACCAGATTGTTTTGCTTGAAAGTTGCCGTCATATTACCACATTTTACACTCATCGGGGTTTGTTTCGTTACAAGCAATAAATACAGTTAGCTCGGCGCCAGAAAAATATCACAAAATTGTAGGTAACTTCTTGAAAAGCTACGAGGGCGTGACAAACATTGCAGACGAGGTCATTCTATACGGTGTGGATCAGAAGGAGCACTATATATGCGCCTGCATAAAGTATTGCGGAAATTATTTGACTCTGGTATTACTTTAAATCCGCAAAAGTGCCAATTTTGAATGAGTCATTTAACATTTTTTGGGCACAATTTGAGTTGCCAAGGCGTGTCACCAAGCTAAGAAAAAAATTTGCGCGATTTTAAATGCAAAACCTCCAAAGAACGTGAATGAAGCTAAATTTTTAATGGGGCTCGAGCAATTGTGTCTAGATTTATTGCAGATTTAGCCACCATCGCTCGGCCGATACAAGTCCTTATGAAGAAGAACACACGTTTTGTTTGGGACTGGAAACAAAACGTTGCTTTTGCAAAACTGAAAAAAGCCAATACCCATCCAGATGTATTGGTACACTTCAAAAACGATTGCAAAACTAGAATTGTAGCTGATGCATTTTCTTTGATCCTAGGAGCAGTTCTAACGCAGTTTCAAGTCTTCAAGAATATTTGTGGCATGCGATTTCGTATGCATCTGGCGTGTAACCGACGAGAAAAAGCGTTACAGTCAAACGAAAAAATGAGGCCCTGGTCATTGTATGGGAAGCGATTTAATATATACGATTTTGGAAAAGAATTTGAACTACAAACTGATCACCGACCACTTCAGCATATTTATTGTCGCAAATCAAAACCCTCTGAGTAGAGTGGAAAGATGGGTGCTTCAGCTACAAGCATACAATTTCAAGACCTTCTACAAACCGGGCAGAACATTACTGCTGACACTTTATCTAGACTGAATGCCACAGCATCAGGGGTTGGTCCAAATAGCGAATTTTAGGAAACACAAGTTGTTGTGCAAATGATTGCCGAGGAAAGCACACCCATTGTTTTGTCTACTCAAGAAGTGGAATAAAAGACCAAAAAAGATTCCGAACTAGAAGCAGTGCGAAGATGTTTAAAGACTGGCGACTGGCCTACATGCACTATTCAAAGTTATGTGCATGTAAACGATGAATTATGCACAACTGCATTGCTAGCACTCCGCGGAACAAGTTTAATCATGCCGAAATTGCTCCGCTTCTGGATTCTTAACATAGCACATAAGGGTCATCAAGGAATTGTGAAAACGAAACTGAGCCAAGGTCTGGTGGTCAAAGATGAATATCGAAGTTGAAGATTACTGTAAACGCTGCTATGGCTGTCAAGTTGTGAGTGACTACAGCCGATGGCATGGAGAGTCTGAATCGATTGCGCGCACAGTCGATGGGCCAGCTACCAAATTGAGGTACCATATTGGTCGTAGTTGGCTATTTTAGTCGCCATTATGAAGTCGCCTTTTTAGGTTTCACTACAAGCGAGTGCATCGTCGATTTTATTCCTATCTTCTCGCGACTTGGGGCTACAGTTACATTGAAAACAGATAATGTCCCTCAATTGTTTTCGAGTGAATTTAAAGCATTCATTAATGAGTATGGAGTAGAGCATCGCACCTCCATTCCTTTATGGCTTCAGGGCAATGGAGAGATGGAGCAGCAAAATAGGACGCTCCTTAAAGCACTCAAAATTACACAATTGCAAAGTAAAAGTACAAGGCAGTAGAAATTGGAATTGAGCAAGTTTTAGAAGGCCTACCGCTCCACACCACATATGAGCACTGGTGTGTTCTATTATCTACTGATGTTTGGGAGAGAGATGAGGACAAAACTACCGAGAATAGAAAATGAAACTGCATGCCAAGAGGAAAAAATCTTCAGAGAAATGCGCGAGCGTGGATGGAGTAACAAGCTACAAGGAAAACATTACGCAGATAAAAGGAGAAGAGCGACCAAATGTGGTCTTAAAATTGGAGATCAAATGTAGCCTCCAGAACCGTGTAAAGTAGTAGAGATAGGAAGAGGTCAAGTGACTGTGCGAAACAAGCAAGAGGTAGACGTCACAGGAAGCACGGGACATAGAAAACCCAATCTCAAGCCACTCAAAGATATTTCGGTGAACTCAAATGGTGTTGAAAATGAGAACCCTGAATCTGCTATTGATGCTACTAGATTGCCCCTAACAGAACCGGCCCCAGCAGTTGAATCTACTTGCCACAACGAGATAACTTGAGGGCAACCCAGTGTTCCACTCCAACTTACACAAAATGTGGATATAGATCAATTCGATTTGTTTGATTTGATATCTGTGTACCATAGTTGTGTCATGACGATGTTTGAGAATCTAGCCTTCATAATGGAATGTATTGCGTCATAAGGCTGTCTCTCGGACTAATGCATTTGTTGCTACCTAACTCATTCTGTAAGCGAAATACTGAGAGAGTATAACCATCGTGATTACTATGATTCGACGTTCTGTAAATATAACTGTAAAATATATTTCTTAAACATTACAGGGACTTCCGCCAGTTTCTTTTCACCCATTCTCCCTTTCATATTTCAAAGGTTACCGATAATCCTTTTAAAGCTAATCGTTGCAGTACCAAATAAAAGAAATAAATAAAAAAATTCAATGCAATTTTGTCTGATGAAAGAAAAAACTTGTTAATATCAATTTAATTGTGATCAACCAATGACTGACAAAATATGATCAAAAATTAAATGTGATTTTGTTGGATTAAAAAAATGTTGATTTGAAGTTATCTTGGGTTTGGGTAAAACTGATGTCCGACTAGGTATTTGAATGCAGCTCTATTCACTCGTTACAATTCTAAACTGTGGCACCTTTAACCATTAGGCCATTGCAACACGTGAATGCAATTGACAAAAATCAAGTATTAAAGTTCGTTTAAGAAAAGAGCATTTATTTTGTTTTGGGGCAATATTTTGTTCCCCCAAATTGCTAGCACAATGAAATTTTGCAAACAAATAGTTCTCATTGGGCTCAAAACAATTGCAAAGTTTTATCTGATAAGCTCAAGCCATTTTCCAACATTAAGAACTTCAAAACATCACAAGTTTTGGGCCTGTCTCCCCCAAACCATGTTACCTAACACCGATAAAAATGCAATTGCACAACTTCACATTAGTTATGGACTTATATCTCCAAATTTCAAGTTTCTAGCTTTGGTGGTTTTGGAGTTTTTGTACTTAAAAAGATAGAAAGAAAAACAGAAATAAAAAAAAATTTCGGAATTCAAAAAAAATTAAATGTGAGAGCTGAAACTACATCCCCAGGCGCTTCTAAAATCGAAAATTTTTTCATTCAACAATTAGACTTCTAGCTAAAGCGGTTTGAACCTCCGATCGGCTTTTCAGTTTTTTGGCTGGAAACCCGCATCACGTGACCAATTGTCCCCAAAATTTGCACAAAGATTTTTTTTTATTTTCTCCATTTACGTTCTAAATTTATTCAGCCGATTCTAAGTTATAGCGATTTCGGCCTCTGGTTGCAGAACAACCGTGTATTTTGCACGAAAAAAAACAAACAAAGGAACTTCCGACGCCAAGCGTCGCCGAAGTCCCAACAAAGAAAAACAAAAAGTGTGAAAATTCAAAAAAATAAAATGTAGGAACCGAAACTGCATCCTCAGGCGCTTCTAAATTGAAAAAATTTATTCTCCCTCGGTTAGTTTTTGTGCTAAGCGGTGTGAACCTCCGATTAGGTTTTTAGTTTTTTATCTAGAAAACCTGTATCACGTAACCGATTACCCCTAAAATTTACGCAAAGGTTGCGAATACGCTCCCCATCTAAATTCAGAATTTCAAATTTTTGCATTCAGCCGTTTCGAAGTTATAGCGATTTCGGCCTTTGGTTCCAGAAAAACCGTTAATTTTGCACGGAAAAAACAAAAGCACTTAGAACGCGAAGCGTAGCGGAAATCCTAATTCATCATAACTAGTATGTTTCCGTATATTGCCGAACAAAACATCTCTGTATGACTAAGAATGTCTGCTACTGTACAATAAGTTAACAGAAGAATACTGCTATGAGATATGCTGTAGACTATAGTGCAGCAAAATGAAATTTAGCTAAGTCGAAGCAGCAAACGGCAAATCTGCAGCAAGATTTGAATGCGTGCACAACGTTTGGTTCGCTTGGACTTTTATATGCGTAAGATAACCCAGAACGTGACATCACAAGCGATATCTGGGGATTTCGCGGCATTATCTGACTTTTAATGAACTTTATTGAAGTTTAAAATAGTGATCCGATTGCTTTGAATGAATTTGTGAAAAATATAGTGGTTGATAGTCAGATCAATAATTTAAATGAGCCACTTTCAAATTTTGTTCAGTAACTTAAATCGCTTCGTGGTTATTCGCGTTTAAAATTTAAATCACCCAAAGTTATCAAAAATAATCGAATAACGTCATTAAAAAAGATCGCATAACAGTTTACAATACAACGTCAAATCGCAGCACTTTTTACTAGTTCCTAAACAGTGTTTCACGCCATTTGAAATAACTTAAAGCGGTCTTTAAAATTCCAGCGACTCACAAGCAAATTTCGTTACATCAATCAAACTTACAGCCATGTATGATTCTCAAACGCTCTTTCACATTGCAATTCAACATACGAGAATAGTGTTTGGTATACCGGTTGTTTCGAAATTAAAGCCTCAACACAAATTTGAAGATGAGAGGTGCTGAGAACTCAGGTACTCGACATGAAAGTGGAAGAAATTTGAAATCAAAATATCTCAGATAAGAAACTTACGCCAATGAACTTCAAACTAAATGAAGAAACTTCATAAGTTTTCATGTAAGCGGTAGAGGGAGGGCCCTAATTTTGAAACACGCTATATAATTATTAAATCCATTATTTAGCACAAAAACTTTCTTACTTAAATTCTTCAAAAACCTTGTGCCATAAGAAAAATTACGCTTTCTCAACGTCACAGGTGACAGTTTTGTGAAAAAACAAAAAACAAAAAAAACTCAGCCATGTAGCTCAAATCTATCAAAGCCATTAAGCTCAACTTACTGTAAGTATGGCATCGCAAGCAATATCTACGGACCTCCGATTTGAATGTTTTGATGTTTCTGTAGATTGTGTTTGAATTTTTTTTCCTGTTTTCGATCATAAATTTTTTGTTTATGACTACTTTTTTGATGCTGTTTTGCGTATTTTGTTTATGATTCTGTTTAGTTATTAAGTTTGCTTCACTTTTTAATATCTACCCATTTCAAAAATTCGATCTATCTAGGTCTAACGGTTCGAAAGTTCAAAAATTTGCTGCTCCGTTTGAGGGGATCTCCATTTTGGTACCACTAAATTTTGTAAAATTTTATCTCTCCTTTATATTGGCCTACACCGAAAATTTAATTTGTCTAGCATGAGTGGTTAAAAAGTTAAAATTTTGGCGGGCCCATTTCGGGGTGAAGCCTCCATTTTGGTACCCTCAAACTTTGGTCAAATTTATCTTTTTTTTACATTTGCTTACTTCAAACACTTCATGTTTCCAGCTTAAAAGATTAAAAACTTTGAATTTTGGAAGGCCTCGTTTAGGGGGAGCTCCCCATCTTTAAAATCCTTTTTTTTGTTAGGTTTGATTTATTTCTATTATCTACCCATTACAAAAATTTGGTACATCTACCTCTTACAGTTTAAAATTCAAAATTTTTGCGGTCTTGTTTTAGGAAACTCTCCATTTTGGTTACCCCAAATTTTGTCAAGTGTTATCTATCTTTTCTTAATATTTACCTACTCTGAAAATTTCGTGTGTCTAGCATGAGCGCAAGGGCGTATTTAGGGGGGGCCATTGGGCGATGGCTCCCTTTGGGTCGCCAGAATTGCGAAATTGCATAGAAAAGTGAGCAAAATTAAGGCATGGCCCCCCCCTTTGCAAGTTGGGCATTAGATTTGACTTCACAAAGAGTATGTTGCGTGCGTTTCTTCCAGGCTTTGGGCGAAAATGGGACGAAATTTGAGTGAAGACTTCTTTTTTTACTAGCTCTTCACCTAATTTTGGGCGAAAAATGGGACGAAATTTGAGTGAGACAATTTAAAATTCAGATCTTTGTTCTTCTCAAATTTTCTGAAGTTTCTGCCCCCCCCCCCCCCCCCCCCCCTTTTCAAAATCCTGCGTACGCTACTGCATGAGCGGTTAAAAAGTTTCAATTTTGGCAGCCCCGTTTGAGGGAGAAACCCAAGTTTGATAGCCCAAAATTTTTTCAAATTTTATCTTTCCCTTATATTTACTTTACTTTGGCATTTCATGTGTCTAACTTTAGAGGTTAAAAAGTTTGAATTTTGGAGGACCCATTTGGGGGAAACCCCGATTGCGGAACATCCATTTTTGTTAGGTTAAAGATATTTTTAATATCTACCCACTCTCAAAAGTTGATCCATCTAGTTGTAGCGGTTTAAAAGTTTGAAATTTTGAAGGAGCCCGGCACACCCGATTTCAGTCGCATACTAGTCCTCCCTGATGTCTTCAATCGCTCAAACTTTGAATACAGTGCGTTTAGCGGTTTAAAAGTAGATAGCCGGAGCAGAAAAAGAAAAAAGAAAAAAAAGAAGAAAATGCTATTCAGGTTAGGGTAAACGAACATAACCACAACAAAAATGGTTGATAGTGAGCTCAAAAATCACAAATCATTTTCCATCAATATCCGTATTTACCGAGATATATCGGTTCAAAATTGTCCACTTTCCGCCCATTTTCGGCCATTAATAATTTCGTCACGTTACCGGGCACTTCCAAACTTGGTTTGCACAATGTAAGTTAGATCCGCCTCTCGCGAACATGAATCTGTCTCATGAAGTTTATTATCTAGCTCTTATAGAACTCTTATTTAACTGAATACAGTTAAAAACATTCGTGCAATGTTGAAAAGTATTCTGCTTACGATTATATTAGCGTCGTTTGTGACGTCACAAGAGCTTAGTAGCGATGAGTTCAAACACGAAGTTCATCTCGACCTCGACGAGACTTTCCTATTCAAGTGGAACTACAATGAGACCCACATCCTCATCGAGGTGAGAGGGGGGCTGAAAATTTAACGTAGCAGGCAGAAAAGCAAGAGAAACTAAGCACAGTGCAGTATTGTGATTACATTAAAGCTGCCCTTTTTTGGGGGAATGATAGAAAGAACTTCATTGAGCAGCAGAAATTCCACACTACAGAGTTCCAGCTTTGCTGGAAAAACGGAAGGTAAGTGGCTATTACCATGTCAGTCAAAAAGTGAGTACTTCATTCTGCAAGCGCCCATAACTGATAAAAGTAACAAATCCCTGGGCATCTCTTACGACTCGTTAACTTTGAAGGAACCACAGTCTCTTGCGGCTTCGCTGTTGTACTTTGAATGAACCACAGTGGATATAATAATTCGTAAATAATAGCTATTGTTAGTTTAGAATCTATATCATGTTCTTGTAAACTGACTTGAGGCTCGCTTGTGTTTATGGTTTTCCGCAAGCGGCTCTTTCTTTGCACAACTTTTCCCTTCCCTGGTCTATATCATGTTCTTGAATCGATTTTTTTGATTTCAAATTGTTGACGATAGAGCTAATTCTATTGGGTGTTGCTGGTGCAAACAAAAATGAGTTTTTAGGGCGTGTGGAGTTAAACAATTTTAAAGGTTAGAGGTGGCTCAATGTTATCGGCCAGGTTTTTCCCAACGTTGACAAAAAAAGTAATTAGTTGTTCGCAGATAATTCGTGGATCACGGGTAACACCATTTAAGGCGTCTAGCTCTGTTAAAATCATTTTCTTTTTGCTTTTAAAATTTGCAATTTCATTTAATATTTTCCATAAATCCGATGAGCTTTTTTTGTTGTCTGCTACCGCTTTTTTCCAGTCGTTTTCTTTGGCTGCTTTGATTGTTCTATTAAAAGTATTGCGATAATTTTTGTAATTTTTGAGCATATTCTCATTGCAATTTTTATGTAGTTTATCGAAACGAATATTTTTGTGTTGTATTGATTTTAACAGCCCCCGTATTAGCCATGAAGTTTTGCATGAAGACGTTTTTCCTGGCGCGAGGCTTTTCCTAGGGGGCATGTTTAACAACTACCTATCTTAAAATACCTAGAAAAGTCTTAAATTGGTCATTCACGTGAATGTTGTTTGTTAAAGTAAGTTGAGACAATTACTTGTTTAGGTCGTATAGAAAGATAGACATAAAATCTGTACGAACACACTTGAGGAATTTGCAATGCTGGAACCGAACCTTCGTCCTTGCGAGTTTGTGTGCGATTTTTTACCGCTGCGTTATTCGCCAGTGTGGATCGAGTTTACCGAATACGCAACCAATTATTTTTAGATACGAGCGCCCACAAGTGGTTGGATTGGCATCGGATTTTCCGAGAACGGCAACATGATCAACGCGGATATGCACGTTGGGTGGGTGAAGGACGGAGAAGCTGCAATCACGGTGAGAGGGTTTTGTAAAATTTTGACAGCAAATTACAACTTGCAGACTAATACGCAATTTTGAGTTGCAATGCTAGTGCCAGGCCGGACACAGTTGATAAGTCTTCACTGCTTTGACATTTTTTACAAAAAGCTAGGCCAGCTGGTTCAAACACTTTTACGCGGCCGCATGCGGCTTTGGAGCAACTTTTACAAAAGCCTCGAAAATTTGATGACAAGTGGGCAACACCACTGAATAGTCCAAGAATCAATGACAACACACGACACTTGTACAATGACTGCACAGTGCATAGTTAGTAATAAACAATGGCACAACCAGAGGAGGAGTAAAATAAGGTGCTAAAACTCTGCTCCGATTCGTTTTTAACAAATATGCAAGCTTTCAAGTTTGTTTTGGACGTGACCAGTAATTGAGTTGGGAAGGTTGCAAAAACTCAACAAATCAATTCTTTCAATTTCTGATACGTAAATTTCGGAAGTTTTGTTTGAATGGCAACCTTATCATTGAAATTCTCAGTAACAAGGCTTTTTGCCAAATCTTAATGTGGCCCTTCATTTTCTCAATCTTGGAGCACCCTGAAGCAGGCAACCACGGAACCACCAACATCGTTACGTGTTTTATTGTGATCTAGAGCGAATATAACCATCAAGGTTTTGCTTTTGATGGTCAACTAGTTTCGTTTGCAATGCAATTTACGGTTACGCCGCTTTCAATAACATACGAGACTCTAAAAAACTTAATAAATTTTTCTACTCAATTGTTAAGGACCGCCATGGAGAACCGCTAAATACGTTCCCACCCCGGGACGATGAAGAGAACCTGGCGCTCATCAGTGGGAGAGAGTGTAATGGAGAGACAGTTATTGTGTTTGTGAGGCAACTGGCCGCCTGCCAGAGAGGACAAGATCGAACAATTTTGGTCAGTATCTAGTTTTGTGTCACAATGTTTAATACAATGTTATCAGACGTTTCAATGACACCATCATTTCGAACCAAACAGTTTGTTGTAAAGAATTAGCTCGGATTCAAAATTAGAACACTCTATGACAGGGCAGCCCAAAGAACATTTCGGGACCCGCATGCAGTAGCGTAGCCAGGGGGAGGGCGGGGGGGCTATAGCCCCCCCCATTAACCTGCCGACCAAAATGCAGAATAGGGAAAATACCACGTTTTTAGCACTTTTAAGATTCTCTTTTGCACTGGATTAGACTAACAAGTGCTTTAAAGCATAGTTTGAAACGTTTATTTAGGGGGGGGGGGGGCTAATGGACTGCCAACCAAAATGCAGAACAAGGAAAATACAACGTTTTTAGCATTTCAAAGACTGAGTGTTTGCACTGGATTAGACTATTTTGAAACGTTTATTTAGGGGGGGGGGGGCTAATGAACTGCCGACCAAATGCACAATTAGGAAAATTCCACGTTTTTAGCCAGTAGCGTAGCCAGGGGCTATAGCCCCCCCCCTCCCCCATTGACTTGTCGATCAAAATGCAGAACAGGAAAAACACTACATTTTTAGCACTTTTGATACTGTTTTATGTACTGGAGTGGACTAAAAAGTGATTTAAACCATCTTTTGAAACAAATGTTCAGAGAGGGGGGCTAATTTGTCAAAAATAAAACCAGCAAATAAATGAAAACTTTGATAAATGGTAAGAAATAATCAATCAAATTTGATCGCAAGTGTAAAAACGCTGAACATAGGTGTCATCAACAAATATACTACAAACTAAGGAATAGGGGGGGGGCCTATTCAATATTTGTTAATTACCAATCATTTCTCTCAAATCTCTTTTCATTAGCCCCTTCCCCAATTATTTTTCTCTTATAAACTGTATGCGAAATAGATTACTCCGTCTGAATTTTGTTGAACTATTCGATTTTGTAATTTACCAGCATCTAAACACGAGAACTAACATTTTACCATTAGCCACCTCCCAAATAGCCCATTTATGCCACCGGTTTAATCAAGTTTGCACTGCCAATTTCTAAGCCACGTTTTAAAATCATTACTTTTTAATCAAAATAGCTCTAAAATGAAGTTATTTTTGAAAAAAAATGCAAAATTTTCGAGCGCTGGGGGCTCCGCCCCCAGACCCCCCAAACAGCCCCCCCCCATTGCGAATTTCTGGCTACGCGCCTGCCCGCATGGCAAGTTTTTTTGGCTCACGACTGGTCTCGAGATTTTCAAACGCTGATGGTGGGGACGTTTGTTCATTTATTTTATTTATTTTTCACGTCGAAGACATAAGAAAGGCGCAAAAAATACATTGAGCGCTGTAGCTTGAGATGAGAAAACATAAAAATTTAAACTACTGTAAATACCAAAACTATTTAAAGTAACATGACCACATGCATGCACAACCTTGCAAATGAAAGTAAAATTAAGGTGACACAGTACCGAAAAAGTCGTCAGAAAAATTTTGACCAGTAGGCCTACCGTAGCATTTTCAATTCAAAATACGCAATTTATGCATTTAAAACCGATGCCTTGAAATTTTGGTCATAAGTAATCAAGGTTTTTGGAAAATAACAAAAACTTACGGTACTAGCCCGAGTAAGTTGTTTAATCTATAAAATTACAAATACATTATATACATTATGCACACGAATGCTTAATATGAAGCAGCGATTTGCTTTGCAGTGATGATCAGCTTATGATAAGAATGCTATCTATATAGATATAGGGTTACAAAAATTTGTTTCTATAGTTTTGTTATATTTTGAACTAAGTTAGGTTGAATGTTTGGAAAAAAGAATGAACCGTTTTACTCTTTTTGGCATTTGTTGGTAACTGATTCCATACCTTAGGGTCCGAAAATTTCGTGGATTGTTTGCTTACCGTGAAGGTGCAGGAGACGGAAATAATTTGTGAATTGCTTCTTGTTACCACATTTTTGTTCCAAAAATTAAGAAAAAGTTACAAAATATATTTGGAAGAGAATTTTTGTGGTAACGGTACATAAATAAAGCACTATTTTTAATTAAACACTGATCTGCAGTAAGAAATTTAGTGCTATTGAAGGTTGCTAAGGCTTTAAGTTTTTTCTTTTTTTTTTTGAAGGAGATATGACGATCAAACATTTTATTGAACTTGTTACAGCCTTTTTGAATTTTATTTGCAACAACTTTGCAACCATGAAACCAAGTGGCTAAGCAATAGTTAATTTGGTTATATATCATGGAATAATATAAAATGTGTAAATGTTCATTAATTAAATAAGATCGAAGTTTTTTTATGGCACCCTAACCAGCTCGAATTTTCATTATAGGTTATAGCTAAAAAGATAATTTCAGAAACCCTTTCTAGGTTTTCCATATGGACGCTTAATGATAAGTTAGATGGTGAAGGTTTTAAAGGTGGTGTTCGGAACATAACGTACTTAGCCTTTGTAAAGTTTTTGGATAGTTTGTTTGCACCAAGTCAATTGTAAATGTGTTTAGATATTCGTTTGCGCGTTGATACATGATAGTTAGATTGTAGTTTGGTATAAATAAGCTTGTGTCATGGGCAAACATTATTGCAGAAAAATGATTTTAACACTTATAAAAATCGTTAACATACAACAAAAATATTAAGGGTCCAAGAATTGATCCCATGGGAACACTTTTTGCTATTGTTTGAACCTTAGTAGAAAATACATCATTTATCTGTACCTGTTGTTTTCTGTTGTTTAGATAACTTTTAAATCATTTAAGGTGGATGCCTCTGACACCATAACGATGGAGTTTTGAAATTAAAATAGAATGGTCAATGGTGACAAAACCTTTGACAAGTCAAGACAGATTCACAGAATTATTTGTTTCGAATTAAAAGAAGAGGGTATTTTGCTTGTTAGTAGTGTACATGCATGGATCGTGGAACGTGACTTTCTAAAACCGAATTGGCAATTTGAGAAGATATTCATTCTGCTGCAAAAAAAATCTAAAAGCTTGTGAACAATTTTTTCCAAGATTTTTGAAAACACAGGAACTATGCTTATTGGACGATAATTTTCAGCTAGTTTGGGATTTCCTGTTTTGAAGATGGGTATGACTTTAGCTTTTTTGTAAAAATCATTACCAATAAAGTTAATCGGTAATGATTTTTACAAAAAAGCCGGAATCCCGTCTGTACCGGGACTGGACTTAGCCTGAAGGCTAGAAATAATTGTTTTTATTTCTTGTTGGGTAGTTGGGTAAAGATAAAAAGATTTAGACAAATTCGGGCCAAGAGACTTGAAGGATTGGTGTTATTGCTTGAAATCTTTTTAACAAGATTTTCTGCTACAGTTGAAAAACAGTTATTGAAGTGATTGGCAATTGCAACAGGCTCAGTCAGATCTCTTCCTTTAGCTGTGATTATCTTGTAGCCTGACCGTTTTTGTTGTTTTTCTTTGCAAAGCAGCAAGTTTATGCTAAGTAATGTTTTCTTAACGTCGTTTTTATGTTTCGTAGATAAGTTTTTGAAGTAAATTAGTTTCTCAATTGCTACTTTACGAAAATACGAATTTCTTGGTCTTCACCAAAATTTCCTCTGAAAATTGCATCAAATCTCACTGAAAAGCGATTTTTCCGCCCAAAAAGTTCTTCGAATTCGGTGCAGCACTGATTTCGGTGCTCAAGCTCAAAAAATGTAATGCGGCCCGCTCCTCAAAGACTTTGGGCACTTCTGATCTATGACATCAATATCGACCATTTCAATAATCGGCGATGACGTCACAAAACCAAGACGTAATACTCGCAGCAAAGACTTCAAAATTACGTTCAAAACCAATTCGCTTGCCATGTTCCTAGCTTTCAAGTTTTAGAATATTAATCGGCGGGCTAGCGAAACTCATGAATTGCCCTATCCCAGCTGTGAAACTGAAAGATTATTGCATTACTGTTTTTTGTAGGCTGACACTGCGAGAATTATTTACGCTTTCGGCGAAACAGATCCGATCGGAAATGATATAACAGTTAGCGATTATCACGGAATAAAGCGAGGTAATATATTTTAGCAATAAAGGAAAATTATTTTCCAACCCTTAAATCTAAGAAGATTAAGTTCAATCAAAAAATTTTATTGAATTTTAGGCACCGCCAGCTTGTATTTGTTTCAAGAAGAGGAGGATGCAATAAATGCAGCACAGGAGGATGCAGCAGAGGAGGAGCATCTGTTCTTCGATATAAGGTCGTCCGACGAGCTGATACCGAAAAAATCGGATTATCATCAATGCATGATTTTCGAGCTGCCGCAATTGAATGAAAAGCATCACATCGTCCGGGTAATCGTAAAAGCTCAAGATTTAAAAACCTGACTTGGCTTGCAGCGGAATAAGTGGCGTTTTAAGACAGCAAGACCACTCGTTCGACTGTGGTATGTGTTGAAGGCATTAATGTGCACGAGTAACTCGAATTTGTTCGGCTGAGAGACAAATAATTCACAAGTTGAAAACTTATAGCTCCGAAAAGCTCAGTTTGTGTTGTGAGTGGCGATGAATGAATTGAACCGTCGTTTAGACGTAGGACAGTTACCGGTAGGCACAGGGTTTGTTTCTTAGCAAAATTTGTAGTGCAGTTTATATAGCAAATAACTATAGCCTACCCAACTCTAAACATATTCTAGCTCTACCAAGTCATTTTTTCATTAGATAAGCTACCAAAACCAGGAATCAGCAACTTAGAAGGGGCATTCAAGTCAAAACTAACAATTTTCCTCTTACTGCAGGGTTTGTGTTGCCATTTGTCAGTACTATGACACAAGATTAACTTTTGGAAAACTGTCTAACATTTGCTGAAAAGCAGCTAATTTTACAGTTCTAAACCTTTACTTTGTTTTACAATAACTCTGTCTTAAAACATATATTGAGCATCACGAAAATGCAGGAAATTTTATAAAATTTTGTTTATAGTTGGCAACCCTGGCAAAATTTCAAAAGGGAAAAAGCCTTCCTAAGCTGTTATGTCTCAGGAACGGAAGATTGCAGAAAGCTCAAGTTTGGTGAAGTTAGTTTTCACAGGCTTGTCCATGAGAAATGTCCCATGGGATGGGATACTGTAGGATGGGACAGCACGCATTACATTTCCCATGAATGATAATGAATGCCAGAATGATAATGAATTGTGAACTCTTCTGAATTTTAAGTTAACAAAGTCAATAAATTTTGTCGTTTTGTATCTCTCTTTGTACGTGTAGTCCTATCTAGTTCACATTATACTTAAATTTTCATAAATTTATTAACTTTTATTGAATTGTATTTTGATGGGAATCCCATGGAATGGGATGGGACAGAAAAATATGTCCCATGAACAAGCTTGAGTCTTCACATCTGTCAATTTTTTTTGAGAGAAACTTGAGTGAAAAACCTTCGACCCGAATGCCCTTTTAAGTACTTGTGTCTGTTTAATTGCTAAACGTTGAAGCAGGGAAGCAGTGAATACCTTGGTGCAGGATGTTTCTATATATCCCTGTCTTGGTGGCCCGAAAGCAACTAATATCCTTATAAACTTACTGCCAATTCGTATATTTTTGTTGCAACTTCTACTTTCGAAGCTTTAGACATTTTTTATTGCAATTTCCTCAGGTCAACCGAGAACGTAACTAAAGCAAACTATTTTCCTTTGAAGTGTCAGAACTTATTTAGTGCGTCGCAAATTCTCTTTGAAATATGTTGATACCTACCACATTGTTCAAGAAAGTTAGAAAATCGCTAGTAAAACTAATGTTTACGAACGGTTTCGCCCTGAATTTAGTGTGACGAATAATTCTTTGATGTGTGATTTGTAATAATGCCTTTAACCAGAGGTGGGCGTTACGCAAAATAGTTCGCAAGTTTCGCAAATTGCGCAAGTTGCGCAATTGCGCAATTTGCGTTGCGCACTATGCCTTTTTTTTCAGCTCTTGCGCAATTTGCGTTGCGCTCTATGCCTGTTTTTTCAGCGCTTGCGCAATTTGCGTTGCGCTCTATGCCTTTTTTTTCAGCGCTTGCGCAATTTGCGTTAGCGAATTGGTAAATCTAATATTTGTTGCGCTTTAACTGTGAATTTTTTTCCAAGATGTGCAATCACAAAATAATTTTTAAATGTTGATCTGCATGTCCCTGTCAAAAAATAGATAAATTTTGATTTTACAGACTTAAAGCATGATCACAAGCTGATTGCTGATAGAAAGATTTATTTTTCTTGTTTTATTTTCTTCTGCGTTATCTACTTTTTTTCATGTTTTGTTTACTCGGCGCTATCAGCTTTTAAACCTCTAAATGTGCTGTTTTTGAAGTTTGAGCGATTGAATATATCAAGGAGGACTTGTGTGTGACAGAAATCAAGGGTGCCAATTGGGACAGAGTTGTAAGTCGAGCTGGGCTTTTCGGGTCGGGTTCGGGCCTAAAGTTGACAAAATTTTCGGGCTTATTTCGGGCCTGAAACGTACTTTTTGTCTTAAGTGCACAAAAATATAATTAAAATAACCTTGCAAAATTGCTAGATTTTTCAGACCTAACCTAACTTTCGGGCTTTTTCGGGCATGATTTGGGCTTCAAAATAGCTTTCAGGTTCGGGCCGGGTTCGGGCTTATATTTTCGGGTTCGGGCCTGAACTATTCGGCCCGTTTACAACTCTGGGTTGGGAGATCCCCCTCAGCCGGATTTTCCAAAATTTCGAACTTTTAAACCGTTAGAGCTAGATGAATTAGATTTTTTAAATGGGTAAAAATCAAAAATAAACTAAACGTAACAAAACTTGGGGGTGCCACAATTGGGGTTTGCCCCAAACGGGCTCTCCAAAATTCAAACTTTTTAACCACTCACGCTGGACTCATGAAATTTTCAAGGTGGGCAAATATAAAAAAACGTTTTCCCAAACGGGGCTCTCCAAAACTCAAACTTTTTAACCTTTTAAAATGGATACATGAAATGGTGGTCCACAAATTTTCAACTTTCCTATTTGAAGCAACGTTTGCATTTCTGCACCATCAGCTTCTTTCGAAAGGTGCTTCTGCAGTGCAGACTCGACTGTGAGCGAATTCAGAATGCAACTAAGTGGTGAACATTTAAAAGCACTCAATGTCTTGCACTGCAATAAAGCGCTGCTTTAATTAACCAGTCGTTTTACAAATTTTTTCTGAATATCGGTGGTGGTTGACTGGTTGTTCACTTTTTCAGCAAATTAAGTTAATTTAAGCCAGATTAGGATTCGGTTCTAGCTATTCGGAATAATTCTGAAATAGCCAAGTATTCTGAAATGCCCATCCCTAGTGGTAGTACGTGTGCTTTAGATAAGCTATATTCCAAGGCTGTCCAACCCGTAGCCCGCGGACCAGATTTGGCCCGCGAAGCTATTTTGTGTGGTCCGCAAGGTCTTTTTGCGCGTTTGATTTCCTCATGGAAAGGTTTACCATTTTCTGGCAAATAAAAAGGTCTAACGTTGGTCTTAGCCATCAATGCGGCTAAAAAAAGGCCTGAGTTTCTTGGTAAAAACTCTTGGTAAAAATGCATGAGGCCCGCAATAACTTTTCTCCAGCAATTGCGGCCCGTACCAGCAAAAAGGTTGGGCAGGCCTGCTATATGCTGTATACGGCTGAAAGACAAAGAGTAATGTATTAAAATTATATCAGGGATCGAAATTAACTTTTTTGACAACTTGGCCGTCGGGCAAATGTTATCAAATGTCTATTTGCCCAAGAAAATTTCAACTTGCCCCAAAAAAAAAGTACTCTAAGTTTTGAGGTTAGCTTGGAAAAAAAGCACTGAATTTGCAAAATACGCGTAGTTTCGAGAATCAAGTTTTTGTGTGCGATCGTTAAGATAAAGCGATGCAAACAGTAACTTTTCCAATCATGCATCAGCAGAAATTGATTGTTTGATTGTAAATATTTCATTTAATATTTAACGATCATAATTATTAATTACCGTTGTGGTTTGTTGCAAACGTATTTTTATTAGCGAATATTTTGGAAACTACACCAGCTAGAAAGCTAAAAGATCTTCAAAATAATCATAACAAAAAAATTGCAAAAATCTTGACGTTATCTTCATGCAGCGCAGGGCAATACTTGTGGTATCTGAAACAGCTGTTAGCGTGGCAAGCGCCGGAAAACTTTTCTAGAAAAAAAAACGGAACATTTTGTGCCAAACAGCTGCGAAACGCGTCCAAGAATCGAAAAATCTGCGTGCGATTAAGACGTGTTAATTGCGATAAACAATGTACGTACTATTAGACAATGCATTAATTGTGATAGTTACAAAGTGATTACTAAAATAAAGCAAGAAACAGCTTTCTCTACGTACAAATTTTACTTTATTGCAACAAAACCGAGTAAATTGCGTCTTTAACTAATCTTGTTTGAAGTTGTCTAATACGCTGTATTTTGTTAAGTTGCCACCGGGGGCTGAAAACTAACTTGCCCGCAGCGATTTCAGCTTGCCTCGGGCAAGCGGGCACGCGTTAATTTTGAACCCTGCATTAGTTTAAGCTACCTCACTTAATAAGTACGAAATACTTTTTGTTTTTTGTACTGTAATTAGTAGCCGAAAACTTGGCCTCTACAGTAGAAGAAAGATTAGATGAAAGGGTCGGAAGAGCAAACAAAAAAATCACCAAAGATTGCTTTCCTGCCTACAAGAAAGATGCGTGGTTGCAAAAATTCAAAAGATTCAACACTGCTATTCCTAGTTCGGCCACCGTCGAGAGATTATTTGCTATTGGTTCTGATATTTTGCGATCGAAACGATCGTCTATAACGAAAGAAAATTTTGAAAAGTTTGTTTCGCTGCATGAGAATGAAAAGTGTCTAAAAAAGTCAACGCATTATTTCTGAATGTAAGTGAGTGGAGCTTTTTTTGTTTTGGTGTTTATTTATTTTTATTGCTGTTTATTTTTATTATTTTTTTTTGTTTTAGAGTTTAATTGTTTTTTTCAACAATAAAAATAATTCTTTTTTCGGTCTTAGATATGTGCCTTTAGTTATAAAAGCTAAACGCAATGCAGTTGGTTTATTCCAGGGCAGCTTAGCTGAAGATGGTACAATGTTGGTACTTTCATATTTTTATACTTAACATCATCGTCTGCAGCGCGCTTTTGAAACTTCGATTATGCAAAAATTTGCACTCAAAAACTTTTTTAAATACCGAAATTTGTGTGCGTTTCTCAAGCAATCAAATCGTAGTTGCACTGAAGGCAGCTATTTTCAATTTTTGGTTGCAGAATTTGTGTTTGCGCTTTAAAACGTTTAGAATTTTCGTTACGGAATTTGCAATTGCGCTTTAAGCTTTTAAGATTTTGGTTGCGAAATTCGCATTTGCGCTTTAAGCTTAAAAATTTTGGTTGCGGAATTTGCGCTTGCGCTTTAAGCTAAAAAAATTTTGGTTGCGGAATTTGCGCTTGCGCTTTGACCTTAAAAAAATTTGGTTGCGGAATTTGCGCTTGCGCTTCGAGCTTAAAAATTTTTGGTTGCGGAATTTGCGCTTGCGCTTTGCACTAGAAAAATTTTGGTTGCGGAATTTGCGCTTGCGCTTTGCGGTGTGTTTTTTAAACGCCCAGCTCTGCCTTTAACCCATGGAATAGCCCCATCTATTTAAATAGTTCTGTCGGGGTCTTTTCAACTCATTCTAAATTCAGAGCTCAGATGTGAAGTTTTGTTCAAGTCGAGAGAAATCTCAAGCTTTTATTGGTACCGGTATGGCCCGTATTCAGTTAAGTTATCAATGGGCGAGAGGTATTATCGTTTAGCTTTCGCTTGTGCAGTATAACTTTTAATAAAAGAGAAGTCAGAAACTAAAACAGTCTGCAACAAGGAGCAGAAATCGCTTCAATATCCATTTCCCCTGTTTAAAGCGAAACTGATTGGCTTCTGCTATTGTTCAGCAGTTGCCGTCCACTTTCCCGGAGTTCCCGCCAGGGCAAAAACCGCGTTTGGGGTCAGGGCCATTTCTCCGGAGTCCAGCCAAAGCAGGAGCCCCTAGGTAGACCTACCTCTGTGGTGACCATCAGTCAGCCACCTTCGCGTCAGGAACGGTCATTAGAGCCATTTGGTATGGCCTGACCGGGAATCGAGCTCAAGCCTACCGTTGTAATATCAGACGCTTTATCCACTCGACAGAAAAATATGGGATGGGACTATGAAATCTAATCCTTAAAGCTAACTTGAACTCTTTGCCTACGCCAGCCGTTCAAAATGTCAACTGCGTCGTCTAATAATCATAGGTCTAAATTAACATTTTGTTTCGTGTTTTTGCAGATCGAAGCGATAATGAACGAAACCTTCAAAGCGCATGTGCATCACATCAAAATCTACGGATGCTCCGGCGACGTGGTATGAGGCCTTGGGATAGTTCTACTGAAAAAATAAGCTCTAGTCTGATTCTTACAGATTTTTTTCAGCTGAGTTGGAATGCAAGACGATAATTGATTTCAAAACAGTTTGTATTTGCTTGTTACCGTAGTGTTGGTCGCAGTGCTTATATTGCAAAGCTAAGGAAAACAAACCAAAAACTGACAAATGATGGCAAACCTCAACGTTTTGCTGCTCAATTAGAAATTCGAGTATTAAAGTCTTCCGATGGTAAGCCTCCAAATCGTATTGTACTTAGGCGCAATAATGTCGAAAAGCATAAAATAAGTTAATAATAAATTACATTTTGCACTGCAGAGTTGAAAGTCGGCCCGGGCTTTTCGGGTCGGGCCTAAACTTGACAAAATTTTTGGGCTTAATTTGGGCCTGAGACGGACTTTTTGTCTTAGATGCACAAAAATATAATCAAAATCACTTGGCAACATTGCTAAATTTTTCAGACCCAACTTAACTTTCGGGCTTTTTCGGGCATGATTTGGGCTTCAAATTAGTTCTCGGGTTTGGGCCGGGTTTAGTCTTATAGTTTCGGGTTTGGGCCTGAACTAGTCGGCCCGTTTACAGCTCTGTTGCACAGGATTTTGTGAAGCCGAACGATGGCTTTTGGCCAGATGCAAAAACATTGCAGTGGTTCAAGACTCAAAAGCCCTGAGAGTACTAAAATATAATCCACATACAAAAACTTTTTGTACTATTAATAAACTATAGACAGTATCCAGAGTCTTATAGGCACAATCAAACCTTTGATTAACAGTCAAAGACGTACTGTTCTGGAATCGACATTCGTCTTTTATTCCTGGTCAGTATAGCTAGGACAGCAGGTATGAACATGAGTGAAGAAATAGCATGCCTTAGACGGCTACTTTTTTAGTTAAGATTTACTTATTTTGGCTGAAATTGACAGCTTGTTGGGTAAAGATTTATGCATGATAAACATAATCCGCAAAGATTTATTCATTAATTGATAAATATTGGTCAAGATATATGTTTTGAAACGGTTCTGTTTGGCAAGTCGCAGCAGATCTTCAATTTTAAGAATTCAGCAATTACCAAAAACTGTTTGGCAAATTGAAACTTTATCGCAAAACTTGGTTATAGAAACTTTATCGATCGAAGCAACATAATTGCACACAAACAAAAACAACATAATTGCAAACAAACAGAAAAGTTCAGTTAAGTACACTCAAAAATTAAAATCAATCCGAATGTGCTAATTTCAAGCTCAGGTGCAGGTAATGACAAAGACCCAATGCTTTTTTACAAATTTATATTGGAATCATGCCTTATTTATAATTACGTTACCACAGGTACTGTACATACCACTTTTTGAAGCAATGAACTTTTTGCCTCTTTTTGAAACGATAAACAAGAAAATTTGCGCCAATGCAAAATCATTTTTTGCTAAAAATAGCAATATGAATAAAAAAGTTCTCAAAGTTTTGCTCCGTTGACCATGAAATTGTTCTTAGTTTGTGCTTAAATATAAAGAAAAGTTTGTTCTCGTATATTCAAGCTGTGAACCGATTTTAACACAAACGTCAGTTTTGGGCGGTTTCGATTTGTAACTACCTTTCTTTGTTCTTTTGTTATGAAAACCGAAGCGCCGCGATCCAAATATGCGCTTTTACGTGCAGAATGTTCGAAAAGCGAGTCTAGACTGTTTTACTGCGTAGTTTTGCCTAATGATGTCATAAATGTATGAATTTGGTTTCATTGTATGGAGATGTAATTGTTCTATCAATGTATCAACTTCCATTAATATATTCCGGCAACTTTGGCTGTAATAACTAACGGTATGCACTCCAAGTTAAAAATTTTTAAAAAAATTTGCAATCAATCTACCATATAGTGACGTCATAATAAACAAAACAAAAATTCATATTATCAGAAGTTTGCCAACACCTTTGTCTTTCATTTGAATCAAAAATCAATTGTCTACTACATCTACAACTACGTTTTTTAAAGTCAAAATCAAGCACACCTTAGCGAAAAAAAATCAACGTCATTTCGCGGGAAATCCCCTATTTTACCCAAAATCACCAGAAATTGGGAGGACACATAAACGATTCAGAAAGTACATTTACTCAGGATGCAAAACTATAAGTAAAAAAAATACGTCTTTCACTTGCTCGTGAACACTTGTTCCGACTAGACTATTCATGTTCAACTGAAAAAATTAACTCTGTTTCCGCTTTATAGCGTTTACACGGCATAATTAAATAGATAAACACATAGTTTGTTTGTCCTATAAACACATAAGAGAGTAGACATAAGGCGAGAGGGAATGGAAACGGGCTATGTTCAAACTTCTAAGTATGAGGCAACTTTTTGTGAAAAGTTTATCAGTACTGTTTAAGAGGAAAATTGAAAAACGAAACAGCTTCAAAAGCTTTTGGACTTGGGGTGAGGCAAAGTCATAGGCATCAAAGTTGAAAGGAGTTGAGCTTTTTTGATTCCTTTCGTTTTTTTGTTTTTTCTTCAGAAACAAGAATATGTTGGCAAAAGCGTTGAGTGCGCCAAATCCGATAGAAAAAGTTTCAAAACCTGCTTTGGATCCGTGATAGGAGGTTGGACTGCCAGCGGAGGTGTAAGATGAGGCCGTAATGTAAAAAATTGATAGATATTTTTGTACATTTTATACCTATGAAGATCTGCGTCTGTCTACTAACTACACCAATACAGAGCGCTCCTTTTGCGATTTCAATGTGCAAATCTTTTGTTAGACAGGATCACCACTGCACAGGGGCACAATCAAGGGGCTTCGTTCACTGAAACATTTTAGTTTCCCTTAATTACTAAAAAAGTAATTCATCACATTAATTCATTATCGCCCACTTCTGTCATTTTGGGCAAATTGTAGACTGAGTTAATAAATTCCTAATTAAAATGCACTCTGTTTTTTTGTAGTATAACCAAATTTTGCTTATAGTCGCCCATCATCCTCCCACAAGAAGCGGGTTTTCCATTCGGTGGTGATGGTGGGAGTCATGTGTCAACCTTGAAATTTGTCAATCTTGAAATTCACTACTCTGATCCTCACATAACAGGTAGATGCAAGATGAATGAAGGCATAGTTAAAAAAACCAAAAACGATCTCCAAAAAAAGCATGCTTCATCACGTTTAATATGCCAACGTGAACTTCAAACAAAACGCATGCCTTGAGATTATTTATTGATTATATTATTGACTGATTATCGAGGGCGATTCAGTTTTTTAAACATTCGTCAAGATTTTTGACTGGTCCATAGCTCCAATTAAGGTTTTAATTTCAAAACCTATTCTGAAGGAAGCAAACTCTACCGGGCGGCGCCAGTACGGAATGAATGGCGAGAACAAAATCAATAAATAGGTCAGGTGTAAAGTCGGGCACAGTTTGCAAAGAAATCAAAAAAATTGGCCATGAAATTTTTCTTCAAGGAAAAAACTGCAAGTTTTGGTCACTTTATCGTGAGTTCTTCAAAGCCAAATACCCGACAATGATATGCTGCATAGTGCATATTAAAATAACTATTATTATTTCATTACATTTACAACCAACCGCACCACGTACGCTGAAAACCCGTAAGCACGACAGGCGTGCCTAAATTTCTGTTAAAACCTATATTACAGTATGTCGTACGCTCACCATCTTAGGCCAGAGTCTTTGAAAGTTGTGCTTCACTCAAGCATGATTTTTGAGCCGAGTAAAACTTCATTCGCCCATATGTCTTTGCAGTTTTCAGGCCCAGCCCTTGGTTTGTTCTAAAAAAAAAAATTTGAACCAAAAGTGAAACAACAATCTAGATTCAAAAAATGCACAAGCGTAGCAGTGGACTGGAAACGTAATAAGCATCTGTTTATATCTTGCAGACATTAGAGACAACACTGGAGTCAGATTCGTTTACACGCCTGATTTGCGAAAGTACGACGCTACAATACTGACTCTTGGTTACATCCACACTGAAAATGACCTCATTTTGCCGCCAAACTTGGACAATTTTGAGCTGCAGGCTCAATGCAGGGCTAGCTGTCTTGAAGGGGTAAGCACAGTTTCTTGTAAGTTGAACTTATCCAACCAGTTTCGTGGTTCTCTTATAATCTATAGCAAATATCTGATTTCCCTAAACAATGCTAAAAAATATCTATTTAAAAAAAACAACTACGTTAATAGTGAATATTTGAATAAATTTGAAGCCGTGCGAATCCAAAAGCTTTTCCTTCAAATTGTATTTACTCAATCATGTATTGCGTATAAAATTTATGTAAAGGCGATAATTAAATCTTGGTTAAACGTCAACGATCCTAGCCCCACAGCTAAACAGTAGAGACAAGTCTCGCACCTTTATCTCCATTTTGTTTATTAGGTCCCGTATTACTTCATTGCAGTATTTTCAATCAATTTATATTTGTTTTAGTTCTCAATTAACTAAATGAATTTGTTTCATACTACCATTTCACGAAAAGTTATATTTCTTTGGTTTGGAGTTATACACTATGCAGCAGCAAATCCATATCGTCATATAAAACTCAGGAGGTGCCACCTTAAAGGCCTTAGACCAGACTCAAGGAGCAGCTAGGCTTTCTGCGAGGCTGTTGAGATTAGCGGGCAAGATGGACGGAGTACCTAGGCCAAGAAATTTTTTGGAGGGCCGGCGATGATTATTGTAGGGAACCGTGGTCGTTGATCGAAGCTTGATGTGAAACAAAGATCGTGAAATTTTGCGAAAAAACAAGCCCAATTTCTGTGAGAACTTTTTTAGTCTTCGTTACTTTAATTCCGCCAAAGTTAAATTGGCTGTTCGCTTGAGAGTGAGAAGTGCTTCTGTTTGTTTTGGATTTGTCCTGGGCTCGCAATTTTTTTCAACGGCTTTGGCCATTGCCCATTTGTATTTTTTCCCACAATTTTGACTTTGATATATTCTAGCATTTGTATGTTTATCCCACAATTTTGACGTTGATATATTCAAGAGTGCAAAGTAGCTTTTTCTTATCTGCCAAAAACTGTTTATAGCATAGAAAATATGAGTGAAGTTGTAATACTTTCTCGCTTTTTTTTTTATTATGATAGCATTTGCTGCTGAAAGCTGTGCAAGTGTGCATTTTTTTAGCACAGTGGTTCTCAACCTGGAGGAATTCCTCCCCAGGGAGGAACTTTGCCATTTCAAGGGAGAAATTTCAAACCTTCAATTTGAAGATAACTAGTGGCATTTGTACTGCGCGCTGCGGCTGTTTACTGCTATAATATTGGCTGGCTTGGATTGCGTTTGTTCTAGTCAAATTGCATTGCGTTGTGTTTGTTCTTCTTTGTTTAAAGCGTAGGCATTGCTGTAGTTTAGTATCTTAAGCAAATTAGGATTGGAAACTCCGCTGCGGGAGCTTGTCCTGGTAAACCTTCCCTACACCACCAATAGGGTGTTGCAGCCGCCCAATAAATTTGAAAATTTTATCGTGGCAACTTCTACCTTAGCTCAAGTTGGGTAGAAGTTCAAATACGTGTTAGAACTCAAATACGTGTTGGTCAAGATTCGTAAAAATTTGTCAGTGTCACAGTGACATCAAAATTTAGGCAATTTCAAAAAAAAATTAGTTTTTTTTATTTAAATGTTTGTGGTCTGTAAGTTGAACCTGTGATCATTTTTGATCATTTCTGCTGTTTTTGGAATTGTTGCTTAGTACATAGCCAACAAGAGAACTTCTTAGATCAAAGTTATCAAAACTTGCATTATAGACCTACTGCCACAAGCATAATTAATACCAAATTATTGCATATTTTTCTAATTTAATGATTAGTTTTATATTTGGTTCTAATTTTAAACTGAAAAGCGCTTATTATTGTTTTTTACCCAATGTCGTTCTTTTTTTATTCTATACAGCTGTGTTTACAAAAAGCATTTTATTGATAAGCTGTCATAATTTGCGTTTCTTTTCTTTGACAGCCAAAGTTTTTCCGTCATTCTCAATCCTGGTTTTCCAATGAGACATCATGCTGTGCAAAAATGTTTTTTCTTCTTTATTTTTCAATCATGTTAAGGCGTTGGTTTGATGACCAAGATTTCATTGCTGAGTTCAATTGTTTTTTTAATTTTTGAGAAATTTTGGAAATACGGCAAAGATCTTTTTGCATGCTTTGTCGATCTCGAAAAAGCATAATATGATTGCCTTTTAACTTTGGAGGGTTCCGCAGGAGAATGGCGTTAATGATCAGTTGTTACATGCCATTAAGGCATTCTGTGGTGCCAACTGGAGTTTCGTAGTTAAGTAAATGGCAAGCAATCAAAGGTTTCCATATAAGCGTTGAACTCCGGCAAGGGTGCGTTTTGTTTCTTCTCTTCATTGTTTACATAAATTGGATCGACAAATGCAACCAAGCTGATGAGTTTGCCACGATAGGAAACTGAAAAATCAGTTGCCTGCTATGTGCTGATGATTTGATTTTTCTTTCACAAAATCTGGCCTTCAGCACACATTAAACAGATTTGCAGCTGCTTATGACACTGCAGGAATAAAAATAGGCACGGCTGAAACTTCATGTTTCCAGAAACCCTAATCAGTGCTTGTTGCAACTGAATGGAGCGACACAGAAACATGTATAGGCTTACAAGTTCAAGTATCTTGGGGTTGCATTCACGAGTGACGGAAGGCAAGACAAAAAACTGGATATTCGAATTGGCAAGGCAATTGCAATAATCAGAACTTTGCACTATTCATTTGTGAGACGAGCATTGTCGAAAAAAAGTAAACCTCTCAATTTTCGAAACAGTCTTTGTCCCTTCTCACCAGCTTCATCTCTGTATGGTATTGAAAATTTGTTGATGACTAAAAGGGTGCGATCGCAAATACAATCGTCCAACATGAGATTTTTCAAAAAAATCAAAGCAGTCACATTATCGACAAGGTGCACATCTCTTGAGATTCAAAAATCTTTAACGCCGCTACTTCTCCAAATTGAACGATCTCAGCTTAGATGGTTGGGCCATGTGAGCAGAAGGCCTCAGGAAAAACTTCCAAACAAGCTTTACTTGCCAAAGCAAATGGGAAAAAAAACAGTTGGACGACGTAGAACTACTGTAAATGAATCAATATTGCATTGAGGATCTTGGGTGGAATTGCTTGGGATTTCACCCAAGCAAAATGATGGGGGTGATGGAAAACCGTGAAGTGTGGTAGCTTTAATCTTGAGCTTTTGCCCCCACAACCCTCACGGGAAAGAGGGCGATGAAGAGAGAGAGAATTTTCCATGAAGTTTTAATGATTTTGTTTGCTTGTCGACTGTTTATTTTGTTAAAGTTGCATTAGTACAAATTTTTCATTTCATCTAGCAGCTTCTTTACTTCCTCAATAATTTTTAATTAACGAATTGTTGGAATTCGAGCTTTGCGGTGGGAAAACATGTGCTTTTGATAGTATTGTCATCAGGTCTAGAAATAGTTCCTGTCAGCATAAATACTTTAAATAGTTCCTGCAAGAATTTACAAATCTAGTAATGGTATATTGCTAGTAGATCTGCAAATGTTCATGTTTTATAGAGCTAATACTAAGTAGATTGCACTAAACTCCGTATCTTACACAGCAAAACATAACAAATATGGATTTAGTCAGCTGCTGCTGTAACTATATTTAAGTTAGAACAGCAGTTTAATAGATTTCAATAACTAGGCCTAAAGCATAGTCTGCACCGTCATTCTTTAAGAAAGTAATATTGTTGGCTATGTTTTACTCTGTTTTACACATCCAGTTAAAATAGATACTGTAGGTCTAACTCAAATAGAGTTTCTGTTGTTGTTTCCCAGCACAGAAACGTGATCAATTTTGACCACTATTAATTCCAAAAAAACAAACAAAAAGCATAAATGTAAACAGTTTTAAAAGTTGTAGTGAAGTTTTTTTTGAATGCATAAGACCAAAAGTTAAGGTTCAATTGTGCAATGATTCATTGGTAACAATAATTTCACATAGCACCATCTAGCGGCACAAAATAAAACAAATACCAAATCCTGGGTAAATAAGGTCACTTTGCGACCCCTAAACCTCAATTTTTTTTTCTCAAACTTTGTACTCTTGATTTTTTTTGGCAACCTCCTATTTTGAAGAAGGTAGAAATAAATCCGAAAAGGTCGGGGCAACTGCAACACCCTAACCACCAATAAATGATTTCCTAGTCTTAATAAAGCAATATCACAAACAAAATGCTATATGCCTTCAACTATTTTCATTCACAATTCATTCATATTGGTGCGTTTACGTAACATTAATTCAAAATATCTGTAATTTTCGAAAATTGACTTTACTCGTGAACTTGAAATTTTGTTATAGGCGATGAAAAAAAATGGAGTTGATGAGATCCACGTACATAGTGTGGTCTTACACGCGCACTTGGCAGCGAAGAAGATGAAGCTCAGGCACATCCGGTGAGTGGGTAAGGAGTGTTTTGAGAAGTGATGCTTTTTTGATTAAAGCAAAGAAGGAAAAACCATTTTCAAACATTTTGTTTAAACGTTTGATCTTCTTTTTGCCGGCCGTTTCGCATTAAGCGAAAAAATACTAGTTTCTAAAACTTTTTAACATTGTTACTTGTCTGCTTTTCAGGTCAGGTTCAGGTGCCTGATTGCACTAGGCAACAAAATTTTTGCTACTTTGAAGTGAAAAAGTGCTTTAGAGTATATCTGGGGCGCTGATTTCAAATCTGCCTTTATTTTAGTGCTAGCGCGTCAGGTTTTTTAGTTATTTAAGAAAATATAATAAAATAATGCATTATATTTGGCATAATAATCACTGTAAATTTACCACTGCGATATAAGAAAGGAGAAGGACTACGGACTGCTGGTCAAAGAGAGGGGCTAAAGGGGCTGAGCAATCTAATTCTTTCAAACGACTTCCGAATCTTAACAATTAAGTTTTTTCAAAAGTTATAACAAGAAGCGAAATTTGATTTAAATGGCGTAAAAATGGCTCTTTTTTACGAAAAATCACAAAAATCGCCTAGCGACTGAAGGCATATCGCCGGCTGTGATGCGATTAATGTACACCAGTTTACTCAGCACGACAACAAGATAAGACAGTTTTTAAGTAAAACGTTTTGTTGTTTGGTTAAAGCCTTCTCTTAGCATAATCGTAGTTGCGCGCCAGAAAATTCCCCTCCTTCCTTAATCGAAAATTCTGACTGCCTTTTTTTGTAGCTATGTATGTACGGTACTTCAAATCTACAATGAGCTTTTATGATTTCCTTTTGTTATAATTTTAAGTGACACGTAACTCGTGAAGAAAATAAAGGTGCTCGTGCTCCAATCTTCAACTAAGAGGCATTAAGCTTAGTTGAAGGCACCCTTCATAAATATGCATTGCACGTGACCAGGGGCGCAGCTAGCATTTCAAAATCGAGGGAGACCCAAATTTCAGCGGTACAAAAACGTGTGACTCTAAAAAAATGAAATGAAAAGTCTTCCAGAGTGGAAAGGGCTTGATTTCCGCGTATTTGGAGCATGACCTTGAAGATTCAAAAGCGTGCTGGACCCTGGGCAATTAGTTGGCCTCTTCGCCCATTTGTTAATCTGGCTCTCATGAGCGCTGTGCACTGTTGGTGTATAGTGGTTACTGATTACGATACAACACCGCTAAATAAACAAAATGTCGTATTTGTCGTAAGCGATCAAGTCCAGTGGCTTCGCTAGGGGGGCGGCCCGCCCAGGGTGTCACCATTTTGAGGTGATATCAATTTATGATACCAATCGAACAAAAAACAACAACTACACTATGTTTAAAATCATTGAAAATATTTTGCACACTGCAATGGACTAAAAATGATTTAAAGCTACTTTGGAAACATTTATTTAAGGGGGGGGGCACTACATTTTCGAATATAAAACTCACCAGTCAAAACTTTAAAAACTTGCCAAAGCTAAGCAATCAAATTTAGATCATTTTTTTAGTCTATTCCAGTGCAAAACTTAGTCTCTAAAGTGTTAAAAAACGATATTCGAGTCTAAGTGATTGGTAGGAAGTAATGCTGAATAGTCACCCCCCTATTCCTGAGCTTATATTGTAGATTTTGAAATCAAACCTCTATTCAGCATGTTTCAACAATCAAATTTGATTGCTTGTTGAAACATGCTGAATAGAGGTTTGATTTCAAAATCTACAATATAAGCTCAGGAATAGGGGGGTGACTATTCAGCATTACTTCCTACCAATCACTTAGACTCGAATATCGCTTTTTTAACACTTTTGAGACTAAGTTTTGCACTGGAATAGACTAAAAAAATGATCTAAATCATATTTTGCAACGTTCAATGGCCTTCGGATTCCCAAACCGTTCCAATTTCAGGTGAAGACCTTTTTGTTTTGGTCGTCAATGAATTCGAACACAAAAACCATTCCAACTTCGGGTGAAGACCTTTTTTGGGGGGGGCCATCAATGAATTCAGACACAGCAACCGTTCCAATTTTAGGTCAAGACCTTTTTTGGCCTTAGACTCCTGTAACAGCCCCCCCCCATTGGAAATTTCTGGCTACGCGCCTGAGTCTATTTATGTTTTTGCACAGCTAATTTTTGTGCCAGCACAGTTCTCTCTGATGTCACATTTAACAGCATTAATTTTTATCAAAATAAGCCTAAAATTAAGTAATTTTTGCAAAAAAAACAAAATTTTTCGAGTACTGGGGACTCTAACCCAGACACCCGAAAGAGCCCCTCCCCCATTGCAGATTTCTGATTACGGGCCTGATACTAAACGTGTGCTGTCAGACTTTCAAGCTTCAGAATCTTACGATTAGAAGTTGTTGAGCTAGCCAAATAATAACCGCTATATACAGTAATGAAGTAGTACCGCTATCTTTAAAATACAGTCTTTTGCAGATTACTACACATTATAAAGGGTGATCACGAAATTCCGCCTCGGGTGTCACTATCTTTAGCGACGCCTCTGAGATTCTCGCACCGCTTCAGCACCGCGCTGCTACGAGCAGCGTTCAATAAAAAAATAAATAAACAAATACGCAAAGCAAAAAACAACAAGCATATGCTGTAATTGCCATCTAGGTTTTTATGCTTTTTTTTATGGATCGATTAGTAAATAAGCTGTTAATAGTCGAACGTCGGTAGGTCTCTAACATAAGTTACGTTTGTCGAAAATATTGGGGGGGAGGCAATTAAATTTTCTAAATATTGGGGGGGACCAGTCCACTAGGTCCCGGCCCTATCTACGCCCCTGCACGTGACCCCACCTTGCTGTTAGCCAAACCGTTGGATGTCAAAATCGCGGTTCAACGATATGTAAATGCGTGCATAAACACTGATAGTGAAAAAATAGGGCTTAGTATCAGACTCTAAATCAGTCAATTGCTTGTAACATTAAAGTTAAGATAAAAGCCTGTAAAAACTGAAAAAGATTTTAATTAGTAAGAATTCGGTTTCTGTTTGCTTAAATAGCATAAATTCGGCTTGCTATGAAGTAACCCATGAGAACCATGTAATAGATAGATGGTGGTAGCTAGCTTTGGTTACCAAATGCAAAGTTTACTATTGACGGCTTTGAAATAGAACAGCAGTAACACCTTCATTCGTGACAAATTTGCGTATTTTGAACTTTTGTAATATCATAAGTTTATTTTGGAGGATTTATGGTGATTTTTTGCATTTGATGTTGTCATTAGTAAGGTTGGATTTAATTGGATTTGTTAATTTGAATCCGTTCAGGAGTTATCGATGAATTTGAGTTTAAATTTGAATTCGATTTTTTCCAAAGTCAATGAATTTGAATTTGAATTCAGATTTTGCAAAGTCAATGAATTTGAATTTGGATGTCTTAATTAAACATTCGATGAATTTAATTTTCTCAAATCAAAACTTAGACTGTGAAAGCAGCGATTTATAAACTGATCAAAAAGACTCAGAATCAAATCAGAACACAACAAATTGTCCCTGGAGATTCAATGATTCCACTATTTAGAAGTCCATGTGATGCGCTAATACACCCCTACGACTGCGAGACTGCGACTTGCTAGGTGCCAACTGCGAAATTTGCTTTGAAATTGAATCTTTGGTGTGAAAACTGCTTGTGCGAAAATATTGCAACACAAACACAAGACAACCGGCCGCGGGCGAGACTTTGAATAAGCAAATTTGCAGAGCTGGGCAAGTCCGCAAGTTAGTCCGCAAGTCCGCAAATCCGCAATTGCGGACTAACGAAAAAAGTTGCGGACATGCGGACTTGCGGACTTTAGCAGTTTAAATTGCGGACTTGCGGTTGCGGACTATTTTTAATTTTAGTCCGCAATTCCGCAAGTTTTATACAAATATTGAAATTCCTTTCTATTTTCGTAAAATATTCATGTTTTTACCTAGTTAAACATGAGAAATCAATCTAATTTTTTCGACTTCAAGTTCGGCAAAAATATCAAGTTTTTCGAGTTCAGTCTGACATAAATACTAAGTCTGCTTTTCGACTTAATCGCTTTCTTTTTGTTGACGTGCTGTTTGGTAACGTGAGAAACAAATCATGCCGCGTTCTCATCTTTTATGCAAATAGTTGGTTAATTTTTTAGAGCATTTTAGAACCCCCTTTTGTGCTTGTTTTAAGAATCTTCTAGAACTGTCTTTGAGGTAATTTTAACTGTTTTGTCTTTAGATGTTTAATCCAATAATTCAAATTTAATTCAAAATAAAGAAATTCAAACAACTTTCAAACATCGTTCTGTCTCTGTTTTAATCTGCAACTAGAGCTCAAATTAGATAGTCTTCGAGAGCACGAGTGATATGGTGTCTCAAATTTTCGTAGTTTACTGTATCAAGCTGGTTACGTAAAATGCTAACGTGCTGATGTTTCTATTTCTATAGTGCGACCTCGAAGCAGTTTTTTAATAGTATAGTCTAGCATATTGTTAATATAATCAATAGCGTAAATTTTGGTCTGGTAAATTTTAGTTAATTGATATTGATTTGGCTAGCTGATAATTAACTTCTTGTTTTGCCGTACTCCTTCGGATGAATTAAATTTTTGGTGTTCTGTGAGGAATAGCATTGTTATATTTATATCCAAAGCGTGGTATGACTGCAGAAATATGAAGGATACTGCGCGCAGCGAGACAAGCTATTAGAAGCGGGTCTAACCTGTTTCAATTTGGAGTCAACACTGTTTTTTCGAGTTCGGCAAAACAACCGACTTTTTTGAGTTTAAGTTCGAATTTGCAGCCCTGGTTCAAAATATGGCCTTGTTATTTTTTACCGTGAGTTCACAAAATTAGCCACTGGGGTATCATTTTTTGTACTGGTAGCCAGTGCCGTCGCTACGGTGGGGCCAGGGGCGCCGCCCCCCCCCCCCCCCCTAACGACTGCTTGTGCCTCCCCATTTTGGTTCATTCAGAATGCTTTTTTGAAGCATCACGTAACAACAAGACAACAGGAAATAATAAAAAAGGAATAATAATTTTCAAACATGATTCTCGTTTGCGGTTTTCTCGATTGTTTGCAAAATTGCAGGCCACCAACTTTTGTACATAAAAGTGACGCAATATGCCAATAATCCGTATCATTAGCACGCCTTTACGGATGTGTCGCGGAATAGGGATGTTTGCCTACAGAACGCAGAAGTGTTACCGGTATTTCGTTAGTGATTATGAGCTGAAATAATACGTGAAAACATTTGTTTAAAAGACCAGCTGTTTTTTTTTATAGCACACTCAAGATTTATTTTAGGTCGCAGTCAGTGGTGCAACCAGGGGGAAGGAGCTAAGTGGTCATCACCCCCCTTTAGCCAAGTCAGTAAGAAAATATAATCAAAAAAAGAATACGCGTTTAAACGTGTTCTGGACTTGACCTGAAGTATATGGGAGCTCAAGAGGCTAAACAATTTAAATTTTTAATGACTTCTGAATTTTAGCAATTTACTGTAATTATTGATATAGTTTTAAAACGTGCGAAATGTGATTTAAATGGCGTTAAAATCGCTATTTTTGCCGCGAAATTGCAAAAATCACTCAGCAGCTGCGGGCTCTGTCCCCTCTGTAACACGCTTGAGTAGCAACGGTTTGTTCACCACAGGACCTAAATTAGACAATTTTTGTCCAAAAAAACATTTATATTTGGTTCAAGCCCCCTCTCTCTTAGCAAAACCCTGGTTGCGCTTCTGGTCGCGTTCACTCCTGCAGACATATTTTTTAAGTGATTATACCGGCCGCATGCAAAACGAGTTAATAAACGCTGCCGGGCTTATATGTATCTTTTATCAAAGATGAATACAAAATTGTAGCTTTAAAATATCAGTTTTTATGTGCAAAAGTTTAGTCCATTTTGTAGTGCTCCCCATTTTCGGCTAGGGCCCTCTCACTTCGTTTGGTCTGGCGACGGCACTGCTGCTAGCGTGTGGTTATCTCGTTTCTACAGTATTTATTGAAACTAGAGACTAAAAATTTAGTAATACGATTAGTGATATGAATGTTTTTCTGCCTTCTACTGCCTTTGCCTTTTCCTGCCTGGAAAAAATTGTTTTCTTAGAATATGTTGTTGCAAGCAGAAATACGGATTGTGCTTTGCTATTTGATGGCTTCTCACTGTAATCCAATGGCTTTTAATCTGCAAATCCCTAGCTTCATTGTAGCATTTTTAAGGGTTCGTCGGTGGGTTGTGCACTATGTTTCCATGCAGTTTAGGCACCTACTGTATAAGCAGTAACGCAACCATGAGGCTGGGGGCTACAAACCCTTAGCCAAGTCACTTAAAACTTTAACCAAAGTTACAAGCGTTTAAATCTGTTTTGAGTTGGATCTGAAAGTAAGAGGGGCTGGGCAATTCTTAAGTTTGCCATCCGAAAAAGCAGCTCAATAACAAGTCATGCTGTGGTACACTTACTATAATCAACGATTGTGAGTAATTTCTTCTATTGCGTGAAATGTATCCACCATACGCTTGCTATATTTCTCACAGGTCACAACTTCTAACTTATTTTTGCTCATCAACTCTCAGCAGATCACTTCGGGACGCGGTTAATAGCAAAACTCTTCTACTCGGTTCATAAAAAGTTGTGGACTTGCGGTTGCGGACTTCAAATATTGCGAAGTTGCGGACTTGCGGTTGCGGACTTCAAGAATTATGAAGTTGCGGACTTGCGGTTGCGGATTCAAGAATCCTGAAACGTCGTTGCGGACTTGCGGTTGCGGACTAAGCTTTTAAACGTCTAATTGCGGACTTGCGGTTGCGGATTAAGAAAATTGAAATTCGGTTGCGGATTTGCGGACTGCGGACTTGAAAAAAAACTTGCGGTGCCCAGCACTGCAAATTTGTTGCATTATATTCCTGTTTTTTTTAATCACTGGCCTTGGCAGCAGACGTAGCAAATTGCAATGCAAACAGAAAACTAGCCCGTAGTTGTGGAAGTTCTTACACATAAAAAAGCTAGCATGTTACTGTGACATATTGCGAAGCATACATATTTAAATTATACTATTTTCAAATTATACTTTTAGCATATATATTGTATGGCAGAGGTGTAAGTTGGGCCGGACTTTTCGGTCGGGCTCGAGCTGAAAGTTGACAAAATTTCCGGTTTAATTCGGGCCTGATGTGTGCTTTTTGTTAGATTCAAAAAAATATATAATCAAAGTAACTTGGCAACATTGCTAAATAAAGTTTTCATATAAGGACCAATACGATTATCATTGCACAATATTAATTACTATTGCATCACAATTTGTTACCAATAATTAGTTGTTTAGTCTTCATATCGCAAGTCAGTGCATTGTAAAGTCGCAAAGCACAATCATCAGTATCATGCAAGACTTTTATTGCCACGTATCACGTGTTGTTTCGAGACGCTAGTCATGCAAAAGTCACGCAGCCAGCAGCAATCAAGCGTAACCCTCTATTGCCTTTTTCTCATACATTTGGTTTAAATACGGCATTTTGGCACTGCATTGCTGCAATTGGCCTAGTGTAGTGGTTAATGCGTTCACCTTCCAACCATCGAAACCGGATTTGATTCGCACTTGGGTTACGAACACAGGAAATGGAAGCATAAGGAGTATAGACGCAGTACTTAGAAATGGGAAGGAAAAGCACGGAGCAATCTTTTTATTTGCTTGAAAACCTTGCATTACAGTTAGGGTTGGGGCAGCGATGCCAGCCTGAGGGATAGCAATTATGTGGCAGCAGCTGTTTAGTTTACGAAAGCGACGTACCGTTACGCTTGATTGCGGCTGCCTGCGTGACTTCTGCATGACTAGCTTCTCGTCGTGTTGCTAGTAGGGTTGGATTGAATTTGAATCCGCTCACGAGTTATTAATGAATTTGAATTCCACCTTTGCAAAGTCAATGAATTTGAATTCAGTTTTTGCGAAGTCAATAATATTGAATTTAGTTTTTTCAAAGTCAATGATTTTGAATTTAAAAATTTAAACCAAATGAATGAATCTAACCCTCGTTATTAGCGGATTACCGCTATTTTCGCTAGGAGTTAAAACGCTAAAGCAGTTTGTTGTTTTCATAGTATTATTGAACAGACATGTCATTAAATTTTAGACTAATAATTTGACTGGCCTCAGTGTAATGTTGATCGAGCTTTAGTCTGCATCTATTTCCAACTTAAACTATAGTAATGTAAAATATTATTCATAAATAGTGCTTAAATGCAACGTTAATTAGCCACGTGGTATTGCTGTGGCGTAGAATTTTATGTATTTTAGGACATGGCCAAAGTTACGGTGCGAACCATAGCTAAAAATCGGGCAAAGTGGACAATATCAGGCACAATAAACAATGAGATTTCACAAAAGGCATAACAGTCAGGACCCACTGAGCTATGTAAACTGATCAAATTGCTCCTGGTAACTTTCAACCACGGCTAGGCTATCTACAAAAGTTTTAACTTTGCAATCAAATTTTTTTGATATGCCCACTAAAGGAATCAAACATTAATTTACGGTAACGTCCAATCAGGAGTCAAAAGTAACTTTTCCAACAACTTGCCGTCAAGCAAGTGATAACAAATGTTTATTTGCCCGGGGAAATCTCAACTTGCCCGAAGCAAAAAGGCACAGTGCATTTTGATGTAGTCTAATGTTGAAAAAGTGCGTAATAGCAACCGCAATTGTGGAATAACGTATTTCAAGAAAATCCAGTTCTTGTGTGCGATGTTTAAATTGGAGTAACGTAATAGATACCTTTTTTCTGGGATGGCAATCGCATTGCACGCTTTTTTTTCAAAAATATCACATTGAAACACGCAAAAGAATTCACATCCATTATCTCATCAACAAAATTCAACAAAAAAATCTTCGATTTTTGCTAGCGATTATTAGGATTGTTGTCATTATTTCTGTTTTTTTTCTGTTTTGTCATAAGTCACATTTTAGGCAGAAGTTAGAGAATGTTTACGCATTGGTTGTGTCACAATCACAATAGGTCATTAAACAAAAGTGTTGCGCAAGCTGAGCTTCAGTTTACAGATGACAAACTTAAATTTCAAAATTAATCAACAAAATCAATCATCGGAAACTAGTGGCGAGTTTATTACATCGAAAAAATTTTAAATTGTTGCAAAAAAATTTACAACGATTGTCCATCTCTGCAATCTGCATCGCGCAGTTTTCTTGCGTAGCAAAGGTCGCAGAAAGTCATTCATACTCTTTTCAATCATTCAATTTACAAAAATTGTTTTTTTTTTAGTTGTAATCATTCAACTTTTACGTTTACAAATTACAATAATTCACGTTGCCTTTGCTACAAACGCCTTATATTTTTCAATGCCATATATCTCGGAAACTGCATCAGATAAGCTGAGTTTTTTTCTGTGATAGATAGAGGAAATAAAGATCATTGAAAAAAGCTAAAATAAAAATTGCCGAATTTTCGACCTTGCTTTCTTACAGCGCAAGTTAGTACTAAAGATAACCGAAAGAGCTGCTAACGTGGCAACAAGCGCGGGAAAATTTTTCGCTGAAAAAGAACGAAACACTCTACGCAAAAAGAATTGCAAAGCGTGTCAGCGAATTGAACAAATATGCGTGGGATTAATAAGTGTTAAGTGCGATTAATGATGTGAGTGCGAATAAACCAGGTGTTAAGTGCGGTGACTGCGCTAAAATAAAGCAAACAAAAGCTTACTTTACTTGCACTTACTTTATTGTATTGTAGCAAAAGCAATTTGCGTTTTTAAATAATCTTTTTCGAAGTGGCTTACTCCATACACTGTATTTTATTGAGTGAATCCAGAAAATAACATAAGTGAAGCCAGAAAATAACTTGCCCTAGGCGATTTCAGCTTGCCTCGATCAAGCGTTAATTTCGAACCCTGCGTCCAATGCTTTGTAATGGCGGTTTGGCGTCCAATCGTTTTGGCGGAAAAAGCAATGACGTAGCTGTAATCCATCAATATAAAATAACGTTGTCGAGATGTTTGGATGACGTAATCACTTCAACCAAAGCAATTTGTCATCTAATTCAATTTATAATCATAACACCAATTTCTGAGCAAATTCAAGCCCCAAAAATTTTTTTCAAACAATCTAAAAAACTAATGAGACGTCATTTTTCCGGTCTCGGTCTCGAAGCCAAAATGGGACCGGTCTCGGTCTTGGTCTCGGAAAAATTTGTGGTCTCGGACGAGTCGGTCTCGACTACTGCCTAGTAAATTACTAATGCTTTGTCATTATTTAATGATTAATGCTTTGATAAAGCAATTGTAGTTGAAAATAGGCAAAAAATTTGCAATTACAATAATTACGGCAAAATCGTGTAATTGTGCTAATTACAATTTTTCCAACACTGCTGCTTGATAGTTCCGTTAAGCTTCTTGAATTGTAGAAGCGGCATACCAATCTTAACTTGATCAACTGTCTATTTACGATTATAAAGAAGAATGTTTGCTAGTTAAGTCGCTCCACTAAAACTTCAAAGCTCTCACGACCAATTTCCGTTGCATACTACGGCTACACAAGCCAATCACAGATACACAATCTATATACGCTAATGCTACAACTACTATGAAACTAATACCAAAAACTCAGAATATTAGAATTTTTAGAATAGAACAATAAATCTCATCTTACTTATACTTCGGGTAATAGTTCTCGAATATCCACAAAAATATGGGTGGAACCAGGCCCGACACCAGAGTAGCGTGACTGGGGGGGCATAAACAATTTTTGGGGGGACAAAAACTTTGTTCCCCTCAAACTCGAGAGTCAAGAAAAAAGGTCTTCATTGCAGAATCTGCAAAAAAAAGGCTCTTGCGCATGATTTCTAGGGTGGTGATCACTATTTTAAGGATCTAGAGCCTCGAACTGCACTCCAATGGCACCGAGTCTGTTACTTTCTTTGGGGCACAATCCTCGCTTGGGAGGGCACAGTTTTCGTTTGGGGGGCACAGGTGGTAATTTGGGGGGGTTCACGGCCCCGGAATGCCCCCCGTAGCTTCGGGCTAGGGTGGAACTCGTTCAAATATGAAGAGAGGACCAAATAAGATTCTGGGTTAAAGTAGGAGCTATATTTGGTCCTAGATGTAGAGTAATTGGAGACGCTATTTCTGACTGAAATGTGGGACTATAACGACGTGGTCACTGTACAATAAAATTAAGTGAATTTTTCTAGGCAAGGTTCAGTTCCTCCTGGCTTTTCTAGCTACGGCGCTGCCAACACTCTGTTAAAATTCGCTCTGCTGCACTGTGAAGATGCGTGTACCCTGGACGCGAAGCAACCAAAATTTGACGTCATCGACAAATTGCGAAAGATTTCAACCGGTCGCAAACTTCACAAGTGGTTGCTTAACTTCACGCAGACAAAATCATTTTTGAATGGCTTGCCTGTTTTGAGCAGGTGACGTACCGGTAAGCGACCACTCGCAAAAATTGCCAACCTTCGTTTCGCGTCCATTATAAACTCACCTTTATGCAAGTCCGTGCGACCAGCCTTCAAAAGCGGAACTTCAACACCCGCACCTGGCTTAAGATAAACCAGTGTTTCCCAACCGGGAAAGACTTCCTCCCCAGGGAGGAATTTCAAAACTTCGATTTGAAGATAACTAGTGTCATTTGTACTGTGCGCTGCGGCTGTCTACTGCAATAATATTGGCCGGTATGGGATTGCATTTGTGCTTGTCAAAAGTGTGTTTATAGCGTAGGTATTCATGTAGTTTAGTATCCTAAGCAAATTAGGATTGGAAACCTGCAAGATGTAATATAGAATGCAAATGCTTTTTTCTTGTGAGCGTCGGTATGCCTTTTTCTTCTCTTGTCAGAGATGGGCACGGAGCCGGAGTCCGGCTACCTTTTTCCGGATCGGATTTGAGTTTTTCATTTAAATCCGAATTCGGAGCGGATCCGGATTTTAAATTTTAGCTTAAAAAATTTATTTGCCTGAGAAATTTTTTTAGTTTATTTTGTATCTTTTTGCTTCCCTCCATTCTGCAGTGGCATTCATCAGTTACTCCGTTCAGTATTTCCAAATTTTGTGGTACAGGTAGATTTTGGTTTTTGCCTATCTAGGGCATTAGAGCTGAGAGTCGTCGACTATAGGCTAGTGATTAAGACTGTATTCTGTAATGCTTGCATATTTAGATTAGGGGAGAAAATTTTTTTTAATCAGCAAAGGAGGAATATAGCAAAAAAGGTTCGGAAACACTGAAATGTTTAACGTATCTGCACGCCTTGGCGATTGGGAAACGAACCCAGGCTGGCTTTGAAAATTATAAGCTTGAGCCATTAAGTTCGTGTACGAAGGAGCATACAGTTTTTCATCAAAACTTTCCTGGATCTAATGCAAAAAGATATATTTTTCAAAAAACTATACTGCATACAAATTTAGACACGGAGTAGAGCTTCCTCCTTTGGCTAAAGATGACTCCTTCGACTTCAACTACCAGCATCGACAGATTCTCAAACCACAAGGGATTGTGCGGAAGGGGGATGACTTGATGCTTGTGTGCGAGTACTCGTCACAAGATCGTGATCATGTAATCACGGTAAGCATATTTGTGATTAGACACACGTCACATGATTATAATCAACCTATCATAGTTAAGCTTTGGAGTGTGATACTTATCTTGTAACTGCAAATTATCCAGTCACAGAAGTTTCGTAGCGAGATCTCATCATATGAACAATTGAACAGCAAGTCACGGATAAAAAACTTTAGGCTAAAAAATATTTTTTCTGCAACGAGATGTCGCAACTAACTTGGAAAAAGCAAGAAAATCAAACATGATACTGGCATATAAATTGCTTTTTTGACAAGAAGATGGTAACTTAACTCGATAACCGTATAGTCTTTCGCAACTTCGCTGCCGCATTCTTAAAGGAATGTTAATTAATTTCTACTTCACGCTGTTACTGAATGATGAAATAAATTTGTCTCTTCTGAAGCGGCGCAAACGCATTTGGGTTGTCAGGGCCGGACTAAGAAGGAGTTGGAGGAATCTGACCCCAAAGAAGTTTTCACCCATAAAACATCTGTATCACACGCGTATTTCAGGTACAAATTCTGAAAAAACTACGTCGAAAAAGATGAAGAGCAACTAAATGGCTTTTAGTTATTGCTGCTGTGATCAGGTTTACGTTTAAGTCAGTATTTGAGCAATATGTTTGCGTAGCCTTTGTTTTCGCTGGCTTTCTTGGGGGCCCCGGCTGCGATCTGTTCCGCCCGGCGCCCCATGTGTATGTTGGAGTGCTGCATAGGCAACACCGCCAAAAATGGCAGTACGGTACGGTACGTTTAAAATCTGAACATGGCGTTCTTTAAAAATTTACCGTACCGTACTAACGTAACGAATCAAAAACTAATGTTACATGCGTACCGTACCTACGTACTTTTGATAGGATGGTACGCTATAAACGTTTAATACAAACCGTTCTGTTTACACACATTGCTAATCAATTGCCATCCAAAATTCTTTATCAAAAAGAAAGAACAATCTTTATACTACCCATAAATATTTTAATTTCAAAATTTATTCAATCCTTCATCCCCAATTTTTGACCCCAATTTACCAAAAAAAAACTAAAAAACTATCAAAACACATTTTATAGCAAAATTAGCCTTAATTAAACCCCAAATTTAGATTCCCCATCCCCAAAAACATATATTTTGACACAAAAACCAACTTTCTACCATAAGTAAGGGCCTCAAAATTGATTTTTGTGTTTTTACATACTTTCGTCTGATATCTAGTGGTGATTTTCGAAATCTCATTAACGGACAGTCCGATTTCAATTTTTTTTTGATATAGTTTGTGCCATCCTATGTAGATGATCTATAAGCATTTTATATAAATTTCCCAACCTAGGTTATTTGGCATTTGTTGAAATATAATGAAATGCACCGTAACGTACTTAAACGGTACGGTACATAGGTCATCCAAACCTCTAACCGTACCGTACTTGAGAGGTACGAAACGTACGTAAAGAATTGCCAAGGTTTTTTCGACGTTTTCCTTTTCCGCACTTTTAAAATAAAGGTTTATTGTAGATAGGCTATATTTTAAAATGGAATGCATGAATATCAGTTTTGCTAAGTTTGGAGCGTTTCAAATCATGTGACGACTTTTGGCCTTAATTCTTGGGAAAGAGGATGAGAACAAATATCAGAGCTCAGAAGTTAAAACATGAGTCATAAATATTTTACAGACTCATAACAATGCATTGCATGAACACAAGTACAGTACGTATCGTCGTCAGCGAGTTGCAAACGTTATTACTTAACGTACTTGCATGGTATACGCTACGTTAGCACGTTTAGTACGCACATTCAAACAGCGTACCAAAGTAACGCTCACGTACCATCACAAAAAGCGCGTACCGTACTTATCACCAAAAATTGAGGCGAACCGTACTGCCATGCTTGAACATTGCTGCTCGGTATGCAGTGTACGTCAGGTCAAAGAAAGTCTTTTAGTGACGTTGTTCATAATTCTTGCATCGCAATATTCAGTGCGCTTAAGTAGTAAAATTCTGAAGCGTTTAGTTCTGACCCGACAAGGAACTAAACGCAGAGCGTCAATAAGTTCAATTTTGTTTTTAAATAAATATACGGTTAGCATAAACCAAGTACGGTGTAGAGAACAAGATGGCTGTGAATGGACTGCGAGGTCTTCGAGGCTGCGACCATCCCGAATAAACCATAAATTTGCAACGAGTAAAAACGCTCGGAAAACTGCTCTACACTGTTTATAGTCGAACAACTGCCAAAGCGAAAGCTTTTAACTGCCTTAGCTGTTAGCCCTAAGTAGCCAAACATTCTGTTTTGCCTGCGAATGATATTGTTCATCAGGGTTATTTCCACAAATCATGACTTAAAGAGATACAGAACTACTTAAGGTAATAAAAAGGTGCCCAAACATTTCTTCCCATTTCCCCTTATTTGCCAAAATACAATTTAATCCGTTTGACTCCGTACCAATTTGTGGCATCGCAACAGGCATGAGTTTGCAAAAATTTTTTGCTGACAAACAGGGTTGCTGAAACTCGGGGAGGATGGGGGGATATACCCCCCAATAATTTCACTGTATCCCCCCAAGAATTTGAGTATGGTCGATATCTGCATCCCCCCCCCCCCCAATAATTTGACTCTGGTGTGCATCTGAGCGTAGGTGTCCACTTGAATTCGAGGAAAAAAGTGTTCCATTTTTGGTGAAGACCTTTTTTTTGGTCTTTACCTGAATTTGGGAAAAAAAGTGTTCCATATTTGGTCAAAACCTTTTTTTTTTGGTCTTCACTTAATTTGCTCACCTGAACAAAATCGTGGTCGAGGTTCATCCCCCCAAGTTGAAAAGAGGGCAAAATGGGGGTAAAATTGCAAATGAAGAGTATGGTTCCAAAACGCGATAAATCCATTTTAGAACATTTGAGAAAAAGACACTTTTTTGTGCGTGGAAAACTGATGATGAAAAAGTAATTGAATGACAATCACTATTTAGTCAAACACGCATAAAATAAGTTGCAATTAACAATCAAAATTATTCTTTTTGTATTTAAGAGAAACTGGTCAATTTAATAATATTTTTTCCAAAATGCTATAAGTCCACTTCATCTTTTTTGTCAAAATGCTACATATCCCTACAAAATATGACTAGTCTGGCCCATTGTTTTGTACTATTCTTTCTTCTTAATTATTTCATGGCTTATGGGGCTTTCACACTGAGGCCGCGTACAGTTGCGTACTGAGTACGAAACTGTACGCGGCCAGTCCGCAACTGTACGCGAAATTTTGGAAAACTTTTTCATAACTTTTACGTATCGAACCGCGTAGGCCTACTGCGATTACGCAACTGTACGTAGCTGTCCACAACTGTCCGTAACTGTACACGGCACATGCAAATTTTTTTGAAAACAAAATCTAATGTTTTCTCTGATGCAACAATGATGTTACAAGCATTTTTTTTACAAAGAAAATTAATTACTGTTATTGCGAAACTTTGCCTTGAAGACCAAAAGTTCACATCAGCACGCAACAGTACGTAACTGTACGCCAAAAAAAAGGCCGCGGACAGTTGCGTATTAGTACGCAACTGTATGCGGCCGTAGAATGAAACCCCTATATACACAGTTTTAACATGGGTTTAGAATTGACATAATGTCGTTATGACACTATTTTAATAACCATCTCACTACTTCAGTTAGGAAGCTACAGCATCAGTCCATGGTGAAGGCAACTTGGTAAAATCAATAACAAAACTAAAACTCATCATCATCACTATCGTTTCTTTCGGTGCCTTCGATGCTGTTCAGAGCTTCTTCGTAGAACGTAGCAACTTCGTCAGAAACGCCAATCGCTTCAAGGAGGTTTTGTACATCCTTTTTTTTTGCCATCGTAACGGTGGATTGGTCTGCCAGTTCATTTAATTTGAAATCGGACCACCTTTTGCCACGCTTCAACACACTGTGCCGGCAAAACGTGCCATTGTACACCGGTTTGAAGCCGAGTTTATCCCCGTTGATCTCCAGCTGACGCGCTTCACTGATTTTGAATGACCTCTGTCCCTTAACAAGTTCCAGTGTTGCCTTCTTATAGTCAAAAGCCTTCCAGTCTCTGCCATACCGGTAAACATTCCCGTAATTCTGCAGAATTTCCACGTACTCCTTGGGATGCAGAATAGTATCCTTTTTACGAACCGCCTGCTCAATACGACCGAAGACTCGATCAGCTGGCAAGAAACTATGTCCTCTGATGGGGAATGTGAATACTATCCGAAGATTGGAATACACAGTTTTCCTCAGCGCAAAAAGCATGGCAAGGACATTCATGTTTTTATTCTGTCCAAAACATGAGTCACTGAACAAGCGCAGTGTGTTACTTTTCTGGACTTGTCCATTGACTACACAACGGAAAAAATGGTCCAAAGCAGAAGCGATTAAATTACTGTCTTTCTTGTTTTGTTGCTCCATCCAGGTGTAGAGATGAATGTCATCCTTTGTCTGATGACTGTCCTTTCCATGATGCACAACTACACCAAACACATACAAGTAGAGTTGTCTGGAGTAATAGGCCTGGCCAATGGGGGTTTTGGGCAGTACAAGGTTTTGCATCATATCAAAACACACGGTAATAGTGTCCTCCTCAATGCTCCCAAGAAGATCATAGAAGGCCCGAGCACGCCGTCTGTGCAAAATAAAACTCGCAGCCTTGGTTCTCTTTTCCTCCTCTGTCAAGTTGGGATCTTTAGTGGATATGCGATAATTCATGCAATCAGCACAAGCGTCAGTTAGCGGATGACCAAACCCAAGATTAAACTTTGTACGAAACACCGAATAATAAAGGGAATAGCTCACATCAGCATGACTTTGTGATTTGAAAAGTTCATGCATTTTCTTAACATTCATATCACATGGCAAATACTTTCGACCTGGTGCTCCTCTACGCCCATAATGACTGGCTCGGCACTTGAATGTTTGGATATGTGCCTGAATGTGTCGTTTCTTTTCTTCATTTTCTTCAACTTTCCGTGCTCCACCTCTTCTCTCTGGACGTACTGTGGTTTTCTGTGCATAGTACTTGGCTACCCGAGAAACACGATCCTTGCTCACACCTGAAAAACAGCATAATTTCATGGCAATGTACTGAAGTCTATTGCTCACTGAACGAAATTTGAAAATTTTGCTATTTATTAACCAATTTGACTTGGCTTGGTGACAGCAAAATGACCTCTGCGATTTTCTAGTCGAGATTCCACCTGCATACCATGCAAGGTGAAAACTCCACGCTATGCTGAGCGTCAAGCTGGGAAGCTGTGAATACCAGTGTTGAAGTCTTTGGTTTGCCCCAACCCGGAATCATACCCAGATATACTGCTTCAAAGGCAGATGCTCTATCCACTCGGCCATCTTGACAGATTCCAAGTCTTATCCACACGGCAGTTGGCCATCTATGTGAAACTTAAGTACAGTAGGCCTACCTTGGCCTAGTATAAAGAAAAATGAAAAATGATGCGGGTTTACATGAACTCATCTGATTGTGTGTAGAAACACTCACCTAAAATGCTTAGGAAGGTGGCCTTACAAACTGGTAACTTGTTTGGATGATCGTGTGTCAGAAGGCTGTACTTTACAGATACATTCCTGTCCTTTCTGGAATTTTCATCATCAACCTTTTTTCGCCGCCGTTGCGTCTTTCCCACTGACATTAACGGAAGTAGTTGTTCATCCTGTTGAACTTTGTTTCCTCCTTGATAAAATTTCGCAAAGTTCATTGCAATATCGTCTGGAGAAAGTTTATTAGCGTGACAAAAGCCATGGTTTTGTGCTGCAGTATGTGTGCACACTACAACAGAAACTTTACCTCCACCAGAATGTCGCATTTTCTTCACAATCTCACGGTTGTGATTACTCTTAGAAGGCTTTCTCTTCTTCCCAATAGGTGCAACCAACACTGGCTCGTCTAAACCATCAAAATCATTCATTTCTATCTAAGGAACACTCTTGTTAAATGGAGATTTTGGCGAACTGTATAAGCTATAGCCTAGTTACTAAATCAGAAAGAGCACAAGTTAGTAGTAACCCCCACTTGTTTATACTATGCCGATGGTGGTGGACTCAGCACTTCCTAAAAGTACCGGAGAAACTGGTACTTTCTCGTCAAAAGTGCTGTGGAACAACCGTGGTACTTTCACACCAAAATTACTAGGCCTATGGTAGTCAGGTTACTCAGGTAGTACCGGAGTACTTTTTAGTGCAATTGTGCAAAAATATTTTCGTGATTTCGGATTAAACTATTAACATTGCTGCTTACCGGTACTTTTTAAGTATAGTCCGGGGTACCGGTACTTTTTAAGAAAGTATTAGCGGTAGCCTACCAATACTGGTATTGAAAAAGTACCCTAACAGCGGTACTGGTACCATTGATGTAGAGTCAGGGGCGCAGTTGGTGGGGGACGGGGGCGGACATGCCACCCCCAATAATTGAAAAACTGAAAATGCATATTATGGCTTTTAAAATCGCATATTATGGCTTTTAAAATCGTAAAATTTTCTCAGCGGCGGGGGCTTCGCCCCTGCACCCCCTTGCCGTGATCGTCCCCACACTTTAAATCCCCCTTATCCCTCCCCCCACAAATGGCTCTTGGTACCCCTGTTTAGGCCTATTAAAATTTGGCCCCCCTGAATTTTTCGTTGGCTACGCCCCTGATTATGGCTGTCCCCAAAACTCCCCCCGAAATGTTTTTCTAGATACGGCCCTGGACGCCTCCCAATAATCAAATGCACCCTGCGCCCCTGTGTATTGCGGTACTGCCTAATACCTCTCTGCATTGCTGGAAATGGTATGAAATTTCCAAACAGACTCTGTTCCCTTTAAAGTATTACCCCTTTCAGTACTGTATGTCACTAAGAGTCATTAACTGCAGCAGGCTCTGAAGTTAAACTGTCTTGTAACCTACCGGTATTCCACTGATTTACACTGCAAAAAAAGTTTATTAGGTAGGCCTACTCTTCGCTAAAACTAGCAACAATAAAGCTTATAGCAGAGCAATAAAGCATCAAACTTCATTTTTAGGCGCTAAAACTAAAAAAAAACATGCGACTCACAAGACCACGTGAGTACGTGAATCATCAAACCGACTACGGCTACGTGCACCCTACGGCTACGAAGAAGCGGCAAGAATATTGTTGTTCTAACTTTATTTTAAATGTAGCTGTTAAAAAATTTTAAGATATTGAAAAGAAGATGAATGATTCAAAGCGGGCAATATTGCACGAATTTAAACCAATTATTGGTTCAAGTACTGCCACCTGCCAATGCTGCAATACAGCTGCTGAATAGACTTATTATTTACGGACGCTGATTGGTTGAACAGATTCATCGCGGGTTGAAAAAAACGTGGAGTGGCGCATATCGCATTTTGGAACAAAAGCATTAATGCAATGGCTACGTAGCAAAGGATTTATCGCGTTTTGGAGGAAAACGAATTCACACCTGTAGTATACGACCCGAATGCTCGCATTTCTTTATGGTTTTTCAAAATTTTCGGATTTGGTGTTTATCGCGTTTTGGAATTAAACTCTTCAAATTATCTCCCCCAATGCTCAACAAAGATCGGCACCCCTGCTGACAAAGGAATGTGATGTTTGACGAGGAAGGTAAATAAGAATTCTGTTTAGACAGTGATTCTAATTCAAACTAAATTCATCGGTGGCATTATACGAGTGACATAATCTGATGCATCAAAGTTAGACCAGCTTTGGTGATGTTTTAAGCCTATGAATGAAATAAAATTTGAAGCCAAACACGATCATACTGTAGATCAGTACTGAAACTTATGTCTGCAGGAAGTCCAAATTAAATAGGCCTACTGTGGGCAGTAGGCTATTGCTTACTATATCAGCTCTAAAACACCACCAGCCTGGTCTACCAGTCCTATTCTTGTTAAGTCTTTTTTTTCACTAAACCGCGGGAAGTTCCCTTACCGGTAGTGTACAACCAGCAACAAGCAATTTTATAAAATAACAGAATAGGTACCGGTAAATGTATATGGGAATCTCAGACAGGCCCGGCGCCAGGATAGCGTGACTGGGGGGAAGGGGCAGAAATAATTTTGGCGGGCACGAGAAGTTAATTTATGTGAATTCGAGAGGGGAACGGGGGCACGAGAAATTTATTCCAGTGAGGATCGAACAAGGTGGAGACCAAAAAGGTCTTCAGTTCAAAAATTTTCACAAATTTTGGTTATCGTCTCAAAATTGTTGCGATGTTTCACGAATTCTTAAGTGCAGACCAAAAAAAAAAAGGTCTTTGTCCCAAAAGTTTTATGAAATCCGGTGAGAGTCCACTATAATTACGAAAATACGGAGGGTAAACACCAATTTGGGAGTCTTAGGCCTCGATTTGCACTCCAATAGCCCCAAGCCTGTTAATTTCTTTGGGGCACAGTCCTCGCTTGGGGGGGCACAATTTTCGTTTGGGGGGCACGGCCCCGGAATACCCACCCGTGGCGCCGGGCCTGATCTCAGATCTGTAATCAGAAAGTAGCGCAATAAATACAGTCGGCCTAATCTAATACCCACAACTCACTAACTCGTGGCAGTAAGCAGCCTAACCAAATTTGAAAACTTCACTACTGCTATTGGTACCAGCAGAAATAGGCTACTACATTTGATCGACAGTATGATCAGGGGCGTATTTCGGGGGGCATTGTTTCAAGCCCCCCCCCCTTTGAGTTGCTAGGATAGTATAATTAGCATAGAATAGTATGCAAAATTGCGGCATGGCCCTCCTCTTTGTAACTTGTCAGAAAGTTTGAGCGCACAAAAAAACAGAATTTGCGTAAAGACCTTTTTTTTGGTCTTCAAGTAAGTTTGGAGCAAAAACCGGGCTACTTTTGAGTGAAGACCTTTTTTTGTTTTGGTCTTCACCGAATTTTGGGCAGGAAAACGGACTGATTCTGAGTGGAGAAATTTTTCTTTTCGTCTTCATGATTTTCAAATTTTCTGGCCCCTCCTTTCGAAAATCCTGCGTACGCTACTGAGTATGATTGTGTTTGGCTTAAAATTTTATATCAGTCATAGGCTAAAAACGTCACTAAAGCTGGTCTATCTTTGATACAACGGATTATATCACTCGTATAATGCCGCCGATGAATTTAGTTTGAATTAGAATCGCTGTCTAAAGCATAATTCTTGTTTACCTTCCTCATCGAACATCACATTCCTTAGTCAGCGAAAAATTTTTGCAAACTCATGGCTGGTGTAATGCCAAAAATTGGTATGGAGTCAAACGGAATAAATTGTATTTTAGCAAATAAGGGGAATTGGGAAGAAATATTTGGGGCACCTATTTATTACCTTAAGTAGTTCTCATTTCTTAAAAAAACGCGATTTCGGGCAGTATCTCTTTAAAGGGGGTGAAGCATCCAGCAAATTCCGGTAGTTTACAATAGTTAAAATTGATATGTAAATTTTGACATTTTTTGTCATTTTAAGAATGCGGTTGCAAAGATAATTACCAAGTACAAAAAGATATCCCCTAAAAAAGTTTTTGATAACCCGAGTTTGTTCTCTTAGCCGAAATTTTCAGAAAAAGGGGAAGGTTTATCAAAATTGGATAGATCACGTGATATTACTCGAAGGGTAAATAGCAGGGGATTAGGTACGGTACGGAATGATTTTCCGTACTCGGTACTTCCAAAAAAATATCGTACCGTAATTCCGTACTTCATCAAAATACCGTACGTAACAATACGGTACGGAATTTTTTCCGCACCGTAATGCCGTACCTCTCCTTACTAATTAATTTACTGAATATTTGTTCCTATGCAGAGCCTCAGAGAGAAATTTTTCCAGGGGGTACGAGGATCGATGCCGGGCCCCCAAAATTACGAGAAGTGCAAACAAATAAATCAAAATTGAGCCTATTTTTTGCCCAAAATTAGGTGAAGACCAAAAAAACTAAAAAACAAAAACAAAAAAAATCTTCTCTCAAAATTGGCCCCTTTTTTTTAAATCAGGGACGCAAAAAGGGCAAGGGAAAAAAAATTTTGGCCAAAACTTAACGCGACAACCTCAACTCTTTCGGGCCCCCTAAGCCCGGGCCCCCTAGACCCGGGCCCGGGCACGATGTTCCCCCTGAACCCCCCTCTCGTAGGCCCTGTTCCTATGCAATAGCAAACGAGAGGTTTTACAATACGATGATTTTATTTTCTTCTCAAAAAAATTAGGCCACTCATCCAACTAGTCGCAATACTTAGTATTAACTTTAAATGATTAAAGTGAATGACATCAGCTCGATGACGATAGTATACATCATAATGTCGCTTTATCCTCAGCGAATCAAAGCAGCAAGCCAGAGGCGTTGCTAAGAATAGTGGCACCGAGGCGGTATTTCGTAAGGACACCCGGAGCGGGGGTTCGTGATGTCATCCTTTGCCATGTGACGCTTCCGCAGCAGTTACCTACTTAGGTGAAAATTATGGAGACCAAAAAAAAATGTCTTCACCGTAAACCAGCGGAGTTTTCGGTCCAAACGCGGAAGGAGACCAAAATAAAAGGTTTTCACCACAAATTGGTAGAGTTTTCGGCCGAAATATGGTTCTACATCATAAAATGGTGTCACCTCAAATGTCGTGACACCCGAGGCAAGCCGCCCCCCCCCCCATCCCCTGGCAACGCCACTACAGCAAGCGTTTTGTTGTTGTCTACTCATCAGAATTATCGCGCTTCCTTATCCTACTAAAAGCTAAACCGTTGGCCGCTTTTATGACATTGTTTTAATAAATAAACTAAAATTTTTGTCTTATAAATATCATAAAACTTAGCCTTTAGTGGGGCATGGAACCCAGGAAAATAAGCGCAAATTGTAAAATAATTCAGCAAAAGCTCGATCATAAATAGTAGAACTTGTTTTCCGCAAAACAATTGAAAACAGGAATGGTATATATCAAAGGAGGTATTGTCAACTCATTATCCAAAACTCCACACTTTGCAAAACATCGATAATAATTAACAAACGAACGAATCGAATAGAAAGTATTGTCCGTTTTCAATTTAGTTCAAAAATATGGCAAGCAAAAGTTTTGTGTCTTGCATCGCTGAAACATTGTTGCCTTGATTATATCGTCATTTAGTCCAAGCCTCAAGTCCATCAGAATGTACCTTAAGCAAGTCTTTAATACTTGTAAATGAGAAAAACAAAAAGTACCAAACGGCTGACTGTACTCCCGTGGGCGCCTAAGTGACATTGAAGAGACAACTAAACTCCCCAAATTGTTGACTAAAATGTTTAACCCAGCAATGAAAATCACATTTCCAAAAATATTCCCCAAGCACAGATGACTAATCGGGATTACTAAATTCCTAAAATAAGACTGTTCTCTCTGCACTATTCCAGTTTCCCACTGCGACTGAAATTTTATTTCAAATAGCATCTGCATTTAGAAATAGTGCAACTACGAACTCCACAGGAATAACATACTCTCACTGGGTTCTTCGATGTACAATGATTACTATTAGCAATAACTCTTCAGTTTACATATATTCTACCTCAGCTGTATCATTGCCAGGTAGTTCTTCATTCAACATGCCTCCTGCTAACACTAACGTCTACCTGATCAAATAATGGCACTACTGTAATAAATATTCTTGTTTCGTCTTGCAAAACACCATTATTGTTAGTTTGGTACGTCACAAAACTTCTGTTGAAATTCTGCAGCTTACGTTTAGACCGTAATTCAAAACAAGTTTGTTACGTCATAAAATAATAATAAGTTTACGTCATAAAATAATATTGTTACGTCGTAAAATAATATACCTAATACAAAGTTAATGTCAAAAAACTCCGGTGTGGTCAAACTTCTACAAAACTTGGTAACACAAGTAGCAAATTTAATACATTTTTGCAAAGTTAAAACCAAACTTTTCGTCTTCAAAACTTTACGTACGAAAACAGTACGGTACGGTACGAAAAAAATAATACCGTATTTTTGTAGCGCACCGTAATTTACCAGAAAATACCGTACGTAATTCCGTACCGTACTTTTTTCCAAAATTCAACCGTACCGTGCCGTAATTCGGTAAAGTACTCAAGTCCCTGGTAAATGGTTTTCAGTTTCTCTTTTTTACTGGAAGTTCACATTAAGAGAACAGATCCAGGGTTTCTAAAAACTTTTTAGGGGGATATCTCTTTGTTATTTGTTGAATATCTTTGCCACCGCAGCCCCAAAATAAGGAAAAAATTTTAAAAAATTTCTTTTGATATTAGCCATTATGAACTACCAGAATTGCCTGGATGCTTCACTACCACTTTTAAAACTTCATCAACCACCGCTTGTTTTTGTTCTCATTTACGCAGGGAGGGATAAAAACCAAGCAAGAGATGTGCCTGGCCTACTTGCTCTATTACCCTAGGCTGGAGCTTGAAACCTGCATGTCCGCGTCTGCCAGCATCCCGGACATTATGCAGGAGACATTGGGAGTCGAGATAATAAGGTAATTTAAGCGTCTTATTATAAAAGAGCGTCTAATATCTAACAAGAGCCGAGGGAGATCATTTGAGCAAGAGGGTAAGACAAAAAAAAATGGGCGTAAATATTTGCTGATAAATTTTAATTTAAAGAGAGTAAAACTAGAATAATAAATATTTACCCGCATATTTTATTTGCTTTTTTAATGGGTCAATTTCGAGTTTGGGTCGGGGTAAATTTGAGATTAGCTTTGGAGTAAGAATTGGAGTTTGTGTTTGATTCAAGTTAAGAAATTTCCGGTGAAATAAAACATTTTCAAAACATTAAGTCTTCTAGAACTTTTATGATCATTACGAAAATATTTTTGCAGCCAATTTGCACTTTTTATCTCCTGGAAATATTAGAAAGCACATTAAGGATCTCAATAATAGACTATCCTAAAATTTAATTTTCGACTAAGTTTTATCGTTTTTGAGTTATAACTTTTATTGTGTTCATTACAAGCTCTAGACTAGAAGTTTTATGGGATACAGCCGGAAAACTTATCAGCAACTCACGAGATCTGCTGACCAGTGCATGCTTTCAAGTTTTCGCTGCTGTTTGTCTTGGTTTTACATGAGTGCAATACGGAAGCTGCTTGTATGCCGAATGTTACGTCATATAGGGCAAGAATTAGTCGAAAAAATGGAATTCGTGTGTAGCAGCCAAAAATAAAATGCTGATGGGTGACTCATTATGTTTTTTCCAGGAACGATGACGAAAAAGCATCAAAATATTTCAAACCATCGAATGACCAAATCATGGTGTCATCTGGCAACAATACACAAAAAACGTTGGCTGACGTCATCTACGACGTAAGTGAAAACCCCTCACTGACGCAAAATTTTGTTCAAACAACGATTCAGAACTTCGGTTTAGATCATGAGGTCACGGTTTCGATGCCCAGTAATCCTGTCGAGCTCCAACGAAAAGCACAGAATTTTTTTTTTTTTTGCAACACAACTCAGAAACACCACTCCATTGATTATGTTACTAGGCTATTTATTATTTTGAGTTAGGCTAACTGCATACTTAAACGAACGTTTTCGGTGTTTTTCAGAGCGCCCTCGTCAGGAAACTAAAAATACGGTGAACTTAATAACTAATATCACTTTCAAATAAACTGAAACATAGTTAAAAGTATTTTTCTCAACTTACAATAATAATTTGCACGTTCGATTAAGTATAAAATTACCCTAGCTCAAAATAATAAACAGCCTAGAAACATGATCAATGGAGTGGTGTTTCTGAGTTGTGTTGCAATATACTTACGGAAAATAACCTTTCCACTGAAACTATACATATTTTTTTGCTGCTAACCACTGCTAATCTGAAATAAATGTATACTGCTTCTTTGAATATCACTCTCAATAAAATCGGTTGCATTTCAGCAGCGGTGTAAAAAGTACTCGAAAATTGTACTTAAGTAAAAGTTTCGTTACTGACAAAATACTACTTGAAGTAAAGTACAAAGAACTGACCAAAAAAGTACTTGCGTAAAAGTAAAAAAGTAGTCTTTTTAAAACTACTCAAGTAGAAGTATTTCTCAAAGTATTCACGCAAAATAAGCAAACTATTCAATTGACCAATGACAACTGGTCGACAACCTTCACATCGGAGATGGAAACCGGTCGGGTCGACCGGCCGGTCGGATTGCCGGTCGGGTCGACCGGCCGGTCGGGTTGCCGGTCGGGTCGAGATTCTTCGACCGGCCGGTCAAGCCGGTTAAAAAACCGGTCGAATTCTCCTTTCTGGCAACCAAAAGGTATCTAAGCACTAACCGAAATATACTTATATATTTTATCATAAACAAAACTTTTTATAAAAAATCAGTATTAACAAACCACACCTTTCAAAAACACTTGTTGAAAAGTTTCAAGCTGTGGCTAATATGGTGCAACCATTAAGACATGTACATCTAGGAACGTATTAAGGGTGGGAGTATTGTACCATGCCTCCCGACTTTGGGCCACGGTATAAAGCAAAAAAGTGCAAAATATACGTTAAAATCGCGTAATCAGATTGTAATAAAGTATGCATGTGGAAGAAGCTTGCGCTACCTGGCATTTTAGCATCATTTTGATCAGCTTAAGGGTATTAATAGGTGGCGCAGATTTCAGATTTTTTTACTACATGCTAAAATTTTGCCGCTTTGAAAAGCTTGTTTCGACTTAAATTTACCACACTCTACTCTGGGCAAGAAAGATACAGCTCTTATTTTTTTTATATCTAACTAACCATAACTTGTTCTGAAGTAGCAGCATTTCTACAAACTGCTGATGCACATTATATTTCGAATGTTTTCTAGCCAATGTCATAACAGTTTAGTGTTTTCAATGAAAATTTTCAACGAAAATGGACGCGTTGCGTTCATCGGGATAGTTATTCATAACGCCTTCGTACTACCGATAAGTTTATTTATTGGTTTGTCGTTTCGCTTCCCAACCCGGGAAGCTTCTTCAGAACACTTTTCGGCAGTGCTGCCTTGGCAGTTACAAAAAGATAAATGAGAAAAAAATAACAGCAGAAGATAGGTAACAGTAAAAACATATGAACATCACAATACTTGTACTATTATACCCAAAAACATTAAAATGATGGAGCGATAACGGTACATAATATTGAAAAATATGTCACTAACAGCGTGAAAAAAGGAATACTGAAAAATTATGCCACTAACAGCGTGAAAAAAATTGATAGTGTTCGTAACAACTAGCTGCCTCACTAACAGTTTGAAAAAGTATGAAAAGGATCTATTGCAAAACCTTATGTACTGGAAAAGCTTTTTAGCTCCACAGAGATTTATATTAATTGTTCCGTCCATATATAAATCTCTGTGGAGCTAAAAACCTTTTCCAGTACATAATGTTTTGCAATAGAACCTTTTCATACTTTCTCAAACTGTTAGTGAAGCAGCCTATAGTTGTTATGAATATTATTAATTTTTTGCACGCTGTTAGTGACATATTTTTCAATATCATATATTGTTATTGCTCCATCATTTTAATATTTTTGGGTGCAATATAGTACAAGTATTGTGATGCTCATTTGCTTTTACTGTATTTATCTTTTGCTCAGGGGCGTATGTAGGGGGAGCCCTTGGGCCATGCCCCCCCCCCCCCCTTTAGGTCGACAGGATAGTATAAATAGCATAAAATAGTAAGCAAAATTGCGGCATGGCCTCTCCATTTGTAACTTGGGCAGAGGGTTTGGGCACAAAAACGGTGGGCGAAGACCTTTTTTTTGGCCTTCACGTAATTTTGGGCCAAAAACCGGACTAAATTTGAGTGGAGATCTTTTTCTTTTTTGACTGAAGACCTTTATTTTTTTATTTTTTATTTTTTTGGTATTCACTTAATTTTGGGCTAAAACCCCCTTTTTTTTGGTCTTCACCTAATTTTGGGCAGGAAAACGGACTTGGTTTTGGGGTGGAAAATTTTCATTCTGTTCTTCATTATTCTCAATATTCTCAAATTTTCTGGCCCCCCCCCCCCCCCCCTTTCGAAAATCCTGCGTACGCTACTGCTTTTGTTGTAATTTTTTTCTCATCTTTTTGTAACTGCAAAGGCAGCATTGCCGAATAAAAGTTTAGTGTTTACTGCTCGGCAAATTGCAAATAATCTGTCACCAATAGCTAAAAAATTGCAACTTTATTTTTTGGCCTTTTGCAAAATATCATTAGAAAGAACGCCTAATAATTTAGTTTGTGCCCTCCAGTGCTTTTTATGCTTATTTTGTGCACGTTTTACGCTGCTCAAAACAGGTCATTCAAACCAAAATTTAACCAAAAAAGGTCTTAAAATTGAGTCATTTTTGCAAAAAACGCAAAAGTTTTTTTTTGCTTTTTTTTCTGAGACCCCCGTCCAAAGTCACAAATTTTAATAACTCACCCATGCCCCCCCCCCCCCTTTTGAAAATTTTTCATTAGATACATTGAACAGTGAATAAAAACCTTCCGTAAAAAAAACGGTCGACCGGGCCGGTCAGAAACCGGTTGACCGGCCGGTCAACCGGCGATGATTTTGAAATTTACCGGTCGGGTCGAAAAAATCCTGACCGGTTCCATCTCTGCTTCACATCACTGCCACAAGCGCTTGATTTTCTAACCCCTCACTATCTTAAGAAGTCATGAAATATTAATTGTGCAGGTTTTTTGTAACTATATTCAAGGAATCAATTCATGAAATATTTGCTCAAATACTCATTCACTGCCATTGTTAAATTTATATGCTAAAAAGTAAAAACACCGCGGAAGTGCCTTATTAGAGTGTCGGCAGCGTGGCCGAGAAGACGTCGTTTTTACGACGAACCTGATCGGAAGATCATGGGTTCAACCCGCACCCCGGTCACGTTGTTGCGTCCTTGGATAAGACGCTTTACGATGATTATCTCTGCCCAGTGGCTTTGAACAAGCAGCAAATTTATGTGGAAAGAAGTCAAAGGTCAACCGGAAAACTTGGAAATTGTTAACTTCTAAGCGGGTGCGGATTCGACCAACGGATAGCGCCACCGTCGCTTTCTCGTGAAAGGAGGATAAAGATGCATCAATCAATCAATGAATCAAGCCTACTGTATCCACAGGGTGCGGCAAAAGTCACGCACCAAAGGCAATTCAATAGTCTGCGATAAACTTTTTTTGGATTAAAGAAGAAAAAGTTATCGTGAATTTTTTCTAATCGATTTTATTTCACGACATGTGAAGGCAGATAGAAGCCGGTAGAAACATAACTGAAACTGTGAGTGAAGCACAGTTATTCATTGATTGATAGTGATACCAGTGTTCTGTCACAGCATTAGTAGGTTAGACTGCAGCTTAATTTAATTCCAATTCAATTTACTTGCTGGACTTTAGAAAACCTGCCTAGACAAAGTTTATCATGCAATTCCTGAATTCCACCTGGTTTGTTTTCAGTTTCACTGATTTATTCCCCGTGTTGCCTTGACCAGGAAACCGCAGAGTGATATTAGGGTCGTTGAAGCAAGCTGCCCCCTCTGTACCACACAAAGGTGTTAGCACTGAGCAACACATTATCACCTTCAATGCAGAATGTCAAGCAGGAAGATGTGAATACAGTTTGCAGTAGGCTACCTATTTTTAAGTCTTTGGCTTGACTGGACCAGATTTGAACCCAAATTTTCAGCCTGATACACAGATGCTCTAACCACTAGGCTATACAATCTTGTCGGCATATTTATCAATTCAACCCCAGGCTCTCAAACTGCAAGACACTGTTCTCAAGAACAGAGAAACTAAACATTTCATTAGTTTATTACTCAATGATGAAGTTTTACTGCTACAGTGCTACTCAGCAGAGGTGGAGTCCTTGAGGACGTCCTTGGTCTCAAGGACACATTTTGAAGTCCTTGGCCTCGAAGCCTCAAGTCCTCAAAAAATGCCTGTCCTCGGCTCGAGGACAGCAGTATTTTTTGAATTGTTAAAATTTTGTAGTTCGCCAGAAAAAAATTTTGAAGACCTTTGTTTTTGGAGATCGCCTAAATTTGGACTGTAAAACCGACTCAATCTGCGTGAAAACCGATCAATATCTAAAATAAGATCGTTTGATGTAGTTTCCAGCCTCTGAATTAGCCTTCCCCCATTGCAAATTTTTGACTATGCGCCTGCCAGGGTCTTATATCTCCACTTATCAATAAATTTCTGCAATTGCCTAATTCTCCAGTCCTACAAAACAGCAAACGAGGAGCTAGTCGTGCAAAACTTACGCAGGGAGTTGCACTCAAACGCAACGGTACGGAGTTGCACTCAAGCACAACGGTACGTCGCTTTCGTAAGCAAAAAAGCTGCTGCCACGTAATTGCTATTCCCTCAGGCTGGCATCGCTGCCCTAAGCCTAACTGTAATGCAAGGTTTAATAAGATAGATTTGTTCATCGCCTTCCAAGTTCCTGCATGCTGTATCACACATGTACAACCCAACCGCGAATCGAAAGCGGGTGCGGAGGGTTGAGAGTTTAGTATCATCACCACTATACCGGCCAGCTTGCAGCAATGCAGTGACAAAATGTCGTATTTAAACCAAATGTATGAGAAAAAGGCAATGGCTCGTGCGTGAGCGTTTAATGACTAGCTTCTACTAAACAGCAAAACGGGAATGGATCTTTCACCCTTATTACGAACAGCCCGATTGTAAATGCACCCTAACCTACTAACTCTACTCATGACTTCAGGAAAACTGACGATTCGTTGCATTTTATTGGTGTTAAAATGGTAAGGTTAACCTATAATGTTGCAGGCTAACTATTCGGTTGAGCTTTGGTTCCTAGTCCTGATTAAGAACTCAATGTTTACCAGTACTTGATTAGAAAAAATGCAATCGTTTTCAAAAGCACATGAACGTAGTCAAGCGTGGAATTTTAAGAAAGAAAGAACCAATAGAGAATAGCCTGGCTGGGCGTTTACGAATGATTGACTGCAGATGCCTACAGTCAAAGAGCAGTCAACACGGCGTCTCAAATTTTAAAACTATTTTGTACTTTTATCAAATAATAAGTACTTAAGTAGCGCTACTTCAGACTAAAAGTATTTAAGTAAAATTAGTTTAAAAAAATTAATCAAAAAAGTACTCGTTACCGAAAAAAACTACTCAAGTAATCTACTCAAGTAAAAGTATTTCGTTACTTTACACCACTGCATTTCAGCTTTCGCAATGAGCTCTTCAGACAGAGCTCTTCAGCACAAATTTCTGCAGCCAAACCCTTTGGACCAGAAAAGTTTCCAGTGTACCTTAGAGCCCCGTGGATAGGCTCAGCTTCTCAGCAATTAAAACATCATATTAAAAGTGCTGTGCAAAATTGCTACGGAAAAGTATCACCACGCTTGATTTTCTCAAGCCAGTGCATGCTACCTGCTGCCAAAAAGGAGGTGCAACCTGCCAATCAAAGAAGTATGGTTTTTTATGAATACGTGTGCCACTGTGATACTCGGTACGTACGGTCGTACAGCCCAAAGGCTTCAGCAACGCATTAAGCAGCATGTTCCAAAAGCAATAAGGCAAAGAACCACTCCTACTCAGGAGCAGGGAAGCCACCGATCGCAACCAACCAGAACTCAGGCAAAAAGTAAGACTCAATTCGAACCAGAGAGCGATTTAGCAATTGGCCAACATTTGTTGGAATCCAATCAGAGCGCACGCAACTATTATGATTCGCGGTTTAACATCCTAACCACAGCTCTTTCTCAATATCATTTGAGCCTGTTGGAAGCGGTTTATATATCACCATAGGTGGGCAAGTTCATGCAAAACGTTAGCTTCGTTAACCACTAGTCCGGTAACAAACTTCACACCTCCGTTAACGTTAAACCGTTATTTTCAGCTTTAATTAACGGAAGTTAATGCAGTCCGTTATATCATTAATATTTTGCGTGTAATTTACGTTTCTTTTTATTCACTCCCTTCTAGAACACATATTGACGCTGTTGAGCTGATTGCAAGGAAATATTTATTGCTGTGGTGGTCTTTTAGTGTTTTGGAAGTTACATTTTACAGTGTAACCTAATTTCAAGATAAAAATAGGTTCAAATGCACTAACGAAGCTGCAATCTGAAAATCTTTGGAAATTGTGAACAGCAATAATTAGACCTATGAGGCTGCAGATTATTAATTGCCACAAAAAAGAGCTTCACAATACGCAACAAGTGTTACCAGTGCAAACTGGTTTCGTACTGATACGATAAATAAATGGTGCAAGATATTAACGATAAAAACCGTAACGGAAGTTAACAGAACTTAACGGAAGTTAATTTAGTCCGTTAACGGAACTTAACGGAAGTTAATTTAGTCCGTTTAAAGGAAAAAACTTTTTAACGGATTAACGAGTTAATGAAAAAGTTGTCTTCGTTATTAACGGATTAACGATTAACGGATTTGTGCCCACTTATGTTCGTGTGTACTTGTTTTCATAAAAAACATTAGTTCATAATTTTAATACCTTTTTAACAGTATCCTTGGGACGCCAAATCAGGGAAACGATTGGAAGATGAACTTAAAAGATCACAGCAGGAGCAGTGGTGTTTCAAGCTTAAACCACACTATTCTGTAAGTAAAGTTACTCCTGTTAATTGGAATAAGCTTCACAAGTTAATTATGTCGCGTATCGCCAATTTCCAGTAGGTGGCCTGTTTCGAACTTCCGAGTTCAAACGGGAATCTTCAATTCGACATTACCGATTTTCCCTGATAGTAGCGGGGCAGAAAATAAAAACTACGCCGCCACAAGTTACGATCTTCAATCACTTTCCTTATCGCTCTTGGATGAAACATTTCTTTATATCCTTGATGCAACTGTAAAGCCATCTTGTTTTTTTGTTTTTTTTGGTCGTCATTTGTCGTGCAGATTCCACAGTATAACAAAACCTTATTTTCTACTGGGTTGCATTGTACCTCTTTGGCTGATGTAGCCAACCCCAACTTGCAAACCGGCCGACGAGTACAGGCCCGAACCCGAAATGTGGTTTCAAGCCAAAACCAGGTCCGAAAAGTCCTGAAGTTAAGTAATGTCTTAAAAAGGTATATGGTTAATTGCACAAATGCGATTAAAATAGAACTATACTTACTGCTGTTCAATTGTGACTTAGTATTAATAATTGTGTGATAATAATAGTGTGATGCTTAATTAAGTTGTCATCCACATTTGCAAAGTTACGGTTTTGTGGCCAGGGCCACCGAGAGGGGGAGGGCCGGGGGTACAATGACCCCGGGGCCCATGAACTTAAGGAGGCTCATGGGCTTCAGGAAGGCCGTTGGCTGCAGCTCGAGGGGGATCCATCGAAATGACACTGAGAAATCAGCATGTGAGGCCTGAAGACCTTTTTTATTTTTATTTTTGATGATCACCTAATTTTGACCAGAAAAACCGTTAGAATTTCGGTGAAGACCTTTTCTTTTTTTTTTTTTTTTTTTTTTTTTTTTTTTGGAGATTACATCATAATTCGGACAAAACTGCGGCATTTTCTCCGTCTGTTTTGAAGTTCATAAAACCGCAATCCGTCATCTTTGAGCTAACCCCGGGCCCACGTTCGGCTCTCGGCGCCCCTGTTTGTGGCATGTAAAAGGCGAAAACATTACAGACAAGTAAGTATGTTGAGCTCGAATCAAGCCCGACAGTTTGTCAATCTCAAGCCCGAACCCGACCCGAAAAGCCTCGTCCGACTTACTAGTCTGATACAACCAACCCAAGTCAGATTAATTTATCAAAGAAACTAGGTACTGGGTCATTTCTGTTTGATCTATTGTACGTAGCTAAGCTATGATGATGCAACTTTGGCTGATTGCTCAAATCAGAAAACATGCCACCTAAGCCGCTATTAGAATTTAGAACCATCAATGCATCAGTTCATAAATTGAGCCATGGTGAGATTAAATTACTTCATGGGTGTTTATTTCAGGATATCTCGTATCATCCCCCGGTCCAGATTGAGAAAGAATATGTTGCACCGGAGAGTAAATGCGTGGCGCCAGTTAGCGGTTATTCTACCAAAGTAGATGCCACCAATTGTGACGCTAAATGAAGAATCGCTTGTATACAAAATATTGCTTTGCGTTTTATGAACTTGCAGATTGCGTAGCGGTTGAAAATCGGATCCAAACTCGCGAGGGTAAAGGTTTGATTCCCTGCCGTTGCAAATTCTGCAAGTGCGTGTAAATACTGTACTTGCGTAGTCATTATGTTTGCCTTGTTCTTTAAAAAAATATTTGAATTTTATAACTTAATCTTTGCTCTTTCTAGTAGACAGTGTTGATAGCCCAACAGCTTAGCATCGCACACGGTTTTCACCTAATTTCGCAATCTTTGTTACGTAGTATAGCACTAAAAATAAAATGATTTTTTCAAATTATTCAAGACTTAATAAAATGTTGGATTAAATTTATATTAATGATCGTTATTTGATATGCTTATTTTGTTCATGGATCAAGCTAAACTTAACGTTGATCTAAAATCAAACATCGGCTAACTCTAATCCAAGAATCAATGCAACTTTACGACAATATAGGCTACATACAAGGCGTCACAAAAGTCACGTACCATCTACATTTTCATTGACAGGAGGTCATGAGAACACCAAGTTTGGCATCAAGGATTGTTGTTTACCAAAAATTTGCAGAAAAATTAGTTTAAAGTTGATGACGTCATCATAGTGACATCACGGTCGATTTTTGAAAAGTGACGTTGTAGGCAGTTCAAATTTCTTACATACCTGTATGTATATTTCTTGAATGTAAATCAATAAAAATGCTAAAAATCAATAAAAAATGTTAAAAAATGCTAAAATGTTTAAGTCAAAGTGATTACATCACAAAATGTCTAGTGACATCATTTAAATTAAATTGGATGAAAAGTGCCTTTGACTTAACTTAAATGAGGTTTGAAGACGTTTTTTGCTAAGTAATTAGGCTGCTTTGCCTTACGAGGTTCAGTCAAAAAGTAATCAGCCATGTTCAATTTGATTGTTTTTGAGGTTATCCTTACACTTCGTAGAAAAACATTTCCCCGATAAACATGTACTTGAACGCTCTTTTTCCAGAATGAACTCTTGCTTGAAACTCCATCTGCCAGAATGAACACTTGCCTAAAATTACATTTGCCAGAATGAATACTTGTCTGAAATAACATCTGTCAGAATAAACACTTGTGTGAAATTACATTTGCCAGAATGAGCACTTGCCTAAAATTACATTAGCCCTAATGTACATTTGGCCGAATGGTCATTTTCCCGAAAGCTTATTTTTCAGAAATTATACATATTAGTCCGAAACGTCGTTATTGATAGAACTAACATCACGAAAATTTATAATGATGCTTGTACATTTTTAAAAATTACTAGGTTGCGTGTAGAATAGAAGGGGCAAAGGAAAGCAGTCTCTCACGTCTTGTAACTAATTTTGTCGAACAACGTAAGGTTGAAAATATTTTTGGTTGTTTGCAAAAATAAGTCGCATTTTCAGAATTATTCTTCTGAAGTTTGTGATGATATGTTGATGTGCTTTCAGATTATTGGTATTATTACGATATTTCGATAGTACCTGAATATCCTAAAAATATCAGCATACAAGCGTTGTATTTTTGAAGTATCTCAGTCAGGCGGGCAGCCTGAAGTCTGCAATGGGGGGCTGTTTAGGGGGTTTGATCGTATAGTCCTCAGCCGTAAGCATTGGGGGTGTAGAGGCAGAGCGCCTATCCGTTGGTAAATTTTGTGTTTTTAACAGACGGATTGAATTTTAGGCCTATTTTGATAAAAATTAATTTTTTGAAACGTGGCATGAGAAGTTAGCAGTGCAAAAACTTGATTAAACTGGTTGCAAAAATGAGCCATGTCAGAGGTGAATATAAATGATAAAATTTTAGTTTTTTTTATTTACAAGCTGGTAAATCATAAAATCCTAGTTCAATAAATCTTACATGGGGTAATCTATTTGTTTATATTTTAGATTTTTAGAGAAAGGTAATTGGGGGGGGCTAATGGAACAAAATTTGAAAGAAGTGGTTGACGAAAGTTGAGAGAAGTGATTGGTAATTAACTGATATTGAATAGCCCCCTGCCTATTGCTGAGCTTCAATATTTTTTGATGATACCCATGTTCAGCACTTTTCAACAAGCGATTAAATTTGATTTCTTATTTTCGCCAGTTTTCAAAGTTTTTACTGATTTGTGTATTTTATTTTTGACAAATCAGTTCCCTGAAACAAATGTTTCAAAAGATGCTTTAAATCATTTTTTGAGTCCATTTCAATGCAAAAGACTGTCTTAGAACGCTCAAGCCATGACCCCAGTGCCATCGCCAAAACAAACAAAGTGAGAGGCATTAGCCGAAACAGATGGAGGCACTAAAATAGACTGAACTTTTGCACATAAAAACTGATCTTCAGCTCTTGCACGGCTACAAATTATGCGCAATTTTAAAAATTCGGTATTCACGTCTAAAAAAAGAGACCTATAAACCTTGCAGCGTTTCCTGTCTAGTTTCGTTTGCGGTCCCTATAATTGCTTAAAAAATCTATCTGCAGCAGTGAATGCTACCAAACGCACAACCAGGATTTTGCTAAAGAAGGGTGAACCAAAAGTAAATTTTTTTGCAAAAAAATTGTCTAATTTAGGCCCTGTGCTAAACAAACTGATGCAACTCAAGCGCGTCACAGACGGGGGCGTGGGAGTGGAGTTCCCAGCCGCTGGGCAATTTTTGTGATTATACAGAAAAAAAATAGCAATTTTAACGGCATTTTGATCACATTTCGCACTTTTTTAAGCCAGTTGAATCACCAAATTGCTAATTGTTCATAAGTCATTTGAAAGAAACAATTTGCTTAGCCCGTTCATCGTTCAGCCCCCGTCCCCCCCTTACTTCAAGTCAAGTCTAAAATACATTTAAACGCTCGTATTTTTAAGTTAAATTTTCTAAGTGAATTCGCTAAGGGGGCTAAAGCCCCTTCACAATGGTTCTCCACTGACAGCGATCTAAAAATGTTGAGTGAGCTCTAAAAATCAAAAACGGCTGATCTTTAAAAAAAAGCTTTTACCAATAATTGTTCACGTCATATTTACTAACGAAGTACCGGTAACGATTCTGCAGTCTTTATCTTTCTTCCGCGACGCATCTGCAAAGACGCGTTACAGTAATAAGGCGGGTTATTGCGTCACATTTATGTACACCGGTTGATTGCCAGCAATTTCGCAAAGAATCTGAAAACGTCAAACGAAAATTATGTTTAAATATTATTATTCTTATATTTCCATCATTGTCTGTAGTCTAGTCGTTACGTAATGTTCCAAAAACAGTATTTTGAGTAAATTGAAAAGGGGGGCACGGCCTCCTGATGCCCTCGTAGCGACGGCCCTGCATCACTTCCCTGCCTACGCTACTGCCTTAGTGCAGACTTACACATAAGAAAAGACGAAATTAAAATTTCGCGACCGTTACGCTCGCATATGGCCTACAGTCTTGCTTTTATGGAGCTCGTAAGATGAGCGTTTACTGGCATTAATTAACCAATAATATGAAATATTCGTATCAATAAATTTGGAGAATTTACAAAACACCTTACAGAACTGTCATTTTGATTTGAGGTACATGGTGCACTTTGAGGGAAAAGTTATTGAAAGAAAAAAAAGGAATGTTTCGCTGGCACCAATGAGTAAATTGCTAAAATTGTTCAATTCGAAAGACTGGCAGGAGACTAGGTGCAAACAAATATTAACTTAAAATTCTCTGGTCAAAAGCACACACCAGAGAATTCTTAACCACAGGAAATTTGAATTTTCAACCAATACTGTTGCAGTCCAGCTACCGCCCAACAACAATCTCGACAAGATCATTCATTCTACGTTGTTCATTACATTGCATTATGTGGTCTGTTTCTGCGAGAGCAAGGCTCGTTTATTTCAATTGTGACGCAACCTGAAGTGATCACTTATCTTCTTATCACCTTCGCATGAATTGCTAATGAAACGCACTAAATCGTATGAAATGTGCATAGCGGGAATTGACATCATAATGAGCTTTTTGTAGGAGTTGCTTTCTTTCTAGATTTGAACTAAAACCTTTATGATAGAGTGAAGCGGAGTGGCTAATTTATACACTCCGGCTCCACTCCGATATTTTTTTAACTGACTCCGACTCCAATGTAGCTCCAAAACTTTACAACAACACTCCGCTCCGAAATACTCCGAGACAAAAATACGCTTCAACAAAAAAACTCCAACCAATTGTCATATTGCTCAATAGCCTGCCAGAAGCCTACTGTAAATGAACTTTTTCTACATCTAAATAGTAGCTCATTCTACTACCAACTATCACTACGGCTTAAAGACTACTTCAAAGTCAGACTCAGGCTCCTAATTTTTTTAAAGTTGGAACTACGGATCTGCTCTGGCATAAAAAGTCAAAATTCGGCTCCGGCTCCGCTCCGGCTCCAAGTTCCACTTTACTTGATGAAGCTGGTGGCTGGAATATACGCCATTGCTGCTTTTTTGTGTATTTGTAAGCTTAAGCGCGACTACAGCTGCAGTTTTAATTTTTGTCGCGAACGCAAGACGAATTAGACCTTTTTTATAACAATAATACTTCATAAAAACCTGAGGCTCATTTTTGCTTAAAATTTGAAAACAATGCCAGCCTTTATCTGTAACAAAAAGATTAGGAACTAAAAAGAATAGATATCAAATCTTAAAAGCAACTACAGTACAATGGCGTCGCTAGGAGGGGAAGACGGCCCGCCGGTTGCCACCATTTCGGGGTGACACCATTTTATGATATAAAACCATAATCCGGCCAATTACTCCACTAATTTGCGGTGAGCACCTTTCTTTGTTATCCTTCCCCTATTGAGGCATAATTTTCGCCCAAGTCGGTCACTGCTGCGGAAGCGTCTTATGACACAGGGTGACACCACGAAATCCCGCTACGGGTGTCACCACGAAATCCCGTCCCGGGTGCCACCATCCTCAGCAACGCCACTACTACAGTAAATTGTGTGCTACTTCAAAGCGACAAAATTCTAGTAATTTTCTAGTATTTACAAGCAAAATATTGCAACGGTTCTGAAATTATACAGCTCCGCTTCACACTGCTGCGCAGGCAACTTATAAATATTGGGATGTTTTCAAGTAAAAATAAACTCAGTAGTTTTTCGTTTTGGCAATTTTAAGATGCTGCAAGAGAAGCAAAAAAGCCTTTGCTCAAGCTGACAGAGCATTCGGAATTAGCAACAAAACGGCATTAAAACCAGGGTGGTTAAAATTGACATAAACGTACCCAGAATTTAAGGATTAATATTAAGAATAAATGTTGCTGCAAATTGGTAAAAAATTAAAAACAGCCAGCCTCAACTCAAAATTTATTGGTTCTTTTAAAAATAATGTAACCTGGGTTAAACTAACCTTGCTTTGCCTCAGTGAACATGCTTCCATCGATTTTTAATTGCTAGTTTTCATTACGCTCGAAGCATAACTTATAATGGCAAATTGAATAATAAGCCAGGTTATATCTCTCTTTCAGTAAGCTAACTGTGATAGTAACGTTTTTTGATTTCAACTAAAAGTTTGTTCTGTTTAAACATAGTATAGTTTTTTGAATGAAAAATAATTTCCAGATAATGAATTTTCGAGAAAAGATAATTTTTGGAAAATGCGTATTCGGTTGATATGATTTCGACCAATTGCAAATTCTGACAAGTGTCAATTCTGGAAAATAAGTTTTCGGGAAAATGTTCATTTGGGCTAAAGTAATTTCTGGCAAATGCTCGTTCAGGAAAATGTAATTTCTGGCAAGTGTACATTCAGGGAAATGTAATCTCTGGCAAGTGCACGTTCAGGGAAATGTAATTTCTGGCAAGTGTATGTGCAGGGAATTGTACATTCGGGATAATGAACTTTCGGGAAAGTGTTTTTCTGGAAATGTACTTTCTGGAAGGTGATTTTCGGGGAGATGTACGGGATCCGTTTTAGAGACCACACGTTTTCAAGAAATTTTATCAGTATGTAGCTGAGATCAGAGATGGAGAGGACGACCCAATGTTCAAGGCCAAGGACAAAGAACACACTACAAATTAAAGTCGGCAAATTTTCTATTTTTTTTTTAAGCGCGAAAGTGTGCAAGATCTTGCATTTCGTTAAGTTTTTGATAATCATTCGAAAACAGTAGTTTTAAAATTAAGGAGTGCTATTTTACAGTTTTATTCTTTAGCAGCAATGTTGATTACGTTCCAAGCAATATCGTGGTAACGAAACAATTGAGGCCTTATCTCGGGAATAAGAATAACTAAAATCTAAACTCAAAAGAAAGGGATAACTCAGTTGTAGCATTAGGAAATCCATCCAAGCTGAAAGGGATGCATTAATCACGTATTAAAACAAAAATTGAAAAGGTAACATCATTTAAAAGGTACTTTACGAAAGCAATCGAACAAACATCAAAATTCACAGAAGGCCATGCTAAAAGCAGAGAACAAAAAAATACCAGTTGCATGCCTAAGACAGCTGTTTCCCCTAATTTTAAGGCTCATGAGTTAGGCTTAGCAGGGTTAAAATTACAAATATCACAGTGATAAAACTTCCGAAAAAAAAAAACTTCAAGAAAATGATGTGTTGTGTTCCAAGACTAAAAGCGAAGAAGCGATCTAAGCGGAGTGACGATCTCTGGTACAAGCAAAGAAGCGAAACGCCATCATCATCAGCGTCTAATCCTCGAAACATTGCTATAGGGTCGAGGAACTGATCCGAGATATTTGCAGAGAGACTAACTGACTATTGATGAGATTACCAGGCGTCTTAATTGGAATCAGCTGAGCTGGAAGTGTTGCAAAGATTGTGAAGAGCAAGGCTTTGCGAAGGTTATTGCCTGGTGGGTTCCCAGATAACTAACGGACGTCCACTGGCAACCTTCCTTGAAGCCTGTCTAGAGCTTCACGAGCGTCTCGTGGGTACTGAAACGTTCCTCAAGCATATAGTGACAGTAGATGAGACCTGGGTTCATCACTATAAGCAAAAATAAAGCGATTGAGGGACAGCAGTTCACCAGCACTAATAAACAAGTTAAGCACATCATAAAAGAATGGCTAAAATTGCAGCCAATTAAGTTTTACAGAGCCGATATACATGCCTTTATTTATCGATAGAGAATTGGCATTAACAGCGTAGAAGATAACATTGAAAAGCAATATCGAAATCCCTAGTAATCACTAAGCTTTATTTAAACATGTGTGTTAAGTTTATATTGCAATGAATTTAGCCAGGGCAAATCTGAGCTCATTATTTTTTGACTGCCCCACATAGATTCAAGAAATAAACCTAAAGTGTAAAATGTGAACAGCCTATGACGTCATTTTGAAAAAATCGGCTGTGATGTCACTATGATGACGTCATCAACTCAACACTAATTCCTCGAAAAAATTTTTGGTGAACAACATCCCACGTGCCAAATTTGATGCTTTTATGGCCTTCGTCTTATTAATGAAAATTTAAATGACAGTGCGCGATTTGTGGGACATCCTGCTGTAGCATGCGGAAGAAAAAATTCCAGAAAAATTCGGTTTGTGAGCCGAGCTACCACCAGTGAGCAAGGCACTCTTCGTCTGTCTATTAATTCATATTTCGTCGTACCCATAGGCGTAGCCAGGATTTTTGATTGGGGGGGGCCCGAATCCTCAAAAATTCGGCTGTCTTCACCGAAATTGAGAGTGAATATTGGGCCGAAATCTAAAGGTCTTCACCGAAATTAAGAGTGATTTTTCAGCCGAAATCGGTAATTCGAACGATTTTTCCGCCCAAAATCAGGTGATCTCCAAAAAAAAAAAAGGTCTTCACCGAAATTAAGAGTGATTTTTCAGCCGAAATCGGAAATTCGAACAATTTTTCCGCCCAAAAAAAAGGTCTTCACCGAAATTAAGAGTGATTTTTCAGCCGAAATCGGTAATTCGAACGATTTTTCCGCCCAAAATCAGGTGATCTCCAAAAAAAAAAAAAAGGTCTTCACCGAAATTGTGAGAGGTTTTTCGGCCGAAACCGTTAGCTTCACTGTTCAATTACTGTTATGTGCGCAAATACTGAAAAAAAAACTGCAACTAAACATCGTCAGGCTATGTTGTCATAACTTTTTGTCGTTAGTGGAGTTTTGATTGGGGGGGGCCCGGGCCCCTGGGCCCCCCCCTGGCTACGCCTATGGTCGTACCAACAAAACTTATTATTATTAATGGGCGGCGGTGCAAGCGAATCTACTACCGTTAAGTAAAATCCACCTACACATTGCGTAGGCCTCATTTGGGCCCATTGCAACTGTAGCTGCTACGTAATTGTTTTGTTTGGTTACTGGTCGAACTCAGAAAGCCTTCCAGCTTCCTTTAAGTACGTGGCCAGTTTGCTAATGTTGCATTTCGTTACCACATTGTGAACAGTGGTTTTGGTGATTCCAAAATATTTAACACGAATATCTTGGTAAAGCTTGCAATTGCCTACATGATGATTTGGTGTTTCATCCTCTAGGCTACATTTTGGACACAAAGAAGACTCAGCACGACCTGTAGTTTTCTTGTGCCGTTGTAGATTGCAGTGCCCAGTTAAAACTTGCACTACTCTGTTTAATTGAGGCCTCTTAAGGTGAAGGAGACGCATTGTTAGTAGAGGGGACGTCCAACCTACAGATTCCTTCATCCTAAAGCAGTCTTTCCGTTTATTCCATATAGATTTCCATCTATCTGTGGACCAGTCCTTAACCGTGCTAACACAACTGGCATACGGGACTGTAATAAAAGGTTCAGGACCATATATTTTGGATTTAGATCCTGATTTGGCTAGATAGTCTGCCACTTCGTTACCATGTACCCCTGCATGACCAGGAATCCAGACAATACTGACGTGGTTTTGTTTACCTAACTGATTTAGGTTTCTAATGCAGTTGAGCACTGTAATTGATGTTACTGTGCACTTTATGAGTGCTTTAATAGCTGCTTGGCTATCAACCAGCACAACAATATTTTGATTGTGCATTTTTTCCCAAAGCAGGTTCTTTGCCATTTCTGAAATAGCTAAGACTTCTGCCTGGAACACAGTGCTGTAAATTCCAAGGTGAAAAAATGCTTGTTTTGGGGAGTTGTTTGGGTATTCTGCATAGAAACTCGCACCTACTCTCCCATCTAGTTCTGAACCATCAGTGTAAATCTTGACAGTGTTCTGATTTAGAACGCTTTCAAATCTGATAGCATTCTTTTATCCATAATTTGAAATTCGAAATTTCTTTCGAATACCTTTGTTTTCTTTATTCGGTCAGCCGGCATTTGCAGCAGCGGTAAGAATCTTCTTGCCTCGTTGCAAACATCAACATGGCTTTTCGTTTTCCCAAAGGAACCAATTGGGTTGACGTGCCAGAGCCCACTAACAGAGATTCTATATGACCCTCGCACTGCCTCAGCCAATAGAAATTCCTCAATGGGAGTTATGTTGAGCAATATTTCCAGAGCACCAGTAGGGGTGCCAGGAAAAGCTGATGAAATCATCAAGCAAGCAAGTCTCTGCACCTTTGTGAGTTTCCTCACTAGATACTTTTTGTTGAGACCGCCTGCCCAGGACACACATGCATACGACATGATTGGACGTATCATAGCTGTGTATATCCATTTCATCATAGATGGTTTTATTCCCCACGTTTTACCTACAATTTGTCTACATTGCATCAATGCTGTAGTTGCTTTGCGGGTAATACGGGTAATATGTGGTTTCCAGGTTAGCTTGCTGTCCAAAGTAACACCCAACAGCCTTGCTTCCTTGGAAAGTTCAAGTTTTTTACCATTCATCGACAAGGAACCCAAATCTGGATTCCGTTTGTGAGTGAACAGTATGATTTCAGTTTTCTTGCTGCTAAACTGTACGTAGCTCTTGATCCAAAGCCCAGTTTGTAGCAATATTTATTGCTTTCTGAGCCACACCTCTGATCCAAAGCATATCAGCACCAGTGACCAACACTGCTAGATCATCGGCATAGGCTTGAACATAAAAGCCCCTGCTGCGTAACTCTAGCAACAGGTTGTTTAAGACACAGTTCCACAGAAAAGGGGACAGGATACCACCTTGTGGGTTCCCCTTCACTACTTCCCTTTTAACTTTATCACCATATAATTCTACTTGGATTGTGCGATGTCTTAGCAAATTCTCTATCCATGAGGTGAGAACCTTAGACATGCCCAGCCCTCGCAGAGCCGCAACAAAGCTACGGAAGGTGACATTGTCAAAGGCGCCGACAATATCCAGGAAAATACCCAAAGCCGGCTTTTTTCTAACAAGGCAATGCTCTACACGGCGCACAAATTCATGCAAGGCAGTTTCCGTAAAAACTCCTGCACGAAATCCATACTGCGATGCAGAAAGCTTTGCCTGCACGTTATTGTCTTCATTAATATGATACAAAATTAGTCTTTCCAACCATTTCAGTTGGAAAGAAGTTGAAGTGATCATACGGAAGGATTTAGCTTCAAAATAGCTTTCCTTACCGGGTTTGGGGAGAAATATACCTGTGCCTTCTTTCCATGCCAATGGCACATAGCTGTGCCTCAGGCATGCTTGAAAAATGACATGGTAATATTCTTTCAGTTGATTCCAACCTTTCTGTAACAGCACAGGATAGAGCCCGTCTGGCCCTGGTGCTTTGAATGGTTGAAATTCGTTAATAGCTGCTTCCATACGATCAAATGAACATATGTTTGCAATCATTTCAGTGTCTTCAGGTCTCATGAATGGATTGTCCACTAAGTCGGACCTGGTTGCACGATTTTCTGTCTGCTGGCTACCCGGTGATAAGATATCCAGCAGATAGTTCAAAGTTTCTAGTGGAGACTTTGTGAATTCTCCGTTGTGTTTAATTACGTTGCTAATACGCACCGTTTTATTCCTTCGAATAATCTTAACCAGCCGAGCCGTTGGTGTTTGACTATTCATACTCTCTACAAAGCAATGCCATGAATCGCGTTTTGCTCTTCTGACAGCTTTTTTGAAGCAGGATAGGGCGAGCTTTTGAGCCTCCCAATCTTCTTCTTGTTTTGTTTTAATGGCTTTTCTCCAAGCTCGGCGTGCCTCTTTTCGAAGGCTTGCTAGCTCAGAATTCCACCAAATGTTATCTTTCGTACGAAGCGACTTTCGCATAGGGCAAGCAGCTTCATATGAGTTAGTCAGTTGTCACAACTTTTTGTCATATGAGTTAGTTGTCATAACTTTTTGTCGTTAGTGGAGTTTTGATTGGGGGGGGCCCGGGCCCCCTGGACCCCCCCCCTGGCTACGCCTATGGTCGTACCAACAAAACTTACTCGAAACTTAATGTTTATTTTCCCGAGGGAAAATAATACAGGACTTCCACCAGTTCCTTTTCACCCGCATTCTCCCCATCATATTTTAAATTATACCGATATTTCTTTAAAAATGAAGTGCTGCAATGCCAAAATAAAAAAAGATTTAAACTGAAAAAGCTTGACGTCCTTCGTGGCCAACTTCCTTGGGCAGTTAGGTGGCAATATCAACCACCAACCCTGGAGCCGCAAACAGCTCGAGTCATTGATGCACAGAGCTGGACAGCGCTGTTGTGAGCTTTTAGCTCTCATCAGCAACCCTCAGCATATCTAAACCAAAGGTATTCCCCAGCCACCTTTTGGCCTAACTGGACAAACCTTAATGGATTGCACAGTGGCAGAGGTTTTATATGGAAAGCACTGCCACTGATTTCAATTTATTGTGGTTTGGGTAAAACTAATGTCCGACTACGTATTTGAACGCAGCTCTGCTCACGTGTGACAATTTCAAAACTCTGGTGCCTTTAACTATTATGTCATCAACCACATGAATTCGGTTCACCAAAATCCAGTATTAAACTTCGCTTAAGAATAGAGAGAAAGCTTTGGGGGAATATCTTGATACCCCAAAATTTTAGCACCACAATTTCGCAAACTAGTAGTTCTCATTAGACCCAATAAATTTGCAAAGTTTGGACTAACAAGTTTAAGCCATTTTCTAACAATAAAAAATTCAAAAAATCACAAGTTTTGGGTCCTTACCCCCAAACCACGTGACGTAGCGCCTCCAAAAATGCACGTACACAACTTCATATATAGACTTATCATATCTCCAAATCCGAGGTTCGTTGCTTTGGTGGTTTAGGGGTTTTTGTACATAGGAAAAAAGTTTTTATGGAAAGAAGAATAAAAAAGAAACATATAGATACGGGACTTCCGTTAGTTTCTTTTCGCCCTCATTCTTCCTTTTATACTGTAAAGGTTACCGATATTTCTCTAAAAACCAATCGTTGCAATGCCAAAATTAAAAAAAAAGATTGAATGTGATTTTGGTGTGTTGAAAAAAAAATTGTTAATTAATTTCAATACATTTGTGATCAAGCAATGACCGACCAGATATTTTAACCCAGCTCTTTTCATTTGCCACTGTTTTCAACTCGGGCGCTACGTAAATAAGAACCTAAATTAGTGTGAAACACATTAATACAAAATCGCAAAATATTCTTCCAGGGGTGTATTTTTCACAGAAAATGAAACCTGAAACTCTTCGATCACACGTAATGCCATAGGTTAAATGTGATTTTGTCTGATGGATAAAAGATGTTGATTTTAAATTATTTTTGGTTTGGGTAAAACGGATGTCCGACAAGGTATTTGAACGCAGCTCTAATCACTCACTATAATTTTAAACTCTGACGCGTTTAACCATTACGCTATCCAGGCGCGTAGCCAGAAATTCGCAATGGGGGGGAGGAGGGGCCAAGCCCCCAGCTTCCGTAGGCTGGGGGTCTGGGGGCAAAGTCCCCAGCCGCCGAAGGCACGGAGGTCTGGGGCCGGAGCCCCCAGCGCTCTAAAATTTTGCATTTTCTTGCAAAAATAGCTTAATTTTAGAGCCATTTTAATAAACAATAAATGCTTTTAAAACGTGGCATAGAAATTGGCAGCGCAACATGATTCAACTGGCTGCATAAATGGGCTATGTGGGAGGTGGCTGATGATAACATTGCAGTTCTTTTGTTTACATGCTGTTAATCATAAAATCCTATTATTCAATAAAAATCAAACGGAGTAATCTGTTTCGTCTGTATTTTATAAAGAAAAATAATTGGGGGGGGGGTTAATGGAAAGATATTTGGGAGAAGTGATTGGTAATTAACTAACACTGAATGCCCCCCCTTATTATTCCTGAGTTTATAATATATTTGTTGATAAAACCTATGTTTGGCGTTTTTACACTAGCGATCAAATTTTATTGTTTATTTTTGGGCATTTTTTAAAGTTTCCATTAATTTGTGACTTTAATTGTTGAAAAATTAGCCCCCCCCCCCTGAATATATGTTTCAAAAGATGCTTTAAATCACTTTTTAGTCAGTTCCAGCGCAAAAGACAATTTCAGAAGAGCTAAAAACGTGGTAGTTTTTCCTATTCTGCATTTTGGTTGACAGGCCGATGGGGGGGCTATAGCCCCCCCTCGGCTACGCTACTGATGCCATCGCAGCACGTGAATGCAATTGAAAAAAATCAGTACTAAAGTCATAAGTGGACATAAATTCGTCAATCGTTGAACCGTTAATAACGAAGCTAACTTTTTCATTAACTCGTTGATTCGTTAAAAAGTTTTTTATGTTAACGGACTAAATTAACTTCCGTTAAGTCTCGTTAACTTACGTTAAGGTTTTCATCGTTAATTTCTTGCACCATTCATTCATCGTGACGGTACGAACCAGTTTGCTCTGGTAACACTTGTAGCGTATTAGCACAAGTTTTATAGAGGGAAAGCGAAGAAAGAAGCTCTTTTTTGTGGCAAATAATAAGCTGCAGCCTCATAAATCTTTTAATTACCGCTGTTTGCGATTTCCAAAGATTTTTTGATCGTAGCTTCGTTAGAGCATTTGAACCTATTTTTATCTTGAAAATAAATTAGAATGCAAAATGTAATTCCAAAACACAAAACGACCACCATAGCAATAAATTTATTCTCACAAACAGCTCAACAGTGTCATTGCGTGTTCTAGAAGTGAGTAAATAAAATGAAATGTAAATTACACTCAAAACGTTAACGATTTAACGGACTTCATTAACTTAAGTTAATTAAAGCTGAAAACAACCAATTAACTTTAACAGAGGTTTGAAGTTTGTTAACGGATGAGTGGTTAACGAAGCTAACGTTTTGCATTAACTTGTCCACCTATGATTAAAGTTCGTTTAAGGAAAGACCACTTGTTTGGGGCAATATCTTGATACCCCAAACTGCTAGCACAATAAAATTTTGCAAACGAGTGATTCTCATTAGGCTCAATAAATTCGCAAAATTTTTCTTGATAAGTTCAAGCCTTTTTCTAATAAGTAGAACTTCAAAGCATCACAAGTTTTGGGCCTGTCTCCTGAAAAGCATGTTACCTAACGCCGATAAACGTGCAGATGGACAATTTCACACATGATGGACTTTTATCTCCAAATTTCAAGTTTCTAGCTTTGGTGGTTAAGAGTTTTTGTACATAACAAAAATTTAAATAAAAAGAAACAAAAACAGATAAAAAAAATTTTTTTTCGGAATTCAAAAAAATAAAATGTAGAAGCTGAAACTGCATCCCCATGCGCTTTTATGTCGGAAAATTTTATCCTCATCCCGCAATTAGTTTTCGAGCTAAAGCGGTTTGAACCTTCGATTGGCTTTTCAGTTTTTTTGGCTTGGAAACTCGCATCACGTAACCAATTGCCCCAAAAATTTGCACAATGGTTGTGCCATATGTTCCCCATAAGTTCTGAATTTCAAGTTTCTACTTTCAGCTGTTTCAAAGTTATAGCAATTTCGGCCTTTGGTTCCAGAAAAACCGTTAATTTTGCACGAAAACAACAAAGGTACTTAGAACTCGAAGCGTCGCGGAAATCCCGATTCATCAAAGCTAGTATGTTTCCGCATATTGCCGAACAAAACATCTCTATATGACTAAGAATGTCTGCTACTGTGCAATAAGTCGACAGAAGAATATTGCTATGAAATACGCTGTAGACTATACCTTTACTGAAGAGTAGCAAAATCAAGTGTAGCAAAGTCAACACAGCAAACGGAAAATCTGGAGCAAGATTTGAATGCGTAACACAACGTTGTTTCGCATAAACTTTTATTTGCGTCAGATAAATAATTTTTCTTATTTTGTTTATGAATTTAAATTTTAACTCGCTATTTCGCACAAATATTGTATCTTTTATATACATTAATATAATGCCGTCGCCAGAGCAACCAAAGTAAGGGGGCACTATAGCTGAAAGTTGGGGAGGTACTAAAATAAACTGAACTTTTGCACATAAAACTGATATTTTACTGCTACAAATTATGAGCTATCTTAACAAATTCTGCATTCATGTCTGAAAAAAAGACGTATAAGGCGGGCAATGTTTCTTAGCTCGTTTCGTATCCGGCGTTCAAAATCGCTTGAAAAATCTGTCTGCAGCAGTGCATGCGACCAGAAGCGCAACCAGAATTTCGCTAAGAGGGAGGGGGCTTAAACCAAAAGCAAAATTTTTTTGCACAAAAATTGTCTAATTTAAGCCCCATGCTGAACAAATTGATGGAACTCAAGCGTATCACAGAGGAGGGCCTGCGGCGGAAGGGGCGGAGCGTTGATCCGCCGGGCGATTTTTGCAATTTTGTGGCAAAAATAGTAATTTTAACGCCATTTCAATCATACTTCGCTCGTTTTTGAAGCCATATAAATAACTAGCCTACAGTAGATTGCTAAAATTCAAAAGTCATTGAAAGAATTAAAATGCCTAGCCCCTTCTGCCCCCTTAAACTTCAGGTCAAGTCCAAAATATGTTTGAACGCATGTATTTTGAGGTTAAATCTTCTAAATAACTTGGCTAAGGGGGGCTGAAGCCCCCTTATCCCCTTACCCCAGGTTGCGCCCCTGACCGCAAACCAAAAAAATCTTGAGTGTGCTCTAAAAAAACGAAAGCAGTTTTTCGTTTAAAAAAATGTTTTCACGTATTGTTTCAGATCATAACCACTAACGAAGTACCGATACCGGTACCGATTCTGTAAACTTACATCTCTATTCCGCGACACATCTGCAAAGGCGTGTTAATAAGACGGATTATAGCGTCATATTCATGTACAGCAGTTGGTTGCCAGCAATTTTGCAAAGAATCGAGAAAAGTTCAAACGAGAATTATGTTTGAGCGTTATTATTTATTTTTCTATTATTGTCTGTTGTGTTGTTGTTACGTGATGTTCTAAAAACATATTCTGAGTAAACCGAAAAGGGGGGGCACGACCCCCCTGCTCCTCCCCGTAGCGAAGGCACTGCGTAAATATTGCTGATATAGTAAAAAAAATCAATTCTTTATTAGTTCACGCTAAACCATGCCAAGGGAACACCAACAACAAACGCAAAAGAGCCTAACCTTTTAACCGTGGTCAATCTAATACTACCGGAATCAATCTCTGCGTCATTGCGCCAAGGCTAAACACTAATTCTTGCAAAATGCCGGAGCGGTAGCCGTTGACGAGATCATATATGATCGCATCGAAAATCAACCCCAGACCTCTAATAACAACGAAAGTACATTCTAATCACTCGGCCAACTGCTCGATACGAAGAGGTACAGTATATCAGCAAAATGAATTCAAAAAAGCTTTCATAAACTGTTTATTCGATAGCAAAACTCGTCGACCAAAAGTTGAGGATAGTGGATATTTTTCACAAATCGTGTGAGCAATAGTTGTCAAGCTGTCTGCTGTTTAGTTACCGATCGACCAACTGGACGGTCCCGGTTTTGATCGCAAAAGATCGAGTAACACGTACTCCATCAAGGATTCTGACGGTAACATTCTAACGAATTAGAATGAAATCCTTTCAAGATGGAGAGAATACTTTAAAGATCTTTTGAATCCTGTAAAGGCATCGACTCATGACACACACGAAGTGACACATCTAGGGGAGGACGAAGTTTTCACTGCAGCAAAAGTGGCAACTGCAATTAAAGAGATAAAATTTGGAAAAGCTGCTGGTGAAGATGAAATCAGACCCGAGATGTTGAAAGCGCTGACTGGAGAAGGAATTCTCTGGTTAACGCGAGTTTGTCAAGTTGCGTGGAAGCTTGGCAAAACTCCCAGAGATTGGCAAACAGGTGTGATTATTCCGATATTCAAGAAAGGAGATCGCAAGCAATGTACAAACTACAGAGGGATATCACTCCTTAGTTTGCCAGGGAAAGTATATGCCAAATGTCTTGAAAGGAAATGCCGAGAAATAGTGGAATCAAAAATGGAAGATGGTCAGTGCGGTTTTCGTCCGGGTCGCAGCACCACGGACCAAATCTTCACTCTGAAGCAAATCTTCGAGAAATCTTGGGAGTATGGCAAAGATCTCTTCGCATGCTTTGTCGATCTTGAAAAAGCATATGACCGAGTTCCTCGGGATAAACTTTGGAAGGTTTTGCAGGAGTATGGCGTTGATGGTCAATTGTTACGCGCTATTAAGTCATTCTACTGCAGACCGGAGGTTTGTGTTCGGGTAAATGGAAAGCCATCAAAGCCGTTCCATGTGGGCGTTGGACTGCGGCCAGGGTGCGTTTTGTCACCTCTCCTTTTCATTGTTTGCATGAATTGGATCGACAAATACAGCCAAGCTGTTGAGTGTGCCACGATTGGAAATCGCAAAATTAGTCGTCTGCTATTCGCAGATGATTTGGTTCTGCTTTCTTCCACAGAATCTGGCCTCCAGCGCGCATTAAACAGCTTTGCAGATGCACGCAACACCGCCGGAATGAAAATAAGCTCGGCCAAAACTGAGGTACTTCATCTTTCAAGAAACCCTGATCAGTGCGTATTACAAGTGAATGGAGCGACACTGAAGCAGGTAGAGAAGTTCAAGTATCTTGGGGTTGCATTTACGAGTGACGGAAGGCAAGACGAAGAACTGGATACCCGAATAGGCAAGGCTAGTGCAGTAAAGCGAGCTTTGCACTACTTGGTTGTCATGAAACGAGAATTGTCGAAAAAGGCAAAGCTCTCAATTTTCAAAGCAGTTTTTGTCCCCATTCTCACTTATGGTCATGAATCTTGGGTAATGACCAAAAGAATGCGATCACAAGTGCAAGCGTCCGCAATGAGGTTTTTACGAAGAATCGAAGGAGTTACACTGTTTAACAAGGTGCGGAGCTCTGAAATTCGAAAATCTCTTAACATCGAGCCGTTACTTCACCGAATTGAAAGATCTCAGCTTAGATGGTTTGGCCATGTAAGCAAAATGCCTCAGGAAAGACTCCCCAAACAAGCTTTACATGCCAAAGCAAATGGGAGAAGACCAGTCGGACGACCTAGAACTAGATGGATCGATTACATTGAGGATCTTGGATGGAATCGCTTGGGACTTCGCGCAAGCGAAATGATGGAGGTGATGGAAGACCGTGAGGTGTGGCGGCTCAATCTTGAGCTACTGCCCCCGCAACCCTCACGGAAAAGCGGGCAATGAAGAAAGAAGAAGAATTTAAATAATACCCCACAAAATTAACTCTTGAAAAATTTTACCAGTAATTTGAAAAAACAAATGAAGTTTATTATCTGGTTTTTAGAGAACACTTATTTAACTGAAAAAAGTTAAAAATATTTGTGCAATGTTGAAAAGTATTCTGCTTACTTTTATATTCGCGTCGTTTGTAACGTCACAAGAGCTTACTTGCAATAAGTTTACACACGAAGCTCATCTCGACCTCGACGAGACTTTCCTATTCAAGTGGAACTACAATGAGACCCACATTCTTATCGAGGTGAGAGAGGGCTGAAAAATTAACGTAGCACGCCGAAAAGCAAGAGAAATTAAGCACAGTGCTGTAATGTGATTACATTAGAGCTGCCAGTTTTTGTTGTTTTTTCTGTGGATACGAGAAAAAACTTTATTATGCAGCAGAAATTCCGCACCACAGAATTCCAGGTTAGTTGGAGAAACAGAAGAAAAGTGGCTATTACCACGTCAGTCAAAAAGTGACCACTTCATTCTGCAAGTGGCCATGACTGATAAAAGTAACCAATCCCTGGGCGTCTCTTACGAACCGTTGGACGGACAAAGGACGGCTTTCCTGTTCAACTTTGAATGAACCTCAGGGGATGTTAATAATTCGTAAATAGTAGCCATTGTTAGTTTAGATAGTAAAGTGGTTAATATCATCAGTTAGAACTGAAAAATACAAAGAGCAGGGTAAACACAAATTGCATTTATAATTAACAAAGCACATATCAAATAACTTAAAGTCGGGAGTCGGACTTTAAACCTCTAACCGCAAATTTTAAAAGATGCGGTCAAAACCCAAACCATATTGGTGTAAAATAAAGGAAATTTTAATTCAAATTTTCGTTGTAGAGTTGAGGTGAAGTTCCGTCTGCTCTACCCAAGTCACTTATTTCAGCAGCTGAACGTTCTATTAGCGGACAATACCGATTCTTTGTTTCGACCTTGCACTTTTTCAAACAAGACCAACATGAATTTAGAAAGAACACTTGAGAAATTTGCAACACGGGGACTCCAACCTTCGCTCTTGCGAGTTTTAGTCCGATTTTTTTACCTCTGCACCATACGCCAGTGTGTATTGAGCTTGCTGACAACGCAACCAATTGTTTTCAGATGCGAGCGCCCACAAGCGGTTGGATTGGCATCGGATTTTCTGAGAACGGCAACATGATCAACGCGGATATGCACGTTGGGTGGGTGAAGGACGGAGAAGCTGTGATCACGGTGAGGGAGTTTTTTTAAATTTTGACAGCAAATTACAACTTGCAGAACGATACGCGATATTCAGTTGTAATGCTAGTCAGGCCGGACACAGTTGATGCTAAGGAGTCGTCAATGCTTTGACATTTCTTTACAAGAAGCTGGGCCAACTGGTTCAAACACTTTTACGAGACCGCATGCGTCCCCGGAGCACTTTTTAGAAAAGCCGCGAAAATTTGACGACAAGTTGACTACATCATTAAATAGTCGGAGAATAAATGACAACACACGACACTTGTAAATTGACTGTACACTAACAGTGGTACGTTAGTAAAAGACAATGGCACAACCAAAGGAGAATAGGGGGCTAAAGCCCTGCTTCAATTCACGTAAACTAGAAAATTTCTAACCAAATGTGCAAGCTTTCAAGAGTGTCTTTAACCTGACAAGTAAGTTGGGGAGGTTAGCTTAGCAATTCAATAATTCTTTCAATTTCTGACTTCCAAATTTTAGCTCTTTTGTTTGAATTGCAATAATTAAAATTCTCATTAACAAGGCTTTGTAAAAAAGCTTAATATGCTCTTCATTTTCTCAATCTTTGAGCATACTGAACTAGGCAACTACGGACCCACCAAGATCGTTACGTATTTTACTGTGATCTACAGCGAATCTAACCACCAAGTTTTGCTTTTGATGGTCATTAGCTTCATTTGCAATGCAACTTACGGTTAAACCGCTTTCAGTAACATGCGAAACCTCAACCAACTTAATTTTTTTTACCCAATTGTTAAGGACCGTTATGGAGAACCGCTAAATACGTTCCCACCCCGGGACGATGAAGAGAACCTGGCGCTCATCAGTGGGAGAGAGTGTAATGGAGAGACAGTAATTGTGTTCGTGAGGCAACTAGCCGCCTGCCAGAATGGACAAGATCGAACAATTTCGGTCAGTATTCTAGTCATGCGTATATAATGCCCAATAAAATGTTATCTGACGTTTTAATGGCACCATCGTTTCGACTTAAACAGTTTGTTGTAAAGAATTAGCTTAGATTCAAAATTAGAACGCTCTATGACAGGACTGCCGAAAGTGCTTTTCGCGGCCCGCATGACAAGTTTGTAACTTTTGTAATAGTGATGTAGTTCTCGAGACCGGTCTCGGTTCTCGAGACTGTCTCGAGACACATTTTTGAAAGTCTCGTCTCGGTCTCGCCTCGGATTTGAACTTCAAGTCTCGATCTCGAGTCTTGGTCTCGAAAAGTCATGGTCTCGAAATATGAGAAGTCTCGAGACTCAAAATCTTGGTTAGGCGTAGGAGTAAAATTTTGAATTTAATTATTTAATGCAAGCAACGCAAACAAAGATTCGATTGACTTTCTAGGTCTTAACACCTTTTTAATTGCTTTCAAACAATCTCCTTTATTTATTCATTTCGGTCAATTTTTATTTATTTCCGTCAATGTTTTTAAACTGAGATCGTGAGAAACTAAGTTTTGCAATAAAAGCTCAATTTTTGATAATTGGCTACTCAGTGGGAGATACTTGAGTTTCGAAAAAACTCAGGTAGAGCCGTGGGAGAAAACTGCTCGACCTGTTATTCATTATTATCTTTGTTATTTACTTATGAAAGGTGTGATGTAAAACAGTCTGGAGGGGAAGAAGCCGCTTTAGCGGTATTATTTGATGTTGATCTTTGTTGAAGGTGCTAATTGCCGCTGTCTACATTTTTGCTTTCTGGTAGTAAACGCTCTGAACCTTTTTCTCGTTCAGGTTCCTTGCACGTGGACCGAGTTTGAGGTGGTAGCATGGCAATGCGATGAGGTTTGGTCAAGGAAGGTTAATCAGGACAGCTCAGACCTCAAAGTGATTGTTTTCAGTCTCATTTTGTTAAACAGATCTTTCGTAGTATGATACAATTAAGACTGCAGACTTAGAATGATGAACTTAGGTCTACTTTACCACTGCTTTTTTGTAAATATCAAACGTTAGAAGTAACAATTAGGTCCAGTGAAGATTAAAATAGCTTGAGGTATAAACCTGAGGTATAAACATGGGCCACCGAATGGGGAAGACGCGTGACCCCAAAAGATTTTCAGGGCGGTATCGGAGAAATAAAGTCTTGATAAAAAATAATAGCGTAACTCAGATATTTGTTATACATTAAGGTGTTTGCCGTGTACTAGGACCACTAGGTTACTGAATCATTCATCTTGATGTCTTGTTTATGAAAACACAATTGCGCATTCCGCCATAGCCTTCTTGTCATTAGAATAACTATCAGAATGCAACTGCTTTAGCAAGCCCACTTTTTTTGGATTTAAACGACTGGTCAGCGTTAGTAGTTAAAGACACTGTCATCGGAGCGTGAGGTCTGCGTTTTGATTCTTGGTCCGGTCAAAATTGGACGCAGTGTCGCTAACGTCTCGCCCCGCTGCGATGTTTCTTTGGTACAGTGTTGTTGATTTGCTCAATGCCCGTGCACTAAGCCGCGAGTTTATGAAAGCTTTTATTTTGAATTGATTTAGCAACTCACTTCGAAATCGAATTCCTCTAGATTGGTCAACGATCAATTTGATAATGAAACTTCAGCAAATTTAAGATGCATTTTATAAGAAATATCTTTGTAATACATATTGTAAGAATATCTTTGTAATACGAGTGACAGTTGTGTTTAGTTTGAGTTAATTCGTTATAAAGTATTATTTCAATTTTTACGTTGAAACAATTTGCATTATGTCTCGTAATTCGGCCTGAATAAAATTTGGGTATAGTCATCATAAAGAGTACGACGATGAAAAAGCAGGAAATTAAATACATTCTGCAAAATGCAAGTTTTGCCCAACATCGACAACAATCTCTGATCGTTCAGGCACAACCTTTTCGTTTGAAGAAATGCCACAAGTCACGGTAAGCTATTGCATTATTTTTGAAGGAATGATTTAATACACTAACTTTGTTAGGTTGTAATAGTGGATAATAATTGTGTGTTTTTGTATGTTATTTATTAATATTTTTAACGGCTGTGTGCCGAAGTGAACAAGTTTAATTATGAAACGCTCTCCAAATCGAAGCTAAATTAATGTACTGCACGTCTCAACCTGATGGCATTTTGCATTCCAAGTTCTTGAATTATTAATCCGGCACTGGAGGGTGCTATTTAAAGTATCACCACTTCAGTTTCTTTTGCTGTTGTAAAAAATTCTAGAAGATAACAAATACCCGTAACCCCCATCAGCGACGTGTATCTCAACAACAACCAGGCGCGTAGCCAGAAATTCGCAATGGGGGGGGGCTGTTTCGGGGGTCTGGGGGCGGAGCCCCCAGCCACCAGAGGCCAATGGGGGTCTGGGGGCGAAGCCCCCAGCTGCCGGAGGCTGGGGGTTTGGGGGCAAAGCCCCCAGCCGCCGGAGGCACGGGGGTGTGGGGGCGGAGCCCCCAGCGCTCGAAAATTTTGCAGTTTTTTGCAAAAATAACTTCATTTTAGGACTATTTTGATTAAAAACTAATGCTTTTAAAACGTGGCTTAGAAATTGACAGTACAAACAAAATTAAACTGGTAGCATAAATGGGCTATTTGGGAGGTGGCTAATGGTAAAATATTAGTTCTCTTGTTTAGATGCTGTTAAATTATAAAATCGAATAGTGCAATAAAACTCACTCGGAGTAATCGATTTCGTATACAGTTTATAGAGAAAAATAATTGGGGGGGGGGGGGCTAATGAAAAGAGATGTGAGAGAAATGATTGGTAATTAACAAATACTGAATAGCCCCCCCCCCCCCTATTCCTTAGTTTATAGTATGTTTGTTGATGACACCTATGTTCAGCATTTTTACACTTGCGATCAAATTTGATTGCTTATTTCTTACCATTTATCAAAGGTTTCATTTATTTGTTAGTTTTATTTTTGACAAATTAGCCCCCCCCCTGAACAGATGTTTCAAAAGATGTTTTAAATCACTATTTAGTCCACTCCAGTGCATAAAACAGTCTCAAAGTGCTAAAAATGTAGTGTTTTTCCCATTCTGCATTTTGGTCGACATGTCAATGGGGGGGGGCTATATCCCCCCGGCCCCCCCTGGCTAAAAACGTGGTATTTTCCTAATTCTGCATTTTGGTCGGCAGTTCATTAGCCCCCCCCTAAATAAACGTTTCAAAATAGTCTAATCCAGTGCAGTCTTAGAAATGCTAAAACGTGGTATTTTTCTTATTCTGCATTTTGGTCGGCAGTCCATTAGCCCCCCCCCCCCCCAAATAACGTTTCAAACTATGCTTTAAATCATTTTTTAGTCTAATCCAGTGCAAAAGAGAGTCTTAGAAGTGCTAAAAACGTGGTATTTTCCTTATTCTGCATTTTGGTCGGCAGGCCAATGGGGGGGGCTGTAGCCCCCCCCGCCCCCCCCCCCCCCCCCCCTGGGTACGCTACTGACAACAACTTACAATGTACAGCTATATATATTGCATCGACCCAGGTTGTAAGATTTTTTAATTGCGAGTAAACTTTTATATCAATTTTTACAACTTTGCTCTCGGCCAGGAGCTGCAAACGGGTCAACAACTGTAGTTCAGGCCCAAACACAAAAATAAAAAGCCGGAAACTAATGTGATTCGAAGCCCAATGAATAAGAAATCGCAAGTGAAATTTGATATAGATCGAAAGCACTAAGTAGCGGCTTCTAGCTGTGGGCTTGTGCATGCTAAGCGACTCGAAATCCATGACGGCTGCAAGTGGTCTTCCTCAGCTTACGTCCGTCTGTGTATAGAATGCAACAAGATAACAGTTAAATCGACGCATTTTATGTCATTATTGAAATTGAATTGTAAAAAGGCTATATATTTTTTGCAGAAAAGATTATACGAGCGGCCGAAAATTTAATAGATGATATGGACGTGGAAGGAAGCACATCTGAGTTGGCGAATCGTGGACGCTCGGAGGAAGAAACGGCTCAGCTAAGAAACATTCCACGTCTTTTCAGCAAATATTCGAAAATTCCAAATAAAGCAACTTCCAAAAGATCAACAAGCATTCGGTGGCAGTTGCTAAAGTATCTCGAAATCACCAACAATGGTGAACATTTTAACGAAAATATTTTCGAATTTTGGGAAACCATGGAAAACCAACTACCTGCCTTATACAAACTCGCGATGCAAGTTCTTTTTGTGCAAGCGTCATCGGCTCCTGTGGAGCGTATTTTTAGTACCGGAGGTTTGATCATGAGACCTCATCGATCTCGGCTTTCTTCAGTTAATCTAGAAATGCTGGTTGCGTTAAAATGCAATCACAATTTTATTGTTTGATTTTGGTATAGGCTTACTTTTTACGGTTGCATTAATTTTTTCCGTTGTGTTTCGTGATTATTTTTGCTTGCAATAATATGCCATTCAAGATTTTTTGGCTCTGTTACCAATCTGTAGTTAGTGCAAGCTGGACCACTGCGATAGTTTGAACACAGGAACGCATTGCCCAGTTTCAGTTGGCATCGAACGGCAATTTCTCTACTTTAAGGTCGGGCGCTTGACAGTAGAGGTAGGCCGTCTATAGCATGTGGCCAAAGTTCGTTGTTTGGTTTATGGTCGTTCTACTGTATTGCGATTGGCCGTTTGTTTAAAGAAAAACCATGAAAAGGGTTGTCAATAGTCAATACTAATAAGTTTTGCTTCTAAAATCTCGGGTCTCGAAGTCTCGTCTCGGTCTCGAAAAACTCACCGAGTCTCGATCTCGGTCTCGAAAATTTTTTCAAGTCTTGGTCTCGGGTCTTGGACTCGAATTTTTTCCAAGTCTCGGTCTTGGTCTCGGTCTCGACCATCAGGGTCTCGACTACATCACTATTTTGTAACCAGACCGGTCTCGAGATTTTTCGACGCCGAAGGTGAAGACGTTTTTTATATCTTGGTGTTCACCTACATTTCCACTGAAAATTACACTAAATCTTACAGAAAAGCCATATCTTTGGCCAAAAATTACTTCGAATCTAGTAGACCTTTTTTGGTATTCACCTAAATTTTTCCTGAAAATCAAATCTCACTGAAAAACGATTTTCCAAGATCAAAAAAGTGTAATGCAACCCGCTCCTTAAAATCTCTGAGCATCCCTGCTCTATAAGATCAATTTCCATCACATTAATATTCGGTGATCAGGTCACGAAAGCAAAACCTAATACTTGTAGCGAAGACTTGATAATTAAACGAGGACTAAAGGCAAAACCAACTGGGTATTTAAAGGTAGGCCAAACGTACAAAACTTGATTTGCGTTGACTTCATCCTCTTTGACTAGAAATGTTCTACTTCAAACACGATATTCTACTTCAAACACCACATCGGTGCCACTAATGCTCTAAATTTTAATATTTTTTATTGGCAGTCCAGTCGTTGATAAGCATTAGCGTCTTAGCGACGCCTTTCCAGTTCTATCCTAAAGAAAGGATTAGGCTAGGCTACTGCATTGGGTCCAGTAGCGTAGCCAGGGGGGGCGGGGGGGCTCGAGCCTGAAAAGCGTTTGAAATTCCGATTCTGGCCGAAAAATCCGTCTCAATTTCGGTGAAGGCCTTTTTTTTTTTTTTTTTTTTGGAGATCACCTGCTTTTGGGCTGAAAAAGCGTTAGAATTTCCGAATTTGGCCGAAAAATTCGTCTCAATTTCAAGAATAAATTGGCCGAAATCGGATAAATTGTGTGATTCTGATTCAAGTTAAATGAAAATTTGGGTCAAGGTCTTTTGCAGTTTTCTCACTCTTTCAAAAAAGCCCCCCCCCCCCTTTTGAAAATCCTGGCTAACCGCGTGATTGGGTTGTTTCGCAGCGCATTAATCAGTTTGACCTTGTCAGCAGTATAGATCCGAGCTGAAAAAAAGAGCAGACTGTACGATAGCCTTGGTAACAAACGTCTAAGAACAAGCGAAAGTAAGGCTTGTCGAGTTATTAAAGTAGGTAGGCTAGTAGGTCAATGTTTTCAACTTATTTGGAAAATTTATTCTAGGTTCACAAAATACCGCAAGCAAATACAATAGGCCTACTTAAGTATTGGTAGTTTTATTATCAGGTATGAGTTTGTACGTGTAGCCTAGTAATAAAAACCTTATTGCTAGACTAGGCTAGGCTATGATTTAGAGTGAAATGTATCTGCCAGCTAGATTTTTACTAAAATCGCTACGCTACTGAACAGTTTACTATTTTTTTACCAGCTCAGATCTGTTGCGCTAATAAGATCAAACTGATTAGTGTGTAGCGAAACGACTCAATGCAGTAGCCAATCGTTGCTTTAGGTTAGAACTGGCAAAGCGTCGCTATGACGCTGATGTTTATCAACGACAGGATTGCCAATAAAAAATATTAAAATTTACAACATTAGAGGCACCGACGTCGTGTTTAAAATAGAATATCTCTGGAACAGATGGGTCAAAAAGGATGAAGTCACGCTAATCTAGTCTAATACAATTATCCTAACTTTAGGTACCACCAATGATTTTGCATTTATGCCTCGTTTAAGTTTAGAACCAATTCGCTTACCATGTTGCCTAACCTTCAAGTTTTGGAATAGTAGCCGGCGGGCTAGCGAAACTAATAATTTGCCCTACCCCAGCTGTGAAACTGAAAGAATATTGCATTACGAGTTTTACTCGTATTGTTTCTTTTATTTGTTTTTTTTAGACTGACACTGCGAGAATTATTTACGCTTTCAGCGAAACAGATCCGATCGGAAATGACATATCATTTAGCGATTATCACGGAACAAGGCGAGGTGATATCATTATCTTAACTACGACAAAATTATTTTTTCAACCCTTAAATCTAAGAAGCTTATGTTTAATCAAAAATTTTATTGAATTTCATAGGCACCGCCAGCTTGTATTTGTTTCAAGAAGAGGAGGATGCAGTGAATATTGATGAGGAGCATCTGTCCTTCGAGATAAGATCGTCCGATGAGCTGATACCGAAAAAAGCGCATTACTATCAATGCATGATTTTCGAGCTTCCGCAATTGAACGAAAAACATCATATCGTCCGGGTAATTGGAATGACTGACGCTTGCGTCGCGTGTTCCTTTGTTTTTACTCGGCCATTTTCTATTAACGAGTGCGAAGTTTCAGACTTTTGCTTATTATTCCAGAACGGTTTGTTCTAACTTCGTCAAAGTCGAACAGCAGTTTGAAATTAAAAACATCTTTGTTTGTATCAAAATTTAAGGTCACGTGACTATTATATTGGGTCAAATTTGGCAAGTTTTCTCAATATTTTTTAAACTTTTCAGAAAGTTGTAGCTGACTAACGAAACCAAAAATTTTTTCAAACATATTATGTCTTACAGTCAGTCAGGTCGTTTTTGTGGCAACTGACCCCATTTTTTCATAAAATGGCGATATCTTGGGATCTCGTTGTGCCACAATTTTGAAACTTATATCAAAATGATCAGAAGGACCGAATTTATATTTGCTCCAGAAGGAATGTTTGCTCTATTTTGTTCAAAAAGAAAGTTATAAGCAAAAAACTGTTCCAATAAAGTTATCTCAAACTGCTCCCTTGACCATGCCTGTACTACTTTCCATACTCATCGCGCAAGTTCGATAATTTTTACATTTGTGTGTTTAAAACCAATGCATAAGTAAACACTTTTTCCGTTTATCAAACAACTAACATGTTATATGAGTACATTTGCGAACATCAGTCTGCTGTCGCAAAAGATCAGCACATTCTCTTGCAAATTCTATTTAAAATGAAAAAGAGATTGGCTCCAAACGTCCGTTTGAAAAGGATGGTATCGAAGAGTGTCTGTTCCAAAATGGGCAGTGACGAAAACGAAAGAACAGCTGCGACAATTTATGGCAACTTTAAGAAAAGATTCTAGGAATAATTTATTGCTGATCAAGGCCTTTTGAGTCACAATTTTTACAGAAGATAATATTTCCGTCTTAAGCTTTTTCTCAAATACCATCACTGAATTTACGAAGAGCTTGCAGTTGCTTTTCATATTTGAGACTACTGTAAATCTAATTCAAGTTCAACTTAATAATTGTCGCTATAAGATGCAGTAAATGACACACTACATAAAAAATAGTTTACATTAGCAAAACAAAAAATAACTTTCTTCACGACCGGAGACGGAAGAGACTTGTTGCAGTCATCTGGTTAAACAGCCCCCGAATTATGCACCTTTTTTGCTCATAAGAGCTTCAGGATTATTTGAAACTTTAGCTTTGAAGGAGATGAGAAGTGGCAATTCTAGTAAATTCTAGTGAGATGTTGTTAAAAAAAAGCTGCTTAAAATCAGACTTAAACTCAAAAAAGGAGAAAATTTTGATGTTGTGCGGAATGGAGTTCTAGGTTTTAACACCCTGGTATAAGCAAAATTGTTGCAGTTTCGTAGTTTTCATCAAAGGAATAGTAAACATAGAGAAGTGAAACAGCGGGTAGGGCGGAAATGCCTGACGTTAGACTTTGTGAAGTAATGGTTTAGGTTATATAGATGCTGCTAGTGGTATAAATTATACATTATTTACCTACTTCAAATTAGTAGTGTTTGTTCAGTTTCAAGACCTTTAAGTTGGTATAGGAAGGGTTTGCATTGGAATTTCATTTTGTCTGGGTAACGATTTTACCAGCTTTGCTTAGGAGAATAAAAATTTAGTGGAAATAAGATTTGTAAATAGAACCCCATATGGGAATCGCATAGAAAAAGTGAGGATAAATTACTGCATGATCAAGTTGCAATAGAATTTCCTCGGGGAAATAGCATTACAATTTACCAGGCGCGTAGCCAGGATTTGGAAAAGGGGGGGGCTATTTTGAAAGAGTGAGAAGTGTGCAAACGACCTTGACTCGAATTTTCATTGACCTTGAATCAGTTTCAGACGGTTTGTCCGAAATTTGAGACGAAATGTCTCGGAAAGATTGGAATTTCAAAGGTTTTTTCCGCCCAAAATTAGGTGATCTCCAAAAAAAAAAAAAAAAAAAAAAAAAAAAAAAGGTCTTCGCCGAAAAAAAAAAAACTTTCGGCCGAAATCCAAAATTCAAACGTTTTTTCCGCCCAAAATTAGGTGATCTCCAAGAAAAAAAAAAAAGGTCTTCGCCGAAAAAAAAAAAACTTTCGGCCGAAATCCAAAATTCAAACGTTTTTTCCGCCCAAAATTAGGTGATCTCCAAAAAAAAAAAAAATTTCTCCCAATTTCGCAAGTTCAAACGTATGAGGGGGGGCTCTTTTCGTATGGGGGGGGCTATTTTCCATTTTTCACAGAAAATCGGCCTCAAAAGCACAAAAAACATGCGATTTTGCATCCTTCACAAGCCAATGGGGGGGGCTCGAGCCCCCCCCGCCCCCCCCCCTGGCTACGCTACTGCAATTTACTGATTATACCGACAGCGCAGGCGATTTTACGCTCAACAAATTTGAGGTGTATGTCAAAATTAGGGTTTTCGTCTATCCATAGCCCTAAGTACTTGACGGTACAATTTACAGCTAGTAGACGACCATAAGATTTTTTGTTTTTGTGGGTAGTTTTAGCTCCTGCAGTTTTAACTAATGCATTAGTTGTTTCGACTTCGCAGTTCATTAATATCTTTCATTTGCAAACTAAAAGTTGTAAGATATGTTCTTAGATTAAGATTAGTAAAAAATGACTGCTCGTACGCTTAGCAGATGGTGATTTGGTCAATATGACTCAATTCATTTGCTGCGTTGTCGGACACTTTTAACGTTAGTAACTGCGAATAGCCATGACTTAATTCAAAATTTTACCATTCTCCGCTAAGCAAAAAAATTAATGGCCTCTTAAAAATGTCTACCTAAAGATTTTATTGGGCAAGAAACTGGGCTTATTTTGCTTCAGGAGTACGTACCTTCTTTTTATTTCTGGAGCCCAGGGAATTTTCTCTGCTCGCAGGGGTCAGCCGGTTTTTGCATCCAAGCCAAGTTTTTTGCATCGCGCTCGATTTTGTGATTCAAACTTTTTGAAAACCTCCGGCAATCATATCACATTCTAGCACTCTTTCCAACTGATGTTTGTAAAACATGACATAGCCAGGGGAGTGCCAACCCCAGGAGCCCCTTAAAGGACCAAAAAAAAAAATTGAAGTGAAAAGCTTAAATGAGTAGAGAGCCAATTGTTTTCTGATATTAGTAAATATTTCGAGACAAATACTTTAACATACTTTGGGGGGTGACACCCGCCTTGACCTCCCACATTGCCCCCAACAATTGATTTTTAAATGGCTGGAGCTAGAAAGATGTTTCACTAAGTTCAGTCTCTACGTGGTTAATAAATCTATTTTGACGCTGTATGGGATTTCAACCTTCTTGAGGCCCCAAAAGAAAATATTTTTTATTGCTTTCTTGATGGGGAATCAAAACGCTTTTTTTGAAAATCTCATTATTGAACATGCGTCGGTCGTTTACTGGGCTTGCTTGCTTGCTGAGGCAGCTTCCATCTAGTTTTTATATACGTTCGAAACTTGAGGATTTAAGCGTTTGATTTAGCTTGCAGCAAAATAAGCTGCATTTAAAAAAGCATTTTTATTCATAGTAATATTTTGCTGCATACAATATAATTTATTTTCGCTTATACAAACAAGTAACTCATATTTGTTCGGCTGAGAGATCAAAAGCGTTAAAATTGAAAATTGGTCACTACGAAAAGTCCGCTGCCGCTTTTTTGTGTTGTGAGTGAAGGTGAACGGTTATGTGCACCGTCGTTTAGACGTTGAAAAGTTATGCGAAGGAGTTGCTTCTTGAAATGATTAAAATGTAATGCAACACTGCGCTAATCTCCAACTTTATATCAACCTTTTGTACTCTATTTAGATTACATTTTTTTTTAACAATTCGCCTTAGTCAGGAGGCATTGAGAGAACCTTTCGGTCTTCTACTCAAGCTGTCATCTGTCTGAAGCTGTATTCACACAGGTGAGTTTTAGCGATGAGAATCGGCATTTTGCCTTTTTTCTTTCTGAATTGCTCTTGTTTCTTTCTTTCTCGATTTGAGAAAGAAAAAAGGCAAATACTGATTCCTGCAGCTAAAAGTTGCCCGTGTGAGTGTAGCTTAACACACACGTTGGAGACTTCAGATATCGGACTCCAGCGTGACGGTCCAGGTCAGACGCTCTATATTTACCAGACTACTAAACTTAAATCCTAATGCTAACACTATTATTCTTTTCGCCTAGGCTAGACCTTCAAAGGGCAACTTGCGACGTCTAATCGTTACGCGTCTAAATTAAGATTTTATTTTGTGTTTTCAGGTCGAATCAATGATGAACGAAACCTTCAAGGCGCATGTGCATCACATGAAGGTCTTTGAATGCTCCGATGGCGTGGTGAGTTACTAGTACAGCTGCTTTTGAATAAACAAGCTCTAAACTGATTCTCACACAATTTTTGTTTTCTTTGGCTGCATTGCACCTATAGCTAAAAATTTGGAAAATTATTATAACTGAAATACTGGATAGATATCACTGAAGGTAATGGATTAATCAAGATCAATTTTACGTAGCATGTAGACTGATTTTCCTCCTCTACACCACCATTTTGATAATATGCAACACGATTTTTTGTTGACCTGCATCAATCAATACATTTGTTCTTCTTTAAGCGATCGTTTTGTTGGTATGGTATGACCAGTCCTAGTAATAATAGCTTCAAAATATAAAAAACAATAATCTCGATACAGTTTATTTTTGGCTTGCATAGTTTTCATTGCAACCTATAATACGTACAAGGCTTTGCAATTTTGGCCACCGCTTTCAAAGTAAATCTAAGCGAATACAAAATTGAAAAAAGATCCAAACCTTAAAGTTCATGACAATTTGCCCAATTTGGACATTTCCATAGGTATGCCTGCAATTGAAAACTTTTTTTTTGAGATTTTTCGTATGTTACAACAAAAATAATACCCTGTTTCTATGCTCCACTGATAGCTAAGACTTCATAGAGCATTATTTGGCCAAATAAATAGTAAGTTTTTTTTCCAATAAACGCCAAAACGTTTAGCAGTACGGGGAGCTCAGAAATAAGGAAATTAAAGAAGTATGCGCTCGAATTTCTATATGTTTGCCAACTCCTCGTATGAGCTTGGCAGTTCCAGAAAAAAATGTAATACAGTGGTACACCAGACATTTCAAATAAGTCAAATTTCCGAAGTTCTGCTGCTGGTGTTGTAGGCAGTTTCTGGTCAAGATGATTGAAAAACAAAACGAAGCAATTTCATTTGCATTTGGAGTGAGGCACACACACATAAAAGTTTTAAAAAATTTAGCTTCTTTGGTTTTTCTTGCAGGAGCAGGAAGATGTTGGAAAAAGCGTTGAATGCTACACATACGATAGAAAAAGTTTTCGGAAGTGCTTTGGATACGTAATGGCAGGTTGGACTGCTGGCGGAGAGGTGAGCTATGTAAAAAATTGATAGATAGTTTTGCACAATTCATACAGATGAACTAGACCAAGGGTGCCCAAACCGCATGCGGCCCGCAAAGCAGGGCTGCAAAGCCGGAGACCTGGAGCCAAGCATTTTTGCCGGGACCTTTAACTGTCCTAGTGTAGCTGAAGTCAGAGCCACAAAAAATCTACAAGCTCCAGCTCCGACTATTCTGAAACGAAACACTTTGGCAAAGCCACGCAAACAACCATACAACGTGGAATTTTAACTTTAAATGTTTCAGTCTGTTAGAAGTTCATATGGTTTTTCAATGTGTATGACCATACTATAGGTAACAGTCACTGGCGCTACCAGGGACGGAAGGGATAAGGAGGCTGAAGTTCCTCCTTTTAGCCAAGTCGTTTGAAAAACTTAACCCAACTACGGATACTTTTAATCCTGTTTTGGACTAGTATTAGGCTGTCGAGGCCGAGAAATTTAACTATCAAACAACTTCCACATTTTAGCAATTAGTTTTCAAATGTCTTGACAAACAATATTAAAATGGTAAATTTTTTTCGAAAAGTTACAAAACTCGCCTTGCTTTCAAGAGCTCTACCCTCAGAGCCCGTCTATGAAACGCAGACACATTTTAGCTTTGGATTCCTGCTTTCTCCTTAGCAAAATCCTGGTTGTACGCCTGTCAGCAGTTGACTTCAAGCACTACAGTAGGCCTCCGGAATAAAACTTCCTGACTTTATTTCGACTGGCGAGCGACAATATTGCGGAGCCATAAGTGTGAAAAACAAGAGCTCCGAAGCTGGAGCCAAGTCATTGTTTTAACGGCTCCGCAGCCCTGTCGCAAAGCCCTCAGAAGTGGCCCAGCAATAAATATTAAGATTAGTCGTCCTCTTTTAATTATGCACTTTATGTTAGTCGCCCTCTTTTAATTATGCGCTTTATGAACTCGAGAAGTTTTGTAGCACAAATCCTACTGGTTTAATTTTTGAAAACTTGAATTTGAAAATTTGAACTAAAAAAGTATTGAAAATTGAAAGAAAGTGCTGAAATTAATAGCGGCTTTGTCTGCTTTACTAATTAGATCGAACTACGTTCATAATGCAAATATTGTGTTTATAAATGTATCCAATGGCGCAACTACAGCACCCGCACCTTCTTCGCTGAAGCCTCCACTTAGCCAAGTCTCTCGAAAAATTTAACGCAGAGTTTGTAAACTTTTATACCGTTTCGGACCTGACCGCGGTAAGGGGGGGGGGGGGGAACTGAAGGGGTTGAGCAATGCTTTTAAATAGTTTTCAACTCTTAGGTAATTTAGTTCTTTCAAATAGCTAATGCCATTCAAATTGGGTTAAAAGAGTTGTTTTTTTGAAAAACTACAAAAAACATCGAACAGCTTTGGGCGAAGCCACCAGACCCTCATAACCTCCAGCAACTCGGGGCTCGTTCCCAGACCCCGGTCATGATTTTATTCTAACAAATTTATGCTGATAAGGCGGCACGCCGGAACCAAATTTTTGTCATCCAACTGACCAAAAGATACGGCCGCCGCTCATAACTTTACGCCAATTGTAGACTGAGTTAATAAATTCTTAAGTTAACAGAGTATGCTTTTCTGTAACATATCCCAATCTTGTCTTAGCCGCCAATGCTCCTCCCACAAGAAGCGGGTTTTCCAATCGGTGGTGGAAAGAGGAAATATGTCAACCTTGAAATTCATTACTCTGATCCCCATATAACAGGTAGGTGCAAGATGAATGAAAGTGTGGGCAGAAAAATATAAAAACAAATTACACAAATAGGGCATACTTTATCGCATTTGATATATCAATGTGATCAACTTCAAAAAAAAGGCGCATGCATTGGGATTAAAGATTAGTTCTGCATAGCTCAAATCAAGGTCTAAATTCGTAAATCTTAAAGGATGCAAAAGTGCAATACTGCAAACTCTGTAGAATGCAGATATGAGATGGGTGAATTTTTAGTTCAACAAAATGACTTTCTTCTTACCTTATTTCTAACGGCAACACTTGAACTCATCGGAAACTGAACAACTTCTATTCAATATCTGTCATCCATCTCACTTTGCACTTCAAATAAATCTGCAAACCGTGAGAAAATTTTAAACCAGTTGCCATTTCAGGCTCCAGGACTGGGCAGTTTAGCTCTGTGGCCTTAGCGTCGGAGCCAGGCGCGTAGCCAGGATTTGGAAAAGGGGGAGGGGGCTATTTTGAAAGAGTGAGAAAAGTGCAAACGACCTTGACCCGAATTTTCATTGCTCTTGAATCAGTTTTACACGGTTTATCCGAAAATTGAGACCAAATTTCTCGCAAAGCTCGGAAATTCAAAGATTTTTTCCGCCCAAAATCAGGTGGTCTCCAAAAACAAAAACAAAAAAAAAAGGTCTTCACTGAAATTGAGACTGATTTTTCGGCCGAAATCCGAAATTCAAAGTTTTTTTCCGCCCAAAAACAGGTGGTCTCCAAAAAAAAAAAAAAAAGGTCTTCACTGAAATTGAGTCTGTAATTTTGGGAATTCAAACATTTGAGGGGGGGCTGTTTTCCTATGGGGGAGGGCTATTTTCACTTTTTCACAAAAAATTGGCCTCAAAAGCGCCAAAAACGTACGATTTTGCATACTTAACAAGCCAATGGAGGGCTCGAGCCCCCCCGCCCACCCCCTGGCTACGCTACTGGTCGGAGCGCTAGCCTTTGAATTTGGTCGCGATTCGAACCTTTGTCTAGTCAAGCAGCCAAACCAAGAAATTACAAACTGTCTGTACTTTTGCTTTTTTGCTTAATTTTTTGTATTTTGCTTAAACTTCAAAATAAGCAGACGTGGAGAATGAAATCGTAACTTTGAAATACTATCAACACAGGATATGTTCAAAAAGCAATGAGGAAATTTCGTATGATCAAAATGCTACTTCCTGGTCCAAAAAATTAAAACAGCACAAGCTTTGTGCTCTATGGAATGCCTTTTTATCTTGAGTGGAAACTTTCTGTTTTAAATGGTTTAAAGTGCACAGCGGTACTATCAGTGAAACTCGATTTAATTGCTTATACCCCATGCGATGCCAAAACTTAACAGTGGTAATCACCTGAATGGACAACAGAGGAACAAAAACGGTACAACACCCACTCCATACAGCTCCAATATCCAGCCTATCCCCTTGCGATGTATTCCTGTTCCCAAAGATAAGAGGAATCGGCAAAAAACATAGATTCTAGCAGACAAAACGTTGAAAAAAAGCACAGGAAAGTACCTAATTTCAAAAAAGCTAAGAAACCAATCTCAATATATTTAAAAACCTATGTTTTTTTTCAACGATAAAATTGATATTGATCTATGCAAGCAAGTCATCACCAGTTATTTATAAAAACAACCAATTAAAAAGCCTCAACATATTTAAAAACATGTTTTTTCAACGATAAAATTGATATTGACTTATGCAAGCCAGTCATCATGAGTTATCAGTAAAAACAAACAATTAAAATCAGCACAAACTCTGTAAACTAAATAGAAGCTTTTCTGTTTAAAATTAAACAGCGGATACGCTCGTAAGCTTACAATTTCAAGGCAAGGGTAAACCGGGTAGTTTTGCTTCACTCATGGCGTAGGCTTCACTTAAACACAAATTTTGAGCAGAGTAAAACTTTATTCTCCTATTTTTTTTTTTATTTACCATTTTACAAGCTCTGTCTACCGCTCGTTCTGAAGAATAACCAAAAAATCGAAACTTTTTGAGTGGACAAACTGGACATGTCATGAATATTTATACGCAGACATCAGAGACAACACTGGGGTTAGGTTCGTTTACACACCCAACCTGCGAAAGCATGACGCTGCAGTATTGATGGTTGGTTACGCCATGGCTGATTACGTCACATCCGGAAACTATCTCGTCGTGCCGCCACATTTGGACAAATTTGAACTGCAGGTTCAATGCGGAGCACAGTGTCTTGGAGGTGTAAGTACACCAGTCGTTGATAGTTTTTCCAGTTGCGGCGCTGGTAAGGGGCAAACGCTTGTGCAACTTCAAATAAATGTAGCATTTTTTTCTTTGATTTTGTCAGGATCATGAAAGTGGTAACGTGGCTGAGTGGTCTAAAGCCCTGGCTATAAGCACCAGTCATGCATTTCGAAAGCGCGGGTTTCAATTCTACAGCTGATACGGTTTTTGGCGTAAGACATGTCTTTAATTCAAAATTTAATACTGTGATTTTCGAAGCGTTGTTTTTCGTGTGTGAACTTGAAGCAACAAAAGGCTTTATCTGACGTATAGAGGAAATGAATTTTGGAGAAAAATAGAACCTAAAGTAAAGAGTTTTCTTGGTAAATATTTATCATTAAAAAAAAACAACAAAAGCTATTCAAGACTGCATATAATTTTGACCTTCTTTGTTCGATATTCTGAAAATCTATTATTGCGTATTAATTTTTTCTCGCTGTAATACCAGTAGAGCTATATTATTGTTTGTTTCTTCTTTATTTGATTCTTTCTTTTTTTTTCTCTGAGTTGTCACATTGTCAAGTAACAAGTCAGAAAGCACCTCGGATAAAAAAAATCTTCAGGTTCGTCAATGCTTTCTGACCGGAACAAACTGACCGTAATTTTGTTTTAAGTGTTCGTTTTGTACGTGTCCGTATTGCTCAAGCGAATAAAATGGAGTTATATAAAATGTATAAATATAATATATAAATATAATAAAATCGATACAGGCGATGAAAAAAAATGGAGTTGATGAGATCCAAGTACACAACGTGTTTTTACACGCGCACTTGGCAGCAAAGAAGCTCAAGGTCAGGCATGTCCGGTGAGTTGGTAAAAAGTGTTTTGAAAAGTTATTTCATTTTTAACTAAAAAAAAAAACGTAAAAAAACAACAATCTCATTTGAATATCTTGCTTAAATTTTTTTATTATTTTGTTGCATAAAAATTAGTCTTATGAAACACTTTTACAAAGAATAAAAGAGCAAAAGCTTTCGTTTCTATTTGAATAAGATTAACAATGACTTAAGTAATTACTAAATTAGTTCAAACGTCTCTTTTTAAATCAAATGTTAACGACAGTTTTGGCTCTTTTACAGTATTATTAGTAAAATCTTATATTGTTTTTGCCGTTTCGCGTATTCTAAACCCAAATCGTTTCTAAGTTAAAACTGTTTTTATCACCATCATGGGCGAGTATTCGACGTCAAGGGATATACTGTAGGTACAAAACAATTTTTCGCACAACCGACCTGCCGAATTTACGTCACTGCGACAATCGGCAAGTAGGCCATACCTTCCGAAGGCTGCCGAACAGAATAAAGTAGCATGTTTCCAAATCAATCCACTTTGGTTCTTTTTTCCAAAAACGCATTGTTCTTACCCGAATGCCCGTCCGTGCAAACCTTATACCCAACCTAATACCCAGTTTTTTGATTCCGATTCAGCCATTGCACTTCATCTTTTACCAAACCCTAGCTGCCTGAGCTCAACATTACGATGACAGTAGATTCTCAATTCTCGTCCAAGGCTGATCCACCTTCTACCTCCCTGCTTTTTTTTACCTACCTGCTCTTGAAGTCGCTTTCATTAAAACTTCTAACCTCGCCCTCTGTCAACAAAAAGCTATACGATTGTACAAACGTACACTAATGACGCGCTCTTATTGATTTTTCTTTTCAGCCAATCACGGCTTCGCTTTCTTATAAACAGCTTTTCTTTTTCTACGCTCTCCATTCTGATGATTCTTTTTTGCAAGTGTCAGATGAATGCTACGAAGAAATGAACATCCTGAAGCAATTCTCATGTTCTGAACTACCAGCCAACATTTCAAAAAACTTAACTGCTAACAAATTTAGAAATGGAGTAGAGCTTCCTCCTTTGGCTAAAGATGACTCTTTTGACTTCAACTACCAGCGACTCCGGATTCTCAAACCAGAGCGGACCGTGCGAATTGGGGATGAGTTAATGCTTGCGTGCGAGTACTCGTCACGTGATCACAATCAGCTAATCATCGTAAGTTTATTAGGGATGAGATACACGTCACATGATTTTAATTAACAAATCAGTGTTAAAGGGGGTGAAGCATCCAGCCAATTTGGTAGTATCCACAAGCTAAAATCCAGACATAATTTTTTTTTAATTTTTGGTCTGCGGTTGCGAGAATATTCAACAAATGCAAAGAGATGTCCCCCTAAAAAGTTTTTAAAAACCCTGAGTTTGTTCTCTCAACCTAAATTTCCAGGGAAAAAGAGAAATGCTGAATAATAATATATGGTATTTGCCCTTTCAAGAACAACTTGTGACCAATCCAATTCTTTGTAACCTCCCCCTTTTTCTGAAACGTTTTGCAGGGAGAACAAACTCAGGGTTTCCGAAAACCTTTTTCTTTTTGCATTTGTTGAATAACTTTGCAACCACAGCCCCAAAGTGACAACAAAATATTTCAAAAATTATATTTTGATTTTAATAGTTACTCTATAAACTATCGGAAATGACTGAATGCTTCACCCCCTTTAAGCCTAAGAGTAATATCCATCACGTAACTACCAATTAGCCAATCACGGAACTCTTAGATCTTACCTCGTAATCATGATCAGCCAATCACGAAAAGCCTTGTGGCGAGACACTCGTACAGCTTGAGCGCGGAAAAACAATTAATCACCATGACTGAAAAGAATTTTCCTGCCAAGAGATGGAAAGTGGCGCCCACAAATTTTTAGGAGATTGGAAGCATTTGCCTCGGCTCTCCCGCAAATGGGACCCTCAAATCTCTCACCAATATGTCCGTTCTACACTGTGCGTAAAATCGTAAGCGTCGCCTTAGTATGTTTTAAACAAAAACTCGGTATGCTCGACGTACCACTCTACCAGTGCCCAAACTGCTAGCAATAAGTTAAAATAAACTGAAAATACGCTCACGATTCTACGCAGTGAAGATCGGGCCTAAGAAATCTGTATCAAGCCCGTATTTTAAGCTAGAAATCCGCAAAAATTACGTCAAAACAACGTGAAGCGCAAAAAAGTATGCATAAAAATCGGTCGTTGATCAAGTTTGCTATAGTATTTGAGCAAAGTGTAGGTTTTTCGCTGGCTTTCGTGAGGTCCCGACTGCTATCTATCCATGGGCGTCGGCAAGGGGGGGGCAGGGGAGGTCCATGCGTCCCCCTGGATTTTTACTTACTCTCTTTAAACCTCCCAAATTTCAAAAATTCTTCCATTTTTGGTAGTTAATACTTGCTCTATTCTTGTTGGCCCTACCCTAAAAAATTTTCTGCCGACGCCCATGAATCTACCCCAGACGTTAATCCAACGTGCAGTAGTAGTGCAGCGGCTTCGTTGCAGCCGACGTGGTAATGTAATTCTTACGTCACACTATTGAGTGTATTTAGTAGAAAAAAAAGTTTACGAGTGTTTACTCCTGATCCTACCTTTCATTAAAGCATTGAAGCAACAAATCCAATTTTTCTGGTGCAATAAATGCGTAAAAATACGGTGCAGATAGACAATAGACGTACAAGAGCAAGAAATCAACAATCATATTTCGTAGCGACATAATGGTAGTGAAAGTAAAGCGAAGTCTTCTTGACTGCAGCTGTCCTGAATTGGCGATAAGTTTGCCACGGGTGGCAAGCTGTTTTCTATGAGCCAAAAGTAACCAAACATTCTGAATTCACCTACACGAGACCATCACGATATTTCCACAAATCATGATTTACAACTTCATCAAACATCTCAACTTTTTGTTCTCATATACAGGGAGGAATAAGTACGACGCAGGAAATGTGCCATGCCTACTTGCTCTACTACCCTCGGCTGGAGCTAGAAACCTGCATGTCCGCGTCTGCCGGCACCCAGGACATTTTGCAGGAGACATTGGGAGTTGAAAAAACAGGGTAAAGATATCAGCTACGAAACGTCTAATTATGACGTTTCAAGAGTGAATAAAGGCTATCAATCAGGAGCGAAGGGGTGAAATATATGATTAAAAACAGCCAAGCCTTAGTTACAACAATCAAATTTTTAAACGTTTCGACGTTCTGACTTAACTAAGTTCATCATCAACCAAAAAAATATAATAAAAGTGTTAGTGTGTGACAGTTCTCGCACGCAAGTTCATGTAGCTTTCATAATACTAAGCTATTGTATTGCACTGCATCTACGTAACTATTCCTGCTCGATCTAAACAAATTACTGTACAAAATTAGACACTCTCAGTTATGGAGCGTTTACATCGGACGCGAAGCAAAGGATGGCAACCACACGTGTCGCCTACGTCACTTCCTCAAAATAACCAAAACATTCAAAAACAATTTTAAGTGAAGTTTAGCAGCCGCTTGCTAAGTTCTTGATTCGTGATAACTTTTCACAAATTGTCGATGACGTCAAATTTTTGTTGCTTTGCGTCCAATGTAAACTCACCTTTACGTGTGTTATATTTGATGGCTTGTTGGCACCATTTGTCCATTTCAATAATTCATGAACTTTGATGACTAAAATGTGACATCGCAAGCGATATTCGGTAACTTTGCGGAAGTATCGAATGTAACTTTACTGAACGAAAGAACTTCACTCTACTTAATAATAGTGTTCCAATTGCGTTGAGCGTGTTTATGGTTGTTGATAGTTAGATCTGAAATACTGTACATCGCTTTTCGAATTTCATGTTCCATAACTTGATCAGGTTTGAGGTTAATGGCTTTTAAAAATCAATTGTCTGAAAAAGTAACGTAAAATGTCGATCAAAATTTTACAACTCTGCTTAGTACGCGTCTTAACTTTTAAGAAGTTTGTTGCAATTTTCACTTAGTAGCGCAGCGCAAATGATAAAATTGCGGTTATAAACAAAACCCTCGCTAAAACAAACAAATATTTCGACAGTAACCTTTTGCTTCAACTATAACAACAAAAACATTTCACAACTAGATGGAAGCTTGCTCAGGAGCAAACCCTTTGAACGACCGACGCAAAATCTACAGATTTCAAAAAAACTAGCGACTTATTTTAAGCAATTCAAAAAATTTTCTTTGGAGGGTCCATTTAGGAGGTTTCCAGCGAGATGGTACCCCCAAACTATGTCAAAATATTTGTTTCCGAAACATCGACGGATATCAAAAAAACTAGCACCCTAGCTTAAACCATTCAAAAAACTGGTTTTTGGAGAGTCAATTTGGGGGTCCCCGGGTAGGTGGCACTCCCGACCTAAGTCAAAAGATTCGTATGCTAAATATCTACTGATATCAAAAACAACTGGTTCCTCAAGTTGGGCCGTTCAAAAATTTATTTTTGGGAAGTCCATTTGGGGGGAGCTCCGGGGGTGGTACCCCCGAACTATGCCAAAATATTTTTCTGTTAAATAACTACTGATATTAAAAAACACTGGCACCCCAGGTGCAGCTGTTCAAAAAATAGATTTTTGGGGGGTTCCATTTGGGGGCCCCCGGGGGGGAGGTGGTACCCCAAATTATGCCAAAATATTTGCCTGTAAAATATCTACTGATATCAAAAAAAATAACTGGGAATCTAGCTTAAGCCGTTTAAAAAATTGTTTTGGATTGTCCATTTGAAGGTCCCTGGGGGATGGTATCCCCAAACTACGTCAAAATATTTATCTGTAAAATATTTACTGACTTCAAAAAACAATGGCACCTGAGGTTGGGCCATTCAAAAAATGATTTTTGTGGGAGTCCATTGGGAGGGTCCCCGGGAGGGTGGCACCCCCAAACTTAGTCAAGATATTTGTCTGTTTAATGTCTACTAATATCAAACAACACTGGCACCATAGGGTAAGCCGTTCAAAAAATTGATTTTTGGGGACTCTATTTGGGGGGGTTTTCCGGGGAGGTGGTACCCCAAACTACGTTAAAATATCTGTCTTCCAATAATCTGTTGATAAAAAAACTGGCACTCTAGCTTCAGCAATTCAAAAACTTTATTTTGGGGGGTCCATTTGAGGGGTCTTCGATCGGGTGGTACCCCCAAACTATGCCAAAATATTTGTCTACTAAATACCTATTGATATCAAAAAACGCTGGTTCCCTAGCTTTAGCCGTTCAAAAAATTGATGTTTTGGGGCCCCATTTCGGAGGGGTTCCCGGGGGAGTGGCCCCAAAAAATATTAGAAGACCAAAATTGAGTTTGCAGCTCAACAACTTTACACAAAAATTAGATTTCGATGTTTAGTGGTTTGGAAGAACGTACAGGATTTGGGAAGAAAAAAAGAAAAGGAAGCAAAACGAAAAAAGAGAAAAAAACCTCATCGCGGTTAAAAGTTAGTAGGTAGGAATGAAAGAGTATCTAAAAATATATGAACATGTGAATTATTTTTTGCCGTACTTAAGCTGTTTTGAATGAGACCGCTTTTTACGCGAAATTTGCGGGGCGGTTTTCGGGTCGTAAAAAAGTCACGCGATCTATTGTTTCGAAATTTAGTACAAACATACAACTCATTAATCTCAAACTGCTGTCAAAATTTTATGAAGCTAGACCAAACCGTTCTCGAGTTATAAGCAAAAGTCTAAAACTTCGCACTTATTAGTTTTTGAAATGGCCGCGTAAAAACAAAGGAACACGCGACGCGAGCGTCGGTTGTTCCAACAATCAGAACAAAACTTTTTGATCCGAAAATGCCAATATGATTTTCGGATTTCGTAACTTATGTTATTTAGACCAGAAGTTTGACACACTACCTACTAAATATCAAATCTCCACCCTCAACTAGTCTAATACAGTATTTTTCTCAGAATTTTATATAAGTACGTATATGAACATTGAACAGTTCTACTGATTTTTCTCAAAATTTGAAAACTAAATCAAAACAATGCCTGTCTTAGCAATTAGCATGGAAAAAGTTACGTACACAAGCAAAATTTAGAAACAAAAATCAAATTCTTATAAATGTATAAGTGATATTGCAGAGTTCAACTTTACAATGACCTCCTATTCAAAACTCATATTAATTTACTACACTCTTTGCTTTCCAGAACCCTAGGTGCAATAATGAAGTGAAACAACTTTTTATCAAAAATTATCTACTACTTCTGCAAAACCTGCTCCTTTTAGTTTATTTTTAGAGTCAGAAAGTCATCAAAATAATCAAGTAACGTCAATCAAAAAGCTCATACAAAAACGCTAAAACTTAGCACTTCTTGGAGTTCCAAACAATTTTTTACTTTATTAGAAAATAACATAGAGCGATTTTTAAAGTTCCAGCGACTTTATTACATCAGCCAAACTTAATACTAACGACGGCTAGAAAACAATATGCACGCATTTTACAGACATTCCTGCTCTGAGAACGCTATTCAGCAGTGCGACCCAACAGCGAATCTATTGGATATATACATCCATTATTCAGCACGAAAGCTTTTTAATAAAATTGCTCAAAAACTTTGAAGAGCGGGTAGAAGAATTTTTCAGCGTTACAGGTGATAGTTTAGGCAGAAAACTTAGTCATCCAGCCTAAATCTACCAAAGCTATTAAGCACGAGAACTTCAACGTCTTAAATGTTGGAGTAATCCCATAAATTTGACTCCCACTTTTCTGTGTTACCGATTGATTGTGAGAATTCATCTTAGTTGTGAAGGTCCATTTAAGGGTTAAGTATCCAACATGGCATCCCTGAGTTTGGCGTGTTTTATCTTTCCATTATATTACAGTATTAGCCTACTGGTACTCTAAAATTTGATATGTCTAGCTGGAGTACTTGGTAGTTAAAGATTTTTAAATTTTTAGGGCCCATTTGGCAAGGTCTCTTCAATGCGGCCCACCAAATTTTTATTTTTTTGAATCATTGATTAATATAAACCTATGCAATACATTTGATTTCTTTAGCTTTTGTAGTTAAGAGGGGAGGGGACAACATAATTGGAGGATCTTTGTAGTATGGCATAACAAATTTTTTCGTATTTTTCCTATTTTGAAAATTTCATTTATCTAGCTTGAGTGGCTAAAAATGTTGAAAGGCCCGTTTAAGGAGGACTCCCCAATTGTGGCACTTGAAACTAGTCACATGTTATTTTACCTTCATATTTAACTACTCTGAAAGCTTCATGTGTCTAGCTTGAATGGTTGAAAAGTTTGAATTTTGGAGGACCCAATTGAGGGACTCCATTTGGTCATAAAACAACTTTCTGTTATACGTGTATTTTCCTATCCTAAAGCTTTCAGGTTTCTAGCTCAAGTGGAAAAAATTTTTAATTTTGGTGGCTTGTTTAGACAGGAACTCCCTCCCCATTGTGGTACCCCAAATTTTATATTTACTTCGTATTTGCCATCCTTAAAAATTCTCGTGTGAAAAAACTTTGGTATTTGGCGTCCTCATATGAGTAGGACACCCATTGCAGCACCCCCAAATTTTTTATATTTTATCTTTCACATATATTCACTTATTCTAATATTTCATCTGTCTAACACTTGTAACTAAAAGTTTGAATTTTGGCGGCGCTGTTTGAGGGGTACTCCCTCATTTTGGTCCCCCAAAATTTTGTCATTGAGTTTCGTCTTTTCTTCGTACTTGCTTACCCTAAAAATTTCATGTGTCTAGCGTGAGTGGTTAAAAAGATTGCATTTTGGCGGACTATTTGAGGAGAACAACCATTTAGGTACCCCCAATTTTTGTCAAATTTCATCTTATATTTACTTACATTAAAAATTTCATGTGTCTAGCTTAAAAGGTTAAAAGATTTTAATTTTGGAAGGCTGTTTCGGGGGACTCCCAATGTGGCATCCCCAATTTTTGTTAGGTTTAGTTTATTTTTAGTACCTACCCATTCTGAAAATTTAATCTATCTATCTCCAACAGTTTAAAAGCTCAAAATTTCGGAGAACCCGTTTGAGGGGATTTCCCCAACGTGGCACCCCCGATTTCAAACGGATATAAGCCCTCCCTGATATCTACAATCGCTAAAAGTTTGAATACTTTGCATTAAGCAGTTTGAAAGTAGATAGCAGGGAAAGCAAAAACGTAAGAAAAAAGGGAAATAGGTTTCAAGTTACGTTAAATGAACATAGCCAAAAGAAAGATGTTGACACTGTGTTCAAAAATCACAAACCATTTTTCATCAATATCGGTAGTTACCGAGATATATCAGTTCAAATTTGTCCACTGTTTGCCAATTTTCGGCCTGTAAATTCTGGTCACGTGACCAGCGCCCCCATAGTTGGTGCGCATAAAGCCTTCATAAGCACCTATGCTGTGTTCAAACTTTAGCTTTGCACGTCAAGTGGTCTTTGAGTTGTCGCGTTTAAACCAGGGGCGACATGACAGAACATGCTAGCGAGCTCGTAAAGGCCATTCTCGCTCGCTGAAAAGCACTGACGAGCAAAAAATCTTCGTAGACTAACTGCCATTTCTGCGCCGTCTCGCCCAACACACGTTAAAACGGCTCGCTCGAATTTCTTTGCGAGATGTTTGTAACTTGTGTTAGTACGTAATAAATACCTCATTGTGACGTCAGATGCGTTTCCACTTCAAAATAATGCGTTCAAGCGTATTGTATGTACTGCATTGTTATGGAAAAAGATACTTTAAGCTATGCGTGATTGTTCTACGCAAGCAAATTCTTCAACTGATAACAATTAGTAAATGAACGACAGAATTTAATTATATTTTTGGATCAATGTAAAATAAGAACAACTTTTTCCATACTATAATTTTTTAAATGAAGTAAAGCGCCCTTGAGGTTGTTGTTGGGTAAACTCATATGTTAACAGTAACTTTAAGTCTTAAGGTTTAAAATTTTTCAAAAGTGAGCAAGTCGAAGTACACTTCCTTTTTAGAACCAGTAAATCTTTAGTTTGGACTGGCTGTTTCTAATTTTTTGCCAATATTCAGTCTCATTTGTTCTTGATTTTGTAAAAATTTTGAGAGCATCGATGTCAATTTCAGCGGGCATGTTTGAAGCACTGTTTAATTCTTATAGCTCTGTCTGCTTAAGACTTAAGTGAAGGCTTTTTTCTTGCTTTTGCAGCATCGTAAAATTGCAAAAGCGAAAAAGCAAGCTTTTTTCAAGTTGAACAACTGCCGAAAAAATTTCTCAATTGCTTGCGCAGAGTAACAGAGCTTTATAATCTTGAATAGTTGCAATTTTGCTTGCAAGCACAAGAAAATCACTGAAATTGAGTCACCATGAATTTTAGTTTCTTTGATTAGTTTGAATTTTTTTGTTTTTGTTTTTTGTTTGTTTCGCTGCTGAGGCTGGCAGTGTTTTTGATTTGTTCTTAAATTTTGAGCAAAAATGAGCTTCGTGTTTTAGAAAATTGTTTCTATAAAAGGAGTGTGTTACTATTTTTGTCAACTTGCACTACTTAGCATTTCTTTATCTATCGAAACAGCTAATGGTCTCAATGCAATTCGTTTTTTTTTAGCAGTCTAATAGCAAACATGGCGACGATTTGAATTATTTTTCACCAAAAATTCGCATGAGTTTTCAACATTTCGCCATTAAATTTCTGAGCCAAAAAGATTTCTCGCACGCTTAAAGAGTGCATCAAGATTCAAGATCCTCTTTAAGTTGGCGAGGAAAATGTGACGTTTTTTTACTCGAACTGCTTTCCGCAATCACTCGAAGAAATTTAGCGAGAAGGAATGACCTAACGGATTTCGTAAGGCTTTACATGCAAGTGCAAAAGTGACCTCTTATATTTAGCGAGTATTTCTTTCGTTAGCGCCTCTTTAAAAAAAACTCGTTATTAAAGCGAGCGAGGAAATTTCTGTCATGTGCCCCCAGGTTTTTGTAACTCACTGTGACTAACAGCTTTTTTGTTTTTTTTTTCCGGTTTCAATATGGTTGTCTAGGGATCTGATCCAAGTTTAATGTCCAGTTTACAGTTTGAGTTTTATGGTTTAATTCAGAGTGTTATAGGCACAATCAAACCTTTGATTAACAGCCTAAGACATATTGTTTCGTAATCGACATTCGTCTTTTATTCCTCGTCAGTATAGCTAGAACAGTACAGGTATGAACATGAGCGTAGAAAGTCGAAAATTAACCAGATCATAACACAATTCTTTTTTTTCCGGAATATTAAGTCATTACAATATTACATGAGATAATATTAATAGTCCAATTCAAAATAATTGTCAATAGTATACCTTTGACAGCTGTTTTGCCCAATCTCAGGGCTCATCAGTAAGGCTAGCAAGACCAAAAGAACAAATATTACCAGTAATAAAAATGTTTAAAACATAAAGATGAATGTTTTGAAGGCTTTTATCACTGGTGATATTTGTCCTTACTAGCCTTACTGATGAGCCCTGAAACTGGGCAAAACAGCTGTCGAAGGCATGCAATTGAAAATTAGTTTAATTTGAACTATTATAACTCTCTCATATAATATTGTGATTACTTGATATTTTAGGAAAAAAAGAATTGTGTTATGATCTGGTTAATTTGTGATTTTTTGCCTTTCTACACTCATGTTCATACCTGCACTGTTGTCCTAGCTATACTGACGAGGAATAAAAGACGAATGTCGATTCCGAAACAGTATGTCTTAGGCTGTTAATCAAAGGTTTGATTGTGTTTATAAGACTCTGGATACTGTCTATAGCTAATTTTTAATTTTCTTAGTACATTGTTTTTAATGATCTCATTCAATCTTCCAACTTCAGCTCTTCGCACCACAGCCTTTAGCACCAGGATCAGCCTGGTCTAAACCTCATTGAAACCTTATTCAAATAGAATTAAAAGCAGGGATATCTACAACTACGGGATTGCTAACTCGATCGAATTGAACAGTTCGATGGACAGCAGTAGAGTTATCGCGGCGATCGTGCAAAAAAAGAAAAAAGCATGTTTTCCTTTTGCCACATGCGTGGTCAATCGGTCGTAACAGTTTTGTTTAGTTTAGAGTTTAGGCAGCAGAGAGATTGCAGTTACGTAGAAGCAAAGCTGGAAAACAAACAGAAATGATGTTACAATAATGCTTCATTTATAGGCTGACTCAAGAGACGAATGAATCTCCAGCAAAATTAACACTAGGCAACTGCAGAAGTTTGTTGACTTTACGTACCGGTAAAGGCGGTAATTTTCGTAGTAAACTATTAATTTCAGAATTCAATTCACTGCTTTTAGCAGTTTCGTCACACCTATAGAGACAGATGGGCTTAGCTGAGTACCGGTACGGGCGGTACCTCTCTGTATAATCAGATAATTTACAAACAGCAAACCATACAAGCACTAAGTAGGGCACCGGTCTGGCATTTCTGAAAGCAGTTAAAAGTTGGCTGTAGCTTAGTTACAAGATGTATGGCTATTATTAGCTTATCTTTGGTAGGCTATGGTCTGATGGTAGGATACTAGTCTGCCGGTACAGGTCTCAGGCCTTGCAATTAAATTCAGGAAGGGTCTCTTTCAGTTTAAACTCCTCTCATCTGTTGTTACGAAACGGCCCACGCCCACCTTGGGCAATTATTGCACATCAGACATTCAATGGTAAAGTATGGTGGGGCTAAGAGAATATGGTAATAACAAAACTTTTGGTCTTTATTCCTGATGATTAATACGGTCAAAACTTGCTATTCAAGTGGGCAAATTAGGAGGTGAGGCTTAAACTGAAGGGCCCCTCAGACCTGCTGATTGGTGGTCTAGCAGCTTAGTGGAGTAGCCTATCGCAGCAGTTATTTAACTCTGACCATCTGGTCAGTGGTAGTGGTACCGTAGTACATACCAGTAGCAATATAATTCCAGCTGATGAGTAATTACTGGGTAACAATATTATAATTTATTTTTGTCTGTAGGTATTTTCACTATCAATTTACATATATAGATATAATTTCAAATGTTCAATATCTGACTGCACTGCTGCAGCATCTCGTTACTGGTACTTCAGACTTAAGACTACAATACTAGCTTCGATTGCCATGGTGTACACCTGTTGTGTACCTGGGTGCAATACTGGTTATAAATCTTGCAAAACTTCTGAAAAAATCCCTTTGTTTAAATTTCCATCTGATATTGATATAAAAGAAAAATGGATAAAATCCATTCCAAAGCAGACTGGACTTTGTCGTCTTCTCACAGAGTGTGCAAGCTTCACTTCAATGATAGTGATTTTGTGCAAGAGTCATGCAACAAGAAAGATTGACGCCGTAATACTCGAGCCACAGAGAAATTGCAAAGGTTGCGTTTGAAAAGCTCAGCTGTTCCCCATATCTTTCCGAATCTTCCTCAGTACTTAAGCAAAGAAAACCCAGCACCTCGATCTACAGCAGCAATTTCTTCTGCAAGGCTTGCTAAGCAAAATAATGAAACTGAAGAGTTCGCTAAAAGATTATTGCTGCTGGAAAGTTTTGACAGTTTTGTTCTCTTTTAGGAGAAAATTGAAAAAGAACCTTTATCAAATGGCTACGTCGCTGTTTTTGAAGAGAAGCAGGCATGGTTCCATTATATAAGTGTGATCGAAAAGCAAGCTCCTGTGTTACTCGCTTCTGTCTTAGTAACTGAAACTTTGGAGATTCAAGTACACGTACGGTCTGCATTTGTACCACACGCAGCTTATCAGCATCTTATGCCATCGAAGCAATTAAAGTCCACCACTCAATTTCCAAATATACTCTCATTTTGCTAATCCTTGTGTGATGGCTACTGTGGTAACAGCAGTAGCTTTTATCTATTAAAGCTGGCTTTACTGATACAAGAGCAAACCATTTCAGTGGAATCAACTTCTGAGCAGCCTGATGACAGTCTTGTAAACTTGCTAAAATTTGTGATCGAGCAAATAAAACTTATCCAGGTTCCAAAGCAAGGCCGGCGGTATTCCACTGACTTACTAACAGTTTCCTTTCTGTAGCAAATAACAAGTACGTCACTCTACAAAAAATTGCGTCAGTTGCTTGTTTTGCCATCTTTAAGCTTACTACGCAAACTGTCTTCTGGTATGACAGTAGAAAATGGCAAGTTGGATCTGGAATACCTAAAGTTACGCCAATCTGAATTAACTCAGCAAGAAAAAATTGTCACTCTGATGATAGACGAAGTATATACAGCTCAGTGAGTGGAGTACAGCAATGGGTAATTTATTGAGTCACTGAAGATCGTACACCAACAAAAAATTTTCTTGCTTTCATGATTCAATCTTTAATGGGAAATTACAAGGATGTTGTGTGCCTTATCCCAATCAACAAATTAGATACGCATTTGTTTCGAAGTTGGTTTGATCATGTCATGAATGCTCTAGATGATTTTTGCTTTTTTTTTGCTGTTTCAACGAACAATCATGTTTGCAACAGGTAAAAATTTCTTTTTATTACTGCTATTATCAGTACTACATAGATTGAATATTGAAGTGCTGTACTGGGCTTGCAAGGGCAACCTAGCTGAGTATGATAATGATATTATGACAACTCACAAGAACAGATAATACTTTTCTATCAAAATAAATATTAAAGCTTATCATTTCTGATTTCTTTTATTTCATACTCCAGTCATCTGATGCACAACTCAAAAATATGATAATACTCAATTATTTTCCATTCCAGCAAAGTTTCCTTCTTTTACTTTTATCGGCTAATGCAAAATCTATTCTGGCCATTGGCATTGGCCGATCTTGCTTCAGGGATTTATTATTTTAAGATTGATCTTTTTTCACAGGAAACTTTTCGTTGATCGTTGTGATGGACATCTATCGAACAGCATTCAACATCCTCTCCGAAAGCAAGAAAGGCTATTTTTGCTCTTTGATTTCACACACAACATGAAGAACATATACAACACTTTTGTAAACAGAAAAATCATGCATACTCCTGCCAGTGGGCATGAGCATGTACTTAGAGAGTCTTGCACTGCAAAATTCGCCCACATTGCTCGCTTGTATGCTTTGGAAGAGGAAAAAAGCTTAAAGATAGCATGCAACTTGAAAAAGGTCTCTCTAAATCCAAGCAGTATTGCTCGAACTTCTCCGCAACATGCTTTGGGTAAGTATGCTTGCATTAAAATGACAAATTATATCACAGCATTAGCAATAACAGGTACACCTTGGCTTGTTAATTCAGCTACTACTGAGCATATTATATATACAGTATTAGACATAATCAACTTTTAGCCAAAATCATTTTGATAATTCTAATTCTGGATATAGAGTTGTTGATAACTGGACCAACCGTTGATTAATTTGTGACAATTAAGAATTGCTGCTAGGTGAACATCTTTAAAGTGTCTTGGTACTTGGTCTTCTAGAAATTCCTTGTCATGCTGCTAATTGTGTTAATCAAGTTGCGTTTTTATGCTTTCAGGCGTGTTCAGTGAATCTACTGCTAGAGGACTGGAGTATTACAGCAAAGATTATCCAGCATTTATGGAAACAGCTCGATACGTGAAATTCATTTGTAATATTTGGAAGATAATGTCTGTGAAATCATCACTTAAAGGTAAAGTATTTACAATTTTTTTTAAATCTGTTGCTATTAAAGAAAGCAGGAGTGCGTGGTAGTTTTCTAGCATTGCATCAGGTTACTGTCACTTTCAAAGAACAATTGTGTGTATAATTTTCGGATTCCATAAGAGTACAAAACAAGAAAAATATTTATAAAGTAAAACAGGCTACTACAGTATATTCTCAAAATTGTGCACCCCCAAGGAAATATTATAGCTTTATTCTTTCCACGAGTTGTACCAGCTAATCTGTGATATCTACTAGTTGTAGTTATCCACGTAGCTGACTTATTAGTTTACTAAAAGGATTACCGGTAATAACCAGCCACTTTAAATGAAATGCAAATGCAAAAAAAATGCACTGCTCCGTTTCTTCTGCAATTTGTGGATGGTTTGATAAACAGAATTTCTTTTCTTTATTAGCTGAAAGAAAAAGGGATCCAATGTACAGCACTTTGAAAGATGCGTGTCTTGGGAACTTACCTGCTCGAAGCTAGACAAATTTTTGATAAGTGGCGCCAAACTGGGAATGCTGGACTGACCTACGAGACTTTCACAGCGTGTATTCAGACAATGGGAGCTGTGCCAGAGCTAGCTGAATATTTATTAGACTACCATGGTTTTGAATATTTGCTATCTGGAAAGCTCATGTCCGACCTGATAGAAGGTCGCTTCGGTTGGTACCGTCAGCTAAATGGTGATAACTTTTTCATGTCGGTAAAGCAAGTACTTGAAGCTGAGAAAAAAATACGCTGTCTAAGTTTGCTTCAAGAACTAATTTTGTTTACTGCTGCTGGCATCTCCAAACAAGATGATGCACCAGTTGATGATCAAGACGATCAAGCAGAAGAAGATGAGCATTCGTGGCTTATCGACTTGCTAGCTACTGCTTCAATAGACGATATACCCGACTCCGACGCTGCTATGTGCTACTATGTGAGTGGGTATATCGCTCGAAGCATTTCCAGGCGTCGCAGATGCTGTTGCTGCAAAGATTTGCCGATTGGGGGCAGTGACATTCAGACTGTTTTAGACATTCCCGAAAAACACAAAGAGCTGTTTGAAATGGCTAACCGAGGTGGTTTATCTACACCAACTGAACTTTTTTTTGCAATTACGGCCATTGAGGATCTTGGATGGAATCGCTTGGGACTTCGTCCAAGCGAAATGATGGAGGTGATGGAAGACCGTGAGGTGTGGCGGCTCAATCTTGAGCTACTGCCCCCGCAACCCTCACGGAAAAGCGGGCAATGAAGAAAGAAGAAGAAGAAGCAATGCAGTGCTATACCACTGTCGCCTCAGATGTGTCAGCATTAAATAAACTTTTCCAATGCACAAACCAAAGACAAGCATTTGTGAACGCCATGCGAAAAATGGCGCAGCCGAAACAAGCCATATCAAAGTTGTTGAATGTTAAGTGTTCAAGGGAACATGCTGCATTTAATGCAATTGTCTGCAGTATTTTTAACTGCTATGCTAAGAATGAACTGAAAAGGTTAAATAGCAAGCCCATGCTTCAAGAACCACCTGCCAAAACTTTGCGAAAAGTGCGCAAGTTGACTTCAAAATCATGACGAAACAACAACTGGTCGTACTATGTCACGCAACTTGCTCGTAATTTAATTCATGTTTGTTATTTAGCTCGCAATTTGATTCATGTTTGTTATTTAGCTCGCAATTTGATTCATGTTTGTTATTTAATGTCAGTGCATACTGCATATCAGTGTAATTAATTTTTTTGTGTTAATTAGGCATACGGTAACTTTTTTTTTGTTACCGCTACCGTAATTTCAAGTGCAATAGGTATTACAAGGTTTATTATCACGAAAAGAAAAGGTACTCTGAATTGTTAATAAACCATTTGTATTATTGTAAAATTTTGAAAATTGGCTGAACTAGGAAGTAAACCCTGGTCTATCGAGCTGAAATTTGCCAACATTAAACATATATTTTTAAAACATCATCATAATGTGTAAACGAACAGTGGTGCTTTCTTGTCAGAAAGTACCTTCATTGAAAACGAATTTATGTTGATGACCCTACTGTTGTCCACCTTCTAATGGAGTTAGCAATCCCGTAGTTGTAGATATCCCTGATTAAAAGTTAGTTACTAAGTAAAAACACGCACACTGCAGCATCTATATCATCGCTGCTAACAATGGGTTGCATATATCTGTTCTAGAGTCATTGATTGCACACTGCAAAGATACATAGTCTTTTAGCAACTTTGCAGCAACAGATAAAGCGCCGCTTTGCATCGACGAAGATATCGAGAAAACTAGACACGCGCTTTTTACAGAATCCTAAGTGTGCATTAAAGAATCTGAACTGCCAGCCAGAACCATGATAACTACGGTTCAATACCAGCTGAAAAAACTGACCAAGACAGAATTACAAGGAAATCAATAAATTTTTGACCCCGAAATCGCCCTTTTTTCGTGTTTTTTTTGTGTCCTAATTTACGATTAAGTGACCTAGGATACCCCAAATTGGCACACTGTGCGCTTAAATTTCAGCTTTCTAGGTTCAACCGTTTGTTAGCTATGAGCAAATAAATTCTCGTCCATCAAAAACGGCCGAGCAAAAACAAAGGTCCTAGGCGCTCAGGCGAAGTCCCAATTACGTGAACCTTTCAACAGGCAGTTTGAGCTTTATATCACTTGGAGATGTCACAAAACACAAGTCAATAAGAATATCAATGACTGACTATTCTAAAATTTTATTTTTCGACAAAGTTTCACTCTTTTTAACTTATAACAATTGGTGGGCAAGTTAATGCAAAACGTTTGCTTCGTTAACCACTCATCCGTTAACAAACTTCACACCTCCGATAACGATAATCTGTTATTTTCAGCTTTAATTAACGTAAGTTAATAAAATCCGTTAATTCGTTGATATTTTGCGTGTAATGTACATTTCTTTTTATTCACTCGCTTGTATAACACGTATTAACACTGTTGAGCTGATTGCGAGGAAATATTGCAATGATGGTCTTTTTGTGTTTAGGAAAATACATTTTACAGTCTAATCTAATTTCAAGGTCAAAATAAGTTCAAATGCACTAACGAAGCTGTGATCGGAAAATCTTTGGAAATTGCGAACATCGATCATTAATAGACTTATGAGGCTGCAGCTTAATATTTGCCACAAAAAAGTACTCCTTTCTTCGCTTTCCTTCTATAAAACTCGTGTTAACACTCAACAAGTGTTACTAGTGCAAACTGGTTTGTACCGATACGATGAATGAATTGTGCAAAATATTAACGATAAAAACCTTAACGGAAGTTAACAAAACTTAACGGAAGTTAATTTAGTCCGTTAACATGATAGAACTTTTCAACCGATTAACCAAGTCAATGAAATAGTTAGCTTCGTTATTAACAAATTAACGATTAACGGACATGTGTCCACCTATGGTGGTAACTCAGCGTAAAGTTGCTTTTATTACCATATGCTATACAAATACAAGCTTTTGGGGGTATTCACTTAACAGTAACTCATGCAATCTGACCGGTGTGTGTTGGTTCTCGCTGCTGTTCGTTTTTTGTTCCATGCGAGTCTTTTGCAGAAGCTGCTTGTATACTGAATGTTACATCATAAAGATGGTCAACTGATAACCCAAAGAATGAGAATCAAGTATGGCGGACAATGACAAAAATGCTAAAAGATATTTCACAATGTTATTTTCCAGGAACAATGACGTAGGAGCTTCAGAATATTTCAAATCATTGAACCAGCAAATCGTTATGTCGCCCAACGACAAAACTAGAAAAACGTTGGCTAAGGCTATCAATGACGTAAGTGAGAAGTCTCTTATTGATATCACGGATGAAGCAAACGACGCTTAACAACGGTTAAAAACTATGCTTTAGATCGTCAGGGTTTGACGTGGAGTGTGGCGAAACCGATCGCTGAGCAATGCTTATTTACGACAGGCTGCTTACGGCTACTAACCTAAAATAAATAGACTTCTTTCGTTTAAAAACTAGTCAGCCTATTTGAATTATAGTGCGGCCTATTGGCGGGCTTACCAGCAGTATACGTGTTATTGTAGTCTTAGTCTTTAAACGTAATAAACTGCACAAGATCGTCTGTTATCGCTAAATTTAATCTGTTTGGTGAGAACAGGGTGAGACACAAAATATTTGCATTTTTATCTCTTAGTCACGATGCAGAAACGATGGGGCTTCTTTGGACTAAACTGCATCATCTTAGAAGCTTCTCCTTAAGTTTTTCTGTTAGTTTTCTTCCAGTTGCTGCTGCTTGTATTAAGCCGCGAAGCAGAATAATCAGGGACGTAACAAAGCGCCCAAAATGCTAGTTAAAACCACAAAAGTTTTAAGATAAGGGTCAATCGTCATAAGAATGATGCCCAGCTCTAGGCTGCCGACAGTATCTTTTAATTGTTGAAATTTGGTCAAGAATTAATCGAGTTGTTTTTTTATGCAGAGCATGCTGGCATTGTTTTAAATTTTAATTACAAATACGCCCCATTTGCGCCCAAAAATGTTCTAATCAGAATATGAAAGCATAATTTTAATGTTTTTTCAACAGTATCCTTGGGACGCCGAATCGGGAAAACGGTTAGAAGAACAACTTAAAAGATCACAGCAGCAGCAGTGGTGTTACATGCATAAACAACGCAATAATGTAAGTGAAATCAGGATATTATGTAGCATATCACCCATTTACACTCCTATGACATTCTTTCGAACGTCTGAGTACAAACGAGCATAAACATTGCCCGATTTTCCCCTAGTTGCACTGGGACAGCTACTAAAAATCAAACGCCTTGATTACCTCACGGTCAGTGGCGGATTTAGGGGGGGGGATGCATCCCCCCCACCAGCCTAAAAGTTACAATTTTGGCCGAAAAATCAGCCTCTATTTTGAATAATTCGGCTCCATTTCGGAATGCATACCCCCCCACCGACCTAAACGTAACGAATCCGGCCGCAAAATCAGTCTCAATTCTGGTGAAGACCTTTTTTTTTTTTTCAATTTTTTTTCTGGAGACCACCTGATTTTGGGCGAAAAAAACGTTTGAATTTCCGTTTTCGGCCGAAAAATCACTCTCAACTTTGGTGAAGACCTTTTTTTTTTTTTTTTTTGGAGACCACCTGATTTTGGGCGAAAAAAACGTTTGAATTTCCGTTTTCGGCCGAAAAACCACTCTCAACTTTGGTGAAGACATCCGAATTTTTGAGGTTTTGGCTTCAAATCCCCCCCCCCACCAAAATTTTCTGGATCCGCCACTGCTCACGGTCTTTCGTTATTTTCCTCATCACGCTTAAATTAACATTACTTTGTATCCTTTCTGTAACCAGAAAAAGCCATCTTCTTTTCATGGTTGTTATGTGTCATGCAGATCTTTTCCTACTAAACAAAAATCTTTACTTTCAAATTCCCATCCAGTGCGCCGTAAAACATAACCACTTTGTAGTACCCTACCACATCAAAAGTGACCGCTTGTGTGGTCAACTGATCATGGAGTGATACTGGTGACTATTTGAGAGGTGTGGAAAATCTGGCCACTAGCCCAGCTGGAGCTCTTTGCTGCAGCATTTCTTCTGCACCATGCTTTCATCCACAGAAAAGTTTCGGGGAGCCCCAAACCAACTCCAATATGATTTTAGTTTGAAGGGGGTAAAGCATCCAGCCAATTCTCGTTGTTTACAATAGCTAAAATCGAAATATAATTTTGAGATGTTTTGTTCTCATTTTGGATCTGCGGTTGCAAAGATATTCAACGTGTACAAAGAATATTTTGGAAACCCTGAATCTGTTTTCTCAGCCTGAACTTCAAGGAAAAAGGAAAGACGAAATAATATTTTTCTGTCCAGCAACATCATATGCCCTATCCAACTTGGTAAAACCCTCCCTTTTTCTGGGAATTCAAACTAGGAGAACAAACTCAAGGTTTTGTAAAACTTTTTCAGGGAGATATCTTTTGTATTTTTTTCATATCTTTGCAACCGCAGCCCAGCAATCGGAACAAAAGATTTAAAAGTATTTTTTATTTTAACTATTGCAAACTACCGGAAATGGCTGGATGCTTCACTCTGCTTTAATAACCCATTGTAAACCAATTTTTTCGATGATCTATCCCTCAAAATTAGTTATAAATCAGAAAATATGCTACCCCAGCCACTGTTAGAACTATTCCGGTGAAGGTAGATAGATCTCAGCTAGGTTGTTTGTTTGTTTTAGGACGTCTCGTATCAACCCCCAGTCCAGATTGAGAAGGAATATGTTGCACCGGAAAGTAAATGCGTGACGCCAGTTAGCGATTATACTACAAACGTAGGTGCCACCGCTTGTGACGCCAAATGAAGAATCACTTAAAAATAAATGACTTGCGTTTGCTGTTTCAAAAATCTTTGTATTGTCTATTACACACTATTGAATATCCAATATCTCAATATCGCCAACGGTTTTCACATAATTAAGAATGTTTGTTATGTTCTGTAATAACGATAATAAACAGATTTTTAAAATGTCAAAGACGTTGTTTGAAGTTTAAATCAGTACCTCGCAAACGCAAAAATATAACCCAACTCATTCAAATAAGGGTTGCTGACTCACTGACTTTTTACACATTTATTTGAGCAAATCCTAGTTTAAGCTCAACATTGACGTTCTTTGAGTTGAATTAAAAAGAGACAGCAATTTATACCAAAATTTTAGTGTAAATAAAGCCAGGACTCAATTCCACATTTATTTATTTGAGCTACTTTTGGGCAGTACATGAAACAAAAACAAAGCATGCTATAAAGTAAAGAATAGCACAAATAGAAGCAGCAAAAACGCCAAACATTATGGCACACCAAAATCAGTAGTAATTAAAATTAAAAATCTGTTTTAGACAGAGATGAGAAGGCGGAAGCGGCAAATTTTGATAGAAGAGGAAGCTAGAAGCGTAAAAAAGGTACCGCTTCCGCTTTGGCCATTCATATTGAACGTCAAAAACTTGAATGCGTACAATTCTTTGCAAAATAGGCTCCCAAATAGCCCATTTTAGGAATAATTTAACTTGTCAAATTATCGTTGTTTGTGGTTGAGAGATTGTCCACTGCAGAAACAGCACGGGTGCAATATCATTTAGGATATGTGACGCGATGTCTAGTGAACTATTGAATTAGTTCTGCGTATAAAAAAATTTGATGGCTTATTTTTGACCATCTTTGTCCTTTAACTCGCTGACCCCCTTATCCATTTGGTTCCCTTGCCCGTTTTATGTAATTAATTTTTCATCCCTGTCTATTAGGTTAGCACACTTGGTCTCCTGTCCAGAGGTGTTTTTTTTCGAGTTGCCATGGTCACAATTGCGATTATGTTTCACAATCCTATTTTGATTTTAACTTTATAAGCTAGTAAGTTTACTCAGATTTCGAATTTCGGTTTGCAGGCCAGCTCAGTTTCGCTTTTGAATTTTGGTTTGAACGTCAGCTCTGCCGATGAGCGTTGGTATTACGCGAAACTCGAGTCCAGAGCAGTACGTGGGGGAAAAAACATATGTCTGCTTTTTAGCAGCTGAAGTTACGAGATGAAGACGATAGCCTTTACCGATAGCTTAGTTATTCAAATTTACCACTTGAGTTAGCCTAATTCAGGGTCAAAATTCTTTGCATTGTGTCAACTCCTCTTCACACTGACGATGAAGTCAGTTGACTTCGAAACACGGGAATACTCCCGCGATAGGGAGCTCCGCCTCACCTGCGTCACTAGGGGTTGAAATAATAACCCATTTCGACGTGGAGACAGCATTAAGGTGTTATCAAATGAAGTGGGATTGTAAGACATGATGTCTCTGTGAACTATTAAATTAGTTCTGTCTATTTCACTTTAGGAATAATTTATCTTTGCAAAATGTACGACAAAAAGTGAAAGTTCGATAGACTATCATTTGCATAGAAGCATTTTAAGATTTGTAGTTCACTTAGATCCGCGGCAGCCTCTCTCCGATCAACTCAAAGATGAACCATGTAGCCAAACAACTCATTCATTACAATTACATTTTTATAACTTTAAGTGTTCAAAATTTCTCTATTTTAGTCCTAAAATTCTCTTAGCTCTAAAATTCTCTAATTTAATTCAAAAATTCTTTATTTTAGTCCCGAAATTTAGCTATTATTTGCTCAAAAATATTCTAAATAGGGCCTCGCCCAGCCCGTTTTTCAAACATCTGGGGCCATAGGCCTACTCGTATAGGATAGTACTCACATTCACCAACATAAACAAATTTTCCAGTTCTAGCATTTTAACTTCTATCACTGCGATAACATATTCTTGAAAAGCAAACAGAGGAGAGAGAGCATCATAACATCTCTCAAACAAACTTTAATATTATTAAATGGCTTTTTTTTAAACATGATGCTACAATGCTTGTCCTAATTATTGCTAAAAGTACCGTTTGCTTCAAGAATTATTCTAATATGGTGCTACTGTGTATAACCGCATTTTTTCTTGCAGTGCTTTTTCATTTCGCTGCCCTAAAAACACACGTTGCTAGCAAAAATTTGGAGCAAACCACATTCACAAACAAGTTGTTTAAAAAAATTCTGCGAATGTGAAGCTTCGCCCCAAAGCTACCTAATTAGAGCCAAGTAAAGATTTGCGCTAAACAGCGCAGATGCAATTAAAGCAAGTTACTGTGTTATCCCAACCGCTTGGAAATCCGTTCTCAGACCCCAAATAATCGCTTATTATTTCAAATTTCTGGATGAACGCGTCAAGGAAAATTCGCATCAGCTGAAACATAACGACCATGTGATCAAACTTTTCACTTAAGAGCCCCTCTAAATCCGAATTCCTGACTACGCCTATGCGCAGATCCTTGCGATGATAAACCATTGAATACAATTACCGGTATATAATTTGGTTCTACATGATGTTTTTAAGATAATAACAAAGCTGTTTTATTTCGACTAATTAGGAAACAATTTTTTAGGACCAAAAAAGTTTCAGCAAAAATTACGTCATTACCTGTGGGAGGTTGTGAAAATAGAAGCGCGAAGGGCAAAAGCGATTCAAAAATTGCCGCTTCATTATCCCTGATTTTAGATTTAGTTGAGCGTGGCTGCAAGAGGCACATGAACCACATAAAGGCATATGTGGTATCAAAATCGCTGCGATTCTTTTAACGCGCGACAGATATTGCGTAATCTTGTTCTATGACACTGCATGGTAGCTAAAAAAATCAGTAGCGTAGCCAAGGGGGGGGGGGGGGGCTAGAGCCCCCTCCCCCCATTGGCATGTCAACCGAAATGCAGAATGAGAAAAACATGACGTTTTTAGCACTTTTGAGACTGTTTTATGCACTGTAGTGGACTCAATAGTGATTTAAAACATCTTTTGAAACATATATTCAGACGGGGCTAATTTGTCAAAAATAAACCTAACAAATAAATGAAAACTTTGAAAAATGGTCAAAAATAAGCCAAGAAATTTGATCGCGAGTATAAAAATGCTAAACATAGGTGTCATCAACAAATATACTATAAACTAAGGAATAGGGAGGGGGGCTATTCAATATTAGTTAATCACTAATCATTTCCCTCAAACCTCTTCATTAGCCCTCCTTCCCCCCCCCCCCCCCCCCCCCCGATTATTTTTCTCTATAAACTGTATACGAAGTAGATTATTTCGTGTGAGTTTTATTGAACTATTCGATTTTATAATTTACCAGCATCTAAACAAGAGAACTAACATTTTATCATTAGCCACCTCCCAAATAGCCCATTTATGCCACCAGTTTAATCACGTTTGCGCTGCCAATTTCTAAGCCGCGTTTTAAAAGCATTATTTTTGAATCAAAATAGCCCTAAAATGAAATTATTTTTGCAAAAAAATGCAAAATTTTTGAGCGCTGGGGGCTCCGTTTCCAGACCCCAAAACAGCCCCCCCCCCCCCCCCCCGTTGCGAATTTCTGGCTACACGCCTGAAAAAAATACTGATTGTTCTGCCTGCTTTCTTTGCATGTTTAGCGCTGCTAAAAGATAATATTTCCAAATACTGTACTATTTTAACCAAATAAATGACCTTTAGCCCTTGGATTACAATAACTTTTTGTGACTACAACAAAAATTTGAGGCCTCTGAGGCCCCTTTTAGAAATAGTGATAAAATCAGAAAATAACGAAGTTGCTGCTTTATTTTTTGTGATAACTCATGCGCAAAGCACATATACCTGATTATTTATCAAGCTGGAATTTTAAGGGCTTTATTAGGCTCATGGGTTTGCCAAGATGCCGTTAAATCAAGCAATTTTAGCGTAATTTTTACTTTTTTAGCATAATTTTTACTTTTACTTTACTTAAATCTTGCCTTAGAGTCAAATAAGTACACAATTGTGCACACAAATTACAAAAATGATACAGTGCATTAACATTGCATTAGAAAACACATAGGCCAAAAGCCCATTACTTGTAATGTAGAACATGCAAAAGCAACTATAATGTAGGGCTTGTGGGCTTATCAACTTATACACCCGTGATTTAAAAATACAGTACAGTACAGCCATAGGGGGCTGATAAAAGCAATAAACGAAAAGACGCAATTTAGAACAGTGACGCTGATAGCAGTACTAAAATTGTAAAATTTTGCATGGTAGACGTTTTTGCAGCCTTGACCAAACCTTTGTGAAGATTACGTAATTCCGTCGACGAAAATGAATAAAGACCAAAAAAGAAAAGTGCATTTTCGCCAAAATTAAGGGAAGACCAAAAAAAGGTCTTCGCCGACGGTTGAAGTGTTTCTCCTTCTGAATCACAGAATTTGGTGCTATATTCGACCAGATTTTGTAGGTCTTTTTCCTCTGATCATCCAGCGCTCAAATCTCAATGGGTAGATGCTAACTCTCGATGGGGGTACGCGTCTCCCTACAGTATTAGTGCTGATCTGAAGGGCATAGGGGACCATGGCCCCTAAAATTTCTGTCAAACTATTATCAACATCTATATGAATAAAATGCAATTGTTGCACGAAAAAGCTAAACCTTACACTTTTTCAACTAAAATTTTGTCTAGTATTTAAAAAAGTTTATTGCGTATTTTTTGTTTGAATCTGCCCCCATCCAATTTTTTATGGCCATGCACTTGGTTAGGTACACCGTGGCTATTTGACGCTTATCAGTGCATCTGCCTCCGCTAAAACGTCAACTAGCACTTACTACACTATCACCCCATTTAGAGCACTTGCTCGTTTCGCGAGGAATAGGAACATACAATGCGCCCAGATACAAGGCAATTTACCAATTTTAACAGAAATAGTGGTTATTGGCATCAACCAGCACTTGACCTACATCATAGTGTACAGTCAAACTAGGTTGTTCTGTCTTTGCCGAAACGATCCACTGCAGGCATAACTTGTGCTGGCACTTCCTCATCTGAATCACCCCCTTCTTGTTCATCTGTCCGCTCTCTCAAATCCTCTTCCAAAATATATTCCTTAAAATCCGAAGATTTAGAAGGGACATATTTGTCTTCTGATGAATATACATCATCACTGTCACAGTGAAGACGAAGCTCAGCTTGGATTGCATCAAAGACATTTCTATCAGACATTTTCGTCTAAACTTTTAAACGATCTAATAGACTGTATGATATGCCTAACTAAAAAAGCACAGTTTAGCGTATGCATTTTTGCGGTGCAAACCAAGAAACAGCGGTGGATTGCAAATTATTTTATAATCAAAAGCCTTACCTAGAACTGTTAAGACTTATAATGTATCTCTTTGTTTGTTTGTTTGTTTTATTAAGACGTCATTATCAGGATGGTATTGAAAACTAAATGGTACTCAGTTGCGAATCCATCAGTGCCAAGAAATAAATCAGATTAGTACTTTTGACCCGATACCACTTTGGGGCCTCAGAAGGCCCCTAATCACATTTTAAAGGTGTGCTTAGTAAAATAAAAAATGAGCAAAGAAAATAGTAACTATCAACTAAACAATGAAGTTCAACCTTACTAAAATAATACTATTTACGCTCATCAGGAGAATAGACTCCTTAAACCATATATTTGAAGAAATATGGAAAGATTTCTTCTCAAAGAGCTTCTGAAGCCCCCAATTGCTGTTTAAGGGTTAGTGGAAAATTTTAAAAAACAACGCGGTCAACAGTCCCCAAGTTATTTTTTGCAGCTGGGTATCTAAATTCTGAATTGTCTCTTTCTCCAACTTACAGCAAAGTTCAAATTCCTGCTCATTTCACTGCACAAAACTTCTTCGAAGCTGCTTCACTGTGTTTTCAATCACAACACACGATTTGAACATTGGTAGTTAAGAAACTTCTTTATAAATCAAATTCTTGCCATCAAAAAGCACAGGACGTTGGGTATCACATTGATATTGTAGAAAGATGATGTATAACCACAGTATTCATAAATTCAATGCGGAAAAGCATTAGCGGTAATCTCAAAACAAACTATCACTTCACATGCAAAATTAAGTAAAATATAGTGCGACTTGATCAAGTTAGCATAATACAAAAAGTAGTGTGAGTGGTATTCTCATTACAGTTTAAAACCAAACGACAACTAAAATGCAGGTTGAACTTTTAAAAGGACTTAAAAGAAAATGGTGTTTGTTCTTGATACACAGATACCAAATGAAAAGCAAACCTTCTGAAATGAACTACAGGCAAGAAATTGTTAGACTACTGACTAACAAAACCTCAAATTCTCTAGCAAATTTCAACGCATAAAAAATCACGTAAATTTTAAAATGACTGCTTCAGTTTCAAATCTGAAAAAATTTGCCTCCACTGTACATCAAGAACACAGTGAATTTTAATGACAACAGTAACAAATGGGTCGACTGCATATGCCTATTTACACAACGCTATTTGCTACAGAAAAATGAAAAACTTCAGCTCAACGAAATACTGTAATCTATTGCTGCTAAAAAAGTATTACAACTTAATGCAACACTTTAGATACGTTTTACTGATATCATCAACTTGTCGACCAGAAAGATAAATGCAGCATATACTTGCTGAAGGTTAAAAAAAATGAAATAGAAAAATGGCTACACGATACGCTTTTAACCTTTTTAAAGTTGCAAAAATTCATGGAAATATTCGAGCATTTTAACTTACAGTAATGCAACAATTGCAACATTTACTTAAAAATGCTATAATTTGAAAACTTAAACAAAGATTCCTTAAGTGTGCTAATTATTACATGTATTTCCTAAATGTTTGGTATGGAAAGACTGGCTATACAAAAACATCAATGTGATAAAATGATGTGACTATGACTAATAAAATCTAGTATGGTGCTAACTTCAAGTTTCAGTTCATAAATTCAACTGTTGCACATATGTTGTCATGTTTGTGAAGAGTTGCTTGCTTATAGAAGCAAAATCAAATATCACTCATAATCAAAACCACTATGAATCAGTTTGTTTGACATTGATAGCATAAAATTAGCATAAATAGTCCGGTAGAAATGCGACATAATACATTGAAACCAGGTAAAAATTTCTAGTAAGCTAAAATTTGGCACGATGACTCAGGACCATGTCCTAAGCCACCAAAAAAAATCCCCATGTTTTGGACATGGGACTTCCCCCTTTTTCGGCCTTTAAAGTCTGCCTTCTAGAGTCAAAGAGCCTTTACGGTCCAACAGCCAATCCAAAAGCTGTGGAAGAGCCAAATTTTGAATAGTAATTGATTTTCAAGTGCTGGTATAAACAAATTTTCTTTAAAACTGATGACGTCATTGTTGGTGACGTCATTGCCAAATTTTTGGTTTTTAGAAATGACGTACTATAATCTGTATCGATGACTCAAATTGTGAATGAGAGTTAGCTGTTTGGCTCCAAACCAAATATTGCTTTAATCAAATTGATGGCGTCACAAACTTTTTTGATGACGTCATCTTTCAATAGTTTTAATCGTAAATTTGAAAAAGAGTGTTTGACCAAACGAAACATTGTAACACTTTGGAAATATCAGCATCATCATCATTTTGAGGTTCTAAGCTATCTTCAAATCCTTGGCCGAGGTCTTGCCTGATCCTCCTAGATGCAATGATTCAAAAAAATAATAACTAGTATAATTATACGTAAATTAATACGAATATGTGCCGAGCACGATGATGTATCCAATAAGAACAAAATTTTTACCCCTTTGAATGTCTGACAATATTATTATCGTACACAAAATAACGTTCGAATAATTATAACAAGGCATTATTTTGCGTATTTGCGATATTATTTCAATGTCTGACGATATTATTATCTTAACCACGCTAATATTTGACAATTTGCCGCCTTTATAAATTTTTTTTATCGTTGCTAAAGCTTGCATCTTAAACCAAAATTGCACATTAACTTTTACTGCGCTTGGAGTTTTGCATTACACATTCAAGGGCTTTGTTGATCGAGCTGCAAAATGCACTATTTTATTTTAACCCCGTATTGGCGGGTCCGCGACTTTTCGGCGCAACAATTTCGGCACAACAATTTCGGCACTGCCCTTTTTGGCACCAATATTCTGTGCTTTTTACTAACACCAACCCTAAGTCCTAACCCAACCCAAACCCTAAATAAGTGAACTGTCAAAGAGCACCGAATTGGCGCCGAAACGATCTGTGCAAAAAACGTACGGCAACGAAATAGGTGGCGCCGAAATGGTCGCACCGAAAAGACGTGATCCCCGTATTGGCAGTGGTGGGCAAATTACTGTATAAAAGTAATGACTAGGGCAACTTTTTTCTAAAGCTTAGAACAGCTTCCTAAGTGGCACAAAACTTCAATATAGCGTGTAAGGATATTTTTGTCCAAATTTTATTATGCAACTTTTTCGGTTTTTAAGCGTAACTTTTTGTCAATATTGCAAAAAAAAAAGAGAAAAATTATGAACTACCCAAGTGTAATTTTTTTTAATAATTGAAATCCCAAGTGTAGGCATTAGGCAAGCCTGCTTAACTTCTTTGTTTTAACGTATGTGGTACATAACACAGCGAGTGCGTATAAAACAATTTTGGTTCAGGCTATATTGTCAACCTTTGTTGCGTAATAGTAGTGGGTTTGGTCAACAAGCCGGAAAACTGCGGTTAAAAGTAAAACGAAGTGTGATTCGTACGACTTCGCATAAAGGTGAATTTACACAGTATCCGTTTTTCGTACGTTTTCGTCCGTTTTTTTACGTTTTTGCTTCTCCTAGACAAAGTATGCGCTTTTTCATGCGCATTTTTATGTGTCCATATCCGCACTAACCAGGCAGTCACATACTGTACAAAAGTTTTCCGAAATTTTTTTGTAAAGAGGTACAGCTCTATTTCGAAATATCGCTCTTATCGTTCATACACAAAATTTTTGAACAAAATTTTTATCTATATATAACAGTCTACTTAGTGCGTACATGGACTTACAAAAATGCGGATGAAAAAGCGCATACTTTTTCAAGGAGAAGCAAAAACGTAAAAAAACGGACGAAAACGTACGAAAAACGGATACTGTGTAAATTCACCTTAACTTGTAGAGTCAGCCAAACTATAGTAAACATTTTACTGCAGACGTCCAACTCCAAAATGTTTGAGAATCAGATAGGCCTAAGCGAAGGCTACCTCTAACATGAAGGTGTTAGGAAAAGCCATGAGTCTACTTGAAATATGTGAAGGATAAGTAAATGTTTTTGCATTATTTCTATCGTGAACTAGTTGTTTAATCTTATAAGTTACTAATTTTTATAAATTCGAACCTTCCTATTAGAGTCAGGCATAAGCAGAAAAATTGAGAGTAAAATAAAAAATTTGTAAAAATGCCGAAAGAAGCGAAATCATCCCTTTCCAAAGTTCGAGACTTCGTTTCACGCCACCCAAAAGAGTTTATGACTTCCGCTCGTGGAGAACTGTACTGCACACTGTGCGCTACAATTGTTGTGCATGACAGAAAATCTACTGTGGACAAACATCGCCTAAGTGCAAAGCATCAAAAAGTCTCGCCATCAACAGTGCAGCAGCGGCAGCAGCCTATAGACTCTACCAACGTAGGTTGGGACGATTATGTTGGAAAAGTTACCTCAGCATTTCTCTCAGCCGATATCCCACTCTACAAGCTACGTAATCCAGAAATGCAGTCGCTATTTCAATTTCTAGGTCGTAAAGCTCCATCCGAATCGGCATGTAGAAAGCGAGTAGACGATATGGGAAAATGCGAAGTAGATCGAGTTTGTGAAATTCTTTTGGATAAGATTATTTTCATGGTGATTGATGAATCCGAAATATCTGGCTGCAAGTATTTGAATACCTTAGTAGGTAATATCAAAGTTCCAGAAACAACTTATTTAATGCACTGCAAGATTCTTTGTTCGTCTCCAAATCAGCAAACTATTGTGCATGCTGTTGATGATGCAATACAAACCCTCCAAGCAAACCGAAATAATTTTGTTCTTTTGCTTACAGATGCTGCCAAGTATATAACAGCAGCAGGCCACCTTGTTAAAGGAATATACCCAAAGCTGTTCCACATCACTTGCACACTGCTCATGCCTTGCATAATGCAGTCGAGCGAATTCGCAATCATTATGAAGATGTTAACAAGCTCATTGCTACCGTGAAGGCTTTGGTAGTTAAAAATAAAGACCGAAGAGGAAAATTTTTAGAAATCGGCAGTCCTCCTCAACCTATTGTCACCCGGTGGGGCAGTTGGTTAAATACGGCAAAGTACTATGCTGAAAATTTCCCCAAAGTTTGTGATATTGTGAATGCATTCGAAGGCACAGGGCACCTGGTAGTGAATGCAAAAGCAGCAGTGGCGGCTGAAACTTTTCCAAACAGCCTCAAGGAAATTTATCAATGCTACATGAAGTTGGTGGAGGAAATAAAACGAGCTGAAAGTGTAAAATATACAGTTTCTCAAGCTTACAAAAAGGGATACAAGTTAGATTTTGGAAGCGATCCCGTTGGAGTTCAGTTGTATTTGAACCACCGGCTTGAACTGAACAGTGATTTGAAAGCTATTGTAAATATGTCAAACACAAATGTCATCCCAGCACTCTATGCTAAGCTACTTCATGCAGTGTAGAGAGGAACATCAGCATGCTTGGCAAGCTCTTGGCTAAAGATTACCAGTTTGCCCAAGACAATGTGTGGAAGTATTTGGCTTTGCATGTTAATAAAACAAGCGCAGAGTAAACGCAAACCTGCTCGGTGTAGATTTCGCTATTCTCTTTATTCGTTTTATGCAACTTTTCAACTTTATGGAGCGCCGTTTGTGTACCCTAATTTGTGCAGTGTTTTTTGCATATTTAATTAAATAGTCATTTTAATTAAATTTACAAAAATAAATATACAAAAAAAAACTAGTGCAAAAATAAATATGCAAAAATTTTTTGTGCGAACTTTTTTTTGACTATTTGTTTTTGCAATAAGAAAAAACTGCGCAGAATGTACCGTTGCAAAAATAAATAGTCGAAAAAACTCCGCGCAAAATAAGCCCTTGCAAAAATAAATCGTCAAAAAAACTGTGCACAAAATAAAGCGGTGCAAAAATGCGTTGCAGACATTTTTGTATATTGGTTAGTGGAGCGAGGCAAAGCGCTCTTGGCTGCTCATAGAGCGTATTAAAGAACAGCCGATAGCGCATTAAAGAGCAGCCAAGAGCGCTTTGCCACGCTCCACTAACCAATATACAAAAATGTCTGCAGCGTATTTTTGCAACGCTTTATTTTGTGCACAGTTTTTTTGACGATTTATTTTTGCGAGGGCTTATTTTGCGCGCAGTTTTTTCGACTATTCACTTTTGCAACGGTTTATTCTGCGCAGTTTTTTCTTATCGCAAAAATAAATAGTCAAAAAAAGTCCGCACAAAAAATTTTTGCATATTTATTTTTGCACTAGTTTTTTTTGTATATTTATTTTTGTATATTTAATTAAAAAGAATATTTAATTAATAATGCAAAAAAACACTACACAAATTAAGGTACACAAACGGCGCCCCATACAACTTTCTTTAAAATAAACGCAACTTTTGCAACTTTCTTTAAAAATAAATGCAACTTTTTAATTTTTTTAGTGCAACAAAAAGTTGCCCTAGTAATGACATAACGTCACCAAAAATTACTGTAAAAAAGTTACCAAATTACCGTATTTGTTGCTTCTCAGATAAAGTAATCAGTAATTTGTCATTACAAATTTCATATTATTTGAATGAAAAGTTCAGCCGAAAAGACAATAATCTACATCACTATTTCTAATGGCGATAAACGAAAAAAAAACTCGGATTTCGTCCGTGATCCACGTATCATTAAGTTATAGTTGTCATTATGCTGCCTCTTTAATACGGTTCAGTGCTCACCAATATTATTTTGATTACTGTATTACGTCTGAGCATGGATCCCATGGTCTGAGTGAATACAGAATTGTTTTAAAAACTAAGCGGGTTTCGAATTTCGAGTTTTTTGTTCCTGTCGTCAAGGTCATATCATAACAAGCCGGCTTCTGCGGCTCCTGGTGCGCTGAAGCCAGATCACGTTTACGCTATAATGCAAGAAGCAAAATCGAGCAATAAAAATTTGATGCTGTAATTAGCTCCAAATTTATTGCACTCCCTCAGATTTTGATAAGTAATTTCCAATAAGTCGCTAAATATACCCTAATAATTAAGTAACACGCTTAAGGTAATTCTTACATAAACGAACTATCAAGATAAAAAATTGAAAAAATACTATGTGATTGATCTGTTTGTTGGTCGAGCGGTAACGCGTTTGTCTCTGGTTCAGGAGGTCCAAAGTTCAAATCTCGCGCCGTTCGAATCGAAAACAGTGTTGCCAACAGCTCGCCATCGCTGCCATACTTCTTTGAATAGTGCTGGGTTGCCTGAGCGCAATGACGTGGTGACAGGCCTTGCCAACTTGTTCAACGCTTTGACGTAATACAGCGAGTATAATGAAAGATTTGATCTATCACATTCTGGTAGTATTTTTTCAAATTGTTATCCTGATAGAACTTACCAGCGGAGGCGAGTTTTACCAAGGGGAAAAAAGGCACGCACCATATTATTAAACTGGAAACTAACAGTTTGTCTTTTTTCCTCATGGTTCATTTGTTTTAAAATATGCCAGTTCGTCCAATCAGCGTGAATTTTTTGTTCAGGGTTCACTTGTTCTACGAATATGTCCAATTAAATCAGTTGAATACGCGTGACCGCTAAAACTTTTCCAACAAGAGCAAACGTTTTTCTTCAATGCTCTTCTCTTTTTCTTCGCGCGTTTGTTTCTAGTCTTGTATTTAAGGGTCGATGATGGCACAGAATCTGAAGCAATATTGTGACTCCTGGGCGGCGAAGCCTTTTTTAGGTTGTTTGCGCTCTATTTTCGGTGGAAAATGCGACTCCTATGCGGTAAAAAACTTTTTGTTGGTCAGCAAATTTGGTAAAGGCTGCGGTGCAAAACGAATTTGGTCCCGCCTACTAATATCATCTCTCTTTAGATACTAAAAATAATATAAAAGTTAATTTGATAAAAAATAGCGCAAGTATACGGGGGATGAATTACTATAAAGAGCATAAGTGTGCAAGGGATGAACTATTATGAACAGCGCAAAAATACATCAGTGACTTCAGGTCAAAACTCACTCTTGGCGTTATTGGTCGAGCGGTAACGCATTCGTCTCTGGAGCGGGAGGTCTGAGGTTTAAATCTCGGGTCGGTCAAATCAGACTCAGTGTGGCCAACAACTCGCCACCGCTGCAACATTTCTTCAAATGAAGCTATGTTGCCCGGGCGCAATGACGCGGAGATGGGCCCCAAACACTCGTTACACGCTTCGGCGTAATACAGCAAGTTTAATGAAAGATGCTATTTGATTTATAAAGAGGTGGTTGGTAATTTTATTCGCTTTTTGCAAATTTCTCGGTGTTAACTATGCGTTAATTTTTTTCTTTGATATTCTTTGGAAAGAGACCGTAGTTTTCAGCTTTTGTACTAACAATTTATTTCGCACATAATGTTTAAAAATATTAACTGTTTTGGACAAATACTGTCCTTTTTTTGTATTGATGTAGTAGGTATTACAAAAATTTTACTCATTGGCGTATGAATAAATAGCGTATTGCAATACCTACCTTCGTTTTTGCACAACATTGAAACTTTGTACAATGCGAAGTTAGATAATAATGTTAACCCAAAATACGGTAGATTATTCAGATCAGTGTCTGTTAATCAAAGATACAAAACAAACCTTTCGTAAATAAAGCCTAGACATGTTTATAATTAAGCAAACAGGCAGCAAAATACCACCATCGAAATCTCCTTGAAACAAGCGAAAAAAACTTGACCGTATATTTTGTATTGTTATTGCAATTTTGTTGCATCCCTATGAGCTCTATCAATGATCGCTCGTCTAAAACGAAACTAGCACTGCATGTATAAACCATTCTAGCACGCAAAAAAACATACGGCCCCTGGTACGACCCTGCGTCCTTCTCAACAAAAAGCAACTTTTTTGATTGGCTGGAGGTATAAAATAAGCAGCCAGTCAAGAGTTTCCACTGGATGGTAATATTTACAAAGTAATTTGTAATTAGTAATTTTGACACCTCTAGAAAAGGAATAAAATTACCACCAAAATTACCTTTTTGAAAAAGTAGTGTCATTACTGTAAAAATTACTAAAAAAGTAATTTGTTACTATACTAATTTGTTATTGCCCACCACTGCCTATTGGGAGGTCTAAATTTTATCTGCTTGACTACTACACAAGAGTTTTACTGACAACGCAGTTTTTAACTTTGAATCAACTGGATTCACAATATAATTCTCCCCACGTTTAAAGCTAATAAAAGTCTGCAACGCTTCGTTTGATCAAACACTTTCAAAATAACAGTCAAAACTCATTACAGAAGACATCATCAAAAATGTTTGTGACGTCATCACTTAGATTTAAGCAATTTTTTGTTTGGAACCAAAAACCTAACTTTCACTTACAATTCGAGCCATCAATATATCATTTTTTAGAAAACTTTGGCAATGACGTCACCAACAATGACAATATCAATTTCTAAGTAAATTTTTTTACACCTGAACTTAAAAACTAACCATTATTCAAAACTTGGCACTTTTACAACCTTTGGATTGGCTGTTGAATAGTATAGGCTCTTTGACACTAGATGACAGACTTTAAAAGCCGAAAAAGGGGGAAGTCCCACGTCCAAAACATGGTGATTTTTTTTGGGTAGCTCAGGACATGGTCCTGAGTATTCGTGCTAAATTTCAGCTTATTATAAATTTTTTCCGAGTAAAAGCTATTTCTACCGGACTATAAAGCAAAAGTTATTACCATCATCAATCTTGATACATTAGCCCTGCAACGCCTGCACTTTTGCTATATACTTTGCTTGAGCTTCCTCTTTAGACATTCCTTTCAGTGCATTCCATGCATCCCACTTTGCGTTTCCCTTTAAATCCAACATACCAGGTCGATCAGTGTTACAATCACCAACTATAACTTGTTTGTACAAAGCATACAGCTCCAACAAATCAGCATCTGAAGGCTTAGTGTTTAGCTTTTTAACTTCTTCTGCAGCTATTTGGAATTCCACAGACATTGTTCAGGATTGTTAACAATGTTATGTACAGGTAACACAAAAACATTAAGAAGCTGAACACCTAAAATCAAGATTTCATTTGATTTGATATCGGAATCAGACAAACAACATAAGCTTAGTTTCATTATTAGTGAGTGATTCTGTGACCAGCAGAAATTATCCAAACATTGATTTAACAAAAGTCAGAAGTAATCACTTACATAAAGATCAGTATTGTGCGAACCGTTCTCTGGCAGTTATTTTCTAATTCTTAAAATGCTCAGATAGCCACTATCTTGATAAATGACTTGCAGAAGTTTTGTCATTCACTAGGTTTAAAATTTTGTTAAGAAAAAATGTGCAAATTTGATTTCAAACATAACGCAAAATAAAAATTTTCATGTCCGTGTAAGTGATTCTTCTCTGCACAGGACACAATGCAATATTTTTTAAGGCTACTTTGATTACAACAGCAAGTTTGACAATTCAGTAAAAAGTATTAACAGTTTAAATCTCCAAACAGAACATGTAAAACAGTACAAATTAGAAAATAAATAAAGGGGCAATATTTTAGTCAGGTGAGATTGAAACCACAACACATATACCATTTTTGTCTTCTCTTTAACATGTACACTTCTTGGCTATATACCAAAATATTGGCATAAAAGAAACCTAATTTTAGCTTATTGCACCTGAATAGATTGAAGTGTTGGAGGAAAGACAAAAAGCAGATCAAAACAAATCGACATCGCCATTACAGTTTACAAATTCAGCTGTACAAATGTTGTCATGCTTATGAATCTGTGTTTACTAAGTAAACAAATATAAAATACCACTTAGTTTTACATTCATTGCATCAATTAACATGAAGCAAGAGTTGTTACAATCCTCTAATGATGCATCTCGAAAGTGTTCAACTAAGCCAATTTACATCAGCAAATCAGCGATTTGTTGGATCAAGGGCAAGTAAGTTTGATCGATATGATAAACACATCGTATTTATTCAAGAAGCTGCATTTTTTTGTAACAAAATATCGCTCAATAAGTCAGGTGCTACTTATACATAAATCAATGCATCATATGCGACACAAAATTTTCCAAGGTATTTCCCTGCTATTGCTTTCCATGCAATCGCATTTGTTATCACCTACCACATGAGTCATGTTACGCTTTCTAAGCTGTCACCTTTCTCATAATCGTTCACATTAGTTATCACCTATCCACAACAATCCACATGAGTCATGTTACACTGCATCATATGCAGTTTATGCACTACATCACTGGACCATCGTGTGTGCATAAATGTGCGAACCGTAACTATTAGGCACGGGTTTATGCGCTGCAGATTGGGCACTGAGACTTTTATGCACCAGGACTTTTAGGTGCCTGGACTTGTATGCCCCGAGACTTGTAGTCTCCGAGACTTTTACGCGCCAAGACTTTTAGGTGTCGAGAATTTTAGGCGCCAGGACTTTTAGGTGCCAGAAGTTACAAAAAAAATTTTTTCGCAAAAAAGTTTTCAAAAAAATTTTTTGTTTGAAAAAATAGTATTTTTTCCAAAGAAAAACCTTTAAAAAAAAAATTTTTTTGTTTCAAATAACATCAAAAAAAAAACATTTTTTTTATTTTTTCTTTCACAAACATATTTTTTTTCAAACAGCTTTTTTCCAAAAAAACATATTTCACGCAAAAAAATTTTACTTTTATTGAAATGTTAATATTTTTATAGCTTTTCATTTAACATTTGTCGAGAAGAATCGTCAAAAGAGAAGGCGCAGGAGAAAGAGCAGCTATAGAAAAAAGTCGAGCAGTGATTACCTGTAAAAGGATCGATGATAGAGCATCATTTGTGTACAACCTTTAAGCTGTTGAAGCTTTCTATTTGTCGGCAAAGGGCAAGGTTAGAAGTTTTGATAAAAGTAACTTCAAAAGCAGATAGATGGAAGAGCAAAAAAAGTTTTACAAAAAATTGATTTTTTATTGTATTTTTTTCAATAACAAAGATTGTTTTCCACTACATGTTTGCAAAGTTTTTTTTCCTAATCTGGACGCATGTGATCTCCAGCCTGCGGTATCAACTTTTGCGGTGCACGAGAAAGGCATTGAAAACATTTGACCCAGGGCCCCTTTAAAGTACCCACTATTGTAAAAACAAAATAGTAAATGATTAGTTGTTCCTAAAAATGCATTAATTTTTCGAGGGCACTTTGCGTACTTGTATTTTCATGTTCTCATATGAAAATTGATTAAGTGCAGCGCGCAACTTTCTAGGCATTTGAACAATTTAGTTATATTCAGTTATTTTCTAATAATTCTTCTTTTTAATAAATCTTCATGCAGCGTTTTTTCTAATTTTTATTTTTAATAGTTCTTCATGCAGCGTTTTTTCTAATAGTAGTTTATTAATTGAGATTTTTAGCAGCGATTTTCAACCCAAAAATCATTCAGCAGTTGTAGCTTTGACCCCAGATCGTTTGCCAGTGATTCGAGTTGTTCTTTCTTATCTCGAAACCAATTCTTCACAATATTTGTGCTCCCCTTTTTTAAGAACAAGTGTCGGCCTTCTCAAGATACATTTTGGTAGTTATATCTGAGATATAGTAACATTTTTCAGTTGATAGGTTATCCCTGGTAATTGTATTACTGATGGATAGGTAATAGTCAACTGATTTAACTTATTAGGGGAAAGCGAAACCAACATACAACTTAGTCATTTGTTTCATTTGCATGTGTTGGATAAGATTGTCCTGAACAGCTTACAAATACGATTCTGGGGTGCTGAACAATTGTCACTAGTAAAACGATAACAAATTTTAATAGCATAAAATGCAGTGAAAGTGATCACTATATTGCAGTTGTATGAAAAATTTTATATGAAAAGTTGTTGAAAATGGTTCTCGAGTCTGCTAGTACTTCTAATTCAACTCACACTGCAAAACTAATTTCAAAGTAAAACAAAAATTTTGGGCAGCACACAACCCTGTTCAACTTCAAAAGTTCTTCATGCAATCCAGAAGAAGTTAACTGCACAAATTTAACATTGTTTTTACTATGAGAGTATTTCATACATGGGCACAAGTCCATTAATCCCTCAATAACAAAGCTAACTTTTTCATTAACTCAATCCGTTAAAAAGTTTTTTCATGTTAACGAACTAAATTAACTCTTGTTAAGTACTGTTAACTTCCGTTAAGGTTTTTGTCGTAAATATCTTGCACAATTCATTCATTGTACCAGTACAAACCAGTTTGCACTGATAACACTTGTTGTGCATTAGCATGAGTTTTGTAGAAAAAATTGACGAAAAGAGCTCTTTTTTGTGGCAAATTTAAGCTGCAGCCTCATAGGTCTATTGATTATCAATGTTCACAATTCCCAAAGCTTATCTGATTGTAGCTTTGTTAGCGCATTTAAACTTATTTTGATCTTAAAATTAGCTTAGACTGTAAAGTATAACTTTCAAACACAAAAAGACCACCATGGCAATAAATATTTCCTTACAATAAGCTCAACAATGTCAGTCTGTGTTCTAGAAGCGAGTGAATAAAAAGAAATGTAAATTAACCGCAAAATGTTAATGAATTAACGAACTTCATCAACTTTCGTTAATTAAGGCAGAAGATAACAAATTAACGTTAACGAAGGCGTGAAGTTTGTTAATGGACTAGTGGTTAACGAAGCTAACATTTTGCATTAACGTGCCCACCTATGGTGTTTTTACAACAAGTGTTAAGTTTAAACTTAAAAATATCCATTTAAACATCGTTTGTACTGTATTTACAACAAGGTGTACCAACCATTAATAGAAGCATCTGCCAAGAGATGAATCCATAGCCTCTAAAATACTTCATACTGTATTGTTTGGTAGAGGTCAACTCAAAATAACAATGAAACGTCACGCAGCTTACTGTGTGTGCCAATATCACATCTTGTGCCCATGCGCCACAAAAGTTGATATTGCAGGCTGGAGATCGCATGCATCCAGATTAGGAAAAAAAACTTTGCAAACATGTAGGCCTAGTGGAAAACAATCTTTATTATTGAAAAAAAATACAAGAAATCAATTTTTTGTAAAACTTTTTTCGCTTTTTTTCCATCTACCTTTTGAAGTTACTTTTATCAAAACTTCTAACCTTGCCCTTTGCCGACAAATAGAAAGCTTCAACAGCTTACAGGTTGTACACAAATGATGCTCTATCATCAATCCTTTTCCAACCAATCACTGCTCGGCTTTTGCTATAGCCGCTCTTTCTCCTGCGCCCTCTCTTTTGACGATTCTTCTCGACAAATGTCAAATGAAAAGCTTAAAAAACATTAACATTTCCTGTTTCAATAAAAGTGAACTTTTTTGTGGGAAATAGGCTACGTTTTTTTGGAAAAAAGCTGTTTGATAAAAATATATGTTTTTGATAGAAACAATTTAAAAAATTGTTTTTATTGATGTTATTTGAAACAAAAAAATTTTTTTTCAATCTTTCTTTTTTACAAATTTTTTTAATTTTTTAAAAATTTAAAAAATCGGTAAAAAAATGCTGTTAAACATTCCTCTTTTAGCTTTTTGAAAGCTGTGAATTAATGGACCAAATTTTGTGAGTTGGCAGTTACAGTAGGCTACCATAACATTTACTATGCACCATTTTTTACAGCTTATTCTTAGCCAGACCAATTTCTTCTTTTCAGTATGCTGTAGTGTATCACAAGATTTCAACTAAGTCTGCACTGTGCATAAAATCGTGAATGTAGGACAACAACCTTAGTTTATTTTACCCAACTAACTGGCAGCTATACCCTGGTACGACAGTCAGTGTTCCCTGTAAGCGCAAAAAAGTGCGAATACTGCGAAATTTTTTACGGCATTTTCTCACTGATTTTTGGCAACTGCGAATGGCGTTTTTTGATTTTCGAAATTACGGCGTTTTTGTTTGGCTTTAGCGTCCGGCGCAACACCATTTTTTCTTCATCCGGCGTAGCGTCCGGCGCTGTTTCTTTGAAACTTGATTCAAAAGTATCAAAAGTCGCAGAAAAAGATGCACTACGTTACCTTAAGACCTTTTTTGTTTCATTTTTTTTAAAGTACGCCGACAAAGAAAAGAAACCTCTTGACAATCTCCATGTGCGATGACCTTTTTTTTTGTTTGAGATCACACAAAACTTAGAGTAACGGCATTGTTGTTTGTGATTTGCGACGGCATTTTCGCACCGACTTCAGGCATTTTCGCGTCTTTTCCGGCATTTACGCAGTAGATCCAAAATTAGAGGGAACACTGACGACAGTATCGATACACCAGGCATATTAAATTGCTGTTTAAAATAACATAAGAATTAGTTTGTATGCTTACGATTTTGCGCCAAGTGTGGATACTATACCGAGCAGAATAATGAAGCAAAAACTAAGTACCGTACCGGTATAGGCTATAAGGTACGAAGTGTCTTGGCGCACGGAACGTGCGCGGTTAAATAAACAAACATTCCGATGACGTCATTCGTTTTCGAAAATTTTTATTTTGATTATTATAGTTATAGGCTTGGTTAGGGTTTAGGTTAGGGTTTGGGTTAGGGCTAGAATTAGGGTTAGGGCTAAGGCTAGTGATTTGGGTTTGGTTTTTTAGCTTTAATTACGAAATGTCTGCGCGCACGGAACGTGCGCCAAGCCCTTTCCTATTTTATAAATTAAGTTTGTTTTGCAAAACAATTGCAAACATTTCCAGGCCATAGGGTCTTTGGTTTCATTGCTAGACATACCGTCAACCAGGGCGACTTTGAACCCTAGGGTAACTTAGAACCCAACACTAAAACAAACTTTATTATTACTAAAATACTTTTAAGACCTAGAGCGGTCTCCCACTAGGTCAGCGTTTAGACTTCATCAATTTTTTTTTTGTTTAGCTTGACTAGCGCAGGTCACGTGACAATGACGTCATCATTTGAACGAAGTAATTCATGAAAAAATTAAATTTATTTAGGGTGCAGGGTGTCGAACGGTTTCAAATAACGGTCCGGGTTCAGGTTTAGCCATAGGTGGGCAAGTTAATGCAAAACGGTAGCTTCGTTAACCATTAGTCCGTTAACCAACTTCACACCTCCGTTAACGTTAATCCGTCATTTTCAGGTTTAATTAACCAAAGTTAATAAAGTCCGTTAATTCGTTAACATTTTGAGTGTAATTTGCATTTCCTTTTATTCACTCTCTTGTATAACACGTATTGACGCTGTTGAGCAGACTGTAAGGAAATATTAATTGCTATCGTGGTCTTCTTGTGTTTTAGAAGTTACATTTTAAAGTCTAATCTAATTTCAAGATCAAAATAAGTTCAAATGCACAACGAAGCTGCGATTGGAAACTCTTTGGAAATTGCGAACAGCGATAATTAATAGACCTATGAGGCTGCAGCTTATTATCTGTCACAAAAAAGAGCTCTTTTCGTCGCTTTTTTCTATAAAACTCGGGCCAACACGCAACAAGTGCTACCAGTGCAAGCTGGTTTGTACCGATACGATGAATGAATGGTGCAAGATAATAACGATAAAAACCTTAACGGAAGTTACTTTAGTCCATTAACAGCACTTAACGGAAGTTAATTTAGTCCATTAACATGAAAAAACTTTTTAACGGATTAACGAGTTGATGAAAAAGTTAGCTTCGTTATTAACGGATTACCGATTAACGGACTTGTGCCCACCTATGGGTTTAGCTCCTGCTCAAAATATTTTAGCAGTTTACGCTTGGTTTGGGTTCACTTGAGCACCATTTTAGAGGCTCAGGTGTGGTTCAGGTTCACTCAAGTAAAATATTACTGGTTTAGGTTCGGTTCGGGTTCATTGACTTAAAATTTAACTGTCGTTACTCGTTTAGCCCAAAAAAAAAAGAGAAATTGCTGATCCTGTTGATGATGATCACCACTGCTCTTATTGTGCGTGTACCAGCGCCAGCGGCATCCGGATGTGGAAAAGTATATTCTTACTTTTGTTAGGAGGTCAGGTTCGGTTTGGGTTCACTTGAGCACAATCTTGAGGGTTCAGGTTTGATTCAGGTTCACTGAAGTAAAATTTTGCTGGTTCAGGTTCGGTTCAGGTTCACCAAAATGAAACGGTTCATTCGGGTTTACGGTTCAGGTTTAGGTTCGGTTCGACACCCTGGGCTGTATCGGTTGACCGGGTGTCTCTGAAAAAAGGCCAATCTACGACTGTTTCGACACCCTTGTGTCTCAACCAAAAAGTTTGACGTCCTTCATGGTCGACTCCTGGGAAATCATTAGACGTCCTTAGAGAAACTAAGGGCTACCGATGAGAGCTAAAAGCTCGAAACAGCGCTGTCCAGCTCTGTGCATATTATGAACCTTGTGTCTCATCAGACTACCGTCATTTTGACAGAATATTTAGCGTCATTCTGGCAGAAAGTGTTGCCGCAATAAAAACGCAAAAACAAACTACGTCACAAACATTCAACAGTGTTGCCAACCACCAATTTTCAAATGAGTCATTACGTCAAAACTGAAAACTTAATCATCAAACACGATCATATGAAATAAAAACGATGTTGCCAAAAAAAATTCTCAAAAAGCTCAAGCAGAAAAAAAACGGTTTGGGGGCAAAATTTCAATTTTTTTCCCATTTAACTTTCCCACGCGCCCCGAGCTCCGGGTTTGAATGCAATCGGTAGCCCTCTGGCCCCTCCACCAGACCCAAGTTTAAAATAGGGTATCTTTTTAACGGGGGCCCCAGCAGAATGGTTTAAAGGAGGCCATCAATTTTGGGCGAAAAACGCCATTTTGAAGGCAGATTTTTAATTTTTTCCCATTTAACTTTCCCACGCGCCCCGAGCTCCGGGTTTGCATGCAATCGGTAGCCCTCGGGCTCCTCTACGAGACCCAAGTCTAAAATAGGGTACCTTTCTATGGGGGCAGCAGCAGAATGGTTTAAAGGAGGCCATCAATTTTGGGCGAAAAACGCCATTTTGAGGGCAGATTTTCAATTTTTTCCCATTTAACTTTCCGACGCGCCCTGAGCTCCGGGTTTGGGTGCAATCGGTAGCCCAACAAGTTCTGCTGTTTTTTTGTTGATTTTTTTTTAATTCCCCGTAAGTTTTTTTTCTTCCTTAGTTTTGTTTTGCATTTTTCATCAAGCAAAATACTAAATATTACGTGTTCTTCAAATGCCGGTAGTTTTTGCCCCGTATTAGTTTGTGGTGTATTTGCTTAATTTAAGTTGTTTTTGTTTCAAATATTTTATCATCATCATCATCATATTTATTTATTTACCAAGTGACGCTATATCACAAGAAAAAAACTGCAACTTCCTCTAGGTCTATCAGCAAAGCATCGAAACATGCAATTCCTTCAAAACCAACTCACAAACTTGCAGAGTCAAACCGATATTTAGTCACTTGGTGAGGAGACAGCGAAGGACCGAAAGGTCATCTACGTCTACTGCCACATCACCAAGTTAGGGTGAAAAAAGCAGCTTTTAGATTTTCTCAGTCTGCTATTTTCTATGATAAAAAATTTTATGTAAAATTAAAATTAATAGTTCCAAAGATATGTACACTTTGTACAGTACATACACAAAGCTCACAGTCAGCATGCAAAGAAAATGCAAGGCAACATTAGAATCGTACTAACTCTAAGCATACTAAAAAAATAAAAATAATACCGTAACTACACATTGGATAAAAAATAAAGCAACCAAAGTTCATAATGCTTATTTATGTTTTATAGGATTTAAAGTGGGCAATTGGAGTGAAAAAAAATCCTTGATTTGTTTTGTATCGTTTGCCAACATGTCATCAGTACCAGTACAATTTCCAATACCAGCAGTGGCGGATTTAGGGGGGGATGGGGGGTGCATCCCCCCACCAGCCTAAACATAACGTGCATGTGAATAATACTTAACTTATTTTAAAAAAGCAATCAGCGAATAGTCGTTAGCCCGTGTGTCCTGTAGCGTACGCAGGATTTTGAAAAGAGGGGCCAAAAAATTCAAAAAATTTGGGAAGAACAAAGATCTGAATCAGAAATTGTTCCTCTCAAATGTAGTCCGATTTTTCGCCCAAATACAGGTGAAGAGCAAAAACTAGGCCCCCCTAAATATGCCCCTGCGTGTGACTGCGATATAATTTCAAAAGCCAAGGGGAGGGAGGTGCAAGAAAATAGTAGCTATTTGTGCAGCGAAGTTTTTACAAAACAGAATTAGTCTTTTACAGGTCCGATTGATTTGAGGGCGCCAAATCAGCAAAACTCACAACTTGCACTTTTCAGCGATAAAGGCATAGGAGCACAACCAGTGGCGAGTTTTGGGAGCGGGTGGGGGGATACATCCCCCATCAGCGTAAGCATAACGTGCAAATGAATATTAAATTTATTTAAAAAAAAGCAATCAGTGAATTTTCGACAGGCCGTGTGACTGTGATAAATTTCTAATGCCCTGAGGGGAGGGACCGAAAAATGTAATTTTTATAGCGAAGTTTTTACAAAACAGAAATTAGTCTTTTACGGGTCCGATTGATTTGAAAGCGCCGAATTGGCAAAATTTAAATTTGCACTTTTCAGCGATAAAGCCTAAGCAAAGCAAATCATTTCTTAAGTGACATAGTAGGCTTATAAAAAGTGAGCATTAAGCGAGGTCAAGAACATTAATCCTAAGCAATAGTGTAGTCAAAGGGGCGGGGGTCTACAGCCCCTCCATTGGCCAGTCAACCAAAATGCAAAATAAAAAATATCACGTTTTTAGAACTTTTGAAACTGCTTTTCGCACTGAAATAGACCAAAAAGTGATTTAAAGCATTTTTTGAAACATATGCTTATGGGGGGCTAATTTGTCAAAAATAAAACTCACAAATCAAAAAAACTTTAAAAAATGACCAAAAATATGCAATAAAATTTGATCGCAAGTGTAAAAAACTTGAGCACGGGTTTCATCAACAAATATATTATAGGCCTAAACTCAGAAATGGGGTGGAGAGGCTATTCAGTATTGGTTAATTACCAATCACTTGTCTTAATTCTTTTCCATCAGCCCCTCTCCAATTATTTTTCTGTATAAAATATAGATGAAACAACATACTCCGAGTAAGTCTTATTGAACTATAAAATTTTATGCTTATGATTTACCAGCATTCAAATAAAAGAACTAAAATTTTACCATTAACCTCCTCTCACATACCGAAGCCATTTATGCAACCAGTTGAATCATGTTTGCACTGCCAATTTCTATGCCGCATTTTAAAAGCATTATTTTATCAAACCAGCTCTAAAATTAAATTATTTTTGCAAAAAAATGCAAAATTTTTGAGCGCTGGGGGCTCAGCCCCCAGACCCCTAAAACAGCCGCTGCATTGCGAATTTCTGGCTACGCACCTGGTTACAGAACATCCGAATTTTTGAGGTTTTGTGCTTAAAATTTTTATCATCCCCCCCCACCAAAATTTTCTGGATCCGCCACTAAATACCAGTATATATTAACCTCAGTCAGTAACTGTAAAAATACTCATAAATTGAGAAGCACATCAAAATGAAAGATGACGTATTGTATAAATGTGTGATAGATGAATGCACCAGCTCCGCCATTCAATCAATAGAATAGGTTATTGTTGAACTCAAGCATAAAATGCACGCATGTTTACTGTAATTACTATTGCATTGCTGATAAAAAGTTGTTTATTCTAGCTTTTATCGGTTTTATAGGTTGATAAAAAATGAGCTTTAACAGCTTTTTTAAATCTGTAGAATGAAACTTTTTTTATACTGCTTGGAATTTCATTCCAAATTTTAATTCCTGCATATGATAGAGACTTTTACCCTAATCTTGTTCTAGTTCTTGGAAGAAAGAAGTTGTTTTTGTGGCTCAATCTTGTCTATGTGTATAACAGTTTTTTGTTAGGTTAAACTTATTTAAATTTGCAAAAGATGGTACATTATTGTGAGTTTTGTACATTAGCTTTGTAGTTTCCAAAGAGTAAATATCCTTGAGTTTTAAGCATTTAGCTCGATAGAACAAAGGATTAGTATGCGCTTGATATCCACTTCCAGTTTACAATCTAATGCTTCTTTTTTGGAGAATGAAGAGAGGTGCTAATATTGATTTTGAAGCAGTTTCCCAACTACTTATGCAGTATTGTAGATGAGAGTATATGAGGCAGTGGTAAACAGATCGTAGCGTTTTAATTGATTTAGGGCCCAAGATCCCCTTGCTACCTTTGAACATTGTTCCTTGATTTGTTGTTTCCAGTTTAGATTGCCGTCTATGAGAACACCTAGATACTTTATGTGATGTGATTGCTTGATTGAATTATTATCTATTGATACTTTGAGTTCAGGTTTATTTTGTTTTGTTGTCACGACCATAAACTCAGTTTTATCAAAGTTAATTGATAATTTATTCACCTTGAACCAATTGCTTACATTGACTAATTCATCATTAATATTTTGTTGCAGTGTTGAAACATTAGAATGGGAGAGAGTAAGGTTTGTATCATCTGCAAAAAGATGAATTGTGGAATTTGTGGCAAGTGGAAGATCATTGATATAAATATTAAATAACAACAGACCTAGAGTTGAGCCCTGAGGATTACCGCAAATAACATCTCTTGACTTAGATTTATATTGATTTACAATTGTATACTGTTGACGGTCAGTCAGGTAACTTGCTAGTAACTGTAATGGTAATCCTCTAATTCCATACTTTTCCAGTTTCTTGATAAGTATTGTGTGATTGATGGTATCATATGCTTTTCTTAAATCTAAGAAAATAGAACATGTAATGAGCTTTTTATCCATATTGTCAAGTAGCTTATTGTGAATATCTAAAACAGCTTCATTAGTTGAGCAATTTTTCTTAAAACCATACTGGTTTGGATTAATCAAATTATTGCTCACAAAATAATTGTTTAGTTGATCAAGCAGACACTTTTCAAATAGTTTGGCAAAAGGATTTAAAATAGAAATAGGGCGATAATTACTGCATAACTCTCTTTCGCCTTTTTTGAAAATTGGAACAACTTCAGCGGTTTTTAACACTTTTGGAAAATATCCTGTTGATATGCATGCATTAAAAATGTTAGTTAGAACTGGAGCTATAACAGAGCCTGACATTTTTATATACTTTGCAGAAATTCCATGTCTTCCTGTACTTTTTGATGGATTCATAGCTCTGATGTAATTTACTACTTCTTCTTCAACTATTGGTTCTAGAAAAAACGAATTGCAACTACTCTGAATCAAAGATGTGGCATTAAATTTGCCATCAATTATAGCTGGTGTTTCGATTGTAGACGCAAGGTTAAATCCTATGTCTGTGTAATATTTATTAAACAAGTTACTGATGGCCTGTGGACCTTGTGCAATTTCACTTTTGGAAGCATACATTTTATTAGGAATGTTATTTTTCTTCACATTTTTCAAGTGAATAATTTCATTTATAATTTTCCAAAGCGACGAGGTGTCACGCTTATTATCATTCACTAAATTTTTAATGTGAAGTCGTTTTGCATATTCCTTAATATGAGTCAGTTTATTTCTATAGACTTTGTATTGTGCCCATGTATTACTATCATTTAATTTAAGGGCTCTTTTGTACAATAAATTTTTTTTGCTGGATTGATATAAGGATTCCTTTGGATAACCATGGTTTGTTTTTTAGTTTGGTTTCTTTTCTGCTTTGTTTACGTAATGGTGCGTGTGTGTTTAATGTCTTATGAAAAATGTCAATAAACTTTTCAGTGTAGTTGTCAATGCATTCCTCTTTGATATCACCTAATAGCTGCATTTCTTCAGTTAATTTGTCTAGAAATTTTTCTATATCAAAATTTTTTGTATCACGAATTAGGGTGATAGTTGATTTTTCACTCTTGGGCAGGCTTAAATTAGAACACACCATTATTGGCAGGTGATCACTCACATCTTCCACCAGAATAAAACTTTTGAGCTCACCCAGTACATTGTTTGTATAAACATGATCTAAAAGAGTTGAGCTTGTAGTGGTTATTCTTGTTGGGTGTGTGATTAAGGGAATGCAGTCTAAGCTATACGTTAAGTTTATAAAATCTTTTATATTGGTATCAGAATTACTTTTCAACAAATCTGCGTTGAAGTCTCCTCCGATATAATACATCAATTTTCTACTATTCAATTTTTCAATGGTTGATTCAAAACTGTTACAAAACTCTGATAATTTCTGTTTAGGGTGTCTGTAAATTACTCCCACCATACATTTTTTGTTATTCCCTAAATCTAGTTGAATCCACATATCTTCACAATTAGGAACGTTTAAATCAAACTCCTAGCAAATTGAAATTGATAAAGACTCCTTAATAAACAATCCTACTCCTCCCCATCTTGTAGTTGTGCCTTTGTGGTAAAAGTGGTACCCACTTAACTTTGCATTACATATCTGGGATAATTTAAGTTTGGTTTCGCTCATAGCAATGATATCAGGTAAGACATCATAATTTGTTAGAAGTTCATTTAATTTATCAAAATTTGCATTTAAGCTTCTTATATTCATCCAAAGTAAAGAAAATTTACACTTTTTGTTAATAATATTGGCTTCGGCCTGTGAGCAGTATTTTGAGTCATCCAAACCAGTATCTAAAACATTTAGTAAGCTTTTTATCTTGTTGTCTACGTGTAAGCAATTAGCTGGGAAAAACGAATTATTTGTGTGACTAAAATCAAAGTTTGGTTTGTCATCACTTCTCATTTCAGCTTATCATCTAGGGTTTGAAAAGGAAACAATTCACTGTAACAGTAACAATGATTTAGTAGAAGAACAAAAAGTGTGAAATTTAAGGGGACTAATGACTGTGCATTTGAGGTAAATCCATCCATCACACATATCACACTGAACAGCACACTGGTTCCTTTTACAAGGTCTTAAACATATTTCACATGGACATTTAAAGGCGGTGAATCATCCAGCCAATTCCGGTGGTTTACAATAGCTAAAATTGAAGTGTAATTTTTGATAATTTTTGTTTTGATTTTGGGCTGCGTTTGCAAAGATATTCAACAAATACAAAAAGATATCCCCCGAAAAAACTTTTTGAAAACTCTGAGTTTTGTTCTTCCCGCCAAAACTACAGTTCTCTAAACTATTAGGCCTAGTGCCTACTAGAGATGGCAACAGCGTTTTACAGAAAATTTTACAGAAAGTTTGCAGTAGTTTGCAGTAGTTGAAAGTTTGCAGCAGTACTCGTTTTACAGAAAGTTTGCAGTAGAATAGTACATAAGCAGTTGCAGTAGAGTGTTACTACTACAGTGAGTACAAAGTACTAACTAGTTATGGTCTTATGGAGTTGTCTCAATAAAGTATCTAACTTATTACCGACTACGATCATCGGGCTACGTATTCTACTACAGTATCTTGCAGAGGTGGAATCCTCGAGGACATCTTTGGCCTCGAAGGTCTTGGATTTTGAAGTCCTTGACCTTGGCCTCAAAGGTCAAGTTCTTGGCCTTGGCCTCGAAGCCTCAAGTCCTCGAAAATAGCCCTGTCCTCGGCTCGAGGACAGCACTATTTTTTGAACAGTTGAAATTTAGTTGGAAAACGCCAGAAACCTCGCGGAAAATTTGCGAACACGTTTTTTGTTTTCCTCACTTGGAGCATAGGCATAGCCAAGGCGGGCGGGGGGGGACAAGGGGCTCGGGTCCCCCTCAATTAAAATTTTACCAATGACAAAAATGTGACAAAAAAGCCTATTGTTTCTTCAGTTTCAGTTTCTTTTTAGCATTTTTCGCTTACAACAGTAACTAACAACAATATTGAAGACCACGGGCCCCGGGCTCCCCTAAATTCAATTTTTGCCAGCCAATTTAAACGTACAACCCCAAAAAAATGGAGAGTTTTTGTCAAAAAAATTGCTATCTCAGGTTCACATCTAGCCTTTTTATGAACGTATTGCATTAATCAGTGCCGGATTTACCATAATATGGCGCAGTACCAGTTAAGGGCCCCAGGCTAAAATCATAAGACTTTTTTTGGTCTTCACCTACATTTGGAAGAAAGATGTTGCGAAAATCTCCACAGTGCCAGGGGCCCAGCGCGATGTAAATCCGGCCCGGCAATAACACGGTTAGTAGGCGTAACCAAACTAACCATCTATTGTACCATTTTTCAATAGCAATTCAGTAATTCAACTCCAACTTCGCCGGTTTTTACGCACGAAATACTTTTTAAAAAATTAGCAATGGAAAATGCTGATTGAACAAATCATTGAACTTCAATTGAGGGGACCTGGGCCCCCTGACCAAACATGTACTCCTATAACTGGTTATTTGCATGACAAAACAAAAATCTCTAAGGAAAATCTTCGAGTGAATTATTATTTACTGCTAAAATGTAGCAAGAGACAATGCGCCTTACTTCCCCCTACCTAGACCAAATCACTTACAGTTAAAATCTAACTCCAAAATGCCAGATGTTAAGCGTATTTAGGACTAAAGTTGCTTGTAAAAGGAGGATTAAACAATTTGATTTTTTCAATTGGCTTTCAAATGTCAAAAATCTAGTGCTTTCAAATGGCTCTGAACACCTACAAAATGTGATTCAATGGCATTAAAATAGCTTTTTTCCCCAAAAAGTTACGAAAAATCGTCCAACGATTACAAAGCCTCCGGCGGCTGGGGGCCCCGCCCCCAGACCCCCGTCTGCGATACCTTTGAGTTACACTAGCTTTCTCAACACATTTCCAAAGTTAGATATTTGCGCTTTTCAAGTATTAGTTTAATCCCTCTCTCTTGGCAAAATCCTGGTTACCTGCCGACAGGCAACGATTTCAGATCTTCCTTCTTTTCATATCTTTGTCAAACAAAAACTTCCTGTTTGGAAAATTTTTGATGACGTCATTGCATGTGATTTGTGACTTAGGCCTCCCCCAATCAAAAATTCTGGGTACGCCTATAATTTGGAGATCATCTAAAAAACTTTTTTGAAGACTATTTTTTTTGGAGAACACTTGCGGCTGTGTCCTCGGTCCTTGGCATCAAGCATTTCTGTCCTTGACCTCGAGAGGGTCTGTCCTCGGAAAGGCTGTCCTTGGCCTCGGATTTTTTTTTGTGTCCTTGGCCTCAAGCCTTCTGTCCTCGACTCCACCTCTGGTATCTTGTCACCAGTAATAACCAAACAGCAGTCATCTCTAAAGCATCACGTGCGTAAGTTGGCACTAAAGGCTGCTCTGACGAAGCATCAGCTCTCAATTATTGCACAAGTGACATTTACACAAAACTTAGAAACCGGGGTATAAATTGCACTTTTGGCAAAGTGAGCTGTTTTGATTTGTTTTTAGTTGATTCATTGCTGCAGTCACTTTTTGGATTTCTTATTTAAAGCTAGATGGGAGCTCACAATTTTCCAGCCTGTAAACGAACGAAGCATGTTAGTGGTGATTTTTAAAAAATCGTTTTGTTCCCCCGCAATGAGAACGATTTCAAAATTACAGCATTTTTTATTGCTGTTGTATAGCATATTTATTCTCTTGTCACAGCACTGCGTTAGACGCTAATTATTGGATATTCTGCACGCTTTCATTTTGATAATTACTTCATGCTTGGACGAATTTGCACCTGCTGCATAGTTTCTAGTTTTCCAATGTCCCGTGAATTTCGATTTCTTGCCACTAAATTTGTTGCTTGTTCGAAGCCACAAGCAGAGATAATCATCGTAAAGCGCCCTATCTAGGATGCAACAATGTAACCAGAGTGCGGGTTGAACACAGATTATGCAATTAGGGTTGTCGCAAAAAAGGTTTGGCACTTTTGGCCACGCTTTTGGGGAACTCTCAAGAAGATTTTTGGTCTCTTCTGATTATAAAAAAAAATAGCTTTTAAGCTAAAGCCGTTAAAATATATATCTTTTGTAAGGTTCAATTTCGGGGGTTCTAAAAGAGGTGTAATTTCATAAAAATTGATTTCTGGGGGTTTAATTTTTGGGGTTTCCGGGGAGGTGGCACCGAAAATTAGATTGCGTTGTTTTGCCCTTTAGAACTTATTAAAAGAGCGTACAATGTTCAGAAAGAAAAAACCTCATCGCGGCCAAAGCCAAAGTGGGATTGGTGCAGATGAAACGATTTTTTGAGATAATTTTTTTGTACAAGTATTACCGCAGGTGAAATACTTTTGGCCGTATCATACACCGTTTGTGAATAAGAACATCTTTCGCCAAACGTTCCAGGTATATTTAAAACCAAAAGCTAATACAAATGGAGGCCGGCAGTAACGTGCAGTAAATTTTTCTTCATGCAGGAGCGTAGCCAAAAATCTGCGATAGGGGAGGCGTTGTGGGGTCTGGGAGCGGATCCCCCAACCACCGGAGATAATTGAGGTCTGGGGGCAAGACCCCCAGCCAGCGGAGGCATAGGGTGTGGGGGTCGGATCCACCAGCACTCGAAAAAAAAAAATTTTTTTTGGCAAAAATAACAATTTTAGACCTATTTTGATAAAAATTAATGCCATTAATACGTGGCATAGAAATTAGCAGCGCAAAAAATGATTATACCGCACTAGTTGCATAAATGGGCTCTGTAGGAGGTAGCTATCGCTAGCATTTCAGTTCTCTTATTGACAAGTTGGTAAATCATAAAATTCTATTTCGGTAGTTTGGTAAACCTCTCAAGGAGTAATCTATTACGGCTATATTTGATAGTGAAAGACATATATAGAAAGGGGGGCTTATCGAGAAAAGGTCGAGAGAAGTGGTAGGTAATTAACAAATACTGAATAGCCCTCCCCTCCCTATTTCTGCGCTTATAATCATTTTTTTATGAAACTTATTTTAAGCATTTTTCAATAAGCGATCAAATATGATTACCAATTTTCGAATATTCTTTAAAGTCTTTTTTCTGATTTATAGGTTTTATTTTTGACAAATTAGCCCCCTCCCCCTTTCAATAAACGTTTCAAAGTATGCTTTAAATAATTTTTTATAGACTCTTGCGCGCCCCCTGGCTTCGCTACTGTATTCACGTCTGTTGTGATGAGTATTCATTACGTAAGTCGTTTTTTTCTAATTTTTTCTTACCGGTTTTGCTTTTGTTTCGCTGGTGCATGAATACTGGTATTGCATCATTTTGCCATTGAAAGAAAACGTCAATTTTTCAATTGGGCCAGCAAACTGCTAACGCTAAGTCCCTGCGGTGGTAGAGGCGAGTAAGACCAACAGTTAAACACTAAATTAAGAAAAAAAGATTCGTTGTTTATTCGGTTTATTCGCAAGCATTTTTACAACGTTTCAAGTTTTTAATTACGTTCGTAAAATCCCTACTAAAAAATAAAACAAAACTGAAGTACCGGTACCGCCGAAAAATAGCAAAGTACCGCGGTACTGCCCACCTTTGGTTATGAGCTACTAACAATATTACACTAATTTTACTGAACGAATACAGTCATGATGCTTACAAGTGCAATCTGCATAGAACATAAGGCTACTGGTATTAAAAATTTTCACCAAAGTCTATTACGTTCACCTTGTTAGCTTGCAGAAATTAAAAATGCTGCCATTGTAAGGATATATCTGGTAACTTTGGCTAAAATCAATAAAAATCTTAGATGTATCAACTAACCTCATGGTTGTATCAACTAACCTTTTCAAAAGGTTAGTTGATACAATTTGGAGAGGTTTACTTAGAAATGTATAAATCGAAGTCTTTTGAAGCAAGAAACACAAAACTTTTATGAAAAGTTAGCCCAATAAATTAGCTTTCATATGCACATAAACTTGTGTTTCTTTACCCAGTACCGGTAGTTTACGAAAAATCGCTTTTTCTCTGAAATATGTATCAACTAATCTGCCCCTGCCCTATGCCACTATTGCGGGTAGCATAGCCAAAGTCTTGTTTTACAAGCTACCATATCATAGGTCTACTAAGTTTAATGTGCTGACTGCTGTGCTAACTACAAACATTTTTTTGTTGAGATTGATGTATAAGAAAGAATGGACTATTTGTGCATATAAATGAGAACCTTTTGCAAAGTTCTATGATTTGTGATGAATCAATTTAGTATATCTATGCTTGATACTACACCAGAAACACAAAAATCTAAAATTTCGAGAATTGGAAGTCCATCAAAAGTTGAACTCATTAGTGTTATGACACTGCTAGATATGTATGGTATTTGCCATGGTTCTTTGGTTGAGTGAGTATGAGCAGTTGATTAATATTCACTTCACTTTCACTTTTTCAGATCCTGATCTGCTAGTTGTGAGAGTTTTTGGTTGTGCTAACCCTCAGATTTACTATTAAAACTGATGGTAGGCTATATGCCTACATTGGTTAAGTAAGACTGAAGAACTTTTCTGGGGGACGGCCTTGTTTTAAGTACCGACCGGGCAACACTGATCCTACACGATTTCAGTAGCATTAGGTGTTGCTTAAGGGGGGCCCATTTTTTGTCTCCTTGCCCGGGGCCCCCCTAAGTCAATGACCACCACTGGTCGTAAGCTAGAGAGCTAATTTTTTCTGATGTTGGTGGAAATTTGAAGAATACGTAACTTGCGGTGCGGTGGAGTGTGAACTAAGTTGTGTTTGTATGCGGTGCGGTGCAGCCTGCGAACAAGGTTTGCGGACACAGCGCAGCATGCAAATGCATTTTTTGTTATCCGCACCATCTCTAGTGCCTACTGTAGTTTTGGCGGGAAGATCAAAACTCAGAGTTTCCAAAAACTTTTTGTTGGGGGATATCTTTTTGTATTTGTTAAATATCTTTGCAACCGCAATCCCAAAATTAAAACAAAAAATATCAAAAATTATACTTCAATTTTCGCTATTGTAAACCACCGGAATTGGCTGGATGATTCACCGCCTTTAACTGGCATTATCCAAGCAGTCAAACAAATAAAAAATATTTCACTAGATAGACAAAACAGCAAAAGTTAAAATCAGACACAAAATATGCAGAAAAAGTAGTTTTAAATTTAAAATGAAAACAGCTAAAAGATATCTTTCAATAAGGCCGACTGGTAATTATAAATTTATACAGAAAAGTACAGAAAAAAAAGTCAGATCCTACTATGTAGGCCTACACAAATTACAAAACTACAGAGCTGAATGGATTGTACACTAGGCTACTCTCAGCCTAAAAACAACTCAAAAATGAAAGCCTTTATTTCAAGGAAAAATAAGTTCACACTTATTTTTAATAATTCACAATTAAAGAAAAAAAAATTCACACTTTTTCACATAAAATAAGTTCAACCTAAAAGTAAAAAGCATACTGTAGGCTACTATAGTTGTTCCATGTCCAATTCTTTTAGTTTACTTACAGCACCTACTGTACCATACTTTGGAGTTGAAGTTCTTGAAACTGAACGATTCAGCATTGGATTCACACATCCAGAATCTCGGCCTATCTCGTATCTTGGAGTTGCTAAGTTGTTTGTGTTGCCTAGAAAATGTCTTTCACACATTTAACCTGCTTATTGTTCACTGCTGGCAAAAAATCTTTCTTCATTACAATACTCAAGAATCCGAAATCTATTTTTCGTTTCTGAAGCTTGTTTCAATCTCGTTTGGAAATGAAGTGTTTGAGAGCAAAATTGCTTAATTAGAAGTAAAGGTGCGTTTACACTGAATGCAAAGCAACAAAAACTTGACGTTATCAACAACTTGCAAAAGGTTTCAACCGGTCGCAAACTTTGTGAGCGCTTGCTTAACTTCTCTACGGCAAAATTGTTGATTTATGGCAGGCCTATTTCAGCAGTGCAGAGTGTAGGCTCCTGCAAACTGCAAATCTTGTTTTCGCCTCTCAGGTGATATACCGGTATCACACACAGGAGGGCAATTTCTGTACTCACTATTGTACTTCAAACCACTCTTCAAACACGTTATTATTTACTTTTCAACTTCAAACCACTTTTTAAACTTCAAACTTTTGAGGTACTGATAGGCTAGTTTGTTGGATAGGCCTAGTCCAATCTGGCCTAGGCCTAGTCCGTTCTGGTCTCAGCGATGAATTCCAAGTTTCTCCGATCAGCAAAGACAAACGAATATCAGCAAAGACAAACGAATATCAGAAATATCAGCAAAGACAAACGATTTTAGAGGTAGTCACCTGTTTAGCTTAGTACCTGTTAGGGGTAGTCACTACAGTAGTCATCTGTTTAGCTGCAGTAATGGAAGTGCTATGTTCGAGAAGGACAGATCATTTTCGTAAACTTGAAGTTTTTGCGAAATTGGCTAGTGTTACGTCGTTTCAGCTGCAGAGGGTATCGAACCTGGCCTTGTCTGTCTTGTCGAGTCGGGTATCGCTGCTCTTTGTATTGCTGCCGACACGTGACGTTTCATCTCACAATTCCAGCCAGTTTGCTACTTCCTTTGCCTTTCGCAATTTGCATATATGCAAATCTGCTTCCTTTCTGCTCGGCGTTTTGCCAGCTTACTGCTTACCTTTTCTCGATCTTCACTCATTCTTTTTCTACTGTAGTCTTGGCAACTGCCACCTTTTTTTACTGAGCTTTCGCACTTGGAACAATTTTTCACTTTGGATTCTTCTCTCGCAACTGGCTGGGAAAAAACTATATCGGTACGTATTACGTTTATTTATTGTTTTTTGTTCTTCGTATGTACTATTGTTAAGGTAATTTCTCGATCCCCTGATAGTTTAGGATTTATATTTTGCATGTTAGCTTCTCGTCCCTCTTTATTGTGTTAATCTTCCTACTTGTTTTTTGTAACTTTACCTAGGTTTAGACCTTCAGCTCGTATAGCCCGGTTTTTTGTTATTTTTAGAAACCGCTCCGAATGCTCTGATCATCTACAACAAGTGGCCATTCAATAAACAATAACTCGGAACTTTTCTCGCACCTGGCGTTTTGAATTAGAGCGCGTTTTGAATTACTGTGAGGCCCATCTCCACAGCCAGTTGTTTAAGTCCTTACAGCTAGTTCTTGGCAATATGCGGAAAAAAATCAGGGCATTGTCAGAATAAAGACTAGGCCTACTTAGTCAGTTAGTCTGTTACTGTTAGCACTAGTAGGCTACTGTAGCATTCAAAAGGTAGCCTGATACAGTGTTGTCGACTGAGTGATACACTTATTCAAATAGAATGTTTAATAGAATTTTATGTTTGTGTTGTTTAATTTGCTGTTTTTGGTGTTTCGCAATTACGTCATTTGATATGTCTCAAGTTGTCTGATTTTCTTTTTTTTTTGTTTTAACTTTTTGTTTAATAATTAATATTTTGTTTTTGTTTTGGCATTTTTCTTAGCATCAGCACTGCTTTGTTATATGCCGGTAGTTTTTTTCCCGGTGGTGGTGCATTGCCAATATTTTGGTTTTGAATATTTTATTTATATTTTAGTCGTATTTGTTGATACTACGGTTTAGATCAATCTTAATTGAGTAACGAAATTGCGGTTTTAAAAAGTATTCGTTATCACTTTTGGTCATGTTATATCTTGATATTCTAACAATATTTTAAGCTTGATACCTGGATAACGAAGGGTTGCAAAGGCTTTTTTACGCTCAACAGTGCTAAGCTTTCGTAATGTACTTTTGGAATGGTGTTCTCTTTCAATTTTGTTTTAATACATGATTACTGCATCCACTCAGCTTGGATGGATTTCCTAATGCTGCAACTTAGTTATGCCTTTCTTTTGAATAATGGAATTATAATCTAGCTGCTTTTGTGAAATAGTCGGTTAATCGCCAATAGTTGCCATTAATCCAGTTATTGTACAAATATCATCTACAGCAAAAGGACTGAACAAAAATGAAAAACAAACTGACAGATCGATGATATCCTGCAAAATTTGCGCACTTTGTGGGACGCATCCATAGTTAATACTAATGATACAATCATTATAACTACCGGTAATGATAAAAAATTACATGGAAACAAACGTTGGGTTGCGACTAACTTGGGATCTATATTGCTTTCTGTACAATATGCTACCAGCAAAACGTGGGACAAGCATTTTCAACTTTTTCCGCAACCAGTAAAACAAGATTTTTTGGGAGTTTGTTCCGTGAACGAACTTGACCCAAGAGGCGATATTTTAGAAACAAATTAAGTGATCTCCAAACAAAACAAAAAAAGGTCTTCGCCGAAATCAAAAATTCAAGCGGTTTTTCCGGCCAAAAACAATAACTTTTTCCTCCCATAAACCAGCGCTCAGATCTCGATGGGGGAATGCCTAAATCTCAATGGGGGGACGCTCGATCTCGATGGGGGGACGAGATGCAATTTAAGTACTGCCTATAATACTGTACAATTTGTAGAAAAAGTGCACCCGAGCCACTTGGACATTAGTCATATTTTTTGGATCACCAAAATCAGCGCTAAACTGAACATAAACAACATCTTTATGCTTGAATTCAAATAACACCGTCAATTTGGAATCTAACCCGGTTTCGGTGCTGTGTTGAATTGTAATGCTTTTTTCTCCGCTAGCTTGTAGCATCCTTTGGTCTGCATCTTGCACGATTTATCTATTCTGTGTTGTATGTGAGTAGTACAGATTTAGATGCAGTCGAGCGACTATATGAATGACTGAGATAGTTTTAGGTCCCATGTAATATATAGTGCAGTGTCTTCAGTTTTTCATACTTTTTTGTTTTGCAGACTGAGAATGTGCTTTTAATCACAAAATTAATTTTGGCCAATAGCGTATTTTTAGCCATTGACTGAGTCTATAACCAGCGATGGAAACCGGTTGGGTTACCGGTCGGGTCGAGTTTCTTCGACCGCAGGTTAAGCCAGCTGAAACACCGGTTAAATTCTCCTTTCTTGCAACCAGGGTGTCGAACCGTTTCAAATAACGGTTCGGGTTCAGGTTTAGCTCCTGCTGAAAATATTTTAGCGGCTTACGCTTGGTTCGGGTTCACTTGAGCACCATTTTTGAGGCTCAGGTTTGGTTCAGGTTCACTCAAGTAAAATCTTACTGGTTCTGGTTCGGTTCGGGTTCATTGACTTAAAATTTAACTGTCGTTATACTCGTTTCGTCCAGAAAAAAAAAAGAGAAATTGCTGATCCTGTTGATGATCACCATTGCTCTTATTGTGCGTGTACTAGCGCCAGCGGCATTCGGATATGGAAAAATATATTCTTACTCTTGTTAGGGGTTCAGGTTCGGTTTGGGTTTACTTAAGCACAATTATGAGGGTTCAAGTTTGGTTCAGGTTCACTGAAGTAAAATTTTGCTGGTTCAGGTTCGGTTCGGGTTCACCAAAATGAAACGGTTCATTCGGGTTTACGGTTCGGGTTTAGGTTCGGTTCGACACCCTGCTTGCAACTAAAAGACATTTAAGCACCAACCGAAATACACGTATATATTTTATTAGAAATAAAACTTTTCATAAAAAAAAAACAGTGTTAACAAACCACTTCTTTTAAAAACACTAAGTTGAATGGTTTCAAGCTGAGACTAATATGCTGTTACCATTAGAACATGCACATCCAGGGGCGTATTTAGGGAGGCATTGTGCTATGCTCCCCTTTTGGGCCACGGTACAAAAAAAAACTGCAAAATATACCTTGAAATCGCGTAATCAGATTATAATAAAGCATGCATGTGGAAGAGGCAAACGCTAACTGGCATTTTAGCATCATTTTAATCAGATTGAGTGTAGAAGTGGAGCAGATTTCAGATATTTTAATACATGCTGAAATTTTGTCGCTTTGAAAAGCTTTTTTCATCTTAAATCTACCACACTCAACACTGGGCAAGAAAAACATAGCTCTTGTTTTTTTATATCTAACTAGCCATGGCTTGTTCTGAAGTTGCATTTCTACAAACTGCTGGGGCGCATTATATTTCGAATATTTTCTAGCCAATGTCATAACAGATAAGTGTCTGCGGCTCGGCAAATTGCAAATAATCTGTCACTAAAAGCTAAAAATTTTAACTTCTCATCTAGGTCTTCTGCATAAATATCATTAGAAAGAACGTGTAAAATTTAGCTTGTGCCCCCAAGTTCTTTTACGCTCATTTTGTGCACGTTTTGCGCTGCTCAAAACAAGTCTTTTAAACCAAAATTTAACCTAAAAAAGTCTTAAAATTGAGTTAATCTTGCTAAAACGCAAAAACGTTTTTGCGTTTCTTTAAGACCCCAGTCCGGAGTTACAAATTTTAACACCTCACCCATGTCCTCCGCCCCTTTGAAAATTGTTCATTAAATGCATTGAACAGTGAACTAAAACCTTCTGTAAAAAAAACGTTCAACCGGGCCGGTCAGAAACTGGTCAATCGGCGTAGATTTTGATATTTACCGGTCGGGTAGGGTCGAGAAAATCTTGACTGGTTTCATCTCTGCCTGTAGCACCGTAGACATGTGTTTTACCAATATTACATAAAAGCAAATAAATTATTATGACGTTATTGCATAAAAGGTTTTCTAAAGCCAAGTGTGAAAGAACTCTTGTTGTCTTGGTATTTCTGAGAAAATTTTAGCTTAAATACGCTAATCTGAGTAAAAGTATTATATTATGCGTAAAGTTTAACCTTCTTTTTTGAGATGGTTAAGAACTAGCGATTGGGTAAAGGAACTATTGGAACAAAATCATTTTCATTGAACCCTTGCCTTGCCCTCGGTATAGAAGCGCTTCGAATCCTTTCGTCATCTCACGAAGATACTTCATCTCTCGAAAAACAAATCAGATAATTGCGAGAAACATAAATTTTGCTTGCATGTTATTGTTTTATAAAGTTTGTTATTTTTGATGAATTTGTGTTGTTTTCTTGTGAAAAGTTTTTCAACAAAGCGCCTGTGAATTGGTATTGTGATTAGTGTTTCTCTTTCTGAGAATTGTGGTTGATTTCACAAAGTTTTGAGATCATACATATATCAAGACTTTTGAATCACGAATTTGCAACGCAATCATTTTTGTCTTTTGGCTGACTTTGAAAACCAGCAATCCAAACCAATAAACACAGTAGTGATTACTAACTTTTTTAACACTCCGATTCATTCGGTGTAGTGAATATTTTTAGGAAATTTCAATTAGTAATTAACTTCTACTTTTCTTAACAGCAAGCAACTTAATAGATAATAGGTTTCTGTTCTCTACTCAACAAAGTATTGTCCATTAAACCATATTGCAACGGTCGAATGTTAATAATAATTTAGTCATGATGTTTTGACGTTTACTGGCCAGAGGCTTTTATGTTCCTTTGTTGACATTATACAGTTGGCTACTGCACAATTTGGAACAAACATATCATGTTTTGCAAACGGGAACATTTTGGTAATGTTACCATTTGCAATATCAGGGCCTGCCGCTACCAGTCTGCCAGGAGACCTACCAAACGCATAACACATTGATTAATTCCGTGTTTATCTTCTTATCACGGGAAAGCGACGGTGCCGCTACATGTTATTGATTGATTCCATGTTTATTCTCTTATCACGGGAAAGCGGCGGTGCTGCTACATGTCGGATGAATCCTTACCCGCTTCAGAGTTTCGGTTAGCAGAACAGCGCTGTGCTGTCTACTGATCTGCTAATAGGTTAGCCTATACATAAACAGATAGACTAAAGTAGGTCGGCAGAAAGCATACGGTATTACCGGTACGATACCTTAACCAGTTAACTCCTGTAGCCTATTAACTCATCAGTAGTCTACACCTAACACAGTTCCGGCAATCTGAATTGGTAAGTCTCGAACAGCGCTCGGGTATATCTACGTTGAAGCCGAACAGCTGCTAAGTGCGTCTGCAAATTCCCTAGTCCTTAACTCTAACCATCTCTCCATCACACGATTTTGAAGACTCTTCCGCATTATGTTGTGATAATCCCGCTATTTATGGACATGAACTAAACAAGCAAAAATTGTCCATGGACACGAACTAAACCGACAAAAAATAAACATGCAAAAATAAACCTGCAAAAATAAACATGCAAAAACAGACATGCAAAAATAAACCGGCAAAAATAAACATGCTAAAATAACCATGCAAACATAAACCTGCACAAACAAACCTGCAAAAATAAACCTGCAAAAATAAACCGGCAAAAATAATCATGCAAAAATAACCATGCAAAAATAAACATACAAAAATAAACATGCAAAAAATAACCTGCAAAAATGAACATGTAAAAATAAACCGCCAAAAATAAACATAGCAAAAATAAACTAGCAAAAATAAACTAGCAAAAATATTGACTATTTAACAAATATCCAATAATTTTACATAATATATTTTTACAATATTTGTTTTGAATATTTGTTGTTGCATATTTACTTTAAATGACTATTTATTTACATAATCAAAAAAAACATAGCAAAAATTAGTACACACAAACGGCGCCCCATACTGGTTAAACAAAGAAAACGAACAAACTCTCTTCATTTTTGTCACATTTAACTTGTTGTTATGATTAAGATGCTGCAGTTCAGTCACCATCTTTATTATGCAGTACTGATACGATTGAAAATGATAAAGCTACGTCACTACCAGGACTAACTGATCCATTCAATTCCTAAACGTGATTTCTGTGCATATTCAACCACCTGACACCAAACACAAGCTTGTTTTATTTTTTGCTACAAAGCAAATATTTGGTGCCTGAAATCACTGTTGATGCTGTTGCTTCCCATGCCGCAGATTTGCCTTGTCATCATGCAAGTCAACTGCATCAGTGCATGATAGACGCATTACAAGCTTGCGAAGTTAATAAAGCTATCACGCAACATGTTACTTCAAAGTGCAAAATTAATGATCATCTTAAACGTTTTTATGTAGATGGTGAACTGCACTCAAATTATTCTTGCAATATTTATTTCAAAAACAATTTTGCATTTGTTTTCGCAATATTCGTGCGACCGAACTCAAGCCATGATGTAACTGAAGCTGCAACATATCAATATGTTCGAGTTTTGGATTCTTGAAAGCTCTATTTAAAGATGCGTCTGTTCGAAAACAGTTTCTTAATCCTACAGAGGTATGTCTCAATCAGTGACGTGCGGTGAGGCTTCTGGTTGGTGAGGCACAATCTTTTTCACACACATGTCAATGCCGCAACTAGAACGTGGTTCTAAGGGGGGCAAAATTTGTTTCTGGAGGGGCCAAAATTTTTGGTTTGGTCTAGTTTTCATCAAGTTCTCTGTTGATATCCAAAAAAAAAAAAGGTCATCGCGTCAATATGGTCTACTTTTCTCCGAGGTCTCGGTTGGTTTCAAAAAAAAAAAGCAACCATTTTGAAACTGCTACAAGGGTAGCGAAAGTTTGGGTGGGTATGCTGGGCAGTTTGAGGGGGAGGAGTTTTGTATTGGAGGGCGCCGCCCCCTTTTGCCCCCCCCCCCCCCTAGTAGCGGCCCTGACACATGTTTGCAAAACAATTATTTAAGACAATGAATGACAAGCAAATAACTGTTTTCATAGCCATTACAAGAAGACCATATTTTTCGATAATTATCTACTCGTTTAATCTCTGCTGTTCACTTAAAGCCAAATCAATTTTTCAAGTTTCGAAAATCTATAGAGGTGGCCAATTATTTGACTTTGAATGTGGACATGATTGAAGTTTTGGTTCTTGCTAAGTCACAAAAACCAGGTTTCAGTCCCAACATTATTATTTGCTAAAAATATGAAAGCAGAAATGACGATTTTTATTAGGCAACCACTCTTTTCTTGAGTACGGTAGTACTCTCTCTGAAATGAGGGATTCTTTCGTATTGACGTCTCGAGCAAATCTTTTAAACCGGTTTTGTTCGAGCTAAAACTTTAAGTTTAGTTATGGAAAAATCTCTCAGAAGACTAAATTTTCTTCCATTTTAGTTCATTTTCTCGTGATAAATTGTTTTTATTTCGCTAGAAAAGTAACTCGTTCAATTTCGCAATGAATGAAAGGCTACAAAAAACTGCTTTGACTTTTTCTTGTTCTATGACGTCATAGGTGAGGCGTGCCTCAAAATCAGATTTCAAAGCATTATGCGTTGTCCGCGATTTGTCTGAGAGAAAAAGGCATACTTTTAGTTCGTTTATTAAAATTTGTTTGGCTGAAGTGAGGCACCATTGAAAATGCCTCACTTCGCATATTTCAAGCGATGCTCGCTGGCGCGCATAGAGAGATAGCAATTGACCGAATAGTTTCGGCGTTTTAATGCGAAGAGCATAACATATAAAAGCAGTGAATACACAAAAAAACTAAATATGATAAAAATTAGTCAAGTTTTTGAGAAATATTTTGATTTGCGTAAAAACATTTTATTTTAATTGTATACTTTTATTTTTGTTTTTCTTTGTACAATTCTTCAGGTGAGGCACGGCCTCACCTGCCTCCCCTGACCGCACGTCCCTGGTCTCAATGTGTATAAAGATTTCAACGTTGGAAAGGTGTTTGAAATAATATCTAGTGTAATCAGAGGTGGAGTCCTCGAGGACGTCCTTGGCCTCGAGGACGTCCTCGAGGACACATTTTGAAGTCCTTGGCTTTAGCCTCGAAGGTCAAGTCCTTGGCCTTGGCCTCGAGGCCTCAAGTCCTCGAAAATTGGCCTGTCCTTGGCTCGAGGACGGCACTATTTTTTGAATTGTTAAAATTTTGCGGAGCGCTTAAAAAATTTTTTAGAAAACATTTTTTTGTGGAGATCGCTTGAATAATTTTTGTGAAGACCTTTTTTTTTTGGAGATCGCCTGAAAAATTTTTGTGAAGACCCTTTTTTTTTTTTTTTTTTTTGAGATCGCCTGAAAAATTTTTGTGAAGACCTTTTTTTATTTTTGGAGAGCACTTGCGCTTGTGTCCTTGGTCCTTGGCCTCGAGCATTCCTGTCCTTGGTCTCGAGAGTGTCTGTCCTCGGAAAGGCTGTCCTTGGCCTTGGCCTCGGATTTTTTTTGTGTCCTTGGCCTTGGCCTCGAGCCTTGTGTCCTCGACTCCACCTCTGAGTGTAATGGTGCCATGCCAACTTTACAAATTATTTTGATTCAAAATGTATTTGAAGTATGCCGTCCACTTAGATCAAGCAAAGGCAAACATAAAATTTTAGTAGAATGCTATTCCTTAGCTAATTTTTATGCTTACAACTGATGAAAAGTTGGTGCTCTGCAATTAGTAATGTGTGAAGAAAGGTTTTTGGAATGAAACCCAAATATTATATTTCGTCTATTACTACATGACTTGAAAGTTTTGGAACATTGTGGATTTGACCCGGGTTTTGATCACAAGATTTTGGGATCTGTGTTTTGTGTACTTTGTGATAATCTTGGTAGCCGCTGGGTTGAAGACTTCTGTACAAATTGCAATGCAAGTCATTTTTGTCGATAGTGCCATGTTATTAAGTCTGATTTTAGTAGAGACTGTCTTGCAATTGGGCCAATTCGTTTTGAGTCTTCTCATAAATATGCAGTTGGCAAACAAGAAGGGACTTCTGCTCTGCATTTCCAAGGAGTCTAGAGAAATTCCATAGTCAATGAGCTTACATATTTTCATTTGTGTGCACTTTGGTTGCCACCTTGCTTAGCCCGTGATTTGTCAGAGGGTATTGTACAGTATGACATGATGCTATATCTTGACTACTTCACGAGAAAGAACTAGTTTACACTAGATTTTTTGAATTTTCAAATTGATAACTTTGGATATATGGTCGCGACAAATTGTCAAAACCAAAAACTGTTACCAAACGAGCCACAAAACTTCCAGCCTATGCTTCAGAAAACTGGTGCTTTTAGAGAGTTTTTCCCTTGGTAGTTTATATAAAAATCAAGGACAGTGACGACCCAGTGTGGTCGATCCATTTTGCAAATTTTGTTGCAAATAGCTTAACAGAAATTGAGATTTTATATTTGAAGTATTTAATTGTTGATTTCATAAAGGACAAGCACGAAAATTTTTCCAGCCTTCAGCTGAGACCAAAACATCATTTTTTGCAACATTATCCTTCACTAGTTTTGAACTTTGGGCCTTTAAGAAACTGTTTTGCTTTACGTTTTCACAGCAAGCTCTCGTACTTTAAAAGGATAGTTGTAGCAACAAAAAACTCTGTGAATGTTTGTCTTACTATTGCAGTGAATCACCAGCGATTACAAGCTTGACTGCGGGAATCTGGTCTTTTCCCTTTGGAAGTGCAGTTACATTTACTTCAAAAACCTAACTTTTCTAATAACATTTTAACCGCATTGTCAATGCAAGACTTTTAAAGCGCAAGTTGTATCTTGGTTGAACAACTCAAATTTTGCGGAATTTCGCACAAACTTGGTGAGCATATTGGTTTAGAAAAGCGGGAAAATGATCTGAAATTGGGAAATTGCTGTTTTTGTTTAGTGGGATACCGCATGCAGTTCATCAAGCATGCGATGGCATATATATTTGTGGAAAAAATGTATATGCCTTGTATATATCATGAAAATATACATATAATGTTTGTTTGTGGAATAAATTCGATACCTTCAATACTCTATTTTGTTGTTTTGCGAGGGCATTTTATTTTTTTGCACACACGCTGATAGAAATTATGAAAGGAACATTACTAATCCTTGTTATCAAACTAGCATGGCCATTTTCTTACTGTGTTGCTGGTTTAACGTACAATGCTCGTCAACTATTTTCCGTACTATTTTGGTAAATTCATTTACCGTACGATAAATCTTTAAAATACAATAAAACTTTCTTGCCAGCGTTGCAAAACCCAACTAATCCTACATTTTACGTTTTGCTGATATTGTTTCTTTTTGCTTTATGAACGAATATTCAACATAATGTATGCCTTATTTAACCCAATCATTTGTTGAAAATTTGTACATGCGCAAACGTTATATGTAACGATACGTTCAATGATTAAAATTGTAACTAACAAGTTTTGTTTTTTGTCAATTTTAAACCAAGACAATATACTACATCGTATAGCAGTGTTAACCATCACTGCAATAACAAAAAGCTAAACTTGCAAGTTACACGTCTAATCATCGTTTGTGCATGTACAAAGTCCAACCGGTTAATCGCTATCGCGATGTATGTTTTTGGCAACAGATACCCTGCCTGCACCAAAAGCTATTTTGTTGTTCTGCTGCGCTCTGACATTTGCAAATATAACGTAGGTGTAAAGTCCAGCCGGTTAATCGCTATCGTGATGTATGTTTTTGGCAACAGATTACCCTGCATATATAAAAGCTATTTTGTTGTTATGCTGCGCTCTGATAGTTGCAAATGTACGCAAATTACGGATGCTGCGTACATACAAAACGCGCGAAATTTAGGAATCCGTTTTTGTCCGTTTCCGTACTGAAAAGCGTAAGCGTTTTACACACGTAAAAAACATATGAATATGCGCATTGCGGATACTGTGTAAATTCACCGTTATTGCGTATTAGCACGAGTTTTATAGAAGAAAAGCGAAGAAGGGAGCTCTTTTTTGTGGCAAATAATACGTTGCAGCGTCATAGGTCTATCAATTATCGCTGTTCGCAATTTCCAAAGATTTTCCGATCGCATCTTCGTTAGTGCATTTGAACGTACTTTAATCTTGAAATTATATTAGGTTGTAAAATGGACCTTCCAAAACTCAAAAAGACCACCAAAGCAATAAATTTTTCCTTACAATCAGCTCAACAGTGTCATTTCGTGTTCTAGAAGTGAATAAAAAGAAGTGTAAATTACACGCAAAATGTAAACGAATTAACGGACTTTATTAACTTTCGTTAACTAAAGCTGAAAACAACGAATTAACGTTAACGGAGGTATGAAGTTTGTTAACGGACTAGTGGTTAACGAAGCTGACCTATTGCATTAACTTGCCCACCTACGGTATAACCGCATTTCTTGCAGTGCTTTTGTATTTCGCTGTCCTAATAATACACATTGCTAGCAAAAATTTCGAGCAAACCACATACACAAACAAGTTATTTAAAAAAATTTATGCAAATGTGGAAGGAAGCTTCACTCCACAGCTACCTAATTATACCCGAGTAAGGATTCTCGCTAAACAGCGCAGTTGAAATTAAAACAAGTTACTGTATTGTCCCAAGCGCTTGGAAACCAGACCTCAGACCCCAAATAACCGCACATTATTTTGAATTCCTGGATGAACGCGTTAAGAGAAATTCGCATCAACTGAAATATAACCACCATGTGATTGAACTTTTGGCTTTATAGCTCCTTCAAAACTGAATTCCTGACTACGCCTATGGGCAGATCCTTGCCACGACAAACCACTGAATGCAATTACCGGGATATAATTTGGTTCTACATGATGTTTTTAAGATGATAATAACAAACTTGTTTTATTTCGACTAATTCGAAAATGCTTGCCGAAAAAAGTTTAAGCAAAAATTAAATCAACTGGTGAATGCGGTGAAAACAGAAGCGATTCAAAAATTGCCACTTCCACATCCGCGAATTTAGATTTAGTTGAGTGTGGCTGCAAGAGGCACATGAACCAGATAAGGGCATGTCGTAATCAAAATCGCTTCGGTTCTTTAACGCGCGACAGATACCGCATATTCTTGTTTTACGACACTACATTGTAGCTCGAAACATACCGATTGTTCTGCCTGCTTTCTTTGCATGTTTAGCGCTGCTAAAAGATATTTCCAAATACAATCTAAACCAAAAAAAAACAACCTTAAAGGGAAAAATTAAAAAAGAACAAGGTCAACAGTCCCCAAGCTACTTTTTGCAGCTGGGTATTTAAATTCCGAATCGTCTCTTTCCTCAACTTATAGCAAAGTTCAAATTCCTGCACATTTCACTGTACAAAACTTCTTCGAAGTTGCTTCCCTGTGTTTTCAATCACAACACACAATTCGAATATTGGTAGTTGAGAAACTTTTATGAACCAAATTTTTGCTATCAAAAAGCACAAGACATTGGGCTATCACACTGACATTGTGGAAAACTGATGCATAATCACAAGTATTCGTAAATCCACTGCGCAAAAGCATTAACGGTAATCTCAAAACAAAATATCACTTCACATGTAAAATTAAGTAAAACCTAGTGCAACTTGATCAAGTTAGCATAACACAAAAAGTAGTCTAAGTGGTATTTTCATGACAGATTAAAACCAACGATAACTGAAATGCAGGTTGAACTTTTAAAGGGACTTGAAAAGCAAATAGTGTTTGTTCTTGATACACAGATACCAAACGAAAATCAAACCTTCGCAAATGAACTGTAGGCATAAAACTGTTTGACAAGTGACCAACAAAATCCCGAATTCTCTTGCAAATTTCACCACAAAAAAAATCAAATAATTTTTAAAGTGACTGCTTCAGTTTCAAACCTGAAGATTTTTGTCTCTATTGTACATTAAGAACACAGTGAATTTTAATGGCAACAGTAACAAATAGGTAGAATGCATACGCCAGTTTTAATTTACACAACGCCATTTGCTACAAAAAGATGAAAAATAAGTATTTAACGAAACTGTTTTCTATTGCTGTTTAAAAAGTATTACAACTTAATGCAACCCTTTACATATGTTTTACTGATGTGATCACGTGACCATCAACTCGTCGACCAAAAAGTTAAGTACAGTGCAAACTTGCTGAAGGCTAAAATATTAAACAGAAAAATGGCTATACTACAAGCTTCAAACTTTGTGCATTCTAACTCACAGTAATTGCCACACTTAGTTTAAAAATGCAGAAATTTGAAAAATAAATATTGCTTTAGTGTACAAATTATTACACATATTTCCTAAATGTTTGGCACAAATTATTACAAAACTGGCTACACAAAAACACCACCGCCATAAAATGATGTGACTATGACTAACAAAACTTAGTATGATACTAACTTTAAGTTTCAGTTCACAAATTCAGCCGTTGTACGCATGTTGTCATGTTTGTGAAGGGATGCTTACTCATAAAAGCAAAATCAAATATCACACATAATCAGTAATAACTTCAATCAGTACGTTTGACATTAATTGCATAAAATTAGCATGAAGGAAAAGTTATTACCATTACCAATTTTGATACATCAGCCCTGCAGTGCCTGCACTTTTGCTATATACTTTGTTTGAGCTTCATCCTTGGGCATTCCTTTTTTTGCATTCCATGCATCCCACTTTGCTTTTCCCTTCAAATCCAACATACCAGGTCGATCAGTGTTACAATCACCAACCGTAACTTGTTTGTACAAAGCATACAGCTCCAACAGATCAGCATCTGAAGGCTTAGTGTTTAGCTTTTTCGCGTCTTCTGCTGCTTTTTGGAATTCCACAGACATTGTTCAAGGTTGTTAGTAATGTTATGTACAGGTAACACAAAAACACTACAGATGAACACCTAAAATCTATCACAAAAATAAACCTTAGCTTTTAATTAGTTTTGCTTGGATTGATTGTATTTATATAATGATTGTTTTATAAAAGGTGTGTCATAAGAGTTCTAGGACTGTGCTCACTGTGTAAGATATAGTCAAGCTATGAGACTAGGTTAAATGGCAGACGATTTAATAACTTTTTGGAGTATTTACCACAATTTCAGCTCACTGTAATATTTGTTGTGCATTGCAGGAGAAGAAGAATATAGTTAACATATTTTCTGCGTTTTACAAATTCTATGCTTTTGTTCAATGATTTTGTAATGACAATAGAGTAATGATCCAAACTCAAATTTGTTGTCCGTTTAGGAAAATATCCTTCAGAAGTTTCCTGTATGCTTCAATACGTCTACAAAGAGCAGACTTTGTCTCGTTCAACAGTTTTCCCTCGCACAAAAGATTCACAAAAGGAAGTGAGGATGTTGAGGATGATCCCAAGTGTGGAACCATCTCGGCATTATCTCAGCGCATATTTCAGATCTTCTGTGATTATTTGCCAAATGCTATTTCGATTTAATCTGAGTTCCTCTGAGATCAGTCTCACAATTAGCTGACAATCTCCACGCTTCATCTTCTCTTCAAGCTCGACATTGGTTTCCTTTCTACTGGTGGAAGGCCTTCCACACCTCCTCATCCTCATGTCCTTCTTTGAATCTTTTGTCCCAGAGAAACTGTTGAATGAGACAAAGTCTGCTCTTTGTAGACTTATTGAAGGATATAGGCAGTACTTAAATTGTAAAATTTTGCATGGGGGGGACGCTTTTGCAGCCTTGACCAAACGCATTTGGCATGCGAAAGTACTTTAGTGAAAATTACATAATTCCGTCGCCGAAATTGAATGAACACCAAAAAAAAGGTCTTCGAGAAAAATTGAAGCGTTTTTTTCGTACATATAGGTGAAGACCAAAAAAAAAAGGTCTTCGCCGAAAATTGAAGCGGTTTTTCGCCAAAATTACGTGATTAGGTCTTTTTCGTCTAATCATCCAGAGTTCAAATCTCGATGGGGGGACACCTAAATCTTGATGGGGGTACGCTATATCTAGATAAGGGGACGCTAACTCTCGATGGGGGGACGCGTCCCCCCCTACAATTTAAGTACTGGATATAGGGAACTTCTGAAGGAGATTTTTACAAACGGACCAGAAATTTGAGGTTGGTTTGTTACTCTGTTGTCATTATAAAATCGTCGAACAAAAACATGAAATTTGTAAAACGACAGTAAATATGTTAACGATTTTCTTCTACTCCTGAAATGCGCAATAAATGGTACAGTGAGTTGAAATTGCGGTTAAATACTCCAAGAAGTTATTAAATCAACTGCCATTTAACCAAGTCTTATACCGTGTTTCCCCGAAAACAAAACAGGGTCTTATATTAATTTTCTTTCGAAAAATAACACTAGGGCTTATTTTAGGGGGATATCATTTATTTTCATTTATCAAAAACCAAATTGCAAAGTAGAAAATTACGAGATTTTCAAATACACAAAATATGAAAACCGGTATCCATTGCTTATAAATAATACACTTTTATTTATAAACAGCTGTTCATAGATTGAATAGTGGCGTGATCTTCATGTCATCTCAGGTCATTGAACTTTTTCCTCTCCCACACCTTTTAACTTAATGATGGGAATATGATCGTTATTCAGCTAAATCATTAACTAGCACTACTTTTTATCCTAAATTCCCACAATAACTTTTCAAGCAGTAAAAACACATTCGACGATAAAAAAATTTCGCCCTATCGCCTAGGTTTTATAGGGTAGGGCTTATATTAAAATCATTTTTTTAATTCGGGCTAGGTCGTATTTTCGGGTTCGGTCTTATTTTAGGGAAACACGGTAGCTTGACTATAACTTACAAGTGAGCACAGTCCTAGAACTTTTATGACACACCTCGTATATTGGAATAGACAAACAGCATAACCTTAATTTTTATTATTAGTGAGAGATTCTGTGACTAGCAGAAATTAGCAAAACATTAATGTTGTAATCCACGTAAATCATGTGATTTAACTCAAGTCGAAAGTAATTGCTTGCATCAAGATCAGTATCGTGCAAACTACTCTCTGGCAGTTATTTTCTAATTCTTAAAGTGCTCAAATAGCCACTATTTTGATAAATGACTTGCAGAATTTTGTCATTCACTAGGTTTAAAATTTTGTCAGTCACTAGGTTTAAAATTTCATCAAGAAAAAATGCGCGAATTTGATTTCAAACATAAACCAAAACAAAAATTTTCATGTCAGTGTGAGTGATTCTTTGCCACACAGGGGTAAAACGAAATATTTTCAAAGGCTAATTTGTTTACAACAGCTAGTTTGACTATTTGGTAAAAAATATCAACAGTTTAAATCTCCAAACAGAACAAAGTACAAATTACAAAATATATAAAGGAGCAATATTTTTGTCAGGTGAGTGAGAAACCGCTAGACATCAATATACGATTTTTGTCTTCTGCTCCAATGTGTACACCTTCTTGGCTAGAAATCAAAATATTGGCATGAAAGAAACCAAATTTTAGCTTATTGCACCTGAATAGATTGAAGTTTTGGAGGAAAGAAAAAAGCAGATCAAAACAAAACTACACAGTCATTAGTACGACACCAACCGTACAGTTTACAAATTCAACTGTACAAATGTTGTCATGCTTATGCATGTGCGTTTACTAAGTAGACAAATATAAAACACCATTGATTCAGTTTCACATTAATTGCATAAATTACCATGAACCAGGAGTTGTTACAATCCCCCAATGATGTATCTAGACTGTGTTCCAACTAAGCCGATTTTTGTCAGCAAATCAGCAATTTGTTGGATCAAGGGCAAATAAGTTTGGCCAATATGATAAACATACCGCATTTACTCAATAATAAACTGTATTTTTTTGTACCAAAATATCACCCAATAAGTTAGATGCGATTTATACATGAATCAATGCATCATATGCGATACAAATTTTCCAAGGTATTTCCCTGCTATTGCTTTCCACGCGATCGCATTTGTTATCACCTACCAAATGAGTAACGCTACACTTTCTACGCTATCACCTTTCTCATAATCGCTCACATTTAGTTATCACCTATTCACATAGGTCACGTTACGCTGCATTATATGCAGTTTATGCACCGCATCACTGTGCCATCACATGCAGTGGCGCACCCAGGGGGGTCGAAACCCCCCTCCCCTTTTGGAACTCAAAAAACAACATAATTTGTTGATATAACGCAGTTTGTAACAATTTGGCTTATTTACTTTTCACGAAATAATCACATAAGTTGTTCTTAATCACTTTAAGATGTTGTTTTCGGGCTGTAATTTGATCCCGCGAGATATTTCCCAAGCAATTGAGATTTTTGCATTTGTTTCAACTACAATATTGTTTTTATAGTGTTTCAACTACAAGACGGATATATAGTGAAACTATGTATTTGTTATATCCATTGAATAATGGATAATGTTATACCCAATCATAAACTTCTGAGCAGAACAGAGCTTGACACTAAAAAGAGACAGACACCATTTAGTGAAAAAAGTCGTCCTTGTGTAAAAAAAACCTAAGCCAAATGCACTTTTGCAAAAAAAAAAAAGCTAACAAATCCGCTGTTGAAGACGAAAACCACAACAATATTACAATCAAACGTCGAGATTTTTATTCTGCAAATGTATTCAGGAATTTAAAAGCAGCTTTTAATAGCGTCAGAGCTATCATTTTCAAATGATTTTTTCTTTGATTTTGCATTAACCTTAAATAGTATTTTAGGTGATTTTGCAGCATCATATGTCATAATAACAATCCATTGTCTATTTCAGTGTAATCAACCTCTATATATACCATCGCATTTAGTTTTTCTTCATTTTAGCGTAGATTCAGAAAGAGAGCTGGATGAAAACATTCAATGTAAAACAGCCTTTTTCAAGTACCCATTACTCAAAGACTGGAAATCATAGCTCCGACGCAAATGAAAGCTATTTTGAAATTCTGTGCCACTACCACGCTTTTTGAATTTAAAAACATATTGATTTAAAAAATTTCAGCCAAATTTGCGATCTTTCAGCATTTAAACATATTTTGGACTTGACCAGTAAGTGTGCGGGGGGTTGATTGGACTGAGCAAAATAAATTCTTCCAACTCTTCCAAATCTTAGTAATTTAGCTTTTTCTAATTGTTCTAAAAACGTTCAAAACGTCATCCAAATGGCCTTGAAATGGTCTTTTTTTTTCGGAAAAATCGCAAGAATTTTTTACGCATATTTGGCTTCGCCCCCCGGCCCCTATCTTAGTAATTTCGCTTTTTCTAATTGCTCTAAAAACGTGCAAAACGCCATCCAAATGGCGTTAAGATGGCTACTTTTTTCTGAAAAATTGCAAGAATTGCCCAGCGGCTGGGGGCTAAGCCCCCAGGCCCCCATAGGGGTAAATTGTTATCTTGCACGCAATCTTCACAACCAACAACTTTCAAAATCGTTATTATAAGGTTTTTGAATAAACAAATGTTGTAACGATGCAACTATTACCACGAAGCCCTGTTTGACTAGAACTAAATTACCTACAATTGGGTACTGGTGGCTTTTTGAAAAATTCAAATCCCCATCTTTAAAAATTTCTGGGTGCGCCCCTGATCATGTGTGTTCATAAATGCATATGTACGCTGCAGTGATATTCTAGGGAAGACTACGACATACTATTTGAGGACAGTGATGACTTTGATTGTTTTTAATTTTTTGTTATGTGATTGCAATGAATAAATGTTGTTAAAAAAAGCTTGTACTTTTTTCATGTCAAATATGGGGGTGTGACTTATACTCGAATAAATATGGTAGTTTTAGAAAAGTAACGAAATTTGTGGAAACACAAATTATAGCATACATTAGTACTGAATTGCTGCAAACCTTAAGGCACATAACATATTTTTGAAGCTTTTGAGCACAATTTTTCAGAAAAAATTTGACACTCAATGATTAGCCAAAAAGTTAGAGGAAACACTGCATCTCGATATCCCCAACTGTAATGAGAAAATGGCAAACCTATCTCATTGTAATTATGGCACATGGGCAGCGGCGACGTAGCTTAATGTACATACCGTTACTAAACATGCTATGATACTGTGCAACTTTTAAGGCATATGACATACTAAGGCTTAGCACATGCAGAGCAGCCTAGCCTACAAATCATGCTTTGGTTAGCCTACTTTTAGCCTTGTGATACTGCATGAATGTAGCCCATACACTGCAGTGGCATGCGGTGAGGCTTCTGGTTGGTGAGGCACAATTTTGTCCCAAAAAATTATCAAAAAACTACAAATGATCAGCACAGAGCAATAACTGCTTTCATAGCCACTGAGTCTAAGTGAAGATCAAAGTTTTTTGATAGTTAATTATTTGTTTAATCTCTGATGTTCACTTAAAGCTAAATCGACTCTTGAAGTTTTGAAAACTTTAAAGATAGGCAATAAGTATTATTTGATTATTAATGTGGATATTATTGGAATTTTCTTGCTCGCTATAAGCCTTCTTGGCAAATTTGAAGTGAAAAATCACGGTTTCAGAACAAACATTATTTGTTAGAATTTTCAAATATGATAGCAAAAATGATGATTTATTATACACTACTACTTTTTTGCTGAGTACAATACTGCTCTTTCTAAAATGCGTGATTCTTTCGTATTAATGTCTAGAGCAAAGCTTTTCCTAGAATTAGTTTTCTGTTTGTTATAACTTAAAGTTTAAATTAAAAACTTAGTTTAGAAAAGTCTCTTGGCTTTGAGACTAGGTTTTCTTTCATTTTAGTCATTTTCTTTTTTCTTGTAACTTTTTAAGTATTGGAGGGCTATTTATTATACTCTAAAAATTCTGTTACTTCAGACAATTTTTTTTTTCCCATGACTGTTTTGCTTGGTGGTAGTTCAGTCAAGAAAAAGAAATTGACCAGTTGAGCACTATGACTTGACAAAATAACTGTGCTTTAAACTTTGCTAGTACCGATTATCACTCAAACTTTTCTAGCCTATGCAAATCTTGTAAACTTATTAAGTAGTTTTTATTTCTCCAGAAAAGTAACTTGTAGGATTTTGCAAGCAATGAACTAAACCAAGATACTTTTTTTTATTGTACAACGTCATATTTGAGGCACTACACAAGCTTAGGTTTAAAAACCAATATGCCCTGTTCAAGATTTGTCTGAGAAAAAATGGCATACTTCTGCTTTATTTACTAATATTTGTGTGGCCATCAACAGTGCCTCGCTTTGCAGATTTGAAGCAATACTGAATAAGTGAATGCGATAACAACCATGTCGTAGCGATAACAACTATGCTAAAAATTTTGGGCGATTTAGAAGGAAAACATAACATAAAAGCAATGAATACACTGAAAAAGTAAAAATGCTAAAATCAATAAAAATTTTCATAAATATTTTGACTTGTGCTAAAAACTTTTTATTTTAATTATAACGTCGTTAATACGCGAAACAGCCTTAAGTCCAAATTTTTTGAAAATATTGAAATTTTGTTGTAAAGAATCTCTACAAAATGAGCTGGGTTTTGTGTCTCTATCTCATTTATTTTTTAAGCTATGAATTTCGTTGAACAGTCATTGTAAACTTGAGTTTTTTAAAACTGTCATGTGCCCCACTTACAACAGTTTTGCATACTTTGCAAATTTGTGGGACATACAACAGTTTTCAGAACTGTCTCATGTCCCACAAAAAAGTTTTAGAAGACTTACAACTACAGGTAAAATACAAATAAGCTAAAACAATAATTATATATTAAACATCAAACTTTTTTCACTGTGATTTTAACAAAAATGCTGTTTTTTAAACGATTATTTTCCAACATGGTTAAAAAATGCTGTTAAAAATTCTACTTTTAGCTTTTCCAAAGCCGTGGATTAATTGACCAAATTTTCCGAATTGGCAGTTACAGTACCATTTACTATGAACTGTTTTTTACAGCTTATTCTAGCCAGACCAATTTCTTGTTTTCAGTATTCTAAATTATAAGATTATGGCTCAGTCCATGCTGTGCGTAAAATCGTGAGTGTTTGAGCGCAACCTTGGTTTATTTCAAGCAACTGGCATGTTTACCCTGGTAAGGCAGTACCAGCAGGGCATGGTATGGAATGGAAGACGATTTTTCCATATTCCAAACTGGCAATTTTCTTCCACTCCATTTCCATTCCATGCTAAAAATCTTCCATTCCATACTAAAATTTCTTCCATATTCCATTCCATACTTCCATACCAAAGAACTTTTAGACTGGAAGCAATGCAACATATATTTTGCACCTTTGCAACGTTGTAAGCAACCGTTCATGAAGGTGCGCAAAACAACACAAAGATGCAACGACTCATATCTGGTATGCACATTGCACATGGTTTAATGCATAGGCATAGCCAGGATTTTTGATTGGGGGAGGGGGCCAAACCGCAAATCACATGCAATAATGTCATCAACAATTCTCGAAAACAGGGAATTTTGTGGGACAAAGAATGATCAGAAGTGGTGGTCTGGTTTGGCACGTAACCAGGATTTTGTTAAAAAAGGACTAGAACCGCAAGTTAAAAAGTTTTACAAATAAATCAAAATCTGGAGACGTGGTGAGCAAATTAGAGCAACTCAAACATATCACAGACGGGGCCTGGGGGATCTGCCCCCCAAGGCACCCAGAGACTATTGGGGTGTGGGGGCAAAGCCCCCAGCCGCTGGGCGATTTCTTGTAATTTTTTGGAAAAAATAGTTATTTTAATGCCATTTGGATCACATTTTGCATATTTTCAGAGTCATTTAAACAAACAAATTTGTTGAGATTTGAAAGCCAATTGAAAAATTCCTTCCCTTGACTTCAGGTCAAGTCCAAAACACATCTAAAATCTTGCATTTTGGGTTAAATTTTGTGACTTGGCCAAGGTCAGGGGAAGCTATGAATATTGCCTTCTGCAACATTTCTAGCATTAAATAATTAGCTCTAAGATTTGCCTTGGGAGTTTAGTTTTGTCACGAAAATAACCAGTTTTAGGAATACATGTATGACCAGGGACCAAGACACCCTTGATTCGAATTCAATAATTTGTTCAATAAGCATTTCCTCTAGTTAGTTTCTTTTTTTCAAAAGTATTTTGTAGTGTGAAAACTGGCGAGGTTGAGGTGAATTGGTATTCAATATTGGTAGGAGGTGGAGGTGGATTTTACAGGTATTTAAACTTGGTACTACATTAGGTGCAGTAGATGGTAACTAATCATGTACACTATAGCAATATAAAAATTAGCTCGGGGCCTAAAATATTATTGCATAAAAAAGTTGGATAAGGGCCTGACATTGCATCTTTTAGAGCAAAAACACTGAATTTCTCCGCTTGTACCTTCAAATTGGTGGGCAAAAATTTTAACTGAGGAAACCCAGGCCCCTTGGTCGTCAATATTAATATTAATGCTAATTGCTGCAGTACACGTGTACTGCTGCACTCAAAAAATGCTAAAAGAAACTGAAACTGAATAAACAATAGACTTTGCGTTATCATCTTTATTATTGATAGTGTTTCAGTTGGGGGGAGAGACCGAGGTCCCGAGCCCCCTGGCTATGAATATGGTTTAATGATTACCGCACAAGTTTGCTCTCACACCAGCTATAAAAATTTGCAAAACCAACCTGTTAAAGAACATTTACCATAATAGAAATACCAAGGGTTAACACCATGAAGAATTACAATACTGTAAGCTTAAAAACTAAAAATATGAATGAAATTCAGGTGAAGCGGGGATGAAATAGCAAATACAAATTTTCGTGACGATGGAAGAAAAAAAAATTACGACTACGCAAATTGTCAATCTCAAATTAAACAAAACAATTCAAACCTGTCAAACATCAGTGCAGCAAATTGTAACGTCTATACTTACTATGATGCAAAACATACACCATTTGCGCAATGAATCTACACAACCAAACTACCACGATTTGTTGACAAATAATACTCGTAGATATTGAAGTTGTGACAATAATTTGTCACTACCCAACATCCGTATATATTTTTCTGTAAATACAATGCACGAAATCTAGTATGGAGTTGGTATGGAAAATTGTCTTCCATTTCATTCTTGAAATCTTCCATTCCATTCTGGCATCTTCCATACCGAAATTTCCGTTCCATTCCATTTCATTTTCCATTCCATACCGGTGTTATCGAGTCATTCCATGTCAACTGATCCAGGCCATGCCACCCACCCTCTTTGATTTTGATACAAATTTGTAGGTTTGTAGAACTTTTGATGCTGATTCCAAAAAACTAATTTTTTTTGAAATCGGTCAACTGTAGCAAAAGATATGGATGTTTAAAATTTGGATTTTTGTGATCGCTCAAGCAGAAAAAAATTGCCAAAATTTAGGCATACAATTTGAATTGACTGTATCTTTGTGAAATGCCAGTGGTTAGGGGTGTTCTTTTCAAGATTTGTTCTCCACTTCCTGCTGAACACATTCACAGGTCGTTTGACCTCTGTAACATCTTGAGTTGACCTTTGACCTCTTGTTCAATATTGTCAATTTCAAAAATCACTCATGCATGACAAAGTTTTGATTGCTTATGGCTCATTGTTGACAGGGAGCATCATCAAGTGTAAGGTATCATATAAAAGGTCTTGACAAGGGCTTTCAAACAAAACAATAAAATTTTGGGGTTATTGTTTCTAACATGTGTATAAAATGGTTGAAAATCCAAAACTAGAAAAACTAATAATTTGACAAAAATTTTACATTGGGGCACTAGTAAAAAAGTAGTTAAGGATGGTATCATTAGAATTAAACTTTAGGTCATCAGTGTTTATTGATTATTTAGAAGATAAATAATTGAATATGTACATATTCTATAGAGTTTTTCCAATTCCACAGAAAGATTGTTTGCATTCGTAGGTTATTGGTTATCACAGCATCTAGTACAGACATCAGACCAGAGCTGATAGCATCATCAAGTGTATGGTAGGCCTATCATATAAAAGGTCTTGACAAGGGCTTTCAAACAAAACAATAAAATTTTGGGGTTATTGTTTCTCACATGAGATAAAGTTGTTAAAAAATCAAATCATAACAAATTCAATGCTGTTATAAAAACTGAAAAAATTGCTCTTTGTACTGAGTTGTTTTTTCATCTTCTACTTGGGCTAAAAATGCTGTGAGGTGAAATTGATTTACTATAAAAGTATAACATCACAGATTATGACTTGCTTAATTTCTTTTTCTCCTTTTTTTTTTTTTTTTGTTTGTAAATCTACATCTTGAACAAGTTTGCAAAAGTTCATACAAAAATGATGATCATCAGGAATGCTCAACAACAATTTGGTTTGGTGCAAACTTGGCTGAGCATCGACTGAACATGAACTGAAAAAAGTCTAAAAGTTTAGCTGATTTTTGGATCATGTATACCAAAACTAAAACGTGATACCGTACACTAATATGAATTTTTTTCCTGGTCAGTTAAAGTGTCTATTAACATCTCTTTTACTTCTGCAAGAAGCATAGTCAAGCAAAATTAATTTCTCATTGGTTGAAAATTTACAAGAATTTAGGCATAATTTATATTTGACACATACAGTATTTGCTGGTGGCAGAAGATATAGCTGCAACTTTTTGTGAACTAAGTTTTAGTTTACAAAAATGAGCAGCTTTATTCAGTTGACATTGTCTGCTGTGGTATTGCTCTATGTATTAGTAATCTTATCCATGCTTAATTCTGCCAATGATGAAAGTATGTGTAAATTAAAACTTATCAACCTTTATGAACTTTTTGAATTGAAGCCAGTTACTGTAGTTTCATTTCCACCAAGTAATCTTGGTCAAGAGACAGCAAAGGAGCCTTTTGGTTAAGCTGCCACCTGCCTAATTAAATTGGTTGAATGACCATTCTTGAAAGGGCATTCAACTTTAAGACAAGTTTTTCACTGTTGACCAAAATGCTGGGAAAATCCTAAAATTAATTCTCACCAAATTTGATCTTTACGTCCTGCTTTTTCCAAGATACAGTCAAACTTCGATACTATGCCACCCTTTGGGACCAAGAGAAAGTGGCATAGTAGCGAGGGTGGCATGGTAACAAGGATTTGTAAAAACAACCTTGTGATGTAACAATGTAATGCCACGTTGTATTGTACGATTATAATTTACATGTATTTCAGTATAATGCACAGTACAGTGCAGTAGTTTCGGTAAGGCCAGTGTGATGCAAGCATGCGATTGGCTAGACGACGAAGTGCATGAAATCCGCAGAAAGAACATGCGCCAGCTGACGATTCCTCAGAGTTTTGGGCTGAGCTACAGTAGATAACTTGAGAGAACATATTACATGCACATACTGTATACTTTTGCCGTTTCACAGCCGTTTAATTGTTTCGTTCGTAGCGTTTATTGTTTCGTTAATACACTGCAATACTGTACCTCATGTGGCATAGTAGCGAGGGTAAGTGGTGGCATAGTAAATATATTTTCTATTGAATTTAGTTGGTGACGATCAAAAGTGGTGTAGTAGCGAGGGTGGCATAGTATCGAAGTTTGACTGTATTGCAATTCAAAGTTGACAATTTTCCACTTACCTTAGTGTTGCCATTTTGCCAGTATTGTGACCGAAAGGTTTTGGGCAAGTTGGCTTGAATTTACTTGAAAAACAATTTTGACTTTTACCTGTTTTGATGAAAACACTGACTCAGAGTTACAAATAATAAGCATGCAGTAATGTTTTGAAACTTTATTTGTAGTTGGCATTTTTAACAAAATTTCTTAGGGAAATCTGTACTAGAAAGCTCAAATTTGCTAAAGTTAAGTCCTCAAACACCAGATATGTCAAAACTTTTTAAAAGATAACCAAGCAAAAATTTTTCGACCAAAATGCCTTTTTGAATAATGATTGTTCAGCCACTGTAAACACTAGTCTGATGCCTGTACTTGATGCTGTGATAACCAACAACCTACGAATGCAAACAATCTTTCTGTGGAATTGGAAAAACTCTATAGAATATGTACATATTCAATTATTTATCTTCTAAATAATCAATAAACACTGATGACCTAAAGTTTAATTCTAATGATACCATCCTTAACTACTTTTTTACTAGTGCCCCAATGTAAAATTTTTGTCAAATTATTAGTTTTTCTAGTTTTGGATTTTCAACCATTTTATACACATGTTAGAAACAATAACCCCAAAATTTTATTGTTTTGTTTGAAAGCCCTTGTCAAGACCTTTTATATGATACCTTACACTTGATGATGCTCCCTGTCAACAATGAGCCATAAGCAATCAAAACTTTGTCATGCATGAGTGATTTTTGAAATTGACAATATTGAACAAGAGGTCAAAGGTCAACTCAAGATGTTACAGAGGTCAAACGACCTGTGAATGTGTTCAGCAGGAAGTGGAGAACAAATCTTGAAAAGAACACCCCTAACCACTGGCATTTCACAAAGATACAGTCAATTCAAATTGTATGCCTAAATTTTGGCAATTTTTTTCTGCTTGAGCGATCACAAAAATCCAAATTTTAAACATCCATATCTTTTGCTACAGTTGACCGATTTCAAAAAAAATTAGTTTTTTGGAATCAGCATCAAAAGTTCTACAAACCTACAAATTTGTATCAAAATCAAAGAGGGTGGGTGGCATGGCCTGGATCAGTTGACATGGAATGACCCTACCTCTAACTTTATGGCTAGTCGGCAAACGCCCAAATTATCTTAAAACAATAGTGCCCAAAGCCAAAAAAAAAAAAGTTTAAGTGCTCTAAATTTTGTACCAATCCAGTATTAAAGTATACCAAATGTCATATTTCCACAAATTTGTAGAATTTTCTAAACCTTTGTTTACTATATTGCCAAAAATTATTTGCCCTTGCTCCAAAAAATCGCCGATTTGCTGAAAAAAATTGGCTTAGTGGGAACACTGTTCCATACCAAGCCATGAGTACCGGTACGCTGGGCATAGTAAATGGCTGTTTAAAACAACTTAAGGATTACTTTGTATGCTCACAATTTTGCGCTTAATGTACACACTATACCAAGCAGAATAATCAAGCTAAAATTAAGTTTACATTAAGTTTGTTTTCCAAAAAAATTGCAAACATTTTCAGGCTGTGGGATCTTCAATTTCATTGCTAGACATTCATTTTTTGCTGTTTTGGTTTGCTCGATGCAGAATCCTTAGACACCGACGATTAAACTGGAGCTCTTAGACCCTATAGCTGGTTCACATGTGGAAACTTCTACAGTCTAAAGCACAATTGTTTTTGTCACAAAATTTGCTCCCATACCCCCAGTTTCCACCCTTGAATAAACAGTAGGCTACTTCTAATTTAGTTTAATTTTGATCATGAAGTGCAAATCGAGTGAAGCTAAAATAAAGTTAAAATAAAGGAAGAGCCTTGGTGAATGTTCCATTTGCGCAGACATTTTGAAATAAAGCCTAAAAAGCTAACCCTAAGCCCTAACCTTAACCCTAATCCTAGCCCTAACCCAAAGCCTAACCTAAACCCAAATCTATAAGTGTAATAATTAAAATAAAAATTTCCGAAAACGATTGACGTCACTGGAATCTTTGTTTATTTAACCACGCGCATTCCATTCGCCAAGTCACTTCATAAAATAAATGTTAAGAGAAGTTAAAATCATACACAAAGCAATGTTAAAATAGAGTTTGTATGGAATACTTGTTGTTAATAATGATCACTTGCTGTACTGTAGTGTGTAGTGAATCAATGGCTAAAAATTGGAAGTGGTTGTTTTGCCTCTAGAGGCAAAATAGTGTTTTTCCTCTGTTTGGGTTAGGGCTAGGGTTGGAATTAGGGTTAAAGTTTGGGTTAGGATTAAAGTTGGGGTTAGGATTAGGCTTAGGGCTATTTTAGCACTTGCAGCAAAATAGCTGTTAGGACTATTTTGCCTCCAAATGGCAAAATAACATGGGGCTATTTTGCCTCTAGAGGCAAAATAGCCACTGCCTTATTTAAAACCAATATTTGATGGTTTTCTATTCTAGGCCTACTGTATACCTCATTAATGTATACCAGATACAGTAAACGTCTTTGCACTTCTTTCTCTCAATTTCACTACTATAGGCCTATTGCTTATGACTATAAGCTATTTTGGACTTCAATCAATAGAATGAAGTCGGGTAATTTTGGCAACCGGAAATTTCGGCAAAAAACCGGAAATTTCGGCATGTGTGAAAATTTAAGGTTTGATACCAGCAGGTGTTTCTGGAAGTTATGAGATTTCTAAAAATGGTTGCCTAATCTTCTACAAAAAATTTGACTATCTTCGGAGACCTCCGCATGTTCTTTTCTCGCAGCTGCAATATTTCTGTTAATATTAGAATCGAACTTTTAATAACGTTTGGAAGCATTTAGCCTTTGGCTACCTTTCCAGGCTTCGCTGTAGCCTAATTTTGTTGCTGGTAGCACTTGAGGGTGTTTGTTATTACGCGATTTCTACACGGATTTGCTAAAAATAATCCATTCCTCTATCCTAAAAGAGTAGAAGCTAGTTATGTAAACGCTTACGCACGAGCCATTGCCTTTTTCTCAAACATTTGGTTTAAATACGACATTTTGTCACTACCATGCTGCAAGCTGGGCGGCCTAGTAGTTAGTATGCTTAGCTCTCATCCCTCCATTCCCAGGTTCGAATCGCAGATGGGTTGTGCAAGCGTGATACAGTGTGTAGCAACTTGGAAGGAGATGTACATAGCAATCTTTTTTTGCTTCAAAACCTTGCATTACAGTTAGGGTTAGGGCAGCAATGCCAGCCTGAGGGGATGGAAATTACGTAGCAGTAGCTTTTTAGCTTACAAAAGCAACGTACCATTACGCTTGAGTGCGGCTCCCTGCGTAAGTTTGCACGACTAGCTCCTCGTTTCTAAAAGAGTAGAAGCTACTCATGCAAACGTTCATGCACGAGCCAGTGCCTTTTTCTCATACATTTGGTTTAAATACGACATTTTGTCTTTGCATTGCTGCAAGCTGGGCGGTGTAGTGGTTACGATACTCAGCTCCCAACCATCCACACCCTGGTTCGATTCGCAGATGGGTTGTGCATGCGTAATATCAGTATGCAGGAGCTTGGAAGGAGATGCACCAACCTAACTTTTTTTGCTTCAAAACCTTGCATTACAGTTAGGGTTGGGGCAGCGATGCCAGGCTGAGGGGATAGCAATTACGTGGCAGTAGCTTTTTTGCTTATGAAAGCGACGTACCATTGTGCTTGAGTGCGGCTCCCTGCGTAAGTTTTGCAAGACTAGCTCCTCATTCCTAAAAGCATCAAACGCAAAAGTTTAGCAACGTTAACGAAAATTGCAAGAATTAAAAACAGGTTTAATTAATAATAATTCAAATTTAGTACAGAAAACTTTTATTGAATGCAACTGTAATAAGAAAAATTAATAAAAACAAGAATTTGTAAAATTTTGCAGTTTGGATTTTAATTTCGTTTGGACTATTGTAAGTCGAATCATAAATCATATTTGCCGCCTTTTTTCAGCCTTTGAGCCTAGCTAAGCAGCATATTTTGTTCGAATTAGTCAAAAACCTGAATACACTTTAAACGAATTAACCAAACAGCCAAATTTAATATTAAATAAGCAGCTGAGATAATTAAAACAAAAAAACAAATATGATTTATTTGCTTGCTGGAATTTCCGGTTTTACCAGAAATTTCGGCAACCCTTATTACGTCATATAGCTAGCGACGATGACGTCATAGTATCTCGATGTTGGTTCGAAAAAAGCGGCAAATGAAATACTGCGCAGATGGAGTTCAAAAAGAGTCAGTGTTTTCTGAAAATTAAAAATAAGTGAGAAAGTTGCCGAAATTACCAGACTCTTATTAAGTTAGCCTATGTGTAACGTGTCGTATGTCAAAAACCATTCAAATAGAAAAAAGAACTGTCATAACTTCATGATTCCATCATAAATTATAGTAGTTTACGGTACCCCTAAAATTGTTCGGAGATGTCTAAAATTACAAAGGAGTCTTCTCTAATATAGTGGTCAACCCCAAATCAACAACAGAAGTATTTTTGTTAAGAATTGCACAAGTTAGGAAAAAAAAACTTAAAATGCGTTTTTCTCAAAATTAGGTATGATTTTGGACATATGACAGTTACCCAAATTAGCAGCAATATACTTTATTTTGGTTTTCCTTTGAACAATTCTACAGCTGAGGCATACCCTCACCTGCCAAACCTAACTGCCTTTTCCTACTTTCCCGCTTTTTCTTTCTGTCTTTTAGTACTGTCCCGTCCGTGATAGTGATACACTGCATCAGGTACCATAGGCAATGGTACTGGCCTATTGATAGACATTAACTGTTACTGGCAGACTGGCTTGGTAGCCTACCAAATCAGGTTACATTTAAGCTTGTCGTAGACTATTATTTGCTTATTAGACCTTACTAACAAATAGAGAAATAGTATCATTTGATTAGGTTTTCTGGAATGTTCAAAAGGCCTATTCACGAAACCGAACATTTGACCAAAAATTCTTCTGAGCTAAAGACAACGCTTAAACTCAGCTTTGATAGCCTATATTTTTGCGTTCCTTTGCTGTACCTGATAGGCCTACTATTTAAACGCAGACATGGCGCAACTACATGAATCCTGGACCACGCGATAACTAGCAGCTCTTGGAGAATAATGCATCCACCACAATCTATAATCATGCGATTCGATGTCCGGTTGTGAAAAAAAAACTAAGAATTAGAGATGTCAACCGCGCCGCGCGGGTACCGCGTAAAATTTTGTCTAATTTTGCGGCGCAGTGCGGGCTGCAGACGCTGGACAGTTAGGTAGTAAAGTTTGTTTTCTCAAAATTGTAACAACTAATGTGTTAATTAAGTGATCATTCACCAACAGTACAGTACAGTACCGGTATATCAGAAATAGGCTAATACCGGTATAGTTCCTTTGGCAAAATTAGTCGTTTTTCTGCTAGCAGATGATCATAATGCCATAACTTTGGAAATCGGAACAGTTGAAGGAGCTGGGTGGAAACAGGAAACTGAAATTGAATCAAAAAATGGCAAAGGTGGGCACAAGTCCGTTAATCGTTAATAACGAAGCTAACTTTTTCATTAACTCGTTATTCCGTTAAAACGTTTTTTCATGTTAACGGACTAAATTAACTTCCGGTAAGTTCTGTTAACTTCCGTTAAGGTGTTCATCGTTAATATCTTGCACCATTCGTTCATCGTACCGGTACAAACCAATTTGCACCGCTAACACTTGTTGCGTATTAGCACAAGTTTTATAGAAGAAAGCGAAGAAAGGAGCTCTTTTTTGTGGCAAATAATGAGCTGCAGCCTCAATTGGTCTATTAATTGTCGCTGTTCACAGTTTCCAAAGATTTTCCCATCGCAGCTTCATTAGTGAATTTGAACTTATTTTTATCTTGAAATTAGATTAGACTGTAAAATGTAACTTCCAAACCACAATAAGACCACCACAGCAATAAATATTTTCTTACAATCAGCTCAACAACGTCAATACATGCTCTAGAAGCGAGTGAATAAAAAGAAATGTAGATTACACGCTAAATGTTAACGAATTAACGGACTTTATTACCTTCCGTTAATTAAAGCTGAAAATAACGGATTAGCGTTAACGGAGGTGTGAAGTTGGTTAACGGACTAGTGGTTAACAAAGCTAACGTTTTGCATTAACTTGCCCACCTATGGTAAATGGGATTAAATTGAATTAGTGAAACAATACTTTGTCAAATTTGGGGGTGCTGCCGGTCACGTGAAACAAGGTTTACGGACCCTAATCTAAAAAACTGACCCTAGTTTTAAATAACCACGAAGACCTAAAGTAGCTGCCAGAGTAGAATAACTATTTTGGATTTCAAACTGCCAGGAGATGAAGTTTCAGTTCTCAAATTCAAATGTTAGAGTTTCGAGACTTACATTTTATCTGTTCTTTTTTGTTTTTTGTCTTTTGTAAGATTTTTTGCGCATGCTATAACTCCAAAACCATTGAATCTAGAAAGTTGGAATTTGGAATGGCAATGGGTTTTTAGTTGAGATTGTGTCTACTGAAATTTGGTGGTGATTGATCACGTGGCTTGTGAGGATGGCCACCTTGTGATTGTTCGACATCTGAGAATTGGATTAGATTTAGCTAACACATTGGTAATAGTCAGCTACTGCAAATTCATTTTTTGTCCAGTGTTGAAGGAGAATTAGGGAAAGAATACTTTAGAACAAACCATTCTGAACATTCCAGCCTCATGAAAGTACCGGTATGTTGCTAGGATTCGATGCGAATAAACATTGAGTTACAGTATTTGCACACTAGTATTCAAATAAGCTTTGCTTTATCATAATATGACTCTTTAGTGTTCAGTGCTGGTGCTTCGCCAGCAAACCATCAAATTTATGCAATATATTTTTTGTCGTCGTTTTTTTGGTACTTCGTTTTTATGCGGTGCAGCGCTGGTGCAGTGCAGTGTTGGCAAATTTTTTGCGGTGCGGTGCAGTGTGCGGACAGAACCTTGGCGGTGCGGGCCCAATGCAGTAAAAGTGCAACAGCAACATCTCTACTAAGAATGTCTGTTCGTAGTGCGCAGCAAATAGCGAACGTTGCAGTGTCGATCTCTTTTTCTGCAACCAAGCATGGCATTACGGTGCAGTACGCTTCACTTTTTGCAAAAAAGTACGGTACGTGCCTTTTGTGAAGGTACGGGTACCGTACTTTGGTACAGTGGCGTCGCTAAGGATGGTGACACCCGGGGCGGAGTTTCGTGGTGTCACCCTTCATAGGTTATATTTTAAGGAATGTATAGTAGGCCGCAAAAGATGGCGGTGCTACTTCATTATTGTAAATAGCGGTTGTTATTTGACTAGCTCAATAACTTCTCATTGTAAGATTCTACAAGTTGAAAGTATGCGCGTTTAATATCACATCATCCGTTTAATATCTGGCGAGTAACCATAAATCTGCAGTGGGGAGGGGCTCTTTCTGGGGTCTGGAAGCTCCGCCCTATCAGCCGGATACCATTGGGGGTCTGGGTGCGGAGCCCCCAGCGCTCAAAAAAACTTGTTTTTTTTTTGCAAAAATAATTTTAGCCTTACTTTGATAAAAGTTAATGCTTTTAAAATCTGGCTTCAGGGAGAACTCTGGAGGCATAAAAATTAGCAGTGCAAAAACATGATTAGACTCAGGCGCGTAGCCAGAAATCTGCAATGGGGGAGGTTTCGGGGGTCTGGGGTCGGAGCCCCCAGCGCTGGAAAATTTTGTCTATTTTTGACAAAAACTAACAATTTTAGGTCTATTTTGATAAAACTTGATGCTATTAAACCGTGGCATACAAATTAGCAGTGTAAAAACATGATAATACTAGTTGCAAAAATGAGCCATTTGGGTGGTAGCTAATGCCAGAATTTAGTTCTCTTGTTTACAAGCTGATAAATCCTGAAATCCTATACTAGAGTTCAACAAAACTCTGAAAGAGTACTCTTTTTCGTCTATAGTTTATAGAGAAAGATACATCATTATAATTAGGGGGCTAATGGAAGGAAGTTTGAGAGAAGTTATTGGTAATTGACTAATACTGAATAGTCCCTCTCCCCTATTTCTCATCTTATATTTCATTTTTTGATAAAACCTATGTTCAGGGATGTATAGAAACAACAGCATTTTTCGATAAGCGATCAAATCAAAAGACAATTTTGGGCCATTTTCAAAGATTTTTTTTTTTTTTTCTGATTTATGAGTTTTGTTTTTAATAAATTAGCTCTTCCTCGTAAATAAATGGTTCAAAATAAGCTTTAAATCATTTTTTGAGTCTATTCCAATGCAAAAGATGGTCTCAGAAGTGCTAAAAACGTGGTATTTTCTTTATTCTGCATTTTGGCCGGCTGGCCAATGGGGGCGAGGGAAGGGCTGTATTCCCCCCTAGCAACGCTACAGGTTCAATAAAACTCACAAGGAGTAATCCATATCGTCTATATTTAATAGAGAAAAATGATTGGGGAGAGGAGCTAATGTAACGATAATTGAGTTGAAGGGCTTGGTAATTAACTAATACTGAATAGCCACCCCCTCCCATATTCCTGAGCTAAGATATTTTTTTATGAAACCAACATTCAGCGTGTTTCAGCAAGCGATCAAATGTAATTGCTTATTTGGCAATTTTTAAAGGTTTTTAATAATTTGTGAGTTATGTTTCTACAAATTAGCGCTCGTCCCTCTAAATAATTTTTTCAAAAGGGGCTTTGAATCATTTTTTAGTTAATTTTAGAGTGCTAAGCATTTCCAATGATATTAAACATATTGTTTTCTTTTCTGTTTGACTGGTATTACAAAATGGTGTCACCCCAAAACGCTGACACCCGGGGCGGGCCGCCTCCGCCCCCTAGCGACGCCACTGCTTTGGTATGCTGTTTGAATGTGCATACTAAATGTACTAACGTGCCGTAACATGCAAGTACGTTAGGTAACCACATTTGCAACTCGCTAAAGACGATTCGTATCGTACTTGTGTTGGTACGATGCATTGTTTCGCATCTGTGAATTATTTATGACGTGTGCTCTTACTTCTTAGTTATGATTGTTTGGAGCTTTGATTGACCTACGTACCGTATCTTCAAAGTACGATACGTTTAGAGCGTACCATCCGATGAAAATTATGTAGGTACTAGGTACAATAAATTTAGAAGTAGTCTATGCCATGTTCAAATTTTGAACGTACCGTACTCAGGCCCAGCGCCACGAGGAGGCATTTTGGGGCTGTGCACCACCAAATCCCTGCTTGTGCCTCCCCAAACAAAACATTTCCCCTTCCCCACCAAGCAAGGATTGTGCTCCAAAGAACATAACATGCTCGGTGCCACTGGAGTGCAGTTCATGGCCTGAAACCCACAAAAAACTGATCATCAACCCAGTATTTGTGGGCAAAAACCGTTTTTTGCAGATTTCGCGAAGAAGATCTTTTGTTTTTTGGTCTTCACCCCACAATTCGTAGAATTTCGCGCATATTATGCGATGAAAACCTTTTTTTACGGTCTTCACTCTCGAATTCGAGGGAAAAAGTTTTTGTGCCCCCCCAAAATCGTTTATGCCTCCCAAGTCACGCTACCTTGGCGCCAAGCCAGGCTTTACTGTACTGCCATCCTTATCTGCAACAATATTTTTCGGGAGGTGATATTTTGTAGTGACGATCGGTGAGGGGCATTTGGGTATTCTTTGAATATCCAAACAGAATCGTCTCATATGTTTTAATTCAATGCAATTTACTTTTTCAAAAATTACTTTATATTTTTATTATTGTTATTTCATTGCAATGAAGGAAGCATTTTAAATGCAAATGTCACTGGTGCCTACTAACGGCAGTCAAATATTCAAGTTTTTGGCATTTTGGCGGTAGAAATTTCGCATGTAACTTGTTCGCGTGTAAGTATTCTCAAAGACCGAGTAAGGTAAGAAACGTGTAAAGTATTCTCAAAGATCAAGTGAGTCTCCATGGCTTTACAACAAAAAAAAACAAATGTATGGCTCCACCCACGCATCAACCAATCAAATGCAGACAAATACCATAAACGTTAGGACTGACGAAACCAAACGATTCGGATTCCAAGCGAAAACATTTAGCATAAGCCTGTGGCTTGGTTAGGAAATCGCTAACTACCATTAAATAAATGCTCTGAAGCGCTATATAACATTATGTTTTTTGCTTATCAATAGAATTTCTCACTAAAAACGTTGTCTGCTAATTGCTTTTGATTTGAACTATTTAAATAATTGCAGCGTTTCATTAATCATTATTAAACTATCAAAACTGGTTTAGCTTTTAGCTTGTGCTCATGCATTAAATGTGTCGCACATGCATTTAGCTGGTGTTCTCCCTGTGATTTTTATATGAACATGTCATAAGCAGAGGTGGACAAAGTAGTCAAAAAATCTACTTAAGTAGAAGTATTGTTACTTACTCAAAAATGCCTTTCAAGTAAAAGTAGAAGTATGGCGAAGCATTTCCACTTAAGTAAAAGTAGAAAAGTAGTCAAAATTAATTCTACTTAAGTAATGAAAGTAGAAAGTAATTTCGAATTTCATGTGTTTAATTATTCTTCGAAGGTTTGCTGTTGTGACGCTTACGATCAGTGTTCAAGCAAAGCCATACTTACGGTAGCATATCAAAAAATCAAAGTTTTATTATTCTCTTGAAATTACACCGAAGCATGTTACGAATACGATTTAGTAGGGACTCTGGGCTCATCTCCGCGCCTGGACAACACAGCTTGAGAAGAAATGTCGCAGCAATGGCGAGTCGTTAGCAACACTGTTCGTTAAGCGGCTAGGGAATTGAACCCCAGACGGGCCGCAGCAAACGCAACGCCGTTAACCGCTGATCTTTTTCGTATGAACCAGGAGTAATACGCATGTCTAGTTTGTCTACTGTACCATGCTAATCAGGGTTCGGTATGCTTTTTTTTTTAGTGAGACTGAGTCAACACCTGGTATTTGATGCAACGCAAAAACACACTACCCTAGATGACCTGTAAATGAATCGTCGTAACTATTCAATAAATTTCGTAGTACTGTACAGTAAAACAAACTCGATACGTACTTATTGCACACGTTGTGAGGTGGAATAATGTACACTACCTAGCGGTCGAGTTCAACAATCCATTTAAACTTTTATTGGATTAAACCTGCTATGTACAATATGAAGTAAGCCAATTAGCAGGTAACCACAGATTCGTAACATCTAATTCGTACAAATCTTCAACCGGGTATACGATATACCAATTGGTATGCGAAACGGTAATTATGGTACTCGGTATACAGAGGGTATATGAAACAAAACTGCGATCTCAAAAAAAAAAATGGTCTCCACTTACATTCGGGCTAGATTCGGTCCAATTTCGCCCAAATCTAAGCATGAAAAATCGGATCTAAAAAAAAAGTCTACACCGCTTACACGGGCTAGAATTTTTTGTGGAGTATACAAAGTTTTCGAAAATCGCAAAAGGTATACCACGTAAAAAAAAGTTGAAGAGCACTGATCTAAACAATGCATTACTCTGCTCGGATGGCTAATTGTATAGCTCGCATGCCTCTAGAGCGATAAATGACAGTCACGCAAATGACAGTAGGCTGCTAAGATAGTTTAAATACAGGCTAGTCTAAATCTTATAATTTATCAATGCTGGTACTACGGTAGTAGCCCAAACGCGTACTGGTATATACTGGCAGCTATAGGCCTAAGTGAAGGCTTTTAACTAACGGTATCTATCTGCAATACTTCTTCGGAAAACCCAACAAACAATAAAGTACACAATAATACTGCGCCCACCTAAAACAAAGAAATTCCAGAAAACCTTGCCAAGCCTCAAAATTGCGGCTCATTACTGGTACACAGACTGTAATCACAGCGTACCAGACTTCTGTTTCGCGTCCTATACGAACATGTTTTCGATAAGCAGAGTTGCCAGATATAATGAGACAAACAAAAAAACTTCAAATCGTGGTCATTGGTCAAATCATCATCAAAAAGGATTGGCTAGGTGTTTACTTCTACTTTACATAAAAGTCATTACTACTCAAGTAGCGTTACTTCGAGAGGATTTTACTTGAAGTGAAAGTAGAAGTATCAGAAATGAAAAATACTTAAGTAAGTCGCTCGTTACCGAAAATACTACTTAAGTAGTCTACTTAAGTAGAACTACTTCGTTACTGACCACCTCTGGTCATAAGTTGTTTGATGTCATTATAAAATTTGCATAGACAAAGCTGATGTGTTTATCGATGCAATTTTTATTTCCAAATTTGGTAGTTGCAGATTTATATGATTGCATGTTTAAATTTTCAATGACTTTAAAGTTGCTGCTAATTTTTGTTTCCAAATTTTAATTGCAGTTTTATATCATTACATGTTTAAATATGTGTTATTCTTTTCGCCTGATGAGACCCTTGAGCAAGGTCGAAACGCGTTGCGATAGCTCAATCGCACGGTATATTATAATAATAAATTGTATAGATGAATAACTTATGCTTGTAAATGCTAGCCGTGAAGATGGCCTAAGTTACTGGTCGAAACACGAAAACCTATAGTTTTAGGTTGACAATCATTGAATGAAATTTTAATGATTCTAATTTGCTGCTTTAGCTTGTTTTATTATTGTTTTTAAAACCTTTTTAGTTTAAAGTATAAATAGCACAGTTTTTCTTTTTTCACTTGTTTTGCTATGGCATCAGTTAACCTTTAGATTCCGTTCAAAGCGATTCAAAACTAGATGGCAGCTTGCTGAGCAGCAACTCCTTTGAACTACCGACGCAAATGTCTACAGATTTCAAAAAAAACTAGCGCCCTAGCTTAAGCCATTCAAAAAATTGATTTTGGGGGGGTTCCCGGGGGTGGCACCCACAAACTATGTCAAAATATTTCTCTCTTAAATATCTAATGATGTAAAAAAAACTGGCACCCTAGGCTAATCTATTCAAAAAATTCAGTTTAGGGGGTCCGGTTCTCGGAGGGTGGTACCCCAAACTATGTCCAAATATTTGTCTGTTAAATATCCACTGATATCAAAACAAACTGGCACCCTAAGTTAAGCCGTTCAAAAAATAAATTTATGGGAGGTCGATTTAGGGGGGGTTTTGGGGGGTGGCACCCCTAAACTATGTCAAAATATTTGTCTGTTAAATATCTGCTGATATCAAAAAACACCGGCACCCTAAGTTGATCGAGCCGTTCAAAAAATTGATTTTGGGGTGTCCATTTGGGGTTTCCCGGGGGAGTGATACTCCCAAACTATGTCAAAATATTCGTCAATTAAATATCTGCTGATATCAAAAAACTAGCGCCCTAGCTTGAGCCGTTCAAAAAATTGATTTTGGGAGAATTTATTTAGGGAGGTCCCCGAGGAGTAGTACCCCCAAACTATGTCAAAATATTTGTCTGTTAATTATTTACTGAGATCAAAAAGCACTGTCACCCTAAGTTAGGCCGTTCACAAAATTAATTTTTGGAGAGTCCATTTTGGGGGGGCCCCAGGGGGACGGGGTGGCCCCCCCAAATTATGTTAAAATATTTGTTTGTTAAGTATCTGATGATAAAAAAAACTGGCACCTCAGCTTGAGACGTTCAAAAAACTCATTTTGGGGGATCCGTTTGGGGGAGTCCCCGAGGTAGGGTGGTTTACAGCATATTTGCAAAAATGATTTACAGCATATTTTGCAACGTTTGTTAAAGGGGAGGGGGCTAATTTGTCAAAAATAAAACTAATAAATCACAAAAACTTCAAAAACGGTCAAAAATTGGAAATTAAATTTGATCGCTCATTGAAAAATGGTGCAGTCGCCAGTAGAGTTCACGAGCACCCCAAAAATGTATTTTTTTCACTTATATTTTTGAAATCCTGAATAAATGTTCTTTCAAAATCGCCAATGTTTCCACCCAATTTCCGGTTGTTTTGGCGGAAATCGGGTATTCCCCGGCGAAACGGTATTGAATTTTTTGCTGAGGTAGGGTTGATTTTGATTTTGAAAATCGTATTTCTGTATAAAGTAGACAGTCGATTTTAGGTTCAAACGAAAGAGGAAGATATTTGCAAACTTTTCATAAAAAATTTTTTTGGATTGTTTTATTATGACGTCACGATATGGTTGATTGATTCCAAATTTTTACAAAAAATTTTGATTTAGGGTGCATATCGTTTGTTATTACAGCCAAAGTTGACGGAATAATGTCATGAAAGTTGCAACATTGATAAACCAGTTTCTCACCGACAAAATGAAACCAAAACGACATCTTTATGATGTCATTAGAGAAAACTACGTAGTAAAATGCAAAACCGACGAGACGCGCTTTTCAAACAAATTGCTTGTGACAGCGAACATTTTGATCGCGGCGCTGCGGGTTTCGTAGCAAAACATCAAAGAAAATCAATTTCACCGTCGTAAAACGCACAAAATGACGTTTGTATTAAAACTTTTTTACAGTGTGAGTGCATGAAGATAAACTCTGTTCAAAATTCAAGAACAAAATAAGAACAATTTTATGCTCAGTGCAAGAAAAACTTTTAAGAAGTTTTTTTTAATTTTATTGCTATTTTGTAGCAAAGAATGACATTGCGCTAGCAAAAGGTTCAAGCACATTGTTTCGAAAAGTCATAAAGTTGGTAGAGTAAGAATAAAACGATATATAAGTGGTGCTTCCAACATTTTCTTATTAAAGGGTATCAAATTTTTACGGAAAACAATATTGTCACCAGCAAAAGAGCGTGGATAAGCTCATTCAGATGTTTTAATTTTTTGTGATGTCCTAATCGGACGCTTTGTTCGCAAAAGTGTCTTTTAAAATAACTAAAGAATTGTTTGTTACAAAAGATATTTGATTACTTGTGTAAAATAGTGCACAACTTTCACATCAAATTGCCCCGCATATAATCAAAAAAAATTGTGATCTTCAGTATCCAAGAATCTTAAAACTTAAAACGTAAAATCTTGCAAAAGAAATATCAACAACATTAGGTAATTAATTTGTTATTGCCAATTTGCTTTGATCAAGAGACAACGAAAGACCTTGCTATCTTTAAGTCCAACTGCTATCTGCCTACATGCCTACCACAAGTAATGGAAGCTCCACATTACGTCTTTTCTGATCGTCAAGCAGGAGAGCTGTGAATTCGAATCTATATATAGTTCAGCTCGATTGGGGTTCGCACCAGAGTCTATATTGACACAGCTTTTTTGTGAGCATAATTTGTATCATCCACCAAGAGTAGAGTCTTTAAACATTTTTAGAAGCACCGGTAATTATTTGAAATCATTGCACGCATACATAGCCGTGTTACGGTAAGCGTGACATTTGACTATTAGTGACGTAATTACTAGGATTAAATTGAAGCCCCCCTCAGCCAAGTCACTTTGAAAATTAACCCAGATAAGCTTTTTAACGTGCTTTGAAAAGCAAGGGAAGCCGAAGGGGCTAAGTAATTAAATGTTTTGTAGAGCATTTTTGTAAGAAATCAACAAAGTTTTGCTATCCTTCTCTGTATTACCATTGTTAATTTGTCTAAGAGTAAGCATGACCTATAATAATAGACAAATTTTAACCAGAGAAGGATAATTTGTGTAGTTTATTCTCCAGTAAAGTTAAGAGCAAATGAGGCTGAAAATTCGTGAAAATTTAAGAACAACCAGCCTCAATCCAAAATTTACGGTTCTTATGGAAAAAATATATTGGGAAGACTTTTGGCTTTCTTGGCTTCACAATGCGTCCTACCATAATTTTGTTGAACGAATGCATAGGCGTAGCCAAGATTTTTGATTGGGGGAGCCCCAAATCACAAATCACATGCAATAACGTCACCAGAAACTTCGAAACAGGAGTTTTTTGTCGGGGCAAAGATATCGTAGAATGAAAGATCAAAAGCCGTGGTCTGGTGTAGGCACGTAACTAGAAATTCGTTCAAGGAGAGGTCTTAAACCAATAGTTAAAATGCAAAAATGTCTAAATTTGGAGACGTATTTGAGTAAAGAAGTGTACTATAAATCAAACGCATCACAGACGGGAGTCTGGCAGCGGAGCCCCCAGCCGCCGGAGGCTATGAGGGTCTGGGGCAAAGCCCCCAGCCGCTGGGCGATTTTTTGTACTTTTTTGGAAAAAAAAGCTATTTTAATACCATTGGATCATATTTCGCACGTATTCATAGTCATTTGAAAGTACTAGATTTTTAAATTTTGAAAGCCAATTGAAAAAATTAGGATGTTCAGTCCTCCTTTTGCTTGCAATTTAAGTCCAAAACACGTTTCAAATCTTGCATTTTGGGGTTAAATATTGTAAGTGATTTGGCCCAGGTAGGGGGAAGTAAAGTACATTGCCTCCTGCAATATTTTAGCAGTAAATAACAATCCAGTCAAATATTTTCCTTAGAGATTATTGTTTTGTCCTGAAAACAACCAGTCATAGGAGTACATATACGGCCAGGGGGCACAGGCCCTCTCAATTCAAAATTTTGTTCAACGAGCATTCCCTTGCTGTACTTATTTTTTTCAAAAGTATTTTTTTGCATAAAAACTGGCGAGGTGGAGGTGAATTGTTATTGAAAAATGTACAATAGATAGTTACGCCTACAAACCATGTTATTGCCCGGGCCGGATTTACATTGAGTTGGGCTCCTGGCATTTTGAGATTTTTGCTATATTTTCCTGCCAAATACAGGTGAAGATCAAAAAAAAAAATCTTATATGAGCGCGGGGCCCATGGCACTATGAGCCATATATGTTAAATCCGTCCCTGGTTATTGCATTGCGTTCTTAAAAAGCTTAGATGAGGGCCTCAGTTAGCAACTTTTAGGATAAAAACCTGTAATTTCACTCGGGTTATACGTTTAAATTGGTTGGCAAACATTATATTGAAGGAGCCTGGGCCCCCTGGAACAATATTATTGTTGGGGGACCATTTAAATTGGGTTAAATATTAATGTAGGTGGCCTGTTTAAAATGGTTGGCAAACATTAAATTGTGGGGGCCCGGGCCCCCTGGATCAAAATTATTAAGGGTCCATTTAAATTGGGGTCCATTTAATTATTATTGTAGGGGGCTCATTCAAATTGGTTAGCAAAGATTATATTGAAGGGGCCCGGGTCCCCTGGATCAATATTATTGTTAATTACTGCTGTACGCGTGTACTGTTGTACGCGAAGATGCTAAAAGAAACTGAAACTGAAGAAACAATAGTATTTTTTGTGACATTTTCTCATTGGTAGCATGTCAGTTGGGGGGGGGCGGGCCCCGTGGGCCTCCCCCCCTGACTACGTCTATGAACGATTGTGTATAAGATCCAAATCTTTTGAAGGCATGAGACTAATAATAGAACTAGCATCGTTGAACTGTTTTTCACTTTTCTATCACGCTCCTAGAATAATTTTAGGCATCTCCAGCCATACTGTAGGTTTTCTGCCTAATGATCCTGGCACAGTACGTAAGTGCGTATAGTGCAAGACCACCTGCCTGAAGTTGTCCGAACTCTAGTTCTCAATGACGTATACACCCGTTTGATAAATTTGATGGTAATTTACTGACCCAATGTAAAATAAAGTAATTAAACGGATGATCCCAGGAGTTTGTAAAGGTATAGCTATGGGCTACTCTCACAGAGCAGCCTGTAGAAAGAGAGCTGGCGAGTGCAATCGTGACGCTTTTTAGTGCCAGGAACCCTAATTAAATGAAGTCTTGTATGGCTCTTCACTTAATTTTTGCACGAAGTAGTGGCGTTTGGTTACAATGAGTTTAAATAATGAGTTGGTTGATCATGCTAACACGCCAGAGGAGCCAAAACCACGGAAGGGATTAGGGAGCGGAGCTCTCAGCAGCTGCTGAAATCCAATCAGACTTATTAAGGGGACTAAAGAGGAGGCCTTTACGATAAACAAATTTTGTAGATCGTTCCAAACTAAGTTTAGTCGAAAGATGTTTAAAAACGGCTGACACATTAAGTATACTATAGTATAAACCATTAACAATTGCAAAAAGATCTGCTGCTGCTGAACGGTTTTTGCTAAAGTAACAGTTTAATTATATTTCGTAGACGCCCCAGACACCATAAGCCATTTTAGCAATCCTACGGTCTTTGGTAAAATCAGTCATTTCTAAATCTTTCTGTTTTTTTGAGAATGATGTAGATCACAGTCAAAGTCATTTCCATGCACGACAACTTGGTTTGAGTTTTAGTTTTACAATGTCTTTAATGACTTTTTTTAATCTACATCTACTGTATTAAAAAAGTGAGTAAACCTACTTCAAAAACAGTGCGCGTCAAAATAAAATTTAAAATCTTACAAACAAACTGCTTTTCCGTAATCGCAATCGTCAGGGGTGTTTTGATCAAATAAAAAAGTGGATAAAAAGCAGGGGCTAGCATCACTGGCGTAACTGACAAGAGGGGGGCATGAGGCAGGGAAGCATTTTCCTCCAGATGTGGGTATCTTTATAAATTATGGCAACAAATTTATGGAGAAAAGCAAACGACAAATTCGGTAAGTCTTCACCTAAAACTCGACAGAAAAAAGCAACCGATTTTCGGTCAAGACCTTTTTTAGACTTTAACTAAATTTGACAGAAAAAAGCACCAAATCTTCGGTTAAGTTCTTTTTTCTTCACTTAAAATTGACAGAAAAATGTGGAGCGATTTTCTAGTCAAGTTTTCCTTGCCCTCTGGCTCTAACCTCTAATTACGCCACAGGCTAGCATGTAAGGTTCCTACGTATACTGCAAGCACATTACCGTACACCTTACAGCAACAAGAAAAATTTAACACTTAACAGACTGCTTTACTCGTTGAAGTAGTCAACGCTAGTAATGCCTTTTCTTCAAAAAATTTTTTTTACATTTTCAATGAGATGATCTCAACAACTAGTAAAACGATCTAAACTGATAAACATTTCATTTTTAGCGTATGGTGAATACGGTGTTTGTGAATAATTGCTACCCCTTAAAATGGAGTCAGTGATGTTTTAACTGTAAAAATTGGTTGATATCTCCAAATATGCAGCCATCAGTTTTCTTTGCAATGCCCCCACAAAAAGGTTTAGCTTCTTCGCCCATCAACTTACGATTTTGTGACGGATTATGGGTGATGCTAGCGTTCCCGCTATTTCTTACAAGCAATTGCTGTATGAACCACAATCGAAATATCTTTTGTAACAAACAATTCTTTAGTTATTTTAAAAGACACTTTTGCGAACAAAGCGTCCGATCAGGACATCACAAAAAATTAAAACATCTGAATGAGCTTATCCACACTCTTTTGCTGGTGACAATATTGTTTTCCGTAAAAATTTGATACCCTTTAATAAGAAAATGTTGGAAGCACCACTTATATATCGTTTTATTCTTACTCTACCAACTTTATGACTTTTCGAAACAATGTGCTTGAACCTTTTGCTAGTGCAATGTCATTCTTTGCTACAAAATAGCAATAAAATTAAAAAAAACTTCTTAAAAGTTTTTCTTGCACTGAGCATAAAATTGTTCTTATTTTGTTCTTGAATTTTGAACAGAGTTTATCTTCATGCACTCACACTGTAAAAAAGTTTTAATACAAACGTCATTTTGTGCGTTTTACGACGGTGAAATTGATTTTCTTTGATGTTTTGCTACGAAACCCGCAGCGCCGCGATCAAAATGTTCGCTGTCACAAGCAATTTGTTTGAAAAGCGCGTCTCGTCGGTTTTGCATTTTACTACGTAGTTTTCTCTAATGACATCATAAAGATGTCGTTTTGGTTACATTTTGTCGGTGAGAAACTGGTTTATCAATGTTGCAACTTTCATGACATTATTCCGTCAACTTTGGCTGTAATAACAAACGATATGCACCCTAAATCAAAATTTTTTGTAAAAATTTGGAATCAATCAACCATATCGTGACGTCATAATAAAACAATCCAAAAAAATTTTTTATGAAAAGTTTGCAAATATCTTCCTCTTTCGTTTGAACCTAAAATCGACTGTCTACTTTATACAGAAATACGATTTTCAAAATCAAAATCAACCCTACCTCAGCAAAAAAATTCAATACCGTTTCGCCGGGGAATACCCGATTTCCGCCAAAACAACCGGAAATTGGGTGGAAACATTGGCGATTTTGCAGGGCTGTAGGTCTCGAGACCAATTTTTTGTGGTCTCGGTCTCGGTCTTGGTCTCGGCTGTTTTGTACCGGTCTTGGTCTTGGTCTCGAATCGTTGTGGTCTTGGTCTCGTAGCTCAAAAATTGGTCTCGAGACCGGGTAATTTTTGTAAGTAAAAAAAAAGTTAATTTTGTATTTTTTCTTAGAAAAAATAATAGCGAGATTGTGTAAACTTTGTAAGTAAAATGTAGTTTTGTAAGAAGCTAACGAAGCGGTTATATTATCGCTTGGACGAAGAGGTTTTGCACCTGGAGATTAAGATTGTCGCGTTTTTACATGAGAAAAGACGTCATTCATACTCAGCGGTTTTGATAAAGAGGAACGAAACTAGAGTCCAAGCAAAACTACAGAGTTCTTGCACAATTCAAGCACTGCAGATGTTTTTGCGACTTTTTTAATCCCCATGTGATAGAAGTTTTTGTGTCAAAAGATGTACACAATGCTACTATTTTGAGATTATAGAGTGCTGCACAAATAAGTGAGAAATTTTTTGGCAGTTGTTTAAGCAATTGTTGAAAAAAGTTCGCCTTTTCGCTTTTGCAATTTTACGACGCTGCTAAAGAAGCAAAAAACCTCAATTCGAAGTAGGCAAAGCTATGGGAATTAACCTGTTTTACAAACATAGTCGCTAAAATTGACGTCGATGCTCTCAAAATTTAAGAACAAATTAAAAAACAAATGAGGCTGAAAATCGGCAAAAAATTAAAAACGACCAGTCACAATTCAAAATTTACTGGTTCTTATCAAAAAAGAGTGAATACATTGTGTACATATTACTTTATTGTCGATTGCAGTCGCGTAGCCAGGATTTCGCAAGGGGGGGAGGGGGGGGGCCTTTTTGGAAGTTTGATACAACCGAAAACGAACTTGACCCAAATTTTCATTAGTCTTAAATTAGATTGAGGTGGTTTTTTTGTCAAATTAGGTAATCTCAAAAAAAAAAAAGAAAAAACGTGTCTTCACCGAAATTCAAAGGGTTTTTCTGGCCGAAATTAGAAATTCAAAGGGATTTTCTGGCCGAAATTAGGTGATCTCAAAAAAAAAAAAAAAAAGAAAGGTCTTCACCGACTTTGAGTGAGCTCCAGAACCAAAAAAATCCACTATTCTGGTCCAAACAACGGCAAGTTCTTCACAACTTTGGCTCCAGAATCTTTTTGGGGGGCTGTTTTCATTTTTGGAGCAAAAATCGGCCTCAAAACCACTAAAAAGTGCTATTTTGCATATTTTTCAGGCCAATGGGGGGTTCGAGCTTCCCCAACCCCCCGCTGGCTACGCTACTGGTCGATTGTCGACAACAGTGATATGCTAACCTACAGTATACATTTTGTCTCTTTGTCAACAGCGAATAAACCCACTACTTTAAAATTGGCAAATTTTGTTTGTTCATGATGTATAGGCCTAAGCTAAATGTAAAATGGCAAGTGACGCAAACAGGAGGGCAAAGTGGGCTGCAGCTCTCCTCTTTTTAGTCATATCACTTACAAAATTTGATTCATGAATGCAAGCATTAAAACGTGTCATGGACTTGACCTGTACAAGTGAAGAAGAAGGGCTAAAGTGGTTGAGCAATTTAATTCTTTCAAACGGCTTCCGAATCTTAGCAAGTAAATTCTTTGCTGTTTTAGCAAGTAAGTAGTTCTAAAAACGTGCGAAATATGATTCAAATGGTTATTTTTTACAAAAAATAACAAAAATTGTCCAGCGACTGAGGCAAACCTCTGGATGAGATACGATTAAGTTGCAACAGTTTGTTCAGCGCGACGACAATACAGTGCTGCGGACCCGAACTTGAACTCAAAAAAACTCGGTATTTTTGCCGAACTCGCTTTTGCTGACCTCAAACTTCAATTCGAATAAAATTGGCCGAGTTCGCAAAACGAAATTTAACGATTAAAAAATCCTTTGAAATATTTTGGTTGATCAAGCTTTGTAAATTGAGATTGCGATTTTCCCAACAGTGCATGCTTTTCACTGTTTATGCTTTGGCGACCTAGAAAAACAGCTAGGAGTATAAAAAAAGAAACGATTAAGGTGGAAAAGTGACGCAACGTTGTATCTTGAGTTAATTAAGTGATAAGAAATTTGTATCTTATATAGCGAAAACTTTACTATCATTGCGTTAGCAGTTATCTACTCCCATGATTCTCAACCTATGGTTCGCCTAAAATTTTTTAGGGTATTTTTTTTGTAAACATCTGCAAAGAGTGAAACTTGCAGAAAGCAATATAGTAATAAAATAAACGCATATAGTAGTCAACCCTAGTTGCATTTTTGTAACAAAAAACTCCAGCAGTAAAATTTTGAGTTTCTCAAGATCGCAAAGGTATAAAACGCTTAGAAGTGGTAAACGACATATTTTCAAATTAAATCTTTCATTATGCTTGCTGTAATACGCCGAAGCGTGTAACAAGTTTACTGGGCCTATCTCCGCGTCATTGCGCCGTGGCAACACAGCTCTTTTCGGAGAAATATCGCAGCGGTGGCGAGCCGTTGGCAACACTGTGTCCGATTTGACCGGCCCGAGATTTGAATCTCAGACCTCCCGCTCCAGAGACGAACGCGTTACCGCTCGACCAACTAGCATAGAATTCACGCAGTGAAGAAGCTTTGTGCTTGGGGAGACTAGAAATCAAATGTCATGTATGTCAGACTACGTAAGGACGTTTTTGGTAAGGATATTGAAAGCTAAATAGCAAATATTCATAAACATTTCAGTGAAAACTTCTTTGTATGATTTTCAACACAGTTCTGTCATCATGAAAAGTTTTTTTCCTACATAGCTTTTAATTTAAACTATGCATCAGAATATACATGCGCCACAAAATTTTACACCATTAATTTTTTCAATAAACTTAAGTCGCTTTGAAAATAGGTTGAGAACCAATGGTCTACTCTACAGTTTGTAAAAAAAGTAGGAAATTTGGATAGTATTTGCAGCCAGTGGAATAAATCTGCGAGTTTAATTTTTTTCAAAAAATGAGCAATTATAAGAAATGAGTTTGAGATTGAAAAGATTCACGATATATGAAATAAGTCGCGGCGGTTAATTAATGCAACAAAATTAATCTTGGTTACACAATTTTCGAAATGAAAGCTTCATACAAAATTTTGTATTTAATAGGCTAGCACAACGCAAAAGTATGAAGTCTTAGTGAAAATAGTTTTTAAGCAAATTAGTGCGGTCTATTCGTGACAGAAAAGTACGTTGTTTATCGTATTTGATAAATTCAAAAATCTATATTTTACTTTAACAGAATATTAAACAACATATGATAGTCCTTGAATTATCATTTATTGTTTCATTAATTTCGTAGTGGCAAATAATGAAATATTCATAGCGTAGAGCCATTGATAATTTTATCGAACTTAAACTCAAAAAAATTTAAATTTTTGAACTCGAACTTGGGCTTTCTAAAATAGACCGAACTCAAACTTGAACTCAAATAAAAATCGATCGAGTTTGCAACCCTGCAACAAAATATTTTTCGGGTAAAAATTGTATTGTTTTGTTTAAGCCTTCTCTTAGTATAATCGTAGTTACGCGCTTAGAAATCCCCCCCATCTCCTAATTGAAACTCCTGGCTGCGTTTTTGTAGCTATACCTTTAATACGGTACTTCAAATATACAAATAGCTTTTTACAATTTTTTAGTAACTTTATTTCATTAAGTTTGCATCGGTTTTATTGACCCGTAATTCCTGACAAAAATAAAGGTGACCAAGCTTCGAGCTTTGAATAAGAGGCATGAAGTTTTTTAGTTAAAGGATCTCTTTTTTTTGGTGAAAATCTCCATAAAATGATATGTTTAGATGTTTTGATGAGGTAATCGTCTCTAGGACTAAAGCACTTTGTCATCTGAATCAATTTATATAACCATAAAACCAATTTATGAGCAAATATGAGCTCCAAAAACTTTTTTTCAAAAAATCGAAAAAGCTATTGATGACGTCATTTTTTCGGTCTCGGTCTTGGTCTCCAACTTTGCCGGTCTCGGTCTCGAAGCCAAAATTGAGATCGAGACCGGTCTTGGTCTCGGTCTTGGTCTCGGAAAAATTTCGCGGTCTCGGTCTTGGTCTCGGACGAGTCGGTCTCGACTACAGCCCTGCGATTTTGAAAGAACATTTATTCAGGATTTCAAAAATATAGGTGAAAAAAATACATTTTTCGGGTGCTCGTGAACTCTACTGGCGACTGCACTATATAGGCTCAGGATTAAGAGAGGAGGGGCTATTTAGAGACGTCGCTAAAAATGGTGGCACCCGGTGCGGGATTTCGTGGTGGTACACTTTATTGGCCAAAATATAGGTGAAGACAAAAAAAAGGTCTTCGCTGCTAAACGAGTTGGTTTTCATTCCGAAAGTATGTGATGACCAAAAAAAAAAGGGTCTTTGCCTACCAATCAGTGGGTTTTTGGTCTCAAAAGAAAAAAAAACAAATGGTGTCACCCGAAAATGGTGACACCCGGGGCCGCCTTTTTTGTAATAGTACGAGTACGCTGTTTGAATTCGCCAACTAAAAGTTTTATGTGCAATGTGCGGCCGTCAATGAAGATTTGTGCGATCGTGAACATCATTTTGCTCCACGAATGCGTTTCCTTCTATTTGTGGAGCCCAGCAGAATTTGATGTCCCTCGCACGCAGAAATCAGCCGGTTTTTGCAGCCCAGACGCCATCTTTCACGATCTTCGTGCCCCGCGTGCACATAGTCTAGGCTATTCTCAAGTAATCATTATAGCCTCTTATTTTGTCGTTACAATTGTATTATGATGTCACAAGTATGGCCAACTGCGATGTCATAACTATTGCCTATAGATGCTAGGAGCTTAGGACTATCGTGGCATGTCATATATAGAAAATTTAAATGGAAACAACTGCGACACTTTAGTGGAATACGTAGTGGTTTCAAAATCACAGACTTTTCGCTGGTTTTTTGTATGCAGAGGCAAAAGAGAGCTGAAGCCGAAGCCAAATGTGTGAATAGATCCCTGATTTACAGGCTAGTGATTTCAAAGTCAGTTCAAGTTGAAAGTAGTTCACTAGTCATCACAGATTGTACGACGTACGTGTTTTTTCAATACACGATATCGAATTGCTAAAACGTACACATCGTTTTTACCACAACCCTGATCGCATGACTACGGTTCCACTCGCATCCTGGTCATATCGTCTCGTTCTTGGATATGACAGTTTAAGATGATTATCTCAGCTTGGTGGCTTCAAACAAGTAGCAAATTCAGTGAACAAGAATTCGAAAAAACCTAACGGAACGTTGGATCATTGGAGACCAGTAGCGTAGCCAGGGCGGGGTGGGCTATAGCCCCCCCTCCCCATTGGCCTGAAGAGTATGCAAATATAGCCTCCCCCAAAGGTATCGGGACGAGAATTGGTGAAGAACCTGATGCAATTTCGACCAGAAAAACTGGATTTCAGCCTGTCCGAAAACTTTTTTTTTGAGATCACCTCAGTTTGGAGCGAAAAACCGTATCGGCGTATCAATTTAGGTGAAAACCTTTTTTGATGTTGTTTCCAGCCTCCAAAACAGCCCCTTCCTCCAATGCACATTCCTGGCTACGCGCCAGTTGGAGAATCCTAAGCAGGTGCGGACTGCGGATTCTTTAAATATAAAGTTACAGCAAAACAAGTGTGCGATCATATAATAGTTCGTGTCTGACACGGTCCGATGACAGAAGGATTAAATACGCAACTTAACAATATCGTTTTGTTACTGTTTCTTTTTTCTCGCTAACCCTTGCTTTTGTTGTTGGACAACCAGAAATAAAATCTGTCACTACGTAGCAGCAACAGCGACAATTTAATACCACGTACCATATAAAAAAAGCAGCACCACCCTTTGAATTAAACTGCGTGATTGCGTGTGCGTTTACACAGGACGCAAGGCAACCTTCGCGAGTGACGTAAGCGACCTACGTCGGCGAACAAGTGTTTTGCGTCATTTTCAACGATACTGCGTACCACCTAATTAAAATGTGCAAAAAGATAAATATTTCGCACTCAAATCAACAACATAAAGATCTAGAAGCTAACAGTAACATGACAATAAAATTAAACACAATGACGGTGAAAATACAATCGCGTAAATTTGCCACCTTCAAAGCTCCAAGGAGTAGCGCAAGATAATTTTTTTCGTTCGACAAAAAAGGTGGAGCCAAGTCTTTCTAAAAATTTCCAAGTAAGTAACTGCATAGGGTTCAAAATAGTGAAAATCGACAATTGCAAAACGAAGATTAATTTTAGAAGCTTTTTGGTCGTGCCACTAGTCTTAAAACTGAAAGGCGAGATCTGGGTTGTTGGATACATGATTGTTGTAGAATTATCACAAAATCTAAGTTTATCACTAACACCACATTATTTAACATTTTAATACAAAATTTAATTTTTCTTATCAGCATTGTCTACAACGGTTTCATCGTGTATAACATTGGCCTGGGTGTGGTACTGGTGCTCCTACACTACGCAGTTCCACGTTTCCAAAATTCTCTTCTTTTTTGCGCCTGGTTTACTGCCGTTTTTCGGCAACACACTAAACCACACATGGATTTAACTTGATCCTCTGAAAATACACCAAGGAGCTTTAAACACGACTCCGTTTGCATTCCTACAATCGATGTGGATCAGCGTCGATCGTCGCTTTATCCACTTCTTCAGACTTCGTCTTTGTGATTTTCCAAGTACAGAGTAGCAACCTGCAATTGCGACCCGAGTGTCTCGGCCCAAGCACCGACGCACATGGCATACTGATCGGGCGCTAATTTGACGTCACAACCGCGCGAGTGGTAGATGTGAATAAGGTCTTTATCGACAGTCGACATGACGTCCAAGTCCTTGTCTGCCACAAATTTCTTAAACAAGTCCACGTCTTCCCCACCCCAGCCTCGTATGTCCAACCTGAAATTACGAATTTATAAATTAAAAATGCAGAACTAAGTTATGACCTTAGCCTCAAACTTCATTGGCAAAAAAGTTATAACCTTAGCCTCAAACTTCATTGCCAAAAAAACTGCATAAGTATTCAACGATTACGTTCATCACCATGATTGGGAGGCACTAAGTACGATTACTTCAGCGCGATCGAAAAAAAGAGCTTAAAACTAGGTCAAAAATCGCAGAGATTATAAACCATCCTTAAAAGAGTTACTTAGAGAACATTTTTGCCAACTAAGAAGGGAAAAAAAGAGTCGACATTCCATACCATAAAGTGACGTACTAACGTATGCTAAAAGGTTTTATCAAAACAAAAAACCTCTGTCCTCGAAGTAGAGGAACAGAGTTCAAGTCTAATGAGGTACAAATCGCTACACCAACAGAAATATTTCGACATGTCAGCTCATTATCAAACCTGAAGTACCAACTCACCGATTGCTGCATGTGCAAGCTTTTCTAACGCAATATGCTCAGTTGCTCATGCTGCTTTTAAACTCCCATGCAGCCAGGCACACTAGCAGAGCTGAAATTGCAAAAGATCTGCTTCTCCATCCTGAGCTCAAAATCAATCGTCTCTTCCTAAAAAACGCTTCCGAACCTCGACCATCAATTAAAAAATTAAACACTTTTCCAGTATGAGCTTTTCATTTGTCGCAGTCGACTTGTAGCTAAAATTCTACTCCTAATTCAACAAAAAAATGACAACTTTCCTGTCCTATTTACATTCAAGTTCTTTCACACAATAAATACAATAACATCATATCTCGGTTTTATTCATCTTTCTAACTTAAAAAACTAACACTTAAAGTTTTTAAAAAAGCTTAGCTTGTAATCGGCTACGGTGCCAAAGGACGACTTAACTGTAATTTCGGTTTATAAATAATGTAATATATCAGCTTTGCTGGCGAGCTAAACTGCTCCGTGTTCTTGAAAATTGCTCAAGAACTATAGAGCTAAGTAACTTAAAATTATAGTCCAAACATTCATACAGTGCATGCAGCAGATCTCAGCCAAATAAGGTTAAGAATTTTAAAGTTTTATCGAAAAATGACATATCAAGTACGTTACAAACTTGATACTGATTTGAAACCGTTACTTACTAGCGCTTCGTTATATTTACCGTGATCAAGATGCCAACGTCAAAACAAAGAGTTCAACTTGTGAATTTCCAAACTCAAAGATTTACAAGGCTTTCTTGGCGAGCAGTAGTCACGACAAAGCATTAACAGGCGAAGAGCATATTAAACTAATTTTCTGGTTCTTAAAGCACACGGGAACCATATCTAGACAGAAAAACTAATACTAAGTGTTGTCAGCTTGGTCTTTGAATCAAAACAATAAGTTATAAAGTTTTTCAAAGAAAAATATGGTAAGATTTAACGCGAGGAAGGGTGCGATTGGCAGGTCAGAGCGACGCATTAAATATTTTCCGAAAATTGAGTCTTAAATGAACTGCAAATGAATCACTTCACATCAGTGCTTCAAATTCCACACATCGTACCTGAAGCCGCCGACCTTCAAGTAGTCCGACTTGTACATGGACGCCACGCCGTATGCGTAGTAAATCCAGAACCCTGTTTGCTTATTGATCGCCATCTTGTCGCGCACAAGCGGTTCGATATCAGGGTTGAGAGCAGCTGCCTTGTCCATGACATCCGGGTCGTACTAGAACAGACAAACTAGACTTGACTAGAACGGACGGTAAATCGAGACTCGGACAATTGGATATAATAGCACAATGGGTATTGGATATTGATCACAATTACAAGCTGCCAGCAACGTTTTTGTCGACGAAATTTCATAACAACGTTATTAACAAACTTTTTGAGAATCGAATTAACAAAAAGGCAACAAAAACCTGCGGTATTAAAGAAGACGGAAAAATAACGGGTCGACGGAATAATTGAAGTTCAAAAATAGTTTGTTTGTTGTGCAAACGGAACCGAAAAAGGACTCTTTCCAGATACTAAACTTCTAAACATCAAATGAGCGCCATGGGCTTTCTTCTCGTTTCTTCGTTGCTTTGAATACCACGAAGTCTACCGCCACATTGCCAAATTTTAGAAAAGTGAATGCAATACATTCTTCAATCTTTATTTGTCGATATTGGAAAATGAAAATTTTTCAAACTTCAAACCTGCTGAGAGCTCACCTGTGAATACATGATTGGGAAAACAACCCTCTTTCCTCGAACCGTGTTCCGCCGAACCCTACCCAGAAACCCAGACCCAATTTTTAAGTCGATGTCCAGAAACAGCATTATCTCGTCATTGGCGCACTGACATTAACAAAAAATTGCTAAATAATCTTTAGAAGTTTCACTAAGAATAAAAGAGCCAAAGCTGTCGTAAACATTTTATTTAAAGAGACGTTTCGACTAATTACTTAAGTCATTCTCAATCTGTAAATAACGTCTCTTTTTAAATAAAATGTTTACGACAGCTTTGGCTCTTTTATTCTTAGTGAAACTGTTTCTCAAGACCAATTTTTATGCTCCAAAATCTTTAGAAGGTTGTTAAATTTCGATCAACATACCAAGTTATCAATATAACGTAAATAATGTCTGTCAGATAGTGGTATCATGAAATTCTAGGACACTCCACCTGCAAAGCCGGTCTCTGTATTTCTCTATGGTCTTTCCAGTTACTGATGCCCGAGTGCGAAAAGGGTATGCTAAATTTGCGTGAAAACGAGCTGATAGCGACGTGATAAATTACTTTTTTCGGGGTGATCGCGCCACCACCAGCTAGGCAAATAAAATCAAGAACGCGGCAGCAGTCTATTATGATATTGACTCTTAAAAAACGCGTAAGTGCCTTTCAAAGTTTGATCAAGTTGAATGCGTGATCATTGGAGAGTCGACAAAAGGATTGCTGCAAAAAGAGTTGACTCATCCTACTAAATATCAATTCACAAAACATTATAAAGGATTGCAAAACTCACAAAATAACTACTTGATTTGTTTGGCCACTGTAAGTTTTATCTTCTCTCTTTACACTAAAATTTGTACTTTTTCAAGTTTCCTGAACCATCTCTAACCCGTCGAGTGACTTATTCGATAAACTACTCACAAAACCTGCAGCAAACATACACAAGAAGTCAAGCACCAACCTGCTCTTCAAAACAACTGTATTCCATTCGCCGAAAAAATGAAAACTTACATGCATTACTCCAGTGTGCAGTCCGACTGCTCTACTGAACTCTCCTTTGGTGAAAATGTAATTGATTCTGGCCTTCGGGTTGCGACGCTTGAACGAATCCAGGACCGACACGGCGTGCCTGACCGACGCGTCACTGGCTCCAGCCCCATCCGACGGCTGGAAGACGACAAACAGCAGTCGTACAGGACCGGACGCGGGATCAGAAAGAACAAGTTTCTCGTATCGCTCGAGGAAGAGGTTGAACCTCTCAGTGACCTAATAAACAAAAAGCTCATAAAATCACACTATTCATTGAAAACATCACTTTTTTAAAGAAATTGAAAATACTGTATGAATTATTTTTATATTTGAAATTAAAATATTTTGAATTTTGCATTACGAATTGAACTTTAAAAGTTCAGCGAGTCTAGAACTTTGACTACAACGAAAATGGTGCAAAAATGAAAAAGTTAAAACCAGAATTTACCAAGCTGCTTTCAGGAATTATTCTGAAAATGTAATAGCCAATACTGGCGCTACTCTGATAAGTAACACAAAAAATTTGTCATTCACTCTACATGTAATGTTGAGAAAAAAGTTTCTTCCGAAAATGTGCGATACTAACTTTAGAAATGGGAGAAATAATGTTAATCATTTCGTTGTTGGCGGCATGTTCAATACTGACCAATCGCGGTCGACCCGGGAGATAGGATCGCGACATTTCCACAGATCGTCGTTCGTTTGTCGACCTATCCTGCGACCAAACAGAAAATTATTGTAATTATAATCATATTTTAAGTCACACAACAAAATCCAAGCGTAGTGCTGGATAACAGGAAGAGAAGCGGCAAACACTCAAAAGAATACGCGCTACATCACCACTCTCTGCTAATGCGTAACCAATATCCATCGATTGCCGCTAAAATCGCTTGGTGGGCAGATCTCTATGTTACTACTGCTGGCACTGGAATTTCGAACACAGAATTATCGTTAATGACTGATTAACTTTCAGTAATTCGCTTGTCATATGGCAGTGTGTCCTGCTAATTGAACTGAAGAAAGCCTCTGCATAGACAATCTCTTGAAGCACAGGGTCCACTTCACTTATGGTAGCTGAATTACTCAAAAATTGCAGTTACCACTACCAGCAATAATTTGAACTGCAGCTCACCACGTAATTAGCGATGTAATCCACACCATGAAACGGGTCGTAATGACGGAAGACATCCTCCAACTCCCAAGAAAAAGATTTGTCACCTTGCTCGGTGTCTAAATACGTTATTTTTTCAATTTTGAATAGTTTGTTACTTCAACCAAGTTATATATGAAAACATTACAAAAATTATTTATGCTTTTAAGTAAATATTTCGTTTATCATGTAGATGTGAACTTTTACACCATTGAATACTGACATAAATTCCTAAACACACAGGTCACAGATCTTTACTTGAACCAGTTGTAACTCGCTTTGGCCTCGCTGCCTCACCTACATTCAAACCGCAGTTAATAGAAACATGTAGAGTATGCGCTGGGGTGCTTACATATCTACAACTAATGTAAGCAAGGCCTTGGTTTTCTTTAACCCACCATGTCTTTTGAGAAACTCTATCGCTTTCGCATCGACAGCATTCACTTCCTCTTTCCACATCCCGTTCACTCCCACTCGGGGTTCTTGGTTTATCATCTCATAATGGTATTTCTTCGTCAACAATCTCCACCTGTTGATCTCATCCTCATCAACAGACAACGGTTTGTAGCGGTATGATCTAATAAACAAATTCATTGTTACGTTTTATTATTTTTCTTTTCCAAAAAAATATGACCGTTCGAGAGCTACCTATAAATGGTTGTTCTAGCGTTTACTTCTTATTCCTGATTAACTTTTTTGACATTAAATAACGTTTTTTGCTTGGCTCTTGCAAAAAGAAATCATCAATTAAATTTATAGGCAACCATATCAATTACAAAACCATAAGGTCAGCAGGTCCCCGCCTTAAAAATTGCTGATAATATGGTCAATCTGATTACACTAGCAACTAAAGCGTTATGCAAAATAACAGCATAAAAGTCCTGACAAAATCTCTAAAAATCATCAACAAACGTGGAAGGAATTTCCTTCACTCAATTCAACAAAAATTATCACAGCAGCAACTTTGTATTACAACAAAACAGCAGCAATTAAAACAGCTTACATACCGAAAATGACCTTGTGCAAACTCTGCATTTCTTTTTTCAATTTCCTCAACATTTTCAGTCATGGGATTACAAGGCTCACAGTTCACCCTGAAGCAACAATGTTTAATCGTTTAATAGCCTAAATATACATTGTACAGCTGCATGCGAACAATGGCACCGATTTCGAGGGGGTCGGGGGGCAGCGTCCCCTCGGGTCTGACACCGAGGAGGGCAAAATATGTCTGGCCCCTTTGGATTTTTGGCAAGTAATGCCTACTTGGCACGAAGCGTGTTGAAAAAATATTTTAAGATGTTTTCAAGATTGCATTAATCTACACATAAGTGATGATCTAAAAGAAATGTTGCAAAACAATGCCGCTTAATGTGGGCAAAACATAACCAGTGCCAAACTTACAACTGCGGTACGGGTACTTGCAAACCGCAGTAAAGCAAAATTCTTTTAATTGAAATTAAGTTTAAGCAAACTTCGCAAAAAATTTCGCACGCTAGGAATTTGCTTAATCAACAAAAAATCGACGCCCATAGCTGTAGAAATACTCTAACTTATTTGGCTAAACAAAAAAGCTTTTGCTCTTTCACAATTGATGCTACTAGGTTCGACAAGATTTAAACATGAAATTCATACCAAAGTTTACAAATCCGAGAGTTTAACTTTGATCGACTAATTTGAAATTTGCTTCAAAATGAAAATAATTAGGTATTTTGTAATGTCATATATTTAAATTTCAGCTTTCATAGTAAAAAAGAGAACTACTGGTAAATTTTTCAAGAACGAGACAAGAGGAAAAAATCCAATAACACTAACTACGCGGAAAAAACGATTGCACTACATTATAAGCTATAAAGTGACTCAAAAAGATCAAATTTGAAGCACTTTGAGTGAAATAATACCTATAGTTACAATTTTATCGTTACAATGAGCATAAACATACTCTTAGTTCTATCACATTTCCACTTCTCTCCATTTTTTAGCTCTTTTTGTATGAATCTTTTTTGAAAAAAAGCAAACTGAACCAGAAAAGAGAAGATGTAAAATATAAAATAATGAAGCATTATAATGTAAAGAACAAACAAATACTGTACATATACTAAAGACAAAAGAGAACACGAAACATACTTGGGACAGCTGCAATCTTGCAGCAAGTTTTTGTTTGCACCTAAACATTGCTTGGTTAATGCATTACATCAACAACCTACTATATGGTTTGAATTTCATCAATATATATATTGAAGTAAATCAAATTTAAACTCAAAACAAGTTATTACCAAATCATAGTTATTGCAAAGTTGATTAAATTGAAGAGTAATACAACACATACGAGCTCCAGTGCTCCAACTTAGAAGCATCCAAATGAGCAATTCATTAAACTTCAGCATTTTTTACCTTTGTAAATATTGTTATAATTTTGCAATTAAGCTATGTGCGTAACAAAACGATAATTTGAGCTCAAATTTAGCAATTTATAATGGATAAGTTACGCAAAATTATTACAGTGACACTTTGGTTTGAAAGCACACAAAAATTGAAGTTGTTACTTTTCTTATCTTTTTAAATTTAAAATAAAATTGCAAATATAACAATGATCTAGTGATTCTAGCTAAATGGAGTCTCAGTAATGCCACAGCAAATTTGACTCACTAAGTGTCGTCTGAGGAAGATCGTTTTGCAAGTTCCAAAGATTTCCAAGAACGAACCAACCAAGAAAAAAGGAGAAGCAGAACTGGATATTTTGAAAATCCTTGAAAGGCAGCAAGACTTTTTTTATTATTGACATAGGCTGCTACTTCAAATTTGCCAAAAGTTACAAAAGTAATAACGTACATATAAACATCTAGCGATTCTACCTAAAAAACAAAACATTTTACATATAACTAGGCTACTGCAAAACTTGACAAAATAGCAAAATAAAATTGACTATCATAATACAAAGAAAGTTTCAGTTTTAAAATTAGCAATGAAATAGGGAAGAGAAGGACCATGCATAGTTAATCACTCAAGCTTGACAATATATTTTTGTCACTGACAAACATATCAATGTAGGATAACACAAAATTTAGTATTTTAACCACAATTACCAAAATCAAAAGTGAAAAACAAAGAAAATGCCAGATGTTGCATGCAAACTCCTAAGATAACAACACTTGCCATTGCAAAAAAGTTTGAAAAAAGAAAATAAAGCATTTTACCATAACTTCTCATATGCAAATCAATACCATGCATAAAAAGGAAACAAGCACCTCATCTTACCATGTCTAAACAGCAGCAAATGCAAAGCTTTACATAATTATGAGGCACCGAAAATACACATTGTTGCATCACGACTCACAATTACCATGTCGACTTCTTTAATCAATACGCCCAGCTACATGAAAAATTTCATTCTATAAATAACACACCTAATTACTCACTGCAAATAAGCCACTAACAGTAATATGACAATGATCTTTGCATTTTTGCGTTCTACAAAATAGCATAAGAAAAAGATTACGATAAAAAGTACTTCATGCAGCAAAACTGCATACAAAATTGACACAGCACAAGCACTAAACCAAGATGATTAATCATGATTCAGTAACCACTAATAAATTAAAAAGTTCACTTATAAAACCATTTAATTTTACCATTATTTTTAAACATATTCAAAAAAGGTGCTAAATTAACTTATTGAAATATATCAAAATTTTATCACAGAGAAAAAAATGAAGAAATATGATGAAACTATCCAAATCTTAATGAACTACAAATTTCTTAAAATTTGAAAACAACTAGATTGTAAAAAAAATCTCATTCTCGCTGTTTTCACAAAAGTAGTAAAAATTTGATGAACAGATTACATTTTTATACAACAAAAGTTTCAAAAGAGAACCATTCATCATCATATATTTACTCAAAATTTCGCAATTATTGAAATTTAATAGACAGCATTAATTAAATACAATTGATCATCTGTAAGAAATGAATACAACAACAACGGCAAGGGTATTGTTGACATGTGCCAAATGGAATGGGCATCCAGTATCCAAAGCCAAGGAGGAAAATCTAAGAGCTCAAAGCCCAGCAACATACAGCCAACCACACTGCTTGTGGGCAGCTTCCAAGCATAACATAAGGTTTTTCTTTTGAAAATCCAAAATAATATGCAAAGTACACATGTAGCAATTCCACATGCAACATTAAACATCATATTGTAACCATAATCAAATTTAACAAATGATAAATAAGAAATATGACCAAAATAAGCAACTACAATTATATTTGCAGCAAACCAACGAAAAAGTTTGCGAGTCTTTTGAGACATATCAAACGTGCCTCTGTAAATACAAAAATATAAAGTAGAAAGCACTAATGACGTTGCACAAAAATAATCTAATTTTTCTGTTATTGGAAAATCTCTACTATGATAAACCACAGACCAAAACCATGCATTTTCAGAGAGAATAAAGTGAAGTATTATAAGTTTATACATTGGTGCTGTGTTGGGAACTTGGGAATAAAATCTATTAAAACCTATCCAAACAAAAACTCCATTCAAAATTGAAAATAATACTGAAGCAGGTTCTTGTACACCAAATAATCTCACAAAAGGCCATTTGCCATGAAACTGGGGAATGCTAAAGTTGGATTTTTGAAATAACTCGACTGTTTCCCACATGCAGTTGTACTTGCATTCTTCAATGCAGTTCCATCCTAGTAAATTCATATGCACTGCTTGAGCCTTTGCAAAAACATGACCATCACCACAGTTTGATTTGCACTCAATCAAGCAATTTCTATACGGGTAAGAGCGATCTCCAACTGAACCCCAACAGAGAGCAAGCAACCAAGAAAATACTACAAATAAGATTGTTATGTAAACCATAGATGATTGCATTCTAATCACCCTAAACTCTGAACTTTACAGCTTTAGTCATAAGTCATCACATTTTCCTACTCAGTAACAGGTATTGACAGTCAAACAATGACGGAGTGATGGATACAGCCACGGTTTGCTAATGATTGCAGATTTCTTTAGGAGTTAAACTGTCAAAATGTCATGTATTTACTGTTCATATAAACCGGTATGGTAGACTGCACAGTGTAGTAGCCTATACAGTACTGTAAAGCAAAACAAAAAAGCTAATAGTCATATTCTGCATTAGGCTGGGATCACAAGATCATGCTTTTTGCACAATTTTTTTTCATCAATAGTGTGAAATGTCGCACAAGTGCATGACTCACTATTGTGAGCACCTGTCATCAATTAAATCTGAAATTGAACAGTTCATGTGAGAATGAAAATCAGTGTCAAGAAAGTCTTGTTGAGTTCTTGCAGGGAAATAGAACCAAGCTCTATTTCAGATTTTGCCAGCAAGTTTTCAAAAAGCCGCAGTTCTCAACGAATAATAACTGAGCTTTCAGCCATGCCTGCCTTTGAAAATTTTGAGCCGAAAAATACAAAAAATGCTGCCAAGGTCAACGCAGAAAACGAATGCGCCACAATTATCTAGTAAAAATGTTATAATAATGATACTAATAAAAAGCAATTTAGATAAAATACCAAGAAGATAACATTTGACTACGGGGCACTTGTAACTAAAGCAGGTAAAAAAACAGAAAATTAACACATACGAGGGTCATTCAATAAATAAACTGAATTTTTTGATATAAGGACTTATAATTCAGATAGAAGCTTTTTTTTTTCCTTCTTATTCACATAGATAAAATTTGTTTTGCAGATAAAAATAAAAAGTTTAAGAGTTTTGGCAATAAACAAAAATGTCAGATAAAAAAGCATGTTCCAGGATTGAAGAGCGGTCAGTTATCAAGTTTTTAGTTGCAGAAGGGTGCAAAGCTATGGAAATTCATTGGAGAACGTCAACTGTGTACACAAGGCTCAATCACCAAAGTTTCATTTCTTGAGAAGCTTTGAGAACAGTGTGCCAACTTCTGTGAACTGCTGAAACAGGTCAAAAAAGACTTAAAGAACAAACGTAGGAGTCATCAGTCGAAATGAGTCATCTTGCATCATGACATTGCAAGGCCTCACACAGCAGCCCAAACGGTGCAGACCATCAAAAACCTGGGCTGGGAACTGCTCCCTCATCCCCTTTACAGTCCAGCCCTGTCCCTTCAAACTTTTACCTGATTGGTCCCTTGAAAGAGTTCACGAGAGGTACTGAGGCACAAAGGTTGAAAGTGATGATGAAGCCAAAGTGCTGTGAGCAATTTGGCTGAGACATCAGTCTAAAGATTTTTATGCTGAGGGAATACGGAAGCTTGTGCACAAATGGAAAAAATGTGCAAAATTAATGGTAGACTATGTTGAAAAAAATTAAGCTTCTATCTGAATTATAACTCCTCATACTGAAACATCGACCTTATTCATTGAATAACCCTCGTATATACAAAATAGAAATAGGACTTGTTAAAAGATCATGAAGACAGCAGTGTTAAAGCATACTAATCAATATCAGGCACATTGATAAAGGCCATATATACTAAAATAGTAGGTTTTCAATTCAGTTTTGAGCAACGAAATGCTGCTACTTTCCCAAATATCAAGAGGCAAATCATGATTCCAAACAGTAACTGAAGCATGTGAAAAAATTGATTTAGATTTGTTGTAGATTCACTGACTAGTTTTTTCCGATAAAAGCACATCAAAGTTACCACCAAAATCATAAACAGCAGATGGCTCATGCAGGGCAATTAAGTGTTGAAGGTAACCAGGACCACAATGCTTTAAACACTTAAAAACCAGCAATGCAATCTTAAAGTTAATATGATACTTTACGGGAAAAAAATGAAGTTTCTTCAAAAATGGTAACATATGATAGCGTCCTTGAGAATACTTACAGCTAAAAATAAAACGAACAGCAGCATACATACAGTACAACATTTTGGTAAGCCTATGCAGTACGCACTGATGCAACATACAGTCTGGCAGTCCATAGAACAAAGCATTACTGTAGGCCTAGTCCAGATGGCACAAAATCATAGAATAAACAAGTTTAATTTTGAGCGGTACAGATATTTAGTGTACATCATTTGATTTAAACGACAATGACATATCTGATATTACAACATTGCGCCTGCTATTTTGTAATATTTGTTTACGATTGCATACATCGTGTTCCAAGAGAGGTGATTTGGTGGTCGCTGAGGAGAAACAGGGTATATACTAGAAAGAGAAATAAAAGCGATAATGGAAATGTATACTAATATTGAAACATCTGTCAAGGTGGAATACACGAAATCGGAGTCATTTGATGTAAAAGTTGGAGTCCATGAAGGATCAAAACTAAGTCCTCTTCTGTTTGCGTTGGTGATGAATGAAGTGACTAAAGACATCAAAGAAGGAGTTGTAAGGGAAATGCTGTATGCGAATGATATTGTGTTAGTCGATGATAACTGGGAAGAAGTAGAATCTTGATACACTTGATGGAAGAAAGCATTACAAGAGAAAGGAATGAAAATAAATGTAAACAAGACAAAGGCTTTCTATACAAGAAGAAATTTTGTACGAATGCAAATGCAAAAGTATCCATGCTCTGTATAGGGCAAAGGAGAGGGAAGGAACTCCATGCAGTGTACAAAATGTCAACACTGGGTGCTCAAAAGGTGTTCTGGAGTTCATGGAAGTCTAACCAGAAAGAAAGATTTTACTTGCAAAAAATGCATCCCTGGTGTGGTATTTGAAGATGAAGATAATATGATAAGTTTGGGTGGAGACAACATAGAAGTGGTGAACAGGTTTTCTTACCTTGGCGATGTAATCAGTACAGAACGAGGTGCTCAGGAGGCTGTTACATCAAGAATTAGATCGGCATGGAAAAAATTTAAAGAGATTTCGAATGTTATATGTGGAAGAAGCTTATCATTGAAGGTTAGAGGCACCTTATACAAAAGCTATGTGAGAAATGCTCTAACTAATGGTGCTGAATGTTGGGCATTGAAAATGGAAGATGAAAGGAGGCTGAAGACCACAGAAATGAGAATGTTGCGAATGATAGATAAAATAAAACCTTGAAAGATAAAATAAACAATGAAAAGATTCGTGAAATGACGGGTGAAGTGAGATTGGAAGAGTTTCTGAGAGAGAAAAGGTTGCGATGGTTGGGACATGTCGAGAGAATGGATGAAGAAAGGGGTCCAGTAAAGGCACTACTCTTAGAAGTTGATGGGACAAAAAAAGGAAGACCGAAAAAGAGATGGAAAGAAGTACTAGAATGTGACATGACTGCCAGAGGTTTACAAAGGTTGGATGCTCAAGATCGTGAAAGATGGCGACTAGGCTGCAAAAACCAGCTGACACCTGCATGCAGGGAACCTCTGCTGGGCTCCAGAAATAGAAAGAAGCACATTCCTGAAGCAAAATGATGATGATGATCGCTTTTCCATTATCTTGTTTAAACATGAAATTGAACTTTTAAGAAGCATAATGGAAAAAAAAAACATGTAGATTGTGAAACTTAATCGTTTACTGTTAATGTAATTTAATTCAATTCAATTTATTTAGGCATGCGAAAAGACTAAGCATAGTCATCAAGGTCTGCAGCCATTACAAAACTGAGAAAATACAGAAACAACAACAACAAAAAAAAGCTTCCAACTGTCAACTCAAAAAGTAGATACACTACAAAACTTTAAAAAAAAAAAAAAACAAACAAACAAAACTTTTTAAAAAAATAATAATAACAATAAAAATAAAAAACTTAAAAAAACCTAAAAAAAAATACTTAAAAAAAAATACTTAAAAAAAAACAATAACTGTCAACAAAGGAAACAACACACCAAAACTAAATACTGGTAAGTCCTCAATCTAACAGGCCCAAAACAAAACATAAAAAATGTTATGTGGGGGCATGGTCAAAACTGCAATGACTCAATGCGTTCCAGCATATTGGGACAACAAATTAACTTTTAGTTCTTTCTTGAATTTAAAGAAAGTACTTTCTTTAATTGGTTTTGGTATTTCATTCCATAACTTTGCACCATAATAGTGTAATGATTTTTGAGCTTGAAATGTGTGCACTCGAGGCAAAAAGTAGTTTTTCTTTGTATTTTGTCTTGTGTTATGTGAATGAATCTGGTCAGTTATTACAAACAATTTAGAAATGTGAGAATATAAATTGTTGGAAATTTTATGCATAATTTTTCCTAATTCAAATTTACATGTATCATTTATCTTCAAAATCTGTAGTTTAAAAAATAAAGGTTTAGTATGCGATCTAGTGCTACTAAACGTAATTGTTCTTAGAGCTTTTTTTGTAATTTATTTATTGGTAGTGGCTAAGGTTACGTGACCGTAATTTTCGTTTTTAGGAATTTAAAGTTACGTGAGAATTTTTCGCAGTGATTTGATTTAAATACAGCACTTTGACGCATCGAATTCAAAGCCCTGATGGCGTAGTGTTTAGTGCGCTTGGCTGCAATGCCAAGGGCTGGAATATCGATACCCGTTGGACATGCTTTTTTAAAATAGCGCTAGAAAGCTATTTTGCTACATAATTCTTTTTTTTTCTCTAAAATCATATTATTTGAGTTAGGGTTCGGGCAGCGATGCCAGGGTTAGGGTTAGGATTAGGGTAGCGATGCCAGCTTGAGAGATAGTAAATTGAACAGCGAAAGTGGTCACGTAACTTTTAATTCCGAAAAACGAAAATTACGATCACTTAAACTTAGCAACTGCCTTATTTATTGGCATTAATGTCGAAGCCCAAGCACTGCCCCTACTACTAAGGCAGTAATTCAAATGAGAGTGAATTATACCATAGCTCTAATTCTTGCGTTCTTCCGGTGAAGTCATTGTCACAGCAAGCTTCTGATGATGTTGGTCGTCATGACCAACGAAACGTCAATAAAAACAAAGCTTTTAAGATCAAGCTTGCTGTGACAATGACTTCACCGGAAGAACGCAAGAATTAGAGCTATTTTACTTATGCCCGGTGAACATCAAACCTTTAGGCCTAGTAGGCCTATACCTACGTTTGCAATTTTTTTTTTGAATTATACTACAGTAGCCTAGACCATTAATAAAGTTTTGCAATCTACATATTTTTGTAGGTGATATAACGCCCAGCACAACTTACTCTGTCGATCTGAGGCTTCCAACGTAATGAATCATCAAGTAATACTAATACTCCTAAGTATTTGATGCATTTACTTTGTTTAATTGTAGTTTGATCAATTTTTACATTATAATGTAATTTTGCTTTTTTGTTGGTGATAATTATATATTCTGTTTTTGCATAGTAAATTGTGAGTTTATGTTTATTGATCTTCATCCAGTTACTGATGTGAACTAAAAACTTCTTCAAGCAAGATGTTTTTTACTACTTGCTTTTAACAAAATTCTGTTCTGTACTGTACCACAGCTGCTTTAGTTTCAATATGTGAAGGATTCCCTGCTCAAAGTCAAAGATGAACTGCTTCGTTCTTAGGTTTTAGGCACTAAAGCAATGTAGCAATAGTTTATAAAGTTTTCCTAACATTAAACTTAAAATAGCTTAGTTAACTGTAAAATAGTAGGCCTATTGTACAGCTGTATTATAACAAGAAAATATACCCGTAGCAGCAGCACAAGTGAAGTACCCTTGTACAGGAAGTGGTACTACCCGTACCGTACCACTACCAGTACTTCACAATTTATGTCTAGACATGTTTGGGTTAGGGTTACTTGGCACTGGAGGCAAAATAGCTGGGCTATTTAGCCTTCAATTTAAGCCAGAGTAGGTATTGGACCACACAATATCAGGCCTATAGCAAGAATAGTCTACGTTTTTGTACACTGACAATCATTTAGTAAAAAGTTCAGGCAGTCTCTAGAGCATCGGCCGTTTGTTTTTGCACTTCAATTTGCTATCTCTCAGGCTGGCATCGCTGCTCGAACCGTAACTCTAATGCAGGGTTCTGAAGGAAAAAAAGAAAAGAATGCTATGCGAGTCAACCTGATTGCGAGAGTTGACAGACGCGCTCAGCGTGAATCGAACCGGAACGCAAGACTTATCGGTAGCAGACGCGCGCCCTAAAGTGCGTTTAGACTGCACGCGAAGCAACGCGAAGCGAAAGTTGGCCACCTTCGCCAACCTTCGCGAGTGGTCGCTTACGTCACTCGCGAAGGTTGCCAAGGTTGCCAACCTTCGCGAGTGGTTGCTAATCTTCGCGACTGGTCGCTTCATAGGCGAATTTTTGTAACTTACTTTTAAAATGTATTCAATGAGCAGAAAGCGTGGTGTGTTTTATTATTGAAGTGTTATTATAGTAATCATAAGTTCTGTTTCGTCATAGCGCGCAGGAATTAAAACAAAGATTAAGTTTTTATTATGCTATCACCATAGGTGGGCACAAGTCCGTTAATCGTTAATCCGTTAATAACGAAGCTAACTGTTTCATTAACTCGTTAATCCGTTAAAAAGTTTTTTTATGTTACGGACTAAATTAACTTCAGCTAAGTTCTGTTAACTTCCGTTAAGGTTTTTATTGTTAATATCTTGCACCATTCATTCATCGGACCGGTACAAACCAGTTTGCTCTGGTAATACTTGTTGCGTATTAGCACAAGTTTTATAGAAAACGAAGAAAGGAACTCCTTTTTGTGGCAAATAATAACCTGCAGCCTATTAATTATCACTGGTATTCACAATTTCCAAAGATTTTCTGATCGCAGCTTTGTTAGTGCATCCGAATTCATTTTATCTTGAAATTAGATTGGACTGTAAAATGTAACTTCAAAAACACAAAAAGACCACCATAGCAATAAATATTTCCTTACAATCAGCTCAATTTGATTCTGCAACGACAGCGCACATTCTGCAACGACAGCGCTAGCGACAGGAGCTCATTTACTTTGTCCTGCTGCACTCTAAAACGTTACGTATTAAAATGGCGGAAAATAAAGGAAAGAACAGAAAATCTACACCAGAAAGCCTGAACGAAAGCAAGAGAAAATCAACATATGCTGAAATGACAAAAAAAACAAATCAAGGAAGTTTCAGTGAAGAGGATCGCACAAAATTAACTCTGATTTATGAAAATGTGGCTAGTCTCAGAGATGAAATGAAAGAGTTGCGAGAGGAACTGGAAGGGAGCAAACTTGAAATCAAGCAGCTAAAAACTGAAAACAATCAATTAAAGCAGGCTCTCAACTTAAACACATTTGAAACTGATAACTTACAACAATATTCTAGACGGGAAAACATTCGCATTCATGGCATCGCCGAATCGGCAAGCCAAAAGGATGATGGTGAATCTACCCTTCTCAAGCTCGCCGAAGTTTTAGGCATCACCCTGGAATCTAGTAATATTCAACGAGCCCATAGACTTGGGAAGAAAAGATCATCAGCAGCCAAACCACATCCGATCATTACGAGATTCGTTTCGTATAAAAAAAGAAGCGAATTTCTTTTTGCAAAGTCCAACCTTAGGAAAAGCACCGACGAAAAGTTTAAAACTGCGTTTATTACTGAAGATATCACCCCACTGCGGTCAAAATTGCTAAATTATGTAAAGAATCACTGTGATGGGGAGTTTGTTCTTTGCCACACGTACAATGGCAGAATTCGCATGAAAAAATCTGCGCGCAAGCACGGCAATCTACTAACGGATGGCAAAGATGAAGGTGTTGGAGAATGGCTTATGGTGTCATCACCAGATAATCTCTTCAAACTCGACATTGATGTGACCTTTCGATTGCTAGACTACAAACCCCTGTTAATCAACGAAAACATTGACAGTCAAGATGGCGTTAAAAGTAAGAAGGATAACTAGTCTAATGTGCTTGTTACTGTTTTTTGTGCTGCACGTAATTTTCTTAGTGTCACCCTATTCAACAGCATAATTGTTACAGCACGATCGTTTATAGTTAGATTCTAGATTCGAACCTAGGTTTTATGTTCTGTCGTTAACACGTTCATTTACCTTATTTGCATCTCACCTTTGTGTTGTGCGTCTTTCATTATTCGCTCGAAAGAAACTTTGCAAAGTTGCCTGAAAGACGCGCCGTTTTGCTTTTTGTTGATCACTTTGTAGCAATGTTTTAATTCTACCACTGCAGTTAATTCAGTTTTAATTTGTGAACAGTAGCGTCAAGAGGTTTTTAATTTGTTGGTGAAAAATTTAGTTTTTTAGTTTAAGTGTTTTCCGCCCAGCCGGGAAATCCTCGATAAATCTGCTGGACTGGTCTTTTTTAATTTGATTTTTGTTAATACAAGTTTGCTTTGAATCTCCTGTGTTAGCCTCTTGGACGCAAGACCTGACAGTGAAGACCTAGGCATTCCGCCTAGGACACAGCCTTCAATCTATAACATCAAAATTTATCGTCTCCTGACCTGGTTGGATTTTTGGTTTTTGGATTCATTGGTGATTACGGCTTAGAATCTCGCACTCCTCATCGTTTCTTTGATTTGAGTTCCATTGGCTGATAGCGGACTGCTGCCTTTTGTTGGATTCCCTCAACAGTACGACGTTTATACTCTGGTTGAGAAAGATCCATTCTTCTCAATCCGTTGGTTTTCTGCGGCGACTTGAAGTTTCTTCGTTTTGGTTGGTCTGCAACTTGCGACCCCCTTTTTCTGGTTCCTGTCGCCTGCACTTCGGTTTCGCAGAGAATTCCATTCCTACGTTCATCGGTTTCTTCTTTCGTCGTCCTGTGGAGGTGGAGTCATCGATCTTCGGTCTGCTTCGGTGGAATTCAAGCGTCATCTACTTTTGGAAGAACTGAAGTCTTTCTTGTGATCGTTAAGAACTGTACAAGGTGACGTTGTTTATTTATATTGAGTGCGACTTAGTCTTTGCTATAATTATCTTTGTGCTTATTTGTTTTGTTTTATTATGGCCACAGAAAGCCACACTTTTAAGGCATCATTGACTGGGACGCCTAAACGTAATGGGGGTGTAGATACGATACCCACATGTACAAGTACTGACAAGGTTGCTAGGTAGCGGTTAGAAGCGGCCCAGGAAAACTTATCTGACCCCGAGGGAAACCGTGCTAAACCCGACGCTGCTAACGCTGGAGCTACGGAAACTGGGTTAGTCGCGGCAACTGCCCCTCGTAAATTGCTTACTGTTCATCGACGATTAATGTTAGACACTAAAAGGCTGATTAAGTCGCTTGAATCATGCGAAACTAAACGTGAATTTGATTTTGAATCACGTAAATTTAACTTACTAAAGTCTGAATATGAAAATTTTCGCTATTCTGCGTCCGAGCTGAAGGACGTCGAATTAAATCAACTTTCATCTGAAATTGCTGATAAGTTTAAAAAATGTGTTAACTTGTTTGAAACCGTAAAAGACAAAATTTGCGATAAAACTAATCCGTTAAATGAAGGCGAAAATGATTGTGATGACGATGATATGGGACCTGCAGATAGTGTGTCATTAATTGCCGCAAGTTCTACGAGTGTGACGTCAAGCAAATCCTCCATAGTAAAGCAGATTGAACTAGAACGTAGACGCTCTGAGCTTCAAGTTTTGGAAGAGTTGGTGAGGTCTCGTAAGGTTAGGGTGGAGGCGGAAGCTAAAGCAAAAGCCGAAGCTGTGGCCGCGGCTGCGGCTGCGGCTGCCGAAGAAGAAGAGACTTTGGCTAAGTTGCGCTTGGAAGCGATTGAGCTGGAAGCTGAAGAGAAGCGCATTGCGTGCGGCTCGGAAGCGGGCTCTGTCGTTTCCGGACGCTCAAGACGCAGCGTTCGTTCTACTTCAAGTGCCGTTAGTTTTAAAAGTTCATTAATCAAAAATTCTGAGTTTAAACGCAGTGCTGAGCCTACCCATGGTACCGAAGCTGGTTCGAAACCCGAGGTCGGAGCAATGCTCTTTGAACACAAGGCGAGGGAGCTACGCTTAAGACCACTGGTGACGGAGCCACGCCCAAGGTCCAACGAACCTCAACCTATGCAACTTAAACAAAAGCGTAATAGTGTTACAAATGTTACTAACTCTATCAATGAGAAGTTTAATGCTATGTTTACAAATGACAAATCGATTGTTTTGAATCCCCAAGCTCGGGGCTTTATTCCACAGCATGTGTCTGGTTCAAGGAATCACAACAGCGCTGCCTATCATAATGATTATGCTGAGAACTCTGAAAATGTGCAGAGATGTGTGTCTCGGCGTGTGTTAGATGCAGAAAATCAACACACTGTTTTACGTACTGCTGAATACGGGAACTCGGGAAATTCAAATGCCGGACCCGATCCTTGCCCTCAATTCCGAGTTAATGCGGCTACTTGGCCGAACGTGGATAACCCTGTTGCTTCGGAAAGCAACCCTAATGCTGCATTGAGGGCTTATTTAGAGCGCCAAGGTAGGAATGAGTATATTAATCTTGCTAGCCAAGTAGGGTATGATGGTGCAAATATTGCCTTTGTGTTCTTTGAGAACCAAGTGCGTCGTCTCATGAATGAAAGTCCTTACGACGAACGTAAATTAGAAGTTCTTCGAGCAGCATGCGTTGGTCAACCGCGCGAAATGGTGAATCTGTTTTGCGCCCCCATGAAAAGTATGACCACTGCTCAACGTATTGAAAAGGCTCTTGACCGACTCCGTCAGCGTTACGGTGTGTCGAGTGGTTTAACGTCAGAGCCTAGAGTCATTGCTATACGGCATGGTGCCAAAGTAAATTTTACTGCTTCTTCACTTAAAATGTATAATGAAGACTTAAACACCTTAGAAGTCTTTGCTTACGCCCATGACGAGTACAACAAACTCTCTGGGCAATTATTGCTTGATACTGCTAACCGTTTACCGAGCGCTTTGAAGCGACGGTATCTTGACTTTCTTGTCAAAAATGGTATAAGTCTGAATCAACCTAGCTTTGAATCATTACGTAAATTTGTGGTGCATGAAATTCACGTGACTACGTCTGACTACGCGCAGGCATTTTTCAAGTCGGAGGACAAGGAAAAATCACGTGAGCCTCAGAGTGGTCGTAGTGAGTTTCGTGTCCGTCAGGTGGCCCTGGATGCGGGAGTAGGCGCTCGTAATGGTAGTGCCGAGTCTCCTGGGTCTGCGGCTGCCGGTGGGCGTGGAGCACCTACAGATCACAATCGTGGGACCAAGAAGGCTAATGGGCGCCCTCCTATTTGTTTTGTTTGCGCCCGGGCTGACAGTAGACACTATCTCGTCGAGTGCGAGAAGTTTATGAAGTTACCTCCTCAAGAACGACGTCAGACTGTGATAAAGGCAGGAAGATGTCTTAATTGCTTATCGATGGAACATTTAGCTCGTAACTGCCCTTCTCGGTGCAAGTGCCGAAAGTGTGGTCCTAATTGCCGAGCTAAGCACTCTAGTGCTATTCATGACTGCTATGAATCTCAGACCGTTGGGGCCACTGGCGAGACCAAGGCCGCTCCTGGCAGTCCTGTTGCATCATCTGTCGCTAACCATAGTTGGGCAAGTTAATGCAAAACGTTAGCTTCGTTAACCGCTAGTCCGTTAACTAACTTCACACCTCCGTTAACGTTAATCCGTTATTTTCAGCTTTAATTAACGGAAGTTAATAAAGTCCGTTAATCCGTTAACATTTTGCGTGTAATTTAGATTTCCTTCTTTTCACTCGCTTCTAGAACACGTATTGACGCTGTTGAGCTGATTGTAAGGAAATATTTATTGCTATGGTGGTCTTTTTGTGTTTTGAAAGTTACATTTTACAGTCTAATCTAATTTCAAGATAAAAACAAGTTCAAATGCACAACGAAGCTGCAAGATATTAACGATAAAAACCTTAACGGAAGTTAACAGAACTTAACGGAAGATACTTTAGTCCGTTAACAGCACTTAACGGAAGTTAATTTAGTCCGTTAACATGAAAAAACTTTTTAACGGATTAACGAGTTAATGAAAAAGTTAGCTTCGTTATTAACGGATTAACGATTAACGGACTTGTGCCCACCTATGTCGCTAACACACCCACTAATAACGTGAAAAATGTCCTTAAAGTGAGAGTTGCTGAGGAAGGTACACTCTTGCTTCGAACTAGCGCAGTTAGAGTGATCAATCAGACAACTGGTTGCTCGACACTAGCGTATGCTCAGCATGACACTGCCTCGCAAGCGACACTCATTTCGGACTCGTTAAGAGAAGAACTTGGGCTTGAAGTTACGACAGATCCTTTTATAACTATTCGTACACTTGCAGACCAAACTGCAAGCTGCATAGGTAAAACTGATTTCAGTCTAGAATCTCTAGTCACGGGTGACAACTATAAGATTACTGGTGCCCTTGTGGTGCCAGCCTTTCCTGACGATAAAAGTACTCTTCCACATGCAGTGGATACCAGTAAGTTGAAACATTTCCATGGAGTGGAAATTCCCGTCATACCCGAGCGTAAGTGTGTGGACATTTTGATCGGGCAGTCTGATAAAGCACTTATTACTGTTTTGAAAGAGCTTGAGGGTTCGAACTCGAATGAACCCAACCTGGTGATCACACGGCTTGGACCGATCGCTAGCGGAGGTAGAGTTCAAGGAAGCTCTAAATCTGTGAGAACGTTGCGAGTCGAGACGATTGCTACTGACCCAGACTGCGGACTTTGTGATAAGTTGCAACAAGAACTTCTCATGGTTAATGATGCTTTACGCGAATACAAGCTGCTTGATGAAGAGGTATTGCCATCAAAAAACGATGAGCTTACCTGCAGCTTGGTTGAACCATATATTCGCGTTGTAGACGGTCGGTATGAAATGCCGGTTCCGTTTAAACCTGATGTTCTTTAAAAACTTCCTAATAATTACGATATTGCGTTAAAGCGAACATTGTCGATGCGTCGTACTGCTGCTAAAAACTCGCAGTTGAAAGAGACTTTGACAGATACGTTTGCTGAGTTACTGAAGCATGATTGGATTGTGCCTGCGGATAAAAATGAAAACGATTCTTATAAAAAAAAGTACTTACCATTTTTTGTTACTAAGACGGCTAAGCCTAGAGTTGTCTATGATGGCGCTGCTACGGTTGGTGGCGAGTCATTAAATCGGGCAGTTTTAGCCGGTGAAAACCTTTTAAATGGCTTGGTCGATGTGTTGATGCGCTTTCGTATGGGAAAATACGCTTGCGTAACCGATGTGAGTAAGTGCTTCTTTCAAATTAAGCTTCCTCGGGATCAACAAGATTGGTTCCACATTATTTGGTTCAAAGATAACAACATAGACAGTGGTGAGATTCAAATCTTTCGCTTTACTCGGCACATGTGGGGAATAAACTCGAGCCCTTATGTAGCACTCATGGCGCTCAATCGGCTGGCTGCTGACAACCCCACGCATGCGAGTATGGTGACCTTAAATGCAATCACTCAAAACAGATATATGGATGACTTGCTGTTTGCTGGCGACACTTTATCAGACGTGGAGACCTTTGCTAGAGAAGGGATTGAGTTCTTTGAAAGCAGGGGATTCAAGTTACGGAAATGGGTGACCAATGGCCACGCTAAGTCTGTCTTGTGCCAGGTTCCCCAATGCGATCATGCCCCTTCAATTGGCAAGATTGACATTGGGTTGCAGCCTTTGCCGGACTCTACAGCGTTGGGCCTTTCCTGGGACCCAGAAAGTGACACACTGAAGATAAGTGGCCGCACGTTTGTCGAGGCAGCCACGAGACGCGAGATGGCGAGTCAGCTTGCGAGTCAATTTGACCCTTTGGGTATAGTGGCGCCGCTGCTTCTGGGGGGAAAATTGATTTTGCAAAAAGTCGCTGCGTCTGGAGTGGACTGGGACGACGCTGTATCGGATGAAGTTAAAAAAGATTGGAAAAAGTGGCTGGAAACTTCGAATATACTAAATGAATTTTGCATTCCTCGGAACTTCCTTTTGGAACACACCGAGCTCAGAAATGACGCAGAATATCAACTGCATGGGTTCTGTGATGCTTCGGACTCTGCGTTTTCTTGCGCTATCTATTTGCGTGGCATTAGCGCTGGAAAAGCACAAGTCAGTTTTGTGATTGGAAAATCTAAATTGGTTCTCACTCATCAAAAGGGCTGGGTTATATCTCGTAAAGAGTTAGAAGCAGCTAAGATGTTAAGTGAATTGATGCTTCAAACTTCTAAAGCTTTACACGATCTTAACTGTAAATTCTTTTGTTGGACCGATTCACAGGTAGTTCTTAAATGGATTGTGAACCCCGACCTGTCACTTGCTCGCTTTGTTAAACGGCGTGTCGACAGGATTCTTCTTGTGGTGTCAGCTAGCTGTTGGCGATACGTTAATACAAGTTTAAACCCTGCTGACGTGGGCACTCGAGCGCAGAGCAGTAAACAGCCTAGCTCGCTCGATTTGTGGTTTAAAGGACCCTCCTTTCTTTTGCAGGAGCAGGTGGATGCCAGGCCTCCTGAGCATTCGGTGATCGTGCGCGGAACTCTGGCAAGCAGCGTAGATTTGTCTTCTGGCGACGCAGCTTTGGATAGGCTTATCGAAGCTTCTCCAAGTCTGTATACGCTAAAGAAGCGCTGTGCATATCTGGCTGCATTTTCGGAGTTTGTCGTTGCGAAGGCGAAAGGAGTTGCTTTTCAAAAACCTGCTCTGAATGCTAGTTACTTGGATAAGGCCTTTGTTAATATTGTTAAGTATGTGCAATCTCAGCGGTTCGGGGCCGCTATTAAACTTGTAAGTAAAGAATCACCTGATGAATTTGAATCTATTCTTAAACGTTTAGGCAGCAAAACTAATGATCCTGATTCTAAACGCCGCTTAAATGAATTAAAAACTTTGCGTAATTTGCGCCCTTGCGTGGATTTGGATAATTGTTTGCGTATTGAAGGCAGGCTCGAAAATGCAGACTTGCCACTTGATTCTAAACACCCTTTAATTTTACCTGGAAGGCATCCTTTGACTGGACTTATTGTGCAATATCAGCATGAGCAGGCTGGACATGGTGGACCGGCATATACATTAATGAAAACCCGCGAACGTTTTTGGATTATTCATGGCATTTCCAGTGTAAAATTTTACATCGCAAACTGCGGAAAATGTGCTTTGTTAAAAGCTAAACCGGTTCGTCAATTAATGGCAGATTTGCCATCGTGCCGAGTTGCTGTTTGCAACAAACCTTTTAAATTTACCGGACTTGACTACTTAGGCCCTTACATTTTTCGACAGAGTCGCAGTGATTGCAAAGCCTGGGGCTTGCTGTTTACGTGTCTTTGTACTCGCTGCTTGCACGTAGAACTGGTGACTAGCCTGGACCTAAACAGCTTTCTCCTTGCTTTCGCTCGCTTTGTTAATTTGCGCGGGGCAGTGGACACTTTTTATTCGGACAACGCCTCGACGTTCCGTGCCGCATCTGATAAGTTGCCAAAACTGTTGGGGTCTTCTGAATTTGTTAACTCGTTGCGTAAGTTTAATATAAATTGGGTAAACATTCCTCCGTATGCTCCTAGCCAGGGTGGTAGTTGGGAAAGCATGGTGAAACTGTTTAAAACTGCGTTGGGTCGGGTTATGGAACAGACTCGCCGTAAACCTTCTCTTATTGAGTTACAGACTTTTTTCACCGATGCCGTAAGAATTGTGAACGACCGCCCCCTAACGACACTTAGCGATCAGCCCAATGATTTGTGCCCTATCACACCTTCGTCCTTTTTGGGACAGCACTTGGCCCCTAACACTCCTCTTTGTGGGTTGCACGATCAGGGGGACCTTCGCAACGATTACTTGTATAATTCCACGCTAGCCCACCGTTTTTGGCTTCTTTGGATGAAATCATATTTACCCAGTCTCCAGGGCCGAAACAAATGGCGTACACTTCAAACAAACCTTGGGCCTGGACAGTTAGTCCTTGTAGGGGATGCCGAAGACCTGGCCTCAAAAGGAGCGTATAGATTGGGACGCATTCATAGCCTGCATCCACAGTTGCGAAAAGGAAAAGAAATAGTCCGTAGGGCAACTGTGGTCGTTTTGAAAAACAGCTCTACAGCAGGCAACTGTGAGATCGAATATGTTCTTCGTGATCTGGCCAAAATAGCTCCTGTCTGATTGAACCTTTTCATTTGTGAACTTTTTTGTGATTTTATCGTGATCTCGTGATAGCCGAATTGTGATTATGAATTTACCGTCGTTTTTCGTGAAACTTTATTGCAATTATTTCGTGATCGTGAATTTTTGTGACTGGCTATATTATACTGTGAACTCCCAACTTAATCATAAACGTTTTATTGTTTAAAAGTTTGCCCTCTGCCCTACTGTTGCACTGTTTGTTTACGTTCTTCTGATGTCATAATTTTATGATGCTACTCACTATTTTTAAGTCCCCTTCATAATTTGTTTACTTTATTTACTCATTTGGTAAGGTTTTAAGTTGAAGCGCGATCTGTGCTTTCACTTTTGTGTTTTTTGTTTGAAACTTACACATGGATAAGATTTCAAAGGGGCCGCTTATGTTACAGCACGATCGTTTATAGTTAGATTCTAGATTCGAACCTAGGTTTTATGTTCTGTTGTTAACACGTTCATTTACCTTATTTGCATCTCACCTTTGTGTTGCGCGTCTTTCATTATTCGCTCGAAAGAAACTTTGCAAAGTTGCCTGAAAGACGCGCCGTTTTGCTTTTTGTTGATCACTTTGTAGCAATGTTTTAATTCTACCACTGCAGTTAATTCAGTTTTAATTTGTGAACAGTAGCGTCAAGAGGTTTTTAATTTGTTGGTGAAAAATTTAGTTTTTTAGTTTAAGTGTTTTCCGCCCAGCCGGGAAATCCTCGATAAATCTGCTGGACTGGTCTTTTTTAATTTGATTTTTGTTAATACAAGTTTGCTTTGAATCTCCTGTGTTAGCCTCTTGGACGCAAGACCAGACAGTGAAGACCTAGGCATTCCGCCTAGGACACAGCCTTCAATCTATAACAATAATGACTTCTAAAACTATTTGCACTATGTGTGCGAAACCATGCGAAAGCGATAATAGTTGTTACAGTTGTGAAATCTGTTTACGAATTTTTCACAAAAACTGCCTCTCTCGACAATTACTCCCTGCGGTTAATCCTTCCTCCAAACAAAATTACGCTCTTTGTCTACACTGCAAATCTAGGTCGACCACTAATGAAACTTCAGAGCTTAATAATCGTAATTCATTGACTTCGCAAACGCCTGTAGTTAATCCATGCTATACTGACTTTTTTGATAATTGCAATTACTACGATCAACAATCGCTAAATAATTTTCTGAGTGCACAAGCAGAAACACTTTTCATTATGCATTTTAATATTCGCAGTCTCCAAAAAAATTTTGACCATTTAGCATCGTATCTGTCGGAATTATCAGTCTTACCGGACATTATTGCTATCACAGAAACAAAATTGACCAACGGCAAAATCAACTCCAATATTCATTTGACTGGATATGCATTTTTGCATTGCGATAGCTCAACGAAAGCAGGAGGTGTGGGACTCTACATTAAAGAAACGCTTATCTTCAAACAGAAACCAGATATTAGTATTGCGTTGCCTTTTGTAGAAGATATGTGGATCGAAGTTCAAACTGAAAAAGGCCCGGCTGTTGTAGGAGTTGTGTACAGGCATCCAACTAATTTAACTAGTGATTATGAGGAATTTTCTGCACGGCTTTATGACATTTTTTCCAGATTGAATTCTAAGCACTGCCCCTTTTATGCGGTCGGCGACTATAACATTGATTTAACGGCTGTTCAGAGTAACAATAATGTTAGAAAATACGTGAACAACATGATAAGTTCTCCATGCAAGTGTGCAATCGATTTACCTACTCGCATTACAGACCATTCGAAAACCCTTCTTGATCACATTTATGTTAATGATAATAAGCATTCTTACATTAGTGGCGTAGTTTTATCTGACTTGAGTGATCATTACGGAACCTTTATTGCTACTCTTGTGAAAAAGAACATGAAAGAGGTGCCCAAATATTTGCATCTCCGAGACATGTCCAGGTTTGAACTTGAAGGGTTTCTGCAAAACTTGCAAAATAATTTAATTGAGGCTAATATTAACACAAATGAAAGCGTTCACATTCAGTTCGAAAAATTTTTGGATATTTTTTGCAGATGTGTTAATAGCAATGCTCCACTAAGGAAAGCATCAAGGAAAGAAAAGAAATTGCATAGAAAGCCATGGTTATCGAAAGGGCTACTAAAATCTATTAAACGAAAAAAAGAACTTTTTGTTAATCTGCATAAACATCGTAATGAAGAAAATCTCAAAATCTATAAACTCTTTCGCAATACACTGAATAGAACAATTAAATCAGCAAAACAAAACTACTATAAGGAAAAAATTGGCGCCAATAGAGACAATCAAGAAAATTTGTGGAAAATAGTTAACAAACTGGCACAACTAAAAACTAAAAGCAAAACCTTTCCCACCGACCTCGAATGTGAGGAGGGAAAACTTCAAAACCCAATTGCTATTTGCAACAAGATGAATAGCTATTTTGCTGGAATTGGGAAAAAATTAGCTGAATCGATCCCTCCTGTAAGCAAATCACAAATTACAGAGTCTGTAACAAATATCGGGAATTCTTTTTTCTTTTCCCCATCCACGCCTGAAGAGATAACTTCAATTATACACTCCATGAAACTAAAAAAAGCAGTTAGAGAGAATGATATTGACACAAAATTCTTGAAATACAGCACTCAGGTCATTTCTCCCTACATTAGCGAACTTTTCAATTTATGTGTTGAACAAGGAGAATTTCCTAATGTGCTTAAAATTGCTGAAGTTGTGCCTATACATAAAAAAGGGGACCCGAATCAATGTACCAATTACCGACCAATATCACTCCTATCTCCCTTCAATAAAATTTTAGAGAAACTTATTTACATTCGCATCTATTCTTATTTAGAGAAATACGATTTACTAACTAAACACCGATTTGGTTTCAGGAAAGGCACATCAACCATTCATACCATAGGCAAAATATATGACAAATTGTTAAGTAACATTGATGATAATTTGTACACATGTTGCGTGGTTTTAGACTTAACAAAAGCGTTTGATACGGTGGACCATACTGTATTACTAGAAAAAATGAAATGTAATTTTGGAATTCGTGGCATATCTCTTCAACTACTTAAAAGTTACTTAACTAACAGGCATCAGTACACAAAAATAGGCAACTGCAGATCTGATTTAACAAATATTACTTGTGGAGTTCCACAAGGCTCCTCCCTTGGCCCGTTATTGTTTCTTTTATACATAAATGACTTGCCTCATGCTAGTTTGTTCGATACTACTTTATTTGCTGATGATACCTATCTTATGCTTGCTGATAAAAATCCCATCGAGTTGCAACACAAAGCAACTGATGAACTAAGCAAGATTGATATTTGGCTGAGAAGAAACAAACTATCACTAAACTTTTCCAAATCATGCTACATGATAATCAACAAGCAGCCCTACACTCCTTGCAAGTTTGATCTTAATTTATCGCTTCGCTCCTTTTCACTGAAAAGAGAGAGAACTGTAAGATATCTGGGGTTATATATCGATGATTGCTTGAAATGGTCCTCTCATGTAAATCACTTGTCTCTCCAATTGGCTCGGTATGCTGGTATACTTTACAAGATTAGAGATTTTGTTCCCCAGAAAACTCTCTGCATGTTGTATAATAGCCTGATATACTCCAGAATACAGTATGGTATACTCATATGGGGTACTGCTGCCAAAATGCAACTTCATGAATTGACAATTCGGTTAAATAATGTTATTCGTACCATAACCTATTCCAGAAAATATTGTTCAATTACTGTTCTATATAAAAAACTAAATTTTCTTAAACTCTCCGATGTTTACAAACTTGAATTAGGCAAATTTATGCATCAGCTTCATCATAACAAATTGCCAAAGACTCTGTACGACTCTCTAGTTAAATTAGATACGATTCGTACTCATAATACAAGACAACTGCGTAAACAAGTATACTTCAAGCCGCAAGTCAAAAAATCAATAGCCAAAAACTTGCTAATTTATAGAGGATCAAAATTATGGGAAGAAATTAACGACATTGACAAAAACTTAAGTTGGTATGCCTTTAAAAAACGGTACAAAAAATTTTTAGTTGGCACTTATAAGTCTAATGACTAAGGAAAGAACTGAGAACGACTGGCCAATTTCACCAGTCATGTGGATTTAATTAATCCATGCAGAATTTGATTAATCCATGCAGAGGAATTATCATTCATGTGGCAGAGATAGAGATGGTGCCTCTGCATGATTGATTAAATGTTGACAGTGCCATTGCAATAAAATGTTCTAACAAAATCGGTTGATTGAAATTGAAGTAATGCATTTGCCTTGATAACTACTCTTTACAATTTAACTCTTGTGCTTCTAAAATTTACTTGTGCTATGATATATTGTGTTCTTCCAACTGTGACTATATTGCTGACATCAGAATAGTATTTGGTTGCTCATTGGTCAATTACTTGTGAACCTGTAATAGTTTAATCTCACCAACACTATCCCCAACTATAAATTGAAATAATTTGACAAGAACTGTGCTTTGAAATTTGCTGCTCTTCTGCTTTGTTTATCATTATTGTTTTTTCATACTGAGGATATATTTCCTTGCTAGTGGACGGGCAAACGTCACCTAACTAATAGTAGCAATTTCTCCGAGTTTCAGTTGATTTAAATTCTATTGCTGCTTAGTTAGGATTTAAAACAAGCAGTGATAGTTGTCAAAAGTGTCTTATCTGAGGACAAAGCAACGCAACGCCGACGATGGCGCGAATGGAGCCAATGGCCTTCGATACTGTACTGCAGCTTTGAAGCTTTTTTTGCGCAGAGCAGCCTTGTCAGGAGCATCTAGACTAGAAAACCTCCGGGTTCATCGGTGCTTCCTGGCCTGATTGTGTTTTTGAATCTGTGCCCATTTGTGTGTCTTGCTTAAGCTTTTCAACTTTCAGGCAAATAAACTTATGTTATGTTATGTTATGTCAACAGCGTCAGTACGTGTTCTAGAAGCGAGAGAATAAAAAGAAATGTAAATTACACGCAAAATATTAACGGATTAACGGACTTTATTAACTTCCGCTAATCAAAGCTAAAAATAACGGATTAACGTTAACGGAGGTGTGAAGTTTGTTAACGGACTAGTGGTTAACGAAGCTAAAGTTTTGCGTTAACTTGCCCACCTATGGCTATCACGCAATAACCGTAAAGAAGAGTCTAGATTAATAGCCATAGGTGGGCACGGTACTTTGCAAAAGTACCGCGGTACCGGTACTCGGTACTTTGCTAAAATTAGTACCGCGGTACCGGTACCGATACTTTCAAATTAAAAGTACCGCGGTAGTACCGCGGTACTTTTGCGGTACTTTTTTAAAAAATTAAAAGAAAAAAAATTGGACTGATTTACCTCGTTTACTGGATTGTAAATCATCAATTTAAGCAATTTGGTTCGTTTCTGCGACTAATGCGAACTCCGTAGACCTACAGTTCGTTTTGGAGAAAGTTTGCCGTAGAATAGTAAGCAGTTGCAGTATTAGTATTACCACAATAGTGAGTACAGTACTAGCTAGTGATGAAATTGACTCGATAAAGTATTTAACTTATACGAACTACGGTCACCGGGCTACTTATTGTTCTAAACTTAGAGTATCTTGTGCCCAATAATAACCAAACAGCAGTCATCTCCAAAGCATCACGTACGTAAGTTAACACTGAAGGATACTCTGACGATCATCAGCTCCCAATTATTGCACAAGTGACATTTACACAAAACTTAGAAATTGGGGGATAAATTGCACTTTTGGCAAAGTGTACTGTTTTGATTTGTTTTTAGTCGATTCGTTGCTGCAGTTACTTTTTGCATTTCTTATTTAAAGCTAGATGGGAGGAGCTTACCAGTTGCCAGCCTAAAACGAACGACGCATGTTAATGGTGACTTCTAAAAAATTCTTTTGTTTCCCCGTAATGAGAACAATTTCAAAATTACAGCATTTTTTGTTGCTGTTGTATAGCATATTTATTCTCTTGTCACAACACAGCTTTAGACGCTGATTATTGCACAATCCGCGCACTTTCATTGTGATATTTACTTCGTGCGTGGAGGAATTTGCACCTGCTTAAGAGTTTCTAGTTTTGCAATGTCCCGTGAATTTCGATTTCTTACCACTGAATTTTTGGCTAGTTCGAAGCCACAAGCAGAGATAATCATCGTAAAGCGCTCAATCCAAGGACGTGACAACGTAACCAGTGTGTGGGTTGAACACAGATTATGCAATTAGAGTTGTCGCAAAAAAGCTTTTGCACTTTTGGCCATGCTTTTGGGGGCGCTCAAGAAGATTCTTTGTCTCTTCTGATTATAAAAAAAATTAGCTTTTTGACTAAAGCCGTTAAAATACAGGGTGAGCCAAAAGTAGGTGGACTGTAAAAAAAAAATTAAGTGTAACATAGTAATAGAAAACAGGTAAAATTAAAACAAATTTCAGTACTAAAATTGTAATTACATACCACAAATAACATAGTTGTAACAAAGTTAAAATGAACAATTCAATTAAAGTAACTGAGGCATAAATCTATTCCATATGCCGTCCACCTACTTTTGGCTCACCCTGTATTTATTTTTCGTTATGTTCAATTTCGGGTGTTCTAAAAGAGGTGCACTCATAAAAATTGATTTCTTGGGGATTAATTTGTGCGGTTTCAGGGGAGGTGGCACCCAAAAATTTCCAGAGACAAAACCGTGTTTTTTACTCGACAATTTTGCACAAAAATTAGATTGCGTTGTTTTGCCCTGCAGAACTTATTAGAAGAGCGTACAATGTTTAGGAAGAAAAAAAAACTCATCGCGGCCAAAGCCAAAGTGGGGTTGGTGCAGATGAAAGGATTTCTGAGATAAATTTTCTGTATAAGTATTACCGGGTGAAATACTTTTGGCCGTATTATACACAGTTTGTGAATGAGAACATCTTCTTCGCCTAACGTTCCAGGCATATTTAAAGTCAAAAGCTAATATAAATGGATGCCGGCAGTAACGTGCAGTAAATTTTTCTTCAAGCATGCCCGTAACCAAAAATTTGCAATGGGGGGGACGTTGCGGGGGTCTGGGGGCGGATCCCCCAGACTAGGGGTCAGGGGCAAGGCCCCCAGCCACCGGAGGCATAGGGTGTAGGGCCGGATCCCCCAGCTCTCGAAAAATTTTTATTTTTTTGGCAAAAATAACAATTTTAAGCCTATTTTGATAAAAATCAATGCTATTAATACGTGGCATAAAATTAGCAGTGCAAAAAATCATTATACCCTACTAGTTGCATAAATGGTTTATGTGGGAGGTAGCTATTGCTAGAATTTCAGTTCTCTTATTTACAAGTTGGTAAATCATAAAATCTTATTTCGGTAGTTTAGTAAACCTCGCAAGAAGTAATCTATTTCAGCTAAATTTTATAGTGAAAGATGTATGCATATATGGGGGCCAATCGAAGGAAGGTCGAGAAAAGTTGTTGAGCATTTTTCAAAAAGCGATCAAATTTGATTACCAATTTTTGGCTATTCTTTGTAGTCTTTTTTCTGATTTATAAGTTTTATTTTTGACAAATTACCTCCCTCCCCCCTTCAATAAACATTTCAAAATATGCTTTAAATAATTTTTTGAATCTATTCTAGAGCAAAAGACAGTATCAGAAGTGCTAACAACGTAGTATTTTTCTTATTCTGCATTTTGGTCGGCAGGCCAATGTATTCACCCCGCGCCCCCTGGCTACGCTATTGTATTCACGCCTGATGTGATGAGTATTCATTGCGTAAGTCGTCTCTTACAATTTTTTCTTGGCGATTTTTTTTTTGTTTCGCCGGTGCATGAATACTGGTAATGCATTATTTTGCCATTGCAAGAAAACGTCAATTTTTCAAATCGGCCAGCAAACTGCAAACGCTAAGTTCCTGCGGAGGTAGTAGCGAGTACGACCAACAATTAAACACTAAATTAAGAAAAAAGATTGGTTGTTAATCCAATTTATTTGCAAGCACTTTTACAACGTTTCAAGTTTTTAATGGTACGTTCTTAAAATCCGTACTAAAAAATAAAAAAAACTAAAGTACCGGAACGGTACCGCGGTACTTTGCTATTTTTTGGCGGTACCGGTACCGGTACCACAAAAGTACCGACGGTACCGGTACCAAAAAAGTACCGCGGTACCGGTACCGCGGTACTTTAGTACCGCGGTACTGCCCACCTATGTTAATAGCCTAGGTAGCAAAACAATCTTGAGAAAAAAGTTTGTAAAGTACAAAGGAAAAACGAAGTACAGCAGATCGAATTTGGAAATGAAACGACAAATCATTTCTTCAAAAACGTATTAGTACTTAGCCTATTTACTAGCTATCAATGATTTGTTTAGATCTCGTAAAAACCTGGAAGCAGATGTCAAAAGTTCTCTTTAGGTGTTTACTCAGTTAACAAATCCTTAAACGCTTTCACCATCCATGTCTCATTATGGTTCTGGTAGATCTATCTTGTAGAGTGTAGACCAATAGGCTAGTCTACAGGTACATTTAAAGCGTAAACTATATTGTTTTTTTGATGTGATTTTTTTTTTTCAGGTAAGCATGTTGTGATATCTGTAGTAAGTTTAAACAGTTGTTTGTTTTTGCTATTTAGTGCTGTTTATGAGTGAATCTGAAAGCTGGATTTGTCATCAGTTATGTAGTGGATTTTTTGCTTATGGTGCAATGGATTGCTGTGTTGATTTGCTGGAGAAAGCAAAAAAAAAACATTGCAGTTTTTGCATGATTTGACTCTATCATCGAAGGACAAGAATTTAGCACAGTTATACCAGCAGTTGCTTTGAGGAAAAGTCAGCCTCTAAAACTACGTTTGGTTTTTTATTTGCTAGCGGAGCGCTTATCAATGTTTAATGCGAAGTTAAATGCTTTCAAGAGCATTTTATTAGTTTGCATTTTCTTGCGGTACCAGTACGTTGCGACGGTTGCGTTTACCCTAAAGGGCTTCACTTCAAACCACCGTTTGTAAGATACAGACAAATTTGTAGCTGTAAGTTCAAGCCCCCTCTTCTGAGCAAGTTTTCGGTTATGCCCCTGATAAAAGAAAAACATTTAGATTTTTTTATGTGAAAATTGTTAATCAAGCATCTGAATAAAAATGTTGTTACTTCTCACATTTTCATGTAACTGAAGCTTCCTTCCGCAGTCCAATTATTATTATTATTATAAATGCTGTATCAAGTTTTTTGTTTAGTGGTGACTAATGAGCATTTAACATGGACTTGCTTGGCAGCTACTTCTCGTCCAATAACTGTAACCTCAGCAAAAAATAGAACTCACTTTCTACTGGTTAGATATCGTATATATTGGCTTTCTAGTTTTATCTGATTACACTGACTGTAGTTGTAATGAGTGAACTTCAGACTTAAAATTGTTTACTTTGTCACTTTATTCACCGTGTAAAGCAGTTAAAATTTTAAGAGACACAAAAAATGTTTTGAAATTCACAAACAACTAAATTCAGATACTACTCAAAGACAAAGTAGGCTACATGAATATTTAACTCACTTGACACTTCTATTTTCATCACATAGGACTGGAGTGAAAAGTCATTACCAGACTACAATAATTATGATTATAAAACTTGGGGGACTCCAAAACCATTGCTTCCCGTTCAACTTGATCACTGTCACAAACCTTCAGAAACAAGAAAACATTTAAGAAGACATTCAGAAGAAAAACTTCCATGTTTGTAGCTATTCAAAGAAGTAATTACTCATTAGGCCAATCCAAAAGTTCATACAATTTTTTGATTTTTTGCATCTATCTAGCTCTTGTATGTAGCTTGAAACCAATTCTAAATGCAGTTTTATTCACCAAGTTGGCTCGGCCAAGTAGATAGCGAAAGAAAAATTTGCGAATTTTCCAGCGTTTAAGCAATTGTTCAATTGTAGTTACTTTTAAAACAACAAGCTAACAAACAATGGGTAAAAACACTATCAACACATTCAAAACTAGCCTGTTGGTGGATTATTTTATATTCTAAAAAAAAAACACCATGTTAGTTTAATTAAGACAAACAAGCAAAAGCTGCTCAGCCAAAAAAAAAACACTGGACTGATACAATAGCTTCTGCTACGCTGCACAGAATAAAAAGTTTTGTTTTAAAAGCTAGATGCCATGGGGCTAGGCCTACTGCTTTGGTGAATTCATTATAATGAAGCTCTGAGATCAAGCATAGCTATGAAAATTCACTCTAAAATTTACAGCCTTAGCTGTTTAGACCCAAATTAACTTGGCTAGCCTAGGGCTATCCCGAATCTAACTTTGTCAACAACCTACTTTTTGGCCTGATAAATAGGTGCTAAACCATACAAATAAACTATTTATACAATTTTTTAGCAAACTGCGATCGTAAAAATCTGATCAGTGATTTAGTAGGTCATCCTACTACAGCCTGCAAGCAAGCGATGTTGCGCAACTGCTCGCGAAGGTTGACAACCTTTCGCGAGCTGTCGATGACGTCAAATTTTGGTTGCTTCGCATCGCTTTGCGTTGCTTCGCGTCTAGTCTAAACGCACCTTAACCACTACATCACAAATGCAATTCCATAAACTAGATGGGAGTTTGCCAGCAAACCCAGTGAACGACTGACAGGTAGCTAAGGCTTTGACGCTCAAAAGTACTTTTTGTCTACTGTAAAATCAGCAATTATTCAAAAATATCTGATCATGGAACCTCAAGCAAACTAGTGTCAAAATATTTGTTTGTTAAATCTCTGCTGATATCATAAAACACTTGCACCCTAGCTTGGGGCATTCAAAAAATTGATTTCTAGGGGTCCATTTGGAAGGGTGGCATCCCCAAATTAAATCAAAATATTTGTGTGTTAAATATTTGCTGGTATCATAATACACTGGCACCCTAAGTTGAGCCGCAGAAAAAATTCATTTTTGGGGGTCCATTTGGGGAAGTCCCTGAGGGGTGGCACCCCCAAACTATGTCAAAACATTTGTTTGTTAAATATCTGCTGATATCAAAACAGACTGGCACTCTAAGTTAAGCCATTCAAAAAATTTATTTTTGGGGGGTCCATTTTGGGGAATCCCCGGGGGAGTGGCACCCCCAAACTATGTCAAAATATTTTCTTGTTCAATATCTTCTGATTTCAAAAAAAAGTAGCACTCTAGCTTAAGCCGTACAAAAAATTGTTTTTTTTGGGGGGTCCTGGTGGAGTTGCCCTAAAAGCTTTTAGGAGAAAAAATTGCATTTGCATCTCAACAACTTTACACAAAAATTGGATTTCGATGTTTTGTGGTTTAGGAGAAGAAGAGCGTACAAAATTTAGGAAGAAAAAAAGGAACAAAAAAGGAAAAGAACAGGAAAAAAAAAACTAATTGCGGCCAAAAGTGGTTTGGTTGGGATGAAAGGGTATCTTAAGACATACAACCATATGAAATATTTTTTGCTGTACTTAAGCCCTTTTTGACTGAGATCGCTTTTTACGCCAAACTTGCAGGGCGGTTTTCGGGTTCTGAAACCAGAGTTACATGACCTATTGCCTCGAAATTTTGGAACAAACATATAACTTAGTAATCTTAAGCTGCTGTCAAAATTTCATATAGCTAGACCTAATCGTTCTCGAGTTACAAGCAAATGTCTGAAATTTTGCACTCGTTAGTTGGAAAATGGCCGAGTAAAAACAGAGGAACACACGACACGAGCGTCAGTCGTTCCAATGAGTCAAATCGCCGTATTTCACTCAAATGAAAAAAAAGCAATAAATAGTACCGGTAACGACCGGTACGGTAGCTTTTTCATATTGGAAACCGATGCCCTAGGTAGCCTACTATCAAACATTTAAGTAAATTTAGCTTTTTGCAAATCTAGTATAATAACTGTAAACACAGTTGAGAATACTGGCAGACTGACAGCATACTGCTACCAAAGTCGCTGTTACTGTACACAATAACATAACTGCTAAAACCTACCGGTACCAGTTGAACATGTACAAAATACCCAGACCAGTTGGAGGCCTACTGATTAGGGTCTTAGCACAGCATAAATATCATACGGTAATACTAGGCGGGAGTTTGCCAGCATACCCAGTGAACGACCGACGCGTAGCTTATGCTGTGACGCTCAAAAGTACTTTTTGTCTACCGTTAAATCAGCAATTATTATTCAAAATTATCTGATTATGGAACCTCCAGAAAATTAGAGTTAAAATATTTGTCAGTTAAGTATCTCCTGATATCATAAAACACTGGCATGGTAAGTTGAGCCGTTCAAAAAATTGATTTTGGGGGGTCCCCGGGGGGAGAATGGCACCCCCAAACTACGCCAAAATATTTGTCTGTTAAATATCTGCTGAGTAACACTGGCACCCTAAGTTGAGCCGTTCAAAAAATTGATTTTGGGGGTCCATTTGGGGGGTCCCTGGGGGGGTGGCATTCTCAAACTATGTCAAAATATTTGTCTGTTAAATATCTGCTGATATCATAAAACACTGGCACTCTAGCTTGAGCCATTCAAAAAATTGATTATTGGGGGGTCTGTTTGGAGTGTCCTTGGTGGGGTGGCACCCCCAAACTATCTCCAAATATGTGTCTGTTAAATATCTGCTGATATCAAAAAAAGTAGCACTCTAGCTTAAGCCATTCAAAATATTGATTTTTTGGGGCCCCATTTTGGGGGGTTCCCGGTGAAGTTGCCCAAAAAAATTTCGGGAGAAATAATTGCGTTTGCAGCTCAACAACTTTACACAAAACTTGGATTTCGATGTTTTGTGGTGTAGGAGAAGAAAAGCGCACAAAAATTAGGAAGAAAAAAAAGGAAAAAAACTCATTGCGGCCAAAAGTGGGTTGTTTGGGATGAAAGAGTATCTTAAGACATATAGAATATAACCATAAGAAATATTTTTGCCTTACTTAAGCCGTTTTTGATTGAGGCGGCTTTTTACGCCAAACTTGTAAGGCGGTTTTCGGGTTTTAAACTAAGTCACGAGACCTATTGCCTCGAAATTGTGTACAAACATATAACTCATTAATCTCAAACTACTGTCAAAATTTCATGTAGCTAGACCAAACCGTTCTCGAGTTATAAACAAAAGTCTGAAATTTCGCACTCATTAGTTGAAAAATGGCCGAGTAAAAACAGAGGAACATGCAACGCGAGCGTCGGTTGTTTCAATAAATAATATCGACAACCAGGGGGCCCGGTGCACCCCCCTTAATTCAATTTTTTCCAACCAACTTAAACGTAAAACCAGGTGAAATCAAGGGTTTTTGTTTTAAAAGTTGCTACCTCAGGTCCTCATTTAAACTTTTTATGAACGTAATGCAATAACCAGTGCTGTATTTCCCATATGGCACAGTGCCAGAGCCTCACGCTCAGATCGTAAGACTTTATTTGGTCTTCACTTATATTACGGGGGAAGATGTCGCCAAAATCCCCTAAATGTTAGGGGCCCACACAATGTAAATCCGACGCGGGAATAACATGTTTAGTAAGCGTAATCATCAATTGTACCATTTTTCAATAACGATTCACCAGGTTTTACGCACAAAAAAAATTAGCCATGGAAAATGCTGATTGAACAAATTATTGAATTTCAGTTGAGGAGGCATGGGCCCACTGGTCGTTCATGTACTCGTATAGCTGGTTAATTTTATGACAAAAAAAAACTCTAAGGAAAATTTACGAATGGATTATTATTTACTGCTAAAATATTGCGGGAGGCAATGTTCCTTACTTTCCCCTATGTGGACCAAATCACTTACAATTAAAATTTTACCCCACAATGCAAGATTTTAAACGTGTTTTGGACTTTAATTGCAAGTAAAAGAAGGATTGAACAATTAAATTTTTTCCATTGACTTTCAAATGTTAAAAAACTAGTTCTTTCAAATGAATGTGAACACATGCGAAATGCGATCCAATGGCATTAAAATAGCTTTTTCGTTCCAAAAACTTACAAAAATCGCCCAGCGACTGGGGGCTTTGCCCTCAGACCCCCATAATAGCCACCGGCGGCAGGGGGCTCCGCCCCCAGACCCCCATCTGTGATATGCTTCAGTACGCTAGCTTATTCAACACGTCTCCTAAGTGGCTATTTGCACTTTCTAACTATTAATTTCCGCTAACTTTCTAACTATTAAGTGCCAATAGACTACGGCTTTAGATCTTTCATTCTACGATACTTTTGCCCCACAAAAAGTTCCTGTTTTGAAATTTTCTGATGACGTCGTTGCATGTGATTTGTGGTTTGGGCCACCCCCAATCAAAAATCCTGGCTACGCCTATGACCATTCTCAACGAAGAAAACTGAGCTTTTAGCCGTGCCTTTGAAAGTATTGAGCCACCGAATACAACAAAATGCTGCCGATGTCAACGCAGAAAAAGAATGTTTCACGATTATCCAGCAAAAATGTTAACAGAAATTTTACCTCATTTGTTTTAATCGACAATGACGTATTTTAACAGCGTACCTGTTGTTTTCTCATATTCCTTCAAAGACGTATATGTGTTGCCCGCTGTTTTGTTTACGTTTGCATATCGATTACCCAATTTCTCGTACAGTACTTCAAACTTGTGCTAGGCCTTTTCCAAATCCATTCTGAAAAGTTATCAAGCAGAACTGCAGTATAGTTGATTAACATTCCATCGTTGTCAACTCATGAAATTGAACTTTTAATTAGGAAATCGAAGAAAGGCAGCGCTTGTGGTTTCAATCAAAATATTAAAAATTTCCTTCTGATCGCATAAAAGTTTCCGGCCCGCGAAATTTTTTTTTCTACCATGGTTTTGCAGATTTATTACGTCACATCCGCATCCTATCCATACTCCGCGCTCACTTTGGCTCGATCCGCTGTATTCACAGGCAAATTAATGCAAGAGGTAGGTTAGCTTATAGGTTAGTGATCACAGGTAAATACGCCTAATATATGTTAGCGTATCTAGTTAGCCTAGTATCTAGATAGCGTCTGACAAGTTGTTGTAAGCATCACGGTTAAGCTGTTGACTCGAGTCTGAGCAATTGTTGCTATATTAGGCCTACTAGATACTGGTATAAAATTCAAATAATATTAATAGTCTAATATCATACCAGGGATGTCTAATGTGATGGTAGTCAGATAACGATGATGTTAGTGCAATTCAAAGTTTTAATCATGTTATGTATATTTACTTACTATTCGTAAATGGCAGATAATAGCCAAATAATTGATTTTTTGATACAGAATAGACTAGCTTACAGTAAACAGCGTCACTCTTGCATTCAGTTAATGTTAGTCAGTCGATTCATCTGTTCGATGGTCAGAGTAACTACCGTAGTAAGTAAATTAAATTTCTCCAAATCTAAACAAATAGCTTCTGGATTTTGGTAGGTCTCAGTAAGCATAGTAGCCTAGGTGAGGTATGCATAGGTGGGCACAAGTCCTTTAATCGTTAATCCGTTAATAACGAAGCTAACTTATTTATTAACTTGTTAGTCCGTTAAAAAGTTTTTTCATGTTAACGGATTAAATTAACTTCCGTTAAGTGCTGCTAACGGACTAAAGTAACTTCCGTTAAGTTTTGTTAACTTCCGTTAAGGTTTTATTTGTATCTTGCACCATTCATTCATCGTACCGGTACACACCACTTTGCTCTGGTAATACTTGTTGCATATTAGCATGAGTTTTATAGAAGAAAGCAAAGAAAGGAGCTCTTTTTTGAGGCAAATAATAACCTGCAGCCTCAGAGGTCTATTAGTTATTGCTGTTCCCAATTTCCAAAGATTTTCAGGTCGCAGCTTCGATTGTGCATTCGAACTTGTTTTTATCGTAAAATTAGATTAGACTGTAAAATGTAACTACCAAAACACAAAAAGACCACCCTAGCAATAAATTTTTTCTTACAATCAGCTCAACAGCGTCAATACATGTTCTAGAAGCGAGTGTTAACGGATTAACGGACTTTATTAACTTCCGTTAATCTAAGTTGAAAATAACAAATTAACGTTAACGGAGGTGTGATGTTTGTTAACGAACTAGTGGTTAACAAAGCTAACGTCTTGCATTAACTTGCCCACCTATGGAGGTATGATATAGCCATACAGTAGTAAGGGGTTAGGTTGAGAGTTCACTATTCAGTTCAGGGTTACCGGTTAACGTTGGCGTACTTATTGATTCTGTGCTATGCCAACTACACCATCCTTGAGATATTATACTTCGCTCTTGGTTTTGGCTTGATGTGCACTGTTAACATCAAAATGTTAAGAAGACCTAGGGCTATGTCAGATGTGTAGGGTAGGTTTATTTTGCTGTTTACATATTTTAAGGTGTTGAGCCTGAGTTAATTGTGGCAATTTCTTGATAGTGTAGACAATGGTAACGCCAAATTTACTACTGGTACTAGCTACTTCTACCGGTACATCTCAGATTAAGTAGCCTAAATCGTTTGTCTCTAACCTGCTCATAGAAAGTTTAGTACCTAATTTTTTTACACAATAGGTATTAGATTGTTGAACTTAAGAAATATTCACATGTTGTACTCTATGATTATTCAACATACAAAATTGTGTTGCAGGCATAAAATGTTACCCAGCATAGTATACAAGTAGATCAATTTTTTGATATGCCCATGTTGTAGTCTATTTTATTTTTAAAACGTAGGTATGTTCTGTTGTGGTGATCTGTGGTAACCAGTCCAAACCATTTGTAATTAATATAGATTCCTGTTTTTACCATTAGTATGTGACCTATGAAGACGGAAAATTGCATTTCTTGTGTAGAGTGTGGGCAGGCAATGATATCCTGTACAATTTATTGGCAAGAAAAAAATACTGATTGTGTACATGCTTAACAGTAAACAAAGAAGCTATAAGGTTTGTTTGCCAAAGTTTCAAGAAGTATCAAGCATTCAGCATCTGTACTACATTTCAAGGATTCTTCCAATCATCTTTTGTATTTGTGCTTACTTTTCAGTCAAAGCCTACTAACAATCAAATTTGAAAAACAATAATCCTAACCCTAACTAACCCTAACAATAATCCTAACCCAAACGCTAACGATAATTTAAAAAACAAAAAAGAGTAAATGAGCACTCACTCTTTACTCTCTTATTCTCTTCATGGGCGTTACATAATGTAATGCTAGCCACTTCGTATTATATATTATGTCTTATTAACAAAATAATGGGATTTAAATTGCATCATGGTTTGAAAGCGTTCGCAGTTTTTTACTGTTAAAATGGTCTTGAAACAGTAGTTAATTTGTTGAGGTATATGATCAATGACTGCTTATATATTTACATACCTAAAAGAGATTTACTTGGAAACTTTGAGGTTGATCAAATAGCAAATTACTGAATGGTTTATGATGCAAAAAGTATCAAAGTCACCCTTAATCACAAATTGCAGAAAAGGACCACAGAAAAAAATCTGGTATATAAAGTCTTTTCCAATTCAACCTAGTTTGTTTTTTTAGTGGGATTTCCCAAGCATGACGTTCTTGTTAGAGCACTGTTGAATCGAATGCTGACATCTTGATTTGGTCTTCTTAGAAATTTTTGGTGGCCTTCCTGCTCCATGCACTCTTCTACCCCGGCTGATATTTGATCTTCTTGCTGGAGTTGTTCCAGAAATGGGAATCTGAATTGAGGTAGATAACCTATGTTGCGTTGATGTTTATTGTGCATACTTTGGTTTTATTTTTGAAACAGTTGTAGCCAGAGATGGCTTTTGTTAAACGTGTACAGTGCAGTATTAAATTGAGAATCTGCAGTGATTTTGTGAAAGTTATTAACAAATGACTGTAATGCTGGTCCATGATATTGAAGGTTTGTCTTGCACTTTTCAATTACCGGTATGGTCTGAAGGCAGTGTGAGGCATGATTGAGCAGGTCTTAATGCACGACATTAGTATCTGTCTTTGCTTGTAGATACTGAAGGAAGACTGTTAACAAGGCATTTCATCAAACTAAAAAGTTCTTAACCTTTTTGATTTTGTTATTAAACACACTTGATTGATTGTATAGTCATTGAAAAGATTATATGTATCAAAGGTGTGTTTAGACCGGAAACAGCAAAATGCCTAAATTGCACTTTTGCAATGTTTGCTAGTCTTCATGGGGGACATACGCAACAATTTGTGAACGCTGATGTAAACAAACATTCACCAACTTAAATCTTTTATTTATTTGTTGTATTATGCAGAAGTGTGTAATGAGTTGGCGGGCCCATCTTTGCATCATTGAGCCTGGACAATGCACCCTTCAAAGAAATGTTGCACAGATGGCAAGTGGTTGGCAACACTGTGCCAATTTCACTGACCCAAGATTTGAACCTCAGACCTCACGCTCCAGAGACGAATGCGTTAGCGTTCGATTAACTAGCATCAGCAAATAGTCCCCAAAGTAGCTTTGCATCAAGTCTAACTGCCAATTTGCTGTGCTTATTTGTATTGTAACTTTTAGTTGATCAGCTAGAGATCACACGTACTAAAGAGACAGTCTAATTTATGTAATGGTGACAGAATTAGTGTCGCAGTAATACATACTTACTGATATTTGGTAATTTTTTTTTGCAGTTTATGCTGGTATGAAAAGTTATACGGTGGTGTGAAAAGAATTCTATGAATGATGATTTTACTGGAAATTTTTAAGTTAAAGTGAGTGAAATAAAAATTTTCATTATTCATCTTTGCATTTTTTGTTTGCCTTTTTTAAGATCATGAAGAAAGTAGGTCAACAAGCTCACATGGTCTTATGTCTGTCCTGCGTTGAAAAACTGCTGCGACTTTGAAGCCAGTATATGTCTGTGGTTGTTTCGGGCATGGGTTGGAATCCCTTCTGTAGGCATTTTTCTAACAATCAGAGGCTGATTCAGATTGTGACTTAATATGTCTTATTTTCGTGATTTTTTAAGGGTTAAGATTTGGGTTAGTTTTAGAGTGAGTTTTGGAGTAAGAATTTGAGTTTGGGTTAGATCTGGATCAAAATTAATAAAAAAGTTGACAAAAATTTCCAGTGAAAGAGTCTCGTCCGAAGAATCATTATTTGACTTAGGTTATTGATAGTGTTGTAATGCCATGCCAAACTATCCCCATCCAGTTTAAGTTTTTTTGTTTGGTTTCACCTAGAATTTTAGCTGAAATGGTATCAAATTAATGCTAACTTTGGCAAGGTTTCCTGGTTTGACGCTTGAATATATATGCGTCAGTTGTTTCTTTTTCTTATTAGTTGTTTTTAGAGCTGAAGGTAAATCAGACTGCACTAATTATCTTCACCACTTTTTCAAAAAACAAACTTTAACTGCTTTTCAACCTCTAAAATTAGTTTTTGTTAGTCTTTTTCGAACTCTGTTTGCAATCCTTAACTGTTAAATGCAATGGAACATCGAAGTATACATTTTTACTACTCATTTTGTTTTTAGAGAAATCTGACCATGGGATCCAGCTTCGAAATACAACCGCTATTCGAAACATTACTTCAATTGCTTGCAAGACTCTGCAAATAAACATTTAACTGTCCAAGCATCATTTTTAAGATGTACAAAAAAAGAATTTTGGAACAGAGAAGTTTGTGAAAATCATCTAATACGAAATCTGATCCTTGTGCAACAAGACACTCGTTAGCGTTTTTGATAAAACCATCTTCATGTGATAACTCTTTGTATTATTCCTGGCAACAAAAGAGACATTAATTTTATGCCTACTTGTTTTACAATGGTGAATATTACATGTACTATTTAATCAGTTAAATTTGTTTATTTATTTAGTTTTAATAATTAATGTAATATGCTTTTCAAATTTTGCTGATTAATTTAGTTTGGTTTAGTTGCAGACAAATGCTGTGATTGAAGTATTCACTACGTCAGTATTTGTATCAGAATTTTTTATAGCAGCGTACCTATTAGATCGCACTTAATTTTTTTTTTTAAGTTTATTTTGCTAGTTAAGTATTCATAAGCAAAGCATTAATTAATATGTTTGAGTTTGAAGTGTTTAAATAATGTTGTGTGTTTTTTTTTCTGCAAGATTTCTTCCTTGTTCATAGAGTAAATGCTTTTGCATGTTGGCTTTACTTGCCCTTAACTTTTCATAGACTGTAAGGCTGTTTTTACACATCTGCGCTTGACAACCACCAGAAACAAAATTGTGAAATAATTTTTTTTAAGTTAACAAATATGTGAGTATTTGACTAATCGTTACTGGTTTTAAAGTAATTAATGCAGGCGTTGCGTAGACTAGATACCCATGCAAAAGTTCGTTATTAAGTTATGAGGATGTGGTTTTGAAATGACAAGAGCTTTTCTCAAAATAGCCATTGTGTCAGTCATAATAATGTTATGAGAAAGCGGGATACTAGCGCTAACATAACGCTTTTTATTGCTCTTGGTGACAACGATTTATCGCTTTAAAGGTTTTGTCACAAACCATTGTTATTCTGAGTAAAATGTTCATGCCTTCGAAGCAATTTCAATCAAAGCAATTCTCGAGCTTTGTACCACCAGTCAACGTTTCAAATATTACTACTTTACAATATTTAGATCTATGCGATTTCATAATTAAGTAGCATAAACGTTCTCGACCGAAGTGATGTTGCTTTAAATCTAGAATTTGATGAGAGGTTGTAGACTAGACGAACGCGTTTAATCTCTCTGGATGCGGATTCTAAATCTCGTTGCAATTATTAGTTTTCCCTTCGCATATTTTGTTATTCGCTTGATCGCGCTCAACAAAATTAAACTAAAACAAATATTAATATTGCAATTAGGAACAGGAATGTGGAAGCACCGCTTTGTTAATTGCTTCCACCTTCTTTACACGAACTTATGTTTTGATCTGAAATTGTTTCAGTCAACTTTTTTTTAGGATTTTTCAAAAACGGCTTATGTTCAGTATCATCTAGACAGACTCATGGAACAAAAATGTCGTTACTTTGTTTGTTTTTATTTATTTTTTTGGCTGCACACCAGAGACATGCAATAAGACGCTTTTGCGTGGAGCCTATATGGCTCGAGGTTTTAGATTCAACATAAAAATAGCTTGTCTTTAATCATTTATGCTGCATATCTGTACATGGCTGTAGTTATGGGTGAAATGAACCTTCAACGGTCGGAGAATTTTTCTTAAAAATAACTCGTTTTTAGGTATGGTAAATTTCAACTTTAGTGGCAACATCCATTTTCTGCACAGCAAAATAACCAACACTCATTACGAAGCTTATTCTGCTTCGGGATATATTCTGATTATTAGAACAATCCCATAGTTACAGTCACCGTCGGTCAGTGGTGTAAAGTAACGAAATACTTGAGTAGATTACTCAAGTGGTTTTTTCCAGCAGCGAATATTTCTTGAGTAGTTTTTTAGTAGGTACTTTTTCTTGCTTACTTATAGACTGAAGTAACGCTATTTAAGTAGTATTTTTTATCAGAAAAGTACAAAGTACTGTAATTTTAAGTTAGAACCTCAAATTCGGCAGAACGATCGACTTTTCTACCGGCAATTGTTCAGTTCAGCCAAGTTAGTTGTCTTTTTCTCCTTTTGCGGCTGGCTACTCTTGCGTCAGAGGTCAGACCACCACAGCGACTTTCACAATGCCTTTTTTCTACGTGTGCGCTTACGTATCACATCCAGTCTGGCGAAAATTTGTTTAAGATGGTTTTAGTTTCACGTTCGTTGTTTGATATCTGCCCTTCGCCTCATACTGGCATAGATGTTTGTTTATTCTATTAAAAGTAAATCATGAAAGAGTCAAACAGGGATATATAGATTTGCCAAAAATGTGTCCTTTGATTACTTACCGTCCTTTGATTACTTGATTACTATCGCTAAATTCTACAGTGTGAGTTAAAAATCGCACACCATATATGCAAGAAACATTATCGTGCAGTACTGTAATATTTATTGTTCAATGTAATTACAAAATCTTTTTAATATGATGATCAATTTCGTCCCATGGAAACTCAGGCTATGTAGATGGGCTATCTGCAATAGATTTAGTGACGTAATGTTTATCAGGCTTCTGCTTGCCTTCACATATTCTGAAATGAATTAAATTTAAAAAATCCACAATAAGTTTGATTAATTAAATCCAAAAAAGGTTATCGCAGAATATACTGAAATAGCTATGGTACGTAACTTTTAGCCCACCCTTGAGTAAACTGTACACTGATAGGCACGTACAACGAGTTTTTTTAATTTAAGCATAATTTAACAATAACAGTAAATGAGTATTTAAGCCAAGATGTAATAAAATGATTCAAAGTAAATTCTGCGTGGCATGATATTCAAATCTCGAAGTCTAACAGTTGTTGTTCTTTTTGATTAATTGTCTTGAATATAATAAGAAACTTGCCAAGTTACAATTAAGAATTCATGACTTATTGAGAGAGGAGGGGTTATAGAAGACTAAGCGCTTTGTGGCAGTGATGTAAAGGTAATTGGCCAGTTGTGATATGTCGAGTGAATAGTTTCTGTATTTTGCTTGAATACTTTCAGAAAAACTTGTACTCGTCGAGTACTTTTAAAACTACGTTTTTACTTTTACTCCAGTCCTTTTTTGGTCAGTACTTTACTTCAAGTAATTTTTTGTCAGTAACAAAACTTTTACTTGATTACAATTCTCGAATACTTTTTACACCACTGGTTGCGGTCCGTTATAAGACGTCCATAACTTTATAAAGACTAAAAACGTGATCTTGTTTGGCTTACAATTATAAAACAAATACAAATAAAAGTCCAAAACGCTTTTCAGTTGTAGTGAATGGTCGTGACTGTTGGTTAACTTGTAAGAAAATCTAGATATAGAAAGACATTGATAAACGGTAAATTTTTGAATTGATAGTGGGCTAGCTGGCCCTCGATAAAAACAATAACTTTTCGTCGCAACTAGTAGTTCACTCACAAACTTGCGATCAAGCGTTTAATGTGTGGATGAAGGGTGCACATTTATTGTTTCAACTTTCGCAACTAAGAAATACAGTTTTCACATTTCTGCATAGCAGACTGCCACACTATGCTTACGGAGAAAAAAATTAATGACGAGTTTTTCATGCAATCAGCAATACTATAGCGACCCCTGTTTTTCTATGCTTTTATGAATTTGTTTCTGCGATGTGATTTTGTTTTTAAAAATTCTTAAATATACGGTAGCAATTTTTCAGATTGAATGTGTTATAAAAAGTAAACAGCAAAGCCCGCTCCTGGTTTATATGTGTCTTATTTTTAGGCGGAAGCAAATAAACAGGCATTTCTTTTACTCAAAATGATCTTAAGTTTTTGTACTACTTGAAAATGACGTCTTAATCAATATCCCTATTTACGCTTTCACCAGAGAACATATTAGATGTTGTCGTTGGTCCATCTTGTACATTGTAGAACTTGATTGTGTATACTGCACAGCGCAGCCGTCCTAAGAAAATTAAGTGGGTTGGTGTAAACCTGCTGCATCGACAAGTTTAGAGTAAGGTCTGGGGGTTTCAGACCTCCTCCAAATTGTTGTCTGCGTCAATTTAAGTCATATGTCCCATGTGAAAACAGAAGACATGGATTGCATGAGCCAATAGCTATACAGTAATTCAAGCTACTTCAACAATTGTTGGTTCAACTCCCACCAGCATCCTTGTTGCTTCCTTGGATGAGTAAATGCTTAGCTTTATCGCTGTTGTTTCTAACGAGCAGTAAAAAGCAGCAAAAATCTAAATTCATCCATACTAACAATCATTCTCAACAAGCTACTCTGCAAAACTAAACAAATCGAACCGAAGCAAACCGGTATCTCTAATTTTGTTTATTGAAATGCAGAACTGATGCAAAGAATGAAATGAACGGAAAAGCATAAAATGAAATACTTGTAAAAACTATTGACCGAAAAATCACGACAAATGCTAAAAAAAGTATCACCAAAGTCCCAATCAATATTAATCCTGATAATCGCATAAAAAAAAATTATGAAGCAATCTGGAAGCTCTTTTTCATCTAACTCGGTAGTTTCCAAAGTGGGGTCCGCAGACCTTTTAAGAGTTCTTGAACCACTTTCGGAAGGTCCGCAAAACAAATTTGGTAAAGCGTTACTTGGCTCATAGCCTAATAATTTTGCTTCCCACTCCTTAGCATTTGGGAGGTACGCAATCTGTGCTTGCGAGAGTTATTTTGTGCTTCCTATGCGTTCGTTGCGATTACACTACCCGACTCCCCCATGGTGTCACAGAGAGAAAAGTTCAGTTCATCGGTGGCTAATGCTATAGATAGCTACTTCTGTGGCCTAGCAGAAGCTCAGGCTTTTTGTATCTGTGTTAGTGAAGAAAGGAGTGGGCGTCTGGAAGTAACTGCACCCATCCCATTAAACTTCGTTAATTACTGTACATTTGCGCTCTGTGTAGGCCTATTTTTCACAATACGGTACATTGATCTCGTAGTTGTGATGGACAAATTTTAAGCTTTGTAGATAAGGCAGCCAAACATTTAAAATTTGCATGGGGACTGCTGTGAATTTTTTTAGTTTTGGAACCACTGATCTTACTTAAAACCAAAATGCCTTTGTACGGGTTAAAACGCTTTACGTTGTAGCAAGACAGAAACATAACTGAGCCTACCGCTGCAAAAAAAAAACAAAATAGGTGGAGCCTACCCTTGACGACACCATTGATTTAATTGTAAACCATAACTAGATCATTTATATTTCAATTATCAACTATAAGTAGGGTGTAAGTGACTTTGATGACCGTATGGTCTTGTTCGTTGTCTCCCAAGTTTTTGTATTTACTTGTGGTGTATTCAAAAGTTGATGTAAATAAATATGATATTGCACAAAACTAAAAATCCTTATCCGCTCATTCCATCATCTTTTGTGGTAAGTTGTGCCTTCGCTCAGGGATATCGAGAACAACCATGCCTAAATCCTCTTTCTTCTATCCTCCTGATGAACTCTGCTATTTGACAAACACTGGAGAGGCCATTCAGGCGAATACAATGCACAAAATTTAGTATTTCATTCGTTTTTCGTCTCTATCAAACGATAACTGCGCACGATATAACGATTTTCTATCACCTTGAACGCATTACTTGGCGCTTAACGCCAAAAGCTCGAATAATTTCAGAGTGGAAATTCTATTTAATAATAATAATGTACCGGTTCAGCACAATTTTGCGACGGTAAAATTTAAAAATACAATCGTCCATCATATCAAATGTATAATACCATCGTGCCAAATATATTCCATGGACAATGTGAGTCAACTCAGTTCAGTACGGAAGAAACAGAAGTTTCATTTAGTAGCATCCACATTAAGTTGGCAATAACAAATATCCAGAGTCAAAATTAAATTATCCAACACCAAGCAGTGCCGTCACCAGAGAAAAACAAAGTGGGGGCGCACTAGCCAAAAGTGAGGGGGCACTAAAATAGACTGAACTTGCAGATAAAAATTGAAATTGTACGGCTACAAATTATGGGCAATTTTTAAAAATCTGTAATCATGTCAAAAAAAAGGCATATAAGGCCAGCAGCGTTTCTTAGCTAGTTTCGTCAGCGGCCTATAATCGCTTTAAAAATCTACTTGCAGCCGTGAATGCGATCAGACGCGAAACCAAGATTTTGCTAAGAGGCGGGAATTTAAACTAAAAGTAAATCTTTTTTTCAACAAAAGTTGTCGAATTTAGGCTCTATGCTGAGCAAACAAATGTAACTCAAGTGAGTTACAGACGAGATCCTGGGGGTGGATCCCCAGCCGCTGGGCGATTTTGCAGCAAAAATAGCAATTTTAATGCCACTTTAATCACATTTCGCTCGTTTTTGAAGTCATATGAGTAATCAAAGGGCACAAATTTGGAAGTCATTTGAAGAATTAAATTCCCCTACCCCTACAGGCCCCCTTACTTCAGGTCAAATCCAAAACACGTTCTAACACTCGTACCTTGAGGTTAAATTGTTTAAGTGACTTGGCTGAAGAGGTGAAGACCCATTGGCCTCTTATCTCCTGAATGCGCCATTGACTGCGACCTAAAGACAGGGCCTCAGAGAGAAAAATTTCCAGGGGGTACGAAGGTCGATACCGGGCCCCACAAGCCTTATTGGGGGCCCATGCCATTAAATCAATTTTTGTCGGATGGGTTTAGACTGTAGATCTTTATTTAAAAGTGAGGGGATAACGATATTCCCATATAGTTAGGACCTTTGAAAAACACAACTAGACATAAAATTGCTTTAAATCCAGCTAGGGGGTTTGAAGGAGCGCTTTGAGCTCCCCAGTGGGGTTTGGGGCAGAGTCCCGGAAGCTTTAGCACTTTTTATGTTTCTCGAGGGTAAAATACAGCATTTGATCAACATCCCAGCACCAAACTTGCTTAAATTGACAAGCACAAGACGTGATATACATGAAAGAAAGTATGTGAAGTGGGGGATGATGACATGCACACAATATTATACAACATAATGACTTTATTAATGCAAATCCAAATATTTTACTGATAAAAGTTTTAAGACGTCATCTGCAATCACAGACTTCACAAACCCAAATACCTATTAAACTCATAGAGTGAATTGCTTAATGATAGTAGTAGAGTATGTCAACTTTGACTCTGCTCTCTGAGGTTGAAATGCTTTTGGATCTCTAAAAATTTACGCTCTCGTACATTGTTATACCATAGAATTAGCGCTCTCAAGTCAGAGAAATGTAACAAAACGTTGACTTTGGTGAAGTGTATGGCCTTTGATACATTTTCCTCTTTTTTTAATCAAATCGGCCACTATTGGATGCCCTAAAGGCTGTGTAGCAAAAATAGCGACCAATTATCAGTACTGAATAGGCTGACTAACATTTTTGCAGTAAGCAAGTTTGATTACGGTGGTATGGTGCGATACCAAAACTTAAGGAGGAAACCGAAACTCTTCCGGGCCCCTAGAGCCCGGCCTCCCCTAGGCGTGGGCCCTGGTACGATGTACCCCCTGAACCCACTCTCGCAGGCCCTGCCTCAAGATCGTGAGTGTGCTAAGAAAACAAAAATAGTTGGTCTTCTTAAAAACGTTTTCACGTACTGTTTCAGGTCATAATTACTAACGAAGCACCGGAAACGATTCTGTAGGCTTACATCTTTTTTCCGCGACACATCCGTGAAGGCGTGCTAATAAGACGGGTTACTGCATCACGATTATTATAGCAGTCGGTTGGCAGCTATTTCGCAAAGAATCGAGTAAACGTCCAATGGTAATTATGTTTGAACATTATTATTCCTTTTTCCATCATTGTCTTGTCGTTAGGAGATATTTAAAAACAGTATTTTGAGTAAACTGAAATGGGGGGCACAACCAGCTATTAGGGGTGCACGGCCTCCTGGCCTCCCCGTAGCAACGGCACTGACACCCAGCAACATCAAAGTTAGTTAATCTTAAACAAAGTAATTTTAAACCAAAAAAGTGCCATATTTACGAAAAAATAGCAAAATATTTTAAGTTAAGACTAAAAGCAGTAAAATATACAAGCCAGGCTAACTGTGAGAACAAACATTATGACTTCGATGTTATCCTACATTAATTTAAAGCATACATTTTCTGTTAAAACATACATAACTGTTTGAAACAATTAGCAGACACTTTACATTCACAGCTGGCACATAAATTAGCCTAATACAACTAAACCAAACTAAATTAATCAGCAAAATTTGAAAAGCATATTACATTAATTATTAAAACTAAATAAATAAACAAATTTAACTGATTAAATAGTACATGTAATATTCACCATTGTAAAACAAGTAGGCATAAAATTAATGTCTCTTTTGTTGCCAGGAATAATACAAAGAGTTATCACATGAAGATGGTTTTATCAAAAACGCTAACGAGTGTCTTGTTGCACAAGGATCAGATTTCGTATTACATGATTTTCACAAACTTCTCTGTTCCAAAATTCTTTTTTTGTACATCTTAAAAATGATGCTTGGACAGTTAAATGTTTATTTGCAGAGTCTTGCAAGCAATTGAAGTAATGTTTCGAATAGCGGTTGTATTTCGAAGCTGGATCCCATGGTCAGATTTCTCTAAAAACAAAATGAGTTGTAAAAATGTATACTTCGATGTTCCATTGCATTTAACAGTTAAGGATTGCAAACAGAGTTCGAAAAAGACTAACAAAAACTAATTTTAGAGGTTGAAAAGCAGTTAAAGTTTGTTTTTTGAAAAAGTGGTGAAGATAATTAGTGCAGTCTGATTTACCTTCAGCTCTAAAAACAACTAATAAGAAAAAGAAACAACTGACGCATATATATTCAAGCGTCAAACCAGGAAACCTTGCCAAAGTTAGCATTAATTTGATACCATTTCAGCTAAAATTCTAGGTGAAACCAAACAAAAAAACTTAAACTGGATGGGGATAGTTTGGCATGGCATTACAACACTATCAATAACCTAAGTCAAATAATGATTCTTCGGACGAGACTCTTTCACTGGAAATTTTTGTCAACTTTTTTATTAATTTTGATCCAGATCTAACCCAAACTCAAATTCTTACTCCAAAACTCACTCTAAAACTAACCCAAATCTTAACCCTTAAAAAATCACGAAAATAAGACATATTAAGTCACAATCTGAATCAGCCTCTGATTGTTAGAAAAATGCCTACAGAAGGGATTCCAACCCATGCCCGAAACAACCACAGACATATACTGGCTTCAAAGTCGCAGCAGTTTTTCCACGCAGGACAGACATAAGACCATGTGAGCTTGTTGACCTACTTTCTTCATGATCTTAAAAAAGGCAAACAAAAAATGCAAAGATGAATAATGAAAATTTTTATTTCACTCACTTTAACTTAAAAATTTCCAGTAAAATCATCATTCATAGAATTCTTTTCACACCACCGTATAACTTTTCATACCAGCATAAACTGCAAAAAAAAATTACCAAATATCAGTAAGTATGTATTACTGCGACACTAATTCTGTCACCATTACATAAATTAGACTGTCTCTTTAGTACGTGTGATCTCTAGCTGATCAACTAAAAGTTACAATACAAATAAGCACAGCAAATTGGCAGTTAGACTTGATGCAAAGCTACTTTGGGGACTATTTGCTGATGCTAGTTAATCGAACGCTAACGCATTCGTCTCTGGAGCGTGAGGTCTGAGGTTCAAATCTTGGGTCAGTGAAATTGGCACAGTGTTGCCAACCACTTGCCATCTGTGCAACATTTCTTTGAAGGGTGCATTGTCCAGGCTCAATGATGCAAAGATGGGCCCGCCAACTCATTACACACTTCTGCATAATACAACAAATAAATAAAAGATTTAAGTTGGTGAATGTTTGTTTACATCAGCGTTCACAAATTGTTGCGTATGTCCCCCATGAAGACTAGCAAACATTGCAAAAGTGCAATTTAGGCATTTTGCTGTTTCCGGTCTAAACACACCTTTGATACATATAATCTTTTCAATGACTATACAATCAATCAAGTGTGTTTAATAACAAAATCAAAAAGGTTAAGAACTTTTTAGTTTGATGAAATGCCTTGTTAACAGTCTTCCTTCAGTATCTACAAGCAAAGACAGATACTAATGTCGTGCATTAAGACCTGCTCAATCATGCCTCACACTGCCTTCAGACCATACCGGTAATTGAAAAGTGCAAGACAAACCTTCAATATCATGGACCAGCATTACAGTCATTTGTTAATAACTTTCACAAAATCACTGCAGATTCTCAATTTAATACTGCACTGTACACGTTTAACAAAAGCCATCTCTGGCTACAACTGTTTCAAAAATAAAACCAAAGTATGCACAATAAACATCAACGCAACATAGGTTATCTACCTCAATTCAGATTCCCATTTCTGGAACAACTCCAGCAAGAAGATCAAATATCAGCCGGGGTAGAAGAGTGCATGGAGCAGGAAGGCCACCAAAAATTTCTAAGAAGACCAAATCAAGATGTCAGCATTCGATTCAACAGTGCTCTAACAAGAACGTCATGCTTGGGAAATCCCACTAAAAAAACAAACTAGGTTGAATTGGAAAAGACTTTATATACCAGATTTTTTTCTGTGGTCCTTTTCTGCAATTTGTGATTAAGGGTGACTTTGATACTTTTTGCATCATAAACCATTCAGTAATTTGCTATTTGATCAACCTCAAAGTTTCCAAGTAAATCTCTTTTAGGTATGTAAATATATAAGCAGTCATTGATCATATACCTCAACAAATTAACTACTGTTTCAAGACCATTTTAACAGTAAAAAACTGCGAACGCTTTCAAACCATGATGCAATTTAAATCCCATTATTTTGTTAATAAGACATAATATATAATACGAAGTGGCTAGCATTACATTATGTAACGCCCATGAAGAGAATAAGAGAGTAAAGAGTGAGTGCTCATTTACTCTTTTTTGTTTTTTAAATTATCGTTAGCGTTTGGGTTAGGATTATTGTTAGGGTTAGTTAGGGTTAGGATTATTGTTTTTCAAATTTGATTGTTAGTAGGCTTTGACTGAAAAGTAAGCACAAATACAAAAGATGATTGGAAGAATCCTTGAAATGTAGTACAGATGCTGAATGCTTGATACTTCTTGAAACTTTGGCAAACAAACCTTATAGCTTCTTTGTTTACTGTTAAGCATGTACACAATCAGTATTTTTTTCTTGCCAATAAATTGTACAGGATATCATTGCCTGCCCACACTCTACACAAGAAATGCAATTTTCCGTCTTCATAGGTCACATACTAATGGTAAAAACAGGAATCTATATTAATTACAAATGGTTTGGACTGGTTACCACAGATCACCACAACAGAACATACCTACGTTTTAAAAATAAAATAGACTACAACATGGGCATATCAAAAAATTGATCTACTTGTATACTATGCTGGGTAACATTTTATGCCTGCAACACAATTTTGTATGTTGAATAATCATAGAGTACAACATGTGAATATTTCTTAAGTTCAACAATCTAATACCTATTGTGTAAAAAAATTAGGTACTAAACTTTCTATGAGCAGGTTAGAGACAAACGATTTAGGCTACTTAATCTGAGATGTACCGGTAGAAGTAGCTAGTACCAGTAGTAAATTTGGCGTTACCATTGTCTACACTATCAAGAAATTGCCACAATTAACTCAGGCTCAACACCTTAAAATATGTAAACAGCAAAATAAACCTACCCTACACATCTGACATAGCCCTAGGTCTTCTTAACATTTTGATGTTAACAGTGCACATCAAGCCAAAACCAAGAGCGAAGTATAATATCTCAAGGATGGTGTAGTTGGCATAGCACAGAATCAATAAGTACGCCAACGTTAACCGGTAACCCTGAACTGAATAGTGAACTCTCAACCTAACCCCTTACTACTGTATGGCTATATCATACCTCCATAGGTGGGCAAGTTAATGCAAGACGTTAGCTTTGTTAACCACTAGTTCGTTAACAAACATCACACCTCCGTTAACGTTAATTCGTTATTTTCAACTTAGATTAACGGAAGTTAATAAAGTCCGTTAATCCGTTAACACTCGCTTCTAGAACATGTATTGACGCTGTTGAGCTGATTGTAAGAAAAAATTTATTGCTAGGGTGGTCTTTTTGTGTTTTGGTAGTTACATTTTACAGTCTAATCTAATTTTACGATAAAAACAAGTTCGAATGCACAATCGAAGCTGCGACCTGAAAATCTTTGGAAATTGGGAACAGCAATAACTAATAGACCTCTGAGGCTGCAGGTTATTATTTGCCTCAAAAAAGAGCTCCTTTCTTTGCTTTCTTCTATAAAACTCATGCTAATATGCAACAAGTGTTACCAGAGCAAAGTGGTGTGTACCGGTACGATGAATGAATGGTGCAAGATACAAATAAAACCTTAACGGAAGTTAACAAAACTTAACGGAAGTTACTTTAGTCCGTTAGCAGCACTTAACGGAAGTTAATTTAATCCGTTAACATGAAAAAACTTTTTAACGGACTAACAAGTTAATAAAAAAGTTAGCTTCGTTATTAACGGATTAACGATTAAAGGACTTGTGCCCACCTATGCATACCTCACCTAGGCTACTATGCTTACTGAGACCTACCAAAATCCAGAAGCTATTTGTTTAGATTTGGAGAAATTTAATTTACTTACTACGGTAGTTACTCTGACCATCGAACAGATGAATTGACTGACTAACATTAACTGAATGCAAGAGTGACGCTGTTTACTGTAAGCTAGTCTATTCTGTATCAAAAAATCAACTATTTGGCTATTATCTGCCATTTACGAATAGTAAGTAAATATACATAACATGATTAAAACTTTGAATTGCACTAACATCATCGTTATCTGACTACCATCACATTAGACATCCCTGGTATGATATTAGGCTATTATTTAAATTTTATACCAGTATCTAGTAGGCCTAATATAGCAACAATTGCTCAGACTCGAGTCAACAGCTTAACCGTGATGCTTACAACAACTTGTCAGACGCTATCTAGATACTAGGCTAACTAGATACGCTAACATATATTAGGCGTATTTACCAGTGATCACTAACCTATAAGCTAACCTACCGGTACCTCTTGCATTAATTTGCCTGCGAATACAGCGGATCGAGCCAAAGTGAGCGCGGAGTATGGATAGGATGCGGATGTGACGTAATAAATCTGCAAAACCATGGTAGAAAAAAAAATTTCGCTTCCGGCCCAGTAGGCTATTTGCTAGTGCCGAATCATTCCTGGTGCCGAATTTATACAATTAGTGATACGTTTTTGATGATTCTAATATTTTATTAGTTAAAATTTGACATGTCTACTGGCAAAAGAGCTTGTAGCATTTTGAAGCAGTTAAGATAAATTTCAGTAGATACTTTTCAGCTATTTCTTGCTGATTTTGTTACAAACCAAACAAAAACGCTCTTATTTAATAATAATAAACTTTCAATTTGCCCTGACATCCAATTATTGAGTCCTCTGCAACCACAAGTACTGGAAAGAACATACCTGGTTAAATATTACTTGATCAATCATGCACTATTATGCAAATTTTGTAGGTGATAGATGACACAGCATGAAAAAAGCTTCGCTATACGCTAAAGGGTTTCACACAAGCAAAGTTATTTTGACGTTTTCCATTTATCTATTTCATTTCATTGCAGGCCGAAAAAAAATTTCATAGCCTACGCACGCAATTTGCGGCAGAACACATGTAGTTTTTTTTACTAAAGCTGCAGCTTTTCACTTTTGTGAATGTGCTTGTATCATTTTGGCAAACGAGAAATAACAATGAATCAACAAAGCGCATGATACTACAACCGCCGCAGCAAACTTCAAAGAAATTCCTCAGCTACTGCGTAAATGCTTATACAGCAAAAAAAATACATGCCAAACCTTTAGCAATTTGTTGGCAGAAAAAAACAGATGCTTCCGTCTGGCAATTAGTTTTTCAAGTAAATAGAATCTAGATGTGATAGCTCCAAAATTCTTCATGCAAACAAATTGTGTAGAAAACTTGATCAAGTGATCTCGGCCTTCAACTATGTCAAAATATTTGTTTAATATTCAATAATATTAAAAACAGTTAGCTTCCAAACTTTAGCCATTCGAAAAATTGAATTTTGGGGGTTTATATAGGGGAGGGGAGTTTTTGGACAGCTACTCCCAAACTATGTCAAAATATTTGTCAGTTAAATATCTGCTGATATCATAAAATACTGCCACCCAAGCTTGAGCTGTTTAAAGCCTTGATTTTTGGAGTCTTTTTGGGGGATCCTCAAGGGGGTGGCACCCCCAAATTATGTCAAAATATTTGTCTGTTAAATATCCACTGATATCAAAACAGACTGGCACCTTAAGTTAAGCCATTCAAAAAATTGATTTTTGGGGGCCCATTTGGGGGTCCCCGGGGGGAGGGTCGCACCTCCAAACTATGTCAAAATATTTGTCTGTTAAATCTCAGCTGGTATCATAAAACACTGGTGCCATAGCTTGAGCTGTTTAAAAAATTGATTTTTGGGGGTCTATTTGGGGGGTTCATTTGGGGGGTCCCCGGGGGGAGGGTGGCACCCCCAAACTACGCCAAAAATATTTGTCTGTTAAATATCTGCTGAGTAACACTGGCACCCTAAGTTGAGCCATTCAAAAAATTGATTTTTGGGGGGTCCATTTGGGGGTTGGGGGGTCTCCAGGGGGGTGGCACCCCCACACTATGTCAAAATATTTGTGTGTTAAATATCTGCTGGTATCATAAAACACTGGCACTCTAAGTTAAGCCATTCAAAAAATTGATTTTGGGGGGTCCATTTGGGGGTCCCCTGGGGGATGGCACTCCCAAACTATCTCCAAATATTTGTCTGTTACGTATCTGCTGATATCAAAACAAACTGGCACTCTAAGTTGAGCTGTTCAAAAAATTGAGTTTTTGGGGCCCCATTTTGGGGGAGTTCCCGGGGATTTGCCTCAAAAAATTTCGGGAGAAAAAATTGCATTTGCAGCTCAACAACTTTACACAAAAATTAGATTTCGATATTTTGTGGTTTGGGAGAAGAAGAGCGTACAAAATTTAGGAAGAAAAAAAAGGAAAAAAAAGAAATAAACCTCATCGCGCCAAAAGTGGGTTGGTTGGAATGAAAGGGTATCTTAAGACGTACAATCATATGAAATATTTTTTGCTTTACCGTACTAAGCCATGTTTGATTGAGGCGGCTTTTTACGCCAAACTTTTGGGACGGTTTGCGGGTCCTAAAACCAAAGTCACGTGACCTACTGCCTCGAAATTTGGTACGAACATACAATTCATTGATTACAAACTGCTGTCAAAATTTCATGTAGCTAGACTTAACTGTTCTCGAGTTATAAGCAAAAGTCTGAAATTTCGCACTCGTTGGTTGGGAAATGGCCGAGTAAAAACAAAGGAACACGCGACGCGAGCGTCGGTCGTTCCAATTACTCAATTGTGACGTGTGTCCGCAGTTTTTGATAGGTAAAAGCAGAGCTGGTTTTGTTTTTTTTGACGTCATAATAGTGATATGGTGAGCGGATGAGGATAACGCCAAAAGATAGGAATTGTTTTGAAATTTTACGTGTGTTTTCTTGGATTGACGACTTTACCGTCTTCATCCTTTTTTGCACCCCTAAACGTTAGAGGGCAGCATTTTCCCCCTCTGCATTAGTCCAGATATATCGCGTTCTAGCTTCTTTTGTAGAGTTCGCATGGGATCAGAATTAGTCTCGATGGAACCGTCAAAGCTCGGGCTTTGACTGGCTATAATTTTGACGTCACTTTCTTGTGACGTCACAAAGTAGTACGTTTAAAAAGAGAAAAAAATGGAAATTTTCTTACATAAGCAAGTTACTTGGGGTTTTGCTCGCAGCAGGAGCCCAACATAAAAAGTTTGTCCACACCTGGTTTGTATCGTTAACTAACTATCCTGCAAATGTCGTTTTAATAGCTTAACCTTTAACAAAAATATGCTTGATTGTTTGCTTCGTCGTTGTCAAATTCGTCTTGAATTGCAATTATATGCAGTGATTGTGTTATTGCTTAGACCTATCACCAAGTAGACTGTGACATCATTATGAAGTAGCAATCGTGAACCATTACAACTTCTGATCAAAAAAAAGCTTTCATCGACCGTATGAGCTATCGTTTCTCGTTACAGACGTACATTGTGTATCATGATGAAACTTTAATTTAGCTGCAATATTTTTGCCCAATGCTGGTTATTTTCTCCTAAGTGTAGAGGTATTGAACAAATATCATTTATTGCATGTTTAAATGGGTTTGCTATAAGTCACTTTTTTGAAGTCTTGTCCCGCTTGGATAGTTATTGCCTATTGGTCTTCATCTCAAGTCCGCGAAAAATTGTCGTTTACATTTTACATATGATGAAAATGTAGATCTTTGTTTGAATTTTTTTATTTAAGTTCGTCTCATATCCGCAAAAATTGCAATTTTTCTAAAGTGAATAAACGTCGTTTTTTCTTTGTTTTTTTTTTAACTCAAATTCAGGAGAAAATGCGGCTCTCTAATAATTCTGTTTTGCGTTTCTACTTGAAAATTTGAACCGTTAATTTGAGCAAAAATAGAGCTGCGTAGCGAGAATTTTGCTGAGAAAAAGGGGGACTTGAACCCAAGTTTACAACAAATTGGATCAAAACCATCTCATTTACGCGACGCGCTGAACTGGTGCAACTAAGCGATTCTCATTGAAACTGGAGCAACTAGAAGCATGTCACACACAGGGGTCGGGTGGTAAGGCAGTCGCCGCCCGAGGCCATGAGGTCACTTTGTGCGGTGTTTGTAATTTTTCGCAAAAAAATAACTATTTTAGTGCCATTTGAATACAATTTTGTACATTTTTTAAATAATTTGAAAGAAAAAAAAAGTCTTCACCAAATTTTAAGGTAGTTTTTGGCCGATTTGTAGTTGAGGACCTTAAGAAAAAAAAGGTTTCGTCAAATGTTTGGGTAGTTTCAAAGCAGAATTTGGTTGCGTTGCCGACGATTTCCAGAAGTCACATTAGGGACCTCTGATAGATCTTTGAGATAGCACGCCGGATACGGCCCAAGGGATTTAGCTTGCCGACTCCTGTTACAGTGGCGTATGCAGGATTTTCGAAAGGGGGGAAGAGGAGACGCGTAGCCAGAAATTTGGAATGGAAGATAAAAACCAGATGAGAAAGATGAAGACCAAAGAAAAGATCTTCACTTAGATTCAGCCCGTTTTCCTGCCCAGATGTTTCGCCCAAAATCCAAAGGGTAGTGCCATGGCTCAATTTTGAGTGCTATTCTAAGTTATTCAAACATTACTGGCGACTCAAGAAGGGGGGGCTATGGCACAATGCTCCTGCCCTGTTCTACGCAATAGTTAGCAACAGGTGCTGGCTTAGTCAAGAATTTATAATGAAGTGTTGAACCGATATCAGAGCTTATAGTAATTACTGCATGATCAGAGAGCGTAGCTTATCATACAGGCCCGGCGCCACGGGGTAGGGGGCGCATTCCGGGGCCGTGCCCCCCAAATGACTGCTTGTGCCCCCCCCCCCCCCAAGCGAGGATTGTGTCCACAAGAAATTAACCAGCTCGAGGCTACTGAGGTGCAAATCGAGGCCGGAGACTCCCAAATTATTGTCCTAGAATTCGTGAGCAAGATCTGTTTTTTCGTAACTTTTGTGGACTCACACCGGATTTCATGAAACTTCGCGTATATTTCGGGATGAAGGCTTTTTTTTGGTCTTCACTTTAGAATTCGTAAAAAATTGCAAGATTTTTGAGATGACAGCCCGAATTCGTGGAAATTTTCGAACTGAATACCTTTTTTTTGGCCTTCACCTTTTTCCTTTGATCCACACTCTCAATTTCATATAAATAAAGTTCTTGTGCCCCCTTAAAGTTCATTTATATCCCCCCAAGTCACGCTATTCTGGCGCCGGGCCTGTCATTATAGCCGTTGAAAGTCAATGGGGAAAATTAAAACTCACGTTAAAGGCGATATTATTAACTACCAAGCAGAGTTGTAAACGGGCCAACTACTTTAGGAATGAACCCGACCCGAACCTAAAAGTATAAGCCCGAACCCGGTCCAAACCTGAAAACTAACCTGAAGCCCAAATCGTGCACGAATAAACCCGAAAGTTAAGGTTGGTCTGAAAAATTTAGCAATGTTGTTAAGTTATTTTGAGTACATTTTTGTGTACCTAAGACAAAAAGCACGTCTCAGACCCGAATTAAGCCCAAAATTTTGTCAACTTTAGGCCCGAACCCGACCTGAAAAGCCCGGCTTGACTTGCAACTCGGCTACTACGCGGTAATTTACTCTTTACGCTCATGGAACTTTTTTTTAAATCACTAGTTGTAATGAATATTTTTAAGCGGGTTAATCATACAGTTAACTAAAAACTTTCATAATGATGTCACAGTCTATTTGGTGATAGGCCTAAGCAATAACACAATCACTGCATATAATTGCAATTCAAGACGAATTTGACAACGACGAAGCAAACAATCAAGCATATTTTTGTTAAAGGTTAAGCTATTAAAACGACATTTGCAGGATAGTTAGTTAACGATACAAACCAGGTGTGGACAAACTTTTTATGTTGGGCTCCTGCTGCGAGCAAAACCCCAAGTAACTTGCTTATGTAAGAAAATTTCCATTTTTTTCTCTTTTTAAACGTACTACTTTGTGACGTCACAAGAAAGTGACGTCAAAATTATAGCCAGTCAAAGCCCGAGCTTTGACGGTTCCATCGAGACTAATTCTGATCCCATGCGAACTCTACAAAAGAAGCTAGAACGCGATATATCTGGACTAATGCAGAGGGGGAAAATGCTGCCCTCTAACGTTTAGGGGTGCAAAAAAGGATGAAGACGGTAAAGTCGTCAATCCAAGAAAACACACGTAAAATTTCAAAACAATTCCTATCTTTTGGCGTTATCCTCATCCGCTCACCATATCACTATTATGACGTCAAAAAAAACAAAACCAGCTCTGCTTTTACCTATCAAAAACTGCGGACACACGTCACAATAGTTTTTGATGGAGTGATATTGCTGTATGATATTTATACTGTAGTCTTTGTAACCCTTCTTTTTTTACCACGTTGCTGTTCAAACATTGTTGACAGCTACTGTCACCCCCAAACTATCTCCAAATATTTGTCTGTTAAATATCTACTGATATCAAAAAAAAGTAGCACTCTAGCTTGAGCTGTTCAAAAAATTGAGTTTTTGGGGCCCCATTTTGGGGGGTTCCCGGTGAAGTTGCCTCAAAAAACCTAAGGAGAAAAAATTGCGTTTGCAGCTCAACAACTTTACACAAAAATTAAATTTCGATGTTTTGTGGTTTAGGAGAAGAAGAGCGCACAAAATTAGGAAGAAAAAAAGGAAAAAAAAAAAGAAATAAACCTCATCGCGGCCAAAAAGTGGGTTGGTTGGGATGAAAGGGTATCTTACGATATACAACCATATGAAATATTTTTTGCTGTACTTCAGCCGTTTTTGATTGAGGCGGCTTTTTACGCCAAACTTGCGGGGCGGTCTTTGGGTTCTAAAATCAAAGTCACGTGACCTATTGCCTTGACTTTTGGTACAAAGATACAACTCATTAATCTCAAGCTCAAACTGCTGTCAAAAATTCATGTAGCTAGACCCAACCGTTCTCGAGTTCTAAGCAAAAGTTTGAAATTTCGCACTCATTAGTTGGAAAATGGTCGAGTAAAAACAAAGGAACACGCGACACGAGCGTCGGTCGTTCCAATCAAGGGGAAAAAAAGGAAAAAACCTCATCGCGGCCAAAACTGGGTTGGTTGGGATGAAAGGGTGTCTTAAGACATATGCTACAACCATGTGAAATATTTTTTGCCGTACTGAAGCCGTTTTTGAATGAGACCACTTTTTTGCGCCCAACTTGTGGGGCGGTTTTCGGGTTCTAAAACCAAAGTCACGGAACCTTTTGCCTCGAAATTTGGTACGAACATATAACTCATTAATCTCAAACTGCTGTCAAAATTTCATGCAGCTAGACCAAAGCGTTCTCGAGTTATAGGCAAAAGTCTGAAATTCCGCACTCGTTGGTTGGAAAATGGCCGAGTAAAAACAAAGGAACCCGCAACGCAAGCGTTGGTCGTTCCGACTGTAAAACATAGTGAGTTCGTTTCTTTTTGCATAAGTCTCAGAATTTCGTGGGGCATTTTGCGATTTACAGCCTCGCTAGGCCGTATACCCTGTAGTAGAGATAGTAGCCGCGCAGCATATACATGGTTAGACCACCGCGCCGCACAGCGTGATGAATTGCAGCAGTTTTACCATTACAGTGCATTGCGGTTGCAGCGTGGAGAATGAGACGACTTTGTAGGATTAGGTGAGAAATCGGCCTCTCTTCGCAGTTGTTAAATTCAGACTCAATGTAGCCAGCCTAGATCTATTAGGTACCAATAACATGGTTTACTGGTAGTCTAGGTTTATCCTTTAAATTGTAGGCCTACCGTGCATATCTAACGGAACGGACTGGTATCATGCAGCCTGTACCACCGGGTAAGATGGGCTGGATGGGTTCTGGTACTGCCTACTGGTACCGGTAGTTGTTAATTCAGTAGGGTAGAATCGGGTAATTTTGGCAACTTTCTCTCTTATTTTTAATTTTCAGAAAATTCTGACTCTTTTTGAACTCTGTTTGAACTCCACCTGTGCAGTATTTCGTTTGCGGCTTTTTTCGAACCAACATCGAGATACTATGACGTCATGCTCGCAAGCTATATGACATTAAAAAGGCTGTCGAAATTTCTGGTAAAACCGGAAATTCCAGCAAGCAAATAAATCGTGTTTGTTTTTTGCTCTAATTACCTCAGCTGCTTATTGTGGTGCCCCACATCCTCTTGTTCTTTCTTTTTTTTTACACGTTTTTTTTCCGTGTGCTGCCTGCCGCCAGTGCAAGCTTGTGCTATAATTTCATCGCAGTTCTGCATACAACGGTATGCAGCCCCGTGACCGCCGAGAGCAATTTCGAAAATATTTCGTTGTTTTAATACACTGCAATGCGTCATGATCATTGATCATCCCACCAGAGACTGATTTGAAACGGCCACATTATGGCCGGGATTGAGCTCCAACAATGGACAAATCACTCGAAAACAAGAAACAAAGAACTGAATCGTGCTCATTCGACCGCCTAGCCTGCACGCCGTCCGAATGTTAAACTACTCGAGTCATCGCATACCTCTGTGAATGACGTGGCGAACTTTGACGAACTCAAAAATAAAATTCTTGTCAGTGTGCATGTTTTGTTTAGGCCTACATTGTGGTATTGTTTTTCAGTGCTTGAACACTAGTTCAACAAAAGCGAATGATACAAACGCAGAGTCTCGACTTCATGTCTTTTTTATCTTCCCCCTTTTTTTCCATTTCTTTTTCAAGTCAGAGACCGCAAAATCCCATCTTTCGCTTTGTTTTGCGTCCTCTTGGGGTGGGGTAGTGTGGTGACCTACATCCTCCTGTTCTTTCTTTTTTTTTCTAACACTCTTTTCCCTCTGTCTCCGCTCTCTTTCTCACTCCGCCCTCTAGACTGTCATTTTTTTCCTTTTTTTGCGCTAGTATATAAGGCGTGTTCTCTCGCACGTACCGGTAGTTCTCTTTTTCGTTTCGCATGCTGTCGTAAGCTTAAAAAAATGTGGTTCATGGACATGTGTATTTGATTTTTTTTGTGGTGGATGGACACGTCTGATTCCCCACATTTTTTAGCATTAAATTTGGTTAAATCGAATAAAATTTATTCAGATTTTTGACTAAGTCGAACAAAATATGCTGCTCAGCTAGGCTCAAAGGCTGAAAAAAGGCAGCAAATACGATTTATGATTCTACGTACAATAGTCCAAACAAAATTAATATCCATATCGCAAAATTTTACAAATTCATTTTTTTATTAATTTTTCCAATTACAATTGCATTCTCTAAAAGTCATACGTGGGCACAAGTTCGTTAATCGTTAATCCGTTAACAACGAAGCTAACTTTTTCATTAACTCGTTAATCCGTTAAAAAGTTTTTTCATGTTAACGGACTAAATTAACTTCTGTTTAGTTCTGTTAACTTCTGTTAAGGTTTTTATTGTTAATATCTTACACCATTCATTCATCGTACCGGTACAAACCAGTTAGCACTGGTTGTAGCGGTAAAGCAAAGAGAAAAGGCCTAGTATCTAGAATGCGCTTACTGTACAACTGACAATGACAAATCTCGTAAGTAACCTTTAATAAAAAAACACTTTTCAAAAAGGCAAACAAATTTGCAAGACAAACAAACAATAAAACTTTTACGGCCAGCAAGTAGGAGGGGGACAAAAGAGCCAAACGCCACCAAAAAGAATTTGGAGAAAAAAACAAATCTAGCCCGAGCGATGCTCCCAAACAAAATAAAATACAGTGTAAATCTATAATTCTACAAGTGCAAAAAATCTACTAATAAACCCGAAATTAAGTAGGGGGACTAGAGCGTGAGCGCAATGCGGGTACAGCAAGATGCGGGAAACAAGTGTGTGCAATCGTGTAAGCGATTCAAAGAAAAATATTTCAGGATCTCTGTAAACAAAAAATAAATACTAAACATGTGGAATAAACTAAAGTAGAAATTATCTACTACAAACCAATAAATAGATTACATACTCTTTAATTCTCTAATATCATACTCCAATAGGACTTACATACTCTTTAATAGATTACTAAAACACGAGTAAATAAACAACAAACTAGGAGACTTACCTTCTCTGTCCTGCGCAAGATACAAAGTGATCAAGCACATTGCGCAACAGAGAGAAGCCAAGTCAAAACTACCGCAAGGGGTCGCCAGCAATTATACTAACTGTGCATGGAAACACAGAACGGCGCTTACACTGGTAACACTTGTTGCGTGCTAGCACAATATTTTTAGAAGAAAGCAAAAAAAGGAGCTATTTTTTGTGGAAAATAATGAGCTGCAGCCACACAAGTCTATGAATTATTGCGGTTCACAATTTCCAAACAATTTCCGATTGTAGGTTCGTTAATGCATTTGAACGTATTTTTATCTTGAAATTAGATTAGACTGTAAAATGTAACTTTCAAAACACAAAAAGACCACCACAGCAATAAATATTTCCTCACAATTATTTGGTCAACAGCGCCAATATTTGTCCTAGAAGCGCGTGAATAAAAAGAAACAGGCGACAGGCGCATCGCCAGCGGGGAGAAATGCCCCCCGATTTTCATTTTTGCCCCCCCCCCCCGATTTATTTCTTGCCCCACGGTATTTTTTTGGGAGGAAAAAGTTGCTTTTTTTGGCCGGAAAACGTTGAAATTTGTGATTTCCGTCAGAAAAAGCCTTCGCATTTCGGCAAATTTTTTTTTTTTTTTTTGAGATCACCCGGCTTTGGCCGGAAAATTTGTGATCTCGGTCAGAATTGGAGATCACGTGCTTTTGGCTGGAAAAAAACGTTAAAATTTCGGCCAGAAAAAGCCTTTGGAAATCGGCAAAAACCTTTGCCCCCCCGATCTCGCGAAGCTGGCGACGCCCTTGAAAAGAATTGTAAATCACACGCAAAATATTGACGAATTAACGGACTTTATTAACTTTCGTTGATTAAAGCAAAAAATAACGGATTAACGTTAACGGAGGTGTGAAGTTTGTTAACAAACTTGTGGTTAACGAAGCTAACGTTTTGCAGTAACTTGCCCACCTATGCTAAAAGTTTTCTGTATTAAATTTGAATTTTTATCAGTTAAACGAATTTTTAATTTTTACAATTTTTGTCAATGTTGCAAAACTTTTGCCTTTGATGCTTTTAGGAACGAGGAGCTAGTCGTGCAAAACTTATGCAGGGAGCGCACTCAAGCATTACAGTACGTTGCTTTCGTAAGCAAAAAGCTGCTGCTACGTAATTGCTATCCCCTCAGGGCATTTCCCCTCAGCTTCGTGCATTTCCTTCACAGCTCCTGCATACTGCATCACACATTCACTATCCAACCACGAATCGAACCCCGGTGTGGAGGGTTGGTAGCTGAGCATGATAACCACTACACTGCGCAGCTTGCAGCAATGCAGTGACAAAATGTCACGTTTAAACTAAATGTATGAGAAAAAGGCAATGACTTGTGCGTGAGCGTTTGCATGGCTAGTTTCTACTCTTTTAGGAGCAAGGAGTTAGTTGTGCAAAACTTATGCAGGGTGCCGCACTCAAGTGTAACGGTACGTTGCTTTTGTAAGCAAAAAAGCTGCTACCACGTAATTGCTATCCCCTCAGGCTGGCATCGCTGATCCAACCCTTACTGTAATGCAAGGTTTTGAAGCAAACAAAGATAGCTATGTACATCTCTTTCCAGGTTCCTGCATACTGTATCACGCATGCACAACCCATCCGCGAATTGAACCAGGGTGCGGAGGGTCGAGAGCTGAGCGTACTAATCACTATACCGCCCAGCTCGCAGCATTGTAGAGACAAAATGTCGTATTTAAACCAAATGTATGAGAAAAAGGCAATGGCTCGTGCGTGAGCATTTGCATGACTAGCTTCTACTCATGACTAGCTTCTACCCAGTGCAAATCGAACCCAGGTACGTTGGTTGGAAGCTGAGCGCAGTTACCGCTACACCATGCTGCTTGCAGCAAGGCACTGAAAAAATGTCGTATTTAAATCAAATGTATGAAAAAAGGCAATAGGGAGACACGCTTAAATGCGGCTCGCTACGTGACGTGTGCATGAGTAGCTTCTGCTCTTTTAGGATAGAGGATGGAATATTTTTAACAAATCCGTTTACAGCTCGCGTAATAACAAACACTGCCAAGTGCTACCTGCAACAAAGTTAGGCTACAGCACAGCCTAGAAAGGTGGCAACAGACCAAACGCTTCGAAACGTTATTAAAAGTTCAATTCTATTATTAACAGAAATATTGTAGCTGCAAGAAAAGAACATGCAGAGGTCTTCAAAGATTGTCAAACTTCTATTTGAAAAAGATTTTAAATAAGCAGTAGGCCTAGTGATAGTTGGTGGTAGAATCTTTTTAACTTTAGGTTCAAGCCTTCCCCCTCTATGGTCAAATCCAACTTTTTCTTGAAGATCTATTGCAGTGAAGCCAGACGGTGTTCAGCGGGGTTTAGTTGGCAAAATAATTTGCCATTTTGAGGAGAAAGGTTTTAGGCTTTGTGCCATGAAAATGACGACTGCCAGTAAAGATTTGCTAGAAATGCACTTTGCAGATCTCAGTTCAAAACCATTTTTCCCAAAACTTGTTGAATTTATGTTGTCTGGGCCAGTTGTGGCAATGGTTTGGGAAGGAAAAGGAGCAGTTAAAACTGATCGTAAAATGCTTAGAGACTAGCTAACTCTGCTGATTCTCTTCCTGGAACAATTCGTGGAGATTATTGTATTGACATTGGATGAAACATACGTCATGGATCTGACTCTGTGGAAACAGCAAAGAAAGAAATAGCTTTATGGTTTAAAGAAGGTGAACTTAACAATTATTGCTGTGCTAACAACAACTCTTGGGTGTAAATAATAAGAAGGCTACTTTAACCTGACACTCAGCACTCTTTTGGTGTTTTGTGCCTACACAGCAGGATCTGACATTTGTAGTTTTTGTATTTTTGTGTACATAGTAGTATCTAACTTTTTTTTGTTTTTCTGTACCTTTCTGTGTAAATTTATAATTACCAGTATTTTGAAAGATACTTTTTGCCTGTTTTCATTTTAAATTCAAAACAACTTTTTCTGCATATTTTGTGGCTGATTCTAAATTTGCTATTTTGTCTAACTAGTGTAGAATCTTTCATTGGTTTGACTGCTTGATAATGCCAGTTAAATGTCCATGTGAAATATGTTAAAGACCTTGTAAAAGGAACCAGTGTGATATGTGTGATGGATGGATTCTCCTCAAATGCACAGTCATTAGTCCCCTTAAATTTCACACTCTTTGTTCTTCTACTGAACCATACCTCTGCCAAAGTTGTTACCGTGAATTGTTTCCTTTTCAAACCCTAGATGATAAGCAATTGTTAAATGAAATGAGAAATGATGACAAACCAAACTTTGATATTAATCACACAAATAATTCGTTTTTCCCAGCTAAATGCTTACAGGCAGACAAGATAAAAAGCTTACTAAATGTTTTAGATATCAGTACTGGTTTGGTTGACTCAAAATACTGCTCACAGGCCGAAGCCAATATTATTAACAAAAAGTGCAAATTTTCTTTGCTTTGCGTGAATATAAGAAGTTTAAATGCAAATTTTGATAAATTAAATGAACTTTTAACAAATTATGATATCTTACCTGATATCATTGCTATGAGCGAAACCAAACTTAAATTGTTACAGGTATACAATGCAAAGTTAAGTGGGTACCATTTTTACCACAAAGGCACAACTACAAGATGGAGAGGAGTAGGATTGTTTATTAAGGAGTCTTTATCAATTTCAATTTGCTAGGAGTTTGATTTAAACATTCCTAACTGTGAAGATATGTGGATTCAACTGGATTTAGGGAATAACAAAAAATGTATAGTGGGAGTAATTTACAGACACCCTAAACAGAAATTATCAGAGTTTTCCAAGAGTTTTGAATCAACCATTGAAAAGTTGAATAGTAATTGTAATTATTGTAATTACATTTTATTCACCAAGTTGCCTTGGCCAGGAGACAGCGAAGGGACCTTTCAGTCTTCGAGTCAAGCTGCCACCTGCCCACCTGTCTACCACACACGACGGAGGCTTCACACTGTCCCTTTCAATGCTGAACGTCAAGCAGGAAAGCTGTGAATACCAATTTTTATAGTCTTTGGTTTGACCCGACCAGGAATCGAACCCGAGTCTACCGCTTCAGTAGCAGACGCTCTATCCACTCGACCACTGATCGGACTTGATGTATCATATTGGAGGAGACTTCAACGCAGATTTGTTGAAAAGTAACTCTGATATCAATATTAAAGATTTCATGAATTTAACATATGGCTTAGGCTGCATTCCCTTAATTACACATCCGACAAGAATAACCACTACAAGCTCAACTCCTTTAGATCATATTTATACAAACAATGTAGAGGGTGAACACAAAAGTTTTATTCTGGTGGAAGATGTAAGTGATCACCTGCCAGTAATGGTGTGTTCTAATTTAAGCCTGCCCAAGAGTGAAAAATCAACTGTCACCCTAATTCATGATACAAAAAATTTTGAAGTAGAAAATTTTCTAGACAAATTAACTGAAGGAATGGAGCTATTAGGTGATATCAAAGAGGAATGCATTGACAACTACACTGAAAAGTTTATTGACATTTTTCATAAGACATTAAACATACATGCACCATTACGTAAACAAAGCAGAAAGGAAACAAAACTAAAAAACAAACCATGGTTATCCAATGGAATCCTTATATCAATCCAGCAGAAAAATTTATTGTACAAAAGAGCCCTTAAATTAAATGATAGTAATACATGGGCACAATACAAAGTCTATAGAAATAAACTGACTCATATTAAGGAATATGCAAAACGACTTCACATTAAAAATTTAGTGAATGATAATAAGCATGACACCTCATCGCTTTGGAAAATTATAAATAAAATTATTCACTTGAAAAATGTGAAGAAAAATAACATTTCTAATAAAATGTATGCTTCCAAAAGTGAAAGTGCACAAGGTCCACAGGCCATCAGTAACTTGTTTAATAAATATTTCTTAGAGATAGGAGTTAACCTTGCATCTACAATCGAAACACCAGCTATAATTGATGGCAAATTTAATGCCACATCTTTGATTCAGAGTAGTTGCAATTCGTTTTTTCTATAACCAATAATTGAAGAAGTAGTAAATTACATCAGAGCTATGAATCCATCAAAAAGTACAGGAAGAAATGGAATTTCTGCAAAGTATATAAAAATGTCAGGCTCTGTTATAGCTCCAGTTCTAACTAACATTTTTAATGCATGCATATCAACAGGATATTTTCCAAAAGTGTTAAAAACCGCTGAAGTTGTTCCAATTTTCAAAAAAGGCGAAAGAGAGTTATGCAGTAATTATCGCCCTATTTCTATTTTAAATCCTTTTGCCAAACTATTTGAAAAGTGTATGCTTGATCAACTAAACAATTATTTTGTGAGCAATAATTTGATTAGTCCAAACCAGTATGGTTTTAAGAAAAATTGCTCAACAAATGAAGCCGTTTTAGATATTTACAATAAGCTACTTGACAATATGGATAAAAAGCTCATTACATGTTCTATTTTCTTAGATCTAAGAAAAGCATATGATACTGTCAATCACACAATACTGATCAAGAAACTAGAAAAGTATGGAATTAGAGGATTACCATTACAGTTACTAGCAAGTTACCTGACTGGCCGGCAACAGTATACAATTGTAAATCAATATAAATCCAAGTGAAGAGATGTTATGTGCGGTATTCCTCAGGGCTCAACTCTAGGTCCATTGTTATTTAATTTTTATATCAATGATCTTCCACTTGCCTCAAATTCCACAATTCATCTTTTTGCAGCTGATACAAACCTTACTCTCTCCCATTCTAATGTTTCAACACTGCAACAAAACATTAATAATGAATTAGTCAATGTATGCAATTGGTTCAAATTGAATAAATTATCAATTAACTTTGATAAAACTGAGTTTATGGTTGTGACAACAAAACAAAATAAACCTGAACTCAAAGTATCAATAGATAATAATCCAATCAAGCAATCACATCACATAAAGTATCTAGGTGTTCTCATAGACAACAATCTAAACTGGAAACAACAAATCAAGGAACAATGTTCAAAGGTAGCAAGGGGATCTTGGGCCCTTAATCAATTAAAACACTTTGTAGATGAGCAAACCTTAAGATCTGTTTACCACTGCCTCATATACTCTCATCTACAATACTCTATAAGTAGTAGGGAGAATGCTTCAAAATCAACATTAGCACCTCTCTTTATTCTGCAAAAAAGAAGCATCAGATTGTTAACTGGAAGTGGATATCGTGAGCATACTAATCCTTTGTTCTATCGAGCTAAATGCTTAAAACTCAAGGATATTTACTCTCTGGTAACTGCAAGGCTAATGTACAAAATTCACAATAATGTATTATCTTTTGCAAATTCAGATAAGTTTAACCTAATAAAAAACTGCTATACACATAGGACAAGATTGAGCCACAAAAACAACTTCTTTCTTCCAAGAACTAGAACAAGTTTAGGGTAAAAGTCTCTATCATTCGCAGGAATTAAAATTTGGAATGAAATTCCAAGCAGTATAAAAGAAGTTTCATTCTACAGATTTAAAAAAGCTGTTAAAGCTCATTTTTTATCAACCTATGAAACTGATAAAAGCTAGAAGAACAGCTTTCTATCAGCAATGCAGTAGTAATTACAGGAAACATAGTTGCATATTTATGCTTGAGTTCAACAGTAACCTATTTTATTGCTTGAATGGCATGAGATGGTGTATTCATCTATCACACATTTATACCATACGTCATCTCTCATTTTGATGTGCCCTTGAATAACAAGTAATTTTGCAGAAACTGACCAAGGTTGATATATACTGGTATTGGAAATTGTAACAGTACCTACTAATGACATATTGGCAAACAATACAAAACAAAGCAAGAAGGTTTTTTTTTTCACTCCAATTGCCCACTTTAAATTCTATAAAACATTAATAAGCATTATGAACTTTATTGATTTTATTTTCTATCCAATCTGTAGTTACAGTATTTTTTTTATTTTTTAGTATGCTTAGAGTTAGAACAATTCTAATGTTGCCTTGCATTTTCTTTACATGTTGACTGTGAGTTTTGTGTATACACTGTACAAAGTGTACATATCTTTGCAACGTTTTGTTTTAATTTTGCATAAAATTTTTTATCATAGAAAGTAGAAGACTTGAGAAAATCTCGAAGCTGCTTTTTTAACCTTAACTTGGTGAGGTGGCAGTAGACTTAGATGACCTTTCGGTCCTTCGCTGTCGCCTCTCCAAGTGACTAAATATCGCTTTGACTCTGCAAGTTTGTGTATTGGTTTTAAAGGAATTGCATATTTCGATGCTTTGGTGATAGACTTGGAGGAAGTTGCAGTTTTTTCTTGTGATATGACGTCACTTGGTAAATAAATAAATATGATGATGATGATGATTTTGCAGAATATTGCGGTAGGTAACAGGAAATAGGTATTAAAACCATTTTTGGAAATCTTATAACTTCTAGAAAGACCTGTCAGCATCAAACCTTAAATTTTCACACCTGCCAAAATTTTTGGTTTTCTGCCGAAATTTCCGGTTGCCGAAATTACCCAGCTTCATCCCACTGGTACCAGTGGTAATGCCCTGGTAATACCTTAGGCTATTGCATACCGCGGATACCGGTACTGCATAACACCTTACACTAACAGATAAGGTGATATTATTAATAGTCAAAATGTAAACTGTTACCGGTACTTAATACTTGTAAGTTGTGTTGAGCCAAATACTGTAGCCTGATGTGAATATCATGTGTGATACCGGTAGGCCTATAGGCTTAGGCGTAATGAAATATTGATCTGCCGGTTGCCTACTGCTGACTCAGGGACTAGTAGTATGGTATGGAAGGCCTACTTAAGCTTTTTGGCTTGTAATAAAGTCGAGGCTTTGGTTAAGTTTGTTACATAGCCAATACTCTACCTATCTCAGATTCTATAGGCTAGTGGCTATGTCTAGAAATTGAAGGATCAACTACAATGAAAGTTAGAGTTTATAATTCTGAATTGAAGCATTACCATTGCCTTGCAGTTACGTGATGTTCCAAAAACAGTAATTTGAATAAACCAAAATAGGATGGTACAAGCAGTCGTTAGGAGCAAGCAGTACAAGCAGACCAGTGCCGTCACTACGGGCATGGCCCCCCTGCCCCCCCGTAGTGACGGCACTGGTCTGACCATAGACTCTATCAATAAACTGGAAACTAATGGTTTTGTATTTTTTCTTCTTGCATGATTTGTTCTAAAATATGCCATTTCGTCCAATAAGCGTGACTTTTTTCTTCACGATTTATTTGTTCTACGAATATCTCTAATCAAATCAGCCGAATACGCGTGGCCGCAAAAAAATGTAAGTTTGTTCCAGTAAGTTTTTTCAAGATTGAGTTTCTGGTTTTCAGTTTTTACGCTACTTTTTCAATAAGTTTTCTGTATGTTAAGGATCGATCCAAAGTGACTCCCACGTATTTTGAGCCAGGTTCTGGATGAAGTTGTTTGTTTCTAATTTTGATGTTAAGGGCTTGATTGGCATGGTGGTTGTCCAAGTGGAATACAGTGCTTACAGTTTTGGTTTTATTCATTTTTAAATACCGTACCATTTGTTGAAAAAATCATCTATAACATTTACCTCCTTTGTTAGATTTGTTTCTGTGTTTTTATAATGCCATGATTGGCATGCAATTGCCCAATCATCTGCATATCTAAATTTCTTGGCTTCTGTGGAGGGCATGTCACTTAGATATATCTTGAAAGGGGTTGGAGCTAGCACCAATCCCTGTGAAATCCCATTTTTGAGCTTTTATGCATTTTGCACTATTGGCCTTCGATGCAGAGAAAAAATCGCCTGGTTCCAGTCATGGTTGAAAGCAATCGCAGCATTTTCTTGTATGGGATTATCCTTGCCAGTTTAAGAATGAGGCCATCATGTCAGACAGTGTCATAAGCTGCTGATAGGTCAATAAACACTGCTCCAGTCTTTAGTTTTTTTCATGTCCTGATTCGATGTATGTGGTCTGGGCCAGGGGGGACATGACAGAACATGCTAGCAAGCTCGTAAAGGCCGTTCTCGCTCGCTAAAAAGCGCTAACGAACAAAAAACTTTCATAGACAAACTGCAATTTCTGAGCCGTTTCGCCCAACACATGTTAAAACAGTTCGCTTGATTTTCCTTGCGAGATGTTCGTTACTTGTGTTAGTACGGAATAAATATCTCATTGTGATGTCAGATGCATTTCTACTTCAAAATAATGCATTCAAGCGTACTGTATGTACTACATTGTTATGGAAAAAGATACCATAACCTATGCGTTATTATTCTATGGAAGCAAATTCCTCAACTGATGATAATTAGTAAATGAACCACAGAATTAAATTATATTTTTGGATCAATGTGAAATAAGAACAACTTTTTCCATTCTATAATTTTTTTAAACAACGTAAAGCACCCTTGAGGTTGTTGGTAGGTAAACTCATATGTTAAGAGTAACTCTAGGTCTTTGGGTTTCAAAATTTTTCAGAAGTGAGCAAGTCGATGTACACTCGTCCTATTTAGAACCGGTAAATCTTGAGTCGAGACTAGCTGTTTTTAATTTTTTGCCGCTATTTAGTTTCATTTTTTCTTGATTTTGTAAAAATTTTGAGAGCATCGATGTCAATTTTAGAGCGCATGTTTGAAACATCGTAAAATTGCTTTTGCAGCATCGTAAAATTGCTTTTGCAGCTTCGTAAAATTGCAAAAGTGAAAAGGCGAGCTGTTTTCAAGTTGAACAACTGCCAAAAAAATTCTCAATTGCTTGCGTAGAGCAACAGAGCTTCATAATGCTGAATAGTTGCAATTTTGCTTGCGAATACAAGAAAATCACTGAAATTTTATCGCTTCAAATCAGCACAAATTTTAGTTTTTTTGATTAGTTTGAATTTTTTATGCTTGTTTTTGGTTTATTTTGCTGCCAAGGCTGGCACTGTTTTAATTTTTTCTTAAATTTTGTGCAAAAATGAGCCTCGTGTTTTAGAAGATCGTTCTTATAAAAGGAGTGTATTGCTATTTTTGTCACCTGCCACTACTTAACATTTCTTTATCAGTCGAAACAGCAAATGGTTCTCAATGCAATTTGCTTTTTTTTAGCAGTCTGACAACAAACATGGCGACAATTTTAATTAATTTTCTGCAAAAATTCACTTTGGTTAGAAGTTTTCAATATTTCGCCATTAAATTTCTGAACCAAAAAGATTTGCACGCTTAAAGAGTGCTTCAAGATCCTCTTTAAGTTGGCAAGGAAAATGTGACGTTTTTTTACTCGAACTGCTTTCCGCAATCGCTCAAAGCAAGTTAGTGAGAAAGAATGACATAATGGATTTTGCAAGGATTTACATACACGTACAAAAATGACCTCTTACGTTTAGTGAGTATTTAATTCGATAGCGCCTCTTAAAAAAAACTCGTTAATTAAAGTGAACGAGGAAATGTCTGTCATGTGGGCCCAGAACTTATTCAGTGGTGTTTCTGTGTTTTCTAAAACTATCCTGTTCAGGTGGTATAAGTGGGTCCACAATTGGTGTGATCAGGGGCGCACCCAGAAGTTTTTAAAGGGGTGGGGGTTCAATTTTTTAAAAAGCAACCAGATCCAATTTCAGTTGATTTATTGCAACCATTACAGTAATCAAAATGTACAATATAGTCAAACAGGGTTTAGTGGTAATAGTTGGATTTTGTTACAACATTTGTTTATTCAAAAACCCTGTAATTTGGGGTCCATCCTGGAATGTACTTTTTACAAAAATCCCTTCATAATTATGTTCTTTTTGACACTTATTAATATCAGTTTGTTGAGTCCATCAATGTTTTGTTGCGGTGGTGGGATTGAGATATCTTGCTGCATCGGGGCAAAGCCCCCAGCTATCGGAGGCACAGGGGTCTGGGAGCTGAACTCCCAGCGCTGGAAAGTTATGTATTTTTTTGCAAAAATAACCTAACTTTAGGCCTATTTTGATAAAAATTAATGCTATTGAAATGTCGCACAGCAATTAGCAGTGCAAAAACATGATTATACTACTTGCACAAATGGGCTATGTTGGAGGTAGCTGTAGTTAGAATTTCAGTTCTGTTGTTTATAAGCTGGTAAATCATAAAATCCTATACCATTGATTCAATAAAACTCTCCAGGTGCAATCTATTTCGTCAATACAGTTTATAGAGAAAGATATAATTAGGCGGGCTAATGGAAGAAGGTCTGAGAGAATTGAATGGTAATTAACTAATACTGAATAGCCCCCGCTTGTTCTTGAGCTTGCATATTTTTTGATGAAATCTTTGTACAGTATTTTTCAATGAGTGATCAAATTTAAATACCAATTTTCGACCATTTTGCAAAGTTTTTTTTTCTGATTAATGCATTTTATGTTTGACAAATTAGCTCTCCCCCCTAATTAAACATTTCAAGATGTGCTTTAAATCATTTTTGAGTGTATTGCCAGTGCAAAAGATGGTTACAGAAGATTTAAAAACGTTATTTTCCTTATTCTACATTTTGGTCAGCAGGTCAATAAAGGCCCAGAGTGTAAGTCAGCCCGGGCTTTTCAGGTAGGGTTTGGGCCTAATGTTGACAAAAATTTGGGGCTTAATTCGGGCCTGAGACGTACTTTTTGTCTTAGGTGCACAAAGATATAATCAAAATAACTTGGCAACATTGCTAAACTTTTCACACCTAACTTGCCTTTCGAGTTTTTTCAGACATGATTTGGGCTTCAAATGAATTTTCAGATTCGCACTTAAATTTTTGGGTTCAGGCCTGAACTTTCGGCTCGTTTACAACTCTGTGGGGGCTTCTGGCTATGTTACTGGTTAGTGGTTACTGCTGGTATACTTTCTTCACGTACAGTGCCGTCTTAACCTACAAAGAAGTGCATCCTTTCAGCAAGTCCAAGAATAAAATTCCTCAACCTTCCAGCTGAAAACTCTAGTACATTGCATCAGAATATGTCTGTGTGTGGTAAATTTATGCATGTGCGCTGTCTCTAAAAGCTGCATGCATGTGCACAGGCGCACAGGTTAAAGGGAATACTGGTGGTTTGTAAATATTCACAGCACTTGTTCCAATTTTAATGGTAGATCTGTGTATGTTGTATTCAGCTAGGGTTGCGTCAATTTTGATTGTGAGTAGTTAGATCTTTTGCATACATCATCAGGCCTACTTTTCATGGTGGATATTTGAAATCAGTGTAAATCCTGCAATCCTTTATTTTGATGGTGGTGAAACGTCATTGGTGCGGGTTTCTTGAAGCGTTGTGAGATCCACTTTATGTTTGCTTGAAAGTTTAGCAATGTAGTCACATTTTGGCTTTGATATGCCCTCAATGTTCAGTGAAAGTATGTTGATTTGTTTGGGGGACGGTCCAAATAATTGGGTAGAACCACTCTTATTTTTTGGAACTGCTTGGTTCCTGTCAGCAGAAATGCAGACCTTTTTTGCGTGGACGACGTCCGAGGCAGTATAATTATCTTGTTTGACAGCATTCATGAGGTTTCAAAAGGTGTGGGCTCAGGAGTGGGTTGGAACCCAGTTTGAGCACCAAGGTTGGATCTCTCTTTGTCTGACCTCTCAACCTTGACCGTCTCAGCATGGTTGAACCTTGGCTTGGTACCGGTATCCTTAAGTTGCGCAGCCCCAGCACGACAGCAACGTGGTGATCCAGGTCGCAGGAAAACAACAGTATTGACAGTATATACTAGTTTTTTTTTTCAAAGATTTGATAGTATGGGTAATTGACCTGCAATAAATTACCCATACTATTAAATTTTTTGAAAAAAAACACACTAGCACTAGCAACTGTATTGACAGTACCAGAGTGTTTTTTTTTCAAAGATTTGATAGTAGCCTATGGGTAATTGAATGCAGGTCAAATTCTGACTTGACTTGAGGCTTACATTATTGCAATAGTAACTTACTACATTAAAAGGGCATTCAGGACGTTTTTGTTAAAAAAATTTTCTGCGAAACCATACTGAAACAACTTTGGCAATTTTTTAGAATTTTTTCACACCAATTTTGATTCTTTTTGGCCAAGAAATTGTAAGATATTCGCGATTATTTTTCTCCTTCGACTAAGGAGAAACGCTCTCTGAACATTACCAAACTGAAAGGGCGTTGGTCAAAATCGTTCCAAATGATTGACTACATAAGCAGCTGTGGAGGAAGTGGTTTCGTAGGTATCTGCTGATAACCGTAACAAACCTATACAAAAAATACTAACTAAAATGCTTTGCCCTGAAGCTTGCAATTTCATATCTAGGTGAAAAACTAACTAACCTTATCTAATCTTTAGGCCTAAACCAATTGCACAATAATCGCATCAAAGTTACTGGCTCTCTAAGAACAGCTACGATGCTTTAGCTTTCAACAGGCAATAATTTTTTCGGATGGGCTATCTATAGAAAGCAATAGTCACAATCTGCAATGGGCTATAGGCTGCTACCACTACGCCTAAAGCATTATAGTCTCATCTTATTCCGACTACTTGGCTAGCACTTGACGGACAAAGCAGACTAGGAAAGCATCTAACCTCTCTAAATTCAAGCAGTAGTTGTTCCACTAAGTTGTTTACCTATACCTTCAGCACTCACCTAATTCCAAGAAGCCCAGTACTTAGCAAGACTCGGAAATAGAAGTTACAAGCTGATTTATTGCTCAATCTACTTGAAACAAGATGGCCGAAATTTGGATTCTAAGGGGAAAACATGAAATTTTTTCTCTTAGACTTTCTTAACCGGATGAGTTGCAAGAATCGCAATGGGGTCATGTTGGTAAACATATTTTTTAAGATTTTTTCTCAGTTTTTCAAAATTCGGGTTGAATGCCCTTTTTACTGTAACTTGTCAACACTGTTTAATTTCCTGCTGCTGTTCTAGTGGTGTTGTTTTTTTGCATGAATTCAACTGTGTCTTTCGCTCAGATTTTTGCATTTGACATACAGTAATTGGAAATTATCTTTGGTTGTTTACCAACCTTCGCTCTACTGTGTCTTTTATCGCAGAATGCTGCTTTTTGTTTTGGTCTTTCTATATTGTCTTCGGTTGTTTGTGGTTAATATTTGGTACCATACATTTTGAGGGGAACAGTAATCTTATTAAACTGTTGTTGAGTTAGTTAGTTCGTGGCTGGGTTGGGTAAACCTTTTGTGTACTACCACATAGTGACATAATATTGGTCATATGTGTTTTTTTCTTTTTTTGTGCTAGCAATGCTACGCTTTTGGTTTGTCTGTTTTTGTCATGTCTTATTTGCTTGCTAAAACTTCAGTTCTGCCTTGTGTTATTTGCTTGCTGAAATTTGTGTTTCTTGATCCATGGTGTGACAGACTAGGAGCATTAGGTACAGTGTAAAGAGTTGATGCTGTTTGTTTTCAAATAATATCTTAAAACATTAAGATAGCAACAAAAAAATGGTATGGCTTTTCAATGGTTGATTTTTATGTTGTATATCAGCTTTTATCTGAGCACGTTCTTAGGCACACACTTCTTTTGTGACATTATGTATCAAAGAGCCCTTGCTGGCATCACTGAGATTATTCACTCATTCATTTTTTTATTCTTGACCACCACAATAATAATAGCCTAGTAATGCAGACACTGATCCATCGCCAGTGCACAGTGGTGTGGTGGTGCCACAGCAAGATTGAATAGCATATGGTATCCAAGTGTTAAAGATAAAATGGCAGTGCAGGAAGTTATTAATAGTTATGTCAGTTAACATAAGAAACAGGCATAAGCCCATAACATTACCATGAAATAATAGCAAATGGACAGATGATTAATGACACAAAAATGACATTTAGGGTTTGAAAGTAATGCTTGCCCGAGACAAGCTGAGATCGTCTTGAGCAAGATAATTTTCGGCTTAACTTACCGACCCGTAAGTTAACAAAATAAACAACATCAACAAGATTAAGATGCACAGAGCTGGACAGTGCTGTTTTGAGCTTTTAGCTCTTATCGGCAGCCCTCAGCTTCTCTAGCAAATTTATTCCCCAGCTGGACAAGACTGTTGGCTGAACTGTCGATCCCCAGCAGGACGTCAAACTTGTTGATCAACAAGATTAGTTAGTGACAAAATTTAATTCCGCTTTTGTTGCAATGAAATAAAAGATGTAAGTAGAAAAACGTTTAGCAAATTTTTGACTCAAAATGCGTGGTTTTTTTTCTGAGAGAAGTTTTCCTACGCTTGTTGCGTTAATTGCTTACAGATATCACAACTACTACCCTGCACTTCATGAAGACAGCGTCAAAAATTTTGCAATCTTTTCTTTTATGATTATTTTGAAGATCTTTAGCTCCTATATCTTATATAAAAAATTTTGGCTGTCAAACAGATGTATAGTTTCCAAAATATTCGCAATTGAAAATGTATTTGCAACAGACCCCAACGTTAATGAATATGATTGTAACATAGTAATTAAAATAACTACAATCAAAAAACTAATTTTTGAGTAATGCGTAATTAGAAAAAGTTATGCTGCTCTATCACTTTGGCGACATGGACTGTGACTCCACTGCAAATAATTGGCAGTGCAGTCTCAACGCAGTCTCCATTGAGTTGCAAAGCATTGCGAATCCTCTGCAAACGGAGATTTTACGTAAACTGCGCTGAGACTGCACTGTAAACTGATTCGCAGTGAAGCCGCCAAAGTGTTGAGAGCGGCATTACCTATTGCGTCGCATTAACATAACATTGTACAGAAAAACATGATTCTCGAAGTAGAATATGCGACTATGTATATTTTGCAAATTCAGTGCTTTTTGCCAAGATGTATATATATTTTACAAATTTTCTTTTAAGTTAAAAACCTCAAAATCTGTTGTAGGCTACCTATCTTTTTTTTTTTTTTGGGCAAGTTGAAATTTTCTCGGGCAAGTAGACATTTTATATCACTTGCCTGACAGGCAAGTTGTTAAAAAAGTTAATTTCTACCCCATCATGTAGCCTACTGGTACTTATCAGCTTCCAGGAAAAGGAAGTATCACAACACAACGTCAGACATTAAGACATGCAGAGCATATTGGAGACAAAACTAGCGATTTTTATTTGCATGTTTGCTACACTTAGCACTTGAAAATGTGCACAATGTACAGTATTGTAGGCCTAATCAGTAAATCACACTCATCAACATCTGACATACACAAGTAACATGAGCAGGCAGACAAAAAGTCAACTAGCCTACGAGTATCTGGTATAATAGGCCTAGGCTAGGAATAAGATAAAATAAGATAAGAGAAATCATATTTGTAAAAATACCTGTAATGCTGACTCAAACTTTTTGGTCACTTTGCTTCTTCTCTATCAGCTAGCAAGCTCTGAGCAAGGCTGTTACCAGATAGCCTACTGTAGACTAATTCAGAATTTGATCTCTTCGCTTCCTTCCTATCTGCTATTGCCAGTAAAATGTCACTTTCATACTCTTATCAATCAGCCAATTATTCAAGCAATTGCTCCAGCCATCAGATTTACTGTATGTACCAGTTTTGTAGCCTCCTGTGCCTCAGGCTATTTGTATCCCAGTCAAAATGGTTGCAATTGCAGTACCACTGAATTCAAATTTTATTGAAAATAGTTCATGTTAGTACTGTATCTGAAAAGTTGCTTGGTAGGTTGGTGGTACAGAACTTGAAATTTGCTTTAATCAAAATGTTCAGACTTTTGACGATTCTTCTTAACACTTGCAGATGAAAAGCTTCAAAAAAATGAACATTTTGATTAAAGGAATGTCAAAATCATTTTTTCGCTAAAGTATCCTTTTACTATCTTAGTGCTAGAGACCAGACTAATAGAGTTAAAGTACTGTAGGGTTGAAGATGAATCCTCCAACTCTTACTAAAAATATAAGAGCTAGGTTTTTTCAATAGGGATGTGCCAATTAATTGATATTAGCAATTTTTTGGGAATCTGTATTATTGGCAGCAGTAAATATGATCAATACTTACTGATTCATCAAACATAACATTAACTACACGGCTAAATTTTCTAGAACAGATAATTTTATGTTTGGATTTTTTCATAAGCTAGAAACAATTTTCTTTTTACGAAAGCATTTGCACACGTTAAGTGAAGAGATAAAGTACAAATCATGAGAGAAAGAAATTAAGGATCTATTGCTTTGCAAGCATCACTTTTAATGTAAATGCGACTTTACTTAAAATAACTTTGTCCACCATATCATACTGTCAGATATGTAACTGAATCAAAGAATCAAAAGTGGCATTTTAACGCAAAACAAGATTCGGCAAAAGCAAAAATTTTGGATTTGATACATCCCTAGTTTTCTTTGAAATAGATAAACTGTTAAGGCCATTTCAAATTTTTGACAACTGGCCAAATTCAAAATTAGTGGACTTTTTTCTTCATTGCCCGCTTTTTTGTGAGGGTTGCAGGGCAGCAGCTCGAGATTAAGTTGCCACACTTCACGGTCTTCCATCACATTCCTCATTTCACTTTGGTGAAGTCCCAAGCGATTCCATTCAAGATCCTCAATGTAATTAGTCCATCTAGTTCTAGGTCGTCCAACCGGTCTTTTCCCATTTGCTTTGGCAAGTAAAGCTTGTTTGGGAACTTTTTCCTGAGGCATTCTACTTACATAGCCAGACTATCTACAGTAAGCTGAGATCATTCAATTTGGAGAAGTAGCAACTCGATGTTTAGACATTTTCAAATCTCAGAGCTACACACTTGGTTGAACAGTGTTACTCCTTCGATTCTTTGTAAAAACCTCGCGCTTGTGATGGCACTCTTTCAATCATCACCCAAGATTCATGACAATAAGTGAGAATGGGGACAAAAACTGTTTTGAAAGTTGAGAGCTTTGCCTTTTTTGACGATTTTTGTTTCATGACAACCAAATAGTGCAAAGCTTGCATTACTGCACTAACCTTGCCTGTTTGGGTATCCAGTTCTTCATCTTGTCTCCCATCACTTGTGAATGCTACCCCAAGATGCTTAAAATTCTCTACCTACATCAGTGTTGCTCCATTCACTTGCAACATGCACTGATCAGGGTTTTTTGAAAGATGAAGAACCTCTTCGTTTGATAATGTGTGATTGTAAAGTTTTGATAATGTGTGATTGGCATATCTCAGAGATAGTCTAGTAAAATTGTTCATACTGCAATGTAGCTATTAAGTCGATTTTTATCAGCAAATCAGCGTTTTTGTTGGGCACTCGCTGACTCATTTTTCGATTTTTTAATGTTGCTATTAGAAAATCATCGATTTTGTGGGCACGTGTTGGCTCACCAAAACCTAAGAGGGAACACTTTCAATGTCATATTGTAGTGCAAAAGCGTATGCTTTTAAACTTGATTCAGTAGTCATTAGTCAGGTAGTTCAATGGTTGTCAGGTTATGGTTGTCGTTTGTAATAAATTTGATTATTGTTGAGTGACAATATTAACGATTTTTTGCTTTCCAGATTTTAAGCTCTTCTTTAATTAAAAAATATTTTTTGTTGGAAACAAAGCTCTAACTGTATGTTTTGGAGCATAAAATTAAATTTAAGAAACAGTTTCAGTAAAAAAGAACTAGCCATAGCTGTTGCAAATATTTTATTTAAGAAGTCGCTATCAATCTTATTTAACTAGAAGTATATTTATTTGAATAAGATTGATAATTACTTTGGTAGTAAGTCCAACGTTTCTTCTTAAATGAAATGTTTATAACAGCTTTGGCTATTTTATTTTTAGTGTAATAGAATGTTATTAACTATACAAAATTACCAATTTTTTGATTGATGCATTTTAAACAAAACTAATGATCATTGTCATTTTTTGCAAGGAGTTAATTTCCTTTTTTTAAACCAAAAGACACTTTTAAAGTATACTTTGCCTACTTAAATTTTCTCAAAAATTAACATGTACCTCATACTTCAATATGTTTAATGTGAGGATCAGGCTATTTTTTTCTCTTAAGTTGCTCCAATTGTTACATAGTTGCCTTTGCCAGGAGACAGCGAAGGGACTTTTAATCTTTGAGTCAAGCTGCCACCTGCCCACTTGTCTACCGCATAAGATGAAGGCTTCACACTGTCTCTTTAATTGCTGAACATCGAGCTGGAAAGCTGTGAATACAAAATTTTAATGTCTTTGATTTGGCATGATTAAGAATCGAACCGGTTTCAGTAGTCGATACTCTATCTACAAAGCATTTTCTTTCTTCTTTTCAGTCTTTTTTACAAAAGATGTCCAGCTAGAGTATCTTAAGCATTAAGTATCAATTTTCTTTTAATTCTACTGTAATATTGTGATTATCAGTATATCTTAATTTGAAAAGTTGCCATGGCCTGAGACAGCAAAAAAATCTGGCATTCTTCGAAACAAGCTTCCTCTTGACCATCTGTCTGCACACATGGTATCGTGGCTTCACTATGCCTGTTAATATTAATGCAGAATGCCACGTAGAGCAGCTGGAAACACCAATTTTTCTGGTTTGTATTTTGACTGAACTATAAATCGTAGCCGAGTCTACCATTTCAGAGGCAGATGCGCTGATCACTGGTCAATTCAAAAAATTGGTTAATCATTGTTCGTGTATTCTTTTTCAGATTTTTTTGTAAGTGAATCAGTAGCATTAAATTGCCCAAAGCAATGGATCAGCAAACTTATCAAACACTTGCCAAATATTTAGAAGATGTGTTGTCTGTTGATGCCAATGTTCGACGACGATCTGAAAAATTTTTTGAATCCGTTGAAGGGAATCCAGGGTACTCTTTGATGCTTTTGAAAATAGTTCAAGACGGAGCAAGCACTCCTAATGCTCCAGTTCCTCTTGCTGCATCAATTATTTTTAAAAACTTTGTGAAACGAAATTGGAGAATCGTTGAAGATAAGCCAACTAAGTTGAATGTGGATGATCGAAACACTATCAAATCTACAATCATCAATCTAATGTTGCACAGTCCTTCCCAGTTTCAAAAGCAACTAAGTGAAGCTATTAGCATTATTGGCCATGAAGATTTTCCTGATAAGTGGGAAAATCTTCTTCCGGAAATGGTTCAAAAATTTCAGTCGAGTGATTTTCATATTATCAATGGAGTATTGCAAACAGCTCATTCTTTATTCAAACGATATCGGCATGAGTTTCGCTCTGATAAGTTGTGGACAGAGATTAAATATGTTTTAAATGCATTTGCAATGCCACTTACCCAGCTATTTGACAACACAGTACGGCTGGCAGAGGAGCATGCTTCAAACAAAGAGGCTCTAAAGACTCTATTTAGCTCATTAGTTCTGATTGCTAAGATCTTTTACAGTTTAAATTATCAAGACCTGCCTGAGTTCTTTGAAGACAACATGGCCACATGGATGAAACATTTTCATTCTCTTCTGCTGATGGACAATAAACTTCTGCACACCACAGATGATGATGAAGTAGGTTATGTTGAACTGCTTAAATCACAGATATGCGACAATGTATCTCTGTATGCTCAAAAGTATGATGAAGAATTCGCAAGTCTGTTGCCTCAGTTTGTGACGGACATTTGGAACCTGCTTGTAGCAACAGGGAAGGAAGTAAAGTATGACTTGCTAGTGTCAAATGCGATGAGCTTTCTGCGATCTGTTTGTGAGAGGCCCCAGTATAAATCGCTGTTGGAGGCAGAAGGTGTTTTACAATCAATCTGTGAGAAAGTTGTGATTCCGAATATGGAGTTTCGCAAAGCAGATGAAGAACAATTTGAGGATAACCCAGAGGAATACATTCGCCGAGATCTAGAAGGTTCGGATGTTGACACTCGACGTCGGGCTGCTTGTGACTTGGTTCGAGGACTGATCAAATTTGCAGAGCAGCCTGTCACTCATATCTTTTCACAGTATGTTGTGAGTATGTTGAATCAGTATGCTACAAATGCTGCTGTTCATTGGAAAAACAAAGATGCTGCTATCTATCTTGTTACTTCGTTAGCTCAAAAAGGATCCACTGCTAAACTAGGAACAACCAAATCAAATGAACTGGTAAATCTGGTTGAGTTTTTTACTGGTCATGTTTTGCCAGAATTAAGTGGCCCTAATCTCGACCATCTTCCTGTGCTAAAAGCTGATTCCCTGCGATATGTCGTCACATTTCGAAATCAGTTGGGTAAAGATTTGTTGTTGCAAGCTCTTCCGCATGTAATTAAGTTGTTAAAAAGCAAAAGCCAAGTTGTTCACACTTATGCTGCACATACTATTGAGCGAATTCTTATGATAAAAACTGAGAAATCAACTCCGTTAATCGCTCAGACGGACATCTTACCCCATGCTGAGATTCTCCTGAACAACTTGTTTTTTGCAATGAGTTTTCCAGGGTCCGAAGAAAATGAATATGTTATGAAGGCTTTGATGAGAGTTCTATCTCTTGGCCAAGATGGATTTTTACAGTACATGTCAACTTTAGTCAATGGTCTCAGGGAGAAGTTGCTAACAGTGTGTAAGAACCCAAGTAAACCTCATTTCAACCATTATTTGTTTGAGGCTTTATCTTTGTGCATTCGAATCACATGCGCTCAGAACAGGTCAGCAGTTGAAAGTTTTGAATCAGCTCTCTTTGAAATTTTTACTCAAATTTTGGTTCAAGATGTAACCGAATTTATACCATATGTTTTTCAAATTATGTCGTTGCTGTTAGAACTTCACGATCCTCCAATTCCCGAAACTTACATGAACTTATTTCCGCATTTACTCACACCTGTTTTGTGGGAAAGACCTGGAAACATTCCTCCATTAGTGCGACTTTTGCAAGCTTTTATAAGCAAAGGAGGGGAGAAGATCGGTGAGTCGGGTGAACTCGTCAAAGTATTAGGCGTCTTTCAGAAGCTTATTGCATCAAAAGCGAATGACCACCAGGGGTTTTACCTACTCAACACCATGGTAGAGCATGTGAAGTCGCAGGCAATGGAGCCTTATCTGAAGCAGATTTTCAATTTGTTGTTTCAACGCTTGATGAGAAGTAAGACTGTGAAATTTGTGCGAGGTATTTTGGTATTTTTTGCAGTTTATATCACACATTATTCCGCCGATTCATTTCAGAAGCTGATAGATTCTATACAGCCGAGTATGTTTGGTATGGTGGTGCAGAAGATCGTCGTTAGTGACTTGCAGAAGGTTTTGGGCCAAACAGAGAGAAAACTCTGTTCTGTTGGTTACACAAAGTTATTGACAACTTGCCCTGCTCTGTTGGACGAGAATTACTCGTCGCTCTGGGTACCGTTGATGGAGGCAGTGGTTGGGCTGTTTGAATTACCGGAGGACGACTCTGTGCCAGATGACGAACATTTTATCGAGATTGAAGACACGCCTGGCTATCAGACAGCTTATTCTCAGCTTGCGTTTGGTGGAAAGCCAACCCAGCAACCCGTAAGTGTTGATAATCCGAAGCTCTTCCTATGTCAGAGCTTGACATCGCTGTCAAAGCAAGTTCCAGGAAGAATACCACAAATGATGAACTCTATGAACCCTAAAGCTCACGAATTTTTACAGGGTTATATCCGCGCTGCTAACGTGCAAATATTGTGAAGGAAATACTTCAATGTACTTCAGCTACGTTGCTGTTTGTTAAATACAAATATTAGACATTGTTTGGATTGACAGACATTTGTTACAAAAAAACTCAACAGGACTTACGCGCTTCAATTTTTGTCTGTTGTTAGTTCATATTGTAATAGCTTGTTGAAACGTTCAGTAGCAGTTACGCATATCTTTGGTTCAGTCGTATCAGACAAAGCGGATAGTTGCTCTTTAAATCTTTTTGTTTTGAAACCGGATTATTACAACGTGATTCTGTGAAAATTATTTTTTTCTAAGCAGAGCTAGGCACTGGGCAGTACTGGTGGTACTTTTTAGTAACTGTAACTTAGTTACTTTTTTTTTAAATATCGAAATCGGTATGTAGGTAGTTGCAAGATTAGATAGATGCTTTAAAAGTAAACAGTTATAGTTACTTTTAATTTTACTTGTTCATGTCGTACAGCAAGCATTAATTGTTAAAAACGGATTCTTTCGACCAGATCATGCCCGGACATTACCTAAATTATACAGTGTACAACCTACATGATGATGAGCAATCCTTCAATTTTCGTTTTCTAGCTATGATTGTAGCAAACTTTCATCATGTTTTGCAAATTTTACTCAAGTCAAGTTTCACGAAGAAATTTTCAGCTTATTTGGTTTAGTTAAGTACAAAAGTGTTTGCAACTTGTTAAAATGGTATTGGTAATACTATTGGTTACTTTTATGGCCTGGTCTACACTAGGCGTAAAATCATGAGCGTATTTTTAGTTTATTTGAACTGAAATTTGGTACGGTCGGCTTACCGCCTTATCAGCGCACAAGCTGCCATTTGATTAAAACAAAGACGAGGATACGTTCACGAATTACGCCCATTGCAAACCAGGCTTATGAAGTAACTTGCTTACCACTGTTTTAACAACGTATGGTCTTTTCGACATTCGGTGGGACTTCCATTTTTTATACATTTAAAGATTTTGACTGCTATAGTAAAGTTTCAGCAGTGTAATGCAGTCTTGCCTTTATCAAGCCATTTGTGTTTTTGAAGTTACGACCCTTGAGTCAAGTTAATGGCGTGGCAAAGTGAACAAAATTGACCTCGTGTTCGTAGTACATTATTTTAAAACTTTTGGTAGGAATATTGTAACACGATTGATATGTTGTATAATAAGTTACACTAAAATTGATTAAAGCCTCACATGTTTCACTAAGAATACAATTTTCCACAGATTTTATCTATTTTGGAAGGACGTTTCGTTGATATCTTTCACTATCCAATTGTATCAATAGTCTTTATTTAAATAGATTATCTTATTTGTACGTTTGCAATGAAAATCTGGTACCGGCACTGAGCTATATTTTTCAAATTATCGTTGACTCCTGTTGTTATGTATTCTCACTGCCATGTTGCAGTTCCACTTGCCAGTCACCTTGTACGTTAATTTGATTCACACTACTAGCAATCAACGTGTTTTTTTGTTTTGGGTTCGGTGTGCTACACTTGACTTGACTTGACTTGACTTGGGTTAGGGATGCTACAATTCAACTCTAAAAATATACTAGCGAAAGAGTCAACACGGTTTATAATTTTAACTAGATTTTTTTCTAGTCCAGAATATCAAAAAAATGCAAATCATGTTGTAGTGAAGCAAATTGTGTTGCAATAATTCATTTAGTTAAATTGTTTAGGTTTCTGTAATTGTTAGGAAATAATCATGGCTAACAAGGACGTAGGTTTTGATGCGGAATTTTTTAAATCAACCGATGGAGTCTTTAAAATGGTTCAATTGGTAAGGATTATAATAAATATTGCATTACAGCTTATTAGGCCTATAGCAATTTTATTCCAACTTTTCACTAACTAGAGCGCTTTTTATGAAATTTTTTAGAAGAAAATGTTAGAAGTTTTGATACAGTGAAAAAATATTGATATAAGAGATACATAAATTTTGAGAGAGTATACGACAAGGGCCATAGTCATGAGATTCCCAAACCGAGAGTGCTCTAACCTCTTGGTGAACTTAAATCAAAATTTAGTTAAGGGGGTTCAGGGCAATAGCACTTGGGACATTGTTTCACAAAATGAACAATGATTTAATGACAATAAATGGATTTGAGCCGTCGCGACGCGTTTCGTCCTTGCTCAAGGGACTCTTCAGACGACAAAAGCCAAGTTTGTTTTATTAGCCAAAGAAAATTGTGATTGGAATAGGCCCCCCTTACTGTTTCTATACTCTACCAGCGCAATATTGCTACTTCAAAACGTTTCGCCTACAACTACCGACCACCGTTACCCAGTATGCCTACTGACTATCTACTCCAAACTTACCGCTGGTATAAAGCTACGGCTGAAATCTACCAATACCCAAATCTACAGGCTAGACCTACTTGCGGCTAACTTTTTAATTTGGTTTGCATAAAGTTAAATTTGAAATCGATCATATGCAAGGTAATCAATACCGAATAATAGCCCTGTATTGCCAAAAAATGCAAAATATTACAAAACATTTTGTCCGGAGATTGCGCAATGGAAAATTTTAATAAGAGACCCAAACATTATTCTGTTTAAAATTTTCTATTCCCATAGGGCTATCTCAGAGAGTGCTCAAACTAAAAGTGAGCTAATTCTAAGAGCTAATGTCACAGCTCTTGTCCTAAACCCTCTCAACTGAATTTGGTTTAAGTTCACCAATAGTGGTTTGAGCGCTCTCGGTTTGAGAATCTCTTGACTATGACGCTTGTCTTAGCCTCTCTCAAAATTTGATTTTAGTTTGAGCACTCTCTGAGATACTAGTATGTGGATAGAAAATTTTAATTAGAATAACGTTTGCAAACTTTGTATCTCTTATTAAAATTTTCCAATGCATAAAGCTTCGTACTTAATGTTTTGCAATATTTTGCATTTTTTGACAATAATGGGCTATTATTCGGTATGAATTACCATAGTCTACGTATGATCGATTTTTGTTCAACTTTATGTGGACCAAATTGCAATGTTAGCAGTAAGTAGGCCTAGCCTGTAGATTTCGGTAATACGTACAGTAGTAGATATCAGCAGTAGCTCTATAGCAGTGGTAAATTTTTAAGGTTTTGAGAAGACCCTGGGTAACGGTGGTCGGTAGTTGTAGGCGAAACGTTTTGAAGTAGCAATATTGCACTGGGAGACCTATAGAAACAGTAAGGGGGGGCCTATTACAGTTTTCTTTGGCTAATAAAACAAACTTTGCCTTTGTTCGTCTGATGAGTCTCTTGAGCAAGGACGACGTCGCGACAGCTTAAATCCATTTATTGTCATTAAATCATTATTCATTTTGTGAAACAATGTCCCAAGTGCTACTGTCCTGAACCCCCTTAACTGAATTTGATACAAGAGATATAGGTACGTTTACAATATTGCGTTTTACGAATAAAAGTTCGCCATTATTTATTTATAAGTTATTTTCATGGTATTCGAATTTCTGTGGTTTTGTTACAGTTAACGATAAAAAGTGTCTGTGTGTTCATTACCTTATGAACTTTTGACTTAATAATTATTATGTAATAATGTAAAATTTGATTGATGTGGGTAATGTTGAGTCGTAGCCTACAAATGTGCTGATTACGCATGATTTGTTTATGTATCACCATTGGCATACTCAACATTGCGTTGTGTGTTTCAGTTGCTTGTCTTTGTATTGTTCATTTTCATTCTTGCGAGCGACTTCTGGGGCTATCACGTCGATTATGTCGGCCTTGCATTGTTCATCTCTTCGTTCAGTTTTCTAACCATGATAATGAGCGTTGTTATCTACGCTATGAAGCTCTATAATGGCGGCTTTCTGGATCGATTACCATGGAGAAATGTGGTGAGTTTTTGAAGTTATTTAAACTAAATATAATTCCTTGATTCAAAACTAGGATCAACCAGCTGCACCTTATTGTTGATATTTTAGCTTTAAAGTATGTGCTTTCATAACAGTGTTTGTTTTGGCGTTTAAACAAATCAAATAATATTAACAATCTTCTGTAGCATTAGCAATGACTTAAATTGCAAGTCGAAACGTTTTCGATATCAGCTAAATGCGCGCCACCAGTTTGGCACTTTGTGTGTGAAGTTGTTCCAAAAATCCAGTGTTTATGCTTCAACAATAGACTTGTTTCAGGAATTGTTTTACGCAATCGCGAGCTCTGTCCTCCATTTCATAGGAATGATCGTAACTGCCGTCGCTGCCGCGAATGTGTCACCGAACGGTCTCTTCGTTGCATCAGCTGTAAGTTGTTAAATGTTCCGCAATTTCGTACCAGCCTTAAAAACCTGCTTGTTTCGGTAACTGAAGTTGGAAGGGTTGCGATACCGGCACTTTCACTCATGTTGGTACCTTTTTTTGAGCACCAGTATGTTCTTTCTTCATCATCAAATGGGTGGGCAAATGTGTATAAGCCAGTAAATGGTGTTTGCGTTGATACCTGTGGCTGTTTTATACGGTGACTTACGATGACGAGGGATGTAAATCGAGTGTCGGTTCCAAAACAGTATGTCTTGGGCTTGTTTATGTTTACTAGGCTCCACGTACTGTCAGTATCTATAGCCTTCTGAGAGAATTAATCAGGCCCGGTCTACACGGTGCGTAAAATCGTGAGCATAGGAGTATATTCTTAAAACCAGCTGGCAACTTACAAGCAGCTAATTTTTGATTAAAGCCGGCTAAAAGTGCGGCGTACGCTCCCTGTTTCATTCACAGTGTAAACCGGACCATAAATTTTACAACTTATTTGTCTTCAGATTTTTTCGGTCTTGGTAATGATCGCCTACGTCATGTACGCATTCATCATCTCCCGTGGCAGCAACCCCAGAAGTGTTACGGAACCTGATGTTTTGTAATCTGCTGTTGGTTGATATATGATAAAGTACAATGAATTGTTTTTGGTTTGTTAGTGCAGACACTCCACAAGTTATATACAAACACGTTTAAGTTTATTGCACTAAATACTTTATTTACGTTATCACCTTTGAGAAATGTTTTGAATTTCACGTCTTTTAAAAGTTTGTTAGAAAATTTATTGCTTTTGTCGCCAGCTTGATCAAGACTGAAAAAATTTAGAACTCAAAAAGTAGATTTAATAGATCAGCCTTTCGAAAAAAATTGCTGGTAACGTTTTTATTCTAATTCCCAACAAAATGCACATTTTTTTTTTATACGGCCGAATTGTTTCAATTTTTATATTAGCTTTTTTATCTTGCATGACTAACCGCTACGTGCTTTACATGATTTCATATTCAAATGTGTGCTTATTTTTATACTAACGGTGTTTTTTAGTTTTTACGGTGCTGTATAGTTACGATGTAGTGCTTGCCTTGATCGGAAAGGAGGAGCCTGTTGCAACTCTAATGTATTATGCCATAGTGTAATTCAATTGTCGTTACAAAATTTTCGATGCTCATATCCTCTAGTAGTAAATCTCTGCTCTGTGTTTAGGTCTAGCATAAATTTCTGTGGCCATTTGTACTATCAGTTCTAATTCCTTCCTCTTCAAGTGAAATAAAATTTGTAAATTTTAGCGTTATCTTTACCAATTTTAATCATGTTTTAAAGTATACTTGCTATGTATAGTTTATTCCTCCTTTTTTTGCCAAGAGTAGAATTGCTTTATCATTGTTTTAACGCGCCCAACAGATGCTTTAGTGTATAATATTGAAGTTCTTGAGAGGAATTTCTTCAATATGTGAAGGTTTCACGTAGCGATTGTTAGCCACCGTTTCAGGTAGAGAGTAAGGTACAATTAGCCGAAATGAAAATCAAAGAAGTCGACTTCCGCACGGAATAAGGGCCATCAACAGTCGTAGTCAAATAGAATCAGTATTTGACCGATTATATTTAGGGGTTTGATTCATCTGACGAGGAGAATAAAGATCTTTTTGATTGTATTATGGTTAGTTGACACCGATGGTGCGCACTGACTTTTTTTTCAACGCTTTTTAGTGAAACATAATACGCTGAGCTCTACTCGGTAGTGTAAACCGGTTTTAAATTGTGATTTAAGTAAAGTTTTTGTAATTTTTTTTGTTTTTGTAGTCACTCGTTTGTATCGATATTGCACGTTTGCTACAATCAATCAATCACTCTTGTGTACCTCGTGTAAATCTCCACTTGTTGATGTATATGCCTTCGCTTTAAATTGTATTGCAAAGTCATTTCATGATACAAGACAAAGTTCGACCTAATTAAAACTTGCTGTCTGCAAAAACTAAACAGCTCGACCGAACAATATTGCAGGACCTCTCCTGCCGAATTTGAATATTATCGTGGTGTCCTATTGATGAGTTTTGCGAACGGAAAAGGTATTAGTTTGTCGAATCTTGTCGCAGGTTAAAGTGTTGCAAGTGGAACAGCGCCAATGCAGTGGCGCAACCAGGTATGGGGCTAAGGGGGCTGAAGCCCATCCTCCGCCAAATCACCTAGAAAATTTAACCCAAAGTACAAACGTTTAAACGTGTTTTGGACTTCACCTCTAAGTAAATGGGGGCTAAAGAAGCTGAACAATTTTGTTCTCTCAAATGGCTAGTTTTTCGAAAAATCGCCCCCAGTCTGATTGGCTTATAGTTGCATCAGTTTATTCAGTACGTCACTTACTGGAGACATTTTTCGAACAACAAATTTTGAGTTTAGGTCCAAGCCCCCCCTTCAGGAAAATCCTGGTTGCGCGCCTGCGCCAACGGGATCTCTGTATTTTGCAGTTTCTGATTTCTATAATTGGAATTTGAAATTTTTGTCAACCTTGAGCTAATTCTATTCCAATATCCTGCTTGTGAATTCAGTAGTTTTTTTTTAACTGCGGTCCAACTTTCGAATATGGCGGTAGCTAATCGCTGGGTTTCGAAGCCTTATTCGTCGAAAAGGGTAGAATATCACGAAACGACTTAATCCGTTTGACAGCTCGTTTCGCAGTGGTTAGTCTCTGAACGATTAGCTATGTATCAAGCGTTGGGTCGATTTGAGTGTTGGCCATCTCTAGTTTATAACTTATTGAATCAGTGTGTGCATTGCCGATAAGAAGCGCTAGTTGTTGTCAAATGCAATTATTAGGTTTAAGTTAATATGTCTTGCCAAAAGCTGGTTTGGTAAATTTTGATGCTTTGTTGCTTGAAATACCGCGTTGTTTGGTTCACACAAGGCAAATCTGGCATCAGAATGATCGCCTTTAATCACGGCCACGGTGTTTCATTCGACGCTTGGGACAAGCTACATGCAGAAGTAATAGCCTAATTTTAATTATGAGGTTTTGCAGCGCGTTATGCCAAGTTTTATTTGCCGGTTTTATCAAAAACTCTAAATTTGACTTCAAGTTCATGAATGAAACCAAATATGCAATTTCATCCACTACGAATTTTATACGTAAATTAATTAGTAAATTTCAATTTATTGTGCGAAGCGTCCGCTGAAATGTTGCTACTTTATTATCGCTGTCATGAGCTACACTGCAGGTATTGCTGAAAATTCATTTTTTAATAAACTTTGTATTAATCGATTTGCGTAGATTACAAACTGTTAATGTTTCGAAAGTCAATTAACAAAATGGGTGAAAAGTTGAGATGAAATCATATAGTATTAGTAACTGCTTGGATATTGCCATAAAATCGTTGACAACTTCCCTTGCTTTACGAAAACTGTCATGGTACTATTTGGAGATGGTGTAGCGGATTGAGTTCAATTCTCAGCCGTTGTAAACTCCCCAAGTGCTTGCACATCGCATTTTGTGCTGTATGTTCGTACTTGTTCAAAAAAAGACATTGTAAATAATAATAATTGGCACGTTTATTCCACTATTTGCTGAGGTAAAATGAAATTAATGGTTTGGAATAAGCGCAATGCGAATATACTCAAGCTGATACATGTACAGTAGGGTGGAGTGAAAAAATTTTTTTTTTGAAATTCAAAAAAGTGTAGTTTGGAAATCCTGGCAAATGGTCTAAAAATAGAAAAAAATCGACTTGAGCCAGTTGCCACCTACCATGGGCTGGCTACCTCCCCAAAAATTGGTCGCGGGGGTAAAATGGCCATAAAATCATGTTACTTGATAACCGCTAGTCGTAGAGACCTGATTTATAGCTCAAAAGTTGCAGAATCATCATGTTTCGATGAGTGCTAAGAGGACTTTTTTGTCTATTTCAATCATAAAAAAAGTTACAGTCAAGAAACCGGTTTTTCATGCTAAAATTGCATCATAGAGAATTGTGATTCACTACTAGTTAACATGAACTCTTGCAATTCCTAACTTGCTAAGAAATTTGATTTTAGGGGTATGTCGTACTAGGGTGGAGTGAAAAAAAAATTTGAAAAAAGTGTAGTTCTTAAATCCTGACAAATACCCTAAAAACCCCCCAAAAAATGTTTTTGGGCTGTTGCCACTTTAGGGGGGCTAGCAACACCCCCAAATCTGTTTTAGGGGGGCCAATTTACCCCAAAAGGCCATAACTTGAGAACCGCTTATCGTAGAGACTTCATCTATAGCTCAAAATTTGCGTAATTGCCATGTTTGTATCAGCTCTAAGAGAAAGTTTTAGTCTATTTTAATCACAGAAAAAGTTATGACCAAAAATGTGTTTTTTCTGCCATTTTGTTGAAAAATCATGTTAATAAGCTTGTGTTTATGCACTTATCTGCCCACATAGAATCTAGATTACCGCCATTATTACAAATGAGATTGAAATAGGACAGATACCAGTTAACGCTGATGTATATTTTACATCATGCTGTAGACTAAACTTAAGAGAAATGTGGAATATAAAATAGCTATTTAACCAGCAGAGAAACTCTTCACCCAAGCATTTTGTCTGCATTTCTTATGAAGCAAGATGTAATAAGTTTTTCAAACAGAAGCAGTTTGGTGTACCGAAATGCATTTCAAATAACGTTTATCTAATTACAACCACTTACATTTAACAACATAAACTTTACGCAATATTCAATAATATAATGACGTTTACCCATGTAGGTATACAATATCAATTGAATCTAAAATGTAAACCCAGAGGCATAGTGATAAAGAATTTTCCCATTATAAAGCAAGATTCATTGCAATTTAAAATTTTATAATCCACACACAAGGGTTCTATTAATAAAAAAAAACACTAGTCCGAAAAGATACCACGCAAGTTTGTCTGTACTGTATACCTTCTCTAGTTTACACCATTCCATTGCCGCCCAGCCGCCCACAAACATTAAACATAAGTAAGCCCGCTTAAGTTTTCGATTATCCGCTACCTACACAAAATAAAAAATGTCAAAACTGCATTTTAGTATTGAATGTTTTTAGAAGTTTACGAGATTTAATCTTCTGCCGAATCATCCCATCTCTTCGTGCAAAGCCTTCAACTTGAGCTGATGCCTCTGTTACCAACTTTACATGGCGTTCCACAGACTGATTATGACATGGATGGTCAAGCTTCAATGGCCTTGCTCGGCATTGTTCAATTTCTGTATCCGTTAAGTGTTCAATTGCAGGAGGCTGATGTTGCCAGGAAGTCAAGTCCACCATCTTGTCAAACGAAGTGGCGGTTAGATTGATTACTGGCACATTAAATGGGCGTACCGACAGAGCTGAGGATGTATCACAGGTTAATTCTGAAGAATGCTCTTCATTAACACTCATAGCAAGGAGATTCGACGAATCAGCTGATGTTAATTCTCGACGAATTGAAAGAACTTTGTTCACTCCTAGCATTCTAATTTTCTCATCATCATCTCCTAACATTCCAACCAAAATATTTTCCTGGTGAGCAAAAAATCCGTTTCGTTGCACCACTTTTAATGCAGTTTCCCTAACGATTTCATTTGGAACATTAAGAATTCTTTGGACTAAATTGAACAAATTTTTAGAACCACGAGTTAGTTGACTATTTGACTTGATTTCAAACCAACTTGGGAAGTAGACTTGAAGACAAAACTGTGCTAAGATTTCTAAGTTAGAGGAGGGATTATCCATGGAAATGTAATACCTAAGAATGCGACAACCGAGGGTAAGCCATCGCGAATGAACTATGGGACCAACTTTCAAATATTGCAAGTCGCTGTCAACAACTCCTTCGATTACAGCAGAACATATCTTATACGCATAATGCTGGTCAGCACTCAAATCTTCTATGACAGATACAGGCAACTTTACAAAATGTGGATTTGGGATTGATTTAAAATGAGCAGCAACAGGCTAGCTTGAAACTTCTCCATTTAGCGATTTTCCAATTGGACCTGAAAACGAGTCGGGGCTCTTAGTGGTACCATCAAGCATGGTAAAAACATGCCGCAATGGAAGTTCATTGGTATGTAACAAACACACCACCCATTGCAGTGGTTTGTTGAGCAGCTCTTCCAAACTTCGAATGCAGCCATTATATTTGCCAGTCATCGATGCAGTGCCATCTGTGCCAACTATGGCAAGCTTATTATGTAATTCCGTGTCAACAATGTTGTTGAAAATCTTCTGTGCAATCGTTTTTCCTTTGCCATCCTCGGTGGAAAAGTGTGTCAGATAGTATTCGCCAGGTTCTCCAATCAGTGTATAATGATCTTCAAGTTGTACCGATTTGTAATACTTGTCATTTGGTCCCTGGATGGTGACTTGCGTGGCATCCTTTCTGCCATCAAAGTAAATGGCATTCACTAGCTTGAAATTTTCTTGCTCCTTCTCCCTGATTTCAGTCCGACATCGCTCTCGTTCTCGTCGAAGCTTGCTGCGATCAATAACGTAGGTCTTGTCGTTTTCCGTTATGAAACCCAAATCCTGCATTACACTATTGGCAATCGCAGCAGCAGCTCTGTCTGATACTTGAAATCGTTCGCTCATTCTAGCAAGGTTGCTCCACTTCATTCGATTTTGACTAAATGACTCTGCATCCGGAACGAATTCGGAAGTAGTAGAAGACTGTGAATGCTCTGTTTGCACTGAGCTGCAATCTGAGACATAACCACAAGCTGACGTGGAAGGGGCGGCAGTTTCAGTAGAAGAACACGTCGGTTCTGTTGATTGAGGGTGGCGCCTTAAAAACATCTTGTCAGAAGAAGATAAAGGAACAACAGTATCCATACATTTGCCAACTCGTTCACTTTTTTGATCTTGGTAAAACGCATAATCTGCTTCTGCCATTCGTAAGCCATGCTGTTTCTCCAGATTTTTTCTCTGTTGATCATCAACACAAAAGACATCAAACAAACTATCAATTGTCTGCATAAATTCGGATTCTCTTTGCAAAAACGTATTTCCTCGTCTTGATTTTGTCCAACGGTCAAGTGAACAAAATGAAGCGACTAAGTTCTGAACTTTTTTTGATATTGTGTACTTATGAACCGGATACACATTGCACCAAATCCATCTGTCATGAATTTCTTCAGCTATGTCATTTGCTACGGTCTCAGTCCGAAAATTTTTTAAATGAAGAATTCGCTCTATCACTTGTCGTTTTGTAGGCAACACACCTGGAGGAAAGCTGTCGCGACTTGTAAATGTATGGCCACTATGTAATGTCTTCACTGTATTTGAACTTCTTCTTCGCATTCTTTAGAATTCAAGTCAATTATATACTACAACGTGATGGCTTAACTGAAAATATTTTAGCTAAATTCTGTAAAATAAATACAGTAAAAGTAAAAGTCATGTTAGAATTTATACAATAGACGATTTTATGCTAGGGCGCAAAATGTTTCAACTGATTTCTGTTTTTCTTTTCTCACAGATTTGGTTTTGCTAAGGAAACCAGTGGCTATCAAACCAGCTTCAACCTTTTTGTAATAATGCCTGTAATCTAGATTCTATATGGGCAGATAAGTGCATAAACACAAGCTTATTGACATAATTTTTCGATAAAATGGCAGAAAAACCACATTTTTGGTCATAAGTTTTTCTGCGATCAAAACAGACTAAAACTTTCTCTTAGAGCTGATATAAACATGGCAATTACGCAAATTTTGAGCTATAAATGAAGTCTCTACGATAAGCGGTTCTCAAGTTATGGCCTTTTGGGGTAAATTGGCCCCCCTAAAACAGATTTGGGGGTGTTGCTAGCCCCCCTAAAGTGGCAACAGCCCCAAACCAATTTTTTTCGGATTTTTAGAGTATTTGTCAGGATTTAAGAACTACACTTTTTTCGATTTCGAAAAAAAGTTCTTTTTCACTCCACCCTAATGTCGTACAACATATTACTGTAGTAATGCGAAGTGCACAACAAAAGTGAGTGCGAGGCTGGCAAACATAGATGTGTTATCAACAGTCAACACAACATAAAAACATTTTACGAAAATTGCATTTTAGTGTCAAACTTTTTTAACAATTTGCGAGATCTAATTTTTAGGCGAATAAGTCCGTCTCTTCTTTCAAATCCAGTGACTTGTGCTGATGCTTCCGTTACCAATTTGACATGTCTTTCGACAGTTTGATTGTGGCATGGATGGTGTAAAATTAAGGGTTTCATTCGACAGTCTTCAATTTCAGAATCGGACAAATGTCTAATAGCTGGAGGTTGTTGCTGACAAATTTCCAAATCAGCCAACTCATAGTATGTGTCTGCTTCCAAGTTTAAAGTAGGAAGGTGAAATAAACGAACTGAGGTGTCGTTCTTGCGAAGTGAAAGAACGTGATTCACGCCCTTGTCTCGAACAGCTTGATCGTCATCTCCTAACATTGCGATCAAAATGCTTTCTGGATGGCCAAAATATCCATTTCTTTGAACAACATTTTGAGCTACTTGTCGAAGATCTTGCTTTGTCAGACTGTTAATTCTTTTGATCAAGTTGAAAAAAAACTTTAGAACCATGTGTTAGTTGGTTGTATAACTTGATTTCAAACCAAGTGGGAAAATAAACAGTTAAACAAAAGTTAACTAAAATTTCCAAGTTCTGAGGTGGTTCATCAAGTGACACGTAATACCGCAAAATTCTACAACCCAAAGTCAACCATCTTGAATGCACCACTGGGCCAACTTCTAAATATTGTAGATCATCATCACAATTACCAGTTATAATTGCCAAACAGATTTTGTAAGCGTAGTATTGATCTGTACTCAGGTCATCAATGACATGAGGTGGAAGTTTTGGAAAAGAAGAAATAGGGACGAACACTTGCTTAAACTGAGTAACTGGCCAACTTGATACAGGACCCTGTATTTTTTTACCTATTGGTCCGGCAAATATATCTGGACCACTTGTTGCCCCATCCAAAGCAGCAAACACATGTCGCTAGGGAAGTTCATTTGTGTGTAGTAAACACACAACCCACTGAGGAGGTCTGTGTAATAATTCTTCTAAACTTCGAATGCATCCATTGTGTTTGCCGGTCATAGAAGCAGTACCGTCAGTGCCAACTATTGCAAGCTTGCCTTCCAATTCCGTACCACTGAAAGAATCAAACAACTTTTGGGCAATTGTTCTACCTTTGCCATCTTCAGGAGAAAAGTGAGTAAGGTAATAACTTCCTGGCTCACCAACTACCGTATAATGTTCTTCCAGTTGAACAGACCGATAATGCTTCTCATTTGGACCTTGTGCAACAATTTGGGTTGCATCTTTGCGGCCATCCAAATACACTGCGTTCACCAATCCAAAGTTTTGTTGCTCTTCGCTCCGGATTTCGTTTCGGCATCTTTCACGCTCTCTTCGTAGTTTACTACGATCAATGATGCGTGTTTTATCATCTTCAGTAACTAAACCAACATCCACTAGGACACTGTTAGCAACTGCAGCAGCTGCTCTATCCGATAGCTGGTAGCGTTCACAAATTCTGGCAAGGTTTGGCCATTTTTTGCGATTTTGAATGGATGGATTTGGCATTTCCGCTAAGAACTGAGAAACTGCAGATGATTGTGATGTGTCTGTGCTTGTTGATGCCAAAGATTCGGACTCCGAGACATAATCAGTAGTTGTCAGAGTAATAATTTCATTTTGGCATTGTGAACTTGGGGCATTGACATGTGATTCTGAACGTCGTATAAATTTTTGGTCAGATGAGGTCAAAGGCAAAGCTACATCTAAACATTTTCCAATACGCCGACTCTTTTGATCTTCATAAAATACAAAATCTTCATCAGTCATTCGCAACTTGTGGTCTTTTTCCAAACGTCTTCGTTGTTCATTGTCATTGCAAAACACGTCGAACAACTTATCTATATCTGACAAGAACTCCGCTTCTTTTTCCAAAAAAGATGCTCCACGTTTTTTCTTGGGATACCGATCAAGTTTGCTGAAAGCTACCACCAGTGCCTGTACTTTTTTAGATATAGTTAAGTAATGTAATGGATAAACATTACACCACAACCATCTGTCATGTATTTCTTTAGCAACATCATTTGCAACGTCCGCAGTTCTAAAATTTTCGAATTGGATGATCCTCTCTAACACTTGACATTTGGTGGGTAGTATACCGGATGGAAAGCTTTTACTTCCAGTGAAAGTGTATCCACTACGTAAAACCGTAACGTTGCTTGCACTTCGCCTGGTTGTCATAGCTATAAACTACGGTGGTTATCAAGTTATTTCATTAATAGTACTAAGCACCTAATTACTTATCTACAAAAAAAAAATCTTTAAAAATTTGTAAGGATTAAGTAGACGTAAGCCTACGTCTACCTAATCCTTAAAAAAAGCTATGTCACACCTGCCAAAACTAGTTTTTTGACTGTAACTTTTTTTATTATTGAAATAGACAAAAAAGTCCTCTTAGCACTCATCGAAACATGATGATTCTGCAACTTTTGAGCTATAAATCAGGTCTCTACGACTAGCGGTTATCAAGTAACATGATTTTATGGCCATTTTACCCCCGCGACCAATTTTTGGGGGGGTAGCCAGCCCATGGTAGGTGGCAACTGGCTCAAGTCGATTTTTTTCTATTTTTAGACCATTTGCCAGGATTTCCAAACTACACTTTTTTGAATTTCCAAAAAAAAATTTTTTCACTCCACCCTAATGTACAGTACATTGAATAAAACGTGGCAAAGCAAATAAAGCACAGAGTTTGCTAGCATTGCCCCACTGAATAATCGCGCCCTGTTTTCTGGCGAGTGATGATAACGAAACAGTTATACAGTAGCACGTGAATGTTTCATCGTGCAGAGGTGAGCACCTTTAACATTGAACCAAATTTTTTTAAAGCGCAGCATAGAATACGCAAAATTTTTTTTACATCAAGTTCGCAACACAAGGGAGCGTTCTACTCTGCCAAAGTAAGTTGCTTTTTAAATTTTGAGCAAGTAAAAAGCAAATTATTTGATTAACAAGTTTGATAATTTGGCTACATCTAGACGAAACTGAAATAAAGCTAACGCGAACTGTTGCATTAAAATGCAATAAGTCAAACGCTAGGCTTATTCGGGAGGACGAAGCTTTAGAGTAGCAAATCGCAATTTGATATTGATTGCACCATTATCATTCTATTAAAAGAAATGCGACTGTAGCGGTAAATGCGAAGAGAAATATGTAATCCTGAATACGCTAGCAATAACAATGACAAACTGTTTAAGTACAAACAACTTTTAATGAAAACGTTCAAACTGTCAAAAAGGCAAAAAATTAATGCACGAAGGAAAAAATTAAACAACTCCCAGCCAAATACGTGGAGGGAAATAAGGTCAAACGCAACCAGACCAAATTTAAGAGAAAAAAAGGACTTACCCAAGCGCTGCTCCCAACACGTGGTAAAATAAATATATGTCTACAAGTGTATATAAATAACCCAAAACTTTAAAATGGGAAATGAGAGCGTGAGCAACAAATTAATATGGGGACAACACAATGCGGGAATCAAGTGTGTGCGAGCATGCAAGCGATTCAAAGGAAAACTTTGGTATACCTGAAAATAAAAACAAACACTAAGCTAATGAAAACTAATGATACAATTATCTGCAAAATATACTACCGCTATAATAGCTTACAAACAAAGGTAAATAAGTTATTGTGAAACTAACAAAATTACCTTTTCTGTCCTGCGCAAAACAAAAAGTGATAAAGCACATTGCGCAAGATAGAGAAGCCAAGTCATAAAACAACCGCTAGTTGTCGGCAACAATTTTAACAGTGCATGAAACAAAAAGGGTGGTGGCATAAAGAAAATTACTAGGCTATCAACATTAAAAAGGGTGCTGGCATAAAAAAAATCTCTAGGCTATCAACATTTATTCAAGGAGCTGTCCATCCTCATTTGCTGGACAACTTGGGAAAATAATTAAAAACACTTTCAAATAGATTTTGTTTAAATAGAAGTTAATATGCCATCTTCCTAATAAAAAGAAGTAAGAAAAAACGTAAGCCTTTAGAAAATGTAAGCCTTTAGAAAAGAAAAAAACTGAAGAAAAAAAGACAACATGCATACCTGTCAACATTTGGAAATGCCAAATCGGGAGATTTCTTTCCAGCAAATTCAATAGCTGGAAAGTTTCTCTCCACAAACCTTCCTCCTACTTCTGCTTGAATAATTGTTGTTATCTTTTAATGTTGGTACGCATTTCCAAAATTTTGACATTTCAATTTCAAGTTCTAGCTGCTACAAGACAGACTAATTAAACCAAGCAGACTTTTTATTTCGTATACGGCACCAGGCAACCAGTAACATCAGTACTGTTTCATACACTTCACTGACATACGGCGTAAAACGTCATGTTACATTCAGCGCAGCAGAAGCTTTCCAAAAAATACTGAACGACAAAAGTGAAATATCATTCAACCACGTCTACTTTGGTTGGCCCGCAACCCCCAGACATAGGCAACTTTAAGGATAAAACCTTAATTCCACTCGGGTTATACGTTTCAATTGGTTGGCAAACATTAAATAAAAGGCGCCCGGGCCCCTGAAACAATGTTAATGCTGAGGATCCAATTAAATTGAGGGCCATTTAAATATTATTGTAGGGGGCCCATTTAAATTGTTTGGTAAAAATTAAACTAAGAGGACCTGGGCCCCCTGGATCAATGTTATTGTTGGGGGCCTATTTAAATTAGGGGCCACTTAAATATTATTGTAGGGAACCTATTTAAATTGGTTGGTAAAAATTAAATTGAGGGGGCCCGGGCCTTCTAGATCAATATTATTGTTAATTACTGGTGTATGCGTGTACTGTTGTACGCGAAAATGCTTAAAGAAACTGAAGAAACAATAGTCTTTTTTGTGACATTTTTATCATTGGTAGCATTTCAATCGGGGGGTGGGGGGCCCTGGGCCCTCCTTCTCCCGGCTACGCCTATGCCCCCAGAAAAAAATTTTACCCCCGTCCAAGTCAAAATCAGTTGTACGTGTATAGTGGTATATTAATTAGCTAGCTATCGCCCCCCCCCTCTTAACTAGCGTTCGCCTTTCCACCCTTACCTTAAGCATTTGCTTCTACAGTACTTGCGGCCCTGACTTTAACTCTTGTGGGCTTGATTACATTTGTGAGTGGCTTGTTTGGCAGCATTCAACTGTACTTTAGAAGGTTTAAAGCCAGCTGCAATGCGGTTACAATTTAATTTGCAACTTAAAAGTGTGCACACAGTGTCATTGTGCAAACTGGTTCTGCTTTCCGTTACAATCTTCCGCACCATGGAAAAGGTTCTTTCGCCAGATGTCTTTGAGTGAGGTATGCACAGGAGCAATTTCATTAACGCATCAAGATTGCTGAAAATTTGTTCAACGGATATTTTTTTCCGCCCCATAAAGCCACAAAACTTCTATAATAAAGCTTTACTTCTTTTTTTACTTTTACCCGCCTCTTCTTGCAAGCCTCACTGACCATCTCCTTTGCGCTTATTAGTCCTAACACTTTCTTCGACAGACGCCATCAAAAGAGCTCAGCTCTTTACAGGTGCACTGACCGGTACCAGAGACTGCAATTTGTGCATGCCATTGTTATTTGTAAATTCTTAGCAATTCGAATTTATGTTACCCGTTACGTGAAAGCAAGATCACACATTACTTTACAAATCAAAACTCTTAAACATATATACAGTAAAATCAGTGAAAGCAAGGGTCGAAGTGTATTCTTTCTCTTTCAGAAAAAAAAAGAACGATTTGCGAGCAAAATTGATTAATTTTTCAAAAAACTGATTTATTTTGAAACTCAAAAAACTTTAAGCTAAATCGTGATATCGGGAGATTTTTTGTTGAGATCGGGTGATCGGGAGAAATCCTCGAAATCGGGAGTCTCCCGACGAAATCGGGAGAGTTGACAGCTATGCAACATGGGGAATGGAAAAGAAAAAATGCGAATATACAAATTAAGCAAGATAACAATTAGGAAGTATCATTGCACGGCCGCTGCATCGGGGTTATTTTGGATTTTAGCCAAAGATTGGATAGACCTAAGACAATATGCGTAGCGGTTTGTAGCTGCATGCCCTGGTCCGTCTATTTTTAGACCATTATAGCCTGCGCTACTGCAAAGTACCTTTAATGGTTTTATGTAAACCCTGTTAGTTTCAATTGCACATAATATTAGTGTCAAGCAAAGAATGTGTTTTTGATAGACTTGTTTGCAAGCTCTGATTTAGTTATTCATAACATTTCATCTAGTTATTGAATAGTTTAATACTTGTACAAACTTCTTCATGTTACTATTTAATTCATTGGGACTTCCGCAACGCTTCGCGTCGGAAGTCCCTATGTTTTTTCCGGGAAAAATTACGAATTCGGCAACAGAGGCAAAAACGCTATAACTTTGAAACGGCTGAAAGTAAAAACTTGAATTTTAGAATGTAGATGGGGCACAAACAAGTCATTCTTCGTGCAAATTTTGGATGCAATCGGTCACGTGATACGGGTTTCCGAGCCAAAAACTGAAACGCCAATCGGAGGTTTATACAGCTCAGCTCGAAAACTAATCGCACGAGGAGAATAAAAGTTTCGAATTTAGAAGCGCTGGGCATGCAGTTTCAGCTCCCGAAAATAAATTACGACAATTCGAACACTTTTTTTTTTGTTCATTTATTTATCTATTAAGCAAATCACATTATGGTGACAAGAACTCCGAAACCACCAAAGCTAAAAACTTGAAATTTGGACGGATGATAAGGCTAAACATGAACTTGCGTACCCGCAACTTTAGAGGCGCTACGTCACGTGGTTTAAGACAGATGCACCCAAAACTTGTGAGAGCAAAATTTATTAACTGATTTTAGTCACGCTCGCGCGCGTGCTGCCGTGGCCGAATGGTTAAAGGCGCCAGTGCTGGAAACCTTAGACCTGGATTCAGTTATCTAGCTGACCATTGCTTTTATCAAACCAAGATTATATTGAACCTAGCGTATTAGTTTGTTTTTTTTATTAGGACAGAGTCGCTTTTAATATTTTTTGTTTTGACACTAAATATGATCAGAGGGTATCAGGTTTCATTTTCTGTGAAGACGCCACAAAAATCAGTTTTTTAAGACCTCAAGCTAGCGAGCAATTTTTTTGTTGCTATCAGTAGAAATTTTGAACGCAAAACTATTTTGACATAATTTGGAGGTAGTCACCTACGCGCGTGTGCTACCATGGCTCAATGGTTAAAGGTGCCAGTGCTTGAAACCTAATACGTGGGTTCAATTATCTAGTTGGCCATCGCTTTTATCTAACCAAGATTATATTGAATCTAGCATATTTGTTTTTTTTTCGATTACTACAAAATTGCTTTTAATATGTTTTGCTTGACATTAGGTTCGATCAAAGGGTATCAGGTTTCATTCTCTGCGAAGACGCCCCAAAAAGATTCTATTTAAACAAGGGAAAAATTCTGTATAATGTTCTTTGACATGCCTAATTTCTGAAAAATTCACCTTGAAAAGTTAAAGTTCTGTTTGAATAAGGTATAGGCCTATGGTATAGACCTACTGCAGTAGGTTTTTTGAATTCTTTTGAAAAATGATTGTTCTTAATTCCATTCTGTGGTTCATATATAACCGTATGGATTTGGTAAAGACTGACCTATTAATGAAACTGGAAGGTGAATAGTATGAAGATAAAGATGTTGAAGATGCCAAATCACTGCTCTTTGATAAACTACCCTCTCAACGCAAAGTCAAAAGAAAAGGAGATAATAAGAAAGAAATGAATCTAAAAGATATTCAACAAGCATCGCATTCCTTGCCTAATGAGAAGCAGCAATCAAACCATGATGCTGACTGTCTAATCTTTGCTACAGCAAACTGTCACTTTCCCTCCTAGGAGGTAAAGAATATTGATGCAAGCACTATTGAGAAAGATAAAGTGTCCTTGAAACAGGAAGTGAAGGAACTGAAAGAAGAAAAATATCAAAGTCAAAAATTGTCTGATCAAATGACAGAATTAAGAAGTATGGTGTCAGATTATCTGCATAAACAAAAAAGAATTCTGGTAAAAATATCCTGCTTTTACAAACCGTCTAGATCCAGCATCAACTCCAAATTGTTCTAATTTAGAGCCTAAGGAAGCAACTGAAAATAAACCCAGCCCATCTTGGTATGTTCAAATTTTGAATGAAAATTCTCAAGAAAATAATCAAAGTAAAAAAAACAATATTCTGAAAAAGTAAAAAAGTCAGGCGACAGCATTGTAGAGAAATCCAAAGCAATGGCCAAAGAAGTAAATAATCATTAAAGTTGGGAAACACTAAGGAAAAAAAAACACATCTTGTAAAGCTTTCGGGATCTTCTCTTAAAACGGTTCCGCGACGATTGTTAACTGCTGATGTTTTTGCATCTAGCCTAAATCCAGATACTTCAGAATCTGGTATGACTTACTTCGTCATGTTGCAATTCCCCCAAGCCACTAATGTGACATGCATTAAACTGAAAACCAAGTTTGACAGCTACTCTTCTTTTAGAATTATGCTAAATGGAATAAATTTCAAAGACTCCTTAAATCCTAAAAGTTGGCCAAGTGGCGTTTTAATCAAACGGTTTTATTCACCTGCTCTTTCAAAAAATCAAGCAGGTTCTTCTGCAAACTCAGATAATGCTGAAAAGTTAAACAACACTTAAGCCAGATGGAGAGTCAAACATTAAAGTTAGTTTCGTATAATTGTAGAGGTGTGATGAAGTCTTGGATTGATGTTGGAATCTGTGCCGCAAAAATGATGTGATTCTTTTACAAGAGACGTGGTTAACAAAGCAAACCACTCAATTTTATCTTTCATCAGTCCTGATCATTTTTCATTTGCTTTTTCCTCTGTCTCTGATGAAAGCGGGATCAGACGTGGCAGACCTTATGGAGGAAAGCAATCTTGTGGAACAAGACACTCAAAAATGTTGTAGAGGTACGTAGCTCCAGTGGCTCTATCATTGGCATTAAAATTTCTGGCTATGATAGAGATTTGCTTATCATTAATGTTTATCTGCCATATTGCTGTCCTGACAACGTTGAAAATGTTGTAGAGGTTGAAAATGTTGTAGAAAATGTTGTAACCACTCAAAGACTTAATCATGAATAAACTGGGAGAAATTAATGCCTGTAATAAGATTTTAATGCCTGTACTTCAAATAATTTTGGCCCTATTCTTTCAGAATTTTGTGAAGGCAATGGATTTGTCTTATCTGACTATAAATTACTTCCACCGGATAGTTTCACGTGTGTAAGTGATGCACATATGGAACTACTTCTTAGCTAGACCATTGCATGTGAATAAATGAATCTCATGCTGCTCATAAGCGTAGCCAGGATTTTTGATTGGGAGGGGCCCAAACCACAAATCACATGCAATGACGTCATCAAAAATTTTCAAAAAAGGAACTTTTTGTAGGGCAAAGATATCGTAGAATGGAAGATCTGAAGTCGTGGTCTGTTGTCAATTCACCAGGATTTTGATAAAGGGAGAGGGTGAAAACTAACAGTTAAAAAGCAAAAATGTCTAACTTAGGAGACGTGTTCGGAAAGCTAGTGTACTCAAACGTATCACAGACAGGGGTCTGGGGGCGGAGCCCCCAGCCGCCGGTGGCTATGGGGGTCTGGGGGCAAAGCCCCCAGCTGCTAGGCGATTTTTGTAAGTTTTTGGAACAAAAAAGCTATTTTAATCCCATTGGATCACATTCGCACGTGTTCACAGTCATTTGAAAGAACTAGATTTTTAACATTGAAAGCCAATCAAAAAATTTTGATTGTTCAATCCTCCTCTTACTTGCAATTAAATTTTAAAACACGTTTAAAATCTTGCATTATGGTGTAAAATTTTAATTGTAAGTGATTTGGTCCATATAGGGGGAAGTACGGCACATTGCCTTCTGCAATATTTTAGCAGTAAATAATAATCCACTCAAAGAATTTCCTTTCATGAAGTTAACCAGTTATAGGAGTACATGTGCGGCCAGGGGACCTAGGACTCCTCAATTGAAATTCAATAATTTGTTCAATGAGCATTTCCCTAGCTATTTTTTTAAAAGTATTTTGTGTGTAAAAACTGGCGAGGTGGAGGTGAATCGTTATTGAAAAATGGTCCAATAGATGGTTACGCTTACTAAACATGTTATTACCGGGCCGGATTTACATTGCACGGTGCCTCTGGCTCTTAGGGGATTTTTGCAACATCTTCCTGCGAAATATAAGTGAAGACCAAAACAAGTCCTACTATCTGAGGGCGGGCCCCTGGCACTGTGCAATATTGCAAATCCGGCCCTGGTTATTTCATTACGTCCATAAAAAGTTTAGTTGAGGGCCTGAGGTAGCAACTATCAGGACAAAAAATTTGACTTCACCCTGGTTATATGTTTAAATTGGTTGGAAAAAATTGAAATAAGGAGGTGCGCTGGGCCCCCTAGTTGTCAATATTATTTATTGTTAATTACTGTTGTGCGCGTGTACTGTTATACGCAAAGATGCTAAAAGAAATTGAAAATGAAGAAACAAGGCTTTTTTTGTCAAATTTGTGTCATTGGTGGCATTTCAGTTGAGGGGGCCCGGGCCCCCTGGGCCACCCCCCTGGCTTCGCCAATGATTTTGAGATAAGATCGCGCCCTTAAGTTCTTTCATAAAAAAAAAAAAATTTAAAGCAAAATTAAAATAACTTTTTTTCCAAAACGTGGAGGACTCTAGTCAAGTCACTTGACAGTTTTTTGAAACGTACAAGAAGAGCATGACATTATTATGACGTGGACACGTGGTCGTCATTACTTACTTTTGTACGCGTAAATCCTAATTTAAAGAAACTGCAATTCCGGACAAGGACAACGTATTGGCTATGCTCTCATTATATTTATCATTGGTAGTATTTCAATTGGGGGGTTTTCTTTACCGCCTGTGTTATAGCATTAAGTTCATAATAACGTTAAACGAAGGCCTGGAGTTGCAACTTTTAGGAAAAAACTCTTAAATTTCTTACCGGTTTTGCATATAAATTATTAAAAATTTGAATTAAGGGGCTCCTGGCCCGGGACCCTTAGTCTTCAGTCAGGTCCCTGGGGCCCCCTGATTGTCAGTTAGGGGCTCCGGGTCCCCCTGGTTGTCAGTTAGGGGCCCCCTTGTTGTCGGTTAGGGTCCCCAGAACCCCTGGTGGTCATTTAGGGGCCCCCTGGTTGTCGGTTAGAGGCCCCGGGGCCCCCTGGTTGTTAGTTAGAGGCTCCGGGGCCCCCTGGTTGTCAGTTAGGGGCTCCGAGGACCCCTAGTTGTCAGTTAGGGGCCCCGAAGCCCCTGGTTGTTAGTTAGGAGCCCACTGGTTGTTATTTAGGGGCCCTGTGGTTGTCAGTTAGGGGCCCCGGCGCCCTGATTATTAGTTAGGGGCTCTGGGGCCCCCTGGTCGTTAGTTAGGGGCCCCCTGGTAGTCAGTTAGGGGCCCCGGGTCCCCTGGTGTTTGTTAGGGGCCCCCTGGTTGTTATTTAGGGGCCTGGAGCCCTCTGGTCGTCAGTTAGGGGCCCCGGGGTACCCTGGTTGTCGGTTAGGGGTCCCTGATTATTAGTTAAGGGTTCTGGGGCCTCTGGTTGTTAGTTAGGAGCCCTAGTGCCCCTTGATCGTCAGTTAGGGGCCCCGGGGTCCCCTGGTTGTCAGTTAGGGGCCCCGGGGCCCCCTAGTTGTTGGTTTGGGCCTCATAGTTCTTAGTCTGGGGCCCCCTGTTTGTTAGTTAAGGCCCCGGGCTCCCTCATTGTCATTAACGTTATTGTTAATTACTGCTATGTGCGTACTTGCTGAAAAAAAGCTGCAACTATACAGCGCTAGCCTATACGTTGTCGTAATTTTTATCATTGGTGGTATTTTAATTGGGGGGGGGGGCCCGGGGCTACGCCTATGATGCTGCTTGTGGCTGCATTCAAGTACGCTTTTGTGTCAGAGATGTACGGAGTCACTCTTTGTGACTCCGAATCCTAATCCGAAACTTTCATCAATATCCGAATCCAAACCTTATCCGAAATTTATTTTAGCTATCCGAATCCTAATCCGAAAAATTAGGAAATGCAAACTCATCAAAACATAAAGGTCCCCCAATTTTTAAAACCATTAGTTATCGGTAGGCTACACTATAATTTTAAAAATAAAATTTTCTCCTCGTACATTAGGATTTAGAATAAAGAAAGTGATACTCAAACACTTTATATACCATCATACAAGACATGTACTTCAAGTAGATTAACTTGTCCTAGAGAAAATACAAACATATGAATACACATTTTACCATCTTGTAAATAGTGCAGTTATATACATACTTGTATTCAATAAGCACTATCTATGTAGTTCATTGTTTATTTAGTATACCCACATTTTCACATCTTAGCTACACATTTGATGCGCCAGATGTCAGGTGGTTTAGTGCTAATCCTAACCTAGCAGTAATGCAGTATACCATATCACCAACAAAAGTAAAAGTCTATAACAAGGCCACATTACAGATTAACCTTAACGAAATTAGGCTATATCAATAAACCTGAAGAAGCTGTAGCTACAGGTCATCCACATTAATATTACAAGCACTTTGAAGAGCCCATTTTTAAGAAAATAGTCAAATGCAATGCCACAAAGAAATAAGGGACAACTCTCAAAAAAACCATAGTATAAAAAATCTGGCAGATTTGGGACATTGACAATTCAGCAGATGCATGAGTGTTACTACATTAGTACATTTATTCATAAAAAAGCAAATTAAACAAAAAACCTGCATAAATTACAGTGAATATTTTGAAAACTTTTTTTTTTAATGTAAATAATATCTATGGTAGCAGTTTACAAGCACAGATTTTTAAGGCTTCACTGGCACTGCACTGGTAGCTTACTGTGCACTTAAATTAGGCTATTGAATTAATTCTCACACTAAACCTGTTAAAATGCAAACAAACACTAATTTCCGGAACACTTACAGCACTTCATCAAATCCATAATTGTTACCAGGTTAATCGAGTTTTAAGAATTACATAACATGTTTATAACATGTGAGCTTGTGACCATATTACATATTGTACTGACATATTTATAAGTGCACATACTGGTAACTGGTGCTCATCAACATTATCGGTAAATTTGAGCTACAGATACAATGCAGACCTGATTTATAAAGTCATTCAGCATGTTATTTGGAATTCAAAACAGTTATAAAACCAAACTGCAAAAGAGATTCAAAACAAAGATGACAAATTCATCTCTTTTTAGTCGCAGTATTTCTCTGAGCTAGACAAACCAGATTTGCTTTTTTTGTTACTGGCACCTCAAGCTACATGCTACGCTGTTAAGTTGGTGGGTAGGCTAAAGTCTATTACCCAGAGGTGGAGTCCCCGAGGATACATTTTCAAGACCTTGGCCTTGGCCTCGAAGCCTCAAGTCCTCGAAAATTGCCCTGTCCTCGGCTCAGGACAGCACTATTTTTAGAATGGTTAAAATTTTGTAGATCGGCTGAAAAATGTTTTTTTAGACCGTTTTTTTTGGAGATCGACCGAACAAAAGTTTTTAAGACCTTTTTTCTTAAGAAAACACTTGCATTTGTGTCCTTGGTCCTTGGCCTTGGATTTTTTTTTGTGTCCTTGGCCTTGGCCTCGAGCCTTGTGTCCTTGACTCCACCTCTGCTATTACCAGCTGTCAGCAATCATAAGTAAACCTAATAAACAAACACTAACAGCGAGTGCATGCAACTAATCCCCAAAAACTATCGGTAGTAACCGACTTCTAATTCTAAACCAATCCTATCCTAAACTCTCACTCAAATTTGTCTATCAATACGACTCCCATGGCTGCAAGGGTTTGGACTTGACTTAGCAGGTTAGGGCTTACGATGGTAATATAAATCAAAAATGCTTTTTAACTAAAAAAATAACAACCCACAGCTGTACAGTTTTAATGCGAGGTTTAACCAATGAAGTTGACCAAAACTGCACTATAAGTAATAACAGTATAATCAGATTCAAAAGGTACCCGTAACTTCATCTTTTCTGCAAGACATGTCACGGTACTGATTACGATACATGCAATCATGTTAATCACACTGCTCAAATGTAGACCCCAAGTGTTTGATAGGTAGTAGGCTACTATACAACTAGTAATCTATCCGCTAGTACCTGTAAAACTAACAGCTGATACCGACTTATCTCAAGTTAACCTGTTAAAGGACGCTTTGCTACCGAATAATTAGATTTGCAAGCCAACTGGTGGGGTTCCTACAACTTCTTTCAATCAATTTAGCTACCCCACTAAGTGCTGTATATAAAATTTGAAAAATGTTTAGCACCATATACAAAACGGTAGGATATGGTGCTAAACATTTTTCAAATGCAGCATTACACTTTTTCATTGTTGAAAAGGATTTTTCATTTGCTACTTTTTTTTTTCATGCAAAAATACAACATCCGAAAATCCGGATCCGGAACTACAGAATATTTTACATCCTAAAACCGGATCCGAAACCGGAGAATTTTGCAAAATCCGGAAATCTCAATCCGGAATCCGACTCCGTGTACATCTCTGTTTTGTGTTAACGCGTCAGTCTAATTTCTTGACGGTAACTAAAAAAAAGTTACACCAGCATAAACAAAAAGTTACAATAAGCATTAACAAAGTTACCATGAAAAAGATAAATCAAGGACATAACACATTCACACTTATACAAATGTTAGCTTAATATCAATTATTAAATCATGCGAATTCAAAAATATCGTATCGGTACAGCAATTCTACATATAGATTATGCAGAGTCGCCATGTTATACAGGTAAAGAAACAACCAGCCGAATAATAGTAATTGAAGAAATCAGTAAATCAATTTAACTATGACAACCGTTAATTGCAAACAGCATATACCTGCTTTTCACCTACGCCGCGGGTATGTCTACGAATCACTCAGTGTACAAGTGTAAGAAAATCCAAGTCTGCAATAAAATAACACTCTGTGGCTACTGGCTACACAAACACCACTGGGTCCAGGGGCGTATTTAGGGGGGGGGCATTGTGCCATGGCCCCCTCTTTGGGTCGCCAGGATTGCAAAATTGCATGAAAAAGTAAGCAAATATGAGGCATGGCCCCCCCCTTTGCAAGTTGGGCATAAGGTTTGATCATGCAAAGGCTATGTTCGGTGCGTTTCTTCTAGGCTTTGGTTGAAAAATCGGCCCAAATTTGAGTGAAGACCTTTTTTTTTTGCTCTTCACCTAATTTTGGGCAAAAATTTGGACTAAATTTGAGTGAAAACCTTTTTTTTTTTGCTCTTTACCTGATTTTGGGCGAAAATTTGGACTAAATTTGAGTGAAGACCTTTTTTTCTTACTCTTCACCTGATTTTGGGCGAAAATTTGGACTAAATTTGAGTGAAGACCTTTTTTTTTTGCTCTTCACCTGATTTTGGGCGAATATTTTGACTGAATTTTGGAGGAACAATTTCTGTTTCAGATCTTTGTTCTTGCCAAATTTTCTGAAAGTTTTGCCCCCCCCCCTTTTCAAAATCCTGCGTACGCTACTGACTGGGACAATACAATACCACATTGTAGTACCAGACCATGCTAATTCAGACATAAACGTAAAAGAAATCAGAGCAAATGGTATCATGCTGAGCATTAAGTAGTACAGTTCTATCAGCAATCTGCTTTAGAGCCAACTAAATAAACCCGCTACAAAAGGCAATTATGTACAGAATCACAATCATGAAGAAGTTTCTGATGAACAAAAGTTTGAGTACTTCAACCTGACTCGTATTCTAATGAGCTCTATTCTTCCACCTTTAGAAGCCATACATTGCAAAAATACTAATTGCACAAACAACTCTCATGTGGCTGCTACAGAACACTATTATGATCAGATTGTTGACTCACTACTTAATGCATCAATTAGTTTCAGCCAAAACAAACCAAACAGTGTAAGAAAAAATCCGGTAATACCTAATTGGAATCAAAATGTAAAAGCTGCTCATGCAGCAGCAAGGCAATCCTATCTGAACTGGGTTAAGCTTCAGAAACCTACGACAGGTCTTGGTATGAAAACATGATTAACTCTTGTAAAACTTTTAAATATGCGCTGAGAAAAACAAAATCTATGAATGACCAGTTGTTTGCTGACAACATTGCAGCAAGTCTTACCTCGGGCCAATCTTCACCAAGTTTTTGGAAGCATATTAATTTAGCAAATTACAACTAATACACAACTCCTGTTTCCACCTGTGTAAATGGTCAAACTGGCGATCAAAACACTGCTAGTATGTGGGAAGATTATTATAAATCTCTCTTGAATCTTCCTGAAATTGAAACGGAATCCGTTGCTAAACACTTTGCTAAACACTTTGTGCACCAAACTTTAAGTAATTGTGACTTTACTGAGTTGAACCCTTTGCCTCTCTGCAATGTAGGGCTCATTCAAGCTCAGTTAGATAAATTAAACGAAAATGTGCTCAGACAACATTTGTACTGAGCATTTAATTTATTCACATCCCTTGATATCTGTTCATATTAGTATGCTGTTTAATGTGTGCTTGACTCATGGCTTGATACCTAACCGTTGTATTGCATCTGTGATCACCCCTGTAGTAAAAACTAACAAAAATAGCGTAAGAGATGTTAATAATTATAGACCTATTGCTTCAGCTTCGACTTTTTCTAAACTTTTTGAATTAATTTCGTTGAAGGATTTAGAATCATTTTTACATCCTTGTGACAATCAATTTGGATTCAAATTTGGACATGGCACAGATTCTTGTGTATTTTTGCTGAAACAAGCTATTAACCATTACAATCAACATGATACTCCCCTGTATGCAATTTTCCTGGACTCCTCGAAAGCTTTTGATCGAGTCTGCCATTATATTTTATTTCAAAAGTTTATTGAAAAGCAGGTTCCTTTAATTTTGGTGCGATTTATTATGTATTGGTAAAAAAACCAAATGATTACTATCAAATGGAATAATGTCTTTTCAACCTGTTTCTCCATAACCAATGGGGTCAGACAAAGTGGCATTTTGAGCCCTTATCTGTTCAATATCTACATGGATCTGCTTTCTGTTAAGTTAAATCAACTGGATATTGGTTGCTGTATTGGGGACAAATGTTTAAACAATCTTATGTTCGCTGATGACATTTGCTGCTTTGCTCCTAGTTTCAAACGCTTACAAAGGCTTGTTGATACTTGCTTTGAATTTGCTGCAAAGCACAATATTGTCTTTAATTGCAGGAATACCAAAGCTATGTATTTTTCTTGTAAATTCTTCAAAACCACTGATCATAATTTAACTGTGAATGAACAGCATGTTGAATTTGTGAATAGTATCAAACAGAGGTGGAGTCGAGGACACAAGGCTCGAGGCCAAGGCCAAGGACACGAAAAAAATCCGAGGCCAAAGCCAGGCGCGTAGCCAGGATTTGAAAAAGGGGGGGGCTATTTTGAAAGAGTGAGAAGTGTGCATACGACGTTGACTCGAATTTTCATTGACCTTGAATCAGTTTCAGACGGTTTGTCCGAAATTTGAGACGAAATGTCTCGGAAACATCGGAAATTCAAAGGTTTTTTCCGCCCAAAATTAGGTGATCTCCAAAAAAAAAAAAAAAAAAAAGGTCTTCGCCAAAATTCAGAGTGATTTTTCTCCCAAGTTTCGCAAGTTCAAACGTCTGAGCGGGGGGCTCTTTTCGTATGGGGGGGGCTATTTTCCATTTTTCACAGAAAATCGGCCTCAAAAGCACAAAATACATGCGTTTTTGCATACTTCACAAGCCAATGGGGGGGGCTCGAGCCCCCCCGCCCCCCCCCTGGCTACGCTACTGGCCAAGGCCAAGGACAGCCTTTCCAAGGACAGACCCTCTCGAGGCCAAGGACAGGAATGCTCGAGGCCAAGGCCAAGGACCAAGGACACAGCCGCAAATGTTTTCCAAAAAAAAAGGTCTTCAAAAAAGTTTTTCAGGCAATCTCCAATTTATAGGCGTAGCCAGAATTTTTGATTGGGGAGGCTTAAACCGCAAATCACATGCAATGACGTCATCAAGAATTTGCCTGTTTTTCACTTAACCAGGATTTTGCAAAGGGACAGGGCTTCAACTAATATAGTTGAAAAGTGCAAATATGTAATTTTGGAGACGTTTTGAAAAAAACAGTGTAACTCAAACGTATCACAGACGGGGGTCTGGGGCCGAAGCTCCCAGCTGCTGAGCGATTTTTTGTAATTTTTTGGAAAAAAAAGCTATTTATTTAATGTCATTGAATCACACTTCGCACATGTGTTGAGCCATTTGAAAGCACTAGATTTTTGACATTTGAAAACCAATTAAAAAAATTTAAATTGTTTAATTCTCCTTCTAGTGGCAATTTAAGTTCAAAACTCGTTTAACATCTTGCATTTTGGTGTTAAAGTTTAATTGTACGTGATTTGCTCCAGGTAGGGGGAAGTAAGGTGCATTGACTCATGCAACTTTTTTGCAGTAAATGAAAACCCACTCGAAGATTTTCCTTAAGAGATTTTTTTTTGTCATGAAAATAACCAGTTATAGAAGTGCATGTTAGGCCAGGGGGCCCAGGCCCCCTCCACTGAAATTCAACAATTTGTTCAATCTGCATTTTCCATGGCTAATTTTTTTTTTAAGTATTTCGTGCGTAAAAATTGGCGAGGTGGAGGTGAATTTATGAATTGTTATTGAAAAATAGTACAATAGATGGATAGTTTCGCTTACCAACCATGTGTCAGGCGCTTAGCCAGAAATTCGCAATGGGGGGCTGTTTTGGGGGTGTGGGGGCAAAGCCCCCAGCCGCCGGAGGCACGGGGGTTTGGGGGCGGAGCCCCCAGCGCTCGAAAATTTTGCATTTTTTTTGCAAATATAACTTAGTTTTAGAGCTATTTTAATGAAAAATAATGCTTTTAAAACGTGGCAGAGAAATTGCCAGCGCAACATGATTCAACTGGTTGCATTATCGAGCTATGTGGGAAGTGGCTAATGATAACATTGCAGTTCTCTTGTTTACATGCTGGTAAATCATAAAATCCTATTATTCAATAAAACTCACACGGAGTAATCTATTTCGTCTGTATTTTATAGAGCAAAATAATTGGGAGTGGCGGGCTAATGAAAAGATATTTGAGAGAAGTGATTGGCAATTAACTAACACTGAATAGCCCCCCCACTTCATTCCTGAGTTTATAATATATTTGTTGATAAAACCTATGTTTGGCGTTTTTACACTAGCGATCAAATTTGATTGCTTATTTTGGGGCATTTTTTAAAGTTTTCATTGATTGGTGACTTTAGTTTTTGACAAATTAGCCCCCCCTCTAAATATATGTTTTAAAGATGCTTTAAATCACATTTTAGTCAATTCCAGCGCAAAAGACAGTCTCAGAAGAGCTAAAAACGTGTTGTTTTTCTTATTCTGCATTTTGGTTGACAGGCCAATGGTGGGGGCTATAGCCCGCCCCCTCCCCTGGCTACGCTACTGACCATGTTATTGCCGATCCGGATTTACATCGCGCTGGGCCCCTGGCACTTTGGAGATTTTCGCAACATCTTTCTGCCAAATGTAGATGAAGACAGTGGATAGAGCGTCTGCTACTGAAACGGTAGACTTGGGTTCGATTCCCAGTCGGGTCAAACCAAAGACTATAAAAATTGGTATTCGCAGCTTCCCTGCTTGACGTTCAGCAATTAAAGGGACGGTGTGAAGCCTCCACCATGTGTGGTAGACAGGTGGGCAGGGGGCAGCTTGACTCGAAGACCGAAAGGTCCCTTCGCTGTCTCCAGGCCAAGGCAACTTGGTGAATAAATGTAATTACAAATTACAAAATTAAGATTTGAGCGCATGGCCCTTAGCTGGTACTGCACCATATTGTGGCAAACCCGGCCTTGGTTAATGCATTACGTTCATAAAAAGGCTAGATGTGATCCTGAGATAGCAACTTTTAGGACGAAAACTATCCATTTCTTCCAGGTTTACGTTTAAATTGGTTGGCAAAAATTGATTTTAGTGGGTCCCGGGGCCCCTGGTCTTCAATACTGTTGTTCGCTACTGGTGTAAACGAAAAATGCTAAAAAGAAACTGAAACTGAAGAAACAATAGGCTTTTTTGTCACATTTTTGTTATTGGTGAAATTTCAATTGGGGGGGAGGCCCGCTTGGCTAAGCCTATGCTCCAATTGCGCAAAATAAAAAAGGTATCACAAATTTTCCACGAGGTTTATGGCGTTTTCCGACAAAATTTCAACGGTTCAAAAATAGTGCTGTCCTCGAGCCGAGGACAGGGCAGTTTTTGAGGACCTAAGGCTTCGAGGCCAAGGCCAAGGACTTGAGGCTTCGAGGCCAAGGCCAAGGAATTCAAAATGTGTCCTCGAGGCCAAGGACGTCCTCGAGGACTCCACCTCTGGTATTAAATATCTTGGTGTTACAATTAGCAGTGCTCTTTCTGATGAACTTGATATTAAAGCTCGAGTAAGATCTATGTATTGCATAGCTAATATGCTTCGTACTAGGTTTTTCAAATGCTCTGTTAATGTAAAAAAACATTATGTTTCGTTATTTTTGTTCCTCTATTTACGGCATCAATCTTTGGTGTCGTTATCCTGCATCAAGTATAAATCGTCTTTGTGTAGCTTACAACAATGCTTATCGTATACTTTTTAATCTTCCTAGAAGAATACACATCAATGAAACTATGGTTAATAATGGCATCTCGACCTTTTATTCGTTAATGAGAAAACATACTGCAAATTTCATAATAAGATGCAAGCACTCTCCAAACGTTTACATACAACAAATTTTTGGCTCCGCATGTTTTCTTGATTCTGATTTTTCAGTACATTACTCAAAATTACATTTTAGCAAAATTAGCGCGCATGTTTATGGTTTGTGTTGTGCCTGATAAATTTGTTTGTGTGTTTTTGTTTTTGGTATTGTTATGGACCTTTGTTGAGTCTGACACAAATAAATAAATAAAAATAAAAATCACTTTCTTAACAGCAGAAGCTAGCGCGCTAGTTTTTCGTTGCTATCTATAGAAATTCAAAAGACAGAAATTTTTTGACATAATTTTGGGGTACCAATCCCCCGAACCCGCAAAATGGACCCCGAAAAAAAGCTAGGGTGCTACTTTTTTTGATATCAGGAGATAATAAAGAGACAAACATTTGACATAGTTAAGGGGTAACACTCTCCCGGGGACCCCCGAATGGACACCTCAAATATCTATTTTTAACGGCTTAATTTCGGTTGCCATTTTTTTTGATATCAGTAGATATTTCAAAGAAAAATATTTTAACGTGGTTTGGGGGTACCACTCCCCAGGAACCACCCTAAAATGGATCCCCCAAAAATCAATTTTTTGAACGACTTACTTTAAGGTGCCAGTGTTTTTCTGATATCAGTGAATATTTAAGAGACAAATATTTTGACGTGGTTTGTGGGTACAACCTCCCCTAGTTGACCCTCCAAAAACCAACTTTTAATTGAATCAAGCTTGGGTTTTGTTTTTTTTTTATATCAGACATACAGTATCTAAGAGACGAATATTTTGACATAGTTTGGCAGTGCCACCCCAGAGGCAGTAGTGGTCTTAGGAATGTGCAAAGTGTGCAAATGCACAGGGGCCCCCCACTTCTGGGGGGCCCCCCATTTGACCTATCACGCGCAGAAAAAATTTGAATATGAAAAACTATAGTAAATTATGATAAAAAGTTTATGCATTTGTTTTAAGTGTCATTACATATGTACCCCCTCCCTCAAAATGCACTTGTTCCAAGTGTTATTACACATATCCCCCTTTCCAAGACAATATTACTTTTAACTTTTAAGTCAGATTTAGGAAACAGATAATAAAAATTTACTGGTAAAGTCAACTTACTACTCTTTTTTTTTGCTAGCTACTGTTAGGCTACTGAGGTCATATGCGTAACCAGGGGGGGCCCAGGGGCCCCCCCAATTGAAATGCTACCCATGATAAAAATGTCATAAAAAAGACTGTTGTTTCTTCAGCTTCAGTTTCTTTTAGCATCTTTGCATACAACAGTACACCCGTACTGCAGTAATTAACAATTGTATTGAGCCAGGGGGCCCTGGCCCTCTCCATTTAATTTTTACCAACCAATTTAAATGAGCCCCCTGCAATAATAATTAAAAGGGCCCCCAACAACAATATTGATCCAGGGGCCAGGGCCCCTTAATTTAATTTTTGCCAACCAATTTAAATGGGCCCCCTACAAGAATATTTATATGGCCCTCTAATTTATATGGGCCCCCAACAATAATACTGTTTCAGGGGCCATGGCTCCTTCAATTTAATGTTGCCAACCAATTTAAACGTATAACCCGAGTGAAATTAAGCGTTTCTATCCTAAAAGTTGCTAACTGAGGTTCTCTTCTAACCTTTTTATGAATGTAATGCAATAACCAGGGACAGATTTAACAAATGGCACAGTGCCAGGGGCCCCGCACTTAGATAAGACTTTTTTGGTCTTCACCTATATTTGGCGCAAAAATATTGCAAAAATCTCAAAGTGCCAGGGGCCCAACTCAATGTAAATCCGACTAGGGTAATAACATGGTTTGTAGGCATAACTATCTATTGTACATTTTTCAATTACAATTCACCTCCACCTCGCCAGTTTTTATGCAACAAAATACTTTTGAAAAAAATTAGCTTCAGTAAGGGGAATGCACATTGAACAAATTTTTGAATTGAAAGAGCCTGGGCCCCTGGCCGTATATGTACTCCTATAACTGGTTGTTTTCTAGACAAAACAATAATCTATAAAGAAAATAATCGACTGAATTGTTATTTACTGCTAAAATATTGCAGGAGGGACTGTACTTTACTTCCCCCTACCTGGGCGAAATCACTAATAAAATTTAACCACAAAATGCAAGATTTTAAACAAGTTTTGGACTTAAATTGCAAGCAAAAGGAGGACTAAACAACTTAATTTTTTCAATTGGCTTTCAAATTTAAAAAATCTAGTACTTTCAAATGGCTCTGAAAATGTGCAAAATGTGATCCAATGGTATTAAAACTACTTTTTTTCCAAAAAATTACGAAAAATCGTCCAGCGGCTGGGGGCTTCGCCCCCAGACCCCCATAACCTCGGGTGGCTGGAGGCTCCGCCCCCAGACCCCCGTCTGTGATACATTTGAATTACAGTACACTTCTTTACTTAAGTACGTCTCCCAATTTACACATTTTTGCATTTTAACTAGGCTATTGGTTTAAGCTCTCTCCTTGAACGAGTTCCTAGTTACATGCCTATACAAGGCCACGACTTCTGATCTTCCATTCTACGACATCTTTGCCCCACCAAAAAATTCCTCTTTCGAAGTTTCTGATGACGTTATTGCATGTGATTTGTGGTTTTGGCCCCCCCCCAATCAAAAATCCTGGCTACGCCAATGACTCAGGTAGTCGTTTTTCCACTTGTTTTTTTCAACTGCTTTCAGCAACTGGCAGTAATAGGTTTTTGACTAACGTATACAGTATATCATATGCTAAGCAGTATAAAGCATGTAAACATTATTGCTAAGTACTCAAACATATTCTGTAATAACACAAGCATACAGAAAGCAATTGCTGAAAGTTTACGTTAATTTACTGCAATTAATTGAGTTGATAATCTAGATGAGAGGAACTTATGAATAAACATTTGATTTAATTAGGGCTGCAATTGCATTGGTCTTCTGGTCTTGTTATTTTAAAATGCATTGTTGCGCTTAATTGCAAGTGCAGATAAAACATGTTAAAGTAGTGTGTAAAGAAAAGGGCCCCCCATTTAATTTGCACAGGGGCCCCCCCTTTCCTAAGGCCACCGCTGCCCAAAATGGACCCCCCAAAAATTAAATTTTTGATTGACTCAAACTAAGGTGCCAGTGTTTTTTGATATCAACAGCTGCTTAACAGGCAAATATTTCTACATAGTTTAAGGGTACCACCCCCCCGGGGACCCCCCAAATGGTCACCCCAAATATCAAGGTTTTGAACAGCTTAAATTTGGGTGTCAGTGTTTTTTGGTATCAGTAGATATTTAGGAGAAAAATTATTTGACGTGGTTTGGGGGTACCCCCCCATGGACCACCCCAAAATGGATCCCCAAAAATCAATTTTTTGAACAACTTTGTTTAAGGTGTCATTTTTTTTTGATATCAGTGGATATTTAAGAGACAAATATTTATAGACATCGTTTGAAGGTACAAACTCCTCACGGGGACCCCCAAAAATCAATTTTTAATTGACTCAAGCTAGGGCACTGTTTTTTTTTTTTGATATCAGCATATATCTAAGATACGATTATTTTGACATAATTTCGGGGTGCCAGCCTCCCGGGAACCCCCCCAAATGGACACCTCAAATATCAAGTTTTTGAACGGCTTAATCTCGGGTGCCAGTTTTTGATGGTATCAGTAAATATTTATGCGAAAAATATTTTGACGTGGTTTGGGAGTACCACCCTCCCCCCAGGGACAACCCCAAAATGGACCCACCAAAAGTTATTTTTTTGATTGGCTCAAACTAGGGTGCCAGTGTTTTTTTGATATCAACAGATACCTAACAGACAAATATTTCGACATAGTTTGAAGGTGCTGCCACCCCCTCGGGGACTCCCCAACGTGGACCCCCAAAAATCAATTTTTTGCGCAACCAAATTTACTGTGCCAGTGTTTTTAATATCAGTAAATATTTCAGAGGCAAATATTTTGACAGGTTTGGGGGTACCACCCCGGGGACCCCCCAAATGGCTCCCCAAAGATCAATTTTTTAAACGGTTTAAGCTAGAGTTCTAGTTTTGTTTTGATATCACGAAATACCGAAAAGGCAAATACTCGGACATACTTTGAGGATGCCCCCTTCCAGAAATCCCCAAATAAACCCCACAAAAATCAATTTTTGAACGACTTAATCTACGGCTTCGTTTTTTTGATTTTAGTTGGTAGTTAAGCAACAAAAACTTTGACATAGTTTCAAGGTACCACCCCTCCGGAACCATCCCAAATGGACCCCCAAAATTCAATTATTTTGAACGGCTTGAACTAGAACGCTAGCTTTTTTGGATATCAGTGGATATTCAAGGGACAAATTTTTTACACAGTCTGGGGGTACCAAACATCTATCAAAAAAATCACTTTTTAAAAGCTAAATTTAACAAAAACTTTGAAACCACCAAAGCAAGAAACTTGAAATTTGTAGAAATCAGAAATTTGTATATGAAGTGGTGTACCTGCAGTTTTGGAGTTGCTACGTCACGTAGTTTTATGCTGAGCTGGCACAGTGATTAAAGGCGCTGGGTTTGAAATGATCGTAATGGAACTGAGCTGGGTTCAAATAGTTAGTCGGACATCCGTTTTACCCAAACCACAAATTATTTAAAATCAACATTTATTTTTTTCATGAAACAAAATCACTTGTGTTGCATTGCCAGGCACGTAGCCAAAAATTCGCAATGGGGGGGAGCTGCTTTGGGGAGTTGGAGCCCCCAGCGCTAGAAAATTTGGCATTTTTTTGTAAAAATAAATTAATTTTAGAGCTATTTTAATAAAAAATAATGCTTTTAAAACGTGGCATAGAAATTGGCAGCGCAACATGGTTCAACTGGTTGCATTTAGTAGCGTAGCCAGGGGAGGCGGAGGGGGGGGGCTATAGCACCCCCCATCGGCCTGTCAACCAAAATGCAGAATAAGAAAAACAACACGTTTTTAGCTCTTCTGAGACTGTTTTTGCGCTGGAATTGACTAAAAAGTGATTTAAAGAATCTTTTGAAACATATATTAAGGGGGGGGCTAATTGTCAAAAATTAAAGTCGCAAATCAATGAAAACTTCAAAAAATGCCCAAAAATAAACAATCAAATTTGATCGCTAGTGTAAAAATGCCAAACATAGGTTTTATTAACAAATCAATTATAAACTCAGGAATAAGGGGGGTAGTTAATTTCTAATCACTTCTCTCAAATATCTTTCCATTAGCCCCCCAATTATTTTTCTTTATAAAATACAGACGAAATAGATTACTCCGAGTGAGTTTTATTGAATAATAGGATTTTATGATTTACCAGCATGTAAGTAAGAGAACTGCAATGTTATTACTAACCACTTCCCACATATCCCTTTAATGCAACCAGTTGAATCATGTTGCGCTGGCAATTTCTCTGCCACGTTTTAAAAGCATTATTTTTCATTAAAATAGCTCTAAAACTAAGTTATATTTGCAAAAAATGCAAAATTTTTGAGCGCTGGGGGCTCCGCCCCAGACCCCCAAAACAGCCCCCCATTGCGAATTTCTGGCTACGCGCCTAGTAACATTGATGGGTTGTGTGGGAGGTGGTTAATGATAACATTGCAGTTCTCTTGTTTACATGCTGGTAAATCATAAAATTCTATTATTCAATAAAACTCACACGAAGTCATCTATTTTGTCTGTATTTTATAGAGAAAAATAATTGGGGGGGGGGGACTAATGGAAAGATATTTGAGAGAAGTGATTGATAATTAACTAACACTAAATAGCCCCCCCTTTCTTATTCCTGAGTTTGCTGCATATTTGTTGATAAAGTTTATGTTTGACGTTTTTACACTAGCGATCAAATTTGATTGTTTATTTTTGGGCATTTTTTAAAGTTTTCATTGATTCGTGACTTTAATTTTTAGACAAATTAGCCTCCCCCTGAACATATGTTTCAAAAGATTCTTTAAATCACTTTTTAGTCAATTCCAGCGCAAAAAAACAGTCTCAGAAGAGCTAAAACTTTGGTATTTTTCTTATTCTGCATTTTGGTTGACAGGCTAATGGGGGTGCTATAGCCCCCCCTCCGGCTACGCTACCGTGCATTGCATACGATTGAGTTTTACAGAAATATCGGTAACTTTCAAAGTATGAAGAGGAGAATGATGGTGAAATGGAACTGGCGAAAGTGCCGTATTATTTTCCTCCGGGAAAATGAACATCTAGTTATTTGATTGCTTTTGTATTACTACGACATTTACATTATGCAATAAACTGTTTTGAAGAAGTGAAAATCATTCATAATAGCCACATAATATTTAGGCATTTCATTCGATTTTTTTTTCTTTTTAGTATATTGTTGCTATGTTTGGTCTGTAAACTGTTCACAAAAACACTATTTTATACGCTGGTAAATGGTGCATTTTACTGCAATGGCATATATTTTTAACACTACAGATACGATATTTCTTTGTTATTCTTCTTGGCAAGAAAAAATACATTCATTCTATATTTGTTTACAGTGGTGAATATTACATCTATTGCTTAATGAGTTAAATTAGTTTATTTATTTCAGTTATTTTCATATATAGTTTTTAACTTTTTAAAATTAGCCTATTAATGTAATATGCTTTTCAAATTTGTGCAAATTTTGCTGATTTATTTCATGTGGTATAGTTGTACCGGTACTAGGCTAACTTATGTGCCAATTGTCAATATAAAGCGTCAACTGATTCTCTCAACCAGTTAATCTAATTATCTTTTGACAGAAAATGTATGCTTTGAATTAATTTGGGATAACATCTAAGCTATAATGTTTTTTCTCACAGTGGGACCGGCTTGTATATTTTACTGCTTTTAGTTTAACTCTATGTATTTTCTTTTCCTTTCATAAATATGGATCCTTTGTTGTTTAAAATTACTTTGTATTACATTAACTAACTTTGATGTTGCTTGGTGTTGGATAATTCACTTTTCACTCTGGATATTTGTCATTGACCAACTTATTCCTGTATTGTGAATGCTGCTAAATGAAACTTCTGTCTCCTCTATACCAGAGTTGTAAGTCGGGCCGGGCTTTTCGGGTCGGATTCGGGCCTAAAGTTGACAAAAATTTCGGGCTTAATTCGGGCCTGAGACGTGCATTTTGTCTTGGGCGCACCAAAATATAATCAAAATAACTTGGCAGCATTGCTAAATTTTTCAAACCTAACTGAACTTTCGGGTTTGTTCGGGCATAATTTGAGCTTCAAATTAGTTTTCGGGTTCGGGCCTGAACTAGACCGCCCGTTAGCAACTCTGCTCCATACTGAACTGATTTGGGTCACATTGTTGCTGGAATATAATTGGTATGATGATAGTATTCATTTGGTACGATGGATAATCTTTTTTTTTTAATTTTACCGTGGCACAATTGTGCTGTACCGACACATTATTATCGTAGTCAATAAGCTAGTTTAGTTAAAAGCCAAGTTTCTGGGCTCTTTTGCTGTATCGGTTGATGTCATGTCATACTGTACTTTCATTGAGCTGTAAATTTGAGGGCAATTTCTTATTTTTCGAGCAGTTATGCTCAACATCAGAATTCATCATATTTTTTTAAACCAGTATTAATTTAAACTATAAGGCGCATTATTGACAAATGACTTTTATTGCTTTTATTTCCTTGTATAAGGCCCAGTAAATGAAATGCATCTCAAAAAGGTCTCAAAACTGTAAAAAAGCTCTAAATAGCTCTGAATTGAACCGCGTAGGGAAAAAGAGTATTACCTGATCTATATACAAGGCGCACCTTCAGTTTTTTGAGCTTTGAGTACTTTAAGTGCACCTTATGTTCCGAAAAATTTGGTAATAACTGCATAGTAAATAAGTTCAATTCAGGTTTTTTGATGCGCACATTTTCAAGCAAAAAAAGCAGGTGATCAATTTATTTCTTGGGCAAAATTCAATTTCATTTTTTAATTCATTTTTCGGCCAAAAGTTTGGTGCATCCTCAAACCATTTCAAGCTCCTGCAACCATGCCACGAAATACATTTTTCCTAAATTAAACAACCTCAAAACTTATTGTGGGTATTTTTTTCGGGCAAGAAAACATTTAACATCACTTGCCCGACAACCAGTTTTGGAAAAGTTAATTTCGACCCCTGCACTGGTAGCCTATACAAAAAAATTTCCGAAGGACTCAGTCAAAGTTTTATTTTTCAAAAAAATGCAAAAACCACGATTACAACAATGCAAATAATTAAAATCGACCACGAAACTTGAGGGCATGGACATTGGACAGCTACTTGTTTTTGCTGTTAATGAATCAAAAACTTAAGGCAGATCGACAAAAGAAATGTTTCAAAAACTTTTTTTTTTGTTTAAATTGCTTAATGTATTATTTAAACTGGTTAAAAATAATAGGATAATTGTAAGTCTTATCCATCAAAAACTTTCTGTTTCAAAATTCCTAACTGATTAATATACGGCTGGCCCATGAAGAAAGTTCATCTGAAAACTATTATGAAACAATAAAAAAGTCAATAAGTAGTTAGTGGTGAAACAGTAGAAAGGTAGCTCGGAAAGTTCATGCTATGAAGAGCAATCAAAGAAACCCAAACTCACGGAGAAGATACGAACTCCATTGTAAAAAATCTTTATTAATTGACTTGTCACATCGCAAAGCAATCATTATTAGCTCATCTACAATATCATTAATGCTGTAATTGAGCAACTTATAAATAAAAACAAGCAATAATTTCTCATAAAATACTGTATGACAAAATCGCTTACCATGGGGAAAAGCCATTCACACTATCAACTACAAAGAACAAACTCACGTCACAGAAACATAATATACTGCACTGACAATTGTAGCCTATTTACATCAACATTAAACTTGTTTAAAAAATGAACTTACACAACTTGGCGTAGATTTTGCGAAATCTAGGTCAATAAATCTTTGCCTCTCTTGATTCAAAAGCTAGTCAAGTCAGATTGGTTTGTTGGTGGAAAAGTTCAAAATCAGCAGAAGTTAATGTGTGAACACAGCACACTACAGCCCACTTGTTTTGCTGGATTCGACATGGAACAGTCATAATTGGGTTGTATACGCAAAAAAGCAAGACACACAGAATAATAACCACAAATTAATCACAAACCCGAATCAACCGATCAAAAATCCAAATTTCAACCGCATTACTTATCAAATAATCAAAGCTAAAAAGCTTGCAGGAAAGATGATTAATAAGCTAAAATTTAAAAATACAATTTTTAAAAACTCTTAAACTGGCTAACAGGTTTGGATCAAGCTGTGGAGAAGTTGCTGGAAATTCTTTAGTCCATTCTTTATCTTTTGATTCGATTCTTTAATTTCTATGACTGAGGCGCAAATGAAAATAAAATCTAATCAAAAGACGTCATAAAAGATATAATACACAACCTAAGCTTAATGTCAAAAAAAAATTGTAGTGCACGTTACGGGCGCAGAACTGATACTGCTACGAGAAAACCACATGCCCGCATTTGGAAGGACGTCAAAGTAGAGTTCGTAAAATGAAATTTTTCACGAACTTGATTCAAAATTTATTAATTTCGAAATTTCTACGCTAAATTCTTTGCAAAATTTTTATTGAGGCAGATTCGAAATCAATTCAACAACTGAACTTACAAGTACGCTACGCTCTATTGTTTAGCGAGAAGTACATAGCTAGCAAAGAAAATTATAAAATCAAGACAAGAAAGGCTAAAACAGCGCCACAACAAGAGCAGCGCATTAACAGTTAAAAGTTTAAAACAGAATAACGTAAAAAATCTACAGGATAATCAGAAACGAAAACAGAAAAAATTCGTCACAGGCTTTCAAATATTTACATGAAGCAGCACGATTTTCAACAGCAATTACATGTAGTACGCACAAATATTACACTAATTGTATTATGTAATCATCAACCACTTAAGTTATATATGAATAAACTCTCAAAACAGCACACGGCTTAAACGTGGTCGCGTAATTTTTTTTTCAGCTTAATATTTCGTGCTTCGTTTAGTGCAGCTGCAGAAAAAGCAATATGCATAGCTGACGTAACAAATTACAAAAAGAAACTGTTTAAAAAAATACAATATACATTCATCTGAAAAACAATACTCGTATCGATAATTACCTTTAGATTTAAAAATCATCATGAAGCAACGTCGGTTGTAAGCTTTTGCAACCAGCATAATAGCCTGGTAAAATATCGCTAAAGAGATTCGAAAGATCCAAGATAGAAAATCACCCGCAAGCCTGTCCACAAAGCTTACGGCCATTCAAAGGCAAATTTTTTTATGGCTTTCTTATGGCTAAGCCTTTGCCAATAATAGGATATAATTTTAATAAAATAAAAATTTTGTTCTTAATAAGCCAAAAGGCGTAACTTAAAAGAAGTATTTGAACGATATTGGTAGACATGTGGCTAAGGCGATATTTTCTGGTGTTCAGTTTGTTCTTAATGACGATCATTTTCTTGGTTTCATCTGGTAACGATAGAGAACATTTCCCACCGCGCTATTGAAGGTAAACTCCATGGATTGGTTGGTGGCTTCGATGGCAGCGAAACCTCCCTGTCCCATTGTGTTTGCCCAGTGGAACTGCAATGAATGTTTCGGTATCGAAGCCTCGTGCTTCATGTCGGGGTCTACAACGTCGACCGCACCGCTGAGAAAATAATTGACGCCAGCTTTCTTCTTGCGAATGTGCTGAAGAAAATAATGAGCAATTAAAACGAAGGAAACTATCGGTAATCAACAAGCCTAACGTTCAAAGCCACGTTCTCTGTCTATCCTTCAATGCGATTTTTTTAATAGTCGACTTGCAGCATAGCATAAACAAATGATAATAATTAAAAAGGTTCTTCTGCTAGTGATTGCTTTTACACGCTAGCATATTCAATAGGTTTTTCAAACTTCTTCCAATCGTCCTTAAATGCCATCACCTGGTGATTTACGCTCTTCGAAATAATTAAAACACGAACTTCTTAATAATTGTCTGTGGTTGGGATGTTCCAAGACACTAAGCAAACCCATCATCAAATATAAAGTTAACTATTCGCTCCAGGGGTCAAACCTGCAAGTTATGGTCATGTCCACAAAGATAGGCGTTCACGTTGTATTTCTCCAACAGAGGTTTTAGCTTTTTGATAAGGCAATGTGTAGGGCCATGCTTGCCCACAGACCACACTGGAAAGTGGCCGGCTACCATCACATATTGGTCCCTGCAAAAGAGTCAGATGGACTTTCAATTTCGTTTTTTCCTACTAAGCAATTGTGACGTCTTTTCTTTAACAGCTCATACCAAACAGCAAACTATCGATCACAAGACTTTTGTTTATATAATAATGTGTTAATGACATGCTAGTGACTTGGCATTACGTATTTCTGCATATTTTCCTCATTCTGTTGGCATTTTTCCTCCAACCGCTACAAAGCATGCAATTACTAACACCTACACTTTCACATGACAAACACTACGTTTCATTGAATCTTCTTTTAAGTTTGGTCTCCTGCATTAAATCCCGTATTTTTCAAAATTGATTTGTAGGCAGCTGATTTTCAACTAATACAAAAAATATTAGCATACAACAAAAGTCATCTCAATAATTAACAGATATAAACAAAGCTTCAAATACTTGTTGTGCTTGAGCTGGTCCTTAATGAAGTGAAGCTGGGCCGACTCATGATCAGGGTTGATGTTTCCGTCTGGTGCACTTGTTTCATCATCAGCCAAAGTGTTACCACATAATGAAACAGTATCTATCATCACAATGGTCATGTTAACAAAGGGACGGACCACTTTGATAGCATACCTGCAAAACATTAGGTGAACAGTTTAGCTTGGTCCAAGCTTGCTGGTTAAAATCACAAACTCGAAGATGTGATCATTTTGAAACCGCGAAAAACATTTCAATTACTAAACTCTGTTGCACGTCAATTATAAAATTTGCAAATGTCTTGCCTTGTCAAATGTAAAGCTATGCCAAATCAAACATTGCTATTAATGCAAAAACATTCATTTTTACCATTCACAAAATCCTCACCATAGATCAGGGTAGACCCAACGGCTTGAATGCTTGGTGTAGGCCAGTTCTCCTGTAATGTTGCCATAATAATCATGGTTTCCCGCAAGAACATACCATGGAATATGACCGAAATTTGGATCATTAAAAACATCCTCAAAGGTGGTCTGAAATAATTGATCGAATTTTCAAAGACTGCTAAAGAACTCAGTTGAACACATTGCAAAGTTATCAATGCTACTTCTAAAAATTTTGGATACGATTAACATAGTCTGTCAGCAGGGGCGCACCCGGAAAATTTTAAAGAGAAGGGTTTCAATTATTCAAAAAAGAAACCAGACCCAATTGTAGTAAATTTATTTAAACTATTAATGAAAATGCACATATTATAGTCAAACACGGTTTTGCGGTAATGTTTGGACTTTGTTACATTTGTTCATTGAAAAACTTTCCAATAACGATTTTGGAAGTTGTTGATTGTGAAGATTGTGTGCGAGAGAACTAGTTACCACTACTGGGGCCTGGGTGCGAAGCCCCCAGCCGCTGGCGATTCTTGCAATTTTTTTTATTTCCGAAAAAAAACAAAAAACAGATATTTTAACGCCATTTGGATGACATTTTGAACGTTTTTAGAGCAATTAGAAAATATGCTAAATTACTAAGATTTGGAAAAGTTTAAAAGAATTTGTTGTTGCTCAGTCCATTCAGCCCCTGCATACTTACTGGTCAAGTCCAAAATACGTTTATATGCTCAAAAATTGCATATTTAGCTTAAATCTTTTAGGTGAATACGCTTTTAAATTCAAAAATTTGTTAGTGGTACAGAATTTCAAAATAGTTTTTAATAGCATCGAAGCTATCATTTCCACTCTCTGAAAAATGGGTAGCCTTGAAAAAGACTGATTTAGACAGGGGTGCCGATCTTTTTGAGCATTGTGGGGGATAATTTGCAATTTTACCCCAATTTTGACCTATTTTCAACATTGGGGGGATGAACCTCAACCACAATTTTGTTCAGGTGAGCAAATTAATTGAAGATCAAAAAAAAGGTCTTTACCAAAAATGGAACACTTTTTTCCACAAATTCAGGTGAAGACCAAAAAAAAAGATCTCTACCAGACATGGAACACTTTTTTCCCTAAATTCAAGTGGACGCCTACGCTCAGATGCACACCAGAGTTAAATCAGTGGGGGGATGCAGATGTAGACCATACTCAAACTATTGGAAGGGATACAGTCAAATTATTGGGGGGGGATATATCCACCCCGGGTTTCGGCACCCCTGGTGTTAGATAAAAGGTTTTCGCCCAGCTCTCTTCACGAATCTAAGCTGAAATGAGGAAAAGCTAAAATGCGGTGGTATAAGCTTATATAAAGTTTGATTACATTGAAATAAACAATGGGTTGTTATTATGATGTATGATGCAGCAAAAATCACCTAAAGTACTATAAAGTTAACGCAAAAATATAGAAAAAAATCATTTGGAAATAATTGCTCCGTCGCTATTAAAAGCTGCTTCTAAATTCCTGAGTACGTTTGCAAATTAAAAATCTCGACGTTTGAATGTGATTTTGTAGGGGGTTTCATCCTCAAACAACAGATTTGTTAACTTTTTTTTTGCCAAAGTGCATTTGGCGTATTTGCTTTTTTTATACTTGGGCGACTTTTTTCACTCAATGGCCGTCTGTCTCTTTTTAGCGTCAAGTTCTGTTCTGCTCAGAAGTTTATTATCGGGTATAATATATCCATTACTCAATATCTATGGATACATCAAATACACATAGTTACACATTGTTTCTATCAGCAATATTGTAGGTGAAACAAATGCAAAAATCTCAATCGCTTGGGAAATATCAAACAGGATCAAATTACCGCTCTAAAATAGCATCTTAAGTGATTAACGACAACTAAAGTGAATATTTAGTTAAAAGTAAACATAGCAAAATGTCACAAACTGCGCTATATCAACAAAATTATGTTGCTTTTTGAGTTCCAAAAGGGAGGGTTTCGACCCCCTCCCCCCTGGGTGCACTACTGTCTGTCACAACAAAACCTGACAGCTTAATCGAATAACTTTAAAGCCATCATTTAATAAAGTTCTTAATTTATTTGAAAATTGGGAAAGATTAATTCAACAGACAAATAATACAAAAACTGAAAACAGGTCGGAGTTTCTGCTTAATCTAATATTGCTATGCTTAGTTCTATTTTGGCAATCGTTTTTGTTCTTAGATGAATACAAGTACATTACTTAAAAAAAGAATTCCAAAAAATGATATACGACTTCTCCAAACTGCTACTTAATCTATCAGTATGAATATTTGAAATTCAAACCACAAGCTTATTAATTTGTTGGGGCAGATTTAAGCTAATGGAAAGAAAAATGGTTGCATTAGCATACATGTTACGGCATATATTTTTCTTACTATTGCAGCGTAAGATTATAATTATTTGGGCAGTTGAAGATTTAAAATTAGAAGTCCATGGAAGAGCATCAAAATACTGACAGACTAGTTCATAAACAAAAAAACAACGTAACAAATTCTTTGCAAGCTTTCTGCATAATAACCTGTGAATCATAACATTGACTTAGCCTTGATTGCTTATCTCTGAATGTCCTATATGACTAAATTATATAAGCACTAAACGTTCATCAAAGTTATGTTTAAGTCTTACTTTGAATCTAGCATCAAATTCATCAACAACTCCGTTATAATAAAAATTATCACCCAGTGCCAACAAAAAGTCAGTCTGGTGAACTTGAGAATACTTCATCATTGCTATTGCAGTAGCCTTTTCAAATGGAGAATAATAAGGAGGAGTAGGAAGACCACCCCAATCTCCCATAACAATCATCTGAACACTGTCTGAAGCTGCAACAACAATATACGTAAAAAGGGTCAGAAATTCGATCACAAATGCTAGCCTGACCAAAGGTAAAAGTTACTATCGTTATCTGGTATTGCAACAAACTTTAACATATTCCTATTGTTTTTGAAAAGAAAACTAGAAGTATTCTATGCATATTTGCTTACTGCATGGATTAAAGGCTACCACTAAACTAGAAATAATGCAAAACACTAATACCATTGTGTTAAAAGACCATGCAGCTTTCTATGACTTTCCGTTTCAAAGATATGGCAGTTTAGATTTCCCCTTAAAAATTTTGCCAGGGTTGCCAACTGCAAACTAAATTTCAAAAATTTACTGAATGTTTATACCAGAGGTGGAGTCGAGGACACAACACTCAAGGCCAAAGCCAAGGTCTTAAAAAAATTCGAGGCCAAGGACCGACTTTTTGAGGACAGACCCTCTCCAGGCTAAGGACAGGAGTGGTCGAGGCCAAGGACTGAGGACATAATTTTTCTAAATTATAGCCGGTAAATTTTCCATAATTTTTTCGCGCGAAAGTGCTTAAAATATTGCATTTCGTTAAGTTTTTGATGATAATTCGAAAATAATATTTTTTTATAATAACGACAGCCGTTTTGAAGTTTTTAACGTTAGCAGCTGATGTTGATTCCGCACTGTAGAGGTATCGTAGTAATGAAACAAGGCCATAACCTGTAAACGGAAATATAGCCATTTTTTAAATTGTAGAAGGGACGTGTCCCCCCATCGGCAGTTTGCATCTCTCCATTGAGATTTGGCTTCCCTAATGGAAAATTCAGCGTCCTCCCATACTGCGTAAGCGAGAAATACGTTTTGTTTCTAATTTGTTTGGTCTTCATCCGAATGTGGCGGTCAAACATTGCACAAAAAAAAAACATATATTGATCAATAAAACCAATATCGCGCATTAAAACAACAAACAATAAAATCGTCAAGTAAAATTTTTTTGCTTTGGTCTTCATTTCAATTGAGCGGATAAAATTCGCACAAAACGGGGTGAAGGCCTTCTTTTTTTTTTGTTATGGTCTTCATTCGAATTTGGCTGTAAAAAAATTGCAACAGAAGGCGATTGTTTTTGTTTTTCTTCTGATTTCGGGGCAAAATTCACATCAAGTTGCTACCGCATTGTGAATGCATCTGGTCAGCCTGCTTAAACGTCCCCCAAACGATATTTCACAGTTTCAATCCTGAATATAGGTAAATTATAAACGTAAAAATGGTCAATTTTAAGGCCATAATTTCATCAGTTAGGGCCCCGATGCAAACGTCCACTGATTATGGATTCTCTCGTTTTTAGTAGCTTCCTAAACGCAAACCATATTACTTGGCTCAACCATTTCTTTTCACGGAATTTTTCAAAAATTATTGTCTAAAAATGTTGCAAAATGCTGTGAATTTATGTTTTTAAAATGATTTAAGATACCGTAAAGGGTGAATTTGCAAGTTCAAAAGTTTTTGGCATTGAAAAATACGTGGTTCGGGGGCGAGGGCAATAACCTAATGCCCTCGTAAAATAATTTTAGTGATTTTTTTGAGAAATAGCAGGATTTTTTTGTGACATTACAGAAGATTACGCATTTAAATTTTCAAAGCAATTTGAAAAGAAAATACCGTAAATGCTGAGTTAGAAAAACTTCAGTTTTTTCACAATTTTACAACTCTAATTTTTAAGCCAATCGTTTCTCTACATTTCAGTGCATTTTGTCTTTCTCACATTTAGTGCCTGCCAATGAATAGGCGTGAAGGTTTCGGTCGCCAAAAGACCACAGGTGGAGTCCTCGAGGACACATTTTGAAGTCCTTGGCCTTGAAATTGGCCTAGAAGCCTCAAGTCCTCGAAAATTGCCCTGTCCTTGGCTCGACGACAGCACTATTTTTTGAACCGTTGAAATTTTGTTGGAAAACGCCAGAAACCTAGCGGAAAATTTTCGAAGACCTTTTTTTGTTTTCCTCAAGCGAAGATCGCCTGAAACAAAAATTTTTGAAAACCTTTTTCGCCTGAAAAAAAATTTTAAGACCTTTTATTTTAGAACACTTGCGCCTGTGTCCTTAGTCCTTGGCCTCAAGAAGGTCTGTCCTTGGTCTTGGCCTCGGAATTTTTTTGTGTTCTTGGCCTTGGATTTGAGCCTTGTATCCTCGACTCCACCTCTGACGAGCAGAAACTGACAACTCGAGCCCAATATACTATACTGCCCTCCAAAGGTAAAACAACGCGACTGCAGAAGAGTAAAAACCGCGAAAATGTGCTTTGAAGTTAATTGTAAACCACACTAACGTTTTACTGGCAATTCAAAATTAAATAGCTAAAACTAAAGAATTGACACAGTAATTTTCATTAATTCAAAATTTTGATTACTATCTTAGTTTATGCTAGATTATGCTAATTAGTGCAGTTACGTTTTTTACCTTTGTAAACCTGACTTTATTTCTGAATTGCATTACAATGGCAAACCGACGTAATAGACGTAAAATTTTGTTAAATAACTCAAATAAAGTGAATTTTGGGGTCATTGGTCAACGATAATAAAACAAAATCAGATGAAGTCCATATTTGGTAAACGGTTGGAGTTAGGGTGGTGATTTCTTGAGTTAACAAAAAGATGCCTTTTTCAACCCATTTAACATCAAACAGTGAAAAAATCCAAAAATTGCAGTTACGTCGTATTACTATTGGACAACAATGTAGACCTAAACAGCGCTCACAGAAAACGGCTTAATGGTGCAGTAAGATAGTTTTGCGCTGGGACGCAATTGTCTAAAATACGGATACTTACTGGAATTATTGAATAAGGTTCTTGTTTTTGCATCATAATGAATTTGACTTAATCCATTATGCAAAAAGATTAAACCGACTAGACCTATTCCCACAAAAAAATTTATCTTTTGAAGCATTTTCTCTTAACAGTCGACTAGCCGTAGAAACTACACTGTCAAGTACATATATAGAGACTTTTCAAAGCGCTAAACAGATAAATAAGTCAAGTTCATATAGCTGCTTAGTCTGTACGTAACAAATACAAGTGATAGTGATGGAGTTCTCGAGACCGGTCTCGGGTCTCGAGACATATTTTTGAAAGTCTCATCTCGGTCTCGCCTAGGTCTTGAACTTCAAGTCTCGATCTCGAGTCTTGGTCTCGAAAAGTCATGGTCTCGAAATATGAGAAGTCTCGAGACTCAAAATCTTGGTTAGGCGTAGGAGTAAAATTTTGAATTTAATTATTTAATGCAAGCAACGCAAACAAAGATTCGATTGACTTTCTAGGTCTTAACACCTTTTTAATTGCTTTCCAACAATCTTCTTTATTCATTCATTTCGGTCAATTTTCATTTATTTCCGTCAATGTTTTTGAACTGAGATCGTGAGAAACAAAGTTTTGCAATCAAACCTCAATTTTTGATAATTGGCTACTCAGTGGGAGATACTTGAGGTTCGAAAAAACTCAGGTAGAGCCGTGGGAGAAAACTGCTTGACCTGTTATTCATTATTATCTTTGTTATTTACTTATGAAAGGTGTGATGTAAAACAGTCTGGAGGGAAAGAAGCCGCTTAAGCGGTATTATTTGATGTTGATCTTTGTTGATGGTGCTAATTGCCGCTGTCTACATTTTTGCTTTCTGGTAGTAAATGCTCTAAACCTTTTTCTCGTTCAGGTTCCTTGCACGTGGACCGAGTTTGAGGTGGTAGCATGGCAGAGCGATGAGATTTGGTCAAGGAAGGTTAATCAGGACAGCTCAGACCTCAAAGTGATTGTTTTCAGTCTCATTCTGTTGAACAGATCTTTCGTAGTATGATATAGTTAAGATTGCAGACTCAGAATGACGAACTTAAGTCTACTTTACCACTGCTTTTTTGTAGATATCAAACATTAGGAGTAACAATTAGGTCCAGTGAAGATTAAAATAGCTTGAGGTGGAGGTCCAGTGAAGATTGAAATAGCTCAAAATAGCTTGCGATTGGCCGTTTGTTTAAGGAAAAACCATGAAAAGGGTTGTCAATAGTCAATACGAATAAGTTTTGCTTCTAAAATCTCGGGTTTCGAACAAACTCAACGAGTCTCGATCTCGGTCTCGAAAATTTTTTCAAGTCTTGGTCTCGGGTCTTGGACTCGAATTTTTTCCAAGTCTCGGTCTTGGTCTCGACTATCAGGGTCTTGACTACATCAATAACAAGTGATGATCCTGTTCCTCATCAAATGATTGAAGAATGGCATTGAACATTTTAACTTAGACCCTGGTCTTATTGTTAATGCTAACCTTATAAGTTTCACTAGCCTAATAAGTACGTTATCTGCTTTGTTACCAGACTTTACAAAACTTAGAATACTCCTTCATAGCACAGTACGTATAGCATGGCAAAGTAGGCATTGTATGACATAGTATATTTCACCGATCACGCTTATTGACGCGCAAAAATTCACCAATTGTCATTTGCATGCATGCATTTCACCTTTTTTTCTTTTTTGGATTTACATTGAAGATATCACGCTTATTTCCGCTGGTAAAATCGCCCGATTGGTAAAAAGCCGCCGTAGGCATAACAGGGTTCGAAATTAATGCCTGACCGCAAGCTGAAGTCGCCTCAGGCAAGTTATTTTTCGGCTTATCTTGCCAGACGGGCTAGCCAACGAAATACGTTGCATTAAACATCAAACAAGATTGTTTAGAGACACAGTGTAGGTCTGGCGGCCAGGAGTTCGAGCGGTAACGTCACTGGCGCGGGTGGTGTGCGATTCAAATCTCGGGCCGATCAAATCTGACGCAGTTTTGCCAACGCCTCGCCACCGCTGCAACATTTCTTCAAAAGAAGCTATGTTGCCCATGCGCAATCATGGGCGTCAGCAAGGGCAGGCAGGAGGGGGCCATGCCCCACTAGATTTTCACACTTCCTCTCTTAAACCACCCAAACTTAAAACCTTCCATTTTTAGTAGTTAATACTCGCTCTATTCTTATTGCCCCCCCCTAAAAATTTTTTTGCCGACGCCCTTGGGCGCATTGACACGGAGATGGGCCTTGCCAACTCGTAACACGCTTTGGCGTAATAGAGATGTAACAGCGCAGCGTACGCGGTCGCGCGCTGCTGTTGGTGCACCGCGCCGCGTAGTGTGGCAACTAAAATCTGTTTCACGTAACAGCGTCAGCGCAGCGCTGCGTATACTATAGTTTTTACATTTTTTTTGCAGTTATTGTTGGTGAGAGAGAGTTAAATATTTCTTTATGTACATTGTACAGCAAAGGTTAGTGATGATGTGAATATGACTATAATATGAATTGAAGACAGTAACAATTCCACAAAGTGACAATACGTAGGGTTAGGCAGTACTTAAATTGTAAAATTTAGCATGGGGGGACGCTTTTGCAGCCTAGACCAAACGCATTTGCATGCGAAAGTACTTTAGTGAAGATTACGTAATTCCGTCGCCGAAATTGAATGAACACCAAAAAAAAGGTCTTCGCCGGAAATTGAAGTGGTTTTTTGCCAAAATTAGGTGAAGAATTAAGTCTTTTTCGTCTGATCATCCAGCGCTCTGGGAGACACCTAAATCTCGAAGGGGGACGCTAAATCTCGATGGGAGGATGCTAAATCTCGATGGGGGGACGCATCCCCCCGTGTCCCCCCTACAATTTAAGTACTGGGGTTAGGCTACTAAAGCAGTAAAAGGTGCCTTCGGCTCAAGTTTGTTTTTTCAGAATTCGGAGCATCCTAAAATAGGCTATTTTGGCTACAAAAAACTTAGTTTTGATCGGCTTATCATGCCAACAAAAAGATTTTGGTAGGCTTGACTAGGAACACTTTAGGATGTTTGGTGAGAAGATGAAACAAAGGCAGGCAAATGTAGATGAAACAGGTTTGTGGGAAAAAATTATCACAGCTGAGGCATAGCTTAGTCACATACCCACCCTGTATGCAGTAGGCCTATGGTATTGGTACCAGCTCAAGGCTAGATAACAGTTTCTACTACACATGCGTTTGCATTTCAGAGTGATAGAGTTAGTTCAGTGTTGCCTATTCGTCAATAGGTCATGGCATCAGTTGCCTATTCGTCAATAGGTCATAGGCTTTTGGTCCTACAATATGTAACCTATCTGGTATGTGGTAGAGAAGGAAAACTAGGCTACCCAAAGTTCCAATGATATGATGATAGCCTGGGTATGTAGTAGCACATGGTTAGGGGGTTCACGGATAAGTAAGCTAGTTTACCCAATACTGAATACCCAAATTACCATAGGTGGGCAAGTTAATGCAAAACGTTAGCTTCGTTAACCACTAGTCCGTTAACAAACTTCACACCTCCGTTAACGTTAATCCGTTATTTTCAGCTTTAATTAACGGAAGTTAATAAAGTCCGTTAATTCGTTAACATTTTGCGTGTAATTTACATTTTTTTTTATTCACTCGCTTCTAGAACACTTATTAACGCTGTTGAGCTGATTGTATGGAAATATTTATTGCTGTGGTGGTCTTTTTGTGTTTTGGAAGTTACATTTTACAGTCTAATCTAATTTCAAGATAAAAATAAGTTTAAGTGCACTAACGAAGCTGCGATGGGGAAATCTGTGGAAATTGTGAACAGCGATAATTAGTAGACCTATGAAGCTGCAGCTTATTATTTGCCACAAAAAAGCTCCTTTCTTCGCTTTTTTCTGAAAACTCGTGCTATTACGCAACAAGTGGTACCAGTGCAAGCTGGTTTGTACCGGTACGATGAATGAATGGTGCAAGATATTAGCGATAGAAACCTTAACGGAAGTTAACAAAACTTAACGGAAGTTAATTTAGTCCGTTAACATGAAAAAACTTTTTAACGGATTAACGAGTTAATGAAAAAGTTAGCTTCGTTATTAATGGATTAACGATTAACGGACTTGTGCCCACCTATGCAAATTACCCATATGTAGGCTTACGTTGGGAGCCAGCAAAGTTGTTCTTATCAAGTTAGGCAGTTAAATACAAGTTAGTACCTTGTGACAGCAAGCAGAGCACGTGATCTAGTTGGGCTAGCTGATTCAGGATTAGGATAGTAGTTGCATGGAATTGTCAGGTAGACTGGTAGATTGTTTTTGATTGCCGACACAGGGTGCAGCAAAACTGATAGAAAACACACACAAGGCAGATAAAACCAGTACAATTAGAACAACCAACCTCGCATTGTGTGTTCCTTTGCATTTACTCTAGCATTTTCCAAGTTAACGAGTGTGAAGTTTCAGACTTTTACTTATAACTCGAGAACAGTTAGGTCTAGCTGCATGAAATTTTGACAGCAGTTTGAGATTAATATCGGTAAGTTACGGTATAAGTTTGTGCCGGATTTCGAGGCAATCAGTCACGTGACTTCGGTTTACGGACCCGAAAACCAACCCAAAAATTTGGTGTATGTAAGATTGTGCCATGTTTATCTTGTTATCGTTCGTTTGTGCTTCGTTTGTTACGTCACTGTTATTGCTTACAGTTGTTTTAGTTCACTCTTTGCCGTGTCAGTCTCTTGGCTAGCGGAGTAATACGTTAAGTTAGTGTTGAGTTTGTGTTCAGTTTGGTGTAGCTTTGAGTTTCAGTTTACTTATTGTCTGTACTACTTTCAGATAATGATTCGATCATTTTCGAGTAATATAATTGTACATCGAAAATGAGTCGTATTTCTTCAGTGTAGAAATCGGTCTTGTTAAAAAACGGCTTAAATACGGCAAAAATATTTCACAGGATTACATAAGTCTTAAAATACTCTTTGATCCCTACCAACCCACTTTTGGCCGCAATGAAGTTTTTTCTTTTTTCCTTTTTTTCCTTTTTTTTCCTTTTTAATCCTTTTTTTTTTTCTAAATCTTGTGCGTATGGAGGTAGGATTGAATGGTTGAGGATGGATGAAGGATGGAGGATGATGGCTTAAGGTTGCGCTAATATGACTCCTATTTCTTCATTGCACACCAATCGTATTTTTGTTAATTATTTTTGTTTAATCCGTTAAGTCAAAAATCGGAAAACAAACTTTGAAATTCTAAAACTCTTTAAATTCAAAAATGATTTAACTCCAAAAAAACTCTGTAAGCTCTGGGGAACCATTGAACTTTGTCAACTCTCCGAAATATATCGACTCTGTCTTGCCACGCCCAGAACAAGTTATATATACACTTCCATCTCTGCCTCTTTTGTCCTAATGACGTCGAAATTTAGTGAAAAGAAACTAACTTGAGCTCGCGCGCCCATAGTTAAAAAAGATAGAAAACCATTCGTTTGGGAATCTGAATCACTCAAACGAGGCAGATATGTATGGAGCAACGCTGATGCATCACAAAAACATGACACAAAAACACATTGAAAAGTTCGGAATTTGGTTCACTTGGATAAATCAATTTGGTTCACTTGGATAAATCATGACATATTGTTAAATAAAATGAATCACTATGGTATCAGAGGAAATGCAAATAACCTATTTGCTTCTTTCTTAGCAAACAGAAAACAAAACGTATTTTTAAATCATACGCAATCTAACTATAGGTACATCAAATGCAGTGTTCCTCAAGGCTCGGTTCTTGGTCCTCTGCTGTTTACAATATATATCAATGGCATAAGTAGTTCCGCTAATTCTGCTCCTAGGCTGTATGCTGATGACACATGTCTTATTTTACAAGATGATAGCATATCCAACATAAAATACAAGATAAAAGGAGAAATTAATGCAGTGAACAAATGGATGATAGCCAATAAATTAACTTTAAACATGTCTAAGTCCAATGTCACTATTATAAACTCAAACAAAAACGGCAAGTCATCTAAAAACTGTTATAATGAAGTTCTACCGATCATGATAGTGAAAAATGTTAGATATTTGGGTGTTACTTTTGACGAATTTCTTTCTTTTGATTGTCATATCAAAAACTTGATAAAAAGGTTATCGCGATCAGTTGGAATTCTAGCAAAGGTAAAACCGTTTTTGAACACTAAGGCTTTATTAAATTTATATTATTCTATTTTTCACTCGCATCTGCAATATGGTTTAATTACTTGGAGCTCAACTTTTAAAAGTTATTTAAAAAAATTTAGTACTTTACAAAATAAAGCTGTCAAAATTGTTGGAGGAGGTAAATATTATGATCGAGCAACACAAGTTTATGCAAAATTGCGCATCCTTAAATTAGTTGATATGGTCTTTTTTGAAAAAGCATTGTTTGTGTTTAAATTTAAAATGAAAATGCTACCAGATCAATTTAGCAACTACCTCACTAAAGCGAGTCCATGTATACGAAAAGTTTACCAGAGCATCCTACCAAAACAATTATTTTATTCCTGTTTTGAATACGTCAAAAGCTCAAAGATCTATAAAATATCAAGGTCCTCTGATTTGAAACGCATTGGATGCCGATTTAAAAACATCTTTCAAAGCAAAACTTAAAAACTTACTCTTGCAAAATATGTTCAAGAAACATAAGCTTAAATATTACCACTATAGTTTTTAGTTATTTTTTTAATTTTCTTTTTTTTTTTAACAATAAGAGATTCCTGCTTCTCCCCTTCTCCCTCTTTCTTCCCTTCTCCTCTCCGCCGCTATTGCTTGTTTGTTTGTTTGTTGGTGTGTTCTCAAAGAAAAAAAAAAAAAAGATTAGATATTACTGAACAAAAAGTAAAGCTTCAATAACAATAGGTGGCTGCAGACACGAAGACAAAATCAGTCCCTTCGCAGTCTCCTTGAGCCTGTTTTGCTATAATTTTTACCTTGCTATGATTTATGCTGAATGTGTTTAATTTATTTTCATTTTGCATCACTTGTGGGTTTGTGCTGTTTATTTACAACAGGTAACAAAATAAAGTTCAGTTCAGTTCAGTTCTTGGTGCATAATCTGCGTGATAGCAGCATTTGCACGCGCTAAACATGATCAGTTCCTGCTCGCCACATGCGCTCTTCTTCTAAACCACAAAACATCAAAATCTAATTTTTGAGTGAAGTTGTTAAGCTGCAAACGCAATTTTGTCTCACAAAATTTCGGGGAGCCACTTCCCAAGAAACCCCCCAATATGGGACCCCCAAAATGAAGTTTTTTGATTGCTCAAGCTAGGGCGATATTCTTTTTTATACCAGTAGATATTTAAGCGTCAAATCTTTTGACATAGTTTTGGGGTATCAACCGCCCCAGGAGCCCCCTAATGGACCCCTCAAAGAGCAATTTTTTGAACAGCTCAAGTTAGTGCATTAGTTTTGTTTTATATCAGTAGATGTTCAAAAGACAAATATTTCGACATAGTTAAAGAAGGCCACCCCTCTGATACCACAAAATCAATTTTTTTGTATGTCGTAAGCTAGAGAGCTAATTTTTTTCTAATGTTAGTGCAAATTTAAAGAATAGATAACTTGCGGCGCGGTGCAGTGTAGCGTGAACTTAGTTGTGTTAGGATGCGGTGTGGTGCAGCGTGCGGACAAGGTTTGCGGACACAGTGCAGCATGCGGATGCATTTTTTGTTATCCGCGCCATCTCTACGGCGTAATATAGCGAGTATAATGAAAGATTTGATTTGAATTTAGGTCTGCTTTTGTTGCAATAAAATAAAATAGGCTAGGTAAGTAGAGAAAGCTGTTGGTTGCTTTGTTTTAGTCAAACACTTTGTAATCATCATAATTTAAACTTTGTGTAATAGTACGCACATTATTAATTGCAATTAACACTTTTTAATCGCGCACTGATTTTTTGATACTCGGACGCGTTCAGCAAACTGCTACTTTTTTTTTATGAGAAAAATTTTGCAACGCTTGTCGCGTTAACCGCTGTTTCAGATATCACAGGTACCGGTACTAACCTGAGCTGCATGAAGACAACATCAAAAATTTCGCAATTTTTTTGTTAGGATTATTTTTAAGATCTTTTTAGCTTCTATAGCTTTTGCAAAAGTTTCGGCTTTCTAGCTGGTGTAATTTCCAAAATATTCGCGATTGAAAATGCACTTGCAACAAACCGTAATGTAATAGTTGAAATAATTACTATTAAGCAATCAATTTTTGCGTAATGCATGATTGGACAAAGTTATTTATTACCATACGTCGCAACAACATCTGGCATAATATCGCGCACAAAAACTTGATTCTCCAAATAAGCTACGCGACTACGCTTGTTTTGCAAATTCAGTACTTTTTGCTAAGAACTACATTTTCTAAACTTTTTTGCCAAGGTTAACCTCAAAACTTATTGTACCTATTTTTTTGGGCAAGTTGAAACGTTCTCGGGCAAGTAGACATTTGATATCACTTGCCTGATGGGCAAATTGTTGAAAAAGTTAATTTCGACCTCTACATAATATCCCAAAGTAAGTATAGTATGGAATAGTAATCATAGTAAGGCATAGTACGGCAAAGCAGGCATCTGGCATAGTATAACAAAATATGGCAAAGTAGCCACAGTAAACTCAGAATGGCATAGTAGGCAAAGTATGGCGTAGTTGGCATAGCATTGGCATTGTATGGCGTAGCATATAAAGGCATATTAGAAATAGCATGGAAGAGTATAGCCTAGCAGGCATAGCAGAGGTGGGCACAGTGCAACTTCTGCAAAATTAGGAAAGTTGTGTGGTGCTTTAATTTTCATTTTAAGGCATTGCAGACCAATGTTTTTAAAACCTGTAGCACATTAATTTGCGCTGCGCTTTCAAATATTTTTTCCGTTAATAGCGCAACTGTATACTTTAAACTAAATTTCGTTTCATTTCAAACATAATATTGTCAAATGCCGATCTTTGTCACCAAATCAGTTGCTCCTTTAATGTCTTTAATTGCAAGATTGCATAATTTTCGTTGTGTTTTGAAAATTTAATTGCAAAAGTTAGGTTGTGCTTCGACTTGGAACAGAAATCCCGTAGGTGGGCAAGTTAATGCAAAACGTTAGCTTCGTTAACCACTAGTCCGTTAACAAACTTCACACCTCCGTTAACGTTAATTTGTTATTTTCAGCTTTAGTTAACGGAAGTTAATAAAGTCCGTTAATTCGTTAATATTTTGCGTGTAATTTACATTTTTTTTTATTCACTCGCTTCTAGAACACGTAATGACGCTGTTGAGCTGATTGCAAGGAAAAACTTGTTGCTGCGGTGGTGCGGTGGTCTTTTTGTGGTTTGGAAGTTACATTTTACAGTCTAATCTAATTTCAAGATAAAAATACGTTCAAATGCACTTAACGAAGCTGCGATGGGAAAATCTGTGGAAATTGTGAACATCGATAATTAATTGACCTATGAAGCTGCAGCTCATTATTTGCCTCTAAAAAGAGCTCCTTTCTTTGCTCAATAAAACTCGTGCTAATACGCAACAAGTGTTACCCGTGCAAACTGGTTTGTACCGGTACGATGAATGAATGGTGCAAGGTATTAATGATAAAAACCTTAACGGAAGTTAACAGAACTTAACGGAAGTTAATTTAGTCCGTTAACATGAAAAAACTTTTTAACGGATTAACGAGTTAATGAAAAAGTTAGCTTCGTTATTAACGGATGAACGATTAACGAATTTGTGCCCACCTATGAAAAATCCCCTTTCCGCAATTGCGGAGCTGCCTTGTGCTTCTACTGAATTAAAAAGCTTGCTGCAGAAGTTGCACTGCATTGCAAGAGATTAAAAATTGTTCCCCGTCGTTGCACTGCGCTTTTGGTAAAACGTGATTCGTGCCCATCTCTGAATCGTAGTAAGACATATTAGGCAGAATAAGGCATCGTATGGGGTAGTAGGCATATAAAAATACTGCATAGTATGGCATAATGGGCATTGTATGGCAAACTAGGGCATGGTGAATATAGTACGACATAGTAGACAAAGTATGGCATGGCGTAGTAGGCATAACATTGGCATAATATGACGATCTACGACATAAGGGTACAGCGCAAAAACGTAACTCTGCTATCTGCGCTAACATTTTCTCACTTCGAAAAATCTGCAACATTTGAGTAGATAGAGTGTCTGCTTTTGAAATGGTAAAATCGGATTCAATTCCCGGTAGAGTAAAACCAAACGCAATAAAAATTAGTATTCACAGCTTTCCTGCTTGACGTTCAGCAATAAAAGAGACAGTGTGAAGCCTCCACCGTGTTTGATGGACAGGAGGGCGAGTAGCAGCGCTTGACTTGAAGACCAAGAGATCCCTTCGTTGTCTCCTGGCTAAAGCAACTTGGTAAATAATACGTAATTACAATTGCAATTATTTTGCGTTATTTAACATTTATCCTCGGTCACGTGGTGTCAAATTTCATGTTGTGCAAGTGCAAAAACTAAAAGTATGGCAATACCCTCTTTAGTCTTCATTCACATGGCAATGAGTCAAGTTTTTGTCACAGCAACTGAACTACAATACAAAAAAAAAAGTAAAATATTTTGTCCGAAACAGCAATTTTTTAAAAAAACTTTGTATGAAATAAATTTTGAGGACAAAAGCTGAAAACTGCAAACACTTACCAAAGAATATCAGAAAAAATAAACCCAAAATAAACATAGATCAATTTGCAGAAAGCGAACATAACCTTTGTATGTAGTATGTGTGCAGAGTGGTACGTCTACCAATCAGCAACCACTTCTTTATAAACTTGTATCTAATATTTTTCGTAACTTGGTGAATAAAATGTAATTAAAAAAAAAAAACCTTGACCGACGTAAACGCACCTGTTGCCGCCGGTGGCATGCCCAACCTCATTCTCCCACCGAGAAAAATAATCATGTAAAATTATGCAAAATAAAAATTATGCGAACCTCCATATAAAAAGTTGCGAACAACAAACTTAAATAAACGTGCAGTTCCGGTTCAATGCCCAAGAAAAGCGGTTCAATTCCCAACAGAACAACAGCCTCCAAACCCTCAACCGACCAAGATTAAAAGTCTGGAACGCCTCAGGTCAGGGACCGCAGGTGTTTTCAATATTGTTATCGAAGGAAATCCTAAGTTTAAAAAAGTTTTAAAATTCATTTGACCAAGTATAAACGTCTGGAACGCTGCAGGCGTTTTCGGTATTGTTCCCAAACGGAACCATAAACTTTGAAGAATTTAGTAAATTTTCTTTCACCAGGAATGAAAGTCTGGAACGCCGAAGCATTTTCAATATTGTTCCCAAAGGGAACCCTAAACTTAAAAGAATTTTGTAAATTTATTGGACGAAGAATAAAAGTCTGGAACGCTGTAGGTGTCTCCAACTGTTATAGAAGGGAACTCTAAGCTTCGAAGTTGTTTTGATATTCTCTGTAAGTTTTCTCCCGAAAAGGAATGCCCTAAATTCTATTCAATAACCCAGATTCAAATATTTTCTTAGAGAATAATTCGAAAACGTTTACCTAGCTGAAACCTTTGAGATTTTATAGCATTTTATTAAGACTTGTCGTAAGTTTTATTCGATAATTTATAATCTTTTAAACCATGGCATGTTGTTTAGGTGAATCCACACACGCGGTTATTGTGGTGTGACATCTGTTTTTAAAACTTATCCGATCATTAAAGCGACCTTAGTACTTTTAATCTTCTACGCGTCCGAACTTGTTTGAAGATGCTTGGGGTAATCCCCAGGATCCTCTATTTTTAGTTCATTGCAATATGTGACATATGTCTGTTTTACTTGAGGTTTTTGACGCGTTTAAACTTGTTTACGAAGTTTGAGGACCCTGAATTTGCGACATTAGTCTGTTTTCCTTAAGCGTTGCACAATTACAAGTAAATGACCTTCGTACACTAGCTTCTGACATGTCTGGATCTCGTTTAACTTCTTTTTTCCACAATCTTTCTTAAAATAATCTTTAGAATATTAAACTTTTGAGATTAGAAGCCTGAAGCGCCGCAGACATCATCGAATTTACCTCGATGGAGTAAAGCTATATTTCGCCGAGGTTGAAAACTTACATCGTTATAGATGTATACTATTTTATTCCGATAGGGTAAATTTATCAAGACTAACTAAAAACTTCCACATCTGCAGATGTCTTGAGTTTTGCAGGACTTAATGCATTGCAAACACGTTCAACTTTTCTCCCAAAAGATAAATCTTTCTACCCGAGAATTAAAGCTTGCATCGCCGCGAGTGTCTTCAATTGTTCCGAAAGAAAAAACTTAAGGTAGTTGTTTTTGAAAAAAATTTGACCGATATGAGTTTATACACGCCAAAAAGAAGTTCCTAAATTTTAATCGTTACAATAGCTTTAAAATGTTTGATTTTTAAGTTAAAGTTGTAAGGTTTTAAACGTATTTGATCAAATCATTTTCACAAAGACACGAAAATTTCTAAAACTTTTAGGGTAAAAGCAATATTCAGGATGAAGAAACACACGATTTTCAATATTTTGATCAAATTACTCTGATATAAAGACGAAGTTTATGAAAAGTTTGAGACAGGTTTTTTTGATTATTTTTTGTAGTAATTTTCACTCAAGACGAAGAAATTGTAAATTTATTCCTATTTATAAATCAAATTGTAGTGAATAGAGTGTAAAAAGTGTTTGATGTTTTTGACGAAATTATGATTCAAGGCAAAGAAATTGCAAGACTTAGAGTGATTTTTGATCAAACTATTTCTATGAATACAAGAAAATCGCTAAAAATTTAAAATATTAGAGTACGCTTTTAAGGTACAAACACTATTCAAGCCAAGGAAACAACAATTTTGAATATTTTGATCAAGTTATCCTGATGCAAAAAAGAAATTTAAAATAAATTAATTTTCGGGCGAGTTTTTCATTATTTACGTTACAATTTTTACGCAAGAAAAAGAAATTACAAGGAATGAAGAGATTTTGGTAAACTTATCCCTATAAAAACAATATCACGTAATAAAAAAAACAAAATTTTAGAGAAACTTTAATTAAAAGTTATCGAATGATATTCAGTTTAAGGGCAAATTATTGTTTTAAACAAATAAATCGTAAGGCTTCAACTATTTTTCACAAAACTACCTCTAAATAAACAAAATTGTTTGAAAACTAGTAAGACTTTATGTAAGTGTTCAATTTTTTAGATAAAATTTTTATTCAAGTCAAAGAAATTGTAAGCTTTTAGTACGTTTGCCCAACTTTTTCTATGAAATCAAGGCAATGGTTAAAAACTTTAGGATATTAAGTAAGTTTTTTAAGATAAAAGCAACCTTAAACATAAAGAAAGGTAAGATTGTAAACATTTTTATGAAAATAGCTTTATGTAAATAAAAATACTCCAAAAAAAGTTTATGATTTTAAGTAAGCGTTCGATGTTTAAGATATAATAATTACTTTTTAAGTCAAAGAAATAGTATGACTTTGAATGTTTTTGATCAAACTATTCTTATGTAAACAAGGAAGATAATAAAAATTTGTTTTGACGAATGCTTTTGTTTTTTACGCTACACTTTTCGCTCAAGACAAAAAAATTGTAAGATTTTAAGATAGTTTCTTGAATTCATTCCTATAAATCAATATAATATAAGCGAGTAAAAAGGCAAGATTTTAGAGAAATATTAATCAAAAGTTATCGAATGATATTCATTTTTAAGGTAGAATTATTGTTTTGAACAAAGAAATTTTAAGATTTTAATTAGTTTTTCACAAATCTAACTCTATGTAAACAAGATTACTCAAAAGACTTATATGAGTTTATTCAATGCAACGAAATTGTATGACTTTGAGATATTTTAAAACAAATTAACTCTGTGCAAACTACAAAAATCGCTAAAATATTTTAAGAGATTAGGAAAATTGTGACTAAAAGCACAATAAACCTGTAGTTTTCTGGCAAATTTATTGCCGAGATCACAAAAAGAGGTGTAATTTTGAACGATTCTCCGAACGGTCCGAAATAAGTATTAAAAATATTGTTTTCAAATAGGAATTTTAATTCAAGGTAAAACTTTTGAGATATTTTCCAAACTTGACCCCGTGTTTACAAGAATATTCCAAAAAAATTGAAGGTAAATTTTCGGTTTTGTAGATAAAACTCTAGTCAAAGAAAATGCAAGTCTCGAAATGTCTTTGATCAAGCATTTCTCATAAAACCAAGAAAAAGGTTAAATTTTTTTTTCTATATTAGGTAATTTTTTAAGTAAAAGTAATCATCAAGATAAAGAAATCCAAAATTTTGATCAAATTATCGCAACACAAACCAGAAAGTTAATCATTAGTTTAAGTTTTAGGCGAGTTTTTGGATTTATTTACGTTACAATTTTCATTCAAGACAAATAAACCGTAAGGTTTTACGATACGGAGTGTTTATAAAGTTCTGATACAATTTCAAAATTTTTTTACAAAGTCAATTGTCAAAATACGAGTATCTACACCAGATTGGTTTTATTGTAATCAGTGCTGCTTAAAGTTTTTATTTGAAATAAAATTTTGTGTTTCAGATATGATTTTTTTGTGTTTTATGAATGTGTTAAACAAACCCTTATTAAATGGTTACTCCTCAAGAAAAGGCACAATGTGTATTCTGGTTCATTGAAACAAAATGCGACGTTTAGACTCAGCAAAGGTACAGGACTATATATGGAAAATATCCACCATCACGTTCTTCAATTCGTCAATTGCTCAAGAAATTTATGGAGACAGGGTCAATGTTGGATGCAGTGAGAAGTAGGCGACCAAGAATATTCTCAGAAAATTCTTCATCCTCAGAAATTCTTGGCAGCAGTTATCTGCAAACTGTTTTCGTTTTGGCTTGTCATTTGGCTAAAGTCGTTTGCGTTTTGTAAGCATGCAATCGTAACCTTTTGCGTAGAACCTTGTGCTTTGTAAGTGGTAATTCCAATTCTCTGGCAGCAGTACGGATAAACTTCATAAAAGAACGACTAAAAGATTGTCTTACACTCTCGATGTTTTTCACAAATGTCTTGGTCGCCCATTTCTCACTACATTCAACAAAGACCCTACCTCCATAAATTTCTTGCGCCATAGACGAATTGAAAAACGCAATGGTGAATATTTTCCATATATTTTCCATATAGTCCTGTACCTTTGCTGAGTCTGAACGTTGCATTTTGTTTTAAAGAACCAGGATACACATTGCGCCTTCTCTTGAGGAGTAACCATTTAATAAGGGTTTGTTTAGCACATTCATAAAACACAAAAAAATCATATCTGAAACACAAAATTTTATTTCAAATAAAAACTTTAAGCAGCTGTGATTACAATACAACCAACTGGTTAAGATATTATGAGAATTGACTTTACAAAAAAAAATTGAAACTGTATCAGGATTTTATGAACACCCAAACCCAATAAAACAAGACCAAGTAACAAAAAATACAAGTTTTTAGAGAAATTTTGAATATAAGTTGTCAAATAATATTCGTTTTAAGGTTAAATCGTCGTTTTAATCAAAGAAATTGTAAAACTTTGAGATATTTCTGCAAAAACATCTTGATACAAACAAACAAATCGCTAAAACTGACGTTAATGTTATAACTCGAGACTCTAAGACAAGGCTTAATATCAAATGACACCCAAAAAAATGCAAAAGATCTTGTTTCAAAGTAGAAGTTGAACATCAAGATAGAGAAGTTGAACAAAAATTTATGGTAGTTTAGTAAAAACATCAATGTCAAACTAAGACATTGATAAAAAAAATTAGGATTTCAGAATAGAAAAAAGATTATCTTTACTTAAAATTTCAATTTGAAATAAAGAAACGTAAGATTCTTCATTTTTTAGAAAATTACTGGTACGAAAACAAAAAAGTTTAGACTTTTTGATTAAAAATAATAAACAGTATCTTTTTTTAACTAGTTAGGGATTTACTTTGAGATAAAGACATATTAATATTTTAAAACCTTTTCCACCTAATATTGGTAAAATCTCAGACCTAAGGAAATTGTTTGCTTCAAATTGTTAAAGATTGCCGTTCTCAAACAATATATTCAGTTCAAAACAAACAAAGCGAAAGAATTTAAGGTACAATATTGTTACAAAAAGACTTGCATCAAAGCATGGAAATCAATAGAAAATTAATATGTTAAACAATTTTAATGATATTTAATGTAAAATCTTCATTCAAGACAAAGGAATCACACGATTTTAAGATAGTTTTGACAAAATTATTCCTAACGAACATAAGAAAGTTAATCAAAAGTTACAATTTAGTAAAATTTTTTGTTCCATGTAAAAAAATATCCGCTTTTTACGCTAAAATTGTTTATTGGAAAAAAAAATAGCCGCTTTTCACCAACATCGAAGGTCATTTACTTATGATTATGCAACGCTTAACAAAAACAGACTTAAGTCGCAAATTTGGGTATTCTCTTCAACTTTGCAAACAAGTTCGGTTGTGTGTGAAAGATTATGAGTGCAAAGGGCGCTTTATTGATTAAACAAATTTTAATCAATAAAATAGACACAAATTACAATAAACAAAAATAACAGATCCGGGGATTCCTCGAAACTTCTTAAACAAGTTCAGACGCGTCAAAAACCTCAAGTAAAAAAGACATATGTCACATACTGCAATAAACTAAAAATATCCGATTCTGGGAATTCCCCCAAGCATCATGAAAACAACTTCCGACGTGTAGAAGATTAAAAGTACTAAGATCGCTTTACTGATTGCATAAGTTTTAAATACAGATGTCACATCACAATAACCGCGTCTGTAGATTCACCTAAACAAGATACGATTAAAAGTGTAGCGTCAGCTCCAACGTAGCCACAAGTCAAAGATTAATCGGAGCAACTGGTTGTTAAGTCAACCCGGAGAGTCGCTCGATAGGTTGTGCAACCGAGCCGGTCGACCGCATTGGGACGCGTCCTTTTGACACAAACGTTACAATGGCGAGCACGCTAGGACGTTGGAGTGGTAGACGCGCTCCCTTGCGCTGGTTGGAGACGTGGATGCGCCGTCGCCAGCGTTAAGGGAGGGGATGATGTAGCGTCAGCTCCAACGTAGCCACAAGTAGAAGTGAAACTGGACATATGCATCAATAAGTCAACCCGAAGAGTAGCTCGATAGGTTGTGCAACCGAGCCGATCGACCGCATTGGGACGCGTCCTTTTGACACAAACGTTACAAAAGATTATAAATTATCAGTCAAAAATCGATCGACGACGTAAGGTTTACATATCTGTAGTTTGACGTCTCAAGCTTTGTCACTACTGTTTTCCCCCAAACAAAGTTGCTATAGCTAGCAGTTAGCGTTGCAATATTTGAAGGCAAAAATCTAAAAATGATATCACCTTATTTCTCTATCGACTTACAAATATTCTAGCAGTCACTCTTGCAATATTTAAGGCAAACGTTAAAGAATAATATCGATTAACATCTACTCAAGCTCTCCATCATCTTGCAGAACCACAACTCCGCAGTGATTCAAACTCCAGAAATAATATGCAACCATTTCTAAACATATTTCTACATTATCGACTAAATGTCTTAAAAACTTACTTTGTTTTCATGATTTTACTTTTTTTAGTTTGAAAAAATCAAATTGTCGGAACCCCCGCAAACTTTACAGCGATTTTGAAACAACTAGCCGCCAGTCCAAAGATCGATCGATAACGCAAAGTTTGCAGATCTGTAATTTGACACCTTGAGCGATGTCACTCATCTTTTCCCCGACGTCGTAACATTTAGCAGTGCTGTAATCTTTTAACGCAAAAGTCTTAGAGTAATATCACGTTGCTACATTATCGACTCACAAATACTCTAGCAGTCTAAAAGTGGAGTCGAGGACCCAACGTTCGAGGCCAAAACCAAGTACTTAAAAAAAAATACAAGGCAAGAACCAACTTTTCGAGAACAGACCCTCTTGAGACCAAGGACAGAAATGATCGAGCTAAGGCCAAGGACCATGGACACAATTTTTCTAAATTATGGTCGGCAATACTCCCATTATAGCGCGCAAGTGTTTAAGGTATTGCATTTTGTTAAGTTATAGATGGTAATTTGAAAACAGTAGTTTCTAAAAACAATGAATGCCATTTAGAAGTTTTACCCGTTAGCAGCGATGTTGATTTCGTTCCGTAGCGATGCTTTGGCAATGAAACCAGGCCGTAACCGGCGCGTAGCCATAAATGAGTAATGGGAGGGAGTGTAACGGGATCTGGAGCGGAGCCCACAGTGCTTAAAAATTTTTGCATTATTTTGGCAAAAATAACTTTTAGACCTAATTAAAACTTTGCATAGAAATTAGCAGTGCAAAAACATGATTATACAATAGGAGCATAAATGGGCTGTGTGGGAGGTAGCTCGTTGCTAGTATTTCAGTTCACTTATATACATGCGGGTAAATCATAAAATCCTATAATGGTAGTTCAATAAAACTATAAACGCGTATTCTATTTCGTCTATGTTTTATGGAGAAAGATATAATTAGGGAGCTAATGGAAGGAAGTTTGAGAGATGGGTAATTGACAAATAGTCCCCCTCCTATTCCTGATCTAATCTTTTAATGAATCCTATGCTAAGCATTTTTCAACGAGCGATTAAATTTGATTACCAATTTTGGGCCATTTTTCAAAGTTTTTCTGATTTATTAGTTTTATTTTTGACAAATCAGCCCTCCCCCTAAATAAACGTTTAAAATATGCTTTAAACTATTTTTGAGTCTATTCCAGTGCAAAAAAGACCGTCTCAGAAGTGCTAAAATTGTGGTAATTTCCTTATTCTGCATTTTGGTTGGCAGGCCAATGGGGGGGGGCTATATCCCCCACTTGGCTACGCTACTGGCCGTAACTCATAAATGGGAATGACTAACCTCTAAACGTGGAAATGGTCTTAACTTCATTCGTCAGGGCTCCGATGCAAACACTTCTCTAAAATGTTCTTCTATTAGTCTCCCTAATAACATCTTTCTCTATAAAATGTAGACGAAATAGACTACTCCTTGAAAGTTTTATTGAACTACCGGCATAGGATTTTATGATTTATCCGCTTGTAAATAAGGGAACAAATTCTAGCAATAGCTACCCCAGAGTTGTAAGTCGGGCCGGGCTTTTCAGATTGGGTTCGGGCCTAAAGTTGACAAAAATTTCGGGCTTAATTCGGGTCTAAACGTACTTTTTGTTTTAGGTGCACAAAAATATAATTAAAATCACCTTGCAACTTTGCTAAATCTTTCAAACCTAACGTAACTTTCGGGTTTTTCGGGAATGATTTGGACTTCAAATTAGTTTTCGGGTTTGGGCCTGAACTAGTCGGCCCGTTTACAACTCTGAGCTATGCCTAACATAGCCCATTTTTATGCCACGTTTAAATAGCATTAATTTCTATCAAAATAGGCCTGAAACTAAGTTATTTTCTGCCGAAAAAATACAAAATTTTCGAGCGTGGGAGTTACGTCCAAGATCCCCGTGTGTCCGGCACCGGCTTCGCTCCCAGGCTCCGGCGGCTAGGGGCTTTCCCCACACTCTTCTAACAGCCCCCCCAATGCAGATTTCTGGCTGCGCGCCAACCGCAAGGGGCAAAATTAACGCTTGCTCAAGGAAATCTGAAATCGCCTCAGGAAAGTCAGCAAAAGTACAACGTATTAAACAACATCAAACACGATTATTCAGACGTAGAATTATAGCTTCTGTTGCAACAAAGTAAATGACAAAGAGAGTCTGTTGCTCGCTTGCTTTATTTTACCGCATAATCTCAATTTACACTTAGTTTAATAGCAGGGCATGGTATGGAATGGATGACGATTTTTCCATATTCCATTCTGACAATTTTCTTCCATTCCATACCATGCCCTGTTTAATAGTTCGCAATCATTAATCGCAATTAACACATCTTAATCGCACTCAACTCGTACGACACTCGGACGCGCTTTGCAACTTTTTTGGCACAAAATGGTACGTTATTTTTCTGAGAAAAACTTTTACACGCTTGCAGCGTAAACCGTTTCTTCAGATTCCACAAGTACTGTAACAGTACTGCCCTGCGAGAATACAGAGTCACCAATTTTGAAACGTTATTATTGTTTGTTTAAAGATCTTCCGCTTCTCTAACATCTGCAAAAAGTTTTAGCTTTCTATGCGGTGTAGTTTCCACGATATTCGCGCCTGAAAATATGTTGGCTGCAAAACGCTATGTTGTTCATTGTCACGTAACAATTGAAACAACTACAGTCAAAACGCAGTTTTTGCTTCTGCATGATTAAAAAAGTTGCCTATCACATGACATTCATCAAAGGTGGAGTCCTTAAGGACGTTCTTAGCCTCGAGGACACAATTTGAAGTCCTTTGCCTTGAGGCCTCAAGTCCTCGAAAATTGGCCTGTTCTCAGCTCGAGGACAGCACTATTTTTTGAATTGTAAAAATTTTGTGGAGCGCCTGAAAAATTTTTGTGAAGACTATTTTTTTGTTTTTGGAGAGCACTTGCGCTCGTGTACTTGGCCTCGAGCATTCCTGCCTCGAAATGGCTGTCCTTGGCCTCCGATTTTTTTTGCGTCCTTGGCCTCGAGCCTTGTGTCCTCGACTCCACCTCTGATTAACATAATTAAGTACAAAAACTTAATTTTCCAAAAATATGATACGAATGTTACGCAAATTCCGTGTTTATACCAAGACACAGTGGCGTAGGATGCAGTGGATCTAAGAGGGCACCGCTCCTCCTGCTTGTTTTAAGATGTCGATCAAGCATCAAAGTTTTGAGCAATTTGCTCAGCATTTATTTTATGTAATAAGTGTCATTTTTATTGTCAATATGCTGTCTTAGTTGTTAGCAAAGTTTCTAAGCTATTTGCTGTATCGGTAAATGTTATGTCATACTGTACCTTCCTTGGGCAGTAAATTTGAGGGCAATTTTTTTTTTCAGGCAGTTATGCTCAGCATCAGTATTTCCGGATTATAAGGCGCACTATCAATAATTGACCTTTATTGCTTTCATTTATGCTTATATAAGGCGCACGAAATAGAATCCAACTTCAAAAGCTTTCAGAACTGTAAAAAAGCTCTAAAACCTCCAAGTTAAATCGTGAGATAAAAAAGAGTATCATCTGATCTATACAAGGTGCATCTTCAGTTTTTAAAAATTTTTATATATACTAGTACTTTATACAGGGGGGTGCAAAAGTAGGTATACAGTGGTCAAAAAAAGAAAAAACAATACTGTATACCTACTTTTGCACCCCACTGTATATACCACTATTATATATACCAGTACAATAAGTTCAATTCAAGTTTTTTGATGTGCAAATTTTTAAGCAAAAAAATGTAGGGGACCAATTTATTCTTGGGCAAAATTCAGTTTCATCAATTTATTTTTCAGGCTAAAGTTTGGTGCCCCCCAAATTATTTTGAGCTCCCACGCCCATGCCAAGAAGTACATTTTTTCCAAAATTAAACTTTAAAACTTATTGTGCCTATTTTTTTCGGGCAAGAAAACCTTTTTTATCACTTGCCCGACAACAAGTTGTTAAAAAAGTTAATTTCGACCCCAGCACTCGTATGCAAAAAAATCTTCGACGGACCCCGTCAAAGTTATATTCTTTCAAAAAAATGCAGAAAAAAACACAATTACAATAATACAAAATAATTAAAATCGACTACGAAACTTGAGGGCATGGACTTTGGACAGCTACTTGTTTTTGCTGTTGATGAACCAAAAACTGGAGGCATATCGACAACAGAAATGTTTAAAATTTTTTGTTGTTGTTTAATTAGAATAATTGTAAGTCTTATCAATCAAAACCTTTCTATACCAGATGACACTTATTACATTTTAATTTTGCGTAAAATTTTTTATCAAAGAAAGTAGCAGACTGAGAAAATCTAGAAGCTGTTTTTTTTAACCTTAACTTGGAGAGGTGGCAGTAGACTTAGATGACCTTTCGGTCCTTCTCTGTCTCCTCACCAAGTGACTAAATATCGCTTTGACTCTGCAAGTTTGTGTGTTTGGTTTTAAAGGAATTGCATATTTCGATGCTTTGGTGATAGACCTAGAGGAAGTTGCAGTTTTTTTCTTGTGATATAACGTCACTTGGTAAATAAATAAATATGATGATGATAATGATTAAAAATTCCTCAATGATTAATATACGGCTGGCCCATGAAGAAAGTTCATCTGAAAACTATTATGAAACAATAAAGAAGTCAATAACTAGTTAGTGGAGAAACAGTAAAGATAGCTTGGGAAGTCTATATTATGAAGAGCAATCAAAGAAACCCTAACTCACCGAGAAGATACAAGCTCTATTGCAAAGAATCTTTGTCAAATGACTAGCCACATCACAAAGCAACCATTATTAGCTCATCTACAATATCACTAATGCTGTAATTGAGCAACTTATAATTAAAAACAAGTAATAATTTCTCATAAAATATGACACAATCGATCAACATGGATAAATCATCAAAGCCATTCACAGTATCAAGTACGAAGAACGAACTCACGTCACAAAAACATATGCTGCATTGATTTACAGTTGTAGCCTACATCAACATTAAACTTGGGCTAATCTTAATTGTTATAAAAAAATGAACTTACACAACTTGGCGTAGATTTTGCAAAATCTTGGCCCATAAATTTCTGCCTCTCTTGATTCAAAAGCTAGTCAGGTCAAATTGGTTTGTTAGTGGAAAAGTTCTAAATCAGCAGAAGTTAATGTGTGCACACTACACACTACAGCCCAATTGTTATTGCTGGATTCGACGAGGAACAATCATAATTGGATTATTTACGCAAAAAAGCAAGACACACAGAATAATAACCACAAATTAATCACAAACCCGAATCAACCAATCAAAAATCCAATTTCAACCGCATTATTTATCAACTAATCAAAGCTAAAAGCATGCAGGAAAGATGGTAGTTGAACTAATTGCTACACAAAATTTAAAAATACACTATTTCAAAAAACTCCAAGCTGGCTAACAGAATTGGGTCAAGCTGTGGAGAAGTTGCGCGAAATTCTTTTGTCCATTCTCCATCTTTTGATTCGATTCTTTTATTTTTTTGACTGAAGACCGAATGAAAGATTCAATACGCAGCCTAAGCTTGAAGCCAAAAAACTTTGTAGTGCACGTTACCGGCGCAAAACTGGTACCGCTACGAGAAAACCAGATGCCCGCATTTGGAAGAATGTTTAAGTAGAGGTGGCAAAACGAAATTTTTTCTGAACTTAAAATCCAAAATTCAAACTAGATAATTTCGAAATTTCCAAGCTAATTTTTACAGAGGCAAATTCGAAACCAATCCAACAACTGAACTTGCAAGTACGCTAGTGCTCTATTGCTTCGCAAAAAGTACTGTTAGCAAAAGTATAAAGTCAAGACAAGAAAGGCTAAAACCACACCACAATAAGAGCAGCGCATTAATAGTTAAAAATTTAAACTAGAATAGCATAAAAAAATTAACAGGAAAATTTTCAACTGCAATTACATCTAGTGTGCACAAACGTATCACACTAATTGTATTATACAATCTTCAACCACTTAAGTTATATATATGAATAAATGCACAATACGGCACAAACGTGGTCGCATAATTTCTTTTTTTTCAGCTCAATATTTCGTAAATCTTTACTGCAGCTGCAGAAAAAAAAAAGCAATATGCATAGCTGACGTAACAAATAACAAAAAGAAACCGTTTGAAAAAATTACAATATACGCAAACCTCAGCTGAAAAACAATATTCGCATTGATAATTATCTTCAAATTTGAAAATCATCATAAAGCTACGTGGGTTGTATAGCAACTTGTATACATAGCAAGTTAAAATATAGCTAAATAGATTCGAAAAATCCATGTTAGAAAATCACCCGCAAGCCTGTCCACAAACATTTCGGCCGTTTAAAGGCAAATTTAAAATTAAAAACCTCCTCTTTCTTATGCCTTAGTCTTTGGCAATAATAGGATATAATTCAAATAAAATAAAAACTTTGTTCTTTATAAGCCAAAAGGCGTAACTTAACAGAAGTATTTGAACGGCATTTGAGGACATGTGGCTAGGGCGACATTCCTGGTGTTTAGTTTGTTCTTAATGACGATCATTTTCTTGGTTTCATTTGGTAACGATAGAGAACATTTCCCACCGCGCTATTGAAGGTAAACTCCATGGACTGGTTGGTGGCTTTGATGGCAGCAAAACCTCCCAGTCCCAGTATGTTTGCCCAGTGGAACTGCAACGAATCGTTCGGTATCGAAGCCTCGTGCGTCATGTTTGGGTCCACAACATCAACCGCGCCACTGACAAAGTAATTGACACCAGCGCTCTTCTCGCGAATGTGCTGAAGAAAATTATGAGCAATTCAAACGAAGGTAACTATCGGTAAGCAAAAAACGTAACGTTCAAAGCCATGTTCTTCTTTTGAGGCCACTTTTTTAACAAACGACTAACAACATAGCATAAACGAATGATAATAATTGAAAAGGTTCTTCCGGTCTACGATTAGAGGCCCCCGCAGAAATTTTTTCAGGGGGGGGCAAGCGACGTATCCATTATCAGCTGGATAAAATAAAACCTTACAGCAGCAACCAGGATATTGCTAAGGGATTTGAACTAAAAGTTAACATGACCCTGTTAAAAAAATGCTGAAATTTGGGCGGCATGTTGAGCAAACTGGTGCAATTCAAGTGTGTTATGGACGGGGTCTGGGGGCAAGGCCCCCAGTCGCTGGGCAATTTTCGCAATTTCTGGAAAAAAATAACATTTTTAACGTCATTTGAATCACATTTCGAACGTTTTTAAGGTCATTGGATAGAGCAAAGATGCTGATATTAAGAATCTATTTGAAGTTCTTAAATTGCCCAGCCCTTTCAGCCCTCTTCATGTGCAGATTAAATTAAAACCACGTTTAAACGTTCGTAGCCAAAATTCGCGATGGGGAGCTGAATTGGGAGTCTGGGAGCGGAGCCGCCGAAAGCTATTGGAGATCCAGGAGCTAAGCCCCAGCCGCCGGAGGTCTGGGGGCAAAGCCTACAGCCGCCGGAGGCATGGAGGTCTGGGGGCGGAGCTCCCAACGCTCGAAAATTTTGCATTCTTTAGCAAAAATTACTTAATTTTAGGGCTATTTTGATAAAAAATAATGCTTTTAAAACGTGGTATAGAAATTGGCAGTGCAAACATGATCAAACAGGTTGCACAAATGGTCTATGTGGGGGGTGGCTAAGATAAAATTTTAGTTCTCTTTGCATGCTGGTAAATCATAAAATTCTATTGATCAATAAAACTCACACGGAGTAATCTATTTCGTCTATATTTTACAGAGCAAAATAATTGGGAGGGGGCTAATGGAAAGATATTGAAAGAAGTGATTGGTAATTAACTAATCCTAATTAGCCCCCCCCCAACCCCTATTCCTGAGTTTATAATATATTTGTTGATGAAACGTATGTTCAGCGATTTAGCACCAGCGATCAACTCTGATTGCTTATGTTTGGGCGTTTTTCAAAGTTTTTATAGATTTATGAGTTTTATTTTTGACAAAGTAGCCTCCTGAATATATGTTTCAAAAGATGCTACAAATCAGTTTTTATTCCATTCCAGTGATTAAAACAGTTTCAGAAGAGGAAAAAAGTGGTATTTTCCTTAATCTGCATTTTGGTCAACAGGCCAATTGGGGGGAGGGCTATAGCCCCCCAACCCGACTACGCTACTGCATGTGAGATAAGTTTTTCCAGTGACTAGGAAAAAGGGAGGCTAAGCTCCCTTAGCCTCCCTGGTTGCCCCACTGATTGCAACCTGAATTTCGTTTAGGGGGGGGGGGGGGTGATTAACCTAAAGATTGAATTTTTTTTGCAAAATGCCTCAATTGGGCAGCGTGCCGAGCAAACAGGTGCAACTAAAGCATATCACAGACCGGGTTCTTGGGGTAAAACCCTAGCTGCTGGGCAAATTTGGTGATATTTCAGAAAAAAATAGCCATTTTAATGCAATTCGAATCAAGTTTCGCATCGTTTTAGAGCCATTTAAAAAAAAACTAAATTGATACACTTTGAAAGCTATTTAAAAGAATTAAATAGCTCAGCTCCTTCAAACCCCACGTTCCTCATAGATCAAGTCCAAAACTTGTTGTAATTAAATAAACTATATGCTAAATAGCCCCCTCCCCCTATACTTGTTTTTTTCTATGAAGCTTACCTTAAGCATTTGGTAATGAGCGATCAATTTTGAATGCTACTTTTTAACCATGTTTTGAAATTTTTATCGATTAACTTGCTAGCTGTATTTTAGATAAATAAGTTAACACTCCCCTACCCCCCCCCAAAAAAAAAGATTATAATTAAAATAAAGATCATAATTAGAATAATAATAATAATATTAATAAATGTTTTAAAAGTGGCTTTAAACTACTTTAAAGGCTATATTACTAAAGAAGACTGCCTTAGAAGGCCAAAAATTGTGATATTTTTCTTATCGTGCACTTTGGTCTATAGCAGGCCAATGCAGGCGGACACAGTCCCCCTGGCTATGCTATTGATTGCAATTTGGGTTTTGATTTCGGTTTCTGGGCAAAATCAATTTAATGGCGGAGTAATTATTGTTTTAGTGTTCATACAAGGGCAGCGTGAATTTGAAATATTAAACACTTTATTGTATTTAGATCCTAATAAGAGTTCATTGACAGAATGCTGAAACGTTTAATAAGGGTTTGATATTAATAATTATTTTATCAAACAGTTTAATGCTTAATCTTGGAGCATTGCTTATGCTCGCTTTTAAGAAAATGTTGTATGAAAATTTATGTAAAATGGGCAAGAAAGACTTTATTTCACTGGAAATTTTTATCTAGTTTTTTATTAATTCTGACTCAAGTCTAACCTGAACTCAAATGCTTACTCCAAAACTATCCCCAAATCGAACCCTAACCCAACCCCTAACCTAAACCCAATCTTAACCCCTTGAAAAGCAAATAAAAAAAGCGCGGATGAATATTTCTCATTTTCGTTTTTCTCTTTAACTTGAAAAATTTTCGGTGAAATAGTCACTACCAATGTGCAATCTTGTTTCACCTGCCCCCGCCCTCTGCACCATGGCAAAAAAGCTCCACAACGGGTTGTTTTCTTAGTTTAGATAGATATATTTGACTTATTTTGCAAATTTAAACATAAAAAATTCTTGATATCTTAATTTCCAGGGGGGGGCAAGTGCCTTTTAGTCGTGGGACTTTTATGTGCCGCCGATTATGCACCGGACGATCATGCACCGAGACTAATATTCACCCAGACTTTAAAGTGCCAGAGCTTAAAAAAAATGTTTTTTGTTAAGTTCTAAAAATTTTTTTTCAAAAAGTAATTTTTCCAAAAAATTTTTTTTAAAGTTTTTTTTCACAAATAACATTTTTTTTTAATTTTTTTTTTAAGTACTAATTTTTTTTCGTAAAAGTTTTTACAACATTTTTACACAAAAAATTGTTTTCCACTACATAATCGCAAAGTTTTTTTTCCTAAGCCGGAAGTATGCAATCTCCAGCCCACGGTCTCAAATTTTGAGGCGCAGGGCCACGAGTGCTTGCGTAATCTTGGCACACGCAGCAAGATGCGCAACGTTTCATGGTTATTTTTAATCTATCTCTACCAAACAATATAGTACAAAGTTTTTCAGGAGCTAAGGATTCATCTCCCGCAGATTCCCATTGATGATCGTTACACCTTGTTGTAAATAGAGTAAAAACAATCTTTAAATAGATATTTGTACGTTTAATCGTTATATCTTGTTGAAAATAAGTTGTAGTACAAACAACGTTATATTTTGGCAGTTAACTTCTTCAGAATTGCTCAAAGAACTTTTGAAGTTGAACAGGATTGTATGCTGCTTCAAATTATTCTTTTACTTTCGGAATATTTTTGTAGTGTGAGTTGAATTAGAAGTGGCTGCATACTCGACAACCATTTTTGACAATATTTTTATGTAAATTTTTGCATGCAAGTGCTGTGGGGTTTAAATTTATCACGCTCACTGCATTTTCTGCAATAAAAATTTAATATCGTTTAACTGGTGATGATGATCCAGCACCCCAGAATCCAATTTGTAAGCTATTCAAGACAACCATAACCACATGCAAGTAAAACGAACGATTAGGTTATATTTTGGTTCGGCTTTCCCCAATAAATTCCGGTTACGCGGACGAGACCAGCCAGAAAACGGCGTACCCTAAGCAAACCCATCATCAAATATCAAGGTAACCTATCGCTCCAGGGGTCAAACCTGCAAGTTATGGTCATGTCCACAAAGATAGGCGTTCACGTTGTATTTCTCCAACAGAGGTTTTAGCTTCTCGATAAGACACTGTGTAGGGCCATGCTCGGCCACAGACCACACTGGAAAGTGGCCGGCCACCATCACGTATTGGTCCCTGCAAAATAGTCATGTGGACTTTCAATTTTGTTTTTTTCCTATTAAGCATATAACAGCAAATTTAGCATATCAAAGCAAATTCTCCAATTCAAACACAAAATTAGTTGAAAATAAAATCAGTCATTTGATTTTTCCAGGCCAATGCCAATAATCACAGCACATTGAAAAAGTATCAATACTTTGGCGATACTTCAATCAAGAGAAGTTAAGCATTAACGAATGTCGCAAATACAAGGTGCAGTAGATAGTGACGTCTTTTCCGTAACAGCTCATACCAAACAGCAAACAATCGATCACAAGACTTTTGTTTATACATAAAAGAATTAATGACATGCTAGTGACTTGGCATTAAGTGTTTCTGTATATTTTCCTCATTCTGTTAGCATTTTCCCTCCAACTGCAACAAATCGTGCAATGACTAACACCTACACTTTCACATGACAAACACTACTTTTCATTAAATGTCTTTTAAGTTTGGTCCGCTGCATCAAATTCCGTATTTTTGCAAAGTGATTTGTAGGCAGCTGACTTTCAACTTGTACAAAAAATAATAGCTCACAATAAAAGTCATCTCAATAATTATATTATATTTATATTATCAATAATTATATCATAAAATATTAGCATACAATAAAAGTAATCTCAATAATTAACAGATATAAACAAAGTTTCAAATACTTGCTGTGCTTGAGTTGCTGCTCAATGAAGTCAAGCTGGGCCGACTCAACATCAGGGTTGATGTTTCCGTCTGGTGCACTTGTTTCATCATCAGCCAAAGTGTTACCACATAATGAAACAGTATCTATCATCACAATGGTCATGTTAACAAAAGGACGGACCACTTTGATAGCATACCTGCAAAACATTCGAAGAACAGTTAGTTTGGTCCAAGCTTGCTGGTTAAAATCGCAAACTCGAAGGTGCGATCAAGTTGAAACCGCAAAAAATATTTTATCTATAATACTAAACTCCGTTGCAAGTCAATCATAAAATTTGCAATTGTAAAGCTGTGCTTAATCAAACATTGCTATTACATGGAAAAGTTTCATTTTTACCACTCACAAAATCCTCACCACAGATCAGGGTAGACCCAACGACTTGAATGCTTGGTGTAGGCCAGTTCTCCCGTAATGTTGCCATAATGATCATGGTTTCCCGCAAGAACATACCATGGAATATGACCAAAATTTGGATCATTAAAAACATCCTCAAAGGTGGTCTAAAATAATTGATCAAATCTTAAAAGACTGTTTAAGAACTCAGTTGAACACATTGCAAAGTTATCAATGCTACTTCTGAAAATTTTGGTTACGACTAGCATAGTCTGTTCCAAACAAAAACCTGAACAGCCAAATCAAGCAACTTTAAAGCCATCATCCAATAAAGTTCTTAATTTATTGGAAAATTGGGGAAGATTAAGGCTACAGACAAATAATACATAAGCTACATACCGGTACATTACGTATACGACTTTTATGCGCGGACGTTTTTGCACATGGACGTTTAGGCGCCAGAGGTAGAAAAAAATTTTTTTTGATATTTTTTAAAAGTTTTTTTCCAAATTTTTTTTTTTTGTTTCAACAGTTTTTTTTTTCATAAACAACGTTTTTTTTTTATGTTTTTTTTCTGAAACATAATTTTTTTTCCAAAACAAAAACGTTTTTCAACTAAAAAAGTTTCATTTTGATTGAGATGTTAACATCTTCGAAGCTTTTCATCTGACACTTGTCAAGAAGAATCGTCAGAATAGAGAGAGCAGGAAAAGGAGCGGCTATAGAAAAAAGCCGAGCAGTGATTGGCTGGAAAAAGATCAATGAAAGAGCGTCATTTGTGTACAATCTTTAAGCTGTACACGAATTCTTTTTGTTGGCAGAGGACGGGGTTAAAAGTTTTGATAGAAGTGACTTCAAAAACAGATAGATGGAAGGAGAGCAGAAAAACTTTTACAAAAAATTGATTTTTTATTGTATTTTTTTCAATAATAAAAAATGTTTTCTACTACACATTCGCAAAGTTTTCTTACCTAATCCGGACACATGCAATCTCCAGCCCGCGGTCTCAAATTTTGCGGTGCATGGACAAGAGTTGCTTGTGTAATATTGCACAGGCAGCAAGCAGCGTGAAATTTCACGGTTATTTTGAGTTTAGCTCTACCAATTAATACAGTACAAACTTTTTCATGAGCTAAGGATTCATCACTCGGCAGATGTTTAAATGGATATTTTAAAGTTTAAATGGTTAAATGGATGTTTTTAAGTGTAATCTTTACACCTTGTTGTAAATACACTTATAGTAAAACTTCTTCACAAACGCTTCAAAAACTTTTGAAGTTGTACAGGATTGTATGCTGCTTCAAATTATTGTTTTACTTTCGAATTATTTTTGTACTGTAAGTTGAATTTGAAGTGGCTGCAGACTAGACAACCATTTTTGAGAATTTTTCATGTAAAATTTTCCATACAAGTGCGATATAATTTAAATCTGTTATGCACACTGCATTCTCTGCAATTAAAATTTTTTATCGTTTTGCTAGTGACAGTTGTTCAACACCTCAAAATCCAATTTCTGAGCTGTTAAAGACAGCCTTACCCGACATATGCTAGTGAAACGAACGACTAAGTTATATTTTGGTTCGGCATTACCCTAAAAAATTCTGGATATGTGGGCGAGATCAGCTTGAAAAGAAAGTTTGCTTTTGACAAAAACTTAATTTATTTGTGGTTCAAAGGCAATAGATTTTGCTAGTTTTTTATGTAGAGATTGATCAGCTCAAATTTTGTCCCGGGATACAGCATGATGACGAGGGTAATTTGTTCAAACCAGGGTGTTGGAGCTGGAGCCGGAGCAGGCCATTTTTGCCGGAGCTGGAGCCGGAGCAACGTTACTGTAGGATAGCTCCCTGCTCCAGATCTTCTTAGTTGTCTATCGCTTTTCTTTATCACTGTTTTTAATTTGAGTGTAACTACAAAATGCAAAGTCAGAAAATGGTCTTGTAAGAGGTTTAAAGGGAGCTTTTGTTAGATAAAACTAAAATCAGCTATTCTAATTGTAGCCATTTGCGTTGCATCTAACAAGATTGATTGTTGTTCTTTCATCCAAAGCTATTGCGATCAAAAGAATTTTTTATTCTAAATGGATGGGTCATCTGTAAAAAAAACTATGCCTTTATGCTTAAAATTGCTGCTTTTAATTCTTGCATTATTTAATTACTGTTTTTTCTAGTATTAGCTACCGCTTAGTTCCTACGACCTACATGTCCTTATATTGTGCACAGCATTTTGGTTCAAAGGCGTAGGCAGGGGGGCCCAGGCTCCCCACCTCCTAATTGAAATGCTACAATGATAAAAATGTAACAAAAAATCTAATTGTTTCTTTAGTGTCAGTTTCTTTTAACATTTTCCGTGTACAACATACGTACATACCACAGTAATTAACAATAACATTGACGACTAGGGGGCCCGGGCCCCTTAATTCTATTTTTGCCCACCAAATTATATGTGCAACTCGGGTGAAATTAAAGGTTTTGTCCTAAAGGTTGCTTAATCAGGCCCTCATCTAACTTCTTTATAAACGTAATGCAATAGCCAAGGGCGGATTTACCATATGGCAATGTGCCTGGGCACCTGTGCTCAAACGGTAAGACTTTTTGCATGGTGCCAGGGCCCTCGTGTTCAAATGATAATACTTTTTTTCGGCCTTCACCTATATTTGGCTAAAAGAGTTTGCAAAAATCAATAAAGTGCCAGGAGCTCTGAGCAATGTAAATTTGGCTCTGTCCGGTCAATAACATCGTCAGCAAGCATAACCATCTGTTGCAATATTTTTCAATAACAATTCACATCTACCTTGCTAGTTTTTACGCGACAATTTACTTTTCAAAGAAAATTAGCTGATTTAACAAACTATTGAATTTGAATTGAAGGAGTCTAGGCCCCCTGGCCGTATATGCACGTACACAACTGGTTAGTTTCATGACATGACAAACCAAAATCTCTAAGGAATATCGTTGAATGAATTATTTTATTATTTACCGCTAAAATCTTGCAAGATGCATTGTACCTTACTTCCCCCTATCTTGACCAAATCACGTACAAAATTTAACCCCAACGTGCAAGATTTTAAACGTGTTTTGGACTAGATTGTAAGTAAATGGAGGATTGAACAAATCTAAACACAGTCATGTGGAATGTGATCCAATGACATTAAAAAAGCTTGTTTTTCCAAAAAATCGCCTAGTTTTTGGGGGCCTAGCCTGTGATACGCTTGAGTTACACTAGTTTTCTCAACACTTCTCCCAAAGGAGACATTTTAACCGATAACGTTGGTAAATCATACCACGGCTACTGGCCATTATCCAATCTACGATATTTTTGTCCCATGAAAAGTTTCTCTTTCAAAAATTTCTCATAATGTCTCTGCATGTGATTTTTGGTACCCCCCAATCAAAAATCCTGGCGACGCCTATGTTTTGGTTGTTGTGCTTTTGAGCAAATTTTTTTAAAATTTATTTTAATGGATAAAAATGTGGGCGGGCTATAATGACAATGTAAAACTAAAACTCTGTACCAGTCTGAATAATCCCGGAGCTGGAGCCGGAGCGGAGCAACTCTTTTTAATCAGCTCCGGAGCTGGAGCCGGAGCAATGACAGGATCGCGAAGCGCTCCGGAGCAGGAGCTGGAGCACCTTCAAAATTTGCCCTGCTCCAACACCCTGGTTCAAACCCAATCAACGACTTTTTCATGTTATACATATTTTTCTCCCAAATGTAAGGTAAAGGCCAAAAACAATCAAAAAGAAAAGTTTTTAGTTGCTCTAATTCGTGCCCAAGCAGGTAACTCGCACAAGCAACTCGTGCCCGTGCGCTGCAAAATTTGAGATTACAGGCATCTGGAATAGGTAAGAAAATGTTGCAAATATGAAGTGGAAAGTATTTTTTATTATTGAAAAAAATACTATAAGAAATCAATTTTTTGTAAAAGTTTTTCTGCTCTCCTTCCATCTATCTCCTTTTGAAGACACTTTTATCAAAACTTTTAACCCCGCCCTCTGCCAATAAAAAGAATTCGAGTACAGCTTAAAGATTGTACACAAATGACGTTCTTTCATTGATCCTTTTATAGTCAATCACTGCTCGGCTTTTTTCTATAGCCGCTTCTTTTCCTGCTCTCTCTATTCTGATTATTCTTCTTGACCAGTGTCAGATGAAAAGCTTCCAAGATATTAATATTTTAATCAAAATGAAACTTTTTTGGTTGAAAAACAGTTTTTTTTTGGAAAAAGCTTTTATTTAAAAGAAATATAGTTTTGGAAAAAAATTATGGCTTAAGAACATTTTTAAAAAAACGGCTTTTTGAAAAAACAAACTGTTATTTGAAACAAAAAAAGTTTTTTGGAAAAAACTTTTGTTTTGAAAACTTTTTTTTTTAATTTTTTTTTAATTTAAGAATTTCTAAAAAAAAATTTTTTTCCACCTCTGGCACCTAAAAGTCCCTGGCGCTTAAAAGTCCTGGCAATTAAAAGACCTGGTGGCTAATCGGCAAAACCTAAAGATCCCACGCCTAAAAATCATGGTACTAAGCATTACTTCAAAAATTCCAAAAAATGACATACATCTCCATACTATTACTTGCTCTTTCAATATTTGAAATTCAAACCACAAGCTTATTAATTTGTTTGCACAGATTTAAGCTAATCAATAGAAAAATGATTTGCATTAGAATACATGCTACAGCATTATATTTTTCTAACTCTTGCTACATAAGATCAAAATCATTTATGCAGTTGAAGAGCCATATTTACAAGTCAATAAAAAAGTATCAAAATACTGGCAGACTGATTGATAAACAAAAAAACAACATAGCAAATTCTTTACAAACTTTCTGTATTATAATCTGCGAATCATAACATGGACTTAACCTTGATTGGTTAAATGGTTATCTCTAGATGTTCGATACACATGACATTACTTGCATAATCATTTAAGCACTAAACGTTCATCAAAGTTATGTTTAAGTCTTACTTTGAATCTAGCATCAAATTCATCAACAACTCCGTTATAATAAAAATTATCACCCAGAGCCAACAAAAACTCTGTCTGGTGAACTTGAGAATACTTCATCATTGCTATTGCAGTAGCCTTTTCAAATGGAGAGTAATAAGGAGGAATTGGAAGACCACCCCAATCTCCCATAACAATCATCTGAACACTGTCTGAAGCTGCAACAACAATATACGTAAAAAGGATCAGAAATTCGATCACAAATGCTGGCCTAAACAAGGCAGAAGCTACTATCGATTTCTCGTATTGCAACGAACTTTAACAAATTATATTCCTGTTGCGTTTGAAACGAAAACTAGTAGTATCCTATGCTTAGTTGCTTACTGCATGGATTAAAGGCTACCCCTAAATCAGAAATAATGCAGAACATTAACACCAATATGTTAAAAGTGCATTCAGCTTTCAATGACCTTCCGTTTCCAAGATATGGTAAGTTACATTTTTCTTGAAAAATATTGCTAGGGTTGCCAACAGCAAACTAAATTTCGGAAATCTACTGAATGTTTATAACTCACTATAAGTGCTTTGTGACACTGTTGCTACCAAAAACAAAGTAAAGAGTCAGAATTGTAAATTAGCTGCTTTTCACATAAACTCAAACCAACTATACAAAAGTTAATCTTCTGTCACAATACTGGCAAAATGGCAACACTGAAGTACGAGGAAAATTGTTAATTTTGAACTGTAATATTTTGAAAAATAGCAAGACGTAGAAAGTCCAAATTTGGTGAGAATGCATTGAGATGTTTTCCATCATTTTGGTCAATCGTGAAGAACATGATTTGAATGCCCTTTAAATATCTGTAAACCTGTAATCTACAGCAGTTGGGTTGTTTAGTCATTGCTCCTTCTTTGATTTTTGTCAGTTGCTTTGAGCTGTTCGGCCAAAAAAATCAGTAGGTTCTGCGATACGACCAATAAGCATTGAGCAGAAACTGATTACTTGAGCCTAGTATACCATATTGCCCTTCAAAGTTGAAAAAACTTAAGTGCAGATAAGTAAAAATCGAGAAAATTTACTTTGATGTTAATTGTAAACCACATTAACGTTTTATAGGCAATTCAAAATTTAATAGCTAAAACTAAAGGATTGACACAATACATTTCTTTTCATTAATTCTAATTTTAATTGCTGTTTTACCCTTCTAGACCTGTTTTTGTTTTTAAATTGCATTATAAAGGCAAATCGACGTAATAGATGCAAAATTTTATTAAATAATTCAAACAAAGTGGTATTTGGGGTCATTGGGTCAAATGTTATGCAATAACACAAATTTAGCTATAGTTAAGCTTGAATAGTGTGCAGTTGCTTCTAAACTTTTTGTTGAGTGTTAACCTTGAGAAGGCTAGGTGTACGTATTATATCATCAGCATCACCTTTTTTAAGCTGAATATTAGTAAAAATTTGATATGCAGCTTACAAACAATTGTGGTAAACTAATAACCAGCTAGCAGTTACAGATTTGTTTTAAATTTTTTGTTGAAACAACATAGAGGATGGTTTGAATGCAGTTATGTCATTTTGGCTTTGTACACGAGAACTGTAATGGAAGATGTTGTTTTTTGTAAAGCCCATATCTCGTAATCGGTTGGAGTTAAACTGTTGATTTCTTCAGGCAACAAAAAGATTCCTTTTACAACCCAATTAAGATCAAAAAGAGAAAAAATCCAAAATTTGCAGATATGTCATTTTAACTTAGAACAGTAGTATAGGCCTAAACAATGATTAGCTCAAAGAAATCAACTTACAGATGTAATGGTGCAATAACACTATAAACCACTACAATATTAAGACATTAAACATTAAAAACCTATAACCATACAGTCTGTTTCACCCATAAATGGGATCATCAGGGGTAAAGCTAAACATATTAAAGATGAACAATTGAAATCAAAGTATCAAAAATAAAAACTAACATCCAGAATATAAAAGCTGTAGTAGGTTGAAACCTACAAAGTAGTTGAGCTACACTGAACTAGCGCAAAATTTTAACAGAACAAGCGATCACAACAATGTCACGTGAAACGATGACGTAGACAATAAACAATAACAAATGCTGTAGATAGAGGTAGTCGGTGGTTCGAAACTGGAGTGCGATAAACCTTCAATACCAAGATGAAGAAGGAAGAATATTATGACCAAGGATTACGTTTTAAGTTTACATTTTTTAATTTATATTTGTTTTTGTAGCGGCACTTGTTGATGAGCTCAGTATGTTTGTTTGGTTGCCAGTGATTTCGTCACAAAGTGATTTCGTCACAGTGATTTCGTCAGAAATGATTACGTGACAGACGGCATTTTGAGCACAAGAAAAGACAGAATAGGCCTATCTGCTAACCGTATTATACTACCATTGTATTAAAATTTAGGAATTGACTAAGAACAGCAGTCATTAAACTATTCTACTATCCCCAGAGCTGTCTTGCCCTAACCCTCACTTTGTGGCGAAATCACTGTGACGAAATCACCATGTGACGAGATCACTGGTAACCGTTTGTTTAACGTTGTGTTGGGGTCTGCAGTGACGATGGAGTATTTTTCGGATAAGCACGGCAGACCCCAACACAACATTAAACAAACGTACTGAGCTTGTCAACAAGTGCCACTACAAAAACAAATATAAATTAAAAAATGTAAACTTAAAACGTAATCCTTCTTCATCTTGGTATTGAATAATATATTCTTATATTCTTCCTTCTTCATCTTGGTATTGAAGGTTTATCGCACTCCAGTTTCGAACCACTGACTATCTCTATCTACAGCATTTGTTATTGTTTATTGTCTACGTCATCGTTTGACGTGACATTGTTGTGATCGCTTGTTCTGTTAAAATTTTGCGCCAGTTCAGTGTAGCTCAACTACTTTGTAGGTTTCAACCTACTACAGCTTTTATATTCTGGATGATAGTTTTTATTTTTGATATTTTGATTTCAATTGTTCATCTTTAATATGTTTAGCTTTACCCCTGATAATCCCATTTATGGGTGAAACAGACTGTATGGTTATAGGTTTTTAATGTTTAATGTCTTAATACTGTAGTGGTACACTATGATATTTGCTCTAACACCGCGTTATCGAGCACTTTTGAAAGCCTGATATCAACCACTGACTAATGGTGCAGTAAGATAGTTTTGCACTGGTACATAATTGTCTAAGATACAGATACTTACTGGAATTATCAAATAAGGTTCTTGTTTTTACATTATAATGCATTTGACTTAATCCATTATGCAAAAAGAAGATACCGACTAGACAGATTCCCAAAAATAATTTTATTTTTTGAAGCATTTTCTTTAAACAGTCGACTGGTCACAGAAACTACACTGTAGAGTACGGGTACATATATAGGGTCTTTACACAACACTAAACAGATTAATAAGTCAAGTTCATTTAGCTGCTTAATCTTTACTTAACAGATACAACAAACGACCCTATTCCTTGTCATATGACCAGGGATCGAAGAATTGCATTCAACATTTCACCTTAAACCCTGGTCACAGTATATTAACTATATTAGTATACTGTGCCCTGGTCTTGTTATTAATACTAGTTATCAAGTACCACTATCATGTATGGTATCTCCTATTGCTACCAGATTTTAACCTTTGTTAACAGACTTCACAAGACTTAGGATACTCCATAATAGCACACAGCATGGCAAAGAAGGCATTGTATGACATAGTACAACATAGCAGCCAGTATGCATTCCACGTTCTGGCCATGCCGAAGTTACGCCAAGGTAACGCATCGCCACGCCAAGCAACCTTTTTTCATTTGAGATTTAGAACCTTGCAAACTTTACGCCAACCTAAAAAAGCTACACAGCGTTGCGAAGTGGAAATGGAGTCCAGTACATTTTGCAATCAGCTGCCATCTGTGCCTGCATGCAGCAGTGTTCAGAGTTTCTCGCTCAGCTTTTAGTACCTTCCGTTTACCGCCTTTCAGTATTACATGGAATTTTTTTGAAATAATGCTAATACTTTATTGACAGTTGACCTCTTTGGTCCTTGGCAAGTGACTGTATGTTTTTTGGTAAACTATAAAGACCGCAGAGCTGGTGTGTAACCAGAAATCTGCAATGGAGAATTGTTACAGGGGCTGGGGCAGAGCCCCCAGTGCTCAAAAAATTAGCATTTTTTTGGCAAAAATAATTTAATTTTTGGTCTGTTTTGATAAAAATTAATGCTATTAAGCCGTGGAATAAAAATTAGCAGTGCAAAAACATGATTTTACTAGTTGCATAAATGGGCTATATTTTATAGCAAACGATATAATTTGGGGGGCTAATGGAAGTTTGAGCAGGGATGCCAAAACCCAGGGGGGATATATACCCCCAATAATTTGAGTATGATTTTTATCTGCATCCCCTCCAATAATTTGACTCTGGTGTGGATCTGAGCGCAGGTCTCCACATGAATTTGGGGATAAAAAGTGTTCCATTTTTGGTGGAGACCTTTTTTTGGTCTTCACCTGAATTTAAAAAAAGTGTTCCATTTTTTGGTCTTCACTTAATTTGCTCACCTGAAAAAAATCGTGGTCGAGGTTCATCCCAGTGTGGAGGTCGATGTTCATTTGCTCACCAATGTTGAAAATAGGGCAAAATTGAGCTAAAATTGCGAATTATCCCCCCCGAATGCTCAACAAAGATTTGCACCTCTGAGTTTGAGAGAAGTGATTGGTAATCAACTAATACTGATCATGGCTACCCCTCCCCCTATTCCTCAGCTAATATATATATTCTCAATCGCTGTACGGACTGCCGTTTCGGGGTTTGTCCCTTCATTAGCAGTGAACAGAGAGTATACTGGTGGGGTCTTAAAGCCCACACGAAAATTATCACTTGTGGTAACCTTCGTGCCCAGCGAGAGTGCTCGACCTGACCAAATCACAGATCTAGTCAATCACTGATTTATATACCGCTTTAGCACGGGCGGCTTCAAAAAAGTTACCACACATGCTGCCTAAGCGGTTCAGCAGATAAAAAGGAAAGTATCGAAACATATTACAATATAAACTCGCAAAGGCAATATGTGAAAGCGTGTAACATGCAAAAAAGAAATATAATAACATTGTACAGCTTTAATTACCAAAAAGTATGTTGCAAATACAATATTTCAAACTGTGTGATATGCAATTCTAAAGTAATGTGCCTTAGGAGAAGATTTGAAGCTGGCCAGGGTTAAAATAGATCTAATTGAAGATGGCAGGTCATTCCACACAGTGGGAGCACAGTATTTAAAAGCATTGGTCATTTTGTTGTATTTTGGAGGAGATGGGGTTTAAGACGATTGATGCGATTAGTAGTGCGCAAGCCACAATAAGGCTGAGAAACCGCAATTAAGTCCTTCAAATAACTTGGTGCATTACCATGCAAACATTTAAATACTGTGAGCGAGATTTTGTACAATATACGATAGCGAACAGGCAAAACATGTAATTCTTTTGCAAGATTAGTGATTGAAACACCATCTTTCCAGGAAGATCTGCGAACATTTGCACACAAAACGAATGCAGTCATTTGAAACAACTTGAAGTCTTGACAACAACTTGGCAGATATACCATAATATAAAATATTACAGTTATCCAGACAGGAAAAGACATATACTGTCACCAGTTGCAATTTACGATCTTTGCTTAACATACTACCAACTCTGTATAAGTTGTTCAGTCTGTGGTAGCAAGTTTTAACAATCTGATTAATTTGTGATGTTAAGTTCAAAGAATCATCAAACACAAAACCAAGATTCTTGACATGTTTTACAGTGGAGAAATTTAGACGAGCATTTTGATCGAAGAGTAATGAAAAATTATGAAATACTTTTGGCAATAGATTTGGATAGATGCTCACTTCCATCACTTCAGTTTTATCCACATTGAGCTTCAGAAAGTGGTTACTCATCCAATTATTAACATCAGACAAGCAATTCTGAAGCTGTAATTGGTAATAGCTGACTTTGAGCAGAGCACTGATGGCGGGGGTGAACATTAAAGAGTAGTTGTGAGTCATCTGCATACAGTAGAATTGAATATTATGAGCATGCACAACATCCTCTAGCCCCTTAGTAAACAATGTAAAAAGAAGGGGGCCCAGTATTGATCCTTGAGGCACACCAATGCACAGGTCGTACACTGATGATTTACTACCAGCAGCAACTACTGAAAAAGTTCGAGAACTTAGATCAAGGAGCTATATATATATTATTTTGGCAGTGGCTATTTTGCCTCCAGAGGCAAAAGAGCCCCATGTTATTTTGCCATTTGGAGGCAAAATAGTCCTAACGGCTATTTTGCCGCAAGTGCCAAAATAGCTCTAAGCCTAATGCTAACCCAAACCCTAACCCAAACTCTAACCCTCATCCTAACCTTAATCCCAACCCTAGCCCTAACCCTAACCCAAACAGAGGAAAAACACTATTTTGCCTCTAGAGGCAAAATAGCCACTTTCTATTATTTTTTGATGAAACATATGTTAAGCATTTTTCAATGAGCGACCAAATTTGATTACCAATTTTTGGCCATTTTTCAAAATTTTTTCAGATTTATGAGTTTAAAGTAGGCCTAATTTGGACAAATTAGCCCACCCCCCCTAACTAAATGTTTCACAATATGCTTTAAATCATTTTTTGAGTCTATTCCAGCGCAAAAGACAGTCTCAGATGTGCTAAAAACGTGGTATTTTCCTTATTCTGCATTTCGGTCGGCAGGCCAATGGGGGCTACAGCCCTCTTTTCCTCGCCCTCTCTAGCTACCCTACTGCCGCTGAATGCTTTGTTTTCTTCAATAGATGTTTATTACCATTGGGTTTGAGACCGAGAAGGCATCCGCTAAGACCAAGACTGAGAGCTTAAACATTTTCTCTAGAAACCAAGGCCGACTTCGAGACCTCTAGCCTTACTTCGAAATTTTATCCTCAAAAACTGCAGAAGTTGTAAGTAGTAAGTAAGTTTATTGTTCAGCGCACATAAAGATGCACACTGTGGATGCAGCAGAAGAGCAGAGCTCACCGAGCTACTGCACCCACTTATACTTACAGAAAACACATAAACGCAATTTACATCTGCAGAAAACATAAAAGCAGAATTATTTAACAGTAAAAAGCATAGATGGGCAAGTTAATGCAAAACGTTAGCTTCGTTAACCACTAGTCCGTTAACGTTAATCCGTTATTTTCAGCTTTAATTAACGGAAGTTAATAAAGTCCGTTAATTCGTTAACATTTTGCGAGTAATTTACATTTCGTTTTATTCACTCGCTTCTAGAACACACATTGACGCTGTTGAGCTGATTGTAATGAAATATTTATTGCTATGGTGGTCTTTTTGTGTTTTGAAAGATGCATTTTACAGTCTAATCTAATTTCAAGATAAAAACAAGTTCAAATGCACAACGAAGCTGCGAGATATTAACGATAAAAACCTTAACGGAAGTTAAGAGAACTTAACGGAAGTTACTTTAGTCCGTTAACAGCACTTAACGGAAGTTAATTTAGTCCGTTAACATAAAAAAACTTTTTAACGGATTAACGAGTTAGTTGTTTTGTGCGGAAATGCGGCTTTTAATATTCGAGCAGCGCCAGCCGATAAGCTTATTTTGTTCCCAACTTTTCGTAAGCAAATTGTTCCGATTCCGAAAGATAAAAATGCCTTACAGTGTTTATGCAGTAACTCACCTTAACTTTTCGCACATTTTGAGCGTGTGACGACTTGGCCATAATTCCTTCTCCTTCTGAAGTTCCACATGTTAAATGTTAGAAGTGGAGTCGTGGACACAAGGCTCGAGGCCAAGGACACAAGGGCACAAAAAAAATCCAAGGCCAAGGACAGCCCTTCCGAAAACAGACCCTCTCGAGACCAAGAACAAAAATGCTCAAGGCCAAGGACGCAAGCGAAGTGTTCTCCAAAAAAATAAGATCTTCAAAAAATGTTTTTAGGTGTTTGCCGAAATAAAACGTCTCCCAAAGTTTTTTTCAGGCGATCTGCAAAATGTTTACAATTCAAAAAATAGTGCTGGCCTCGAACCGAAGACAGGGCAATCTTCGAGGAGTTAAGGCCTCGAGGCCAAGGACTTGACTTCGAGGCCAAGGACATCAAAATGTGTCATCGAGGACTCCACCTCTGTTAAATGTACGTGCTTGTTGCAAACTTTGTATTTATGGCCACCCCCGCTGCTTTGTTGCAGACGTGACATTCCATGATTAATAGAAAATATATAATAGGGTGACCGAACAACTTATCAATGCCAGTATAGTGATGTTGAAGTCTATATTATTTTTTATAATTGAATCAAGACATTAGTTTTTCATACGTTTTCACAGTTTCAACTTCCATCGTCTGCTATAAGCTACTATAGTCCTGTTATAAATTAATTATTTCGAAGTTAGTAGTTCTCATTAAAAAGTATTTCTCCACGTCTACTCAATGGCTATTCACCGAAACAAGCGTTTTTGTGGAGGTAGGAAAGCGCAGACCTGGCGCCACGGGGGGAATTTTGGGGCCGTGCCCCCCCAAAGCAAGAAATGCGCCACCCCCCCCAGCAAAAAATGTGTTTCCCCAAGCAAGGATTGTGCCCCAAACGAAAGTAACAGGCATGGTGCCACTGGAGTGCATTTTGGGGCCTGTATCCCCAAAAATACTGCTTTTGCTCCCCCAAGCGTGAGTAAAGTCTCGTTTCAGGATGAAAAACACAAGTGAACGACAAGATGAAGCCTAAGATTTCGCGCTGAATACCTTGTTTTTTATTTTCGGTCTTCACTCCTGAATTTGCGGGGAAGAACCGAGAACCGCACCATAAAATTCCGTCGCACTCCGCCAGGCTATGTACGTGCTCCCCCCCCCCCCCCCCGAGCGAGAATTGAGTCCCGAAAGGAGGCAAACGGCCCGTACCCCACGGGGCAAAGTTTGGTAGTTTTTGCTCCCCTTTCCTCCCCCCGGCCATGCTTCTCTGGCTCCGGGCCTGTAGGAAAGCCTGATTTTTGACTTTCGATTAAAAAATCACGAAAAAATTTTAACTATTTCCGCCAAGTTTCAGCTTTTGATGTCCTATCGTTTTCGATATACTTCAGTCCAAAGTAGAAAAATTCCCCTTAGCTCAGCGTGTTGCCAAAGTGCCAACGCTGTGATAAAAATTATCTTCTAAGTAACTTACTTTGACTTTAACAAGCTTCTAATTAGCAATAGTGACCGATATATATACGATATTACCGATATTCGATAATCTTCTAATTAGCAATAGTGACCGATATCTACCTCCACAAAAAAAATTAGCAATAGTGACCGATATTCTGATAGACCGATATATTCTGGATATATTAGCAATAGTGACCGATACATCTAATTAGCAATAGTGACCGATATTCTAATTAGCACTGATATTACATCACTTTTGAAGTTATCGTAATTACACTTTATTCATCAAGTTGCCTTGGCCAGAAGACAGCGAAGGGACTTTTATGGTCTTCGAGAGTCAAGCTGCCACCTGCCCACCTGTCTATCACACACGGCGGAAGCTTCTCACTGTTTTTTTTATAGCTGAACGTCAAGCAGGGAAGCTGTTAATACCAAGTTTCATAGTCTTTGGTTTGACCCGACCGGGAATCGATCCCGTGTTTACCATTTCAGCTGTTGACGGTCTATCCACTGACCACTTAAGTTGTGAAATAGCTTTTTTAAATATTGAAATAGCTATTTTAAATACACTTTTGAAGTAGTGGAATTGCTGACTTCCATTGTATCATTACAGGGATGCTAACAATCGAGCAAAGAAGTCTCTGCTTAATGCTGTTATTGATGCCACACTTTGGCTAAGCGATAATTATTTTCTAATTTGCTTGGTAAATTATTCTCGATTTTGTATCTAATGTGACGAGTTAGCGGAAGCATCGCCGATACAAAGCCCGAACTGGGATGGAGACCCAAAACTCGTCTCAAGCTTAGACGCGAACCCGATCCGGAAAACCCAGCCCGATTCACAACTTTGCGTCATGGTGATCCGCATGATGGACTAAAGACTTGCAAAATCTGGATTCTTTGCGCTCGAGTGGAAGGCATTGCTCGATCTTGAATACGAGCCTTTTATGTTATTGCTTAAACCGGTATGTTATTTTTTCATTCAAAATTAGCTTAAATTTTTAGCGGCTCACCCGACCCCTTTACTTTTTACTCGATAGGACCCTGCTCCCCCCCCCCCCATTTAAATGTCTGCGATGATAATAAGGTGATAAAAAGCCTATTGTTTCTTCAGTTTCGGTTTCTTTTAGCATCTTGGCGTACATCAGTAAGTACCAATAATACTGACAACCAGGGGACCCGTGCCCCCTCAATTCAATTTTTGCCAACCAATTTGAATGTATCACGTGGGTGAAGTTAAAGGTTTTTGTCCTATGGGTTGCTAACTCAGGCCATTTTCTAACCTTTTCATGAACATAATGTAATAATGACACAGTGCAAGGGGCCTCGCGCTCAAATGGAAAGACTTTTTTTCCTCTTCACTTGTATTTGGCAAGAAGATGTTGCTAAATTTCCAAAGTGCCAGGGGCCCCGCGCAATGTAAATCCGGCCCGGGCAATAACATTAGAATAGAAGAGAAAACAATTTATTTGCAATAGAAACACATACAAAACGAACACACATAAAACAAAAATCACGGTCTGTTTGTTCTGGCCAGGAAGCACCGAGGAACACAAAAGTTTTTTAATCCAAGGTGCTTCCAGGCTTGTTACTTGACAGTTTGAAAATTTAGGGAAGACCATCTACTATGCCATTTTTTGATAACAATCCACCACCACTTCGCCAGTTTTTACGCGAAAAACTACTTTTAAAACAAATTAGCTAGGGGAAATGCTATTTAGGAAATTATTGAATTTGAATTGAGAGAGCATGGGCCTCTTGGTTGTAATTGCGCGTCTAAACTGGTTATTTTCATGACAAAACGAAAATCTCTTAAGGGAGATCCTCGAGTGTTTTATTATTTACTGCCAAAATATTGCAGTAGGCAATGTATCTTACTCCCTCCTACCTGGGCCAAATCACGTACAAAATTTAACATCAAAATGCAAGATTTTCAACTTGCTTTAAACTTAAATTGCAAGTAAAAGGAGGATTAAGCAATTTAGTTTTTTAATTGGCTTTCAAACGTTAAAAATCTAGTTCTTTCGACTGGCAATCTCTGAATACGTGCAAAATATGATCCAATGACATTAAAATAGCTTTTTTCCAAAAATTTACAAGGAGCTTAGCCCCCAGACCCCCGTCAATGATACGTTTGAGTTGCACTACTTTACTCAATAGCCAACACTTCTCCCAAATTAGACATTTTCGCATTTCAAATTTTTGATTTAAGTCCTCTCCCCTTAGCAAAATCCCAGTAAAGTGCCAAAATAGGGCACGGCTTCTGATCTTCCACTCTATGATATCTTTGCCCCACAAAAAGTTCCTCTTTCAAAAATTTCTGATGATGTCATTGCAAAAAATGTTTTTAGATTTTTGAAAACGAGATAAAAAATGCAACATATTGATATTTTATGTTTTTAGTTTTTTTTCTCTAACATAAAGTGGCAGAGATATTAGCCAAAATATTGTAATCAATGAAGCATAACGCGTGCTCAATTTGAGCTCGGTGGATTCGGAGGTCAAGACAAAGGGTTAAAGCAGATAAGAAATAACATGCTGCCAGTTTCGTGCCTGTAACTTAAACTCCCTGTCTTGAAAAAGGCTTACGCCAGAGCAGCAGCATCTTGCGCCAGTGTTACGCCAATTGTGGTAGCAGCTCTTTAACTCACCCCGCCACGCCAAAGAGACAAATTTTCCACGCCGGATGTCTTCGTAAAAGCATACATAAAATGCAGACTGGGTTGAGGGGTTAGCTGATAAAATGAGATATAATAAGGATAAGGATTGGTGTTAGGGCTAGGATACCGATTTTCTTGTTCTTACATAACGTAACAGCAGCTTCTGCCTCTATAATAGTTCAATTTTGGTGTAAATGATACGATTGCCTTGGCCTACCTACACATTATACAATCGAATTTCCTAGACCTATACTGGTAATACAGCTATCAAGTTACATGGTCATTCTTAAAAAATGTTTTCTGAAATTGTTTTTACCTTTAGGGTTTTGTTCAACGGTCTACAAACGTGTCAGATCATTCTGCCTGAATCTGCTCTAAATAGTAATGCAGTAGGCTAGGCCTTCAGTAGGCTATTGGTACCGGTACTGTATCTGGCATACCTGGCATCACCAGACATCAGCTAGGCCTACTAGCTTTATTTCGAACGCTAAATTGCCTGCTGCTAACAGCAACACATTTACTGGTGTTCTACAAGTAGCCTATTGCATATACCGAGCATTTGCTTTTTATAGTTGCATTGCATATTGCTGTTTACCTTACTGCATTAGGCTACTGTAGCCTATTTATGCTCCAATTGAAAAGTTCGAATGAAACGTGTAGCATCTAAAATTGTCCATGCGCCGGAGAAATAAATTCGGCTCGCGGTAAAAGCAATTCATAGGTGTCTGCCTGCTGGATCCACATACTAAAAGATCCAATTCCGATGCGGATCCAGCAAGAAGAGATCGAGATCCGATCCGGATCCTAAATCTTTTGAGATCCACATCCGCCAGTATGCAACTATACTTTGTACATTAAGGAATACTTTGACAAACATCGTTAATGAGTAGCCAAACAAGCTCATAAAAAGGTGGTTAGTTAAGAACCGAAACCAATAGATCAAAAATCATACTTTTTTGAAACTACATTTTTGAAAATAGTCAGTAAAATGAGATCCAGATCCACATCTTCTTATGAGTAGTATCCAGCAAAGATGGAGTCCTCGAGGACGTCCTGGAGGACACATTTTGAAGTCCTTGGCCTTGGCCTCGAAGCCTCAAGTCCTTGGCCTTGGCCTCGAAGCCTTAGGTCCTCGAAAATTGCCCTGTCCTTGGCTAGAGAACAGTACTATTTTTTGAACTGTTGAAATTTTTTTGGAAAACGCCAGAAACCTAGCGGAAAATTTGCAAATACCTTTTTTGTTTTTTGCAATTGGAGTATAGGCGTAGCCAAGCGGGCCTCCCCCCAATTAAAATTTCACCAATGACAAAAATGTGACAAAAAACCTATTGTTTCTTCAGTTTCTTTTAAGCGTTTTTCGCTAACACCAGTAGCGAACAACAATAGTGAAGACCAAGGGCCCCGGGACCCCCTCAAAGCAATTTTTGCCAGCCAATTTGAAGGCCACCTAATGTCTGCAAACCAATGCACTTAAAATGCAATAAAAAAGTATTACTAATCGAATGCTGAAAACCTGGTTTAGATGCACGTTCTCAGTTTCGAGCTTTCGCGTTTTTAAAAAGTGACATGACGTCATTAGACCCAGGAGTTTGGTGCCTTCGACTAATTTATCTTTGCAGAGGATAGGCGATTTTGAAAGGGCACGTGATAACAGCTTGCTAGTCAAAAAGTGTTGAGCAAAAAAAGGCGTAATTAGCTCAAAGTAAAGTCGAAGGCACCAAACTCCTGGGTCTGATGACGTCATGTCACTTTTTAAAAACGCGAAAGCTCGAAACTGAGAACGTGCATCTAAACCAGGTTTTCAGCATTCGATTAGTAATACTTTTTTATTGCATTTTAAGTGCATTGGTTTGCAGACATTAGGTGGCCTTTAAACGTAAACCTGGAAGAAATAGATAGTTTTTGTCCTAAAAATTGCTATCTCAGGATCACATCTAGCCTTTTTATGAACGTAATGCATTAACCAAGGCCGGATTTACCACAATATGGCGCAGTACCAGCTAAGCGCCCTGCGCTCACATTTTAAGACTTTTTTTGGTCTTCACCTGTATTTGGCAGAAAGATGTTGCGAAAATCGCTTAAGTGCCCGGAGCCCAGCGTGACGTAAATCCGGCCTGGCAATAACATGGTTAGTAAGCGTAACTATCTATTGTACTATTTTTGAATAACAGTTCACTAATTCACCTCCATCTCGCCTGTTTTTACGCACAAAATACTTTTAAAAAAATTAGCCATGGAAAATGCTGATTGACCAAATCGTTGAACTTCAATTGAGGAGATGTGGGCCGTCTGGCCTAACATGCTCTTCTATAACTGGTTATTTTCATGACAATACAAAAATAAGGAAAATCTTCGAGTGGGTTTTTATTTACTGCTGAAATGTTGCACGAGACAATGCACCGTACTTCCCCCTACCTGGACCAAATCACGTACAATTAAACTTTAACACCAAAATGCAAGATGTTAATCGTGTTTTGGACTTAAATTGCTACTAAAAGGAGGATTGAACAGTTGAATTTTTTTTATTGGCTTTCAAATGTCACAAATCTAGTGCTTTCAAACGGCTCTAAACATGTGCGCAATGTGATTCAATGGCATTAAAATAGCTTTTTTTTTCCAAAAAATCGCCCAACGGCTGGGGGCTTTACCCCCAGACCCTACGTCTGTGATACGTTTGAGTTACGCTGGCCTTTCTCAAAACGTCTCCAAAGTTACGTATTTGCACTTTTTAACTATATTAGTTTAAGCCCTTTCCCTTTGCAAAATCCTGGTTAAGTGCCAACAGGCAAATTTTGATGACGTCATTGCATGTGATTTGTGGTTTTGGCCTCCCTAACCAAAAATTCTGGCTACGCCTATAAATTGGAGATTGCCTGAAAAACTTTTTTGAAGACCTTTTTTTTGGAGAACACTTGCGGCTGTGTCCTTGGCCTTGGCTTCGAGCATTCCTGTCCTTGGCCTCGAGAGTGTCTGTCCTCAGAAAGGCTGTCCTTGGCCTTGGCCCCGGATTTTTTTGTGTCCATGGCCTTGGCCTCGAGCCTTGTATCCTTGACTCCACCTCTGGTATCTAGTCATGCAAAACTCAAGCACGTGCCATTGCCTTTTTCTCATACATTTGGTTTAAATACGACATTTTGTCACCGCATTGTTGCAAGCTGTGCAGTCTAGTGGTTAGCGTGCTTAGCTTCAAACCTCCGTACCCGGGTTCTATTTGCGCTTTGGTTGTGAATGTGTGACACAGTATGCTGAAACTGGGAAGGAGCTTCACAGAACTGTCTTTTTTTTTTGGTTCAAAACTTTGCATTACAGTTAAGGGTTGGGGCTGCAATGCCAGCCTGAGGGGATAGCAATTACGTGGCAGCAGCTTTTTTGATTACGAAAGCGACGTACCATTACGCTTAAGTGTGGCTCCCTGCGTAAGTTTTGCACAACTTGCTCCTCGTCTTCTAATGAAACTGTATCCAGATCTGAGAAAAAATAGCAAAATCCATGTCCGATTCAATCAGGATCCATTGCCACCTCTGGAAGGCACCACAAAATCGAGCACCAACTTGGAGCAGAAAACACAATTTAGCCCCTAGCCAAGGGGATTTCTCTTTGTTGCAACGTAAAAGCCCCTCATCAATGCAAATTACAACGCGAATGCCTGGACGGTAAGAATTTCTTTGAAATATGCAGTTTCCGAAGAAAATATTTTTTTTAATCTTTTTTAGAAATTAAGTCGCAGAGCTAGAAGATCGCCGAAATTATTGTGTCAAATTTTGTCCACTTAAATCGGCACGCTTATAGCACTTGGTTAGGCGCAACGTATTACAAATGTGCGTTTTAGGTCGGTGCGGAATCCACGAAGTTTAACTGGGTTTTTTAAAAACCAATCATTGGTCGAGTGGATCGAGCGTCTGCTACTGAAGCAGTAGATCGGATTCAATTCCTGGTCAGGTTAAACCAAAGACTATAAAAATTGGTATTGTTACAAGTCAAAGCTAATTTGTGTGTTCTTGCTCAGGATTTCGTGATGTTTAGATAAGGTCTCAGCAATTTCAGATTTAGTGCTTTCAAATGACAATACACGTGCAAAATGTGATCCAAATCAGAAATGGCGATGTTTGGCCTACCAAGGAAGCAGATGACGATTCTGTAAGAATGTAAGGGGAGGGTTTATGTGATTATGCCCCTAAGACGATCCGCACAACTGAATGAAGTTTTTTGTTAATGTGATTTGATCGATTTGGATTTGAGTAGCACCGAAACGCAAAATTGCACTTGCAAATTAAACTTGCAATACTACCACACTCGCAACAGTACGTGCAAAGGTGGGCACTTGCCGTACAATTATTGCGCCATAAGCTTGCGTCGCAACTATTTCACTTAGCGATAGCGCCTGCACCGCAACTATTTTTGAACCGTTGTGCTGACACTTGCGCCGCAAGCATTTTAGCAATTGAGCTCAATCGCAGTTTAAATACGATGAAAAATAATTGGTTTCCAACAACCACGATTAAAGTGTACAAAAAGCATTGACGAAAAAGATTCATAAAAGCCCCTTCAGGTCTGATGATCAAGAGGGCGAAATGTCTCTCGCCCCCACGGTTTTGCTGAATGGTTTACGTGCTGCGTAGGAGAGTTAAACAATCAAAAGTTATGTCAGAAATAAGGTAGTCTATAAATGATAAACGTTCCAAGTTTACTTTGTTTGTGGGATGAAATATTTTTGCTAAAACTTAATCGAATGCTGGGTTAGTAAAATACAACTTACTTTAGTTTATTAATTTTTTGCAATGCACTACAACACATCGGCAGGAAAACATGGCAAAGCCCAAAGGCTTAAAACATACTAACATACAATTCGCAATATCAGCAATATATGAATGAATTAAGGCATAGTATGGCCATGCAACCTATAACAAACCGGTAGCGATTGTACATTATAAGCAAAGCAGAACAAACATAAAAGCACAAAATTAAGCGCAAGGGAACTATATGCATTATATACACTAATTTACTGTGTTATCAGTAACCGAACAGTAAACAATGAACAGTCAGACAGACAATTATTATTCAGTCATTTATGAGTCACTATCTTCTTGAACACCGTGTTACTGAATCAATCAATCAATTACCGTTTTACTGAATAGTCTTCCTTTTAACACATAAGCACACAATGAAAAGTTTAGTTCATTTAATCATTTCGATCAATTGTTTGGTTTTCATACAAAAAGTCTTTTAAAAGAGCAGTGAAAATGCTTATGCTATGCCCTTGACTAATTTTTGCAGGAAGAGAATTCCAAGTTTTGACACCCTTAAACATTATTGATTGTTGTGTTATAGATTTGGAAAAAAAGGGTAGATGAAATAAACTATTATTGCGTGTAGAAATTGTGTAAATTCGCTTGTTGTACTGAAACAGCGGAAGAAATATTTTAGGGAGTATTTTGTGTTTCAGCTTGTACATAAACAAACTCGTTGACAAAATATTCAAGTTATTTATTGAGAGAAAATTATGTTTTTCTGTCTGTTTACAACTGTTTATAAATGAAATAAGTTTTGTTACAAATATGTTGCATTTTTTCTACTATTGTTTTGTTTCCATGGTTCCTGACTATTATGCCATATCGAAGGTGGCTATCAATAAGAGAGAGATAGACTTGAATTAAATTTTCAGGGTTTAGATAGCATCAAAGTTTAAAAATAACCCCACAATAAGACCGCAGTTTTTTGAGTAACACATTCATGAGGAATTTTCAAGAGAGATTTTCATTAAGATTTAAACCTAAAAACATTTTGTTTTGAATTCGTTCGAGAGAAGTATTGTTAAAGTATAACGAACTGTCTTAACAAGTAATGTTCTTTTTGTTTGGCCTAAAAAGAAGATACTTCGTTTTACCGTCATTAAGCGTTAGTTTATTGGCTGCCAACCAGTTAGATATGAGATTCATTTTAATTTGGGGATTGGTGTATAAATTGTCAATATGGTTATGGTGTAACAAATGTTCGTGTCATCTGCATACATAATTGCATCAGATGTATTTAAACATTTATTGAAATCATTATCATAGATTAAAAACAATATTGGTCCAAGAATAGAGCCTTACGGAACCCTATGTTTAATTTCACAAGCTTTAGAAAGTTGGTTTCCTTACAGGGTAATTTGTTTGCGATTACTTAGATAACTACTAAACCAAGAATTGGCTATTCCTCTAATACCACAGCGATAAAGTTTGCTGAGTAATATTTGATGATTAATACAATCAAATGCCTAAGAGAGATCTAAAAAAATTCCCTTTGTTAATTCCTTTGATTCTATGGCAGAGGTTAATTTGCTTACCAGAAAGGATGCTGCTAATTCCGTGGAATGGTTTTCTCTGAAGCCAAACTGGCAGTTACAAAAAAAGTTGCTTTTTTCAAGAAAATTATTCGGCCTTAAATAAATCACTTTTTCTAAAATTTTTTGAAAAACATGATTGCAGACAAACTGGCCTGTAATTTTGGATGATTTGGAGTCTCCTTTTTTGTATATTGGAATTATTCTAGCAGTTTTAAATGAGGAAATACTGTAAATGTGCCTTGAGCAAGTGATAGATTGGAAACATGAAAGAGTGCTTTTAGGATGGTTTTAAGAGTGTATTTTATCACTTTTGATGGAATGTTGTCAATTCCACTGCTTAACTTTGGCTTGGTGGTAGAAATTAGGTTTTGTCTTTCATCTGGTGTTGTGGGCTTCATAAAAATTGATTTGACATTTGGTTCAGACAACTAGTTTTTGAAATGAGATTCAGTAGTGGGAATATTATTCACAAGGTCTTCAGCAACTGAAGTAAAATATTTATTAAACTTATTTGCAATTTCAGCATCATCTGATATCAAGAATCCGTTTACTATAATTGACTTTTTTGCTGTTTGTTTTGTTTTCCCCAAAAGTTTATTTATTACACCCCATGTGACTTTCAAATCATTCTTGTTTTCAGTTAGTATTTGCTTTATGTGCAGTTGTTTTTTCTTTTTGATAAGTCTATCATAAAAATTCCTAATTTGTGAGTAATTTTTTTGTTAGTCTCATTTGGTTTTCTCATATATTTTTTGTACAACAATTGCTTAGATTTGTAGGTTTCTCGTAGTTCGGCGTTATACCAAACTGCTTTTTTAGTTTCGTGTTTTTTAGTTTGGTTCCTAAAAGGAAAACAGTTGTTAAACACTTTAGTGTATTTAGATATAAATTTAGTGTAAGCGTCATTAGCTTCTGTGCAAGATAAAATTGTTGATGTTTCCACACTTTGTAATTCTTCCATAAAATTTAAGATATTTTGGTTACTGTAGTTTCGCCTTCTATTGATAGTTTGATTATCCTGAGAAGTTTTTACAACTTACTTTGGCACATAGAACTACTGATAGGTGGTTAGCAACACAGTCCACCATTATGGCATTAGTGATTTTTCGGTTTAACGGTAGCATGTTTGTCCAAATATGATCTATCGCTGTAGCAGATGTACATGTTATCCTGGTTGGTTTAATTATAGTAGGGTAATAGCGATTTTCGTACATTATATTAATGAAATTATTAACATTTGTGTTTTCATAGTCCAACAAATTGTAATTTAAGTCTCCTGTGATCATAACTGGGGTTTTAGACAATGAGATTGGTTTTAGTATAGCACTTAAGGTGTCAATAAACTGAGCATTTGTGCCGGATTTTTGATTTGGTCATCTTTATATAGTTCCAATAGTGAGTTTCTGATTGTTGTGAAACAAAATGTCAATAAATACATATTCAAAAATTTTTTCATGCATTAGAGCATATTTGTTATTCACATTAAATGACGAAGATTTATGAATATAGAATGCTACACCTCCTCCTGGACTTTTCTCCCTGGAATTGGAGATTAAAACATAATCACATAAGCAGTTGAATTCACCCATATGACCATGCTTGATCTAAGTTTCATTTAAAGAAATTACATATGGCTTAATTTTCATGGACAATAATAGTATTTTAAACTTGTGAAAGTTTTGAGGTAGTGATTTAATATTTAAATGCATTAAAATTACAGCAGAATTTCTAGACTTCTCTTTAGTTAGGTTATGCACAATTTCAGAGAGATTATAATTATTATCAGCAAAATTGATAGGTTCATCAATGATATTATCTTCAAATTGTTTGTAATAAAGACCACTTTTAGCATTAACAGGGTTTGAAAATAATTTGTTGAGGTATGAGGCGTTCAAATTAACATAGGTTCGTTCCTTCTAGATTCGTAACTTAAAGAATTTAGCACTTTTTTCGGGCAATTAAAAAAGGGCAAAGCTTTGAATAGACATTTTTTGCATGCTCATTCTATATCCTCACTCTCCTGACACAATAATTTAAATTTTTCTGAATTCAATTTTCAAAAATTAGTATGAATCCAATGGTTACTGATGTTACAAAATACAGCATTCTCATTCTCATTTACTTCTTTAGAACATACAGAGCATTTTGGCGCAGACATTCAACAATTTACGAAACTATTGCAAGCAATGCAAAAAAGTGACACTTTCAAGTATGTCTAATAAGAGATAGGCTCTCTATTCTTGGCTATTTCTTGGATGTCAGTTAGCTGTCATTATAAAACAATATCCATGCTAACTGCTCTAAGCTTAAATTCAAATGGGCTAGGATTGGGATGAAATAACATTAATAACAAAAACTAATTTTGGGAAGGCTACCAATGCCAAAAAATACGCGTATCACTGTAATAACTTCCAGACAAGTGTTGCGAAAATGACGAACGTGAATTTGAAGTATTGTAAGGAAAAATCTACGGTGCTATTCCTAAATTTCACACTTCAACCGCGGTAATATTTCAAAATATTAATTGATCAAACAATGATACTAATCGTAGCATAAAACTTTAAGCACTTTTAATATTTAAAGGGGGCCTTCATTTGAAATAGGCTATTATTTAAATAATCCGGAATATTTTTCTGAACACGTTATCGAAAGTTCCGTCCAGAAATTCCTCACCGTTCTTGAGATATCCTCTAAAATCCGCTAATACTCCGCTAATCCGTGACGTCACTTGCCCGAGTTTGGCTGAGTTTGTATGGGCTGTGTAAGGTGTATAGTAGGTAGGCAACAGTTTTGAATAAAATAGGGTATAATTCACTTAATTTAGACAAGGATAAACATGTTGCCTACCTACTCTATACCTTACACAGCCCATACAAACTCAGCCAAACTCGGGCAAGTGACGTCACGGATTAGCGGAGTATTAGCGGATTTTAGAGGATATCTCAAGAATGGTGAGGAATTTCTGGACGGAACTTTCGATAACGTGTTCAGAAAAATATTCCGGATTATTTAAATAATAGCCTATTTCAAATGAAGGCCCCCTTTAAAAGTTAACTAAAAAAACATGGAAAGCAATTTGCAATCAGTGGATCTCACAAGCAATTTACAATTAAAAAAAAGAATTAAAATGATAAAACTTGGACTGCGTTTGTCATACTGAAAGAGCAAAGAATAGGATAAAACTAAACCATGGTCAATTTTAGTGCCAATAGACAATTACACACATACTGCACGTAAAATTAGCGATTCACTGCTCTATAAATTTGCATTCGACGAAAAGTTACCAGAGGTGAAGTCGAGGACACAAGACTCGAGGCCAAGGCCAAGGACACAAAAAAATCCGGGGCCAAGGACAGCCCTTCCGAGGACACATCTTCTCGAGGCGAACGACAGGAATGCTCGAGGCCAAGGCCAAGCACAAAGGACACAGGGGCAAGTGTTCTCAAAAAAAAGGTCTTCAAAATTTTTTTCAGGCGATCTCCAAAAGAGGAAAACAAAAAGGTCTTTGCAAACTTTTCGAGAGGTTTCTCGCGTTTTCCTACATAATTTTAAAAATGAACAAATCAAATGCACATCACACTATATGGGGATCCTCCAATATAAACCCTCGAGGAGAGGATCTGCTAGCGTATTGTGTTAGTGCAAATCTTAGAACTGGTGTGCGTGGTAACGAGTAGTTGACTGGCATGTTAGCAATGTGCTATCATTCTCAGATCACATGTATATTATGCTATTATATTAACATCACATGTATATTAGGTTTCAGGTTTAAGGCAGAATCCAAAACCAGGCAAAATGTTTCGAAATGTTCGAAAATGTTCGTCGCACGTGCTGAAACAAATATGTAGACGAACTCGAACAAAAATTAAGTGAAAGAATTTTACCACCAGTACTTTCCTCAAAAGAAGACATTGATGTGCTCGCAAACAAGGTTTATTTAGTAATAACTAAATTATATGAAGCTGCTTGCCCTATGCAAAAGTCGCTTTGCAAGAAAGATGACATTTGGTGGAATTCTAAGCTAGCAAGTCTTCGAAAAGAGGCTCGCTGTGCTTGCAGAAAAGCCATTAAAACAAAACAAGAAAAAGATTGGAAAGCTCAAAAGCTCAGCCTAGCCTATTTCAAAAAAGCTGTCACCAGAGTAAAGCGCGATTCATGGCATAGCTTTGTAGAGAGCATGAATAGTCAAACCCCAACGGCTCGGCTGGTGAAGATTATTCGAAGGAATGAAGCGGTGCGTGTTAGCAACGTAATTAAACACAACAGAGAATTCACGAAGTATCCACGAGAAACTTTAAACTATCTGCTTAATATCTTATCACTGGGTAGCCAACATACAGAAAATCATGCAACCGGGAACGATTTACTGGACAATCCATTCATGAGACCTGAAGACACTGAAATGGATGCAAACATATGTTCATTCCAGCGTATGGAAGCAGCTATTAACGAATTTCAACCATTCGTAGCTCCAGAGCCAGACGGGCTCTATCCTGTGCTGTTACAGAAAGGTTGGAATCAGCGGAAAATATATTACCTTGTCATTGTTCAAGCATGCCTGAAACACAGTTATATGCCATCGGCATGGAAAGTAGGCACAGGTATATTTCTCCTCAAACCCGGAAAGGAAAGCTATTTTGAAGTTAAATCCTTCTGTATGATCACTTTAACTTCTTTTCAAGTGAAATGGTTGGAAAAACTAATTCTGTATCATACCAATTAAGATAATAATGTGCAGGCAAAGCTTTCTGCATCACAGTACGAGTTTCGCGCAGGTATTTCGACGGAAACTGCTTTGCATGAATTTGAGCGCCGTGTAGAGCATTGACTTGCTAGAAAAAAGCCGACTCTGCTGCAATTACCAGCTGACCAAACAAAAAAAACTAAGGTATTTGAGAGAAATTTCAAATGTCAAATTACGGAAAAAAAGAATGCTATCAGATCTGAAAGCGTTCTAAATCAGCACACTGTCAAGGTTTACACCAATGGCTCGAAACTAAATGGGAGAGTAGGTGCGGGTTTTTGTGCGGAAAACCCAAACAATTCCTCAAAACAAGCATTTTTTCACTTTGGAATATATAGCACTATGTTCCAGGCAGAAGTCTCAGCTATTCCAAAAGTGGCAAAGAACCTGCTTTTGGAAAAAATGCGACATCAAAGTATTGTCAAGCTGGTGGATGGTCAGGCAGCTATCAAATCACTGATAAAGTGCACTGAAACATCAATTACAGTTATGGGGCGCCGTTTGTGTACCCTAATTCGTGCAATGTTTTTTTGCGTATTTTATTAAATAGTCATTTTAATTAAATGTACAAAAATAAATATACAAAAAAAACACGTGCAAAATAATATATGCAAAATTTTTTGAATATTTATTACATCATAATTTGTGCAACGTTTATTTGCATATTTAAATAAATACTCATTTTAATCAAATATACAAAAATGTATGCCGCCGAATAAATGGTTGCAAAAATAAATAGACAAAAACTGTTACACAAAAATTTTTTGCGCAGAAATTTCTGACACAAAAATTGTGGCACAAATAAATCCACAAAAATTTTTGTGGATTTATTTTTGCAACATCATGTTTTGCATCAAAATTTTTTGCATTACAGTTGTTTGTGTCGCAAATATTTATACATTTATTTTTGCTAGCAAAGAAACAACACACGCCAAAATAAATGTGCAAAATTTTGTGACGCAAAAAATGTTGATGCAAAATTTCTTGTCGCAAAAAAAACACGTGCAAAAATAAATCGTCAAAAATATTTGACTATTTAGTTCGTGTCCATAATGATTAAGGGTTGGAATCATGCTGGCGGGAAGGTACCAGCAAGGTATAAAACTGGAACTTCAGGACGAAAGCTTTAAGCTGTTCGGCAGCTATAGTAAGGTGCTAGCCTGCTTATGAGACCTCTCATTGAGCTAGAAATTGATGGTTCATTCACCCATACCTTCCCGCCAGCATGATTTCAACCTTTATCATTTTGGATACGAACTAAATTGTCAAATATTTTTGACGATTTATTTTTGCACGTGTTTTTTTGCGACAAGACATTTTGCATCAACATTTTTTGCGTCACAAAATTTTGCACATTTATTTTGGCGTGTGTTGTTTCTTTGCTAGCAAAAATAAATGTATAAATATTTGCGACACAAACAACTGTAATGCAAAAAATTTTGATGCAAAAATGATGTTGCAAAAAGTTTTGGGTCAGAAATATCTGCGCAAAAAATTTTGTGTAACAGTTTTTTGTCTATTTATTTTTGCGACGGTTTATTCTGCGGCATACATTTTTGTATATTTGATTAAAATGAGTATTTAATTAAACATGCAAAAAAACGTTGCTCAAATTATGGTGTAATGAATATTTAAAATTTTTGCATATATGTTTTTGCACGTGTTTTTTTTGTTTATTTATTTTTGTACATTTAATTAAAATGACTTTTTAATTAAATATGCAAACAAATTAGGGTACACAAACGGCGCTCCATATAGATTGCTCAACTGCATTAGAAACCTAAATCAGTTGGGTAAACAAACACCTCGTCAGTATTGCCTGGATTCCTGGTCATGCATAGGTACATGATAACGAAGTGGTAGACTATCTAGCAATCAGGATCTGAATCTAAAATGCATGGTCCTGAACCTTTTATTATAGTCCCGTATGCCATTTGTGTTAGCACGGTGAAGGACTGGTCCAAAGATTGCTGGAAATCTACGTGAAATGAACGGAAAGACTGCTTGAGAATGAAGAAGTCTTTAGGTTGGACGTCTTCACGACTAGCAATATGTCTCCTTAACCTTAAGAAACCTCTATTAAATAGAGTAGCGCAAGTTTTTACTGGGCATTGCAATCTGCAGCGGCACAAGAAAACTACAGGTCATGCTGAGTCTTCTCTGAGTCCCAAATGTAGCCTATAGGATGAAACACCAAATCATCATGTAGGCAAGTGCAAGCTTTACCAAGATATTCGAGTTAAACATTTTGGAATTACCAAAACCACTGTTCACAATGCAGTAACGAAATCGGGGATATCTAGAAATGTAACATTAACAAACTGGCCACATTCTTAAAAAACCTGGAAGGCTTTCTGAGTTCGACCAGTAACCAAACAAAACTACAGCAACGTAGCAGCTACAGTTGCAATGGGCCCTAAAGAGGCCTGCACAATGTGTAAGTGGACTTTGCCTAACAGCAGATCTGCTTGCACCGCTGCCCATTAATAATAATAGTAATACATAATTTTAACGGTTCAAAAAATGGTGCTGTCTTCAAGCCGAGGACAGAGCAATTTTTGAGGACTTGAGGCTTCGAGGCCAAGGCCAATTAAGGACTTGACCTTCGAGAACAAGGACTTGACCTTCGAGGCCAAGGCCAAGGCCAAGGACTTCAAAACGTGTCCTCGAGGACGTCCTCGAGGCCAAGGACGTTCTCGAGGACTCCATCTCTGGAAGTTACTTAGTGAGGCCGATTTTGCATAGTGTAAATATCAGCAACTTTGTTTAATTATAATGCCGATGAGATTTTTCAATCATGTTGTGCTTTTGTACCCAAAAAAATTTGGCAAAGGTGCTTAAATATTTGATTGTGATTTTCATGTTATGCGCTTTGCAGATATCACAAAGGTGCCTTAGGAAAAGATCTGTGATTGCCGCTCTTAGGTCCGGTCTTTACTGCGCGTAAAATCATGAGCGTACGAGCGTATTTTAGCTTACTCTAAACAAACATTTGGTAAGCCTGGTTTGATGCCTTACCAGAGTACAAGCTGTCCGTTGGATAAAATAATAATCTAAGATTACGCTCGACTCATACGCTCACAGTTTTACACGCAGTTTGAAGAGTAGACCGGGCTTTATTAAAAATACTCAGTTTATGAAAATTGATCGGCATTGTCGCACCATAACTAGATTGTTGCTTTATCGATTAGAACAGTGATTCTCTACGTTTTACGACCTTGCACCACTTGGGCACCCCGAATTGTCCACGAGTACCACTTCTTGCAGGGAGTCTAATTGATTTGTGGTGCTGAGCGGTAACATCAATTCCACGAATTCGATGTTGCATAACAAATCCAAACTTTAAAGTGTTTAGTCTCGCAATCACATATCGCGATGATGTGAGTAACAGCAGGCTTACCGTTGAACATAAATCCATCGGGAAAAAACGATCTTTACCGGCCAGTTGGTCGAGCGGTAACGCGTTTGTCTCTCTCTCGAGCGGGAGGTCTTAGGTTCAAATCTCGGGCCGGTCAAATCGGACACAGTGTTGCCAACGGCTCGCCACCGCTGCGACATTTCTTTGAAAGGAGCTGTGTTGCCCAGGCGCAATGACGCAGAGATGGGTCCCGCCAACTCGTTACACGCTTCGGCGTAATACAGCGAGTATAATAAAAGATTTAATTTGATTTGAAAACCGCTCTTGAACTTTACGGTTGTATGGTCTAGCATATTTTTCGCCAATAGGCAGCGACTTCAGAAGATCTGCATCCTTCTGCTAGATTTAGCAAGTTGTTCAATCGTCCATACCCTGCTGCTTGGTATTCCCGCCCAGTCGCTAGGAGTTGCTCTAATCTCGGTTCATTTTGTCAGCGTGGTTCATATCTTCATGGCATTTTAGCAGGCGCCTGAGCTTCTTGTAGCTTGAAGAGTGTTTTCATGCAACCCGCACACTGTAGAAGAACTTTGCCTGAGTGATCAACTGAGATGAAACTATATTTTACCTACGCCGACTCCGCCATTTTCCAACTTACGCAGTGCGAAATTTTAGACTTTTGCTTATAACTCGAGAACGGTTTGGTCTAGCTGCATGAAATTTTGACAGCAGTTTGAGATTAATGAGTTGTATGTTTGTACACAATTTCGAGGCGATAGGTTACGTGACTTCGGTTTTAGAACCCGACAACCGCCCCGCAACTTTGGCGTAAAAAGCCGTCTCAGTCAAAAACGGCTTAAGTACGGCAAAGAATATTTCGTATTTTTGTATGTCTCAAGATACCCTTTCATTCCAACCAACCCACTTTTGGCCGCAATGAGGTTTCTTTCTTTTTTTCCCTTTTTTTTCTTCCTAAATTTTGTACGCTCTTCTTCTCCTAAACCATAAAACATCGAAATCTAATTTTTGTGTAAAGTTGTTGAGATACAAACGCAATTTTTTCTCCCGAAATGTTTTGAAGCAACTCCACCGGGAACCCCCAAAATGGGGCCCCAAAAAATCAACTTTTTGAACGGCTCAAGCTAGAGTGCTATTTTTTTGATATCAGTAGATATTTAACAGACAAATATTTTGACATAGTTTGGGAGTGCCACCCCCCGGGGACTCCCCCAAATGGGCCCCCCAAAAATCAATGTTTTGAACAGCTCAAGTTTGAGAGCCAGTATTTTATGATATTAGGAGATATGTAACAGACAAATATTTTGACATAGTTTGGGGGTGCCACCCCCCGGGGATCTCCCAAATGGACCCCCCAAAAATTAATTTCTGAACGGCTCAAGTTAGAATGCCAGTGTTTTATGATATCAGGAGATATTTAACATACAAATACTTTGACATAGTTTGGGGGTGCCACCCCCCAGGGACCCCCTCAAATGGACCCCCAACTATCAATTTTTTGAACGGCTCAAGTTAGGGTGCCAGTTTGTATTGATATCAGGAGATATATAACAGAAAAATACTTTGGCATAGTTTGGGGGGGCCACCCACCCCCCCAAATGGACCCCCCAAAAATCGATTTTTTGAATGGCTCAACTTAGGGTGCCAGTCTGTTATGATATCAGCAGATATTTAACTGACAAATATTTTGATTCTACTTTTCTTAATGTTCCATAATCAGATATTTTTGGATAATTGCTGATTTTACGGTAGACAAAAAGTACTTTTGAGCGTCACAGCATTTGCTATGCGTCGGTCGTTCACTGGGTTTGCTGGCAAATTTCCATCTAGTTTAAAACTGCTTTATGCATGAAGATCGCGATGTCACGAAACAACAATAATAGCAGCCTTTTGCAAAATTTTATTTTTAGAAACAAACCGGGTAAATAAAATACAAGAAAGCTGTGAATCCAGGCTTTTGTATAAAAATAATGAAAGTGACTCGCGTACCACTTGAAAAGCCTTCGAGTACCACTAGTGGTACGCGTACCAAGAACATAAAACATTTGATTACGCTAAACGTTGTCACTTTGAACTTATCGCAATGTTACAAACAGAAAAGCAAACAATACTGGCGCTTGAAATTGTGACAAAACGTGAAAGGATCTGATCGTCAGAAGGACACAAAAACCGCATTTGTCACTCCCACAAAAACGTTTACATAAACCATCTTGGACAAAAAATCCTCCCCGCCCTGCTTTCTTCTTTCTCTAAAGGTGAATTTACGCAGTATCCGTTTTTCGTACGTTTTCGTTCGTTTTTTACGTTTTTGCTTCTCCTTGACAAAGTATGCGCTTTTTCATCCGCATTTTTATTCGTCCATATCCGCACTAACCAGACAGTAACATAGTGGACAAAAGTTTTCTGAAAAAATTTCTTTGTAAAGGTGTACAGTTTTATTTCGAAATATCGCTCTTATCGTTCATACACAAAATTTTTGAACAAAATTTTTATCTATATATAACAGTCTACTTAGTGCGTGTATGGACTTACAAAAATGCGGATGAAAAAGCGCATACTTTTTCAAGAATTAAAAACGGACGAAAATGTACGAAAACGGATACTTTGTAAGTTCACCTTAACAAAAAATATACGCCTATGTTCCATTCCATTTTCCATTCCATAACATGCATGGCCAGTAGATTTACCGTACCTAGGACTGTCTAATCAGATGCATATATTGACTGATTTCTGAGTTTTTAACTAGTTAAGATTGTTATTAGCAGGTTAAAGGAAATTTTGCTGTTGTTATTACTGTATTAGCAATTTCGCTATTGTTAATAGAAGTGACTACTGTATATTGAAGAAATATGAAAGGAAATTATGCTGTTGTTGTTACTATTATGTTAGAAGTGACTATTTTGCCTCTAGAGGTAAAATAGTATTTTCACTCTGTAGTGTTTGGGTTAGGTTTGTTTAAAGTTAAAATCAGGGCTTGGGTTAAGTTTAGGGCTATTTTGGTACTGTGGGCAAAATATTATTTAGAACTAGGCTACTTTGCCTCCAGTGGCAGCGTAACGTGGGGCTATTTTGCCTCTACAGCTCTAGAGGCAAATTAGTGTGAATGCTTGTATATTTGCTTGTTTTATCTTGTCCTTTACTCTGCTTTTGTTGAATAATGAACTAGGCTATTATTTCCTTTGTGCAGAGCAAATTTCTGCTTGCTTTGTGAGGTGGCAGCAGACATTATAACTGCAGCATAGTTTTTTTTGCTGTCTCCATCCAAGTGACTGCTTTTGCTGTCACATGGTAAATAAATTGAAATTGATTGATTGATTGAAAATAGCCACAGCTTAAAGGAAAGCAATAGATGTCGTTAAGTAGGCTTAAGCTGTACACTTTTTTTGGTACCTCTGTGACCCATGTATGAGTGTTTTCGCACTTTTGCTCCTCTCATGTGCGCACCCATTAGGGTTAGGGCTAGGTTTGGGAAATAGCTTAGAATGGAGAGGAGAAAGCGCATGTGTGCTCATACACAGGTCACAGAGCTTCCATGGAAAAAGCAATGGCTCATACTTTGTTAATGACACCTAAAAGCAATTACTCTGTACCCTGGTACCAGCTGGCACTGAGCAGTGTTTGTCTCTTATAGACTTTGGTACCACTAGCTTACTTGGCAGCTAGATTTACTGTTCAACAGTATTAGCAACTTGCATTCTGGTACCCAGCTTTATTATGTTTCTGACTTAAAGACGTACTGGTATACTGCTGACTTAAGTTCAGGGTTTGTCATTAACATTTCCGATCTGACATAAATTAAATCAGAAATTGTCATGCGATAAGACAATGGTGGCAAAAAATGGAACTACATCTAATCCCAATCGTGGAAAAAATGGCAGTTCAGATCTGAGTGGAATATTGTGGAGGCATCGTGCCAGTGCAGTGAAAGGATGTATTCTTTTTCTCTTTGTCACAAACATGTTTTATTTTGCTGCAAGATATGTTGAACTATCAAATACAGTGCGAAGATTAGAGGCTGAAAGATCGAAAGGATGTCAAGTTGACGCAAAAACATCTGAAAATACTGGTGCTAAAGAAAATGATAAACCTAGTGAAGCAAAAAACGAAGATGAAGGTCCTTTGTTGAATTATTCTCAGGTGGGTACTGTCTATCAGTTTATATATTTCAAATTCATATAAACAAAGAAAAAAAAAAGAAAACAACTCATGTCAAAAAAAGTGTTTTTTAGTAGATAGTTTTGGAAAGGCCTGAAAGGGGATTGTATGCTTCAATGAGGTAACGCGGTGGTTGTGAAATGGGACACTCCTGTAGGATGTGGGTGTACGTTTGGACTTCTAAACCACAGTCACATGCACTTGTTTCAAAAATGCCCCAGCGATGCATGTGGTCGACAAATCGTCCCGATCAGCTGCTTAGTATGTTGAGCTGGACCCATTGCTTCATGGAAGTTTGCTACCAGAAGGCTCTTTCAATTACTGCGAGATAAACTCAGCTAGATCTTTAAGGGCTGATTGGTCTGCTACAGAAACTGATAGGTAGAGGTTTCTCGGGGGATGTCCAGAGTGAAGCCTTGTAAGCTTATCAGTTTGCGGTTTGTGTGTACACCGGTACCAATATGTAATTAAAATAAAATGCATTCTCACAACAATTGAAGTTTTTATGTCTTTCCATTTTGAAACTAATGCATATGTTCAAAATTATCAACTTTAGTCTTGCTTCAGTACTATACTTGTTAAGCTGATTTTTATTAGCATTATTATAGGGCAAACGCCAACTTGTTGTCAAATTTGCCTTTGCTTGCTCTGGCAAAATTGCCAATTTTTTGGGCACACATCGACTCATTTGTCATCAAAACAGGAAATGCTGTTTCAGTGTTACCATTTTGTTAGTATTGTGACAGAAGATTAAACTTTTGGAAAGCTGGCTTATGGACATTTATCAAAAAGCAGCTAACTTTACAGTTCTGAACCTTTTCTTTGTTTTGACAATAGCTTTGTCGCAAAGCATATATTGAGAATCAGCAACATGCAGTAACTTTTTGAAATTTTGTTTTTAGTTTGCAATTCTGGCAAAAGTTTTTAAAGAAAATATAACAATGATAATAATATAGTGTTTGTTATCCTTATAAGATAATGCAGGAACTCACCAGCATACCCGCCTAAAGGGCACAGTAAAAATACAATACAATGTACAAGAAATGAATAGCAAAAAAGCATTAAGCTGCTGAAGAGTAACAACAAACAAGAATAGCTTGGCAAGTAAAACATATTCTCAACACTAGTGAAATTAGTAGCCTAGGGGCAAGGCAGTGGTAACATGAACTACCGGTAATAAAAGCAAAAACACTTACATGAAATATCGGGTCCATGACTTTTCGGCGCGACCATTTCGGCGCGGATCTTTCGGTGCCAGTTTGGTGCTTTTTGACTAACCCAAACCCAAGCCCTAACCCTAAATAACTGAACTGTCAAAGAGCACCAAATTGGCGACAAACCGATCTGTGCTGAAAAGGATCGGCAATGAAATAGGTGGCGCCGAAATGGTCGCGGAAAAAAGACATAATCCCTGAAATAACACAGACAAAAGCCTTTTTTTAAAAGAAATCACTCTGGAAGAAATGTCTACACTCCAAAAGCAATACTGATACAACAGAAGATGCAAACAGATAGTAGAAAATCCACTGCAACCCAAAAATGTAGAAACCAGCAAGTAAAAAAAATCATATTTCAAACATTAGACTAAGACTCACCACTCCAACCCAAACCTTCTATGCCAATGACCCCCAAACATAATTCGAATGTAAATAGAAGTTGTTATATTTATGCAACACAAGGTCATAGAAAACCTACGTGTGATGAAGTTGCTCTTCAGATCTGTCAAATTTTTTTGAAAGAAAACCATGCAAAAAACTTTTTGACCTAAATGTCCTCATAACTCATTAAGTGTTATTTTTTTGGCTGTGCCTATTTTGCCAAAATAGCCCCAACCCTAACAGAGGAAAAATATTGTTTTGCCACTAGTTGCTAAATAGACGCTTCCTATTTATTTTAGTAAAAATGATTACATACTATAAGCATTTACTAATTTCTCAGTTCTGTGTTGTTTTACAGAAAAAGTATTACCCATACATTTTTAATGAGCCGGACAAGTGTCTAGATGATGACCTCAAGCCACTTCCGGTATTCTTGTTGATTGTGATTAAATCCACTACCTCACAATTTGATCGTCGTAGATCTATCAGGATGACATGGGGAAATGAGAACAATATTGAAGGAATAATCACAAAAAGGTACCTATACCATAGGCCCACTATGTATTGTAGATTTTTTCCAGCATGATTAAGTAACAAAAGCTTTGCCATTTTAATCGTTTTGCGCGCTTCTGGCCTAAAGGCTACCAGCTCGGAAGCCTAGGGAAGAGCCACCAGAACGGCGACTACTTAAAACAAGCAAGGCGAAAAAAAAAAATATTAAAACTCTGGCCTGCAAACGTCAAAAAACATCTTAATTGACTTATTATTATAATCATACTAAAAGCTTTGCCATTTAATGTTAAGCAATTAGGATGGTTACTTGGTTCCAGTCAGCAATCAGATTTTACTCAACACATCTTGGCGAAAATATTTTAGATTTATATAAGAATAGTTGCTATTTCAAAATGATTTTAATCATGAAAATCACAGTCAATGGTATTGTAATAAGTTTTTTGCAAACGTTTCGGCCCTCTTCTGGTGCCACTTTCAACGAACAGTAAAAAACTCACGCAAATTACATTCTGGTATTGATTAAAATTTATTTTTATCATTTATTTCAATCAATACCAAAATGTAATTTGCATGAGTTTTTTACTATACTGATTTCCCTATTGCACAGCAAAAAAAACGTAAAATCGTTACAGCGAATTAATAGCTGCAACTTTTTCAAAAATTTTTTCAGGGGTTCTTCTTATTAACTTACTTAACAATCACCATGAATGCCGGCCAACATCTCTCAAGGGTATTCTAACACAACATTTGGAAAATTTTTTGCACAATTAAGGGAAAAACCCAAATTGCGCAGTGCGCATTACCTAACAATGCTGCGCAGTACCTAATGCGCATTTCTTATAGTCTAGTTGGAGAAAAGTCGAATAAGCTGAACTTCTAGTTAATGTAAGTTTAGTTTTAAACGTGAAAAAAAAAGAAAACATTGTATTGTCAATCTGAAATGACGTGTGACGTCATTGATGACGTCATCACTACAAATTATTGGCTAATAAAGTTAAAAAATTGGCAATGAATAGCTAAGATTTTTTTTTGTATTTCTATTGGATTTTAATCGCTGAAAAACCAAACCAGAAATATTGACGTCATATTTGCCATGATGGGCATTAACTTACATAAAATGGCGATATGGACTAATAATTGGGAATAACAGATCGATTTCCGCAAATTCCTTCTAGCTTTAAGTATTAACTGATAATATTTAGTGTCTAATAAAAAATGCAGTGCATGAGTCGATTAGTATCCATTGTTTGTTTTATTACATAAGACGAAACAAAAAAGGAAGCAAACAAAAATATCATACACACAAACGAACAAAAAATTACAAATATCAAATTTCATTGAAATTGTCAACAAATGCTTTGTATAAAGCCAGTCTTTCGGTTTCTGAAAGAGAAAAAAGCTGCTTTGCAATAGCAGAGTTTTGGCATTTCCACCTTCCTCCCTTACGTGAAGTCATCGGAGCTGGACATTAAAGGTTGTGAGTACAAACGATCAGAGGTGAAGTCGAGGACTTAAAGCTCGAGGCCACAGAGTAAGGACACAAAAAAATTCAAGACGAAGGCCAAGGACCGACTTTCCGAGGACAGACCTTTTTGAAACCAAGGACAGAAATGCTCGAGGCCAAGGACACAACAATGCTGGTTTTCTCAAAAAAAAAGGTCTTCTTGCAAATTTTCCGCAAAATATCAGTCGTTTTCCAAAAAGAAAAAAAAGTCTTCACGCAAAAAATCGCAAATTTTCAGACGAGGAAAAACAGGTTATGACCTTAGCCCGTTTTTAGCAACTCAAAAAATAGTAGCATTTTCAAGGACTAGTAGGCTTCGAGGCCAAAGACATCCTCAAGGCCAAAGACAACCTTAGCCCACATAACGTGAGTATCGTTATGTGGGAGTTGATGGATACTCACGTTATGTGGGAGTTGATGGATATCCAAAATGTGAAAATTTAAATTGGTTTTGTGCACTCTCGATTGCCTGGACTACCTGGCCTTTACCTACACTTACAATCAAATAAATATTTTATTCTTGATTCCCCTTGAACCCAGGTTGCCGTAAATCCCCCAAAAATATCAGCATAAAAATTTGATTTTTACCACAGCCACATTCAGCCCGAAGCTGACAGAAAAACTAAGTCAAACTTTGAGTGTTCAGCCAAATTTCAACGCCACGTGTCTGATTTAATGTTTTAGGTCTAGTTGTTACCATCTGGAAATTGCTGACTTGTCAAACTCTTTAAGTTGGATGCTAGCGCAACGCCTAATTGATAACCACGAGGTTAAAGCTTGGCAATCAGAACATGCAGTTGTACAAAAAAGACACTGACCTGCTTCTGTTTTTCCACTAAAATTGCTGGAATGTTTTGTGTTTAAGCCTGCGTCATATGAATATGGCCTACTCTGCAATCTTTGAGGATGTGCCTTGCGTAACTCGTTACACGCTTTGAAGTAATACAGCGAGTATAATAGAAATAGAAAAGATTTGAGAGTCTCTTACAATCTTTGGTCTAAAACTTTTATTGAGAATATTAGAGACCAATAAAAACGAAAAATCTCGAATACCGGTACTTAATTGTATGCAGTAAGACGAACAAATGTAACTTTCATCGGTTTTATTACAGCCTAAATATGTCGCCCATATATATAGTTCTTTTTAGAAAAAATCAAACTAGTGTGGTATTAGCAATAAATTACGTCGTTTTCCGTTGAAATAAAACTTTGTTCATCATAAACTGGAATATTTCTCGTAAAATAAATCATTTATCATGAGCTAACCAAAATGCGCAGTTTTTCCAAAAAATTCCCAAATTGCGTAAATCTATACTGCCACATAGTGGCAAGCAAATTTGTATTTTTTTCTTTTTGGAATGCATAGAGTAGGCTTTGCTGAATTCATTGGTGTTTGAGCTGAAGAAATTAGTTGACTACAACCGAAAATATATCGATGTTAATCCGGTCAGTCGCAAAGTTTTTTGAGGTAAAATTACAAGAATTAAGTGGTATAAGGGTATTGAATGTGAATTAGGCTAAGTATCATAAAATGAGTAGGTTTTTTGTTAAGGTGTAGTTGAAAACTTGTTCTTCAAGATGATGTATGAAATTTTGCGTTTGGATAAGCATTTTGTGAAATTAAAAGGCCTGCGCATTTAGGGAAAAAAATCCTCAGCTGCGCATTCGGGAAATAAGTATATTTGTTGAAAATGGCACTAGAAGAGGGCCAAAATGTTCGCAATAAAAGTATCGCAATAACATTGGCTGTGATTTTCATGATTAAAATATTAGCCTCCTCCCAATTAAATCACTTTTTTTATTCAATGCCAAAATCATTTTTTTATTCAATGCCAGAGATATGTATATTCCATTTTTGTGTCTTGTAGTGGTAATAGTACTACCATCATATTCTGGTCCTATTTCAGTTACTGATATTTTGATGTGGCTGTAAGTATGGAATGTTTTTATTAATTTCATATGTTAAACCAAATGTTTAAGGGGCATTAAGGTATATTTCTTTAATATAAAAATTTTTTGAAATTTTTAAATTGTGAGGGGAATCAATTTCATGCTCTGCTTAAATTCAGACTGAAAAGTTACCCCATCTATCTACAGCTCCCGTGGCTTGGTTCTGTTTCTATCCAGTTTGAAATGCAAGCAAAATCTGTTGTCAAACAGTGCTTCTTCACTGTGGAACCATGCATTGTTTACTCTACCAACAAGCTTTTCTCTACTACCAACAAGAATGTACTGCCTGCTTTGCAGAAAAACAACATGATTTATCAATTCTCGTGCCATGCAATTGTTGGTATATAGGTTGTACCTTCCCAAGGCTGCTGGACAGAATTAAACATGCTCCCAAATCTATCAGCTCTTGCTTTTCTTCCCAGTAATGCATACTTCCTGCTCGTTAGTGCAAATCTTACCAGCCTAATACCCAGTCTCTTACTTCTGATTCAGCCACTGGACTTCAACTTTTACAAAATTATGCCTGTGCTCAACATTATGATGACAGTAGATTCTCTACTCTTGCTCAAGGCCACCCTCCTTTCCATCTATCTGCTCTTGAAGCCACTTTGAATCAAAGCTTCTAACCCCACCCACTGCTGTCAAAAAGAATTTGAGTACTGCTCGAAGATTGTGCACTAATGATGCTTTTTCATTGATCTTTTTTTCAGCCAATCATGACTAAGCTTTTTCTTATAAATAATCGCTCGTTTTTTTGCGCTCTCCATGCTGACCATTCTTCTTGACTAGTGTTAGACAAAAAACTGCTTTGAGGACATGAACATTTTAATCCAAGCAATTCTTAAGCTCTGTACCACCAATCAACTTTTGAATTTTAGCAGTAGATATGTGAAAAACGATTGATTAAATTATGAACATTTTTGTCCCATTTTTTGTTTGATTGATGTTAAAAGGGCGTTATACCCTAATTTTGAAAAACAAAGGAAAAATCTTTAAAGATAAATTTACCGTGACCCCATTGCAATTTTTGCCTCTCATCAGGTTAGAAAAAGTCTTAGGGAAAAAATTTTATGCTTTCTGCTTGGAATCCAAATTTTGGCCATCTTGTTTCAAGCAGGTTGCAAAGTAAATTAGTTTTATGAATTTCTCCTATTTTGAGTGTTGCTAAGTACTGGGCTTCTTGGAGTTATGTGAGTGCTGAACTGCTGATGGTATAGGTAAATGCATTAGTGGAACAACTGCTTGTTGAATTTAGAGAGGTTAGAACCTATCCAAAAAAATGATTGCATGTTGAAGCATGTTAGGCAGCTGACTAGATCTTAGATTAAAATTTCAGTTTTTTGTAAGCCATTAAGTTTTAAGCAATCATTGCACAATTAGTTTAGGCTTTACTGGCTTACAAAAAAACTGAATCTTAATCTAAGATCTATTGCACAATTAGTTTAGGCTTAGACCGGCCAGTTGGTCGAGCAGTAACGTGTTCATATCTGGAGCGGGAGGTCTGAGGTTCAAATCTCAGGCTGGTCAAATCGGACACAGTGTTGTCAACTGCTCGCCACTGCTGCAACGTTTCTTCGAGTGGAGCTCTGTTGCTCGGGCTCAGTGATGCAGAGATGGGCCCTGCAAACTTGTTACATGCTTCGGCGTAATACAGCAAGTATAATAAAAGATTTGATTTGGTTTAGTTTAGGCCTAAAGGTCAGAAAGCCAGTAAGTTTTTTGCATAATTATGCAATTGCAAACTTCAATGCAGAGCATTTTAGCTAACCCTTTTGTATAGGTTTGTTATGGTTATTAGCAGGTCAGGTACCTATGAAGCCACTGCCTAAACAGTTTTGGTCTCTGATTTGGAATGGTTTTGATGCACTTTTGTTGGGTTTGGTAGTGTTCGGAAAGTGATTCTCTATTGTCTAAGGGGAAAAATAATTGCGATTATCTTATGATTTCTTTGCTGATAAGAATCAAAATTTATACAAAAAATTCTGAAAAATTGCCAAAGTTGTTTCACCATGGTTTCACATTAAATTTTTTCGAATAAAAACTCCCTGAATTCCCTTTTAAATAGCTTTAACAGAAAGTATTTTGACTTTACGGGAAAAATTTGGCCGTGGCAACTTGACAACATGAAATTTACATTAGCTATTTTAAAACAGCATTGTCACATTGTAGGTCTCAAGGTAGGATAGGCTTTCTGCCAGGTTTCTGCTGTGACTTAGGTGAGGCAAATTGCATTTCAAATGTAAAAATACAGTTATTGGTTTGAATTTGCTACTTTTAGTGAAAACATCTGTGATTTACTGCACTTGGAAAGCAACACAAAATAGGTCTAGGCTGGCATATCCTACTGATTAATTATCGTAAGTTATTTTAGTAGTTGTTTGTTGCAATTTTAAGAGTGAAACTTCGTCTAGAACAGTTGGGCTAGGCAGGTAGTTTAAAATTTAATTGGTAGTGGTAGGCTGCTAGTGGTTGTAGGAGCTATAATAGTTATAGGCTTACTAGATAACGTTTAAGCTAGCGTCCAAGCTATGGCAAGAAGAGCAGTCATGGATCAGTGATTCAAAAATGATTTTGTAAATTAGGAAAGGAATGCAGAAGATAGCGGGAAAAATAAACACAAATATTTTTTGATCTAGAAGTGGCAGAATTTTGAAATCGGTCACAAAAAATAAAAAATTTTACGTGACGTACAATGAATGAGTTACATTAAAGTTTTGTGCCCCTTTAAGATAAAGTTTATTGCAAAATATAAAGCTGAACGGCTGTGAAACTGAGTCTTATTAATTTGTTGCTGTGATTGACAATAATCAGCCAACTACTCGTCAGCAGTGGCGTCGCTAGGGGGGTTGGGGGGGGCAGCCCACCCCGGGTGTCACTATTTTGGGGTGACACAATACGATGAAGTGAAACCATACCTCCTCTGATTTGTGGTGAAGATCTTTTTTCCGTCCTCATTTGGACTAAAAACCAACCAATTTAGCGGCAAAGACCTTTTTTTTTGTTTTTTGTTTTGGACTTCGGATATTTTTGGGTCGAAAACCCCCTAAGTTGACGGCAATGATTTTTTTTTGGTCTTAAACCTATTTTTGAACTGAAAAGGGTTGAAACCACGAAATCCCGCCCTGGGTGCCACCATTTATAGCAACGCCACTGCTCATCAGCGTTCCCTCTTAACTTTTTCACCTATCAGCAAGTGCCCGAATTTTATTCAAACAACTGCCCAGAGCTTGAAAAAGACGTTTATGTGCTGTAAACTTATACCAATTCAGTATTCCAGTATACCAAATGTCATATTTCTGTAAGTTTTTCGAATTTTCTAAAGCTATGTTTACCATATTGTCAAAAACTGTTTGCCGTTTCAGCAAATTGCTGATTCACTAAAAAAAAAATTGGCTTAGAAGAAACTCTGAGCACTGGTATTACAGGAGGATTTAGGTCGATGGAATAAAATTGTGAGTTCCAGTCACATTTAGGTAATCACGTGACGAAATTAATTTTATGTAAAACCTTTTTTTGTCTGAATGCGGTTTCTTCAAGAAGGTTGCTCATTAGAGTCGCCAAATCACAAATGTGTTGCAGTTTAAGTTCTAAACCCTCATGGGGCAAGAAAAAGGACTACTATATCAAAGTCGATTTCATCATATGATCAATCAATAAAATGTGACTTGAAATGGCAATATTATTCAGTTTATTTCATTGCGTAATAAAAAATTAACGAAACTTGAGTTCTGAAATATTTTGCGAACGAGTGTATGCCTAGACTGGTAGGCTAGCCCTGCTGTTACATCTTTAAAGTGCTATTACTACTCCTTTCTAACATGAATTAAAAGAATATTTTGTTATATGGAAGAAATTAAATTTTGACAAGTGTTAAACTTCTGTTTTACTTCAAAATCTTGAAAACTGGTGGCTTCAGAAATGTTGACTGCAAATTGTGCGTAAGGCTGCGAGATAAAATATTATGTTGTTACAAAGCACTAGTATTTGCATTGTGTGTATTGTGTAAGAAGTAAGTCATTATATTTCGTGGAACCTTCATTATTACGACAGTACCTCATAATATCAGTGTTGCTGACAGACAGGGTAATTTTTTTGTGCCACGATTGTGGTTAAGTACACGTTGAAGAGCTTAGCCTTTTTGTTAAACTACTTACTATAAAAGTTTGTATTCTTAAGTTCTTGAAAACTAGACCCCTCAAATACAAACTTGCCCAAAGATTGCCAAGCTTTGTTGGTCTTTCTGTGCTAACAGAACTGGGACAAATTTTTTGATAGTTTTGATTAAATTAAATGTTAGTGTTTCATTTTTGCGTAATTTTGCTAGTTTTGCTGCATCTGTCATTCAGTGCTTAGATTTGTAGCGATAACCAATGCATTCGTTGCAAATTTGCAATTTAACGAAAGTAAATTTTGTTGTTCATCCACTCCGTCCAGGTTATTGTGTAATGATATTTATTGCTTAATTTAAAACTTGTTTTGCTGTGTAATATTAAAAACTGCATTAAATAGGTCAACGTTTTGTGCACGGTGACCACTGTAGCACTGTTTCCGATCTACGACATAAGAGCACGCACAAAAGAGCGCCGGATACGGTCACAAAGACGTAAGGGCGTAGAGCGTAACTCTGCAATCTGCCCCAACATTTTCATGTTTCGGAAGATAATTATGTAATTAAAGAAACGAAATCGGTCAGTTGTTCAAATAAATTGCAACAAGTAAAAACTAAAAAAACAAAACAAAAAAGCGATAAATTTCTCTGAACTCTAGATCAGTGTTCGGCAACCACCAGTGCCGGTCCGTGGAGAGTTCGTTACCGGGCCGTATACTTTTCCAGTTTAAATACTGTAGAATATATTTGTAATTGTAACATTAAGTGCAATTGGGTTTGGACAAATTGATTACACGAGTTAAACGTCTTGTGATGAAATAATTTCAGATTACAGAAAGTAGTACAATAATTTTTTGGAATAATTTCAAGTTACAGAAAGTAGTACATTGCTCAACATTTGTGTTGTATTTTTGAAAGCCAGTCCGCGAAAAAATTTCAGTTTTTAGCCGGTCCACAGTTTGAAAGGATGTTGCCGAACCCTGCTCTAGTTAATGACTACTAATAGTGTACGTTCATGTCATAGAAAAACGCTTTTGCTTCGCAGCGGGACAAAAGACTAATTTATTGTTTACTTTAAAGCTGCATTTGCTTGGGTGACTTTTAGCTACGCGAATCGGTATTTTGCCTTTTTTCTTTTTCAATCGCTCTTGTTGGAACGACCGACGCTCGCGTCGCGTGTTGCTTTGTTTTTACTCGGCCATTTTCCAACTAACGAGTGCGAACTTTCAAACTTTTGCTTATAACTCGAGAACGGTTTGGTCTAGGTACATGAAATTTTGACAGCAGTTTGAGATTGATGAGTTACATGTTTGTACCAAATTTCGACGTGACTTTGGTTTTAGAACCCGAAAACCGCCCCGCAACTTTGGCGTAAAAAGCGGTCTCAGTCAAAAACGGCTTAAGTACGGCAAAGAATATTTCATATGGTTGTATGTCTTAAGATACCCTTTCATCCCAACCAACCCACTTTTGGCCGCGATGAGGTTTATTTCTTTTTTTTTCGTTTTCTTCCTAATTTTTGTACGCTCTTCTTTTCCTAAACCACGAAACATCGAAATCCAATTTTTTTGTGAAGTTGTTGAGCTGCAAACGCAATTTTTTCTCCCGAAATTTTTTGGGGCAACTCCACCGGGAACCCCACGAAAATGAGGCCCCAAAAATCCATTGTTTGAACGGCTTAACTGAGAGTGCCAGTTTGTTTTGATATTAGTAGATACTTAACAAACAAATATTCTGACATAGTTTGGGGGTGCCCCCCCCCGTGGACCCCCCAAAAATCAATTTTTTGAATGGCTTAAGCGAGAGTGCCGGTGTTTTGTGATATCAGCTGACATTTAACAGACAACTATTTTGACATAGTTTGGGGGTGCCACCCTCTTGGGGACTCCTCCCAAATGGACCCCCCAAAAATTAATTTTTTAAATGGCTTAACTTAGAGTGCCAGTGTTTTATGATATCAGGAGATATTTAACAGACAAATATTCTGACATAGTTTGGGGGTGCCACCCCCCCGGGGATCTCTCAAATGGACCCCCCAAAAATCAATTTTTTGAACTTTATAACTTAGAGTGCCAGTGTTTTATGATATCAGGAGATATTTAACAGACAAATATTTTGACATAGTTTGGAAGTGCCACCCCCCCGGGGGACCCCCCAAATGGATCCCCCAAAAATCAAATGTTTGAATAGCCCAACTAGGGTGCCAGTGTTTTATGATATCAGCAGATATTTGACAAACAAATATTTTGACGTAGTTTGGGGGTGCCACCCCCCAGGGACTCCCCCAAATGGACCCCCCAAAAATCAATTTTTTCTATGGCTCAAGCAAGGGTGCAAGTGTTTTGTGATATCAGCAGATATTTAACAGACAAATATTTTGACTCTACTTTTCTAGAGGTTCAGATATTTTTGAGTAATTGCTGATTTGACGGTATTTTTGAATAATTGCTGATTTGACGGTAGACAAAAAGTACTTTTGAGCGTCACAGCATTAGCTACGCGTCGGTTGTTCACTGGGTTTGCTGGCAAACTCCCATCTAGTTTCTTTCTCGATTTGAGAAAAAAAAGACAAAATATCGATTCTCGCAACTGAAAGTCGCCGGTGTGAATGCAGCTTAACGGATTAAAGTGCTACCATTTAATAATTTAGTGTGAAAACAATCGCTGACCTTTTCGGCGTTTTCAATTTTTTTGGAAGAATAAATTTTGAAACCCAACTCAAAACTTGACTTTCAAAAATTAAATAAAATCTCATTAAAACTAGTGAAGTTCGTTTCTTTGATTACATAATTATTTTCTGAAGCACGAAAATGTTGGCGCATATTGCAGATTTACCCCTATGCGCCCTTATGTCCCTGCATTTTTACGTCCTTCAGCCCTTATGTCTTTCGCTCTTATGTCTACGCCCTTATGTCGGGTTTCGCACTGTTTCTATGTTTTGTATCGGTTTGATTAATTTCAAATTCAGATGTATTTATTTACACCAAATTTTTGTAAACATTCCACAGATAAATTCAAAAGGTTGGGACTCTTGTAAGACAACGAAAAGACCGTACAGTAATTGAAGTCAGTTGCCTACCTAGTTATAATTAATAATGAAAAAAATACAGTAATAATGCCAGTGCCGCAACTAGAACGTTGTTCTAGGGGGGCAAAATTTCTTTCAGGGGTGGGGTGAAAATTGTTGCCTTTTTGTACAATACGAGCATGCTGGGCAGTTTTGTTTTGGAAATGAGAAAGCTTTTAGCAACTTCTGAAGCTGTGTTAAATTCACCGGTTGGTGCGGGTGTGGGTTCGAATCCTACACGCGCCGGTTTTTGCTGAGACCCTCAGGTGTGCAAGCAAATGGTCACAGACTATGTTCCTGCAATTACAATCATCATCACAGTTCTTTTTTCTCCAAATTCGGAAGGAACAGAATAACTTTTAGTGTACGTATACCGAGAGCGCAATTAATGCTAGCGGATTTTTAAAATGATTGACTGGCATAGTTAGCTGTAACGTATTTAAACGTAATCCTGCTGTATTAGATGAAACGCAATATTTCGCATCAGTTCAAATCATTAATCAACAGTCTTACAATACTTACGAATATTTTCTCCTATTGTCGGTTTGTGGGGGGTGGTAACGCCGCCCCTTGGCTTTCCCCCCTAGCTGCGGCCCTGAGCAGTGCCAATTGAATTTGTAAACTTGGAGATTAAACAAAGCAGGCTACATAATTGACCGAAGAAAAAAAACAACAGCAAAAAAAACAATCACAAGAAAACAGAAAAACATAAAATAAAACAGAAAAGCAAACAGAACGTCATCTGCTAATAGCAAGTCAAATCATTTTTCCCATTGATGATTATTCAGAATAGCAATTAAGTAATCGGTTTTTATGTTGATGTTTAAAGGAATTCATTTGTGGTTGAAAGCTGTTCAACCATTAAAGCCGACTCATTTTAGTTGATTTTTGTATTGTTTACTGTTGTAAAATCACTAATTTTTGAAAAAAGCAAGAAAACTTTAAGAGGAAGCATTGGCTGAAAGCTTATCCAGCGTAGTTAATTTTTTAAAATATTTATGTACAGTAATAGTTTTGCATTGAACGCATTGTCTTTGCATGAGCTTGTAGTCACCAATACGCTCTCTATTTGTATTGTTATCTCGGCGTTGTTTTCAGAGCAAGATCGAACGATTTCTCAGATTTGCGCCTCTCGCAGATTGTCCTAAAGCTTTACAATTATTTTAATAAGCTTTGCTATATTCTAAAAACAAAAACGATTACCAACATAGAACTAAGCACAACAATTTATTAGACGCGTTTCGCTTTAACTTAAAGCATCTTTGCTATATTGTTAGGAAATATCGCACAGTAATCCATAATAAGTGAAGTAGTACGGTATTTAAGTGTCGTTTTTTCTTTTTTGTTTCACCAAAGCTTTCCTTCGCCAGCATGTGCAGTTGTGCACTGTGTATGAAGGTTAAAGCAGGTTTGATCTTGAAAAAGTTCTTGAGCGGGTCGTGTTAATGTAGTTTATTACATGCCCAAGGCTTTAAGGTTTTTGTAAAATAACCGGGACAATATTGACTCTTGTTAATGAAATACGTATGTAGCAAACCAAGCTGTTGTTTTTGCTTTTATTGTCGCCCACATCCGTGTCTGAACATCTTAAAGTGCTTTGTTGTCCGTTCGTGTATTATTTGGCTGCATTACATTCCTACGGTTTATGCGCTGTTATTTTACATTGAGCTTATAAAATATTTTATCTAAAATCAGCCATCGTAAACATATTTGAATAGATTCTGCACAGGAAGCTATCTATTAAACAAAATGAAGTATCAAGCAAAATTGCGAAAGTACGACTTAAAATTCTGATTGAAATAATTTTTAGGTCATTGAATGTTGGTTTTCAAGACGAATGGACGGACTGTTGTTTAAATTCATATTTTACAAATACAAGTGCTATTCAAATTGCCGTTTGTGCTTTTAAGAAAAATTGTAATTATTAAAACTCTTAACGTGTTTGAATTTCGTTGACGGTCAAAATGTTGTTGTTACCGCATAAAGACAAAAGTAGTTTGTATATACAGATTTATTCAATTTGTCCCTCAGCCTCATTTAATTTGCTGAATATCGTCAGATATTCACTTTGTCTAGTGGTATATTCACATATTAGCGATTTTATCTTGATCGTAAAACTGATTTGAGATTTACGAAACTATCTTCAGTTTTTAGTGAAAAAGTGAAGTATATAAGCTAAACAAATTAATTTTGGTTACAAATAACAAGTAAAGCAATAGTTTGTTTGACTTAATACTTCACTATATTGCTTTAGATTAACGGAAGATGGTTTTACTAAGCCAAAATCGATGTTACTCTTCTCGACGCGAAAGGCTTCATGCAAGATCGTAGGTCTATTAACTACATCATTTTGTGGCCTAATTTTTCTCTATATTATAAAGTTGTTACTATATTTTCAGAATATTTCTTCTGGCCAAAAGTGACGATGAGAAGAAGCAGATGCTGTTACAGCAGGAATCCGACGAATTTCATGACATCATTCAAGGGGATTTCCACGATTCCTTTCGCAACCTCACTATCAAAGACATTATGTTTATGCGATGGATGACCACCTACTGCTCGCAAGTTAAATTTATTTTCAAGGTATTCACAAACAACTGGAGACTTGTAGTTACAATGCTGTAGCGCGCAAAATCCCGTAAAACTCTGGGTTCCTTCGTTTTTGAACAAGCCTTGAAATCAAACGTTACATTTTGCTTGCTGTGTTATGCCGGAGCGTGTAACGAGTTAGCAGGACCTCATCTCCTCGTCATTGCGCCTGCGAGCAACACAGCTCCTTTCAAAGAAATACTGCAACGGTGGCGAGCGGTGTGTCCCCTGTGTCCGATTTGACCAAACTGAGATTTGAACCCCAGACCTGCCAGATACCAACATGCTACCACATGACCTACTGGCCGATAGCCTTGAAAGCGTTTGAATGAAATATGGAACTAGATGGGAGTTTGCCAGCAAACCCAGTGAACGACCGACGCGTAGCTAATGCTGTGACGCTCAAAAGTACTTTTTGTCTACCGTAAAATCACCTCCAGAAAAATAGAGTCAAACTATTTGTCAGTTAAATATCTCCTGATATAAAACTTGGGCACCCTAGCTTGGGCCATTCAAAAAATTGATTTTTAGGGGGTCCCCGGGGAGGGGGGTGGCACCTCCAAACTGTGTCAAAATAATTGTCTCATAAAAATGTGCTGATGTCAAAACAAACTGGCACCCTAAGTTGAGCCGTTCAAAAAATTGATTTTTGTGGGGTCTCCGAGAGGGTGGCACCCCCAAACTATGTCAGAATATTTGTCTGTTAAATATCTCCTGATATCATAAAACACTGGCACTCTAAGTTAAGCCATTTAAAAAATTGATTTTTGGGGGGTCCCCGGGGAGGTGGAACCCCCAAACTATGTCAAAATAGTTGTCTGTTAAATATCTGCGGATATCAAAACAAACTGGCACTCTCGCTTAAGCCGTTCAAAAAATTGATTTTTTTTGGGTCCATTTGAGGGAGTCCCCGGGTGGTGGCACCCCCAAACTGTGTCAGAATATTTGTCTGTTAAACATCTACTGATATCAAAAAAAAGTAGCACTCTAGCTTGAGCCGTTAAAAAAATTGACTTTTTGGGGCCCCATTTTGGGGGGGTTCCCGGTGGAGTTGCCCCAAAAAATTTCAGGAGAAAAAATTGCGTTTGCAGCTCAACAACTTTACACAAAAATTAGATTTCGATGTTTTGTGGTTTAGGAGAAGAAGAGCGTGCAGAATTTAGGAAGAAAAAAAAGGAAAAAAAAAGAAAGAAACCTCATTGCGGCCAAAAGTGGGTTGGTTGGGATGAAAGGGTATCTTAAGACATACCACCACATGAAATATTTTTTGCCGTACTTAAGCCGTTTTTGACTGAGACCGCTTTTTACGCCAAAGTTGCGGGGCGGTTGTCGGGTTCTAAAACTAAAGTCACGCGACCTATTGCCTTGAAATTTGGTACAAACATACAACTCATTAATCTCAAACTGCTGTCAAAATTTCATGTACCTAGACCAAACCGTTCTCGAGTTATAAGCAAAAGTTTGAAAGTTCGCACTCGTTAGTTGGAAAATGGCCGAGTAAAAACAAAGGAACTCGCGACGCGAGCATCGGTCGTTCCAATTATGTAGAATTTTCATCCATTTATTTCATTAAGAGGCTAGAAAATCTTTTCAAATGAGACTCTACGGACTCCATACCAGAGCAAGGTTTGTGGAACTAAATTTTAATCTGCCGAGATGTTTGCATTATATATAATCGAGGCTACCACCCAGTGCTACAGTAGTACACCAAATACCGTTATACTACTTTAAACTATGGTCTCCTGCTCTTGAAACTCGGGATCGTGCACTGGCAGTTTGCGTACCGGTGACATGACGCTTGGCGAAATCATGTGATTTAGTTCAACCTAGTTCAATTTGGCAATAATTATTTGTTACTTCCGTTCGCTTCTACGTGCAACGCTCCAGTAAGCAAATGACGTTTTCCAACTTGTCACGGCTTTGTTTGAGTAATTTCGGCCTAGGCTCCAATCTTTGACGGCTCCAAAGCTGTGTTCTTAATGCGCCATAGTTATTACCAGCGTGGAAGATTAAACAAATAGAGAGAATACCAAACTACTTCGGCCATGGCGTAAGAAAAACGATGCGATTTGAAAATTATTTTAGCAAGACCTCCCTGTTGATCCCGATAACCTGTGAAATCGGTTTAATTGGTGTACTGTGTGATGCGGTTTAGCCTTTGCTTCTTTTGGGTTGGTGTGAAAGAAAGCTCTACTTATTAAACCTCATTCACGATACTTACGTTGTGACGTTGATGGCCGTATTTTATTTTTCATTGAGAACATTGTTGTTTCAGGGCGACGATGACGTTTTTGTAAACATCAACAACATTGTAGATTATTTACTTTCGCTCAGTCCCGAACAGGCGAAGAATCTGTTTGCGGGTAGCGTGCTCTATCCGTCTCCGAGGATTACCGATCCTAAAAGCAAATACTATGTATCCACGAACCTTTGGAACGAAAAATATTATCCGCCTTATGTTTCGGGTGGCGGGTTCGTTATGTCGTCGCTTGTTTCAAAGAAAATATTTGAAGTCACTAAAGTGACTCCTATAATTCCGATTGACGATGCGTTTTTAGGGGTTTGCTTGAAAAAACTGGGACTGAAACCCCAAAATCATAAAGGTTTTAAAAGCTGGGGCGTGAATAGACGGAAAGACGTTTGTATTTATCAAGAAATCATGACCTTACATAAATTAAATAGCGAGGAAATGGTGGAAATGTGGAGAAAACTGCAAGATGCGGACTTGGACTTTTCAGATTGTGCCACTGCGTTTAAAGTTGCTAATGAACAAGATAAAGAAGACAAAGAACTAAAAAAGACGTAGGCAAATTCGGTTTATAAAGGTCAAATATGAAATTGTATGGCTACGACAAACTCTTGATGATGGTCACAAGCAAAAAAGTCGTGACGATCGTCCACTTTTGGGGTTCGAAACTGCAAATACTAAGAAAAATGAAACTAGGCAAAACAAGCAATCCTTCTTAATGTAAATTGTCGTTATCTAAAACGTAAAATTTTAGTTTTTGTTGGTTGTCTCGCTACCTACTGTTTTCATTTGACAACCTGCCAGAAGTATGCTGTTTTCATCGTTTTATTTGCACCACTGTGTCAAAATCTTGCTTGATTGATATTTATTGTTGCGTAAACCAGTGACATCATAATCATGATCTTTCCTAGAGGTGAATGCACTGGAGCTGCTCGAACGGTTCGACCGTATGTTACCGTGTTTCTGCACTTGCAAAAGTAATTTCGCCTGACTTGAAAAACGTTGCACGATAAGGCATACGAATGAGCACTTTTGCTTTTTATTGTACGGATAGACTATGTCACTAAAATAGTTTACTTTTTTAACTCGTAAATATTCAGTTGTAGTGGAGTTAAGGGTTTTCCGTTGAAACAAAGCTTTCCAATATTTTACATTCTTGGTTTTCCGCTTTTATGCGGAGTTGCGGGGACAGCTGCTCGAGACTTAGCTTCCACACTTCACGAAGTTTACGGCTTTCATGATTACACCATTTTCATCTAATCTCAATGTAATTGAGCCTTCTCGTTCGTAGTCATCCAACTAGCATTTTACTTTTGCGTTACTCGTGTTTCTGAAATCTTTGCTGAGGAATTCCGCGAACGTTGCCAAGCCATTCAAAGACTTACTGCTTGAAATCGGCTTCATTAAAAAAAGGAGAACAACTTGAGGTAATCAAGACGTGCCCCGAACCTTTTTCCACCATTCCCTTTCCTCGCGAAACTACGATTTAATTCGTTTGACTACGTATCGTTGGCAACCCTGATTTCACAATTTCATGACATCACAAACGGCTGATTTTACAAAATTTTCCTCATACTTTAGGCTCTTGCCTACTATAGCAGCCTTAAACACAAGCCTGTCTTACCAGTCCTATTCTTGGTAACTCTTTTTTCGCTAAGCTAAGTTATTGTACAAGCAGTAAAATAACAGAATACACTGTATGTATACTGTAGGCTAATCTCAGATCTGTAATTAGAAACTAGTGCAATAATACAGTACCGTAGGCCTAGTCTAATACCCATAGCTTACCAACTGGTATAGCAGTGAGTAGCTTAACCAAATCTGAAAACTTGGCTACTGCTACTGGTATCTATAGACTTAGGCTACCAGTACTAATCTACAATAGGACTTTTGTAATGCCACAAAGTTTCAAAATGTAGGGTTGCCAATGGTACCGAGTCAAACGGATTAAATCGCATTTTCGCGAATGAAGGGAATTGTAAAAAAAGGCTTGGGGCACCTCTTTATTACCTTAAGTAGTTATCATTTCTGCAATAAAACCGATTTCATACAATATTTCTTTAAAGCCCAAATTCGGAGAAGTGGCCCCTTATTTCTCAATCGCTGTTATGTTTATTTTTTTTGCTTATTTTGTTAATTATTTTAATGATTTTGTTTATTTTTGCTCATGGAAGTCACCACTTTCCAGTCCTGTTTCAATCGTGATTTTACATCTAGATTGATTGTCTTTGTTATTACGCATTGTAATGCGACGTGATGTCATCAAATGAAAGCAGGAAATTAAATAAGTTTAGCATTGGGGTTGGGTGAGTCTTCACTCGATAAAACAATTGAATAATTGTGATGATTCTCAGTAAAAAGCACAAAGCCAATACAACTGAAAGCATTCTGTTTATTGCTGACGTTTCAAAATTGTGCACATCTCATTATCAAAGGTGATCTATGAGTAGGCAAAAAAGTGAACAAAAATAAAGCAAATTTGAAATACGTCATAAAAGGTAATAATAATAGAATGTTAAAGAACAAACAAAGTTACGGTACAATCGTAATCAGACTATTACATTACAAAATCACTCAAGATATGAGAATTGTTTGAATTCAACTTGGGATACCTTTTACAACTTTACGAAATAGTTACGTGGTTGGCACCAGAACAACAAGCAACAGAACGACGTAATTTCAAGTTTGCTTATTTTCGTTCAAGTTTTTTGCCTACTGTTTTTAGTTGTATTAGCTCTATGCTTTTTACTGAGAATGATTTGCCGATTCCGTCGTTTTACGTGATCGGCGAATAATTCTCAGTAAAAAGTTTGCTTTAAACCGTCTATTTCAGGGTTAAACCAGGAATTCCTATTAAATGTAGTTTTGTTTTTTTTTCTTTCTTTTTGAAACACCCAAAGTTTTGGTCACTAAACTTTAGCGCCTTTTCAACTTTCATTGTGAACATCAATGGTTATTGTTTAGTGCATATCCCATTTGCGCTTGTGCTGGAGCATTTCTGGGGGATAAAAATTGTGTTAAACCTTCGCAGTGGTTAAGCGATTCTATTTGAAGTTTCGCTATCTGGTTTGTAAAAGATTTCTTATTTCGTCATGAAAATAAATACCATTTTTAAACCGTTATTAGAGATAATTTCTTTTTTTAGCGTTAAAAATATCAAAATGATATATTTTTGAGATTATTTACTAGTTGCAAGATTTGGTGATGCATCAGCAAATTATGTAATGAAATGATGTTGAATTTTTTCCATAACACTTTGTGCAACCTCATGTAAAACTGTTCGTGCTTTGTGATGCAGTCATTGAAGGAGAAAGCATTACGTAGAATACTGTATGTGGACTAGGGTTTTTGCTTTTTAGTACTACAGTATTTTATAAAAAAATGTCTTGGTATTTATTTTACTCTTTTGTACTTTCTGCGACATCCCGCAATTACTGAAAGGTGGTTTTTATTTTATTTTTCAAGAATGCTGTTGATTGTAAATTTTGCCCTACATTTGAATGTGTTTGCAATTTAAAACGTACAATTTTCAATAGTTGTTTTGGTAGCAAAAAATATTAACGTCTAAAATTACGTAAGTTACAATACGAATCTTATGACTTGTGGAGCGGAAATTATGGATTTAGCACCAAGTTTGATCGAAAAACTAGAAATCAAAACTGTATGAAACATTTTTAATTCTCAATCTCCTTTCACTTCAATCTTTCATTCAAATCTTTATCTATTCAGACCTTTATCTAATTATTCCCTATTTTCTGTATCACATTTTGAATTACATTAATCATTTAATCAAGGTTAAGAATGACTTTGGTATATGTCCAATTGCTCGTGAATGAGTCGTAATTTTTCTGGTTAGAATACTTTAAGACATTTTAGGCTACAGACTTTCTATTGTAAACAATCTTGAATTTTATTTCCAATATTTATAACTTAGATCAACTTATTAGCTTTAATCCAAAGAGAAATTAGTTTCGCCATCGCATTCAAAATCAAAAAAATGAAAATTTAAGACTAAGTATTTAACGTGATTAAACCGACCCTAAAGATATTCGTATGTGCAGATGTCTTTGGGGTTTGTGGATAAAAACAGATTACTGTCAGTCTTAATTTTAAGAAAAAAAACTTAAGGGACATATAAAAATTTATGCGAAGCGATCTTGGAAATTTTTGTTCATTAATCCTGACCTATCGCAACTCATTTAGTGGAAGAAACTACGGTAGAGAACTAAAAGGGCCAATCACAAGTCCAGTCTAGATTCTGAAAGAATTTGTTGCGTTTGAAGTAGTAAAGCTTAAAAGTATTTTCAATCTAAATGGCTGCTTAGAATAATGCACTGTAAATGTTGCAAACGTGTCCGGTTTTTGACAAAACATCCTGATAGATGTTTCAAATCGACACGATTACTGCAGTACACGAGAAATTTTTTGGTCTTGATAATCAAGACAGTTATATACTGTTTTCAACAATTTTGCCAGTGATTTTTTTTTCGATCATTTTGTCGAATTTGTGATTGCGATAAACATTAGAAATGTTTATATTCTCCCTCTACCAAGCACATCTGCCGTATGTTTAATACCTAACCTATGTTAAATATGATTTGGCTTTACATTTAGTGACTCTAAATTTACCCTTTTATGACCAAAAGCAGGCCTTTGAGGTCGGTCAGGTGCTGTTGTGCCTGCGAGGCGAGGAAACATGCATTCTAATGCTTGCCGTTTGGTCAGGCAGTTCACCGCTAAATCAGATGAAGTTGTTGCGATTTTTCGTTAGTTATTGTCTCGCACTACACCTCTTCGTTTTTTTTACATCTTGTTCTCGCAGTGGCGGGCATTTTTTATGTAGTTATGGTAGCAAGTACGTTTAGATTGCCTGAAAATGCCGACTGCGGGAGAGTTTTCCTGTAAAGGTATAAGTTTGAACTTTTGTTTGGTTAGCATACATCAATAAATTGAAAATAATCCAGCCATAATTACGCCAACAACGTTCTTTTCCGTTGCGATTGGTCCAGATTGAAGCTCTAAAACTTCCTCAAAACTGGTATGTTTGCAAAATTATGGCTGTATTCTTTTTAATAAGATGTTACAATTCATTACGAATGACCAGAACTTTTCGTATTTATTCTGTACTTTGCATAATCATCAGTTTATGTTCTCATATATGATCTCAGTGTATTTTTGAAAATCTGCAGCTTTTTAATTATGTTGTAAGATGATGTTTGTTTGAATCATGTTTTATTGATTGTATTTTAATGACACGTCGTTACATTCCTAGCTTAGATTTTTGCCTCTCACCTAATATTTTTTTAACCTTTTTTCACCTATCACAACTCTTGGAATGAATTAGAAGCTTGTGGTTGGTCCTGAAAGTAGGCAACAGGGCGCTAAACAGGCCAAATCAGTAGTCTGCAAAAGTGATTTTAGGTGCTGAGTGCAATCTTCAAAGAAGTAGAGATTTAGATCCCTTCTAAAAGTGTGTTTTCACGGTAATTTCAAAAATTTTGCAAAATTTGCTTTATTTCGAAATTGAAAGATTTTGTTCAAGATAAACCAAACATGAAATTAAGCCCAATTTACGGTTGTCTTGTGCTTTACTTTTTCATGCTGTAGTGACTTGCTTGCTATTCGTGTAAAGCCGGTAATAGCGGCCTTTTTTGTTCATCAATTGTCAAGCGACTTAAGTACCACCTTGAAAGCAGAAAAATTCCTAAATATCAGCTCCCTCCTTTGTTTCAGTCCACAAGTTTCTGTACCGAATTACAAGGATCTTGGCTCAGAAAAGTTGTGGTTGAGCTAGGTAGCAAAATTTTGTTCCAGTTTAATTTTATTTCGGCGTCTTTGGATTATGTTTACCTGTTGTGGTATATCGATGTACCTATTTTTATGCAGTTTGTTGTAAAATACCGGAAATTTATTTTCTCAACACTGTCTTGTGTTGGTTGCATATAATGATCAATTCATTTTTTGCGCGATTGCGGCACAATTAGCCCTTAAGTCAAATAGGTTTATTGAAAAGGACCACTTTTGTAGTTTTTTAAATGACGCAAAATTTCAACATTTTCTATGTTCAAAACATGCTAACTTGATGAGTTTTTTATGTTTACTGGTAATTACGCTATTTAAATTAGAACTTAAAAAACAAATCTAAATAAACAAACTCAGGACCTGATATTTTTAGCAATGCCCTGATAAGGCTGGCAATGCGTTAATGTGGGTTGATTTGGCATTAATGTTGTGTAGAGATTGAGACCCGTTCAGTAGAGCCATCCTTGCGAGGTTTTAATCAAGGAAATGCCCAAATTACCGACTTAGAGCTTCAAATGGTTACAAAAAATAGATTTTGGATCACATGTGGTTAACCAAATCGGTGTTTGTCGTGCTGCGAAGTTGGATTGAATGTGTAAACGAAACAGCTTTGAAACATGAAATTGATTAGTCATTGCATATACAATATCCGAGAAATTAAAACGTAATTTGCAAGCCTGTCGTTCAAAGCTGGCAACCGCCTTTACCACTCTGGCGTTTGAGCATTTGCTAATTAGCGCAAATTTTTGTTTCTCTCTAGGAAGATTATTCTACTTTCTTGCGTTAATTTGATGTATTCCTGCTGTGTGAAATTGCAACCGTAGTCGTTCCAAATTTATCGCAATTTACGTGTCAGCGTGTAGTGGTAGGTATCAAGCCGTTTTCTGGCCAGCAGAGTTTGATCTCACTGCCGTTGCTACTTGTAGGAATGTACGCGTGTACAGTACTTATTCCAAAACTCAAAAATTGTCTAATGCTGGCGTTACTGTATATTTCGTTTTGGGTTGAAGTATGAAAAATGCTTCACCGCTATTTCCTGGCAAATTTAAGCAATGCTTAGAATAAAAATCAGTAAATAGCTTGTTTGGCATTAAACTGCATTGCGTAATGCATATACAGACGAAAAACGTGTGATGTTACGCCAGTTGTTGACCACTAAATGATTCGGCGTTCTTCTTCACGTAAATCGTGAGGTGGGCGCTTACAATGTTGCGCCATATTGTTAGGTAGGCTTGCCGCGGTTAACGTGTGCAGGTCAGGGAGCTCGTTCGCTGTCTCGTCGCAAGCGAGATGATGAATCGTTGCATTTTTGTTTGTGATTGATCGAGTGCCTGGGTTGTGGTGACGCGCATCTGGAACGCATGCTAACCACACAGTAGTTCCTAGTTCGTGTTAACGTATTATCTAAACCACTTATAACTTAGTGCCGTAGCCCAACAAGACCCTAAGAAAAATTACGTGTTAAATTCCGCAATACTTCAAAAGCGGTGTTTGTGAGAAAAGTTGGAAAATAACCCCTTTATTGTTATTAGTTTTTTCCCGGAAACGAAACAGCACGTATGCGGATAGGAAACTTAAACGAATAAACGTTGTTGGATGGTTTTTCACGTCAGCTTACAGTTGGCCATCAAGATTAACCAGCTAATCCACATTGCCTTATTAGGTCAGTTGTATTTAGGTTTCATATACGTGGTTTTGTAAAATTACTTCTATCGGTTTTGTAAATTCTGCTTCTATCGGTAAAACAAAAAATAACAAAACGCAGACAGGTTTTCCTGTGCGGTCTAAAACTCTATCGATTTTTTTGTAGAAAGTTTAGTAAAAATGTCAGAGGCGGCACCAATAATAATTCATACCAAGAACGCAACATAACAAAACACTCCGTTTATAACAGAGGTGGGCAAAGCGCAATTAGAAGCGCAACCTCCGCAATTGCGAAAGTTGCGTTGCTCTTTACTTTTTTATTTTGAAACATTGCGGTAGTTGCGATGGGGACGAACGAAAGTCTTTAAAATTTTTTGTGCTTTAATTGCGCTGCGCTTTCAAAATGTTTTTCGGTAAATAGCGCAATTCTACATATTTAACTTAATTTTGCTTCTTTTCTATCGCAGTAATGATAAATGTCGGCCGTCTTGAGCTAATTATTTACTCTTTTTCTGTCTAAAATCGCTAAAACTGCGATATTGGCATTTTGTTGTGAAATTTTAATTGTGGAAGTTAGGTTGCGCTTTACCTTGGTACAAAAATGCTCTTCCGCAATTGCGGAATTGCGTCGCGCTTCAACTGAATCAAAAAGTTTATTGCAGAAGTTGCGCTGCGCTTCAGATATTAAAAAAATTAAATTGCACATTTTGCTCTGCGCTTTTACAGGTTGGAAAGGTCATTGCTCTGCGCTTTTGATATAATTTTATTTATGTCCACGTCTGACTTGTACTTAAACCGCTAACTTGAAGCGCAACTTAAGCAATGAGCAAACGGAATAGGTGAGCGGTTAGCGCAACGCAGTTCTCGCAACGTGACTTTCTACCAGCTCCAAAGCGTAGTCTAAAATTCTGCAATAAAATTGTGAAATGCTGCAACACAAATTCCGAATTTTCGAGAATTCAAGTAGGAAAGAAATAGCTTTGCTGAAGAAAGCTGACAGTATAATAAAAAAGAATCGAAAATAAATTCAGTGCATAATTGCGTTATTAACCGAATAAATTTTTTGCAGTTAATTTACAACAAATTTTGATACGTTAGTCCGCAACGCAACTTCCTTAACTCAAAATGTAAAGGAAGTTCCGCATTGCGTAGGTTTCGAAAGTTACGCTTTTCCCACCTCTACAATATGTATCGTTTAAGTACTGACCGTGTCAGTGTATGTAGGTTTTTACTTAAATTAATTTAAGTGTAAATGGTTGTGCACTGCCTTGGGGTTTTGCGTCATTCATTAAAAGCACAAAACTATCCTTGAAATATTTGAAGCATCGGAGTTTTGGGGCTGGCCCCCTCTGTCCACTTGCAGTGATCATGTTATTGACAGTTTTTATTCGCGAAGAACATCATAGTTAAAATGTATGGATGATATCTCGTTGACATTATGGGCATTTGCTTTCTACTTTTTTTAATTGCACTTTTATCTGCATATTATGGTTTGTTTCTGTAGATTTTTTGCTGCTTTTCAATCAGCGTTTATCGCGCGTCATTGAAGCTTTTTTTCTGCTTACATTAAACCTAGTTTTGCTAATTTGTGTATTTTGGTTTCTGTTGCGTTTTTCGCACGGCTAAATACACGCCCAGTGTCAATATGAACATTGCGTTTGATGACCTTTTAAGATGCGCTAGAAGATAGGAGCTTCTTGCTGATAATTATCGGATTTTCAAATATCGAAAACTTCGAAATCGTGGGCATTACGGTACATACAATCAAGAAGGCCTTGCGCATGGGTTTGAGGCTGGTTTGCACGACTAGTAGAGCAAAATGTCCAGTGCTGGGCACCGCAAGTTTTGTTTTTAAATCCACAGTTCACAACTCCGCAACGAATTTCAAAGCTATCAAATTAAATCTTTCATTATACTCACTGTATTAGTTGTATTACGCTCGGGCGTGTAACGAGTTGGCCGGGTCCATCTTCGCGTCATTGCGCCTGGACAATGCGCTTCTTTTGAAGAATTATCGCAGCGGTGGCCAGCCGTTGGCAACACTCTGTCCGATTTGACCGGTCCGAGATTTGAACCTCAGACCTCCCGCTCCAGAGAACGCGTTACCGCTCGACCAACTGGCCGGTACAACCGAATTTGTGCTTTCTTAATCCGCAATCAAATGTCCGTTATTGCACGTTTAAAAGCTTAAGTCCGCTTCCGCAAGCCCACAACGACGTTTCAGAATTGTTAAATGCGCAACCGCAAGTCCGCAACCACGTAATTTTTGAAGTCCACAACTGCGCTGTTTTTTAAGGTTACTAAGGTTAGAATGAATATTATCAACCTTTCCAGTCTTATCACGTGACCAAGCCAATTTTGGTATATCTCCCATTTTTTCATTCTTTTTGGTTTGGGGGGATTAAATACACTCTATTTGATTCCCTCAACCCCAATTTAGACGAAAAAGGGTGTTTTTATCAAAATTGGATTGGTCACATGATGTGACTGGAATAGTTGATAATATTCATTCCAACTTTACCCTGTTTTTTAAGTCCGAACCGCAAGTCCGCAACAAGTGGAAAAAAAAAGTCGACGCTGCAAACACGTCGAGAAAAGATAACAATTAAGAAATTGTGTTTAGGCTGCACATTTGAATGCACAACTTTTTTTAACAGGTTGAGTAAGAAGTTGGCACTTGACATCAGCCCAGAACATTTTGTTTTCTATAGATGTATAGTGTTATCGTGTTGGTCTACACGTAAATCATGCAAAACTGCGCAGTGGTTGAAGAACCAAACTCAGACAATTGTGCCAAAGTTTGCCACACTTAAACCGTAGCGCTATTTACCAATCCAACACCACATTACCCGCAAATACACAATTTTTCGCGGCATACTGGCACCACCTGGTCAAACACTAACGCCCGCGACAGAAACTGAAAATCGCTATTTTCGATCATTGTTTTTACTTTATTTTCAACGCAACGCAACCAGAGAAGGTAGCTATAGAAGGTCCTGCTTTCCTTCTTTTCATGTCGTCTACTCCAGTCGATTCGGCTTTGATAATACAATCCAACGCTTTTGCTATCAAAGCGTGTCGCGCTGTGCCATGCCTTAGACAGTATAATCACTATACGTTGAGTAATTTCAAAAGTGCTCTGAAATTTAATGCCCAACATCAGTAATTAGGGTTTTTTAATGCTTTAAAAATCTGCAAAATTCCACATAACATTAAAATCATGGACGTATACTCTGGGTGTTCGGTGAACACCCTAAGCATTGATTGAAACACTTTCGTAAAAATACCGGTTTGTTGGTATTTATTTGTTTGACAATATTTCTGCTTAAACTTCAGCACGATCATTTACCCTTACGGACTACGGTTGTGAAATAAATCAGCTATGGTTGAGCACAATAAGCAGCTCTGTGACACAATTTGTTGCTTGAGCAAAGTTTTATCTGTGACACAATAATTCGTTCAAAGAAGGCTTGTGGTGTCCGAATTTGAAGAGAATACGGTGAAATGAAAACTTGAAAATGCGAAGAGCGGTGCAGAAAATAGCTTGCAAGAGATAGGAAAGGTGCAAGGGCGTATTTAAAGGGGGGCCATTGGGCCATGGCCCCCTCCTTTGGGTCGCTAGGATAGTATAATTAGCATAGAATAGTATGCAAAATTGCGGTATGGCCCCCCCCTTTGTAACTTGGGCAGAAGGTTTGAGAACACAAACGGTGGGCGAAGACCTTTTTTTGGCTTTCACCCAATTTTGAGCCAAAAACCGGACTAAATCTGAGGGAAGATCTTTTTTTTGGTCTTCACCTGATTTTGGGCAGGAAAACGGACTGATGAAAAATTTTTTATTCTGGTCTTCGTTGTTCTCAAATTTTCTGAATTTCCTGGCCCCCCCTCTTTCGAAAATCCTGCGTACGCTAGTGGAAAGGTGGTTCGCGATAACTTCTTGCAGCAATAGCAGAAACAAATAGAACGGCGATTTTGGTGACTAACGCTTTTTGTTGTTGCTGACTACCGTGTAGTAAGCAAATTTTTCACAGAGAAGATGTTTGGAAAAGCTTGCTAAACCGACACAAAAGCATTAATAAACAACCTAATTTTTAATAAAAACTAAAAAATTCGTTTTGATTTGACCGGTCCGAGATTTGAACCCAAGACCTCCCGCTTCAAAGATAAACGCGTAATGCTCGACCAACTGGCCGGTAGTGTTGTCAACGGCTCGCCACCGCTGCAGCATTTCTTCGAAAAGAACTATGCTGCAAGGGTGCAATGGCGCGGAGATGAGCCCCGCAAGACTCGCTACACGCTTTGACGTAAGAGAGCGAGTATAATGCAAGATTTGATTTGATTTTGAGTTGAAAAAATTTGTTCAAAATCCAATAAACCTTTGTTAAACTTAATTAACTTTTGTATTATAAGGATAATTATTTTTCAGTCGCGTAGCCAGGATTTCGCTAAAGGAGGGGCTTTTTTGGAAGCTTGATTCAACCGTTAACGAACTTGACCCAAGTTTTCATTAGTATTGAATTAAATTGAAGCGGTTTTTCCATGAAAATTAGGTGATCTCCAAAACAAAAAAGAAACGTCTTCACCGAAATTCGACGTGTTTTTCAGGCCGAAATCAGGTGATCACCAAAAAAAAAGAAGGTCTTCACCAACTATGGGTAAGCTCCAGGAGCAAAAAACTCCACTATTCTGGACCAAATAACGGCTAGTCCTTCACAACTTCTGCTCCCAAATCCCGATGGGGAAGCTATTTTCAGTTTTGGAGCAAAAATCAGCCTCAAAAGCACAAAAAACGTGCTATTTTGCATATTTTGCAGGCCAATGGGGGGGCTCGAGCCCCCCCTGGCTACGCTACTGTTATTTTTTATTGAACGTTTTATTTTAGATTTTTATGATGAATCTATCATTGGATTTTGTTCATTTTGTGCTAAAACTGAACAAGAAATTCAGCTAATTTATAACTCTAAGGATCGTATGCACCAACTTGGGTTAACAAAACTTTTTGGCAAAAGTTTAGACGAAAATGGCCCGGCAAATTGCTAAAATGATTATAATGGAATTCAAGCATAACTTTTCTGAACATGAGAATTCAGTGTATTACATTGATGTAACTTAATAAATTTAACGGTGTAAAAGATCAAAAAGTGATGATTCGCGGATCAAACCTAATTTACGTTGGTGCATAGACTTTTTATTAATAGACTGGAAACTGACAGTTTTATTTTTTTTCCTTCACGGTTCATTTATTCTACTAGAATATGCCGATTCGTCCAAGCAGTTTGACTTTTTTTGTCACGTTTCACTCATTCTACAAATATGTCTAGTCAAATCAATCGAATCCGAGTGACCGCAAAAAACTATCGCAACAAGAGCAAACTTTTTTTCTTCAATTCTCTTCTCTTTTTCTCCGCGCGTCTGTTTCTAATTTACTACATAAAGAGGTTATGGTTTGGTGCAAACGATCCTAAGATTTAGAGCTCAGCTCAGCCGGGACCCCGCTGGGGAGTTTGCGCCGCTTCCTTATGCTCTCTAGTAGGTTTCCGTGGCTTAATAAAAATTCTTCAATATTTTACAACCTCTCCTTTAAGAAAATATTTGCCTGTCTCCCAAGCTACTTTTTAGTTGCGGGGCCAGGCGCGTAGCCAGGATTTCGTAAAGGGGGGGGGAGCTTTTTTGGAAGTTTGATACAACCGTAAACGAACTTGACCCAAATTTTCATTAGTTTTAAACGAGATTGAGGCGTTTTTTTTGTCAAACGTAGGTAATCTCGAAAAAAAAAAGGTCTACGCCGAAATTTGAAGGTTTTTTTCGGCCAAAATCGGAAATTCAAAGGGTTTTTCTGACCGAAAACATGTGATTTCCAAAAAAAAAAGGTCATCACCGACTGGGCGTGAGCTCCAGAACCACAAATCTCCACTATTCTGGTCCAAACAACGGCAAGTGCTTCACAACTTCGAGTCCCAAATCCCTTTGGGGGGGCTGTTTTCATTTTTGGAGCAAAAATCGGCCTCAAAAGCACAAAAAACGTGCTATTTTGCATAGTTTTCAGGCCAATGAGGGGGGGCTCGAGCCCCCCGACTCCCCCTAGCTACACTACTGTGCAGGGCTGTAACTAAAGTAAGCTCGGGATTGTATTGCGAGCTTGATTATTCTTTTAAAGTCTTAAACTTATCGTTTTGCAGTGCAGCCGGTGCTAAAAGGGGGGGTTTTTAAAGCAAGATTATGATACCAAATAGATCTAAAATTAAGTTAAATTTCAAAATTTTTCTGAACTGGGGGCTCAAGCCCTTTCTTGGCGAAATCCTGGCTGCAATCTTGGTCGCAAAAATGACGCTGTTTGAGCTCACTTGGCGAAGCTGCCGACAACACAAAAATATGAGTAGCTAAATTCCAGACGAAAATGTGACGTTATGAATACGTATGAAAAAAACTAATAGACCCAAAGTTCATTAATTACTGAAAAGTGCCACAAAATGATTTGGTCATAACTATGTAAAAATTTATTAAGAAGAATGTACTATGAAAATTAATAATAAGCTATAGACAGTATACAGAGTCTCTTAGGCACAATCACACCTTTGATTAAACAATCTAAGACACTGTTTCGGAATCGACGTTCGTCTTTTATTCCTTGTCAGTATAGCTAGGACTACAGATATGAACATGAGCATAGAAAGGCAAGGAATCGCAAATTAACCAGATTAATGTTAGCTAGCCTATCGTTCTTCTGAGAGATGTAAGGTAAGATTTGTACTTTAGTGGGTAAACATTTGATTTATTGTAATAGTATCTTTCGGTAAAGATTTAATTGATAGATTTAGTTTCGTTGGGTAAACATTTTGCAGTTAAGATTTAGTTATTTTGGCTAAAATTGACTGAGTGGTGGGTAAAGATTTATGTATTATAAACATAATCAGTGAAGATTTATTTATTGAGTGATAAATTACTAAAGATGAATGTTTTGAAGTTTTTATCACTGGTGATACTTGTCCTTTTGGCCTTGCTAGCCTTACTGATGAGCCCTGAGATTGGGCGAAACAGCTGCCTAAAGCATGCTATTGAAAATTATTCTGAATTGAACTATTGTAATTATCTCTTGTAGTATTGTGATTACTTAATATTTTTGGAGGAAAAAAATTGTGTTGCAATCTGGTTTATTTGCAATTCCTTGTCTTTTTACGATCTTGTTCATAGCTGTAGTCCTAACTATATTGACGAGGCTTTGGCCTCGAAGGTCAAGTCCTTGGCCTTGGCCTCGAGGCCTCAAGTCCTCGAAAATTGGCCTGTCCTCGGCTCGAGGACAGCACTAGTTTTTGAATTGTTAAAATTTTGTGGAGCGCTTGAAAAATTTTGGAAAACGTGTTTTCGTGGAGATCGCTTGAAAAATTTTTGTGAAGACCTTTTCTTTTTTTTGGAGAGCACTTGCGCTTGTGTCCTTGGTCCAAGGCCTTGGCCTCGAGCATTCCTGTCCTTGGCCTCGAGAAGGTCTGTCCTCGCAAAGGCTGTCCTTGGCCTTGGCCTCGGATTTTTTTTGTGTCCTTGGCCTTGGCCTCGAGCCTTGTGTCCTCGACTCCACCTCTGCAATTCAGACTGAAAAGCATTGTGTTTATTTATATCAAATCACAATCAAATGTTTCATTATACTCGCTGTAATACGCCGAAACTTGTAACGAGTTTGCGGGGCCCATCTCCGTGTCATTGCACCTGGACAACACAACTTTTTTCGAAGAAATGTCGCAGCGGTGGCGAAACGTTGGCAACACATGTCCGATTTGACCGGCCCGAGATTTGAACCTTAGACTTCCCGTTCCAGAGACGAAGGCGTTACCGCTCAACCAACTGGCCGGGGTTTATTTATATCTGCTGCATGAAATTTTGCTTTACAGTACGATTAGCTGTTTCTTATGTTGCCACAGTTCACTTGTTCATAAGCAAAAACAAGTACTGTAAATGCAATGGAATACGAATTTTACAATGTCGTGCAAACAATCAAAGATACTTTCGTAAAACGTTAATCTATTGAAAAGAATTTGCAGGATAGTTAGTTAACGATAAAAACTAGAGCAAAATTACGTTGAGAGAATTTTAATGGTAGGCCATCCAGGTTCCACGCCAGGATTGCGTGACTGGGGGCATAAACAATTTAAGGGGGGTACAAAAACTCTAATACTTCTAATTCGAGATCGTGGAGTAAAAAACAAAGGTTTTCATCGCAAAATTCCACGAATTTTTGGATGACCAAAAAAAAGATCTTCGACTCAAAAAATGCGCAAATTTCCACAAATTCTGGGGTGAATATCACAAAAAAAGGGTCTTCATTGCAAAATCTCCGCAAAAGCAGTTCTTGCTCACGACTTCTGGAATGATAACCAGTATTTTGGGAGTCTCAGGTTTCCAGCTGCACTCCAGGGGCACCAAGCCTATTACTTTCTTTGGGGCACAATCCTCACTTGGAGAGCACAAATCTTGTTTGGGGCTGCACAAGCAGTGATTTGTGGGTCACGGCCCCGAAATGCCCCGTGGCGGCGGGCCGGAGGCCATCAACAAGAACAAAACGCCAAACAACTAAAGTTGCGTGTATAAGAAAGCTCTCAGTTATTGTTTAATTTTATTGATATTATGTTATGAGGTCATAATTACTCGATGTCTCAAATACAGATAATTAAGACCGAGCTTCAACGGTCTAAACTAGACTAATTTTGATTTTATACGATAACGACAAAACGAGCTAGAGCGAAATATATTTGGAGTTCCGCTCAGGTAAAATATGCTGCCTTTTATGTTGAGGACCGTTCGAAAGGAGAAAGGTAGTAATGCCGTCTCGCTGAAAAACCACCCATAAAATTTCAAAACAATCACTTTTATTCCGCATTATTCCCATCCGCTCACGACGTCACTACTATGACGTCAAATGTAGTTACCCAGCTTTGCTTCACATCTCAAAAAATGCGAACCACGTCACAATCGAGTAAATCTACTGCATGAGATTTATACTGTGCTGCAGAGGTGGCCGGATCCCCAAATTTAAAGATCCGGAACCGCTCCGGATCCAACAAGAAGAGATCCAGATCTGCCACCTTTTCAATTTTGAGATCCGGATCCCGCATCTGCCAGTAAACTACTACAGTTTGTTTATAACAACGAAAACCAAAAGTAGACCAACGATTGGAGCGATTTTTCATCCAAAATTCAGGTGAAGACCACAAAAAAATAAAAAAGTCTTCACTCAAAATTGGAGCAGTTTTTCTGCCAGGATTCACATGAACACAGGGGGTAGTGCCAGCTTCAGATCAGGATCCGCTCCGGATCTGCAAAAAAACATGGATATCCGGGTCCGCTCCGGATCCGCTGCCTCCTCTGCTCTGCTGATAGTAATTAAAGCCTCGCTAAGAATTGTTATGCTGATGTAGCGTCAGCTCCAACGTAGTCACAAGTAAAACTGCAAATGGATATATCGCTTAATAACTTAACCCGAAGAGTAACTCAATACGTTGTTCAACCAAGCCGGTCATCCGCATTGGGATGCGTCCTTTTGACACGTACGTTGCACTTGACTGGTTAAAACCACAAATACTTGACAAAATCAAAAAACAATTTCAATATTAGTTATGAAAAATGCGGAATTGCGGACTAAAATTTAAAATAGTCCGCAACGGCAAGCTCGCAGTTTAAACTGCCCAAGTTCGCAGCTCCGCCTCTTTTTTCTTAGTCCGTGATTGCGGCGGACTTGCCCGGCTTTGGAAATGCCACGTCTGTTAAGTGAAAAGGAATGCGCGCTGATACGACGAAATGCTCGCTTCACTGGTCAAGGGAATTTCCATCATTCTTTTGTCAAGTCAATTATTGACAAATAGACTTCGTTTTTTCATTTCCGTTGCCCGAGCATTCCGATATGAAGCAGGATTTGGGTCTATGGCACCTCTGGTCAGGGGCGCCGAGAGGCGAACGTAGGCCCGGGCCAGCTCAAATTTGACGGATTTCCAGTTCTGTGAACTCCAAAACAAACGGAGACAATTTTGCAGTTTTGTCCAAACTCTGATGTGATCTCAAAAAAAAAAGGTGTTCACCGAAAAATTAGGTCAAAATTAGGTGATCTTCAAAATAAAAAGGTCTTCACCGAAATTGTAATGGTTTTCCGGTCAAAATTAGGTGATCTCCAAAAAATAAAAGAAGGTCTTCAAGCCTCACATGCTGATTTCTCAGTGTCGTTTCGATGGGACCCTCTCGAGCTAATGGGCCCTCTGCTGGGCCGCTGTGGCCAACGGCCTTCCTGAAGTCCATGGGCCCCGGGGTCATTGTACACCCCTGCCCCCCCTCTCGGTGGCCCTGCCTCTGGTTGGAAACAGCGGCAAGAAATTGCATTGCAGCTCTCGCGCTTCGCAGTTCGATTCCCTCTGCCGTTGAAAATTTTACGTAAAGAATATGCTTGTTTTAGAATTTTGTCCGTAAAAGAAGTTCGTTTTTGCCCAAATTACTGTTACTTGTTCTCGTAAATTCTACCTCTGTAAATTGTTGATTTCAAACGAAGAAGGGCTTGTAGTTGTAGTGCGTAATCAAGAAAGACTTTTTATCTTTTGTTAAATTTCCGCCTCCTTCAAGTTGTAAATTCGAAAGTTGATCCGAAGGTTTGCGCTTATGTTGCAATTATTTGCAGTGCAATGGATTTTCAGAGACGAATATGGCCGGTTTGTTTTTAATCTCACGTAATATTTTTTCATTAGCGCTACTTTACCTTCGCATATGATGCAACTGACGTTTTACTACTGATGACGTCATGAAGTTAAAAGTCGTGCCTAAAATCATCCGCAGTGCAACAGACGAACAGTTTTAGAATCGAAATGGAGCGAAAAAGTATCTATTTTTGCCCTCACTGTGTGACTCATGAAGCACCGCAAGCCGCGATTTTCCGCCGCACCGTATTCAAGCGTTAAAACGTGAGCTCGAGAAGCTTTCTTCGTAGTGTTGTAGCTTCCATGAGATTGAAGAAACAAGTTTTACAATTCAAGAAACTAACTTTAAAATAGTTAGGACCAATTTTTTTCATATGGTATCTGCTATTGTTATCGTGAAAGCCGGAATGTATAAGAGCTGGCAGTAGTATTGTTAGGTTCAGCAAAAACGTTTTGCTAGTTATGACAAAAATTAGACGCGAGCTCTATCGAAAAAAATTTTTTTTTCCGTAGCATTAACTTTATTTTTTTTCTATTTTTTCCAACAATATCAAAGTTTATTTATGAATACTAAAATTAAGACTTCGACATTTGGTTAAATATTATGTGAAGAAATTGAAAAAAACTTAAATTTAGGAAAAAAATTTAGTGGGCTATTAAATTTTAAAAGCAATTAAGTTTTGTCACCCTAATTAAATTATTTTCACAATGCATTTTTCTGGAGCGGTGGCCTTGGCTTTTTCAATTTTGGGATTTGTATTTTCAATTGTGTCTACGTTTACCCCTGCTTGGGTGAATGTCAGCATCCGAAACGAATCCTTTCAGCTGGGCCACATTTTGGGATGTGGATTCATCAACAAAACGCACAATTGTTTAGAGCAGAGTAAGTATCATAGCTTGACCTTATTTTATTGTCCCCAACAAAATAAATTAAATGACGATGTTAACCTTTATTCATTCGGTTACAAGTTTTGAATTCGGATTCACGGTAAAACTTGTTTTGCATAAAAATTAAAGAACTTGCGTCAGTCATTTCTATGGTTTATCACTAGTACTAATAAAAACATAAATTATCGAAAACTCGTCACTCTAGTCGTTAACCCAAATGCGTTTATAAACCATATCATTTTTAGCAAAGTATCTTCTGAACGACGACGAGGAAAGAGCGTCATTCGCGTTCATGAATTTCTCTGTCGTTTTTCTTCTTTTTTCTGCAATTTTCTTCCTAATTGGCTTGAAGGGAAGTAAGACCGAGTACGTCTCAATCGGAGGGCTGCTTTCCGTGGCAGGAGGTGAGTCGAGTTTGTAAACAATGTTTATGCGATGCAGTGGAATTCGGCATAAAAATAATAAATTCAAAAACATATTGTACAAAAACTGTTATTTTCAGCAGATAAAAGCGCATACTTTAAATAGTTTTGTTTCGACTTTTTAAAAATAGTTACGATTTTATCTTAAGCTAAGTTTTTTAAATAATTACCTTCAAGGCCCAGTCCACACTGAGCGTAAAATCGTGGGCGTATCCATAGTTTAATTTAACCAACTGGCGGCTTCTATATGCTGGTAGAGCGGTACGCTGGGCGTATCAAACTTCTGTAAAAAACAAAATTTGCTCGTACAATTTTAAGCCCAGCGTATAGACCACGCCTAAAGTGTTGGTTTGTTCTATCCGCCTTATTCAAAAATCGTGGCCATTCTGAACGTGTTTTGAGCTAAAAACTATGCTTTTAATTTTGCCACTTTTGACTCAAGTTGCCTGTAAAACCTGGTCTTTGTTATTTTTCACTTTTCACAACATTAATTTTTAAAATCCAGGAATTTCTGCATTTATCGCGGTTGTGGTCTTCATTGCATTTTATGCGCGAAACAACAACCCAGAGAACTACGTTTCATTTGGCTACAGCTTTGCTTTGGCGTGGGTCGCAGTTTTTTGTGGGTTTTTTGCTGCGGGTTTGGGAATCGTCCATCTATATCATGATTACCCTGGGGTAAGTATAGGTCTGATTTACGTAACACAGTGTCATTAATCGGTGCGGGCCACGGGCCAACATCTCCCATAACCAATTAAAGAAGCTGTGCAGAGGCTCATTTTCCCACCGAAATTAATTAAAGAGCGAAATCGTTATCATCTGGTTAAGCGATCGAAATTTCCGTGAAAATTTTCGTTCACTGGCTAGACTATTGACTACCGTCTATAGGCCCTTTTCTAAGTTTTCTCTCTGATGCTGTCTTTCATTGAACTATTTAAGCGACACGTTTTACTCGGAGAAGCAAGGAGAAATGCTTTCTATTTTTAAACAGAAGGTCATGAAAGGCGCGAAATTGGACATGTGAGTTTGCGTTTAGGTAAACTTAACAAAAAATGATTTTGAGTTGATGATGTCATCGTAGTGATATCACTGCTAAAGTTTGTCAAAATGACGTCATTTTTTCAGTGACGTTCACAGTGTTTTAAGGTTTACACACAGGTTTGACTTGTGAATCTGAATCATAAAATGCTTAAGTCAAGTGATTACGTCACAAAAAGTAAAGATTTTGTAAGTCAACAAATGTCCAAGAATTTTGAAGAAGTGGCTTTATCAAATCTCAAAATTGATAAGCTTTTTATCCAACGTCTTCAAATTTTCCAGAATTTTTGCAAATAGTTTTGACTTGAAGTTATAATGATTTTGAAAAAAATGCTTTCTCTCTGAAGATATTTATCACGAAAAAACCAAAAATGAAACCCTTTTTTTCTTACCTCTACCACGTGCAAAATAGGGTTAATCAGTTCACTCCGTTTCGAAAACAATTGCAACGTAAATTGTTTCGCGCGAATCCACATTTTCGAAAGATTTAAAATGAATGAATTTAATTATCGCTAAAAGTAACAAAATGCAGTACACAGAGTCAAAAAAATTGCAATAAAAAATGACTGCCTGACTCATGTACCGTTATAATAATTGAATTTAACGGCAACAAGGATGCTGCGAAGTCAAGCAGTCTTCACCCTTAATAAATCAGCGAAAAAGTTTTTTTAAGCTTCAGGGAAGGCATGCGAAAAAAGGTTGGAAAAAATAACAGACAGCATTAGCGAATCTTGCAACTGCTTTAGCATCAACATATCCACGTGGATTAACAAGATATTGATAGAAGGCAGTGTTTCCGAAAACTCTTAGTTGTGACGTAATAATTGTTTCAGGGCCTCTGGTTTATGAAAGTGAGAAGAACAAGGATCAACACGGTATCGTCTTCCAATGACTTTGCATGCTAATGAGGTCAAGCACGGACATTTTTTTGCTGGCTTTGCCGCATCATTGCGGCTTTTAACGGCATTACCTTGATTTAGCAATTGACTGAATTCAAAGTCCAAAAATTTGGTTGGTCTTATGTTGCTTTATCTGGCTACCATCTAAATGGCAATAATTTGCGATTCAAAACATAGGCGTAGCCTGGGGGATATTTCAAAAATTTCTTGGACATTTCAAAAACTGTCAAGTGACTTGACTCGAGTCCTCCACGTTTTGGAAAAAAGTTATTTTAATTTTGCTTTAAAAGTTTTTTTTTATGAAAAAACTTAAGGGCGCGATCTTATCTCAAAATTATAGGCGTAGCCAGGGAGGTGGTCCAAGGAGCCCGGGTTCCCTCAATCGAAATGCCACCAATGACAAAAATTTGACAAAAAAGCCTTATTTCGTCATTTTCAGTTTCTTTTAGCATCTTTGCGTACAACAGTACACGCGTACAACAGTAATTAACAACAAATAATACTGACGACCCGGGGGCCCGGCGCACACCCTTAATTCAATTTTTTCCAACCAATTTAAACGTATAACCAGGGTGAAATCAAGGGTTTTTGTCCAAAAGTTGCTACCTCAGGCCCTCATCTTAACTTTTTATGAGCGTAACGCAATAACCAGGGCCGTTTATTTGCCATTTGGTTAAGTGCCAGGGCCCCGCCCTCAGATAGTAGGACTTTTTTTGGTCTTCACTTATATTTGGTAGGAAGATGTTGCAAAAATTCGCTGAGTGCCAAGGGCCCCGCGCAATGAAAATCCGGCCCGGGAATAACATGTTTAGTAAGCGTAACTATCTATTGTACCATTTTTCAATAACGATTCACCTCGCCAGTTTTTACGCACAAAATACTTTTAAAAAAATAGCTAGGGAAAATGCTCATCGAATAAATTATTGAAATTGAATTGAGGAGTTCTGGGCACCCTGGCCGCACATGTACTCTTGTAACTAGTTAACTTCATGACAAAACAAAAATCTTGAAGGAAAATCTTCGAGTGGATTATTATTTACTGCTAAAATATTGCAGGAGGCATTGTTTCTTGCTTTCCCCTACATGGACAAATCACTTACAATTAAAATTTTACCCCAAAATGCAAGATTTTAAACGTGTTTTGAACTTCAATAGCAAGTAAAAGAAAGATTGAACTATTAAATTGTTTCGATTGATCGACTTTCAAATGTTAAAAATCTAGTTCTTTGAAATGGCTGTGAGCACGTGCAAAATGTGATCCAATGACATTAAAATAGCTTTTTCTTTCCAAAAACTTACAAAAATCGCCCAGCAGCTGGGGGCTTTGCCCCCAGACCCCCATAGCCACCGGCGGCTGGGGGCTCCGCCTCTAGACCCCTGTCTGTGATACGTTTGAGTACTATAGCTTACTTAACACGTCTACCAAGTTAGACAATTGCACTTTTTAATTATTAGTTTTCGCCCTCTTCCTTTACCAAAATCCTGGTTAAGTGCCAACAGGCTACGGCTTCAGATCTTCCATTCTACAATATCTTTGCCCAACAAAAAGTTCCTGTTTTGAAATTTTTTGAAGACGTCATTGATTATGAATTGCGGTTTGGGCCCCCCAAATCCAAAATCTTGGCTACGCCTATGGTTCAAAACCAATAACAATTGCAAAAGAAGCAACAGAAGGTCAAACAAAAAAAAATTTTTATTGATTCTATACGAAAAAAATTCCTAAATTTACTTTTTTATAGCGTACTCACTTTTTTAGCGCGCACATTCACGAAAATTAAACACGCTGTGTATTATTCAACAATTTAAAACTCTGGTAGTGATATTACAACTACATTATGAACAATTAGGCCCTATCATTGATTTTGAACTAAATGGAGTAGGCTATTATTAACCGCAGTTTAAAACGGGTATATTAATTCTTGAAGAAGCAGCTTTTAAATTAGCTTGAATAACAAATTCCAGCTTCACTGCTTTTGTAAAGTTAGAGGTCTTTGATTACGGACTCCAATTCATACCAACTGTATCTTCAACGTTTCGTTTAACCTTGAAGTACGCGTGTTTTGCGCGATTCTTTTTGCGGAACTTTTTCTTTTATGATTTGAGTTTTTCTAGTAAGTTGTTCACTGCTTCTATGCTTTCCGTTCAGCATTAAATGAACATTGTGAAGCTTTCACCGTGTGTGGTAGACAACCGTAGGCAGGAGACAGCAAAGGACCTTTTTGACTCGAAGACCGAGAGATCTGTCTCCTGGCCTAGGCAACTTGATGAATAAAATGTAGTTACAATTACATTAGTGTTGGGTTTACTTTTTGCAATAAATATAAGTGTGACTGTACTTGATGCATAAATAAATGAAAAAATCAAGGCAATGGTAATGTATTTAAGGTTTTGTTAAGACTTTAGCTAGAATTGATGAAAACAATAGATAGAAATTTTTCGTGAAATGTTGCTTTCCAAAGTTAAATTTATTCAACTATTCTGCACCGGATTTTAACGCCAACAAGCACTCATTGATTTCAGCGCCGCGCCAATTGAATGTAAATGCTAATCTGTTGTAGCCTAATGCCTACTCGTAGGTAGGCCGGTACTGGTAGCGCTGCCACTCTAGATTGTCGGGCTGTCTAGTGTATCCATTGCATTGTCTGACTTCCTAAGTTAAAGAGAATAAAATGAAGAGTGTTCACGGATAAAGACATCGCCTACTTCTATCCCAGTGGTGGTTAAATCTTGTTAGTTCTGGATTTTCTTTCGGGTGGGGTAGTAGTGCAAGGAAGTCAGAAGTTTTCTATGATGTCCTGATTGCTAATGCTAGATGCAGGCGCGTAGCCAGGATTTGGAAAAGGGGGAGGCTATTTTGAAAGAGTGAGAAGTATGCAAACGACCTTGACCCGAATTTTCATTGCTCTTGAATCAGTTTCCCACAGTTTGTCTAAAAATTGAGACGAAATTGAGGCTGATTTTTTGGCCGAAATCCAAAATTCAAAGGTTTTTTCCGCCAAAAATCAGGTGGTCTCCAAAAAATAAAAAAAAAAATAAAAAAAAAGTCTTCGCCGAAATTGAGGCTGATTTTTTGGCCGAAATCCGAAATTCAAAGGTTTTTTCCGCCCAAAATCAGGTGGTCTCCAAAAATAAAAAGGTCTTCGCTGAAAATGAGGCTGATTTTTCTGCCCAAATCGGAAATCCAAAGGTTTGAGGGGGGGCTGTTTTCCAATTGGGGGGGGGCTATTTTCAATTTTTCACAAAAAATCGGCCTCAAAACCACCAAAATGGTGCGATTTTGCATACTTCACAAGCCAATGGGGGGGCTCGAGCCCTCCCGCCCCCCCTGGCTACGCTACTGGCTAGATGTGATCTTTCCAATGGGGAATTTTTGTTGCCTAGACCATTCTAAATAAATAGCCTACTGTAATTAACGTGTTAACCCTATTTGTACCGGGGGGGCAAATTTGCCCCCCCTCTCAGTTATTTTAATATAGCTCTTAAACAAAAGCAAAGTTTTGCTTTGATGCACCCTGACTTTGAACCAAATTTAATAACACACAGTTTCAGAAAGTTTGGGGTCAGCCGGACAACCAAAAGTGACGTCATTTTTGCCTTTGTCAGAGGCACCTAAGGAAGTTTATGCAGTTTGAGCACAATTCATGCTTATCAGTGCGCATATTCTCTTCATTGTACTGCATATTCATTGTCAATGCTAATCTTCAGCTGGAATAAAATATTTTATATACTGATAAATTCATTGCATCATCATTACGTCATTGATGACGTCATAATTCAAAAATATTGCTATTTCTGCTGTTTCTTGAAATAAACTGCATTTGCACAAAAAAAATATTCATTTTCATTAGCTGCTGAATGACAAAATGAAAATTATACTGCAGTATTCTATAATTTTGTGAAATATACTATATTTCAGTCACAAAAAATTGCAAAGAATAATCAACACAATATATTAACGATGATGTCATCATGCATGTGACGTCATCATGCATGATGACGTCATCATTTGCGGTAACTTTATCAGAAATGTCTTTGAAATAACAAAAGTCCAAACTAAAACTAAGATTTTGCAACATTTAGGCAATTTTGCATTCTGTTACAAGGATTTACTGGTTTTGATGACGTCATCATTGTTTTCGTGACGTCACAACCTCAAAAAATTTATGTTTAAAAATTTAACTAATCAAACCGAAAAGCGATCAAACCGATCAGTGGTCGAGTGGATAGAGCGTCTGCTACTGAAACGGTAGACTCGGGTTCGATTCCCGGTCGGGTCATACCAAAGACTATAAAAACTAGTATTCACAGCTTCCCTGCTTGACGTTCAGCAATTAAAGGGACAGTATGAAGCCTCCGCCGTGTGTGGTAGACAGGTGGGCAGGTGGCAGCTTGACTCGAAGACCGAAAGGTCCTTTCACTGTCTCCTGGCCAAGGCAACTTGGTGAATAAAATGTAATTACAATTACAATTTAACAAAAAATAGCTTCAACAACCAAAAAATCTCGATTCTATCACTTACCAATCGGTTTTTAGATAGGGGGGCAAATTTGCCCCCCCCGGTACAAATAGGGTGTAAAAATAGCCCGTATATATAGGGTTAAGATGATTATGACTTTTAAGACCGTAGACCTACGCTACCTAGTGGTAACAGGCAACTAACTAGGCCTATCTTTGATTTCCATTTCATAATTGGAATGACCAACGCTCGCGTCGCGTATTCCTTTGTTTTTACTCGGCCATTTTCCAACTAACGAGTACGAAATTTCAGACTTTTAACTCATTGAAGTAACTGCAATATCTTGACGTCCTTCATGGTCGACTCCTGGGAAGCCATGTCATGTTTGTTCAGCTGGGAATACCTTTGAAAAAGATAGCTGAGGGCTGCCGATGAGAGCTAAAAGCTCGAAACAGCGCTGTCCAGCTCTGTGCATCATTGAAGTAACTTGAAATATACTTTCAAGCCAGTATCACTAACAGAAGTAAACCATTGTTTCCAAATAATCACTAATATGTAGCTAGCAATAATTCAAAAATTATAGTAATAGAAGGTCAAAGACAGTGGCATCACTTGTGATTTGAGCTAAAAACAGAGGAAGGACAAGCTTCACTTGAAATACAGAAGCTTGTTAATGCTTTTCGCAAAATTGGCTTCTGCCAAATATTCATTGCATTTTTCAGTTGGTGCGGCATGCTCTTGGGGGCCTCTGACTGTAGCGGAGCAACATTTGAGCTGCCAGATGGGCATATAGTTCCTCCACCACTTACATTACCAGTGGTTGATGGATAAAGATCTCTGTTTTGATCATACTGGTAGGTCCAGGATTATTTCAATTTGCACTGGCAAAGGCTTTTAATAAACTGCTGTTTCAATTGGCTTTCAACAAACACCTACAAGTAACGGTTCTAAAATAGCCTAAAAAAAAAAAAATCTTCTTGACATAGCCTAAAAAAATTCAAATAAATATAGTTTACATTATCAAAATTCAGAAGTTCGATAACTTTAAAAAATTTCAACCAGTTACCGGTAGGCTACCGGTATGTCATAATTTAGAGTGTTTCTGTACCACAAGTTATTACTGCACAATATTCTATAAGCCCAATCCGCTTCATAACGCACACCAGGCAAAGTTTAGAGAAAATTTATGACACAAGTTTAATATTCTACTGAAATTCGCTTCTTTATTAACTTTAATTTTATACCCCAAGAGCTTTAGCTAGGTTAGTTTGAAAGTCAATCCGGAAACAAAATCAGCATAGGCAAATGTAGATTTCTTATCAGCTAATAATCTCCTGAGGCTTTAATTTCATTTATTTCAATCAAATTAAGTTTTAATAAACATAATCAATTAAACTCACATTCACTTTTTAACACTAACGCCAGGTTTAGCTTAAATACTTAAGCAGAAATATACTAGCTTACCGATACTTAGCAGCAACCAATGAAAAATTAAACTTTTCCGCTAACAGTCGCTAGAGAGCGAGTAGTGACACAACCTCGCACGCTAAACGCCAGAGGTGGAGTCCTCGAGGACGTCCTTGGCCTCGAGAACACATTTTGAAGTACTTGGCCTTGGCCTCGAGGCCTCAAGTCCTCGAAAATTGCCCTGTCCTCGGCTCAAGGACAGCACTATTTTTTGAACAGTTGAAATTTCGTTCGAAAACGCCAGAAATCTCGCAGAAAATTTGCGAGCACCTTTTTTGTTTTCCTCACTTGGAGCATAGGCGTAGCCAAGGGGAGGGGGGCAGGGGGTCCGCCCCCTCTTCAATTGAAATTTCACCAATGACAAAAATGTGACAAAAAAGCCTATAGTTTCTTCAGTTTCTTATTAGCATTTTTTGCGTACAACAGTATAACTAACAACAATATTGAAGACCAGGGGCGCTGGGTCCCCCTCAATTCAATTTTTGCCAGCCAATTAAAACGTATAACCCGAAGAAAACGGAGAATTTTTGTTTTAAAAGTTGCTATCTTAGGCCCACGTCTATCTTTTTTGTCAACGTAATGCATTAACCAGGGCCGGATTTACGATAATATGACGCAGTACCATCAGTAGCGTAGCCATGGGGGAGGCGGGGGCTATAGCGCCCCCCTCCCCATTGGCCTGTCAACCAAAATGCAGAATAAGAAAAATACCACGTTTTTAGCTCTTTTGAGACTGTTTTTTGCGCTGGAATAGACTGAAAAGTGATTTAAAGCATCATTTGAAACATATATTCAGGGGGGGCTAATTGTCAAAAATTAAAGTCACAAATCAATAAAAACTTTGAAGAAATGCCCAAAAATAAACAATCAAATTTAATCGCTAATGTAAAAACGCCAAACATAGGTGCTACTCGGTGTTAGTTAATAACCAGTCACTTCTCTCAAATATCTTTTCATTAGCCCTTTCCAGTAGCGTAGCCAGGGGGAGGGCGGGGGGAGGGGAGCCATAGCTCCCCCCATTGGCATGTCGACCAAAATGCAGAATGGAAAAAATACGTTTTTAGCACTTTTGAGACTGTTATATGCACTGGAGTGGGCTAAATAGTGATTTAAAACATCTTTTGAAACATATGTTTAGGGGGGGGGGGGCAAATTTGTCAAAAATCAAACTAACAAATAAAAACTTTGAAAAATGGTCAAAAATGCTAAACATAGGTGTCATCAACAAATATACTATAAACTAAGGAATAGGGGGGGGGGATATTTAGTATTAGTAATTTACCAATCATTTCACTCAAATCTCTTTTCATTAGCCCCCCCCCAGTTATTTTTCTCGATAAACTGCATACGAAAGAGATTACTCTGCGTGAGTTTTATTGAACTATTCGATTTTATAATTTACCAGCATCTAAACACGAGAACTAACATTTTATCATTAGCCACCTCCCAATATAGCCCATTTATGCCACCAGTTTAATCTTGTTTGCACTGCCAATCTCTAAGCCACGTTTTAAAAGCATTATTTTTTAATCAAAATAGCCCTAAAATGAAGTTCATTTTGCAAAAAAATGCAAAATTTTCGAGCGCTGGGGGCGGAGCCCCCACACCCCCGTGCCTCCAGCGGCTGGGGGCTTCGCTCCCAGACCCTCATTGCCTTCCGGCGGCCAGCTTCCAGCAGCTAAGGGCTTGCCCTTTAACCCCCATTGGCCTCCGGCGACTGGAGGCCCCGCCCCCAGACCCCCAAAACATCCCCACCATTGCGATATTCTGGCTATGCGCCTGAGCACCAGCTAGGGGCCCCCGAGCTAAAATCGTAAGACTTTTTTTGGTCTTCACCTACATTTGGCAGAAAGATGCTGCGAAAATCTCCAAAGTGCCAGGGGCCTAGCGTGAAGAAAATCCGGCCCGGCAATAACATGGTTAGATGACGTAATCATCTATTGTATCATTTTTCAATACCAATTCAGTAATTCACCTCCAACCTCGCCGGTTTTTACGCACAAAACACTTTAAAAAAAAATTAGCCAAGGAAAATGCTGATTGAACGAATCGTTGAACTTCAATTGAGGGAGCCTGGGCCCCCTGGCCGAACATGTACTCCTATAACTGGTTGTTTGCATGACAAAACAAAAATCTCCAAGGAAAATCTTCGAGTGGAATATTATTTACAGCTAAAATGTTGCAAGAGACAATATATGCACCTTACTTAACCCTACCTATACCAGATTAATTACAATTAAATTTAACTCCAAAATGCAAAATGTTAAACGTGTTTTGGACTTTAATAGCAAGTAAAAGGAGTATCAAACAATTTGATTTTTTCAATTGGCTTTCAAATGTCAAAAATCTAGTGCTTTCAAATGGCTCTGAACATTTGCGATATGTGATTCAATGGCATTAAAATAGCTTTTTTTCCAAAAAATTACAAAAAATCACCCAACGGCTGGGGATTCACCCCCAGGCCCCCAAAGTCTCCGGCGGCTGGGGGCCTCGCCCCCAGCAGCCGTCTGTGATACCTTTGAGTTACACTAGTTTCTCAACACGTTTCCAAAGTCAAACATTTGCGTTTTTGAACTATTAGTTTAAGCCCTCTCCCTTTGCAAAATCCTGGTTACATGCCAACAGGCAACGATTTCAGATCTTCCATTCTACGATATCTTTGTCCTACAAAAAGTTTCTCTTTGGAAAAACTTTGATGACGTCATTTCATGTGATTTGTTGTTTAGGCCTTTCCCAATCAAAAATTCTGGGTACACCAATGAATTGGAGATCGTCTGAAAAAAATTTTTGAAGACTTTTTTTTTAGAGAACACTTGCGCCTGTGTCCTTGGTCCTTGGCCTCGAGCATTCCTGTCCTTGGCCTCGAGAAGTTCTGTCCTCGGAAAGGCTGTCCTTGGCCTCGGATTTTTTTTGTGTCGTTGGCTTTGGCCTAGAGCCTTGTGTCCTTGACACCACCTCTGCTAAACGCATTGACTTTCCAGACTAAATATATAACGACTATGTTCCAGACTACATATACAGGGTGTTCCAAAATGGTTGACCCCATTCTCATTACCCATATCTCGGAAACTACTAGATGGATCATAATGAAAATAAATACACTTTATGATGAAGGTCATAAGTTTTATTGGTTAAATTTACAAAGAAAAGTACAAGTATTTGTTGGTTCTATGACAGATTTTCATAAATGTTCAGTATGAGCGCCTCCTGTGACTCTACACACGTCGAGTCGGGACTCAAACTCATGCCAAACTCGCTGTAGCGTGTCTTCGGTAACGGTTTCCAGTGCAGCTGTAATTCTCTGTTTCATTTCTTCAATGTTTGCTGGAAGAGGAGGTACGAAGACTAGTCTTTTCACATAACCCCTGAGGAAAAAATCACACGGAGAAAGGTCGGGCGATTGTGGTGGCCATTTCACCACGATCACCCGACCTTTCTCCGTGTGATTTTTTCCTCAGGGGTTATGTAAAAAGACTAGTCTTCGTACCTCCTCTTCCAGCAAACATTGAAGAAATGAAACAGAGAATTACAGCTGCACTGGAAACCGTTACCGAAGACACGCTACAGCGAGTTTGGCACTAGCTCGAATACCGCCTCAACGTGTGCAGAGTCACAGGGGGTGCTCATGCTGAACATTTATGAAAATCTGTCATAGAACCAACAAATACTTGTACTTTTCTTTGTAAATTTAACCAATAAAACTTATGACCTTCAACATAAAGTGTATTTATTTTCATTATGATCCATCAAATAGTTTCCGAGATATGGGTAATGAGAATGGAGTCAACCATTTTGCAACACCCTGTATATAACGACAATGGCAATACTTTTATAGATAGCTTGGCCTTATTTGAAAGTTACCAGGAGCGATTTATGTAGTTTAGATAGCTCAGCGGGTCTTAAAAGTTAAGCCTTTTGCGAATTCTCATCGTCCATTGCCTGATATTGTCCACTTTAACCGGCGTTTAGCTTTGGTTCACATCGTAAATTCGACCATATTCTAATATACTTAAAATTCTACGTCGCAGCTGTAACACATGGCAGATTAATCTTTAGTTTAAGCACTATTTATGAACTGGATGGGAGTTTGCCAGCAAACCCAGTGAACGACCGACGTGTAGCTAATGCTGTGACGCTCAAAAGTACTTTTTGTCTACCGCTAAATCAGCAATTATTATTTAAAAATATCTGATTTTGGAACCTCCAGAAAAGTAGAGTCAAAATATTTGTCAGTTAAATATCTCCTGATATCATAAAACACTGGCATGGTAACTTGAGCCGTTCAAAAAATTGATTTTTTTAGGTGTATTTGGGGGGATCCCCGGGGAGTGGCACCCCCAAACTACGCCAAAATATTTGTCTGTGAAATATCTGCTGATATCAAAACAGACTGGCACCCTAAATTGAGCCGTTCAAAAAATTGATTTTTGGGGTCCATTTGGGGGTCTCCGGGGGGGGGGGGGGCACCCCCAAACTATGTCAAAATGTTTGTCGGTTAAATATCTACTGATATCATAAAAAAACTAGCACCCTAGCTTGAGCCGTTCAAAAAATGGATTTTTTGGGGCCCCATTTTGAGGGGGTTCCCGAGGGAGTTGCCCCAAAAAATTTTGGGAGAAAAAATTGCATTTACAGCTCAACAACTTTGCACAAAAATTAGATTTTGACGTTTTATGGTTTAGGAGAAGAAAAGCGTACAAAATTTAGGAAGCAAAAAAGGAAAAAACTTACCGTGGCCAAAAGTGGGTTGGTTGGGATGAAAAGGTATCTCAAGAAATATAACCCTAGGAAATATTTTTTGCCGTACTTAAGCCGGTTTTGATTGAGGCGGCTTTTTACACCAAACTTGCGGGGCGATTTTTGGGTCCTAAAATCAAAGTCACGTGATCTATTGCCTTGAAATTTGGTACAAACATACAACTTGTTATTTTCAAACTGCTGTCAAAATTTCATGCAGCTAGACCAAACCGTTCTCGAGTTATAAGCAAAAGTCTGAAATTTTGCACTCGTTAGTTGGAAAATGGCAGAGTAAAAACAAAAGGAACACGCGACGCGAGCGTCGGTCGTTCCGATAATGACGACCACGTATCCACGTCATAATAATATCATGCAATTCTTGAGGTTTTAAAAAACTATCAAGTGACTTGACTTGCGTCCTCCACGTTTTGGAAAAAAAGTTATTTTAATTTTGCTTTAAATGTTTTGTTTTATTTATTTTTATGAAAAAACTTAAGGGCGCGATCTTATCTCAAAATTATAGGCGTAGCCAAGGGTATGGCCCAGGGCGCCCGGGCCCTTACAATCGAAATGCCACCAATGACAAAAATTTGACAAAAAAGCCTTGTTTCGTCATTTTCAGTTTCTTTTAGCATCTTTGCGTACAACAGTACACGCGTACAACAGTAATTAACAATAAATCATATATCGACGACCAAGGGGCCCGGCGCACCTCCTTAATTCAATTTTTTCCAACCAATTTAAACGTAAAACCAGGGTGAAATTAAGGGATTTTAACTTTTTATGAACGTAATGCAATAACCAGCGCTGTACTTGCCATATGGTTAAGTGCCAGGGCCTCACGCTCAGATATTAAGACTTTTTTTGGTCTTTACTTATATTACGCGGGAACATGTCGCCAAAATTCCCTAAACGCCAGGGTCCCCGCGCATTGTAAATCCGACACGGAAATAACATGTTTAGTAAGCGTAATCATAAATTGTACCATTTCCAATAACGATTTACCAGGTTTTACGCACAAAATACTTAAAAAAAAATTAGCCGTGGAAAATGCTGATTGAACAAATTATTGAATTTCAGTTGAGGAGGTATGGGCCCACTGGTCGTTCATGTACTCGTATAACTGGTTAATTTTATGACAAAACAAAAATCTCTAAGGAAAATCAACGAATGGATTATTATTTACTGCTAAAATATTGCAGGAGGCATTGTTCCTTGCTTTCCCCTACTAATGGCTATTTTTCCGCAAGTGCCAAACTAGCCCTAAGTCTAATCCTAACCAAAACCCTAACTCTCACCCAAACTCTAACCCTAATAATAACCCTAATCCTAACCCTAATCCCAACCCTAACCCAAATGCAAGAAAAACACTATTTTGCTTCTAGAGGCAAAATAGCCACTTCCTAAATAATATGTACCGGTACTAGACATTACAGGATAGCTTTGTACGCATTTTAAATTTACGCTTGAGCTGTGATATACGTATTTATAGTACTGATGGCGGAAGCTTTAACTTAACAGACAAATTGTTGTTAATCACTTAAGATGTTGGTTTAGCATGTAATTTGATAGGATAAGATTTTTCAGGGTGTCGAACCGTTTCAAATTACGGTTCGGGTTCAGGTTTAGCTCCTGCTCAAAATATTTTAGCGGTTCAGGTTTGGTTCGGGTTCACTTGAGCACCATTTTCGAGGTTCAGGTTTGGTTCAGGTTCACTCAAGTAAAATATTACTGGTTCAAGTTCGGTTCGGGTTCATTGACTTAAAATTTGACTGTCATTACTCGTTTCGTCCAGAAAAAAAAAAGGAGAAATTGCTGATCCTGTTGATGATCACCACTGCTTTTATTGTGCGTGTACCAGCGCCAGCAGCATCCGGATATGGAAAAAATATTCTTACTTTTGTTAGGGGTTCAGGTTCGGTTTGGGTTCACTTGAGCAGAATTTTGAGGGTTCAGGTTCGGTTCAGGTTAGAGATAGCGCGGATAGCAAAAAATGCATCCGCCTGCTGCGCTGCATCTGCAAACCTTGTCCGCATGCTGCACCGCACCGCATCCAAACACAACTAAGTTCACGCAGCAACGTACCGCACCGCAAGTTAAATATTCTTTAAACTTCCACAAACATCAGAAAAAAATTAGCTCTCTGGCTTACAACATATAAAAAAATTGATTTTAGGGTATTATTTTGGAGAGTTTTCAAAAGGGTCGCTCTCTCAAACCATGCCAAAATATTTGTTTTTTAAACATCTGCCGATATAAAAAACAGTAATGCCCTAGCTTGAACCGTTCAAAAAAACTAATTTCTGGGGAGTCCATTTGGGGGCACCTGGGGGTTGGGGTACTTCCATACTATGTCAAACTATCACCAATAATAAATATCTACCAATATAAACAAAAAACTATCATCCTAGCCTGAGCAATTAAAAAAATTAGTTTTTTAGGGTCCCAGTTTGGGGGGTTCTGGGGAGAAGCCTCAAAAAATTTCAGGAGACAAAATTGCATTTGCAGCTCAACAAAATTACACAAAAATTAGATATGGATGTTGTGTGGTGTAGGAGAAGAAGAGTGCACAAAATTTAGATAGCAAAAAATGAAAAAAGAAAAAAAACTCAATGCGGCTAAAAGTGTAAGTAGGGATGAAAGAGTATCTTATGGCATATAACCATGTGAAATATTTTTTGCCGTACTTAAGCCGTTTTTGAATAAGACCGCTTTTTACATCAAACTTTTGAAGTAGTTTTCGGGTCCTAAACCTGAAGTTACGGGACTCATTGCCTTGAAATTTGGCGCACTCAAATAGCTTATGAATCTCAAACTGATGTCAAAATTTCATGTAGCTAGACCAAACCATTCTCGAGTTTTAAGTAAAAGTCTGAAACTTCACACTCGTTAACATTGAAAATGGCCGAGTAAAAACCAAAAAACATGCGACGTGAGATCAGTCGTTTTAAATATAGGCCTTCAGGTTTAATCTGCCTTGTGTGTGCTTTCTATCAGTTTTTCTGCACCATGTTTTGGCAATCAAAAACAATCTACCAGTCTACCTGATGATTCCAAGCAACTACTGTACTAATCCTGAACCAGTAGCTCAAATAATGAAACATAAGATATCACGTGCTCTGCATGCTGTCACAAGCTACTACGCTTGTATGAAACTACCCTATTACGTATTATACCTTTGCCGTTTGCGTCTGTGTTTGATTGTGGAATAAATTTTGCTACCACGTAGGCTATTCTGTCATTGGAAATTTGTGTTGCCTGGTCTTTGTACTCTACTACATAGGTCTACCAGATCTGAGATAGGCTACAGACATAGGACTGAAAGCCTAATTTTTGATGCCATGACCTGTTGATGAATAGGCTGCACTCAACTAACTCTGTCACTCTAAAATGCAAGCGCATGTATAGTAGAAGTGTTGTCTAGCCTTGGGTTTGTACCAATAGGCCTACCATAGGCCTACTGCGTACAGGGTGGGTGTGTCGCTACGCTTTGTTTTGTGCCTCTATGGAAGTTGATGAATGGTTGAGGATGGATGTAGGATGATGACTTAAGGTTGCGCTAATCTGACTCCTATGTCTTCATTGTTAAATTGCACACCAATGCTGTTTTTGTGATTATTCTTGTTAAATTGATCAAGCCAAAAATTAGTAACAAACGGTCAAATTCTAAAGCGCTTAAAATTCTAAAACGCTTAACTCTAAAAACTCTGTAAGCTTTGTGTAAGCTCTGTATCAACTCTACATCCCTATATATCTATACATCTATATCTATAACTATATGACTATATGACTATACGATTACATGACTATATGACTCTATGTGATTATACTATACTATGTGATGCCACGCCCGAAACAAGTTTTATATACAGGTTCCATCTCTGCCTCTTTTGTCCTAATGACGTCGAAATTTGGCAAAAAAGAAACTAACTTGAGCTCGCGCGCCCACAGATAAAAAAAGATAGAAAACCATTCGTTTGGAAATCTGAATCACTCAAACGAGGCAGATATGGAGCAACGCTGATACATAGCAAAAACATGACACAGAAACAAGTTGAAGCGTTCGGAATTTGGTTCACTCGGATAAATCATTTGGTACATGGTCTGCGCTGCGTGATTGCAGCATTTGCACGCGCTATAAACATGATCAGTTCCTTCACGCCACACCTCTACTCTGATGATTGTTTCCCACAAGCTTGTTTCTTCTACATTTGTCCGCCCTTGTTTCATCTTCTCACCGAACTCTAGCCTACCAAAACCCAAATCTTTTTGTTGGTGTCAAGAAACACGTTTAGCCGATCAAACCTAAGTTTCTTGTAACCAAAATAGCCGATTCTAGGATGCTCCGAATTCTGAAAAAACAAACTTGAAATGAAGGCACCTTTTACTGTTGTAGTAGAATGCATTGTCTTCGATTTATATAATCGTTACATCCAGACTAGTTGTTCATAAACAGAAAATCACCTTCAACAATTGTAAAAAAAATTATTGTACGCAGCGCTGCGCTGACGCTGTGACGTAATGCAGATTTTTGTTGCCACGCTGGGCGGCGGTGCACCAACAACAGCGCGCGGCCGCGAACGCCGCGCTGTTGCCACCTCTAGTTCAAGTTCACTGAAGTTAAATTTTGCTGATTCAGGTTCGGTTCGGTTTCACTAAACTGAAACTGTTCGTTCGGGTTTGCGGTTCGGGTTCATTCGCACGTGCGCTTCATGAAGTACAGACGTGTTTGTCTAGCTCTGCACTGATAAGTGTCTCAAGATAGGTTACTTCGGCAGTTTTTGAGTAAATTGGTCTTAATTCTTGATCTGTTAAATAGAGTAATGCCGAAATCTCAAATTGAAGCTAAGCTTGATCAGATCATTGAAAAATTGGATGGCTTAACTGCTCGAGTAGATAGGATTGAAAAGTCTGTTACCGGTGTTCAGCGACAGGTTATAGAAGTTGATGCCAAATTATCTAAAAGATGTGAGGCTCTTGAGCTGAGTCTACAGAAAAAAGCTGAAACTGCAGAATTTTTGGAATTAAAAATTCAAGTTGAAGACCTAGCAAAACAAAGAGTTGAAGAACGTGAAGTAATGATAAAACAACAACAGATGATTACGCAGCTTACGAATCAGTTGCAGGTAGTGATGTAGTTCTCGAGACCGGTCTCGGTTCTCGAGACTGTCTCGAGACACATTTTTGAAAGTCTCGTCTCGGTCTCGCCTCGGACTTGAACTTCAAGTCTCGATCTCGAGTCTTGGTCTCGAAAAGTCATGGTCTCGAAATATGAGAAGTCTCGAGACTCAAAATTTTGGTTAGGCGTAGGAGTAAAATTTTGAATTTAATTATTTAATGCAAGCAACGCAAACAAAGATTCGATTGACTTTCTAGGTCTTAACACCTTTTTAATTGCTTTCAAACAATCTCCTTTATTTATTCATTTCGGTCAATTTTCATTTACTTCCGTCAATGTTTTTAAACTGAGATCGTGAGAAACAAAGTTTTGCAATAAAACCTCAATTTTTGATAATTGGCTACTCAGTGGGAGATAATTGAGGTTCGAAAAAACTCAGGTAGAGCCGTGGGAAAAACTGCTCGACCTGTTATTCATTATTATCTTTGTTATTTACTTATGAAAGGTGTGATGTAAAACAGTCTGGAGGGAAAGAAGCCGCTTTAGCGGTAGTATTTGATGTTGATCTTTGTTGAAGGTGCTAATTGCCGCTGTCTACATTTTTGCTTTCTGATAGAGAACGCTCTAAACCTTTTTCTCGTTCAGGTTCCTTGCACGTGGACCGAGTTTGAGGTGGTAGCATGGCAATGCGATGAGGTTTGGTCAAGGAAGGTTAATCAGGACAGCTCAGACCTCAAAGTGATTGTTTTCAGTCTCATTCTGTTGAACAGATCTTTCGCAGTATGGTACAGTTAAGATTGCAGACTCAGAATGATGAACTTAAGTCTAGTTTACCACTGCTTTTTTGTAAATATCAAACATTAGAAATAACAATTAGGTCCAGTGAAGATTAAAATAGCTTGAGGTATAAACCTGAGGTATAAACATGGGCCACCGAATGGGGAAGACGCGTGACCCCAAAAGATTTTCGGGGCGGTATCGGAGAAATAAAGTCTTGATATACCGTAACTCAGATATTTGTTATACATTAAGGTGTTTGCCGTGTACTAGGACCACTAGGTTACTGAATCATTCATCTTGATGTCTTGTTTATGAAAACACAATTGCGCATTCCACCATTGCCTTCTTGTCATTAAAATAACTATCTGAATGCAACTGCTTTAGCAAGCCCGCTTTTTTTAGATTTAAACGACCGGTCAGCGTTAGTAGTTAAAGACACCGCCATCGGAGCGTGAGGTCTGAGTTTTGATTCTTGGTCCGGTCAAAATCGGACGCAATGTCGCTAACGTCTCGCCCCGCTGCGATGTTTCTTTGGTGCAGTGTTGTTCATTTGCTCAATGCCCGTGCACTAAGTCGCGAGTTTATGAAAGCTTTTATTTTAATTTGATTTAGCAACTCGCTTCGAAATCGAATTCCTCTAGATTGGTCCACGATCAGTTTGGTAATGAAACTTAAGCAAATTTAAGATGCATTTTATAAGAAATATCTTTGTAATACATATTGTAAGAATATCTTTGTAATACGAGTGACAGTTGTGTTTAGTTTGAGTTAATTCGTTATAAAGTGTTATTTCATTATTTACGTTGAAACAATTTGTATTATGTCTCGTAATTCGGCCTTAATAAAATTTGGGTATAGTCATCATAAAGAGTACGACGATGAAAAAGCAGGAAATAAAAAACATTCTGCAAAATGCAAGTTTTGCCCAACATCGACAACAATCTCTGATCGTTCAGGCACAACCTCTTCGTTTGTTCGGCTCATGAAGAAATGCCACAAGTCACGGTAAGCTATTGCATTATTTTTGAAAGAATGATTTAATACACTAACTTTGTTAGGTTGTAATAGTGGATAATAATTGTGTGCTTTTGTATGTTATTTATTGATATTTTTAACGGTTGTGTGCCGAAGTGAACAAGTTTAATTATGAAACGCTCTCCAAATCGAAGCTAAATTAATGTACTGCACGTCTCAACCTGATGGCATTTTGCATTCCAAGTTCTTGAATTATTAACCCGGCACTGGAGGGTGCTATTTAAAGTATCACCACTTCAGTTTCTTTTGCTGTTGTAAAAAATTCTAGAAGATAACAAATACCCGTAACCCCCATCAGCGACGTGTAACTCAACAACAACTTATAATGTACACCTATATATTGCATCGACCCAGGTTGTAAGGTTTTTTATTTGCGAGTAAACTTTTATATCAATTTTTACAACTTTGCTCTCGGCCAGGAGCTGCAAACGGGTCTACAACTGCAGTTCAGGCCCAAACACAAAAATAAAAAGCCGGAAACTAATGTGATTCGAAGCCCAATGAATAAGAAATCGCAAGTGAAATTTGATATAGATCGAAAGCACTAAGTAGCGGCTTCTAGCTGTGGGCTTGTGCATGCTAAGCGACTCGAAATCCATGACGGCTGCAAGTGGTCTTCTTCAGCTTACGTCCGTCTGTGTATAGAATGCAACAAGATAACAGTTAAATCGACGCATTTTATGTCATTATTGAAATTGAATGGTAAAAAGGCTATATATTTTTTGCAGCAAAGATTATCCGAGCGGCCGAAAATTTAATAGATGATATGGACGTGGAGGGAAGCACATCTGAGTTGGCGAATCGTGGACGCTCGGAGGAAGAAACGGCACAGCTAAGAAACATTCCACGTCTTTTCAGCAAATATTCGAAAATTCGAAATAAAGCAACTTCCAAAAGATCAACAAGCGTTCGGTGGCAGTTGCTAAAGTATCTCGAAATCACCAACAATGGTGAACATTTTAACGAAAATATTTTCGAATTTTGGGAAACCATGGAAAACCAACTACCTGCCTTATACAAACTCGCGATGCAAGTTCTTTTTGTGCCAGCGTCATCGGCTCCTGTGTAGCGTATTTTTAGTACCGGAGGTTTGATCATGAGACCTCATCGATCTCGGCTTTCTTCAGTTAATCTAGAAATGCTGGTTGCATTAAAATGTAATCACAATTTTATTGTTTGATTTTGGTATAGGCTTACTTTTTACGGTTGCATTAATTTTTTCCGTTGTGTTTCGTGCTTATCTTTGCTTGCAATAATATGCCATTCAAGATTTTTTGGCTCTGTTACTAATCTGTAGTTACTGCAAGCTGGACCACTGCGATAGTTTGAACACAGGAACGCATTGCCCAGTTTCAATTGGCATCGAACGGCAATTTCTCTACTTTAAGGTCGGGCGCTTGACAGTAGAGGTAGGCCGTCACCTCGCCTCACCTAGAGGTAGGCCTTCATGTCCTTGTGAATAGCACGTGGCCCAAGTTCGTTTTTTGGTTTATGGTCGTTCTAATGTATTGCGATTGGCCGTTTGTTTAAAGAAAAACCATGAAAAGGGTTGTCAATAGTCAATACAAATAAGTTTTGCTTCTAAAATCTCGGGTCTCGAAGTCTCGTCTCGGTCTCGAAAAACTCACCGAGTCTCGATCTCGGTCTCGAAAAGTTTTTCAAGTCTTGGTCTTGGGTCTTGGACTCGAATTTTTTCCAAGTCTCGGTCTTGGTCTCGACCATCAGGGTCTCGACTACATCACTAGTTGCAAGGGTATAAACAAACAACGGAAAGGGAAAATCTAAGCCGTGAAGCCTACAGCAAGCGGTTCAATTTGCTAGTTCATGGACTCGAGGAGGATCAAACTAATCCATGGGAAAACCGAACCGTAACTGAAAATCTATTAAAGAAATTTTTCATTCAAGGCTTGAAAATGGAAAATCCTGAACAAATCAACATTGTTGATTTGCACAGGCTACCACAATATCCATAGATGGGCAAGTTAATGCAAAACGTTAGCTTCGTTAACCACTAGTCCGTTAGCAAACTTCATACCTCCGTTAAAGTTAATTCGTTATTTTCAGTTAAAATTAACGGAAGTTAATGAAGTCCGTTAATCCGTTAACATTTTGAGAATAATTTACATTTCATTTTATTCATTGACTTTTAGAACACGCGTAATCACCTGTTGAGCTGATTGTAAGGAAAAATTTATTGCTATGGTGGTATTTTGTGTTTTGGATGTTACATTTTACAGTCTAATCTACGTTCAAGATAATAATAAGCTCATATGCAGCAACAAAGCAGCGACCGGAAAATTATTTGAGGTTGCGAACAGCGATAATTAATAGACTTATGAGGCTGCAGCTTTTTATTTGCCACAAAAAGCAATAGATATATCGTTAATTGTTTGTAGGGGCGCCGAGAGCCAAACGTAGGCTCGGGGTCAGCTCAAATATTGGGCATCTCCAGCTTTGTGAACTACAAAAAAGAAGAGGAAAATGCCACAATTTTCTTCGGATTTTGATGTGATCTCCAAACAAAAAAGGTCCTCGATATTCCACAAACTGATTTGTCAGTGTCATTTCCATACGCCCCCTGAAGTCCAAGGACCCCTTGAAGCCCATGGGCCCCCTGATGGGCCTCCTAAACTCCATGGGCACCGGGGTCATTGTCTCACCTCGTTTCCCCCCTCTCGGTGGCCCTGCCTAAAGGCTACCAGCGCAGAAGCCCAAAAAGAGCCAATTTTTCGCATTGCTTGTTTTTAAGTAGTCGCCCTTCTGGTGGCTCTTCTCTGGGCTTCCGTGCTGGTAGCCTTTAGGCCAGACGGTACGTAAACGATTAAACATCATGGTAACTGTTAGATAGAAACGGTTGCTTACTCAGTGCCACGACACTATTACTCTAAAGGTGAATTTACACAGTATCCGTTTTTCGTACGTTTTCGTCCGTTTTTTTACGTTTTTGCTTCTCCTTGAAAAAGTATGCGCTTTTTCATCCGCATTTTTATTAGTCCATAAACGCACTAAGTAGACTGTGATATATAGATAAAAATTTTGTTCAAAATTTTTGTGTATGAACTATAAGAGCGATATTTCGAAATAGAGCTGTACCCCTTTACAAAAAAATTTTTTCGGAAAAATTTTTGTCCAGTATGTGACTGTCTGGTTAGTGCGGATATGGACTTATAAAAATGCGGATGAAAAAGCGCATACTTTTTCAAGGAGAAGCAAAAACGTAAAAAAACGGACGAAAACGTACGAAAAACGGATACTGTGTAAATTCACCTTAAGTCTCTGTGCTTTCACGCTACAACAGCATCTAAAATTAACTATTTAGGCTATGGCTTGCAAAACAATTTCTAGACAGTGTCGAGATCCAACATCACCCAAAGCTTAATCTTGACTCCTAAAAAAGTAACTAAAAACATTGCGAATGATAATTCGTCATTCATTCTCGTTTTAGTCCTATCACCAACCACTGTACAGTGTAGGCCTACGTAGATTTCACGTTTTGAAATCATCCGCGATCCGTGGATGCAAACACTTCCAATTTTTGGATGACATCAACACTTAGCTCAAAATAAACACTGTTTTTACATCTATGTTTTAGTACCGGTACCTATATTCTGTTCTTTCAATGGTCTTTGGTTTGATTATATCGATTCCGCCGATTACGATTACAAATACGCACCCATGCAATCGATTTTCCATTGCAATTATTTCACCTTTAATCCTCGCTATTACGATTACATCGCTTCGCCAAAATTTAAATATAATTTTTGCAACAGCACTTACGAAGTCGGAATCTATCCTACATTTTTGCTGCAATCTACCCTGCAATTCTCTTTTGCATTATCAATATTATTAAGCTGTCATTAAAATTGCAATCATGCATGTCTTGCACTTGCATTCTGTTCTGTAGTTGGTCCGCGGTACCCCTCCCATGATAGAGTTTATACACTTATATCATCATTCACGCTTTTGCTTGGTAGTGGAAGCCTAGCCTATAGTAGTAGCCAGCCATGGCTCGATTATTTGCAATTCGTAAATTACGATCCTTTGTAATTGATTTCTGAGTACGATAATTTGAAAATTGCGTAATCGATTACAAATTAGTGATTGTAGACTAAGATTATAATCGAGATCATTTCTGCTACTGTATAGGTTAGACCATTGGTTAGACTAACTTTCCTTGCTAACCATGTCCACTTTCCTTGCTAACGCTGCCATGCCAGTCACTTCCATCTTACCACCAATAACAGATTATTCATGGGTGCATCATGGGTCTATTCGTCTGCTACTGAAGCGGTAGACTCGGGTTCGATTCCCGGTCGGGTCAAACCAAAGACTATAAAAATTGGTATTCACAGCTTCCCTGCTTGACGTTCAGCAATAAAAGGGACAGTGTGAAGCCTCCGCCGTGTGTGGTAGACAGGTGGGCAGGTGGCAGCTTGACTCGAAGACCGAAAGGTCCCTTCGCTGTCTCTTGGCCAAGGCAACTTGGTGAATAAAATGTAATTACAATTACAATAGTACCAATTACAATAGTCTATCGCAGTATCGCAATTCAACTCATCTAAGATCTAACCCACTTTATACTTGCATGATTAAAATTATATTTGCAGCATTTCTTATTGCGTTTGCTCATTTGATCCCGCGCTTGCTTGGTTATCTCGCAGCTCCTTCGCTTTTTCTTCTTTAAAACTCGTGCTAATTACACAACAAGTGTTAGCAGCGCAAATTGGTTTGTACCGGTACGATGAATGGGTGGTACAAGAAATTAACGATGAAAACCTTATGTTAGCGCAACTTAACGTAAGTTAATGAACCATTGTCGTTAAGTTAACGGGCATTTTAACGGAAGTTAATTCAGTCCGTTAACATCAAAAAACTTTTTAACGGATTAACGAGTTGATGAAAAAGTTAGCTTCGTTATTAACGGATTAACGATTAACGGACTTGTGCCCACCTATGACAATATCCATTATTCAAAAACAATAAAAGGATTAACAGACCTATTATCTTCAAGGTAGCAAAAAACAGTGACAAACAAATGATATTAAACAGTTTAAAAAATCTTCGTGGATATAACGAAGATAAGAAGTCGGAAAACTCAAAAGCAACAAAGATTTATGTTACCGAGCATTTACCAAAGACCCTTTACGAAGAGAAAAAGCGTTTATTGCCGCAGTATCATAAAGCACGATCTGAAAAGAAGAGAGTTAACTGGTGCATTCAAAATGGAGAGTATTGCCTTTATGTGGAAGGAAAGAAAGTCGAAGCTTAGTCCCATGTTTCGCGATTTGGTAACTGCTGTAACATTGGTCAAAACGATTATTCAATTTAGCAATACTGAGAGTCTACTCCATTGATTCATTTCATTCCTTGGCCCCACACAGTGTTTAACTATCTGTTCGTAACCTAACTTCAAAGCAAAAAATTAAGATAAATGATTAGCTCTGTCATCTTGAACGCGTTGCTGCGGTTGTTGTTTTGTTAGTGGTAGTCAGTCGATGAACTTGGCGTGACCGCACGTGATACATAAGGTCTATTATTACAGTGTTTAGTTGGCCAGTTTAGTGATATTACAAACGGTAAATTCTATTATTATTTCTACAACTGAACATTTTTATATACTAAATACCACCCTTGACATCTTTACAAGAATCAATTTGTATCCACTATTTTGCATAACCTGCTTTTTTGCAAATCTGGTTTCTTGAGGTCTCTTTTTGCAAATCTGGTTTCTTGCGGTCTCGGCTGAAGAATTATCGATTCAACAGCTACAAACTGTAAGTTGATTTTTAATTATCACTGAATTGATTGCAAAAATCGTTTTAAAAACAGATTACACGTTGAAATGTGGTAATTACCATAGGTGGGCACAAGTCCGTTAATCGTTAATCCGTTAATAACGAAGCTAACTTTTTCTTGAACTCGTTAATCCGTTAAAAAGTTTTTTCATGTTAACGGACTAAATTAACTTCCGTTAAGTTCTGTTAACGGACTAAAGTAACTTCCGTTAAGTTCTGTTAACTTCGAAGAAACTTGTTGCGTTAACTTCTGTTAACACTTGTTGCGTATTAGCGCGAGCTTTATCGAAGAAAGCGAAGAAAAAAGCTCTTTTTTGAGGCAAATAATAATCTGCAGCCTCATAGGTATCGCTGTTTACAATTTCCAAAGATTTTCCAATCGCAGCTTCGTTGAGGATTTGAACTTTATTTTTATCTTGAAATTAGATTAGACTTTAAAATGTAACTTCCAAAACACAAAAAGACCACCATAGCGCTAAATATTTCCTCACAATCAGCTCAACAGCGTCAATACGTGTTCTAGAAGCGAGTGAATAAAAAGAAATCTAAATTACACTAAAAATGTTAACGGATTAACGGACTTCATTAACTTCCGTTAATTAAAGCTCAAAATAACGGATTAACGTTAGCGGAGGTGTGAAGTTTGTTAACGGACTAGTGGTTAACGAAGCTAACGTTTTGCATTAACTTGCCCACCTATGGTAATTACAATTACATCACAAATAATTAATTCACTCTAACTGGGAATCTAATTATGAATAAATGGTGGCGAAATCGTACTGTTATGAAATTGTCAACTCGGCCATTTTGCAAGGATAAACGATTAACTATAAACTAACAGTACTCTTAAGGATGAAAAAGCCGAAAAACACTAATTCAGCTTGAAAATATGTGTGTAAATGTGAAAATCCCGACTTCAACTGTTATCCAAATTTACTGAAGATTGAGAACTCCTGGTTTACATTGTTTTGTTAATTGATATGGATTTTGAATTTTAGTGCAATAACATTGCAGGAGATTTCACGTAAAAAAACAGCAATGTAGACCAAGGCTTAATTAGTAGTAAATAAATTGATTGTTGTTGATTTGCGTTAATTAAAAACTGGCCGGAAGCCACTAAAAATTTTTTCTTTGTGGGCTGGACTTGGACATCCCTGGGTTATAATAGTTAATACTTATGTGGCTAAATGACAATCTAGCTGAAGTATTGCTTCAATTTTATATTTGGTAATATTACCTAGTGATATGATATCTTAATTCTCTGTCAATTAGTATGATCCATTGAAATAGCTGTGTTTGTCTCTGCTTCACTTTTACATCGCTCTAATTGCTAATTTACTTTCGGTGATTTGATACGTGTTATTAATTAAATTTGCTATGGATAAACTGTATATCATCATTATTATTTATGATACTAATCGTTTTAACACGACTTTCTGTCGATGATATCATTAGACCTTTGTAATTTTTTTCTGACTTAGTTTTTTTTGCTGAAGTTACCATCTTGTTGAAAGCTCTTTCGGTGCAGTGTTTGTTGGCTCGCTATTGGTGAACTAAATGTTTTAGCTACCAACTCAAGTCAAGCGATTCCAAAAATTGATGAAATTTCCAACATATCAGACAATATGTATTCGTATGTCACTCAAGATTTTTCCTCTTGTAAATACTACAATGCTAATACTATTACCACACTAAGTGTATCCCCAAAAGATTTACTCATTCTACACATTAACATTAGATCGTTAAACAAAAACATGGATGATTTGCTTGATTTGCTAAATGAAATACGTACTCGTCCTAGTATAACATGTCTCACTGAAACTCGATTGAAACACGATAGTCTTGTTAACATTGAAATTCAAGGATATAAATTTTTTCATGCTGATTCTGTTAGCAATGCTGGAGGAGTAGGTATGTACGTGTCAGAAGACTTTCAATTCAGTTGCGAAAATTCATTTGGCTTCTCAAATAACGGCTGTGAGAATATGTGGATAAACATTAACACCAAACTAGCTCAAAATTTTCTTGTAGGAGTAGTTTATCGTCATCCAAACGCTAATATTAAAGATTTCATTGACCATTTTAATGATACACTACAAAAAATCAACGAGAAAAACATCAATTGTGTCATTTTGGGAGATTTTAACATTAATATTCTACAACACAGAAACGAACCTGCAACCTCTTACATTAATATGCTAAATTCCAATGGATTTTTTTCGCTTTTGAATAAACCTACGCGTATAACTGATTCTTCGGCCTCTTTAATTGACCACGTAATCACCAACAACATTAAATGCCACGTAACACCAGGCATCATGAATTATCAAATTACTGATCATTTACCAACCTTCATTGCTTTAAAAAATATCAAAAAACCATCATCATATTCCGTGAAATTTTATCGATGTATGAAGCAATTCGATTCAGCAAAATTCTGCCAAGATCTGCAAATGTCATCTGCAAAAATTTTGTGAATGACATGCCTGAACTTAACTTGTTGAATTTTAATGACGCTTTTCAACTTTTCTTAAATACGCTGCACATTGAAATAAATGCACATGCACCTATAAAGCGATGTACAAGAAGGCAAAAAAGACTACAATGTAAACCTTGGATATCTAAAGGCCTATATGTTTCTATACGAAATAAACAAAAACTTTACAAAAGTCATTATTTGAAAGGGTCGATTAATGAAAAAAAATTTTATAAAAGATATTCCAACTTATTAACTAAATTAAAAACAACGTCAAAAAAATATTACTTTGAAAACCAACTAAAATCTGCATCTTCAAATCCTAAAGAAACTTGGCGAAATTTGCGAGAGCTTCTACCCCATAAACAACATTCTTCAGTAGCACCTACCTTAGAAGTTAATTCCACCATTGTTTCTAATAAAGAAAAAATTGCAGAAAACTTTAATGAATTTTTTGCAAATATTGGGCACAAACTTTCCCAAGACATACAGCCATCTGTATCTCACACTTTTTACCTTAAAAACTGCGTCACATCCTCAATGATTTTATTTCCGCCTACTTCTAGTGAAGTGGCATCTGAATTAAAGAGATTAAAAGTAAATAAATCTAGTAGTGATGACCAAATATCAACAAAATTTATTGTCATTGCTGCTGATGTTATATCACCTTATTTCACATATCTTGTGGATTTCATGTTTACTAAGGGCATTTTCCCAAACGCACTTAAAATTGCAAAAGTGATTCCTATACATAAATCAGGTTCGAAACAGGCAGTTGAAAATTACAGACCAATTTCACTGCTTTCGCCCTTTTCAAAAATCGTTGAAAAAATAATAAAAACAAGATTAGTAAGTTTTTTAAACAAAAATGAAACATTGTACGAAAGACAAAGCGGTTTTCGTAAAAAACATACTACCATGTTCCCTTTAATTGACGTTGTTACACAATGTTTTGAAAATATTAATAACAGATTGTACACTTGTGCGATTGCATTAGATATTAAAAAAGCATTTGACTCGGTAAATCACACAATCTTATTAAAAAAGCTATCTCATTATGGTATACGAGGAGTTTGTTATAAATTATTTGAAAGTTATTTGACTAATCGACAGCAATATGTCTATGTGAACAATACCATCTCCTCATTGCAAGAAATCAAAACAGGTGTTCCGCAAGGATCTGTACTGGGCCCTATACTTTTTCTTTTGTATATTAACGATCTACACAATGTGTTCTTATGTAACCCTCGTTTGTTCGCTGATGATACTTTATTATTGTACTCTTCAAAAGATTTGAAACAACTGGAAACTCTTTGTAATAATGAACTGTTGCTAGTGAAACAATGGATGGACGCTAACAAACTAAAAATAAACCCTACTAAATCACAGGCAATCGTGATTAACCACAAATTAAGATCCTCAAAAAGTGATATTTCATTAAAATTTAACTCTGATCATATTCAAAATACTAAAGAATTGCGATACCTCGGAGTTTTAATTGATGAAAAACTCAGTTTTTCATCACATATAAAAATGTTAGAAACCAAAGTAGCTCGTAATGTCGGAATCTTGTTCAAACTAAATAAATATTTGCCTACTTCTGCTCTGAAAACTTTATATTACGCACTCGTACATCCTTTTTTCTCCTATGGAATAATTATATGGGGATCCTGCAACAAAACAGTTTCGGCAAAACTAAAATCATTACAAAACAAAACCCTAAAAGCTATTGGACGTCTTAATTGGCGTAAATCACCCAAACATCTGTATCACCGATTCGAAATTCTCAAGATAGATGATTTATATAAATTGGAATTAAGCAAATTCATGCACAGGTTTTTCAAAAAAGCTCTCCCAAAATACTTTGAAACTTTCTATACAGAGTTCAGATTTTCCAACACACACAATACAAGATCATCTTCTCAACGTTTAATGTTACCTTACTACTCAACAAATAGAGCCCAAAAATCGATTAAATTTCAAGGGGCTAAACTATGGAATACTTTGCCTAATTCAATGAAACAACTATCGTATCGTAAATTCATTAAAGAACACAAACGATGGACATTTCAAAATTACAATATACTTCAGTAGTTTATTAGATTACCAGAACTTACGGATTGGGCATTGTGGCCGCTACTAAGAGGAATAAGTCTCGTATTTATTTTACCTAAATATGTACCAATAGCTGGAAAGCACCATTGACTTCGAGCGTATTTTCTCGTCTGAATTTTTTTTTTCGGGAATCGTTTGACTTGAAGACTTCGCGTCCCTTCACGATTCCTTGTCGCATTGTGAAATTTTTTGTTCTCTTTTGCTCTTCGGTAATGGTGAAATTTGTTTCACTTCATGTATTTTTTTTTTCTCGAAATGTCGACTAAACAAATAAATTCTGATTCTGATTCTGTTCAGGTTCGGTTCGACACCCTGGAATTTTCACTTCCCAATTAAGATTTTTCTATTTGTTCAACCTACTTTTGGGTTGCGATCCATGTTTTGAGAAATGCTGGCTTAATCTGATGGGTTATTTTTTTTAGAATCAGAAACAATGACGTTGATGTTTTTTAATATTGTTTGAGATTTCTACTTTTCTAGAGGTTTCATAATCAAATATTTTTGAATAATTGCTGATTTTGCAGTAGACAAAAAGTACTTTTGAGCGTCACAGCATTAGCTACGCGTCGGTTGTTGGTAACTCCCATCTAGTTTTTTAAAGAATTTGTTAAATAAATCTGATTTATGCTGGTATAGGCCTTGTTACGCTAGCAGAAAAAACGTCTAGAAAAGAGATCTCGTGATACCCATCGAGGTACCTCTTGAAAAATTTTTTACAAATAGATTTTTAATGCCTGATTAATGATTGAAATGTCTTCGGTTGCAACCAGGTGCCGTTTTTAAGATATACCGCTTTTAATCGAACGCGGATGAATATTTCAAAATCATACGCTTGAATATTTTTTTTACTATTAGTGTTGCCGTGAAATAATTCACAAATTTCAACAAAGATATTTTTTATCTTTCTTTGAATGTAAAAATTCAAAATATGATAATTTTAAACTAAATAATTAATCATGGGTTAGTTTTTGTTAAAAAGTTTGCATATTTAGTGTTTTAGCGTAAGTTTTTTTGTGTTGAATTTTAAATGTGGAAACTTGCTTTGAAGTCACGTGACCGTCGTCACTTGGCAGCTGATCGTTACGAATACAAAGCTTTGAAATAATTTCTCATGATTAAATACCGGTATCCTTGAGAATTAATAAAGAAATTATTTCATGTTAAAAGTCGAAAAGCAAATGAAGTACCGTACCTCGTGAATTACACCATATGTCTGTTATGATGATAGTCTACCCACAGAAAGTAGCCTAATACAATCAGGGTGTCGAACCGTTTCAAATTACGGTTCGGGTTCAGGTTTAGCTCCTGCTCAAAATATTTTAGTGGTTCAGGTTTGGTTTGGGTTCACTTGAGCACCATTTTCGAGGTTCAGGTTTGGTTCAGGTTCACTCAAGTAAAATATTACTGGTTCAGGTTCGGTTTGGGTTCATTGATTTAAAATTTAATTGCCGTTACTCGTTTCGTCCAGAAAAAAAAAGAAGAAATTGCTGATCCTGTTGATGATCACCACTGCTTTTATTGTGAGTGTACCAGCGCCAGTGGCATCCGAATATGGAAAAAAATATTCTTACTTTTGTTAGGGGTTCAGGTTCGGTTTGGGTTCACTTGAGCAGAATTTTAAGGGTTCAGGTTCGGTTCGGGTTCACTAAAATGAAACGGTTCATTTGGGTTTACGGTTCGGGTTCAGGTTCGGTTTGACACCCTGATTTTTTTATTAAAGGTTACCGGCACTTCATCTTGAAAAATTGTTTTGAAGTTTTGCATTTATATCGATCAGCTGCCAAGTGACCATGGTCACGTGACTTCAAAGTAAGTTTTCATGTTTTAGAATTCACAAAAAAACCAGGGTGTCGAAACCAAACCTGAACCCGAACCGTAAACTCGAATGAACTGTTTCATTTTGGTGAACCCGAACCGAACCTGAACCAGCAAAATTTTACTTCAGTGAACCTGAACCAAACCTGAACCCTCAAAATTTTGCTCAAGTGAACCCAAACCAGACCTAAACCCCTAAAAAAGTAAAAATATATTTTTCCATATGTTTGTTCATTTGTATTGGGAAGATAAGGCCAAGAGTAGATTAAAAAGACAACAATACTTATCAATTGTGATACTGTATGAGACTTACGTGCGCAATGAAGTAGTATTATGAGTGAATGTTTGGGGAGGTGGGATATTGGTTTTATGTTAATTTGCTGAACTGATTTTTTTTCTGGACGAAACGAGTAACGACAGCCAAATTTTAAATCAATGAACCCGAATCGAACCTGAACCAGTAATATTTTACTTGAGTGAACCTGAACCAAACCTGAACCTCGAAAATGGTGCTCAAGTGAACCCAAACCAAACCTGAACCGCTAAAATATTTTGAGCTAAACCCGAACCCGAACCGGTATTTGAAACGGTTCGACACCCTGAAAAAAACTCAAGCTAAAACTTTAATTATGCAAACTTTTTCGCAAAAAACTTACCCACGTTTAATTATTTAGTTTAAAATTATCATATTTTGAATTTTTACATTCAAAGAAAGATAAAAAATATCTTTGTTGAAATTTGTGAATTATTTCACGGCAACACTAATAGTAAAAAAAATATTCAAGCGTATGATTTTGAAATATTCATCCGCGTTCGATTAAAAGCGGTACATCTTAAAAACGGCACCTGGTTGCAACCGAAGACATTTCAATCATTAATCAGGCATTAAAAATCTATTTGCCAAAATTTTTTCAAGAGGTACCTCGATGGGTATCACGAGACAACACAATTTTGGACACCCTAACACGACCTAGTAGTTGGGCAATGGTTACTGTAACTAGTGTGCAGTAAGCAAGTCTATATCAGATACGCTAGCCTATGGCACTGTGGACGGACTGTAGGCCAATAGGCTACACATATACCGGTAACTTGTCAGCCTGTAAGCTAAGTCTAAAGTGCAGGGTAGGGATTTAGAAATGGTGAGCTAGCCTATGCTTGAGTTCATAACAAAAAAATTCGCAGAAAAATTGCATCACTTGGAAGCTTCTAAGCATGTGCAGATTTTTCGAAACATCTGGGATGATTATTGGATTACCGGTAAGTGCCACCGATTAGGCACCAAGACTAGTATTGTGTGCCGAAACTATGACTTACCGGTAATGTGCCAGGACTTAAAATTTTTTTTTCAAAGAACAGTTTTTGTTTCAAACACAAATTTTCTCAAATTATATAAAAGTTTTTCCAAAACAAAGTTTTTGAAACAAAAAGTTTTGCAAAAAAAAAAAAAATTCCCATTGCATTTTTCAATAAAAAAGATTTGTTTACTACTACATGTTCAGAAAGTTTTCTTTCCTTAGCTAGAAATAGTGTTTGCAATTTCCAGCTTAAAGCTGTATGTTCTAAAATTCTGCGACACATCTGACATGAGCACAAGTTGCTTGTTTTAAATCTCAGATCTCCACTCACGCAGCAAGCTGCATAATATTTTATAATTTTTAGTTTACCTGTACCTAACAATACTGTGCAAACAAAGTTTTTTAGGAGCTAAGAATTCATCTCCCAACAGTTTCTTATGATTCTGGATTGTTTTGGCGTGTTCAGATGTTTAAATATATAACAAAAAACTATGTAGGTCAGTATAGGTTTCTGGGATCTAATCCAGAGGATTGCTAGTTGATTGACATGCATTAAATATCATTGTCTGATTATTCTCGCAGTTAGTTATCGATATCTGTTGCTGATGTTATCAGCCATATTGCAGGAACAGACAATATTTTTAAAACAGACATAATTTTTTATTAAACACTAGCCTAAACATTTTTGACCATTCTTCTGTTTTTTCTTCAGGACAAAATAATTAATTAATTACCGGTACATTTTAAGAGTTAAAAGACAAACTACCGGTAGCAAATGAGCAACTTTCAATAAAGCAATATACTGTAGTTTACTTATCGATTCATCTTTTGAAAACAGCAACATAGATTCATAATCCAGTTATTCAGAAAAAAAAAAAAAAAATGATAGCATGCTATATCAAAAGATATCCAAAGACGATTGATGGCTATGCTACCCTAATTTCTTCTGGTATTAAGCCTGGTGAACTATATGGTTTGACTAAAGTGCATGAAGATAACTCATAACTCACCTCTTAGACCAGTTGTATCTATGGTTGGAACCCCTGAATACAAGTTAGTTGAATATCTGGATAATTTAGTAAGACCACACATTCCGGATACTTTTTTGTCAAAATCCATTAAGGATTTCATCGAGCATATGAAACAGTTTCCTTGTAATGATTCATATTGCATAGTGAGTTTTGATGATGTATCGTTATTTGCAAATGCTCCACTTTCTGAAACTATTGACCTTATAATTAATTGTTTGTATGCAAATGGCAATCCATATCCTATTATGTTTGACAAAGATGTTTTTTGCGAATTAATGTTCATGGCAACTCAAGGCTTGTCTCTGTACAAGGACAAAGTATTTAAGCAGATAGATGGTGTGACAATGGGTTTGTGTCTCAGGCCTCCATATGCCAATTTTTTCTTAGGTAGTTTTGTGGAGAAATTATTTGCTAATACTAACAATCTTTCACCTAACTTGTATTTATGGTATATAGATGATATTTATGCTGTTTTTGATAGTGATAGCGCTTGTACACAGTTTTTGGATATTCTCAATTCACAACATTAAGACTTTAAGTTTAACCTGGAAATAGATATAAATCCTGAGAATTTGCTTTTCCTAAACGTGCAAATAAAACTGAATGACGCTGGCTATGACACTTGCGTTTGTTGAAAACCCATTAATACTGAATTGGTACTTAATTTTGATGCACTGTGTTGGAATACTTGAAAATTGGTTTAATTATGTGCTTGTTGCTTCGTGCTAGGAAAATATGCTCAAGTACCAAATTGTATGTGAAGGAATTAAAGTGTTTATGCCATATTTTTTGCAACAGTGGATATCCTACCACTGTAATTCTGGCAGAATAATGCATATACCAGAACGCGATTTGCTATTGCGAGAAGAAAAAAGAATCTTTCTTTGTCTATCAACACAGCAAAATCCACGCTGCAGGCGTTAGTAGTGATCTGCAACTAATTTACCCGTCAAAACGTAGGGTTCATATTTTACTAAAAAAAACAAAACACTTTTCCCCAAGAAATACCCCCATAAAACAATATTTGTCAAAATCCTCATTAAATTTCACACAAACTCAGAAAGGTTTGTTGAGTGCTCATGGAAGGAAACTCCAGCAGAATAATTTGAACATACCACGAAATATTATTTAAACTTGCTAAATAAAATAGATGTCAAAAATCAAGCGCCTTAAAGTGGGGTTCATATTTTTCCCAATAGAACCACTTTCCTCCCAGAAATAACCCCATGAACCAATATTTGTTAGAATCCACATTAAATTTCACGCGAACTCAGAAAGTTTCGTTGAGTGCACATGGAAGAAAACTCCAGATTCTATATATTTCATTATTAGTTTCTTTGAAGTATGAGTAGCCTTGAAAAAGGCTGTTTTAGATTGAACGTTTTCGTCCAGCTCTCTTCATGAATCTTGGCTGGAATGAAGAAAAACTAAAATGCAGTGGTATATATATAGGTTAACTACACTGAAATAACAATGGGTTGCTATTATGAGGTAAGATGCTGCAAAAATCATCTACAATTGTATAAGGTTAATACAAAAATAAAGAACTTGTAGAAAATTTCTCGTCGTACTCTGATTGGTCAAAATTGATCATTTTGGCAATTTCATTGGTGGAAAAATATTGTTTTGTTTTAGTTAAAAATGTGCATAAAAAAAAAAGTTACTGTGAAGTTAGGAGGGAATAAACAAATTTATTTTGACGGCAAAGAATAGGCTGTAAGAAATTGATGTAGGTTGCTTCCAGAACTGTTTAATAGAATGAAGATCTTGCTGTAACCGAAATAGAAAATTGTGCATCGTTGTAGTGTTTGGCACATTCTTCATTCTCTAATACATGCTGTCCGATTGCAAAATCACAGTAGACACTAGGGGTGTGAATGATTTTGCATTCTAGATTAGGCAGATTTTTCGTTGGTCTTTTGTCACTCTTATGCATCTTGGAATGTGTTGATTAATTCTGTCTTGCAATCTTTGGGAAGTTCGACCCAAGTACCGACAGTTGCTGCATCATACGTATTGATATACGACCATGCTTTGTTGAAGGGAGGGTAGAACATCCTTATAAATTGCAGGCTAAATTTTTCTCGTTTGAAAATAATGCGAGGTTCAACAGCTTGGTAACATCAGTTGATAGCAATCTTGGTTTGCTTTTCAAAATTTAATAAAGTTTCGTCAATCCAAGGGAGCTTCAAGTAAACTGGACACTTTTGCGGTCCTTCTTTTGGTTTACGGTTGAAAAGCGCAATGTTCTTTGACATTGTGATTTGAACAATGCTTTCTGGGTATCCATTATTCCGTAGAATGGAGCTGATGTTTTCCAGTTTATGCTGCAGTTTACTTTTTGAACAAATTGTCAATGCTCAAAAGTTGGTGTTGGTGTACACCAAGGGTCTGTGTTGTCGCCTTTGTTGTTTGTAATGGTGGTAGATGAAGTAATGGACAATGCAAGGAAAGGCTGGATGAAGCAACTCCTTTATGCAGACGATTTGGTTCTAATGGGGGAAATTATGGAAGAATTGAGAGAGAACTTTGATGAATGGAGAGAGGCGTTTGAAAGCAAAGGGATGAGAGTCAATCTTGAAAAGACAAAGTTGATGGTCAGTGGGATGGAGGAAGAAAGGCTAGGCAGTAAGATTGATTCTTGTGGTATGTCTGGAACAAGAGTTATGTTTGACTTGGTGCTATGTACAGCATGTTGTAAGTAAGTCCATGCAAGATGCACAGATAAGAAGAAAGTTGCAGTTTATTTAAATAAAATTTTGTTGGTAATAAGTGTAGAACCGTGGTAAAGAACTTCAAAAGACGAGATAAATGCTGTGTGATGGTGTGGAAACTGTAAGCAAATTCTCTTATCTAGGTGACAGATTGAACGCAACTGGTGGGTGTGAAACAGCGGTAACAGTTGGAACAAGAATTGGTTGGATGAAGTTCAGGAAATGCAGTGAAATACTCAAAGGCAGAAGGTTTTCATTAAAGATGAGAGAGAAGGTTTACAAAAGTTTTGTAAGATCAGCTATGTTGTATGGAAGTGAAGCATGGTGTTTAAGAGAAAAAGAGATGGCAATTCTGAGAAGAATAGAAAGAGCAATGATTCAAGCGATGTGTGGTGTGAAGCTAGATTGGATGGCTAAAGCAAGTAGTATGCAGTGGTACGATCATGTTTTGAGGAAAGCAGATGAAAATGTAATAGTGAAGGCTTTAAAATTTGAGGTGAGCAGTAGTAGAGGAAGAGGAAGACTGAAACAAATGTGGAAAAAGTAATGGGAGAATGAGATGATGAAAAATGGACTGGTGAAGGAGGATGCGTGTGATCAAACAAAATGGCGAGGCGTGGTAAAAACAATGACGATACAAAATCCGGCCAATTCTGTCGACAGGGACAATATCGGATCCAACATGTGATGATGATGATGTTCTACTCCTTTTCCTTTATTGTTGAATGTTGTGCACAAATTTTCTTGTTTGCGTGTTGACAATATTTAATACATCGGTATGACTAAGCGACATCTGACATCTTGGCACTAGGATTCAGGAACATGTGCACCACAAAACCACCAATTCGTGATCAGTTTGAAATATGCTAAAGCTGCAACCTAAACAGTACAAATTTGAATGGTTTTAAAGTTTCGTGCATTTGTAATTCAGAATATGCTACAAAGACACAAGAAGCTTTACTCATATAAAAACACAACCCACAACTCAATAGACAACTCTACGCTAATAGTTCATCTTATTACGAAATGTTTATTGCTTTGCATGTAATATTATGTTTTTGTGTGTGTGTGTGTTTTTTCTGAATGTATATGAGATATTATCTACATGTCATTGTATAATTTGTACAATTCTTGCGTTGAACTTGCATAGTTGTTGCGTTGAGGTTAACTATACTGCTTTTTTTTTGAAAGCAGCTCATTCGCTAGTGTTTGTCTTTAAACTATTAACATGTAATTATTTTGCTCTGAAGAGGATCAGAAGAATGGTTGAAAACGTTTAGCTTTTAATAAAAAATGATATATGTTTTTAAAATTTTGTCTGTAGTTGCAATATGGCTCAAAAAATCAAGCTTTTTGCCGAAGGTTTGGTGTTGATATATTATGATAGTTACAATAATGATACAAACTCATAAAAATTGTATTTATGATATATGGGAATAATAATGCGATCCCAATGATTGATATTTCTGTCGGATTCGATGATGTTCAGGTATTGCATGCAGAAGAATAAATTTTGGTCAATGTATGTGCTCGATAGCTGAAATAATATTCTATCATCGTTATTTTAGTTCTAAACTGAGTTGTCCCATTACAGGACCCCGCCTACTTCATTACTACAATACTTATGCCCTAGTTGCTACAAATGTTTAAATGAATATTTTTAAGTGTAGTCTTTACACCTTGTTGTAAATTACTTCTCGTAAAAACAATGTTAAATTCTTGCAGTTAACTTCTTGAGAATTTCGTGAAGAACTTTTGAAGTTGTACAGGATTCTATGCTGATTCAAATTATTTTTTTACCTTCGAATATTTTTGAAGTGTGAGTTGAATTAGAAGTGGCTGCAGACTTGACAACCATTTTTGACGATTTGCTGTTTAGTTTATATTTATCTAATTCGCTGCATTTCCTGCCATAGAAATTTGTTATCGTTTTACTTGTGATGATTGTTCAACATCATATGTCCGCCTTACTGCTTAGGAAAGATTGTTTGTTCAGAATTGATCAGCACCATACGTCCAGCTTAGGCTGCTAGGGAAGAAAACTTTGCGAACATGTCATGGTGGAAAACCCATTTCAAAAACCCGTTTTGAAAAAATTAAAAAAATTGTTTCGAATAAAAACTGCTATTTCCAACAAAAAAGTTTGTTTACAAAAAAAAATCTATACATATACTTAAAAAGAATTAAAAAAAAGCTCTTGGAAAAAATACTTTTTGTTTGAAAAAAAAAAAATTAAAAAATATAAATTTTTTTTTCAAAAATTTATTTAGCTCTGGCGCCTAAAAGTTCCAATGTGTCAGGTGTGATAGTGCTGGCGCTTAATAGTCATGGTCTGCTCAAATTTTCTTAATGCATTTGTGTTCAAAGCTGTAAAGATATGTTTGTGTGACTGAAATTTGGTACCAATTCAGTATTAAAGTCTACGAAAAGTATTAAAGTCTACTAAAATTGTCATATCACGAAACTCGGTCACATTTGAGCTTCAAAAACAGAATCGAATTTAAACGATTTTCAACTTGTACAGCAAATATAAATCTGGGTACTTTTATGCCAAACGACAGAAACAATTGAATTTAAGCGAAGCAGAATTGGACGCACTCAAGAATCTTAATAACAAGCCATCAATAGTAATTTGCAAACCGAATAAGGGAAATGGAGTGGTACTGCTAGACATCCACTTATCAACAAAAAATGGAAAATATCTTGAAAGATAAATTTAAATTGGCTACAAATAACAATTTAAAACAACTTCAAAAATTTCAAAACTTTTTGGCACGTTTGAAGAAATCTGGAGCAATTAATCAGGAGGTATATCGCAGAATCCGATCAACAGCAACTTCAATTCCAACTCTTTACGGCTTGCCTAAAACTCACAAAGACAACACTCCACTTCGACCAATCTTATCTTCCACAGGCAATTATAACAATGAGTGTGCTACTTGGCTTTCAGAAATTCTTACCCTTCTCTGTCATCATCCTTCCTCACTTAAAGGTGCATTTGATTTTTTGGACAAAATCAAAAATCTAACTCCCGGTAATAAATTAATGGCAAGTTTGGACGTTAAAAGTTTGTTTACCAATGTACCTGTAAATTTTACAATTGGTTTGATTTTGAATTATATTTTTGATAATGGTGTAAAAGATTTTAATGGGTTAAACTGGCAACAAATGAAGAAACTTCTAACCTGGACATGTAAAGGGACAGTATTTCAATTTGGGGGGAACATTTACAAACAAACAGAAGGAATAGCTATGCGGAGTCCTATCGCTCCTTTAATGGCAGGTGTTTGCATGAACTGTATGTTAAACGAAGTTTCTTCATTTAACCCAAAACCTTACATCATTTTACGTTATGTAGATGATTTGTTCTGTGTTTTTAACCGTGAACGTGATCTTGAAATGTTTTTTGCCAAAATTAACTCTATTCATGCCAATATTCAGTTTACCAAAGAGTTGGAACAAAATAATCAACTACCCTATTTAGATGTTCTAGTCAGGAGAACTGATGTTAAGTTTAAAACAACAGTCTTTCAAAAGAAAACCAACACTGGTTTATACATAAAGTGGTCGAGTTTATGTCTAGTCTAGTATAAATGTAATTTAGTGTCGTGTTTGTTAGATCGTGCTTATGGTATTTGCAATTCGTATAAGGCAATGCATATTGAATTTGAAACAATTACGGATATGCTACTTAGAAATAACTTTCCACTACCCTTCATTCAAAATCAAATACGTCGTTTTTTAAACAACAAGCATTCCGATCTCAACATATCAAAGAAGGTGGATAAACAAGCTACTCGTTTAATCTTACGATTACCTTTCATTGGCAATACATCTCTTCATATAAAAAAAGAATTAAAATCGTTTTTTCGACGCCAATTGTCAGGAAAATTAAGTTTAAATGTTGTGTATGATTGCTATAAAATTGGTGACATGTTTAAGCACAAAGAACTGCAACCTAAACTTAATCGTTGCTATATTGTATACAAACTAACTTGTTCTTGTGGTAGTGTCTACATTGGTCTAACCCCACGTAATTTGCAATGACGTTTACACGAGCATAATCCTGCAAGTAGTCCCAACCAGCATTTAGATGTCACCAAGCATCTCCTTGAAAATCCCAATCATATTATTGACCTTAATGATCCAGAAGTTTTATGTTCAGCTCACAACATGAAAGAGTTATTAATGAAAGAGACTTGATTAATTCAGCAATATCAACCAGATATTAATGTAGATGGATCTTCATTTCCACTATATGTATACAATAGCTAATGTGGCTCGAACATTTTGTAAATACTGTTAAGTTTGTTTTTTTTTTGTCTTTTGTTCTCCTTCTGTTAGTAGTTTTTTTGTTACCCTCTATTTTGGAATTTATGTCTGTCTCATGTCCTTTTTCTTTTTTTCCCTTTGACCTTGTCTCTTTATGATGTCATATTATCAAAATTACTGAATATTTTTGCATATCACTTAACTACCTTTATGATTTAAATGCAAAAGTGCAAAGTTTAGTAAGCACCGTTAATTTTTGAGAGAAATTTTAGAGCTCTGATTTGTTGAATATCTTGGTTCTTGAAAATTTTACTGTTCCATAAGTGTACTTGATTAGTTCAGTTATTAGTCTTCTCTCTAAACTGTACGTGAGTTGCCAGTTTGACCTGTAGATCTTTCATTTTATGCCAAATTTTATTGACAGTACAGTACAGATTTAAAAAGAGAGATAAGTTAATGACCAGGTCTTCACTTGGAATTCTATTACCCAAGGTAAGTTTTGTATTTTTACCATCGTGGTTAGACGGTTTTTATTTTTGCCTAAATTTATTAAATTTGGGTTATCTGTGGCAAATTATTAATGTTTTTTCCATTTCTATTTTGGTTTAGTTTTGGATTTTGATTCTTTTAGATTTTACCCTTGACCCGGTTATTAACTGCTATCTCCGGTTTATCGTTTTTGTCTACAGTCAAACCTCGGTTTTTGAACGCTTCGGTTCTCGAACAAATCGGTTTTCAAACAATAAATTCGGGATTTTTACGTTTCAGACTTCGAACAAAAATTCGGATCTCGACCAAACCGAAAGAAGCCGAGCGAACACGATTGCGCCATGATGCTGCATATGTCGGCTTTTTTCACACGATTTTTGGTGTAACTGAGTTGTTGTATTTTTTTTTACTGCTTGATTAGTAATTTCTGCAAATTTTTTCAAAATTTTTCGTATTGTACTGCATCTTAAACCTTTAATGTTTTTGATGTTTTAAAAATAAAACATAAGAAATGTTTACTTTTTGTTTTTTTTCATCATCTTAGATAGGAAATCCTTTATTAAAATAAAATACAATCTACTTCAACCCATTTTTATTTGTGGTACTACAGTACACAGTACAGTTTATGGTGTAAAATAGTAAACAAATACTTTACAAAAGTTGTTTTCTAGAGTTGGAACGGATTAAAATTATTTGCATTAATTTTAATGGGAAAAATTGTTTCGGATTTCGAACAATTCACTTTTTGAACAGCTTTCTGGAATGGATTATGTTCGAAAACTGAGGTTTGACTGTATATTGGTGGTCTTTCAACAATTCTAATGTCATGATTTTTATAGATTGATAATGACTTTAGTTAAAGTCAAAACATCTTGTAAATAGAGTGATTCATTTTAACCTGGCTCTGGTTTTTTTGTCCAAGCTCTTCACATCATTGCGTTATTCTGCTCAGAATTTCATGTCCGATATGTTTTGTAATTTCTTAACTATTCTAACGGTATGTTTGTCAGATTGCCAAAAATTGTTTTCAGTCTTTGATCCAGCCAATCACTGATTCGCTGACAAAAATTGGCTTAGTGGAAACAGCAGATCTGATCATCCAATAGTTAAGAGTTGCCGTATCATTTGACACTATTTGGTGACTAGAAGGTAAACTTAGGTGTTTCGTTACTCTTATTTGTGTTTGGAAGTCGTAGTACAGAACAGGCACAGCGAAAACTCGTCCTAATCAGCAATCCAACACTTTGGTGAATGCATGAAAAGGCTACGGTTTCTAATAACAACAAAAAACAAATACAAATTCGGCACAAAGGTTCACAATACACAAGAACAGCACAATTACAACTGAAGCTCACCAACTGTATGTGGCTCCAAACACAACGACGATTCACAAATGGTTGTGCAAAAAACTTTTAAGGCACACAAGCCTACAAACAAAAAGATGCGTTTAGCCATATTTTTGATGGCGTAGTAAATCTCAAAAAGTTTAAACAAGCCCTATCTGACATTTGTTTTGATTCTCTATCTGGGTACTTGAAAGGCAGTCAACGATTTGGTGCTTGTAGTTTCTAAAAATTGATTACTGAAACTACCTATGTTAGTGCTTAAGCGCTATTCAACCTAGCTGAGTGCTATTTGATGCTGTCTATTTTATGTGCTATTGAACACATTTATTTGTGTGTGTAATCTTTGTATATAATTATTTTTTCTTTTTCTCCAAACGTTGTTGCGTATGCATCGCGACCATGTTGGACTACTGAATTGCCTGTAAATGATAAATAAATAATGATTCTGCAAAAGCTAACTATAGCTTCTATACTCAAACACAATATCTTATCGATGTACACTACAGCTGCTCCAGCACTCGACTGACTCTTGCCGAACAATCAAAGGTGAACAATCTACAAAAGACATGCACTAGACTACTCATAAAATACAATTCAAAAAAGCTACTTAATTAGCTCAAGGCGACTTAATACGCTCCCATTAACACAAACAAGTTACCCACGCTAACAGCAGTCAGCCTAAAAAACTAGAAGTGACTCATGCTAACTTGTACAATTTTAAATATTCGCATTTTTCAACCCAGTTCTAAGGTACCATTATAACCCTACGCTAATCAGCTCCCGAGAATACCGATCCGCGGTCCTTCAAAAAACGTGTCGCAAATAATTACAGACTTGGGCAGTGTCATGAGAAATAAAAAAGGGTCAATTTGTAATGGATATTTACTCATAAATACACTAAAGCAATCAACTTACTTGCTGATAAAATTTTTCTTGTTGCGGTTTCTTATGCAGTTAAAAAGAACTTTATCTAGCATACTTAGCACAGACCAAGCTAAGTTAAGTGACGTCATTAAGTAAGTACACATACAAATTGACTACAGCAGTATCGCATCACGCAACAATGAGCACATAATTACAAGTATCGGCCAATTTCCAAATTAACGTGAATAGGATGTTACATACCCCCCTACAATGTACGAATCCAAAGAAGTACATTTACAACAATCAAGTAACATCCAAATTATTGAAATTCAAAGCAAATAATATCAATCACGCCACATCAAAATTCACAAGCAAAATCAAAATTACATACACAAACTAGTTTGCGTCATTACAAATAAAACACAGTTTTACAACCGGTCTTTTCACGACGCCAGTCTTTGTTTTGACTATCACTCGGCGTACTAGTCCATTCTTATCCGCAAAGATCTCCGTCACTCGTCCCATAATCCATTGACCACATGGCACAGCGTCATCAGCTAAAAGAACCATATCTCCAACAGCCAGATTTTGATGTTTACTATGGCATTTTTTTCTAGGCAAAAGTGAGGGAAGATATTCTTTCGATCAGCATTTCCAAAACTGGTCTGTCAGGTATTGAACCTGACGCCAAGATCGTTGATAACAGTCCTTCTGGGAAAAGTCCCCAGGTGTTTGGATTACCTTTGATTTGCCAAGAAGGAAATGATTGGGAATGAGTGGTTCTTCGTTGTTTGGGTCCATAGTTATAGGTTCAAGGGGCGGGCAGTTAAAATTGTTTCTATCTCATCATCATTGTATGCAGACTTTCGTCGGTTAGAACTTGCTCTCGTAGCAGAGCATTTAGAATCCTTCTGGTAGATCAAATGAGTCTTTCCCAAACTCCGCAAAAATGACTTCCTAATGGAGGACTGTGATGCCACTCTATCTCTCATTGTTGCATAAACGTATCCACACGTTGTTGATTCCAATTGCGCAGCTCTGATTTCAACACACGCTCTGCTCCATGAAAATTGGTTCCGTTGTCGCAAAAGATTTTCTCTGAACTTTCTTTGCAACCTATGAGCCTACGTAGACATGCAATAAACGAGTAACCTACGTAGACATGCAATAAACGAGTCAGCTGATAGACTGTACGCCTGCAATTTTGATATGAATTGCCCTGGAAGCCAAGCAGATAAATACATACATATCGTTTATGTTCGCATCCTCCAAATTTCTGGAAAAAAGGTCCAAAATAATTTACTCCAGTTGCTGCAAAAGGTGGCTTATCTGAAGCAGTTCTTTCTGGCGGAAGCTCAGCCATTAGTTGTTTTCCCAAAGGACCATTTCTCTTCCTACAGGACAAGCAGTGGCCTAACACTTGCCGCACTTCTGCTCCACCTTTCACAATCCTATATTTTTGCCGTATGACTGCCCAGGGGATACCCATACCAACATGTCCATTTTGACGATGGTAATATTCAATTACAAACTGAGTGAATCGATGAAAATTAGGGAGTAATAAAGGATGTTTTTGATCATACTCCAGCCATGACATACCTAATCTGCCTCCTACTCGAATTAAATTATCAGACAAAAACGGACTCAACCGTTTTAAATTGCAACTTTTCGGAAGTTGATCATTTTTGCTCTTCAGTCTTGAAATAATATCAGAAAACGCCTTGTACTGCACACATTGTACAATACTTTTTTCAGCACCTTTTGTTTCATCAATGGTCAAACATGATTTGACAATTGCAACTCAGCAGTCACGCTAGATGGTGCGTTGCGGTTGGGTGAACCTCTTGCCTTTGCTTCTTGCCATTTCAAATAGAGATGTTTCTTGAACCTCAGTAGCCATGCCACTCCCCTTTTCAAACGGAACAGATCAGAAAAGTAGTTGGTCAGCCGATCACAAGGCATTTCCTCGTTAATGCAAACCACGTTAACCTTTCGTTTCACCTCCAAAAATTCCTGTGGAATGGGTGCTAATGCTGGCGTCTCTGGCCAACTCTTTGTCTTTCCATAGAAATTCGGGACCGAGCAACCATCTACTAGAACCTCTCACAAACTTTGGACAGGTTACTCCTCTGGATCCTTCATCAGCAACATTACTTTTTGTGTCAACGTAACGCCACTGAGTGGCACTAAAACCATCTTGAATTTTGGTCAGCCTATTAGCAACAAAAACTAAAAATCGTTTCTTTACATTTTGAATGCTCTGCAACACGGCCATCGAATTTGTCCAAAATACAGATGTGCACTATCTCCGATTTAATTCACGCTCTGCAAATCGATTCAGTTTCATTGTGAGAACAGCAGCTGTCAATTCAAGCCTAGAAATGGATATTGATTTAAGAGGAGCCACTCTAGCCTTTCCAATAATAAGGGCACAAAAGATTTTGCCTTCTTCGTTTTCTACTCGTAAGTACGTTACTGCACTATATGCAGCACTCAAAGCATCTGCAAAAGTATACAGTTCAGTACTCAAAGCACGTCCAAACTCCAAGGGCTTTAGGGCTCTGGGAATTGCGAGTTCCTCCAAATAGTAAAGATTTTCTGACATTTTTTCAGCTTCTTTGTTGATTCCAGGGAAATTGAGTCATCCTAACCCAAATTCTGACAACAAAAGTCTTGCTGAGCTATCTTAGCTATTACCGTCACTGGCGCAACAAAACTTAAAGGATCATAAAGGGAGCAAACTAATGACAAAATCTCATGTCTTGTGAGAGTCCTGAGCTCACATTCCAATGCACGTCTAGAATATGTTCAGAGCAAGAATCGCCATTTACTGTATTTATTCAAGTATAAGTCGCATTTTTTTGTACCAAAATATCAACCAAAAAGTCAGATGCGACTTATATATGAAGTGCATTGTATGCTATACAAAATTTTTCTGAAATATTTCCTTGGTATCGATTTCTACGCAGTCGCCTCTCATTCAATCATATCACTTATTGCCTTCCATGCATGTAAAGTTGCACTTTTAATGCTGTCACCTTTTTTCACATTTTATCACGTTTAGTTATCGCCTATCTACACTAGTCATGTTGCGTTGCATCACTTGCCATCCTCATTGGATGCTGATGAGGATGTTCCAGAGGTAAACAGGGCTATTTGAAAACAGTGACAGCAGTGATAACTTCGATTGTTTTTAATTTTTTGTTGTGTGATTGCAATAAATGAATAATATTAAAAAAAATTTTGTCCTGTTTTTCATGTCAAAAATGGGGGTGCGACTTATACACACACGCATGTGACTTATACTCGAATAAATACGGTAATTGCAAGTTACTAGCAAGTTTAGCTCTCTCTGCTTCGTCAACATGAGCAATCACCTCTTTTGAGTTATTTAACCACTTGATCAATCGAAAACCCTTGCTCTTTAATAAAGAAGTCGCATCTCTCACCAGTTGTATAGCTTCCTCTTCATTTGCCACCGACTTAAGGTAGTCGTCCACATAGAAATTTCTGTTGATGCTTTGAACGACGTCATCGGCATAGTCAGACATTTAATCCTCAGCTGCTTGCTTCAAACAGAAACTTGCGCAACTTGGTGACGGTCGGGCACCGAATGGATGCACTTTCATGTAATATTCCTTTGGGCTATCGTTTAACACCCCTCCGGGCTGCCATAGAAATTGAAGATATCCATAGTCCGATGTATCCACTGCAACCTGTTGGAACATTTCTTGAACATCAGCTACTAGAGCAATCCTCTATTCTCTAAACTTGGTCAACACTCCAACCAACAAATTAGTCAAATCTGGTCCTTGTAGCAAGGCTTCATTCAAAGACTGTCCCCAATACTTTACTGCGCAGTCAAAAACAATTCTCACTTTTCCTGGTTTCCTTGGATGGGTGATAGCATGGTGAGGAATATACCATGCCGTACTGTTCACTTCTTCTGGTACCTTTGCTGCATACCCTTTAGAGATGTAGTCTTCCATCGCCTTGATATACAATTCCAGCAGTTCATCATCTCGAGCCAGTCTTTTTCTCAGAGAAGTTAAACGATTTATTGCCATGGCTTTATTGTCAGGCAGATTCATCCCTGGCTTTTTTAGTTAAGGCTCTTGGTAATGTCCATTTACGAATTACACTCCTGATTGCAAAGTCTCCAATGCAAGTTGTCTTCTTGAGAGAAGTCTGTGTCTGAAGGCAAACTCGTGTCTTCAAACTCTGTCTTCCACATGTGCTCCAGACTTTCATGAAGAGATTGGTCGCTTGTTTGCTTAAAATTCATGGGAAACACGGTATCTTGTCTTTGTGATTTAGGTCCCGTCAAAGCCCAACCTAATGGTACCTTGAAGGCAACAGGGTCAGAAGGTCGTCCCCGACGCACCTCCTCTACAATAAAGGCATCTGAAGCATCTAAGCCAATTAGCAAAAGAGCTTCCTTTGCTTCAGGAAATGATAAATCCTTTAAGCGAGGCATAGATCTCATATTATCTTTCTTAGGTACTTTATTCGGAGTAATAGGAAGAGAATCAACAGCGTAAACCTCTGGCAGGCTTAATCTTTCCGTACGGTCCGTCGACTAAACAGTTAGTGTAGCCTTCTTAGCTTGTCTGTTCTTTATCTCATTATTGATTGTTTTTAACGATATGTGGCTTGTCTTTCCAGCCACACCCAGGATTTTCAAAAGTTTCTTATTACACAATGTTACTCCCGAACCAGTATCTTATAGCGCAAATGTATCGACTACGCGATCATTCGCACTCACCTTTACTGGAACCATCATCAGATTGATGTGACAGCCGTTCTGAGAGCGTGGTTAACTGGAGATTGAGGCTGTTGCTCTTGTGAATCTCCTGATGATGCACGTCTTTCACCTCCCGACTGCTCATCGGTCATCTTTTCATTATGCAGCAACATATGATGGGCTCTGCCACAACCTTCCACCGTACAAGCACGTTTTGCATTACAATTAGCTGCAATGTGGTGAAAGCCAAAGCAGTTGTCGCACAGTCTACATTGCCTGACTAGTCGTATTTTATCACGAAAAGATTTTGCCTTGAATTCGTTACAGTTTGCCAAAATGTGCTGTCGTTTGCAGCATGGACATTCTTTGGCTGGGCTCTGGACTCCAGAAAATAGCAGTCCTTTAACTCTATTACCTTGCCAGGATAAGTTTTTGTTATCGCGTGACTGGAAGTTTTTACTCTGTACACATCTTTCTTCCCTTTCTGTGTTGGAATCTCATCCATCCTCTTGCTAAAAGTTGTGTTTACTACTTTACATTCTTTTTCAGCTAAGTCAACTAAATGCTGGAAAAGCGGTTCTCGATTAGTCTTGTCAATTATTTTGGCCACCTTCCGTTTCCATTCTTCTCTCAGCCTATGCGGTAGGCGCTTAACTACTCCGATGAGTGCAGGATAATTATTCATTTCGGAGTTTCACCGAGATCTGATAACGTCAGCAAGCAGTCTCGTAGAGTTTGCGCGAGACTGTTTTAGCCATCCGTGTCGTCACTCCTTAACTGAGCCCCATCAACGGCTTGTCGCACACAAGCCTGTACCACAATGTGCCATTTCCCATAGGTGTCATGTAAAAGCTTTCGAGCTTGATTATAGCCTGTTTCGGGATTCATTTTGACACAAGGTTCGATTAGTTTTCGTGCCTTCCTCTTGCAATGCTGAATCAAAAGGGACAACATTACTACAAACGAATCAAGATTTTCATCTATTTGGCTCTCAAAATTTCGAATAAATCTTCAATAGTTCATTGGGTTTCTATCAAAAGTGATTATTTCGGGCTTGGAACGGTTTAAATACTTAATTAAGGTCGAAAGTTCGGCATTGCTGCAATTAGAAGAATGTGGCGCCCTGGAACTGCCAACGTTATTGGTTACAGCAGCATTTCGGTTAAGGTTAGCAATTTCAGTCTACACCTCGTTTGAGTTTTGCTTAAACGTAGGTTTTTTGTTAGCAGCGGTGGATTCCAGTGGCGGTGCACAGGCAAAATCTTGATCAAAGTTAGCTTTATGTACTTTCGGTAGCGTAGTAGCAGAATACAAAGCATCGCATGCCGTTACCTTTAAAGCAATCTCATCCGGTGGACAACTGAGATTTAAATCGGGATCAGCTCCAACCTCGTTGAGAGTGATAAAGCCAGGATCTTCCGTAGCAAAATTGTCCCACAATGCTTCCTCTATTTTTGAGGCTTCGAGCTTATGCGCCAATTCGAAGTCTTCCAGTCTGTTGGTTAGTACTCTACGCTCTGAAGCTTGTTTTATTTTTAATTCGGCCGTTTTTACTTTTACTTTGGCTGACAATGCAGAAGCGTGCGTACGAATAGAAGAAGAGCTACTAACGCTCCGTCGGTCGTCACAATCGCTAGGTGGAGATAGAGCATAATTTGGCAATTTGTTCGAAACTGCATGGTCCTGGTTTTGCTCCTGGTTGGCAGAGTTTTTCCCATATTTTTGCCAACAATCAATCTTATAACGCAGCTCATCTCTAGATAGTGTCCTTCTGGACATGATCAATATTAACTACCGTACTGCAGAGTAGAATAAAATTTCAAACCTTCTGGAACAATCACCAAAAATCGAAGTCTCAATTCGTTGCTGGAGATGATATACGCGATCGAATAAACTTTGCTGGCTTCTACTCCACGAACTCGCAGTTCCGTATACAGTTGAAACTTTGTTCCGTTACTCTTATTTGTGTTTGGAAGTCGAAGTACGGAACGGGCACAGCGAAACCTCGTCCTAATCAGCAATCCAACACTTCGGTGAATGAATGAAAAGGCTACGGTTTCTAATAACAACAAAAAACAAATACAAATTCGGCACAAAGGTTCACAATACACAAGGACAGCACAATTACAACTGAAGCTCACCAAACTGTATGTGGCTTCAAACACAACGACGATTCACAAATGGTTGTGCGAAAAACTACTAAGGCACACAAGCCTTCAAACAAAAAAGATGCGTTTAGCCGTAATAACGATTCTGCAAAAGCTAACTATAGCTTCTATACTCAAACACAACATCTTACCGGTGCACACTACAGCTGGCTCCAGCACTCGACCGACTCTTGCCGAACAATCAAAGGTGAACACTCTGCAAAAGACATGCACTAGACTACTCATAAAATACAATTCAAAAAAGCTACTTAATTAGCTCAAGGCGACTTAATACGCTCCCATTAACACAAACAAGTTACCCACGCTAACAGCAGTCAGCCTAAAAAACTAGAAGTGACTCATGCCAACTTGTACAATTTTAAATATTCGCATTTTTCAACCCAGTTCTAAGGTACCATTATAACCCTACACTAATCAGCTCCCGAGAATACCGATCCGCGGTCCTTCAAAAAACGTGTCGCAAATAATTACAGACTTGGGCAGTGTCATGAGAAATAAAAAAGGGTCAATTTGTAATGCATATTTACTCATAAGTACACTAAAGCAATCAACTTACTTGCTGATAAAATTTTTCTTGTTGCGGTTTCTTATGCAGTTAAAAAGAACTTTATCTAGACATGTTTGAGGGCTAATGATAATTATAATTTAGCTGATTTTGAGCAAAAAAGAATTACCGTCAATCCAATTATTGCACAAAAGCACCAAAATTATAATCACGTTATTAGTCAAGTCAAGTTTATTTCACTATATGCTTAAAAATATGCCAACAGGAGACTGTTAAAAGACCATGTCGTCATCCAGGTTATCTGCGCCTTTTAGCAAAACTTTACAGTTACAGTGCAGGCATAAACTTAAGCTAGGCATAGAACAAACAAAGCGCTCAAAATAATACTAACAATGTTGACAGCTTTTTACTAAATAAGGGGAAAACTGACTTTTGCCCAATTAACAAAAATCGTTATTTAGACATTGAAAAAACTGTTAACCTTTCTAATGTTAATTATGAAGAAGCCTTTGCATTCCATTGTTGTCTAGGCATCCCTGGATAAACTGTTCGGCAGCAACAACAACTGTCAAGCTTTTACAGGCCTACAGTTTGCCCAATGGTACTGCAGACGGTTCATGCAAACATGTAGCAGAGTTGGGGAACCGCTTGCGATTGAGAAACTGCCTAAATTTCTTCTAAGTATGACTAAAAAAACAGATTTTCTCTGTGTAAATTTTCAACGTTAATGCTGACATGTTGTGTAAAATTTGCTCAAAGAATTCTCAGTTATAGCCTTAATATCTTTGTGTGCATTGTTTTTATTGCTTACTTTTGTTTAATATCAGCTTCAAGGGAGCAACTGACTTGAAGACTGTATTGATATGTCATTTTCGTTGTGTCCTGGTTTGGTTATCATGCTTTCGCAAAATGTGTTGTGGCGTTAAACCATTTCGAAAAAAAGTTGATTGATTGATGAAGGTCTTAAGACGTCAGTTGTCACTCTCTCAACTCTCATAATTATTGCAGAGAGATTGTGGTGAGTTGATGATTTTATTGGTTTACAGATTTAGATTTAACCCATAATAATTATTGTTGCATGATATGATCACCCAACAATGAGAACAAGTGTTTATCTACTGCTTTCCAACGTATTCATTTTGGCCGCTGAAATATTTTGTATAGTTGCAACTTTCACTCCTCATTGGATAGAACGTTCATCTTCGTATAGAGATCGCTATCTCAGTTTCGGATTTCTTCACGAATGTAGTGCTAAAGAATGCCAGCTAAACGGTGAGCTCAAATCAATAAAGCAAGTTCAAAAAAGCAAGCCTGAACTTTAAAATTGGAAGCTTAAGATTCTACACTGTAACACTAATCTATAATGGAAACAATGAGTAACATACCAGATACGTTTAACTTTTACTCTAGCTCTGAAACTAAATTCATCTCTGCATACTCTTGCAGTTTAGGCTTTTGACATCAGTTGCTATAATGAGGCAAAGCAACCCAACATGAGCAGCGACCCAAATTCGCTAAAGACTTGCAAACTAAATGTGAAAAAGGTGCTGTGCATTATCAAATGCTTGATGCAGGATAACCTCACAGTCTAACCCCTAAACATTTAAGTGATCAGTAAGCCAGCATAACTAAAAAGATAATCAGATCCTATCTAGGCGATAGAATTGCTGCAAGTTTTGATGTGTCATCACTATGATTGTGAATGCGATATATCACTTTTGCTTTATTGATTGTTATGTAAAAGAAAATGCAGTATTAGGATGTTTCGTTTGATCAGAAATATTAGAGCTGATATTCAATGAAGTGTATTTGAAGTAGAAAAATTTCTGTTTAATCTTAAAACCTTATCAATATAAAAACATACACAGGTCACTCATATAGCAACAATGTAACTTCAACACGAATCCATGCATGAAATCTTATTTCTTCATCAACCAGACGAGGCAAATGTCAATCAATTTTTACATTTTACTTTCCAGTTATCAGTCTCTACTTCCCAGCACTTTCTCATGTGTAGTTGATTACAGCAATAAGATTTCACGTTGAGATTAAAGTTTAGATTACATGTCGCTATATTAGTGACTTGTCTATGTTTTTATATTGACAACGGTGTACATATGAATCGAAGTATTTCTAATTCAAGGATGTTTTATTTAATATTGGCTTTAATATTTATGATCAAACTAAGTGTTAATTTAATTTTCTGCTCCGAAGTATTAATACAACGTTTGCTTCGAAATATTAATACAACTTTTGCTTTGTTGTTTCAGTTGAATATTTATTGGAACCAATAAAAGTTCGGGTTTCGTTTTCGCTGATGGTCGTTTCTTGTTTCTTTTTTGTAATTTCTTATTTTTTATCAATACGATCACTTCATCGCCGCGAAGAAGTTCATTGCATTATTACTGGAGTGACCTGTGTATTAGCAAGTTAGCATGTGTAATTTGTTGGTGTAGATGTTTTGAATTGATTGTAGCTATAAAACAGTGCAAACTACTGTAGGCTACTTTAGATTAGGAATGCAAGTTTGAAACCGCACTAAAGTTAACTGAAAACAAGCTGAAAAGGTTTTGAAGTTAAACCATCTTGACAAGATTCGTCTTTTTTTTGTATCTAAGGATATCAGCTATGCTATATTTTCATGGAATCTGATGCAACTGCATGTGTAGTTCATCATTGCGTAGAAGTAATGTTAACAGTTACAGGCAGTGATTACAGAGCATTGTATTGTATTAAAATTGAAATATATTAAAACGAAACAGAACAAATTATTTTCAAATCACGCCAAAGAAATATAGTTTGGCCACAAAGAGATCGTTTGAGGGTTTTCGAGTCATGTGGCAACCTAAACAGCAGCAGACCATCGCCAGCAGGCGACAGACTTAAATAAAAGGTTTATAGAATAATACTGCAAGTGACAAGATGTGATAGACACAGTAGATATTGTGGTCCTGAGCGAAGTTGCTAAAACGAAAAGCAAATACTAGTGTGCAACTGTGCAGGATGCTCTTGGTGTTATTTTGCGTATCCTACGTGTGATAAAGTGCTTTGTGTTACATTGTTTGTTTTATTTTTTTCATCTTTTTTGTAGCCTTTCACCAATATTCTTGACTTGCTTGACATAGTTTTTTGGTGAATTATTTATTTGAGAAACATAATTTAAATTTATCTAAAAGTCAAGTTTTTACTATCCTGTTTTTGCCAGGTGTATTTACCGTGACTGCTGCTTCCATCTACACCGACATCAGCAGACGTTCAATCAATTACTCCGACGTTTTTCATTATGGCTACAGCTTTGCACTGGCTTGGTGTGCTGCTGTGTTGGGGCTAATCGGAGCTGCAGTATCCTTTTGTGAGGTATTTGTGATTTGAAAGTATAAGTACTTATTTGTCTTAGCTTTTAGCAGGATCAAATACAATGCGAAGAACTGCTGCATTCCAACGACTGATCAATGTGATCATTGCTCAAATGAATTTGCTATTGACGTGCTGTACAAATGGAGCAAACATTAAAATTGTCACATTGGCTATGTGCGAGTGTGCGATACACTGGAATGCAGTAATCCTACGGTTGCATATCAATAATCAATTTACTCTGCGTGTTGTCTACAGTGTTTTACGTATGTGCTTGTAGTTGTGACTTTTGAAGACACAAATTCTGCGGCCTTTTTTCTTCGCACATCGCCACGTTAGTTTACATTGACCTGTTGATGTGCTCTGTTATACTATCGTTAGTTGTGTCCTTGTGTTTTGATTGTGCGCAAAACTCAATTAAATTCTCCTATATGCTGAGTATATAAGGGACAGCAGAAAAGACTAGTTTCTCAGAACTACTGACAGGGAGGTTACTGTTCCAATTTTTGCATTTAAGAAAAAATAGTACTTTTTTAGGCTGGATGAAAGAAATTTCACGTTTTTGGAATTAAATGGCTAAGACAAAATCGCTTTAACCTTTTTAGTCCCTCACTTTCTTCATCTAAATTTGTAGTGGGGTTAAGATGAGGTCGAGCTTTAGAGCAAGCGCTTAGCCCCGTTTGGTAAGTAGTTGCATTTTCTATCACTTAATAAGAGATCTTTATATTTTTTCAGATACCCAGAAAAAGATCTGCGTCCAGTGTTTGATTTCAAAAGAAGTCACGTTTTAACACTTTTCTAGCAAACACAATTATATTGTTTTTATTTATTTTGTAACCATTTGTTTGTGCTGTTTGTTGCTTTTAGTATTTTCGTTTCAGGTACGTAATGTCTACCAGCATAGCCAGTAGTAAATCGGATGAGCGTAGAGCATGACGGCAGTTTGCTTTAAAAATCTTAACAGCACCTGAAAGGTGGATTTCAACACTAGTAAAAAATAATTTCTCTCCGCTTCTGGCGTTATTGCGTTTTTTTTTTTTGTGTTAAACAGCACTTCCAACACTACGCGTTATCTTTTACCTCGTTTTTGCACTGACCAGATTGTCGCAAAGAGTGGAAAAATTTGTTCAAGCTTTTTTTGTGTGTAAACAATGAGAGCGATATTTCAAACCAGTGCTTTACCCCTCCCCTCCAAAAAAAACTCGCTCCGCCGTTTTTTCGTTCCAGTATTACTTCGCGTCTAAATACAGTTTTGTGCGTGACATGTACAGGCGGCCAAACTTTTGAAATACGCAGATAAGAGGCAATGAAATTCTGATATAGCCTACTGTAGAAAGAAAAACAGGTACCAAACCCTGATGTTTACCGAGACTTGCCCATTTTTGGGAATCAGGCACAAGGCTATTCCAAAACTAATCCAACAAATGAAAAAAGGCGACAGAAATTCAGCTCCTCATTAAAATGCTGTCAAACCCAATCATTTCTCTTTTTTGTTAGGTTTACTTGTAGTTTATTTTTCGTCCAGTGTCCAGGGTATTTTTTTCCTATGCTTAGTTCTTCGGATTTTGTCTTAAACATTCTTTAACTAAGGTTGCGTTTACACATAATAGTGTTCACGATCAGTAATGAAACTTCAGCCATGTGTACTCATGTTTTCGCATAGTGAAACCAGATTTGACACTTATTTTCCGAGCAGGTTTTCGCTCTCGATTTTGTGTCGCGAACTGTCAAATTTCATTGTGTAAAGGCTTTGACACAAAAACTTCGATCACATGATATGTATTGTGTAGGATTAAGGTAAGTCACAAAAACAGCTGCTGCGCTCGAATTGGGCAAGAGCTCTTTAGTTTTGGCTGCGACTTTGTTTTTCACTTATTCATCACACTTTTAATGCGTTTCAGGTTTGAAAATTACTTTTCGCTGCTTTTGACCATTCACAATCACTGATGCATAAGGTTTTGTTCCTCGTTGTCAAAAGCGCTATGTGTAAACAACTTTTTTTGTGTGTAAACGTGACAGGTTTGATAACCATGTGCAAAACCGAGTTGTCAAACCTATATGTAATCGCAGCCTAAGTTTTAAACTATAATGCTGCTTGTGGATTTAGGATAAAATAAGCTGCTTGACTTGTAAATCGTAAAGCGAAATTGTTCGACAATGTTTCGTGGAAATTATAGAGGCGCCAGGTTTTGTTTTGAAAAGTAAAAAAATTGTCACATTTGCGACGTGTTTCGTTTTGGTTCTCTGGGACCAGAGATCCATCTCAAAGTTGCTAATTTTGCTTGCACAAGTTAGTGGTGTCTTGGAAGAAATTAAGATTATTGTTCTTCATAGTAATTTGGTCGTCTCGTTCGTTTTATTGAGTTTAGAATACGTTAATTCCGGGACAAAATCATTAAATCTACTTAGGCCGTAGTGACAAAAATTACTATAACCTAATATTTAACCAAACCTTTAATCAAAAAGGAAAAGCCTGTCCGTATAATTAAATAAAAAATCACAAGTGTCTCATTACGGGTATGAAGGGTCATTTTTAAAAATTTTGTTTCTTACATTACACACAAAGAGATCATTTTTTGGATTTTCTGGTATCGATTTTTGTTAAATATTAGGTGATTACCTTTTGAAAAAGCGTCATTGGTGCTTGAAATGCTGATTCTTTGAAGAAAGTTTTATTCCGGATAGTGATGTACCATTTTTTAAATGCTTACTGAAATAATTTAAATTTCTTTTAAATTAAATTTCTTTTAACTTAAGCTGCTAATTTGCCTACAGGATTTTACAGTATAGGTGCTTTCAGTTTTTATATTGCTTTTGCTTCATACGTATTATACTTCGATCACTATTTGTGCGCTTGCTTTTTTATGTTCTCTGTTTGATTATTCCAGTTAATGTGTGCATTTTAAAAAGTATATATGCAAAATTACATTTTTCTTTATCTGTTATTGTCTAATTTCCATACACGTGCGGGTAAAGTCGATAGCAATTTAATATGCAGATTTCAAAATCGGCCAGTTGGTCGAGCTGTAACCCTTTCGTTTCTGAAGCTGGAGGTTAGAGGTTCAAATCTGGGCCCGGTCAAATCTGACACAGTGTTGCTAATGGCTCGTTACCCCCGCGAGATTTCTTTGCTATGGGTTTCGTAGACTCTTTACACGCATATGGTGTTGTACCAATGGCGACAATCTGCACTTTTGCTTGTTTGTATTTTTTGTTAAATTTATAGATGTTACTGTCTAACTAATAAACTCGTATCTTGGCGCAGACATTGAAACAGTCGTAGATTGTTTTTCCTTTGAAAAATGATTTTGAAAAATTCAAAACCAACAAATATCGCACCTTCGTGCAAGCTTGAAAATACACAATTAAGGAAAAGAAAAAGCGCCATTAGGCGTAAACATCATCATTTTGATCAGGGGTGCCGAAACCCGGGGGATGGGGGGATATATCCCCCAATGATTTGACTGTATCCCCTCCCAATAATTTGAGTATGGTCTTCATCTGCATCCAATGATTTGCATCTGAGCGCAGGTGTCCACTTGAATTTGGGAAAAAAAAGTGTTTCATTTCTGGTGAAGACCTTTTTTATTGATCTTCACCTGAATTCGGGAAAAAAAGACTTCCGACTGTAATGAAGACCTTTTTTTGGTCTTCACTTAATTTGCATACCTGCAAAAATCGTGGTCGAGGTTCATCCCCCCAATGTTGAAAATTGGGGTAAAATTGCAAATTATTCCCCCCAATGCTCAACAAAGATTTGCACCCCTGATTTTGATCCAGGTGTATGCACTGCACTTCCTATTTTTGGAGCCCTGCAAAAAGTCGGAATAAAAACAGTTGATGTATTCCGTGAGAACAAAGAAGGAAGTAATATTATTCGAAGTTAATTTATTCAAATTTTCAAAACAATACAGTTTCAAAATAATTATGTATATAGGTCAGGCCTAGTTTACGTTCGAAGCGTAAGTTACTAATAGTAGTTCGGTTTCAAACATATTTTAAGTTCCAGTTTGTTGTAGCGCATATTTATCCTCCTGTCACCGGACAGCGTCAGACGCTAAGTATTGGACGTTCCGCGCACTTTTCAATGCAATGACTATTTCATGGTTCGGATGGTTGGGGACTCCGCACCTGCGTTGGAGTTTCCAGTGATCCAATGTTCCTGTATATTTCGTGGAATTCTTGTCCACTTAATTAGATTCTTATTTAAAGCGACCAAGCAGAGACAATCATCGTAAAGCGTCTTATCGAAGGACCCGACAACGTGATCACTATCAGGGTGCGGACTGAGCCCAGACCATGCGATCAGGATCGTCGTAGAAACGACGCCTAATACCCTCTAAGCCACGATGCCGACAATATGTTTTGTAGCCAAATTTAAAACACAGTTTGGCTACAAAACAATGTCCTTAAATTAAAAAATACATAGGTAAGTAGTGAGGATGGGTGATTCCTACTGCGATATTGCAGCAAAAGCAGGAAAGGAAAAAATTATTTTGTCTTGCCTACGAATCGAACCACCGTAGGTGGTTGGTGGGAGTCTAAAGTTGACACTGCAATAAAACCTGGTGAGTAACACTGTGCGCCACCTGTGACAAATGGCGCGTACATCAATTTGTTTAGGGGCTGTTCATAAAAGACGTCCGCACTCAGGGGGGGAGGGGGGGTTAATAGATTTGCGGACAAGGGGGGAGGGGGGTTTCTGGAATGCGGACGTCCTTATTTCAACGTTTTCCGCGACGGAAAATCGCAGATTGTTTTATTCCGTTTTCGGTTTTCCGGGCCAGTGTAAACCACGCATAAAACGTACAATCACGTGATTTAAGGGCGCGAAGCGCACACAAAACAAATCACATGACTGTACGTTTTACGTCACCTTGCGCTGTGCTTGCTTTGTGTAAACTTTGTATTAAAACTTAGTATATAATTAAACTTTGTAATTAAACTTTGCATTAAAACTTAGTATATAATTAAACCGTGCAAACTTTGTATTAAAACTTTGTGTGTGTCAGTGTCTAATTAACGCATTTTTGTGTCCGCATGGACAAGGGGGAGGGGGGGTTTAGTCATTGCGGACATGGGGGGAGGGGGGGTCAATTTTTTGCAATTTTGTGCGGACGTCTTTTATGAACAGCCCCTTACAAAAAACGTAACAATTGTGATTTGCCAGTTAGTGTCAGGGCTAGTAATCAGAGGTGGAATCCTCGAGAACGTCCATGGCCATTGGCCACGAGAACACATTTTGAATGCCTTTGCCTCGAAGATCAAGTCCTTGGCCTTGAAGCCTCAAGTCCTCGAAAATTGCCCTGTCCTCGGCTCGAGGACAGCAGTATTTTTTGAGCTGTTAAAAGTTTGCGGAGGGCCAGAAAAAATTTTTGGAAAACGTTTTTTTCTGGAGATCGCCTGAAAAATTTTTCTGAAGACCTTTCTTCTTTTTTTTTAGAGAGCACTTGCGCTTGTATCCTTGGTCCTTGGCCTCGAGAAGGTCTGTCCTCGGTAAGGCTGTCCTTGGGCTTGGCCTCGGATTTTTTTTGTGTTCTTGGCCTTGGCCTCGAGCCTTGTGTCCTCGACTCCACCTCTGGAGAGACGTTATGATGCTCTCCCCTGTTTGCTTTTCAAGAATATATTATCGCAGTGAAAGAAATTACAATGCTGGAACTGGAAACTTTGTTTATGTTGGTGAATGTTGTTTTATACGAGTATAGCCCCAGATTTTGTTTTATGGTAGTATGACCGGAGTATGGCCCATTTAAGGTTTTTTTTGGAGAAAATTTTTAAATTTTAGGACTAATGTAGAAAATTTTTAAACAGTTATAATTTAGAAAATGAGTTGGTTAGTTTCGTGATTCATCTTTGAGTTGATAGGGGTGGTGGCTGCCCCGGATCTAAGTTAACCACAAGCCTTTAAAAAGGTTTCTGCAAATGATGATTGATCAAACATTCACTTTTCGTCGTATATATTTTTTTAATTGCACCTCATTCAAGTTTTGACGTTCGATATGAATGGTCAAAGTGGAAGCGGTACCCTTTCACTGCTTCCATGTTCCGCTTCCAGCTTCCACATCCCTGCTCCAAATTCATGCCAATTTCGTTTGGTCGCTTGGAGTCGCATAATTTTCAAACTTCTTTTTTTGTAGAGGAATCAATCGCCTGACGTTCTTTGACTTAACAAACGGGATCGTAAGGGACTGTTGGAGCTTCAGCGTTGAACAGACGGTTGTTGTTCAGGGTCGTTTGGGGTTACAAAAATTTGGACGGTGTTTGACTGGAACAGTCGCAGAAGGTCTGCTTGAGCGTTGGGGGGCTGGCTGAAATTCTACGACGGTTGTTGGGGGGCACTTGAAAGCTGTGGAATTGGAGGCTGCATTGGCAGGGAGTAGCTGTCAGCTGAAGCTTTGCGACTTGCAAGACATACAGTCGGTACAGCCTTCTCACGGTTGGTAAACTCTGTGTCCAATCTAGCTTTCTTTCGAGAAGGTTCGCGCGAATGGTTTGTGAGTTCCAGCAGAGAGTCGAACTTGTTCTTACACTCAGAACATCTACAGCAACTCACTTTGTATCTGTTGGAATTGCGCTGGGTATAGAATAAGTTTTTTTTCTTAATTTCGAACATTTCAAAGAGCGTTCCGATTTTTTATAGATCTGAACAGCTTGTTTATTTTGAAATTTGCAATTACAGAAGTCACAAACGAAACCGTCTTCGTGGTGCAAGTGTTTACATGTCTTCTTAAATCATCGTTTCAAGGAAATTTTTTGTTGCGTATTACAGTATAATTGGAGTTTTTCTCCCTATCAACACCGTTCATGTGTCGGCTATTTTGCGGGTAAACTCCCTGGCACACGCTGCACTAAAACATTTTGGTGCAATGAAAGATCGAATTCAGCAACTAATTATAATGCCGTAAAATTACGCATCTATCCGAAAATTCAGCCCTATATTACGCAACGCGGCGTTTTACATTATTTCTTGATTGTCACGACTAGAAATTGGCGCATTTCATGCTACCAGTCAAAGTGAAAAAAAATTTTTTGTAACCATAACAAACCGCACAAAAGCTTAATCAACTCAAATCGTTGAAAGACTATAAAAGTAAACTTGAAACGTTTCAAAACGCTAGCGCTAGTTTGACTCATCTTGGACAAAAACCAAATCTCTAAAGGCAAGTAAACTTTTAAATTTTTAGCCCGTCCGCAGGAGTTCGACCTCCAACAAACCATACACTTTACTAAGTGTTAGCGCAGTTTTGACCTCTGCGTTTCAGTTTTTTGTCGTTTTCTGATTCCTGCCGGATTATCCAGTCTTGCGTTTTTTCTCGACGTTTTTTGCGTTTCTGCACGAATGACGTAATGCTATATAAGTCTACTCTTGACCTTTTTTAGTCTTATTATTTTTCGACTCCCGCTGTTTGGAACAACTGTTTTGGAAAGACTTTGCTGTAAGACTACTGTTTTGAAATTGGCAACTGTTTCGAAAGCCAATTATTTGTGGGACTCAAAATGGTTGGTAAGTGTGTCCCTTTTTTTTGTTTTTTGTGTTAGGCGAAGATTTAGCATTATGTTATTGGACCTTTTTTATTTCTATCTGCCGAAAACCGCCATGTCGCAGTTCCTGCTTCATCCAGTGGCGATGTGGAAACTAGCATGGAAGTAATCACAAACGAAAGATAATTCTAACCGATGGCTTCTTAAATCAACAGATCATAGCAGCTCATAGGCTGCGCAGTCGAGCCGGTTAACCGCATTCGGAGTGCATTCCACAAGTCCTCAAGCGCACAACCTAAGCAACAGCCACTATCCAATCAACATCTCACGCCTGCTTAAAGGTTGTACAACCGAGCCGGTTAACCGTAATCGGAGCGCGCTCCCTTTTGACCCGCCACAGCCAGATTGCCAACTAGCACGGCCAGTTCGCCAATTGGAACGCCAGCTTGTTCGTCAGAGCATTAGTTACTCCGTATATTCATTCACCTACCATCCGTATCATTGCTACTGTACTCGTCCGCTTGACTCATCGCACTCAAACGAAGAATTTTTGTTTCATCGTTGGACTTCACTTTATCATTTTATGAACTTTATTTTTTACGTCTCTGAACCGGACCACTTATGATTTAATGTGATAAAAATTTTCATTTCTGTTCAATTAAATTCAATCCACCTTTGCTGTTTTTTTCCATATCTTTTTTGATAACATCCAGGTTCTAATCTCAGGCAAGCTAAACTTTACATTGTGAATCCTCCTCAACTTTAGACTAACCAACTACGCACGGTGGTTTGATTCTTAAGCAGGGCCTCCGAGAGGAGGGGGCAGGGGGAGACAATGACCCCGGGCCCATGGATTTTAGGGGGCTCATTGGGGGGCCCATGGGCTTAAAGGGGCTTGAAGCCCAATAGAACTTAGACAGAAAAACCGTTTCAGTTTGGGTGAAGACCTTTTTTTGTTTTGGAGATCACCTAAATTTCGACAGAAAAACCGTTTTAATTTCAGTGAAGATCTTTTCGGCACAAAACCAGAGATGTGTTCCCAGGCCCACCCTCGGCTCTCAGCGCCCCTGTTCTTAGGCAAGATAAATTTTTTTTCCTTTTGTTAAGGTTTGTGCAGCAATCCGCAGCACGCTGCAATCCGCAATGCGTAGAAATCAGCCATTTACACTACTTTGGTATTAAAAGTTAGTTAATTTTTTTTGATATAACTCAGTTTCAAAGCATAGTTAGACTTCAAATCTAGTTTGAAAGATACAGTTTTAACACAGGTTTGCTTTAAAACAAAATTAGTTTCAACACGTGCATCGCTTTTCAAGCCAACCATGGTTCGATTACTTGCAGTTGCTAGATTGCGATTACGACCCCTTGTAGTGATTTCTGATTACGATTATTGATAAACCGGCCAGTTGGACGAGCGTTCATCTCAAGATCGGGAGGTCTGAGGTTCAAATCTTGAGCCGGTCAAACCGGGCACAGTTTTGCCAACGGCTCGCCACCGCTGCGAAATTTCTTCGAAAAGGGCTGAGTTGTCGGGTGCAATAACGAGTAGATGGTCCCGGCAACTCGTAACACGCTTCGACGTAATACAGCAAGTTCAATGAAAGATTTGATTTGATTATTTGAAAATGGCGTAATCGACTACCAATTACGATTATAATCGAAACCATCTCTAATTTCATTTCTGGTGAAAAATAGACGGTTTGGTTTTGAAAGGACAATATCGCTGAGGGCTTTACAATAGTACTGTGGTAATCTGATTTAGGAATTTCAAAGTTTCTTACAATCAGTCAATCAATTTCAAAATAAAGAACATTACACGAGAAGAGTGATTACGTTACAGGGTGTATACTAGAGCACAGGCGTAGCCAGGATTTTTGATTGGGGGGGGCCCAAATCCTCAAAAATTCGGTTGTCTTCACCGAAATTGAGAGTGATTTTTCAGCCGAAATCGGAAATTCGAACGATTTTTTCGCCCAAAATCAGGTGATCTCCAAAAAAAAAAAAAAAAAAAAGGTCTTCACCGAAATTAAGAGTGATTTTTCAGCCGAAATCGGAAATTCGAACAATTTTTTCGCCCAAAATCAGGTGATCTCCAAAAAAAACAAAAAAAAACCGTTAGCTTTACTGTTACTTTACTGTTTAATTACTGTTATGTGCGCAATTACTGAAAAAAAACTGCAACTAAACATCGTCAGGCTATGTTGTCATAACTTTTTGTCGTTAGTGGAGTTTTGATTGGGGGGGCCCCCCCTGGCTATGCCTATGTACTAGAGGGAGCTACGAAGAAACCTGACTATAAAGTTTTTCTTTTCTGAAATACACCTACCAACAGCAGTAATCAAAAGCAAATGCATGATGGGCCATCAGAGGATTTTGAAAAGGGGGGGGGCTTGAACCTAGAGTCAATTTTTTTTGTTCCAAAATTGTCTGAATTAGATGGTGATGCTGAGCAAACTTGTGCTACTCAACCTCTAGTATATCACAAACGGGGGGTCTGGGGTTGAAGTCTCAAGGCGTTGGGCGATTTTTGTGATTTTTCGAGACCATATTCATTTTAACGTTATTAGGATCACAATTTGCACGTTTTTGGAACCATTTTAAACAACTAAATTGCTGAAATTCGGAACTCATTGGAAAAAATGAAATTGCACAGTCCCTTCATCTCTCCTTACTTTAAGTCCAAAACACGTTTAAACGCTTATATTTTGGCTGAATTTTTTTGTTTTGGGGGGAATGAAGTTTTCTCAGTCCCTCCTGGTTGCGCCACTGTGCACCAAACAGGATGAAGTTCTGTGCTATAATTGTTACGTTACAGACACAGTATTGCATTACAATACATAGTTTTTGTTGGCAGCGTGGCCGAGAGGGTATTAGGTTTTCAAGACGACCTGACAGCATAATCTGGGTTCAATCACCACACCCTGGTCACGTTGTTACGTCCTTGGATGTGACGCTTTACGATACGATTATCTCTGCTTGGTGGTTTCGAACAAGCCAAAAAATCAGTCAAAAAATTTCAAAGAAATCCTCGTGAACGTTGGATTGCAGGAAACTCCTTAAGTGCGGATTCCTCCAAACGCAAACTAGCAATGCAAAGTGCGCGGATCATCTAGTATTTGCGTTCAACGCTGTTCTATGAACGGAGAAATAATATGCGACTACAACAACAATGCTGAGTAGTTAGTTTTTACGTTCTGCCTCGACGCTGCAACGCATTTGATTTTAAGAAGGCATTGATCTGCGGTCTTGTCACGCTTCTTGTGTGGTGATTTTGCTTTTACTGTAGTAGATTTATCATGGGAAATTTTGTGAGGTTTCCAGTACAAATAGCGGATCTGTGGTGTGGTCTTGTCACGGTTCTTAATTGTGCGGGATTTTGTAGTAGATTTATTTATCATGGGGGAATTTGAGTGGTTTCTTATGCAAATGTGTGGCACGCTGCCAAAAGTGTCCAAACGATTTCTGATCTTTTGTTAAAAATACATCGCAAAATGTAGTGAAAAAGAATTTTATTGCCATAATTCATTACCGTATTAATAGAATGGCATTTTAAACTAGTATATCATTCAAATACACCTTTTATTAAACATATAAAAAGTTTAAACAAGTTGCACTATCAACTATCGTTAATCGGACACGATTTGTTCCAGTGAATATTGTCCGATAAAACGAGATTGTCAGATTAACGAGTTAGCCTAGTATGTGGTCAATGAAAAGATGAGAATATAGCGGAGAACAAGAAAACGTGCAATAACGCGTTATCTAGGACAAACCCCAATCGCTTCGTGACACAACGTAAGCATTTTGCAATTATTTCCCATTGTTTGGTAATGCCCTCTTGAGCAAACGCTGTAGCCTAATTGTTATGTCCGATCAACGGGAAATTTTTGAATGCATTTTGCACTTTTCCAAGAATTTCGCTGTCGAGGTCGGATAGCGAGGTTGTCCGATAATAGAGGTAAAACACAGTACATTACAATGCAGAAATTCCGTTCCTTGGCACTTAGTGTTCGATGGCGAGGGTGTCCGATTAAAGGAGGTCCGATTAACGGGGAGTTGCCTGCAATATTTCTTTATTCCTTATCGGCAATACTGTTACCATTTTGTATACACGGGTCGCAACATTTATTTACTGTTTCTAAATGAATTATTTGAAAGGTTTGTTTTTCAACAACAGCTTGGTAAATAAGATTTTTACGATTTGCTTTACGGATGAAAGCACAATATTAATTTTTTTTCATTTTGTCGGTAAAACATACGTTACCGCCTACTGTCCAAATTTTGCGGAATGGGAATTTAGTTTGTGTACGGTATAACGCTTTTTAAAAAGAACTGACTAGCAACTATTTCTCTTTTTGTGCGTGTGGTTTGTTCAAGAATTCAAGAATGTTGGATTAAGTCTAATGATTTCAACAGCACCAACTGATAGTTGTTGAAATCATTTTTGTGTTTTTGCTTTATCGAAACCAGGCTCATCCTTTTATTTTGGCCATGACATAATATCAGCGTAGAAATTTCATAACCAGCAACCCACCGCACATTTTAGAGGATATCGCGCCTTATCTGTCATTTTTTTGGTCGTATTAAAAATACAAAACCTTAAGAAAAAATTATAACGGCTCAATTGAATCGGTGTGGAGCTACTTTGAGCAGGGTCAAGCAGTAGTCATGGGGATTAAGCGGGACTTTGTCAAATGTAGAAGGGTTAGAGCCCCGACCAGAACACATGTAATTATGCATCCCAAATTGCTGAACCCGAAATGACGATCATGAACCTGTAATAAAGAATCATTAAAATTTTGATTCAATAATTGTCAACCTAAAACTATTTTTCGTGTTTCGACCAGTAACTTAGGCCATCTTCACGGCTAGCATTTAGAAGCATAAGTTATTCATCTATACAATTTATTATTGTAATATACAATGCGAATGAGCTATCGCGAAGCGTTTCGATCTTGCTCAAGGGTCTCATCAGGCGAAGAGAATAACACATATTTAACATGCAATGATATAAAACTCCAACTAAAAAAATAAAAATTTTAATGATTCTAAATTGCTGCTAATTTTCAGTTAAGTGTTTATTCACCAAGCAATGTGTCGCACTTGCATTTAGCTCGTGCTCTCCCTGTGATTTTTTTATGAACATGTCATAAGTTGTTTGACGTTATTATAGAATTTGCATAGACAAAGCAGATGTGTTTATCGATGCAACTTTTATTCCCAAATTTGGTCATTGCAGTTTTATATTATTGCATGTTTGAAAGTTTAGTGATTCTAAATTGCTGCTAATTTTTGTTTCCAAATTTTTAGTTGCAGTTTTATATCATTGCAAGTTTAAATATGTGTTGTTCTCTTCGCCTGATGAGACCCTTGAGCAAGGTCGAAACGCGTCGTGATAGCTCATTCGCACTGTATATTACAATAATAAATTGTATAGATGAATAACTTATGCTTCTAAATGCTAGCCGTGAAGATGGCCTAAGTTACTGTTCGAAACACGAAAACCTATAGTTTTCGGTTGACAATCATTGAATCAAAATTTTAATGATTCTAAATTGCTGCTAATTTTTAGTTAGCGTAATAAAGACTTTTGGTCTTCATTCTGTAACCCTTTCGCCAAAAGTTCATATTCATCCCAAACCTACAATCTACATCCCAAAACAGTCTGCATTGCAAACCTTCAAGTCAACACAAAGCAGTCAGTGACCCGAACCGACGTGTGTTGTTTGTTGCTGGTTGGTTTGATTTTGACTGTTTAAATTATCAAGTTGAGTTTGGGATTGTTTTGAGATCACTACGCTTTAGAACTTTGGAAAAGCTGAGTTTAGAGCAGAAGGGATACAAACATTTGGTCCCTTCTAGCGAGGAATTTTGTGAATCCATGTTATTGCAAAAATAGCATGTTCAGCCGCTCCTAATCCACATCATCAAGCAGGTACAAGTCGTCACCACAACATCCAATTAACCTGAACAGTACTGAATGGAACCAAAACGTCATTCTTTTAATCAATTAATCAATTAGCACTACAGTAGATGCATGCATAGTTGTTGGTCAGTAAATTCTTGATAGGTAGTGGCAAATGTGACGTAGTAAAAATTTTACATTGCAAGCGACATACATAACAGGAAATCAAAATTTAAATCAGGTCCAAAAATAAACAGTCAGGGCAAAGGCAGCGTGATATGCGAGTTTTCAGCACACGAAACAACATTGAGATAAGCTGGGTGCACAAAATTCTGACGGCTACCGCAATTATACGAAAGAACGAGTAGTTTATTTTGTCATTAAATAACAAAACACACTAAAACATAACACAAAAACTAAAATTGGGTCTAAATTATTATTGACGGGGAAGCTGCAAAAAGTTCTTGGGTCATCTAGTCAAGCAATCACCCAAATTTTGTTACCGGGTGCGTACCGGTGTTTCATCCTAAAGTAAAATAGGATTAAAAAAACAACTAGAAACAAAAAAAAGTAAGTATCTTAGTTGGTCAAACTATCGTAAGGTAGAGTTGTTACTGTAGGTTGTCATTGTTCATGCTTGGTAAAGTGATATCAAATGCTCCGTATATTTTTCCAAAAACTTCGAATATGAAAGACTTTTGATATGGTTGGGAATAGCATTCCATATTTTGGCACCCTTATATTTAATTGAGCGTTCATAATTGGACAGTTGAAAACGAGGAAGGTTTAGTAATAATGTTTGATTTGATAATCTGGTGTCTTTAGAATTGACAGAACTTATTTTGCTGAAATAGTCATTAAAATTGTATGGCAAACAATTATTACAGTATTTGTGCATAAGTTTTGCCGTTTAGTACGTGTACATGTCTGATAGTTTTAAAATGCAAATTTTAATGTAACATTGAGCAACTCTTTTACTCCATTTGCCTCCACCAATAATGCGTAAAACTCGGTTTTGAAGAACTATTAAGTTCCTCAGATAAGTTGGATAGGTATTGCCCCAAATCTGTATTCCATACAAGAGATATGGATGGACAATTGTGTGGTTCAGAAGCAATAATGCTTTTGTAGGAGCAAATGTTTTAGTTTGCTAATAATTCCAATTGATCTAGCAACTTTATTTTTAATAGATTTTATTTGGAATGCAAAATTGAGACTAGAATCGACTAATATTCGTAAGCATTTGCACCAATTGTTAATGAGTATCTTGCTTTTGCCATAGTTAAGTGAAATATCATTTAAACTAGTCATGCTATTGTTACATTTGGAGGAAATAATTACGGCATGTGATTTTTTTGGATTATCAGTTAACTTATTAGCAATAGCCCAAATGCGGAATTTATCCAAATTATGATTCATATAATTTTCGAGAGAAGATATACATTTTGACTATAAGAAACGTACAAAATTTTTTTTTCAAGTATCTACTGTAGCAACGTTTTGGCAAATAACAAAAAATAATAGAAAACCAAAATGACACAAAAAACGGAAAAAAAATACACCAAACTAATTTGCAAATGTTTTTAGGGTGTTTCTGAAGTCTGAGCTTGTCATGTAATCATAGCTCTTTCTTCGTTCTCACCTTCTAGGATGGCACCGACAGTTTTTGAGGTCGGGAAAAATAGCGGCTGATGACTGCAAAGTAGACTCCAGCCACGGCATTAAGACAAGCAGCAAACCAGGCAAGCACGTAGGAATAACCAAATGAAATCTTTGGATTTAGGTCAAAAGGCCCGAGAGCTCCGACGTAGAAAGAAATACCAACCACAGCAAAGAAAGCTAAATAACAATGGCGGCTTAGTTTCCAATCAGATTGGGGAGATTTTCAGTTGGATAGATTGAAAAACCCGGCCGCCCATGGTTGGGTTAGAACACCAAACATTGAGCAGAATACCAACCAAATAGGCGTCACCAGACCTCCTTGAAACGAATTATAATTACATCATTGAGCCGCCTTGGCCAGTTGACAGCGAGGGGACTTCTCAGTCTTCGAGTCAAGCTGCCACCTGTCTGTCTGTCCACCACACACTGTGGAGGCTTCACACTGTCCCTTTTCAATGCTGAACGTCAAGCAGGGAGGCGGGGAAAACCAATTTTTATAGTCTTTGGTTTAACCTAACAGGGAATCGAACCAAGGCCCACCGTTTCAAAAGCAGACGCTCTATCCACTCGACCACAGATTAGCATTTATATAAGATTATAGCTAAGCACCTTAATTCATTCAAGTTTGGGCCTTAAACAAGTAACCCACTACAGCTTTCAGCCGCGTAGCCAGAAATTTCCAACGGGTAGAGCTCCGTGGGGGTCTGGGAGCAAAGTTGCCGGCTGCCAAAAGCATGGGGGTCTTGGAGAGGGTAGTAAGTAAATTTTTTTGGGTTCAGCCTCATACGATCCAAAAAATAAAGAGTATAAGCAATACGATCAAAGAATAGTGCGTAACCCAACACTCGGAGATGGTTGCGTTTTTTGCCCAAAAATTACTCAATTTTAGGCCTGCAGTTCTGGAAAAATTATTATGGATTTTTTATTTTTCATGAATTTTGTGGCAATTTTTTTAGTTACTTGAATCTTTTGATTGCTTTGAACCAAAGAACTAATGAACTAATGGCTGTTTGCAAAGATGGTGCATTATTGCACCATTGGAACTTCACGACGTGCGATAGCTAGGTATTATGACGTCATAGTTAGCCCATACAATGAGTAAATGAAATCATTGCGTTTGAACAGGGGTAGTTTAACGTGCTTAGCGGACGGTTTTGGCTAACACTCACTGCTTACATTCAACTTTTTGATAACATTTTAGGTTTCTGAAAGCTACTTTGACGATTAAACGCCTAAATTAAAATCGATTATATGATTTTTTTATAATTTTTATAAATTTTTTTATAAAACGCCCAACTTAAAATGCACTATATGATTTTTTTATATTTTGTTTTGATATAAATGTGTTTTTTATGACTAAGTAGAAAACGCTTCAAAAACTTGTTAAAATAAAAAAATACATCTTGAAACAGTTTTTAAATATTTTTTTGTTCACCTTTGGAATCTTTTAAGGCTTTTATACTGTTTGGCATGCTTTCTGTCAAGTTTTTGCCAAATTTTGTGATTTTTTCCCAATGAAACGACATTTAAATTAACTGTTCAATCAGCTCATTTTTGCTGTGATTGGCTATGAATGGATTTAATTTTTCATAACTTCCTGCACCACAATTTTTCAATCGGATTCTTATTCAAGGAACTGCCTGACCATTTCAGACCTCAAACTTTTTTTGTTTTAAACCATTTCATTGACACTTTTCCGGTATGGCATGGAGCATTATGTGGCTAAAAAACAAACTTTTTGTCAGGAAACTACTCACTTGCCTAAATAGACGCCCTTCTAGCATCTCTACATAGTTCAATTGGTTGATGGTTCCTTGTGCAATGTGTAATCTACTGGCTCCATGAACAGATTTAGCCCCACATACCATACTATAGTGAGTGGTTTCTTAACAAAAAGTTTATTTTTTAGCCAGATGGTGCTCCATGCCATACCGGAAAAGTGTCAATGAAATGGTTTAAAACAAAAAAAGTTTGAGGTCTGAAATGGTCAGGCAATTCTTCGAATAAGAATCCGATTGAAAAATTGTGGGAAGTTATGAAAAATGTAATACATTTACAGCCACTTACAGCAAAAATGAGCTGATTGAACAATTAATTTAGATGTGGTTTCATTGGGAATAAATCACAAAATTCCGCAAAAACTTGATAGAAAGCATGCCAAACAGTATAAAAACCTTGAAAGATTCCAAAAGTGGTCAAACAAAATATTTAAAAACTATTTCAAGACGTATTTTTTTTATTATTTTAACAAGTTTTTGAAGCGTTTTTTACTTTGTCTCGTTCGTGTTATTGTTACAGAAATAAAAAACACATTTTTATCAAAACAAAATATAAAAAAATCATATAATCGATTTTAATTTAGGCGTTTAATCGTCAAAGTAGCTTTCAGAAACCTAAAATGTTATCAAAAAGTTGAATGTAAGCAGTGAGTGTTAGCCAAAACCGTCCGCTAAGCACGTTAAACTACCCCTGTTCAAACGCAATGATTTCATTTACTCATTGTATGGGCTAACTATGACGTCATAATACCTAGCTATCGCATGTCGTGAAGTTCCAATGGTGCAATAATGCACCATCTTTGCAAACAGCCATTAGTTCATTAGTTCTTTGGTTCAAAGCAATCAAAAGAGTCAAGTAACTAAAAAAATTGCCACAAAATTCATGAAAAATAAAAAATCCATAATAATTTTTCCTGTACTGTATTTCGGTTACAACTAGATGTTCATTTTTTCGAAAAAAGTAATACGGAACTTCAGCCAGTTTCTTTTCACCAACTTTTTCCTCATCATACTTTGAAGGTTACCGATATTTCTGCAAAACTCAACGCATGCTATGCAAACAAAGTGATTTTGTTTGATGAAAAAATGTTGATTTTAAATCATTTGTGTTTTCGGTGAAACGGTTGTCCGATTAAGTATTTGATCCCAGCTAGATTCAACATGATTTTGTGCTGAATTCAATATAATTTTGTGCTGGATTCCATATGATTTCGGAATGAGAAAACCGATGGCCAACTAGATAATTGAACCCAAATCTATTCAATCATAATGGTTTCGTATGCTGGCGTCTTAAACCACTAGGCCACAGCAGAACATGTGTATACGGAACGAAAATCAATTATTAAGTCACGTATTAAACTTCGTTATCACAAGTTTTTGGCACATCTGCTCTAAACCACGTGACGTTGCGCTTCTAAAAATGCAGGTGCACAGCTTCATCTATAGACTTATTATACTGCATCTCCAAATTTCAACTTTTTAGCTTTGATGGTTTTGGGGTTTTTGTTTCCAATAAAAGCGTTGTTAAATAAATAAATAAATAAATAAATAAAGAAGAAAAAAAGTTTCGGAATCGTCATAATTTAAATTTAGTAGCTGAAATTGCATTCCCATTCGCTTCTAAGTTGGAAACTTTTATTCCTCTGCTGCAATTAGGTTTCTAGCTAGAGCTGTTTAAAACCTCCGAGTGGCATTTTAGTTTTTGACTCGGAAACCCGTATCACGGAGCCGATTGCTCCTAAAATTTACTCAAAGAGTATAATCCATATGTGCCCTAGCTAAGATTTTAAATTTCAAGTTTCTACCTTAAGCCGTTTTGAAGTAAAAGCTTTTTTTGACCTCTTGTTGCCGAATTCGTAATTTTGCGCGGAAAAAACATAGAGACTTCCGACGCGAAGCGTCGCGTAAGTCCCAATTAATAGTACCTGTAAACATTGCACATAATAGCACTGCAAAACGTGATTAAACTGGCTGCGTAAGTAAGCTAAGTGGGCGACGACTATAGAGGTAATTAGAAAGTTGCACTCATTCTAATTTCAGCCATGATAAAATTTTGTCTTTCAGAAAAACTCACAGGTTTTATCCTAATTCTTTTACATGGACTAATGAAGCGAAATTTAGAAGTGGTTGATATTTGACTAATTCTGAATAGACCCCCTGTCAACACACTTTTTTGATGAAACGTATCTGAAAAGTTTTTCGACTAGAAATCAAACTTGTTTGTTATTTTTGGCTAATATTTTTTCTAAGTTTTTACTGATATAAAATTTTGAAAAATTTAGCCCCTCCAAGTAAACGTTTCAAAAACGGCTTTAAAAAGTTTGGAATCGGTATCACTGCAAAAAAACTGGCTCAGAAAAGTTAAGAAGGTGGTACTTTTCTTATTGTGCATTTGGTTGCCAGGTCAATGAAAGGGAGGGCTGTAGCCACCCTGGCTATGCTACTGACAGCTTCGGGCGTCATGTTTGTGATAAAGATTTTGTGCAATTTCTAGATAAAAGTGCGTTTACGCTAGACGCAAAGCGACACAAAGCAACCAAAATTGGACGTCATCGACAACTTGCGAAAGGTTTCAACCGGTCACAAACTTCACGAGTGGTTGCTTAACTTTACGCAGACAAAATTGTTTTTGATAGATTGGCATATTTTGAGTAAGTGACGTACGCGACCACTTGCGAGAGTTGCCAACATTTACGTTCAGTGTAAACTCACCTCACCTCACCGTGCAACCAGCTTTTAAAAGCTGAACTTCAGCACCCGATCAAGTCGCTGTACAATAACATTAAGTGAATTTTTCCAGCCTAGGTTTATCTCTGCCTGACTTTTCTAGCTATCGCGCTGCCAACACTCTAATAAATTCGCTCAGCTGAACTTTAAAGGCACGTTTAGACTGGAAGCGAAGCAACCAAAATTGGACGTCATCGACAACTTGCGAAAGATTTTAACCAGTCGCAAACTTCGCGAGTGGTTGCTGAACTTCACTTTGACATAATTGTTTTTGAATGGTTAGCATATTTTGAGCAAGTGATGTAAGCGACACTCGCAAAGATACCTAAACTTCGATTCGCATTGTTTCGTGTCCAATGTAAACGTACGTTAATTTGTCAAACTCTCAATGCCAAAATTGTTTGTACAACATGTGACCGATCTCAGATCACTACTGTAACCGGCATTAACATCAAAAGAGCCGCTCGAGTTTTTGAGATTCTGTCTTGTAACGTGAAAAATTGATCTTGTGGTTTTCGAATTAAGCTGCCATCCGCCCACCTGTACCACAGCACAAGGTTGAGGCTGAAGTGCAAACATGGATGCAACGGAAAAATTATTTTAAAAATCTTATCAGACTGCGAATCGAACCAATGTCTACCATTTCAGTAGTAGACACGCTTTCTGTATGCACTTTATGTTTCCATTTAATTGGTTGAACTGGAAGTGACTCTGCTGCTAAAAAACGCAATCAATACCTGCCCATGAGAGGAAATGAGCCGAGATGTTGATGAGGTTTTGCCTTGAGCTGACCACCCCAACGGTAAAGCAAATAATTCCTGCTATCAGAGTTATTGCTGCAAATATCGAGAATGTGGCGGCTCCGTTGACTCGGACAGGAATTTGACCGAAATCCAAACTCTCTCTCACTGCTTTGAAATCTCGTTCAAACTCTGAAACGCAAAAATTGTTAAGCTTTGAGAATCGAAAAATGATTAACAATAACATTACCGCTTTAAGCCGCATTTTGTTGATAAAGTAACAAAATTGACGTTGAGCAAAAAAACTTCTTTTTCAATTGGAGATAGAGATTCCAGTAGAGTCCCTAACTCACAAATATGTTGCATATTAGTCATATCCTTATTGAGGCACAGAAAAGAGGAATGGTTAAGTTCATAGGGTCAGTGGAACGTGGACGGAACTGGCAACATTCAGAAGATAGTTATTTAAAAAAGATGCCTGTGCAGAAGTTCAGGGCATGTTCTGAAAAATTGTCGGATATCGAACAAAATCAATAGCAGGTTGAGTTTGTCGGATATCCAGAAAACCTGTGGCAGGGAACAAATTTATTGATCGACAGTGCATTACACATTGGAGTTCACAGCTTCCCTACTTGACGTTCAGTAATTAAAGGGAAATTGGTAAGCCTCCACTGTTTGCTTTTTCTTTTCGATTTGAAGCATGTTTTGGCAAAGCTTGATAGTAGTCGCTTGATCACAAACAGTAAAGCCTTAATCAAGTTAAATATAACTGCCATGCAATCAATACTGTTGATAAGTCGCAATTCGCTATTTTGAGAATAAAATTTGAACTTTCATTCGGACCTTGTTGTCTTGTGCAACATACAAGGCTTATTAATGACCGAAAAATGATTGAAAATTCAAATAGTTTTTTTTTCTCAGGGAAAAGATTTTAACTAAATTACTTGAAACATACAAAAAATTCACTTTTTACAAAATGTCACTTATCAACTTCTGCCACAGCATGCTTCAATTTGCTTATTTGCTGACTATATAATGCAGAATTGTTTTGTGTTAAGGGTTTGGATGCGATTCATCCGGATCTGATTCTAGAGATTAAAAGAGCATTCAAGTCAAGTTTTTCACTCTAAACCAAAATGGTGGGAAAATCTCGAAACGCATTCTCACCAAATTTGAGGTTTCTGCGACTTCCCGTTTTCAAGATATTGCAGTTCAAAATTAGCTGCTTTCCTCTAACTTCAATGTCGCCATTTTGTCAGTATTGTGACGGAAGATTAACTTTTGAAAAGCTGGCTTACATTTATTGGAAAGCAGATAATTTTACAGTTCTAAACTTATATTTTGTTTTACAATTACTCAGCCGCAAAATATTTAAGGAGAGTCACGAGCATGCAGGAACTTTTTGAAGTTTTGTTTCTAACTGGCAAACCTGGCAAAATTTCTAAGGGGAAAAGCTTTTTCTGAGGAGCAATCTAATCTGTTACATCTTGAGAACAGAAGGTCGTAGAAAGCTCAAAATTGGTGAAGTTAGTCTTCAGATCTGCCAAATTTTTTTTGAGTGAAAATCGACCAAAAAAAAATCCAACCTGAATGCCCGTTTGAGATCAGTCAAGTTTTGCTGCTTGCGCAATCAACGCTGTTCACCTGTGCTAGTTGGCAATTGGGCAGTTATTTCTTCTTCGTATTGTTGCACTTGCGAATATCCCACACTTACGTCATTTACATACAGAGCAAAGAGACCTGCAGATATTGGGAAACCATATGCTTCGCCCACTAACCAACCATTTGTAGCGAGTGAGATGATTGTGAAGAGAAAGCTTAGAACTAATATTGCAAAAGCGATTATATGTACAACGTGCATTTTGACCCAAAAAACAAAACCGATATCAGAAGCCTAATTTATTGTTGACCTATCACTAACAAAAACTGTTAAAAATACTGTGCATGTGGTAATTTAAAAAAGAAAAACCTTCTGAAATAGTCCAGCGAGGGCAAAGGAAGCATATTTGTTTCGGGCCCGGTCTCAAGATGACGCTGACATAATGGGAAACCTTTAATAGGAGGTGTTCATCTTTATTTCCGTCTGGAGACCGGAATGCCGACTTCTAAACTTCACAGCGGTCTCAAGCCTCACATTACAATTTGCACCGGGGCCATAAAATGTTAGATTCATTACCGACAAGTACGCAACCCGGATTTTGCTAAGGAAATGGCTTAAAATTGCTACTTTAAAATTTTTTGTGCAAAAATGTCCCAGTTGGGCGGCGTGTTGACCAAACTGGTGCAACTCAACCGTAACACAGACTGGTGCAACTCAAGCGAAGCCTCCAACTGCTGGGCAATTTTTCAAAACTTGATTTTTCACCAAAAATCTATTTCAACGCCATTTATATAATATTTTGCACGACTTTGGAGGAATTTATTAAATTTGCAGTAATTGTTAAGATTTAGGAATCGGTGAAAAGAATTGATTAAATTAACCAACCTCTTTATCATCTCCTTTACGTGGTCAAGTCCAAAGCACGTTTAAACTCTTGCATTTTTGAGTTCAATTTTTTATACAGTTTGGTTCGGGGGTGTGAAGCCCCCTTAGCCTCTCCTGCTTGCATCGCTTATCATCGGAACGGTTGTTTTAGCGCTGTTCGTTACCAAGAAAATACAGGAAAGCTTGTAACGAGTGGGCACTACTGTCTTAAACTGTCATCCTGTTGAACAACTATCAAATTCGTTTGACAGCCATGTTTATGGGTACTTCCACAAAAATTTTATTTGCTTGTTAAAGACTTTTGAATCAAATTTTGAAGGTTTTAAGTCAGGAGTTTCACTCACCCAAAATGTATACTGCCAATAGCGAAACGCGTTAAATCCGTTTTTCGACTACTGTAACACTTTTTGAAACTGTAAAATTAACATTTTGCAAAATAATTAGAGTCCGGGCCCACTTGATTTCCTATAGACGCCATTGGCACCGATGCATTTCCAACTTTATCTTAAGTTTTCCTCTCCTCAAATTAGTTTAATGAATAACATGTATCTGGCGCTTTAGATCTTAACGTGCGATGTACTATTGGCTATTAAATCACCTTGATTCCCTATTACATTACATCAAACCTTCTTTCTAGCTCCAGTAGGCAACCAAGTCTGTTTCATTGCAAAAAGAAGTTTAATAGTTTTTCAACAACGCCGCAAACAAAGGCGCTGCAGTGGTTTTTTCGTTTTCAAATGACCAAAATTTTAGTCGGTAGTTGCCGCTGTTTATTTTGTATAACTCCAAAAGGCGTTATTTGGTGTTCAAATACGGTTGACACAGGGGCGTATTCTCCTTGCATGCAAGGAATGCATTGCATGCAAGGCATGTATTGCATGCAAGGCATGCATTGTATGCGTAGTCATTTAGCCAAAAAAAAAAAAAATTTAAACAAGTACATGTAAAAAGTTAAGACAAAATCAAACCACAGTTGGTCAAATGGTTACGCGTTCGTCTCGAGAGCGGGAGGTTTGGGGTACAAATCTCAGACCGGTAAAATCGGACACAGTGTTCCCAACGGCTCGCCACCACTGCGACATTTGTTCGAAAGGTGCTGTGTTGCCCGGTCGCAATGACGCGGATATGGGTCCCGCAAACTCCTTACACGCTTCGTGGTAATACAGCAAATATAATAAAAGATTTGATTTGAACTTTCAAATCAAAGTAGCAACAAATAGTCTTGCTTAATTCATTGATTTCAGTTTTAGCCTGGTTTCAGCATAACGCTAAATAATTACAGAAAACAATGGCAACACGAACGCAATTTTTAAATTGCATTCAACGGTTCAAGAGATCGCTATGCCTCAATGAGATTACGAACAAAATTAAACAGCTTTGAAAACTTTCATTGGCGGATTATTGTTTCTGCAAAAGTTCTTTTATACGTCTAGTTTCTTTTTTCCGCAAACTTTAGTCTCTATTTTCATTTTTGATTTATAACGGTAAATTAGCTTAAAACAGGCCACAAGCTATGCACCAAAGCATGAAATTTTCAAATATTGCATGCGTGTTGCCATTTATTTTATGTAATTTAGCGATATGCTAAAAGCGAATAACTCAGCAGCGAAGCCAAGCCGTGATATCCGGCAGTATTGGCATCAGATAATGTAAGTCAATGTGAGCACCGGCCAGTTGGTCGAGCGGTAACGCGTTCGTCTCTGGAGCGGTAGGTCTGAGCTTCAAATCTTGGGCCGGTCAAATCTGAAACAATGTTGCCAACGGCTCGCTACCGCTGCATCATTTGTTCGAAACGAGCTGTGCTGCCCTGGTGCAATGACTCGGAGAGGGGCCCCGCAAACTCATTACACGCTTTGGCGTAACACAGCGAGTATAAAAAAAAATTTGATGTGAAGTCAGAGTGAGTTTTTGATATGGGACTGTTCGCACTATAAAGGCTAAATGTTAGGCTATGAGAGTGAGGGCAAGATTTGAAATCCGTTTAAACAGGGAGTTATGGGTAATTGGTCCAGTTAGTACTTAATAGGCCTAGACTAATTGTGGAGTTTGCTCTAGGTTTGGAAAAAAGTTTTTAAAACCATCAATAAATTTGCGGTAGGTTGTTTAATGCTTAGTGGTAAATAAACTAAACAAGGCCAAGCCTAACCATACTTTCATTAGACTTGCCTTGAGCCCAACAGCCTACTATAGTATGCTAACGGTTGCCAGGTTACGATACGTCATAAAGACAACCGGAAAAGAGGCTATGAAAGTAGAATAGGTGGGCAAGTTAATGCAAAACGTTAGCTTCGTTAACCACTAGTCCGTTAACAAACTTCACACCTTCGTTAACGTTAATCCGTTATTTTCAGCTTAAATTAACGGAATTTAATGAAGTCGTTAATTCGTTGACATTTTGCGTGTAATTTACATTTCGTTTTATTCACTCGCTTATAGAACACGTATTGACGCTGCTGAGCTGATTGTAAGGAAATATTTATTGCTGTGGTGGTCTTTTTGTGTTTTGGAAGTTACATTTTACAGTCTGATCTAATATCAAGGTAGAAATAAGTTCAAATGCACTATTGAAACTGCGATGGGAAAATCTTTGGAAATTGTGAACAGCGATAATTAATAGACCTAGGAGGCTGCAGCTTATTATTTGCCACAAAAAAGAGCTCCTTTCTTCGCTCTATAAAACTCGTGCTAATACGCAACAAGTATTACCAGTGCAAACTGATTTGTACCCGTACGATGAATGATTGGTGCTAGATATTAACGATAAAACCCTGACGGAAGTTAACAACACTTGACGCAAGTAAATTTAGTCCGTTAGCATGAAAAAACTTTTTAACGCATTAACGAGTTAATGAAAAAGTTAGCTACGATACTAATGAATTAACGATTAACGGACTTGTGCCTACCTATGGAAAGTAGGCTATGCATTTGCTATTTAGCAAGTTGACTCAGCTTAGTTCTACATAGAATGTTTTTACCTCAACGTTATTAGGCCTGCTTTACTGTTAATGTTAGATTAGTATGGTACTGGCTGCTGGTAACATATAAACTGCTGGACTTGTCACTGTCTGTAGTAACACAAGAAAGACTTGTATTTGTACACACTAATGTATACGGCACTGGGGAGAACAGGCCTAATTGCAATGCTAGACATTTATCAGTGTAAGTTGCTTTTTTATTTTTTTCTGCCTGATAACCAATAACGTCATCAAAACTGATGGCTACTTCAAAATTGCGTGCCCTATCTGAAATATCACGCTACGCTACTGGGTTGACGTAAATACGTCTCGTTTTGAACAAAAAGTCTTAGCTTTTAAGGCCTGTATCGTGGTCAACTTTTTGCCATGGTTAAAAAAAATTAGATAAAAATGTTGGAATTTGAAAAAATTAGAAAAAAAGAGTTAAAAATGTTGGAATCATTCTATTTGAATAAGTTTCAGAAAATGCTCTTCAACGAGGTTCTTCATTTGCTAAATTAGCCTAATAATAATATTATATTACTTTTACAATAATTTATAATTTTGAATTTGTGGATAAATAAAAATGGAAAATTTAATGAAAACCTTGGTATCAATGGAATCCGAATTAAAAGATGTTAAAAACAATCAAAAGAAAATTATTTTGTGACATAATGCACTAAAGGATAACCCATTGGCTGCCAGTTCTGAAAATGCTAGTAGCCTACCAGTAACGAGTAGGCCTAATGCTCCTGATGGTATCTCTAAGTCAAACAAGGATGATCACAAAAACTACTCTTCATCAACCAGCAATCAAGCTACGCAAAACGTACAACCAGAAAGCATTGAGCCCAGCTTATATGAAACAGAGATAAACAAAATAGACTTGGGATTGGAAATTGCAAAACTGAGTCAACACATAGAGGAACTATACATCAAGTTCAACTTAATCCTAGCTGCTATAGCAAAACTGGAATTCTCCATTGATGAACTTGAACAATATGGACGAAATAATTGTCTGATACTTCATGGATTGCATAATTTTCCCAATGCTCACAGCAATTATGACGAATTTTTGCTCAAAGTAATTACCACTTTGAATCTTCATCTAAATCTGAGTCTAGACATTAATTGTGTGGACATAGCCCACCCTCTACCAACAGCTAGAAATGGTAATACTCCTATTATAATAAAATTTTTAAGAAGATCTACCAGAAACCAAGTTTTTAAAAGGAAACGTTTATTTTCAAGGACTGGACTGGCAGTGACAGAGTCACTGACAAAAAGAAGGCTCTCACTGCTAAATGAAGCTAAATCATTGCTTGGTGACAAAAACGTTTGGACCTATAAGGGAACAGTGTTTACCAAAATCAATTCAAAACATGAAAAAATAGTCTCTCAAGAAGCCCTCTACAATTTGGTGACTGAATTTGGTGATTAAACTCAGATATCCACAATGTTGTAAGTGACTATACTACTTTTCTGTTATTACAATAAGAATAAGTGCTAATACAGCATACTTACTGTGCTTAGTTGATCAATTTCCATTTATGAAAGCAAATAGTTCAGAGTGCAACATTTGTAACAAAACATGTGGCAGTCGGCCTGCTGTAAAGTGCAGCAGTTGTTTAAAGTGGCAACATACTAGATGTACAAAGCTTACAGCAATGCAAATTTCGCTTTACCTTAACTCAAACACATCCTACATCTGCTCAAAATGTCTAATTGATATTTTACCTTTTCAACAAGTTTGTGATGTTGAATTTAAAGAAATGTTTTATCAGAATATTTTTAAGAAAATTACCAGCACTCTTAATAATGAACCAAACCTAGATGATCTAATAAAACCTAATTGCAAGTATCGGGGTGTTGAATGGTACAAAAAGTGTTTAACTAACTCAAAAAATCAAAATGGCCTGTCCATAATACATTTCAATGTTAGATCTATTGTCAAAAATAAACACATATTAGAAGAACTTATTCATGAATTAGATAATTTTCCTGACATAATAACTATATCTGAGACTAAGCTCAATAAAAACAACATCAATCATGCTTCAATTCAAAACTATAAGTTTGTTTTCTCTAACTCCACTACTAATGCAGGACGAGTAGCAATTTAATTATTAAATAACTTAAAATATTCAAGAAGGCATGATTTAGAATTTCAATCAGCTGATAGTGAAACTATTTTCATTGAATTAAATTTAGCTGCTAACAAAAAAATTATTGTTGGTGTGATATACAGGCATCCAACTAATACTTTTAATGAATTTCAGGATCTGTTATTGCAAACATTGAATAAAATGGATCTTGAAAAGTATGACTATTTTCTTTGCGGTGATTTCAATATCGATATTTTTAAACATGAGAGTAAAAAAAATATAGGTAATTACCTTAATGCATTATATTCTGAAGGATGCAACAATGTCATAAATAAACCTACCTGCATAACGGAATCTAGTGCAACGCTGCTTGATCATATGTATACTAACACAACTAACAGCATAACCAACAGGGGAATTCTGACTTATGAAATCTCAGATCATCTACCAACATTTTGTATTTTAGCCAAAAGGCCTTTATATTGTGCTCCTGACAGAAAAATGATAAGAGACCTAAAAAAGTTTAATAGAGATAACTTTCTAGATGACATAAGCAACTTATCACTCAAAACTAATGCGCTGATTTTAGGTAACAAAGACTACTGTTCAAATAAGGCCATGACTCAATTCTTAGAAGGATTTTCAAAAATAGTAAATCAGCATGCACCTCTTCGACCTCAAACAAGAAAAGAAATTAAACTCAATGCAAAGCCTTGGCTTAGTAACGGAATATTAAAATCTATTCAAACAAAAAATGCATTATTTAAAAAATGTTATAAAAAAAATGATCCAGTTTTGATAGAAAACTACAAAAAATACTCCAACAAATTAACCTCCATCAAAAGAATAGCTAAACAAAACTATTATGCTCACATGATACAGTTAAATAAAAATGATCTTTCAAAACAATGGCGATTAATAAACCAAATTTTAGAAAGAAACAACAAACCCAAGGCATCAATAACTAAACTAATAAATGAAAAAAATGAAAGTCTAACCAGTAATGTAGAAATTAGTAGTAATTTAAACTCGTTTTTCATAAACATTGGCCCAAAAATGGCATCCAAAATACCTGAAACTGAAACACCAAACACTATTTCATCTTCACCAAATTCCTTTTTCTGTGAGCCTTGCACAGAAGGTGAAGTCTTTCAAGAAATAATGCATTTAAATGGAAAAAAATCAGTAGGAATCGAAAATATTCCCATCAAATTTATCAAAATGTCTGCTGAATGTACTTCATCTGTTTTAGCTGACATGTATAATAAATGTATGCAAGATGGTGTATTTCCCTCAAAATTAAAAATTGCTAAAGTAACCCCAATTTTTAAGAACGGGTGCAGATACACAGCCTCAAACTATCGTCCCATCTCAGTTTTATCACCCTTCTCCAAAATATTTGAAAAAATTATTTACAATAGACTGAACAACTATTTTAGTAACCACAATATTTTAACAAATGAGCAATTTGGTTTCAGAGTTAAACATTCAACTAGTCATGTAATTTGTGATGTTATAAACAAATTACAAAACTCTTGTGACAACAAAAAATTTACTTGTCTTATCTTGTTAGATTTATCGAAAGCATTTGATACCGTGAACCATAAAATCTTGCTAAGCAAACTTGAAAAATATGGAGTGAGAGGAAACTCTTTAAAATTAATTAATGACTATCTAACAAACAGAAAACAAGTCGTTCATGTTAATAACACCTATTCAGACCAGCAAAGCATAGTATGTGGAGTTCCACAAGGTTCTACCTTGGGACCATTATTGTTTTCAGTATATATTAATGATCTACCAAATGCTTCAAAATTTCAAACGCGACTGTTTGCTGATGATACAGCGCTGTTCCTATCTAATGATGATTTAAAAACCCTTAACAAAGATGTAAATTATGAACTACTTAACATAGAAGCATGGTTAAATGCCAACAAGTTATCCTTGAACTATTCAAAAACAAAGTATCTACTTATAAAGCCCAAGACTAAAACTTCTCAACTGTGCAAATTTGCTGTTACAATAAAAGGCATTGAACTAGAAAAATGCCAGTCAGCCGAATATCTAGGAATAATATTAGATGAAAACATGAATTGGGAGCCTCATATTCAATTTTTAGGGAAAAAATTGTCTCAAGCAGTTGGTATTATTGCAAAAATGCGCCATTACCTTAACCAGAAAAATCTGATTAATTTGTATTATGTCTTCTTTTATTCACAAATACTGTATGGTATTCTTGGCTGGGGTTGTGCATCTCAAACTAGGAAAAGACCCATTCAAATCCTTCAGAACAAAGTATTAAGAATTATCAACAAAACTTCCTGGAAAGACAAAATAATGAACAACACTTTGTTTTACAAATATAAATTTTTGAAAATTGATGATATTTATAACTATGAAGTAGGAAAGTTTATGTATCTAAATGATATAAAAGCATTGCCTCAGATTTTTGAAAACTACTTTTTATCCCTTGATCTAGCTCACAAGTACAACACTAGAAGTAAATCTAACAAAAATTATTTTCTAGACTTTGTGAGAACTAATTCTGGAAAAAATTCTCTTAAATTTAAAGGGGTCCAACTTTGGAATAATATACCTTCAAAATTAAAATCATTTTCGTTTTTTCGCTTCAAAAAAGAATACAAGAAGTTATTGTGTGAGCAGTATAAGTAAATAAAAAAAATTAAACCAATTGCTTCGTGCTATCTAGATTAAATTTGAGTTTGTTGCTATAAAAGGAAAGTTAAAACTGCTGAATTATCAGAAGGCTGGCTATTTCACAGCTATGACTTTGTACATGAAAGTGTATTGCATTGTCGTTTTGAACTTGTATATATTGCTCAGCAAACTTGTTTATAGAGCTACTTTTTTGCAACAATTGGCTGCTACTTTTATTTTATTACATGGTGCCTTGTAATTCTTGCTTGCATTTCTTATTGCCATTTACTTTGGGTTCAAAAAAGGATATGTGTGGGTGTGCTACCTTAATTACTTTTTTTCTTTTTAAAAAATTTATTCAATCATTAATGTATTTACACTGTCAATAACAACAAGATGACAATTCTATTGAGACATTTACTACAATAATTCTTGACAAGAGGGAGGCAATGAATTGATCTTTAGGTATCTGATTCTGCAGCCCCCATGTTCATCCAGAGAAAAACTTAATTTATTAAGGTTACCTCTTATTCATTAAATCAAAAACAGGATAGTGCAATCATAATATGAAATGTAAATTTTCAACTATAATTTGGTGAAAGATATTTCTTGTGTTTGTTTTTGAAGAGTCTTGTTAAGGGATTTTAAATTTTTGGTGGGATGTTGTTCTCGGTTTTGACTTCTTGACCTTTAATGCATTGTTGAGATTGAGTGGTCGAATGTCGGGGACTGTATAAGTTATTACGTAGTGGGTCGAATGCTCTGGTAGCGCATGAGGAGATTTTTTTTTGTTTAATTATTTTTTTTTTGTTTGTGAGAAATTTGGGATGAAAGGTTGTCAGTAAATTAAATCTATTCCTTTTAAAGTTTGAGGGTGTGCTCCCTGAATTAAATTTAATACTCTGTACGACTTGAATTTATATTTTAAGTTTATTGCCATAAAAAGAGAGTATGATTACTGTTGAATTATCAGTAGGCTGACTATTACATAGTTATGACTTACTGCATATAACAATGTTTTCATTGTCTTTTTTGAACTTGTATATGGTGTTTTTTTAGTTTTTTTGCAGCTGTTGACTACTATGTTTATTACACAGTGCCGCTTGTTGTTGTTTTTTTTTTTGGCTTGTTTTGCTTGCGCTTTTCTTATCACCATTTGCTTAAGAATTGAAGTCTGAAGTGGGAGTGTGGGTGAAGCTGACTTGATGAGCACTGCTCCTTCGCTTCATCCACAGTATGCATAGACTGTGGTTTCGCATTGTTCAGCTTTTACAGATGTCATTGTGTGCCTCTCTTTGTGCATGCTGAAAGAATAAACTACTGACTGACTGACTGACTGATTGCAGCGTCCTGGGGTGAAAAACTTTTTCTATTTTGTTCTTCACTGTTGGAACCAATTTCCTAATTCTGTATCGTTTTTCTGATTCAAAAATATGGTAAGCTAATCTTTGGAGGCATGTCTGCTTGACTTTCTTACAGCATTTTTCTTTTTTGCTGGAAATAATAAACAGTCGAACCCCTGTTTACGTCATACCGGCAACGCGACCATCCCGGTTTGGCAAAAAGCTTTATATAATCCCAAATTATTTCCTATCATTTTAAACGCATTGGATACCCGCTAACGCGACCACCCCGATTTTTGGACTGCGACCCCCGTTTTTTCGTCCCAACTAGCTATTTTGACTTCTGTAACGTGACGACCCGTTGTGCTTTCCTCGTTATCAAGTTCTGAAGTTCGCTATCATATTCGCTTTTCTTGTTCTCAATTACGTTCACCGCGGTTCAGTCAAGACTGTGCGAAGGCAGTGAACATATTTGCATAATCGTGAGAAAACTAAAGCGGTTGAACACAGCAATACTGCAAAATAAATAAACAGAATAAGCTTTAACTAATCTGAACCTATTTATAGCTAAATCTATTTATGTCTTATTAAGTACAGTGGTACTTCGAATTCAAACCATGACGCAAAAAGTTTGATCCCGGAAACGCGACCATCGCGACTGTAGGCGACCAATTTTCTAGTCGCAATGGTGATTGAGTTAACGGGGTTCTGGTTTTATAGCTTTTATCTTTTTTCGTGCGCATAATGTCCATGCTTTTACTTGCAACACCATCACGATCATTACTAAATGAATTATTATGTCACAATATAATTAGACGACGATGATGACATGTATCACGCTTTGGACATCGTTGATGCAGCTGGTGTGAGAAGTCGTTTTAAATTAGTGCATTGTTGATAAACAATTAATTTTTATTTACCGTATTGTTACGTCTATTATTAAGTGCAGTAAATTTTATTCATCATATCCAAACATATAATGACGTATACATCAAGAGTTTTTTCGTGAAGCCGAGGAAATTTGTATCACGAGGGTGACAAGGAAGACCTTGGCGGCCGTGGTTATTATTTATGCATACATCCCTTTGAACCGGGCACTGTGCGTATGTCTAGTCCTGCCTCGGCCATCTTTTTTGTTTTGTTGGTACGTCTTCTGCCAGCTGGTTACCATGTCTGGAAGACCGCTTGGCCCCAAAAGAAAATAAGCAAGAGTGTCTTTCAATGACGTAATAGCACACCGCCAGTTCGGGAATCAAACCAGAAGCCATTAACTTTTCAATCACTGACCGGAGGCTCTACACTTAGCTACGGAACATTGCCTTGTCTCGCCAGCATAACACCTTGTGTCTGATTCAGTTGACCGGTGCAATAAAAAGGATAGTATGATCGATATTTTGTACATAATAACTGTTTTCAGTATCTTGAAATCAAATCTTACTTCATGCTTGCTGTATTACGCCGAAGCGTGTAACGAGTTTGCGGACCCATCTCCGAGCTATTGCACCCGAGCAACACAGCTTCTTTCGAAGAAATGTCTCAGCGGTGGCGAGGCGTTGGCAGCACTGCGTCCGATTTGACCGGCCCGAGATTTGAACGTCAGACCTCTCTGTCCAGAGACGAACGCGTTAACGCTCAACCAACTGGCCAGTTTCTAAATAAAATTTTCAAATATTCATGGCTGCTGTAGATATTTTATGTAACAGTTGCGCATTCTTATACAGTTTGTACAAAAATGATACAATGATATGACAAAAATGCACAAAAGGTACCAAACATCTCAGTCGTGAAGTAATGGAAAAGATGGTGTTATGTGATCTGCTACCGGCGTCAAAGTTGTAGTGCTAATAGAACGGTTTTCTCTTCTGTACCCGCTTTAATGTATGATTTTGCAAACATTGCCGAGCTCATAATCGCACTTCCAGAGGTGATAAAAAAGATGCCCAAAGAGCCTTGTTTTGTCGGGAGTCCGTGCAGCATACCCATTCCTATGAACGCGACAGCTATTCCGACTTAAAAAAAGTATGGTCATCGATATCTTAAACTTTGTTTCGAACACATTTTCGGCATTGCTGCAGTATCCCAAACAGTAGGATGTTGCTGCCAGTAGCAATGCCGTGAAGAGCATCCCTGCTCCAACACCAAGTGAAGCAAAAAACACGAGGATAGAAGTGTAAGCCTCTTGTTCATCACGCCAACCTAAATTGTTGTTGCATGTCTTGAATTTTTGTCTTCTTATATAATATATAAGGCAATCTTACACAATTTGTCTTCCTTTTTCCCAAGTTTTTGTAAAATTTGTGCCGCAAAAAGCTTGCTCGAGGCAGTTTTTGGCGCATAACTGATCGAGGGGAAAAGAACCAGTCAAAGATGACACGTTTTCAATGTCTTCTAGCCAAGAAGATTTCGCTTTGAACTCGACCGCTTCGGTAAATTTCAAATCCTGGATAGAGAATGTAACATGAAATGGCGCATCTTGTAAGAATTCAATTTCCACCGGGTGCAAAACTTGGTAGCTGATGTCAGAAATGAAAGAGTTAGTGAATTTTTGCGAACTTATTCTGCCAGAATCCTCTAGAAGAATCCTCGCAAGCAAAAAGCGATCGCTTTGTTTTTTAACGTTTGCAGGTGAGAGTAAAGGGTTTGTGAGGAAAAACTGTGACCGTGAATATGAAATCAGTGCATCCCTGCTCGATCGCAGTTATATGAAACCGCGTAGGGTACGTGTAATGGACAGATCCAGTGATCTGTTTGTTATTGTGACTGACGACGTTAGATCCGAGATCAATGAGTAGATGCCAAGGATGGCAGTACGGTACGGTACGTAAGTATGGCACGCTTCAATTATTGCTATGAAGTACGGTACGCTCTTGTTGTGAAATACGGGTACGGTGCGTTGGTACGCTGCTTGAATGTGCGGACCAAACGTACTATCGTACCGTACCATGCAAGTACGTTACGTAACAAAGTTTGCAACTCGCTGAAGACGCTACGTATCGCACTTGTGTTACCATGATGCATTGTTACTTGTCTGTGAATTGTTTTTGACCCGTGTTCTGATTTCTAAGTTCTGATGATTTGTTCTCCTCCTCTTTTTTTTCCCAAAACCAAAGGCAATAGGTGTCATATAAGTTGGAAAGCTCCAAACTTGGCAAAACTGATGTTCATGAATTCTATTTTAGAATATATTGCAGTTAGACCTTTTTTTAAAGCGCGGAAAAAGAGAACTTAGAAAAAACCTTAACGATTTTTTACCCTCGTATATACCTTTCAAGTACGGTGCGTTTAGAGCTTTGATTGACCTACGTACCGTACCTTCTAAGTACGGTACGTTCAAAGCCTACCATCTAATGAAAAGTACGTAGGCTAGGTACAATATGCATGCAAAAAAATTTTTTTTTGTACTCGTTACGTTAATACAATACGATTTAAATTTTGAACGTACTGTATTGCCATCCTTGCTAGATGCATCCGTACGGTTTCTAATCAGGCCATAAAAGATGACGTCATTTCGCCCCCAAATGTTTTTTTTTGACAGCGCCACCGCAAATATGAATTGAAGTTTTGGAAAACGTATCGCAGTTTGATGTTATACTGGTACGTTTGGAACAATTATAATGAGCTTTATTTACTGTATTTTGCTTTGAACGTCCAATAAAATGCACTGAAAAGCATAAAAGCTTAAATAATCAAACAATTTCATAATTGAACAATTTCATTTCTTATATTTTTACCTGCACTAATAACCAAGTGATTTGCCATCATTCATTTTGAAATATGGAAATTTAAATCAACATCGGCAGAAATTCTTATGAGGTTTGTAGATGAGAAAGAAAAACATAGATAAAACATAACCTAAAGGCGCTACAGGTCTCGGAAAAATTAGATCAGATTTTAAAGAAGTGATTGTAACTTAATAGCAAAAGGGGTATATGCATGGAGTACTATAATACAGGCCAAAGTAACGTACGCACTGAAGTCGAAACTGGGGTCGAATATTTTACGCGGCTCGCAATAGAATGAACACTTCAAAGAAACCAATCTTTGCATATTTTAAGAAATTCGTATATAGTTCCCATAATCTCGGTATCGTTGTGATGTCGTTAATGGTTAAGAATGCAACGATAACGTAAAATGATATCTTCTGTTGTTGTTTTAACATGACGCATAGTAATCCAAAGCATATTAGTATGTGATTGTTTTCGCTACCTAGCGGCAAAAGAAACTGTTTTACTAGGTATACAAATATTAGCCTTCTCAGATAGTCTCGAACATTATGACTTTAATAATTATAAAAACGAATTTGATACCAAAATAATGGCATCTTTGATTAATGTTCAGTATTTGAGCTTAGCATATCATGCCATAGCCTACAATAGGGTTACCATATTTTCATCACCAAAAAGAAGGACACCTTTTTAATGAAATTTATTAACAGCTAGTTGATGAAATGCATTAACAGCTTAACAGCTTTTTAATGAAATTTAGTAACATAAAAAGCTTTTCGCCGAAAATTGAAGTGCTTTTTTTCAGATATCAGGTGAAGACCAAAAAATTTATGCACTAAAAGGTCGCGTGAGTGGACATGTTTTATCTGTTCAAAATGCCGAAAAGGGTAGCATTTGAGCATTTTTTAACGTCCTCAGAGGCATGTTCAAGATGCGAGGTACGTAGTACGCAAATTCTGATCGTACCGTACCGTACTGCCATTCTTGGCTGCAAGATGTTGGCAGCCATCTTGTTCGTCAGTTTGCTATGGTTTCAACGCTGCACGCTTGAAGTCAGAACTGCTGTCACGTAATGGTGTTTTTAGTACAATTGTGCTACTAATGACTCAAATGCTCTACTATTACAGCTGGACAAAAAAACAACGCCAAAAAAAATTGTACTATTATACATGTGGTGACCGAAAGGGTTAGACAATTTTCAAACCAATTCGAAAAAAAATACCCGTACCGGCCCCGTAAAAGTTAAGTTAAAAAAAGTTTACTTTCCCACATTTTTCCAATCGTAATTTTAAGCTAATGTTTTCTTTCCGTTTCTATGATGTCTCTCTATACTCTACATATAGTCTCGCATCTAATTCGTTTCGGCCGCCAAAAGGCACTTTGTAAAGTTTAAGATAAGGTAATTAACTGCAAAAAGTAACCTACGGATCCCAGCAGAACCGTATTAAGGAATACAGCATTGGCGACATTTGCCCCGGGGCCCACCTTCAAAATCCACATTATCGTAAAAACGCAAAAACATAAATCATTAGTTTTTTCTCAGAATGCACAAATTTTTTGTGAGAACTTTGTCTACTCGTATTTTCATGACGTTGTATGAAAATTGATTTAGTCCAGCGCGCATCTTTCCAGGCATTCGAACAATTTTGAGTTACACTTAATTTCTCACTCGCTTTTTTAATAATTCTTCATGCAGCATTTTTTCTGATACAGTTGTTTATTGTTAGGGATTTTTAGCCTCGATTTCCCATACAAAAATCGTTCAGTGGATGTAACTTTGTCCTGAGACAGCTTGCCAGTGATAAGAGTTGTTCTATCTTCTCTCAAAACAAATTCTTCGCAATATTCGCTCGCGCATTTTCAGAACAACTGTCGGCCTTCTCATTCTCAAGATTCGTTTTGTTAGTTATACCAGGAATATACTGTACTATCATTTTTAGTTTAGTGTAATAGGATATCCCTGGTAACTGTGTTATATTTCATGACCACATACATACTTTCTTCTTAATCCACACTCTGATACCAGTGATACGCACGGTCATGTTTAAGCATTTGCAACTCCTAAAAGGTTGTGTCCAAAAGCAGAGGCCTATTTAGGGGGGGTGGCATTGGGCCATGGCCCCCACTTTGGGTCGCCAGGATAGTATAATTAGCATAGAATAGTATGGAAAATTGCGGCATGCCCTCCCCCCCCTTTGTAAGTTGGGTAGAAGGTTTGAGCACACAAACGGTAGGCGAAGACCTTTTTTTGGCCTTCAACTAACTTTTGGCTAAAAACCAGACTAAATTTGAGTGAAGACCTGTTTTTTTTTTGGTTGTCACCTAATTTTCGGCTATAAACCGGGCTAAATATTTGAGTAAAAGACGTTTTTTTTGTTTATCTTTACCTGACTTTGAACAGGAAAAACGGACTGAGACTGGGTGTAAAAATTTTCATTCTGGACTTTCTTATTTTCAAATTTTCTGAATCTCCTGGCCCTCCCCCCCCCCTTTCGAAAATCCTGCGTACTCTACTGTCCAAAACCCCTTTTTTCTTGTTAAGGTCCCGGATAGTTTAAGAGCTTTGATGTATGTACCTCCAGCACTGTAAGCATTAGCAGAAATAAAAAAAACTATTCTACACTGCATTTCACCCCTTCATTCTCCGATTAGGGGCTTTCACACGATGCGATTTCAAATAACGTTTACCATGATTTCTTGGTTACTCATCACATTGTATTATTTTTCAAACAAGCAAAAGAAATGAATTGACAGACTAGATGTTTAGGTGAATTTTTGTTTGGTTATTTTTTTTTTAACCAATCAAAAATAGTACTGTCCTCTAGCCGACGACAGGATTTTCGAGGGCTTGTAGATTTCGAGGCCAAGGCCAAGAACTTCAAAATGTGTCCTCGAGGCCAAGGACATCCTCGAAGACTCCACATTTGGTGAATGGGCCTACCTTGTAGATTTCGGTAACAGGTAATAGATTTTGCCAGAGATAAATTTTGAGTATTATTCAAGAAGCGAGTTAGTAGCTTACTGGGTAATGGTGGTCGGTAAGTCGTAGGCAAAAAGTTTCGTAATAGCCATATTGCACTGGAAGATATATAGCCTAGAAGCGGTAAGAGGGGCCGATTCCAATTCAATTTTTTTGCGGCTAAAAAAACAAAATTGATCTTTGTCTCCTGAAGAGTCCCTTGAGCAAGGACCAAACGGGTCGCGACGGCTTAAATCCATTTATTGTCATTAAATCATTAATCATTTTGTGAAACAATGTCACAAGTGCTCTTGTCCTGAACCCCCTTAACTGAATTTGATTTACGCTCACCAGGTTAGTGGTTTGAGCACTCTCGGCTTGGGAATCTCTTGACAATAACCTTCGTTTTTGCCTTTCTGAAAATTTGAAATCTTTTATTAAGTAAATATAAAATTTAATTCAGCTAAACAGAATCTGTTTACTCCTTATTGGCAATACTGTTACCATTTTGTATACACGGGTCGCAACATTTATCTACTGTTCTTAAATGAATTACTTCTGAAGGGTTTGTTTTTTAACTACCGCACGGTGAATGAAGATGTTTATGATTTGCTTTACGAATGAAAGTAAAAAATTGAATTCTTTTATTTTATCGGTAGAACAGATACTGTACGTTAGCGCTTTACTGCCCACACTTTGTGGATGGATAAGGGGTTTTGGCGTGTATATTGTACGAGTAATCAGTGGCGTAGCTAGGGGGGGGAGGGGAAAATGGTGCTATAGCCTACCCCATTGGTCTGAAAAGTATGCAAAATAGCATCTTTTTGGCAGTATTGAGGCTGATTTTTGCTCTAAACACGAAAATAGCCCCCCCCAAACGAAATTGGGGTGAGACTAGGAGAAAATCCTGAGATGATGTCGACTAGTAGAAGAGGACTGGTCTCAGTGCACATAAAGACCTTTTTTTTGAAGATCACCTGAATTTGGACAAAAAAGCGCTCTGAATTTCGGCGAAGACCTTTTTTTTGGAGATCACCTGAAATTGGACAGAAAAATGCTCTAAATTTCGGCGATGACCTTTTTTTTTTGAGATCATCTGATTTTGGACAGAAAAACGTATCGATCTGATTTAGGACTGATGAAAATTTGAGGCAAGTTCGTTCACTGTTGTTTCAAGCTTAAAAAAAGCCCCCTCCCTTTGCGAAATCCTGGCTACGCGCCGGCGAGTAATTAAACATGTACAGTATATCGTATAACGCATTTAAAAAAAATGCCTTGCTACTATATCTTTCTTTTGTGGACATGGTTTGTTTTAGGATGCAAGAATGTCGGCACAAGTCTAATTCCCGCAATGGAAACACCACCAGCTGATAGCTGTTGAAGTCATTATTATTTTTTTGCTTTATCGAAACCAGGCTAATTCTTTTATTTGGGCCATGATATAATTGTAGCGTAGAAATTTCATAACCACCAACCCACCGCACAATTTAAGGGGTGTTGCGCCGTATCTCTGTCATTTTTTGGTTACGACAAAAATGCAAGAAAAAAATATAACGGCGCAAGCAAAACGGTGTGGAGCTACTTGGAGCAGGGGCCGAGCAGTAATCAAGGGGGATTAAGCAGGACTTAGTTAAACCTACAAGGAGTAAAACCCCGACTAGAACATATGCAATTATGCATCTCAGTTGCTGATCCCGAAATGACGATCCCGAACTTGTAATAAAGACTTTTGGTCTTGAGTGTGTAACCCTTTCGCCCGAAATTCAATTTCATCTCAAACCTACAGTCTACATTAGGGTGGTCCATATTTTATCAACTTTTGAAAGTTTTATATGTGACCTCTTCAAGTTGTGTCACTTCATGAAAAAACAACTTGTAAAATGTTTTTCAAAAATTTTTGCGTTCAGGGGTGCCCCAGGCCCCTCAAAGACAGGGAATTTTGTCAAATTTTGGTATATTGACCTTAATGTATATTTTGATCGATGACTGTGATAATTGATGTTTAGAATGATTTGTCAAAAACTCGACACTCGTACGTGTTGTAAATGCAAAATTGTGATCAATTTTGATTTCTACCAATGTGTGGGGCTATAGTTTAAATCAAGAATATTGGTAATATTGTGTAGTTTCTTAACTCAGAACGATGGTATTGATTTCTGGAACCACATTTTCAGCAATGGGTGTTGCAAAACTTTTATATGATGCTATTTCTGTGTTGTAGACTAGCTGTATACTGTTTTCATTGTCCTTCACAGCGATTTTAACCCTTTTGTGTCTAAGTCCCTTTTATTTTCGGTAAAACTAACAACTACTGTATGTTCTTTTTATTAGTTGTTGACCAGAAGACAGTATCGTATGATCTTGTTGCCATCAAGGCAAGTCGAAACCTTTCATTCAATCGTCATTTTATGGTTGAGTATTTCGGGTGCTGAAAGTCAACCAAAAAAGCTGTGAATACTGTTTGAGTTTTTCTCACTTTGGCCAGACTCAGCTCCGAGCTTTGCATTAAATACGATTTTCAGCTTTCATGGTAAATGACTCGGGAGTTTAGTTGATTCTAGATCCATAGTAAAACTGTTGACAGATTAACCTATTACATCACCAAAAGTTTAAGAGTGAGCCCACCGCTGTCTTCAAAGAAAAGCTGACCTTTTTTGTTGTACAACATGTTTTTTTCCTTCAGAAGGTATCCGATTTTCTCCAAACCAAAATCTTAGAGCGATTTTTGAGTTTCAGTAAAGAAAAAAAATAATAGTTGGAGCAATAATGTAACACTGTACAGCTTCAAGATACATGTATGATTTACTATTTTAGAATTTGGGAGTGTTTGGTTTTATTACCGTTATATAACATCCAATAGACACTGCGATTGTAATACCCTTGACTTCAACAAACGGTAGGCAAACGTGTTTTACAATAATTGTTTTGTCAAATTAAAAAAAGTTTGTATATACAGCACTATAGTCTTCAAGTTTCAAATAAAAGCTGAAGCAAAGAATTTTAACATCGACTTTTTAGTGCTGTTGTCCGACTTGCAAAAACTGTGGTAATCTGATCAGCTGTTTTTATAACCAAAGTTCAGTTTTGGGGTTGGTCCATATATTTCAACGAATGCCGAATACCCAAGGTTGGAAAATTTATATAAAATGCCTGTAGATCATCTACATACTGTAGGATGGCACAAGCTATATAAAAAGTTTTTTTTTTGAAATCGAACTGTCCGTTAATGACATATCGAAAATCACCACTAGATGTCGGACGAGAGTATGTAAAAAAACAAAAATCAATTTTGAGGCTCATACTTATGGCAGAAAGTTGTTTTTTGCGTCAAAATATATGTTTTTGGGATAGGGAATCTAAATTTGGAGTTTAATTAAGGCTAATTTTGCTATGAAATTGTGTTCTAATAGTTTTTTTAGATTTTTGGGGGTAGATTAGGGACAAAAAGTGGGGATGAAGGATTGAATAACATTTTGAAAAATATTTTTGGGTAGCATAAAGGTTGTTCTTTCTTTTTGATGAAGAATTGAGGATGACAATTGATTAGCAATGTGAGTAAACAGAACAATTTGTTTTGCTGTTATATCTCAACCTGACTATTCAGCAACCAAGATAATGCAACAAAAACTGCACATGAAAATTTCTTCATTAAAGTGAAATAAAAGTATGGATATGTATAGTAAAGAGACAAATTTTAAGCATTTTAGTTTTGCCATACAATGCAACTAAGTAAGCCACAATACAGCTGTATGCAGTACTTAAATTGTAGGAGGGACGCGTCCCCCCGTCGAGATTTAGCGTCCCCCCATTGGGATTTAGGTGTCCTCCCATCGAGATTTGAGCGCTGGAAGATCAGACAAAAAAGACCTAATTCTTCACCTAATTTTGGCGAAAAACCACTTCAATTTCAGGCGAAGAATTTTTTTTTTGTGTTCATTCAATTTCGGCGACGGAAGTACGTAATCTTCACTAAAGTACTTGCGCATGCCAAATGCGTTTGGTCAAGGCTGCAAAAGCGTCTCCCCATACAAAATTTTACAATTTAAGTACTGGCTGTATGTAATATGTAATAAACATTAGTAGACATTTTGGCCACAAATTATACATAGCATTATGTTAATCTTGCTGTCTAATATAATAAATGCGAGTCAATCACAAGATTGGTGTCATTGCTGCAATGGTGTTTAGAGCATTTTTTTTATAAAATACAATTTTAATCATAGCAAAACCTTTATACAGGGTGTTTCAAAAGTAATACCAATATACTGGTATTAGGCTATTTCAATAATATACGGGTATGTTTCTTTTGAAACACCCTGCATACACTTTTTAACTAATTTAGCTCAAAAATATCATGAGCAAATACATTGATGCGAATGATAAAATATTATACACGTGAGTTCATCTCCAAATTATTGCTACTGTATGTATTTCGAAAAAATAAGAAACTAGTATTGCAAATTTATTTATAGTGCAATAGCAATTTCACTTGGAATGAAGTTACATGATCGGCCAGTTGGTCAAGCGGTAACGCGTTCGTTTCTGGAGCGGGAGATCAAATCTTGGGCCAGTCAAATCAGACAGTGTTGCCAACGGCTCACCACTGATGCGACATTTCTTTAAAAGAAGCCGTGTCGCTCGGGCTCTATGACGCGGAGATATGCCCCGAAAACTCGTTTTATGCTGCAGCGTAATACAACAAGTATAAACAAAAATTTGATTAAGTTAAAAGACAATTGAAATCACATGCACAAAAGAATATCAAGGTCCTGGGAGAAAACAGCACAACTAAGCACACTTAAATTTACTTAATACATGAATATTAAGCTAAGTGAGTAAGCAATTCAGATGCTTGACAATATGGTATTTTTTAGTAATTTCTTTGTTGTAGCCTACATCTTTTTATTATGATATTGGCAGCAGATTAGATAAGAGTCTTGTCTTTTTATAATGAGCACAATTTAAAAAATTAATCCTTATAACCAGTACTTAAATTGTAAAATTTTATTTGGGGGGACGCTTTTGCAGCCTTGACCAAACGCATTTGGCATGCGCAAGTACTTAGGGAAGATTACGTAATTCCGTCGCCGAAATTGAATGAACACCAAAAAAAAAGAGGTCTTCGCCGGAAATTGAAGCGTTTTTTTGCCAAAATTAGGTGAAGAATTAGGTCTTTTTCGTCGGGTCATCCAGCGCTCAAATCTCGATGGGGTACACCTAAATCTCGATAGGGAGACGCTAAATCTTGATGGGGGGACGCTAACTCTCGATGGGGGGACGCGTCCCCCCCTACAATTTAAGTACTGCTTATAACATTGAGATGCAAACTTTAATTGACTTTTTTTATTATGCTATTAACAGTCTAGGTTGATTAATTTTTTTCAGATCTTTTAACTATTATTGTACAAATTTTTAATAAATGGCCAAAAAATTGAAAATTTTGCTCTAAAAATAACTAAAAAAATCAAAACATTTTGCATGCAAGCTCTAAAATAATGCATTCGAAATTGGTGGGAATGATCAAAATAACTGTGATTAATTTTAGTTCGTACTTTACGTAACCAAATTTGCACAAGCAATCACTAATTGATATCAATTGATGAACCAAACGCATTTGGCATGCATAATAATAATAAAGCAATCATAATAAAGCACCGGAGAGAATGATCTCTAATTATTGCTCAATAAGGTAAATTTCTTGATTCTAATACATAAGCTAGCCGAATTTTTGTTGTATAATTATGAAACAACTGTAATTGTTTTAAAACAATCAATATTTGTATTCATACAGAGCAAGCAATAAATTCAAAATTTGAAAACACAACTTAGAAATTTTTGGAAGCTTGTTTCAAAACACACAGCATAGGCGATGACTACAATTGTCATGAAAAAACGAAAAAGCAATGAAAAATGCTTGTTGTCAAGACTTTAAGACATATTTGTTTTTTTTTTATTTTGTGCAATCCTTCATTCCCATTTTCGGGCCTCAACTTAGCCCCCAAAATTAAAAAAAACTTCACATAACAGACTTTCCCGAGAAATTATTATGAAAATAATCTGAAGTTATGATTCCTTGGCCCCAAAAATATGTATTTAGACACAAAAACCAAGTCGATACCTTTAGTAAAACTCTTAAAACATTAATTAAAAATTTTTCATACTCGCATCTGTCATCTAGTGGTGACTTTCAATACCTCAGCAACCACAGGGCCGATTTGAAAAAAAGTTTTTGCAGGTTGCTCAGTATGCCAACCTTTATCTATAAAATGGTTGACTCTTTTCCAGAGGTTGGGTGTAAAAATGTTCAAATTTTTTTTGAAATGTAATAAAATAACCCTTTGTCGAACTTTGCTATAACTCGCAGAAAATTATTGTGCTTGAAACTGAACCATAGTTTTTTTGTGTTTAGATTAATCAGAGTTGAATTAAAGTGGTTTCAACAAAAAAAGTTAGTATTAGTCATAATTATAATATGCACCTAATTTTTTCTTTTGTCCATTTTTTAAAACTTTTTGCTAGTTTTGTTGGTTGCTCATTGTTTCAGTTGCGGTATATAATTATTGTAAAAAAACTGGAATTGCCTATTTTTTAAAATATTGATACGTTCTACTGTGTCTTCACAAAGTATTAAGAGCTGCGGCATTTCTAGGAAGCAAATGTAGCTCAAATTCTTACTGGATTTTGCACTAAATGGAAAACATTTCTTGAAGAAAGGTTTTAAACTTTTAATTATTTTTTATTGTAAGTTTCAATCTTTCAATTACGTTGTTAGTCAACATGGTGTGTAATGATAATATAACAATCTGCTTTAGTATATTCAAGTTATAACTCAATATTGTTCAATTTAAAAAATACTGGGTTTGAAGATTTTAAACCAAAAAATGTTATTATAAATTTTCAAGCGCAAAGTTTTGAAATATCTGATAAAAGTACAGCTGTCAACTTGTATTCTGACGCTACATAATAATAGCATCATATAGAAGTTTTGCAACACCAATTGCTGAAAATGTGGTTCCAGAAATCAATACCATCGTTCTGAGTTAAGAAACTACACAATATTACCAATATTCTTGATTTAAACTATAGCCCCAAACAGTGGTAGAAATCAAAATTGATTACAATTTTGCATTTACAACACATATGAGTGTCAAGTTTTTGACATATCATTCTAAACGTCAATTATCACAGTTAACGATCAAAAAATACATTAAGGTCAATATGCCAAAAATACCAAAATTTGACAAAATTCCATGTCTTTGAGTGGCCTGGGGCACCCCTAGACGTAAATATTTTTGAAAAACATTTTACAAGTTGTTTTTTCATGAATTGACACAACTTGAAGGGGTCACAATTAAAACTTTCAAAAGTTGATAAAATATGAACCACCGTAGCCTACTTCCCGAATCTGCAAGTCAACACAAAGTAGTTAGTGACCCGCCCCAAAGTGTATTGTTAGCTGCTGGTTGGTTTGATTTTGACTGTTTAGATTATCAAGTTAAGTTTGGGGGTGTTTTGAGTTCACAACACTTTAGCGCTTTGGAAAAGCTGAGTTTAAGTGCTGAAGAGATACAAATATTTGGTCTTTTCTCGCAAGAAAGTTTTGTGAATCCATGTTATTGCAAAAATAGGATGTCCGGCCCCTCTTAATCCACACCACCAAGCAGGTACAAGTCGTCACCACAGCATCAACTTAACCTGCTACAGTACTTGGATGGAACCAAAACGTCATTCTTTTAATCAATTTATCAATTTGCACTACAGTACAGTAGATGCATGCACGGTTATTGTTCAGTAAATGCTTAATGAGTAATGACAAATGTGACGTAGTAAAAACTTCACATTGCAAGTGAAATACATAACAGGAAATCGAAATTTAAATCAGGTCCAAAAATAATCATTCTAAGAAAAGGCGGCGTAGTACGCGAGCTTTCAGCACACGCAACAACATTGAGATAAGCTGAGTGTACAAAACCAGAAAACCATGACGGCTTACGCATTTACACATTATGACTAGAAGAAATGCACAAAACTTTTTTTTTCCAGTATCTACTGTTGCTACGCTTTGGCAAATAACAAAAAATAATACAAAAAAAGGCTGAAAAAAACGGAAAAAATACACCAAAACTAATTTGCCAATGTCTTTAAGGTGCACTTAAAGTTTGAACTTGTCCCGTAATCATTGCTCTTTCTGTGTTCTCACCTTCTAGGGTTTCACTGACAGTTTTTGAGGTCGGGGAAAATAGCGACTGATGACTGCAAAGTAGACTCCAGCCACCGCATTAAGACAAGCAGCAAACCAGGCAAGTACGTAGGAATAACCGAACGAAATCTTTGGATTTAGGTCAAAAGGCCCGAGAGCTCCGACGTAGAAAGAAATACCAACCACAGCAAAGAAAACTAAATAACAATGGCGGCTTAGTTCACAATGAGTTTGAGGAGATTTTCTGTTGAGTAGATAGAAAACCGAACAGCTTATAGTTGGATATGAACACTAAAAATTGAGCCGCATACCAAATAGGCGTCACCGGTCCTGCTTAAAATTAATTGCAATTGCATCACTGAGTTACCTCGGCCAGGAGACAACGAAAAGATCTTTAGTCTTTGAGTCAAGCTTCCACGTGCCCACCTGTCTACAACACACGGTGGAGGCGTTACACTGTTCCTTTTATTGTTAAACGACATGCAGGAAAGCTAAAAATACAAATTTTTTATAGTCTTTGGTTTGACCCTGCAGGGAATCGAACCAAGGCCCACAGTTTCAGTAGCAGACGCTCTGTCCACTCGACAACTGATTGGCATATATATAAACTCATAATTTAACACCTTATTTCATTCAAGTTCGGTCAAGCAAGCCGCTAAAACTTTTATCCGCGTAGCCAGAAATTTGTAATGGGAAGGGATCCGTCGGGGGGTCTGAGGGAGAAGTTGCCAGCTACAGGAGGCTGGGGGTCTGGGGGCAAAGCCCTAGACGCCGAAGGCAAGGGGGTCTGAGGGCGTAGTAAGCAAGTAAATTTTTTTGCCTCTGCCTCAAACGATCAAAAAATAAACAAATAAAGCGTATAAACAATACGATCAAAGAATAGCCCGTGCGATCAAAGAATAGCGCGTAGCCCCCAACGCTCGAAGATGTTGGCGTTTTTTTCTGCAAAATTAACTCAATTTTAGGCTATTTTGTTTACAATTGTTGCCTGAAAACATTGTACATAATAGCACGGAAAATTGTGATTAAACTGGCTGCGTAAGTGAGCCAAGTGGGCGGCGACTATAACGGCAATTGAAAAGCTACACTCATTCTAATTTTAGCCATGATAAAATTCTGTCTTTCAGAAAAACTCTCAAGTTTTATTCCAATTCTTTTACATTTTGTTTAACTGGAAGGGAATTGATGAAGCGAAATTTAGAAGTGATTAATATTTGAATAGTTCTGAATAGCCCCCATCCTAACACACTGTTTTGATGAACCTTACCTAAAACGTTTTTTGACCTGCAATCAAATTTGCTTGTTATATTTGGCCATTTTTTTCAAAGTTTTACTAAAACAAACTTTTGAAAAAATTAGCCCCCTCCAAACAAATGTTTCAAAAACAGCTTTAAACAACTTTGGAATCCGTATCACTGCTAAAGAAAAACTGGCCCAGAAACGTTAGAAAAGTGGTACTTTTCTCCTTGTGCATTTGCTTGCTAAGCCAATGGGGGGGAAGGCTGTAGCCTTCCTTGCCCTGGCTATGCTACTGACAACTTCGGGCGTTATGTTTGTGATAATATTTTTGTGCAATTTCTGGGTATAGATGCGTTTACACTAGCGCGAAGCGACACAAAGCAACTAAAACTGGACGTCATCAACAACTTGCAAAAGATTTCAACCTGTCGCAAACTTCGCAAGCGGTTGCTTAACTTCACGTTGACAAAATTGTTTTTGAATGGTTGGCTTATTTTAAGCAAGTGACATAAGTGACCAATCGCGAAGGCGAAGGTTGCCAACCTTCGCTTTGCGTACAGCGTAAACGCACCTCAATTTGTCAAACTCTCAATGCCAAAATTGCATGTACAACATGTGACGGATCTCAGATCACTACTCTAACCGGCGTCAACATCAAAAAGCCGCTCGAGTTTTTGAGATTCTGTCTTATGTAAAGTGAAAAATTGACCTTGTGGTTTTTGAATTAAGCTGTCATCTGTCCACCACAGCACAGGGTTGGGGCTGAACTGCAAACATGGAAGCTGCAAAAAAATATTTTAAAAATCTGATCAGACGGTGAATCGAACCCATAGGCGTAGCCAGGGGGGGCCCAGGGGGCCTGTGTCCCCCCAATTAAAATTCCGCCAATGATAAAAATTACGACAACGTAGGCTAGCGCTGTTTAGTTGCAGTTTTTTTTTCAGCATTTACGTACAAAAGAGTAATTAACAATAACATTAATGACGATGAGGGAGCCCCAGGGCCCCCAACTAACAACCATGGGGCCCCAAACTAACAACTATGGGTCCCAAACCAACAACTAGGGGGCCCCGGGACACCTAATTGATAACCAGGGGGCCCCAGGGCCCCTAACTAACAACCAGGAGCCCTAGGGCCTCTAACTAACAGCCGGGGGATCCCAGGGTCCCTAACTAATAACCAGGGGGCCCCTAACCGAAAACCAGAGATCCTGGGCCCCTAACTGACAACCAGGGTCCCAGGGCCCCTAAATAACGATCAGGGGGCCCCTAACTAACAACCAGGGGCCCCGGGGCCACTAGCTGACAACCAGAAGGGCTGGGCCCCTAACAAACAAACAGGGGACCCCAGGGCCCCTAATTGACAACCAGGGGCCCCAGGGACCCTAACTAACAACCACCAGGGGGCCCCAGGCCCCTAACAGACAACCAGGGGGCCCCGGGGCCCCTAACTGACAACCAGGGACCCCGGGGCCCATAACTAACAACCAGGGGGCCCCGGGGTCCCTAACTAATAACCAGGGGCCCCTAACTGATAACCAGGGACCCCAGGGCTCCTAACTGACAACCAGAGGGCCCCTAAATAACGATCAGGGGGCCCCTAACTAACAATTAGGGGGCTCCGGGGCCCCTAACCGATAACCAGGAAAGCCGGGGCCCCTAAATGACAAACCGGGGCCACAGGGCCCCTAACTGACAACCAGAGGCCCCGGGGCCTCTAAGCAACAACAAGGGGGCACCTAACTAACAACCAGGGGACCCCGAAGTCCTTGACTGACAACCAGGGGGCCCCTAACTGAGGACCATGGGGATCCAGGGCCCCTAATTAACGATCAGAGGCCCCAGGGCTTCTAACTGACAACCAGGGATACCTGGGGCCTCTAACTGACAACCAGGGAGCCCCAGAGCCCCTGACTGACGACTAAGGGTTCTGGGCCAGGAGCCCCTTAATTCAAATTTTTAATAATTTATAAGCAAAACCTGTAAGAAATTTAAGAGTTTTTTCCCAAAAGTTGCAACCCCACGCCCTCGTTTAACGTTATTGTGAACTTAATGCTATAACGCAGGCGGTAAAGCAAACCCCCCAATTGAAATACTACCAATCCTAAACATAATGAGAGCATAGCCGATACGTTGTCCTTGTCCGGAATTGCAGTTTCTCTAATTTAGGATTTAGGCGTATAAAAGTAAGTAATAATAATGACAACCACGTGCCACGTCAAAATAATGTCATGCAATTCTTGTACGTTTCAAAAAACTGTCAAGTGACTTGACTCAAGTCCTCCACGTTTTGGAAAAAAAGTTGTTTTAAGTTTGCTTTAAATGTTTTTTTATGAAAAAACTTGAGGGCGCGATCTTATCTCAAAATCATAGACGAAGCCAGGGGTTGGCCCAGGGGTAAAAAAAAGCTATTTTAATCCCATTTTTACAAACATTTTTAACAAACATTTAACAAACATTTTTCCAAAACAAACATTTTTTTCAAAAACTTTCCAAAACAATTTTTTCATTTTCCAAAACAATTCTTTTCCAAAACATTTTTTTTCCAAATTTTACAAAAATCGCCCAGCGGCTGGGGGCTTTGCCCCCTCACCCACATAACCACCGGCGGCTGGGGGCTCCGCCCTCAAGCCCCCGTCTGTGACACGTTTGAATACACTAGCTTTCTCAACACGTTTCCCAAGTTAGACATTTTCGCTTTTTAACTGTTAGTTTTCGCCCTCTCCCTTTACCAAAATCCTGGTTAAGTGACAATTCCATTCTGCGATATCTTTGCCCTACAAAAAGTTCCTTTTTTTAAAATTTCTAATGACGTCATTGCATGCGATTTGTGGTTTGGCCCCCCCCAATCAAAAATCCTGGCTACGCCTATGATCGAACCAAAGTCTACCATTGCAATAGTAGATGCACCTTGTGCATGTAATGTATCCATTTAATTGGTTGAATTGAAATTAACACTGCAGTTAAAAAACGCAATCAATACCTGCCCATGAGAGGAAATGAGCCGAGATGTTGATGAGGTTTTGCCTTGAGCTGACCACCCCAACAGCAAAGCAAATAATTCCAGCTATCAAAGCTATGGCTGCCAATATCGAGAATGTGGCGGCTCCGTTGACTCGGACAGGAATTTGACCGAAATCCAAACTCTCTCGAAATTCTTTGAATTCTCTTTCAAAGTCTAAAAAGCAAAAATTTTTAAGTTACGAGAATAATTGAAAAATGATTAAGACATTTTGAATTTCCTTGTCCTTGGCCTCGAAGCCTCAAGTCCTCGAAAATTGCCCTGTCCTCGGCTCGAGGGCAGCAGTTTGTTGTGAATTGTTAAAATTTTGTAGATCGCCTTAAAAATTTTTTTGAAGACTTTTTTAAATAAAATACGGACACGATATGTGTATTTTTCATACATTTATGAAGAAATTCTTTTGCGGTATGACGTCACAAAGTTACTTAGTGTAGTGGTTACGTTACTAGCCTATAAACCTTTTAATCTACGTTCGGTTCTCACCAAAATCAAAACTTTTTTCGACAGAAACGTAAAAACTTTTTTTGCAATCAATTTTGAGATTGGTTGTTAGAAAAATTTTACAAAGTTTCTAAAACTAGGCATGAAGTACTTGATTAATCGACGTTTTTTAAAAAATGTTTAGTTCCTCATCAAATCATATCTTTCGTTATCGCTGTAATACGCCGAAACGTGTAACGAGTTGGCGGAGCCCATCTGTTTGGCAATGAAAGGTTACTAGTAGTCTACTACTACCGCATTTTTACAAGCAAATCAAACTGAATTCTACGGAAGCAACTCAGTCGATGTTTTAATTTTTGAGATAAGGTAGTTCCTGCCAAAGTAAAAGGCATCAAGTTTTTGTTGTTCAGTGAACCACAGACAAATCAACTACAATTCATAGCAAGATGCTATCATTGCGTTTGTAAATATCCTGTGCTGTTGCAAACATTTAAACTGTGCGATTGTGCAGAAGTTGGGTTTAGTTTGAATAGACAAATAGTTAAGTCACAGTGCACAACGTTTGGTTTTGTTCTGGTTTGCGTCTTAGGTTTGAGTACTACAGAGGGCAACAACTTTTTTACTATTAGTAACAGAATTTTTGAAATAATAAACAGTTGTCTTTTAAAAAGATGTATGAAATTAGGATGAAGCAACTTCAGGGAGAATTAATCAAGAAAAGTACAAGCAGATATTGTATAACTCGTTTCAGGTTTTGTCATAGCAAGTTTAATTCGAAGGCCAAGAAAAGTTTGGCCCATGACTTAACTTCAGGCCTAGCATAACCTTTAAAAATCAGAAGCTTAAAACTAAAATAATATATCTAGGCTAAGGCATCATTATAGAGGGCTTCAGGCAGCAAATTCGATTAAAGATTAATGCTAGACTTTCATAACATGTAACGTTGCACTACAGCTTTGAAGCTCCCGATAAGCTAGTGCTCAGGCGTCAGGTGCGCAATGAGGTTGCTAAGAGAAGGAAAGCTTGAATCCCAAGCAAAATTTTCATGTATGAAAACCGTCTAATTGAGCAGGATGCTGAACAAACCAACACAACTAAAGTGTACATACGGAGGCTTCGGGAGGAGCACCGAGCCGCTGGAGACCATTTATTTCATGCTCTTATTTCACAAGCCATTTATTTCATGCTTTGAAATACGCTAGCTGAAATACACATACGTGTTTGGTAAAAGCCGCTTTAGGCATTAAAAGTTGTTATTATTTAAACATAACTCAGTTTCAAAGCATAGTTCAACTTCAAACATACTTTGAAACACTTTTGAAACAGGTTTGCTTTAAAACATAAAATTAGTTTCAACACGTGCATTGCTTTTCAAACCAGCCATGGTTCCATTACGAGCAATTGGTTGATTTCTGTTGAGACCCCATGTAATTGATTTCTGATTAGGATTATTGATTAACCGGCCAGTTGGTCGAGCGGCCGTCTCTGGAGCGTTCGTCTCTGGATCGGGAGGTATGAGGTTCAAATCTTGGGCCGGTTAAATCGGACACATTGTTGCCATCGGCTCACCACCGCTGGAATATTTCTGCAAAAGAAGCTGTGTTGCCGGGCACAACGACGCGGAGATGGGCCCCGAAAACTCGTAGCACGCTTCGGCGTAATACAGCGAGCATAATGAAAGATTTGATTTGATTATTTGAAAATGACGTAATCGATTGCAAATTGCAGATCACGATTACAATCGGGACCGTCTCTAATTTCATTTCTGGTAAAAAATAGACGGTTTTGAAAGGTTAATATTGTAGCGTCAGCTCCAAGGTAGCCACAAGTAAAAGTGAAACTGGATGTATGGATTAATAAGTCAACCCGGAGACTAGCTCGATAGGTTGTTAAACCGAGCCGGTCGACCGCATTGGGACGCGTCCTTTTGACATGTACGTTACAATATCATTGAATGCTTTACAATACTACTGTGATAATCTAATGAAAGAATTTCAAAGATACTTACCATCAGTCAGTTTCAAATTAACAAACAGTACTCGAGAATAGTGATTAAGCTACAAGGTGTTGACTAAATGGGGCTACGTAGCTACTTATCTATAAAGTTATTCTTTTCTGAAATAGACTTACAAACAGCAGTAATCAAAAGCAAAAACATGATGGACCACCAGGCGTGCAACCAGGGTTTTGAAAGGGGACTTGAACCTGGAGTCAATTTTTTTATTCCAAAACTGTCCCAATTAAACGGTGGTGCTGAGCAAACTTGTGCTACTCAATCTCAAGTATATCACACACGGGGGTCTGGGACTGAGATGGAAACCAATCGGGTCGACTGGCCTGTCAAGCCGGTTGAAACACCGGTCAAATTCTCCTTTCTTGCAGCTAAAAGATATCTGAACACCAACCGTATCATACATATAGATTTCATTATAAATAAAACTTTTTATAAAAAACAGTATTAACGAACCACATTTTTTAAAATACACTTGTTGAATGGTCTCAAGCTGTGACTAATATGCTGTGACCATTAAGGCATGCACATCCACGAGCGTGTTTAGGGGGGCAGTGCGCCATGTCCCCCCCTTTGGGCCACGGCATTAAGCAAAACACTTCAACATAAATATTAAAATCGCGTAATCAGATTATATCAAAGCATGCATGTAGCAGAGGCTTACGCTACGTGGCGTTTTTGCATCATTTTTATCAGCTTGAGAGTGAAAGTGGCGTACATTTTAAATTTTTTAGTAGATGCTAAAATCTTGCTGCTTTGAAAAGCTTTTCTCAAGTTAAATTTACCACACTCTACACTGGTCAAGAAAGACAAAGCTCTTATTTTTTTATATCTAACAAGCCACGGCTTGTTCTAAAGCAGCATTTCTACCAACTGCAGGGCACAATATTTTGAATGTTTTCTGGCCTACGCTACAACAGTTTAGTGTTTGCTGCCCGACAAATCGCAAACTATCTGTCACCAATAGTCAAAAAATTTTTTTCTTAGCCTAACGCATAATATTATTTTAAAGAACGTCTAATAATTTAGCTTGTGCCCTCCAGTTCTTTTTATGCTTTTTTTGTGCACGTTTTGCGCTGCTTAAAACAGGTCTTTCACAACGAAATTTAACCTAAAAAGGTCTTTAAAATTGAGTTATTTTTGCGAAAAACGCATGTTCTTCTAAAGTTTTTCTAAGCCCCCGTCATGAGTCACAAATTTGAACACCTCACCCATGGGCCCTTCCTTTTGAAAATTTTTTATTGCATGCATTGAATAGTAAACAAAAACCTTCTGTAAAAAGAACGGTCGACGGGGCCGGTCAAAAACCGGTCGTCCGGCGTAGATTTACAAATTTACCGGTTGAGTCGAAAAAATCCTGACCGGTTCCACTGCTGGTCTGGGGTTGAAGTCCCAAGCCGTAGAGCGATTTTTGTAATTTTTCGAAAACATATTCATTTTAACGTTATTTGGATCACAATTTGCACGTTTTTGGAACCATTTTAAAAAACTAAAATGCTGAAATTCGGAACTTATCTGAAAAAATTAAATTGCACAGTCCCTACAGCTCCCTTATTTCAAGTCGAAAACACGTTTGAACGCTTATACTTTGACTTAAATTTTTTAAAGTGACTAGGTTAAGTGTGGCCAGAGGCGTCGCTAAGAATGGTGGCACCCAGGGCGGGATTTCGTGGTGGCACTCTTTATTAGCCTAAAAATAGGTGAAGACCAAAAAAAAAAAAAAAGAAAAAAAAAGGTCTTCGTTGCCAAACGAGTTGATTTTCGGTCCGAAAGTATGTGATGACCAAAAAAAGGACTTTACCTACTAATCAGTGGATTTTTATCTCAAAAGAAAACAAAAACAAATGGTGTCACCCCAAAATGGTGACGGGCCGCCCCCCCCCTAGGGACGCCACTGAGCGTGGCAAGACCACACATCAGCGTGGCTAGACCATTACATAAGCTTTCTCAGCCCCTCCTGGTTACGCACTATGCACCATAGAGGACGAACAAAAGTTTTGTGCAATAATTGTTATGCAACAGTGTTGCATTACGATACATAGTTTTTTGTTAGCAGCGTGGCCGTGAGGGTATTAGGTTTTCACTACGACCTGGCTGCAGGATCTGGGTTCAACCCGCACCCTTGTCACGTTGTTACGTCCTTCGATAAGACGCTTTACGAGACGATTATCTCCGCTTGGTGGCTTTAAAAAAGCAGAAAATTAAGTCGACAAAATTAAAGAAATCCTCCCTAACGTTAGATCACGCAGGAAACTCCTAATCAGGTGCGGACCCCTCCAAACACAAACTAGCAATGAAAAGTGAGCGGATCATCTAATAGTTGCGTTCAACGCAATCCTGTGACAGGAGAAATAATGTGCCACAGCAGCAACAAGTTCTAATGCTGAATAGTTAGTTATTACGTTCTGCTACGGCGCTGCGATTGCATTTGGTTTCAGGAAGGCGTTGATTTGTGGTCTTGTCACGCTCCTTGTCCGGTGATTTTGTTTGTAGTAGATTTATCATTGGAAATTTTGTGTGGTTTCTTGTGCAAATCGCTGATCTGTGTTGTCTTGTCACGCTTCTTGAGCGGTGATTTTGTGATAGATTTATTTATCATGGGGGAATTTGTGTGTTTTTTTATGCAAATTTTCGGCTCGCAGCCAAAAGTGTCAAAGCGATATCTGACAGTTTGTTAAAAATACACACCAAAATGTAGTGAAAAAGGATTTTTATTGCCGTAATTTATCGCAGTATTAATAGTATGGCTTATTAAACTAATATAGCATTCAAATACATCTTCTTTTAAACAAATATAAAATTTAAATAAGTTATATACAGTCAACTCTCATTAATCGGACACGATTTGTTTCAGTGAATAATGTCCGATTAGCGAGGCTGGCAAATTTACGAGTTAGCCTAGTATTTGGTCAATCAAAAGATGAGAATACAGCAGAGAAAAAGAAAACTGGCAATAACGCTTTATTTTGCACAAACCCCTATCACTTCGTGACACAACGTGAGCATTTTGCAATAATTTCCTATTATCTGGTAATGCCCTCTTGGGCAACGCTGTGGTCTAATTGTTATGTCTGATTAACGGGAAATTTTTAATGCATTTTGGACTTTTGTTCCTAAAATTTCGCTTCCATGGTCGGATAGCGAGGTTGTTCGATTAGAGGTAAAACACAGTACAATACAATGCTGCAATTCCGCTCCTTGACAATTTGTGTCCGATGGCGAGGGTGTCCAATTAAAGAGATCCGATTAACGGGGAGTTAGCTGTAATATTTCTTTATTTTTTATTGGCAATACTGTTACCTTTTGTATACACGGGCAGTAGCGTAGCCAGGAGGGGGGCTATAGCCCCTCCCATTGGCATGTCGACCAAAATCCGACCCAAAGGAAAAACACTACGTTTTTAGCACTTTTAAGACTGTTTTATGTACTGGAGTGGACTAAATAGTGATTTAAAACATCTTTTGAAACATATGTTAAGGGGGGGGGGGGCTAATTTGTCAAAAATAAAACTAACCAATAAATGAAAACTTTGAAAAATGGTAAAAAATAAGCAATCAAATTTGATCGCACGTGTAAAAGTGCTAAACATAGATGTCATCAACAAATACATTATAAACTAATGAATAAGGGGGGGGGGGAGCTATTTAGTATTAGTTAATTACCAATTATTTCTCTCAAATCTCTTTTCATTAGCCCCCCCCCAATTATTTTTCTCTATAAACTGTATACAAAATAGATTACTCCGTGTGAGTTTTATTGAACTATTCGATTTTATAATTTACCAGCATCTAAACAAGAGAACTAACATTTTACCATTAGCCACCTCCCAAATAGCCCATTTATGCCACCAATTTAATCTTGTTTGCACTGCCAATTTCTAAGCCACGTTTCAAAAGCATTATTTTTCAATCAAAATAGCCCTAAAATTAAGTTATTTTTGCAAAAAAATGCAAAATATTGGAGCGCTAAGGGCGGAGCCCCCAGACCCCCGTGCCTCCAGCGGCTGGGAGCTCCGCCCCCCAGACAGCCCCTCATTGCGAATTTCTGGCTACGCGCCTGTACACGGGGCGCAACATTTATTTACTGTGTTTAAATGAATTATCTGAAAGGTTTGTTTTTTAACTACCGCATGGTAAATCAAGATTTTTATGATTTTCTTTACGGATAAAAATACAAAATTAATAAAAAAAAAATTTTATCGATAAAACATACGTTACCGCTCTTCTGTCCAAATTTTGTGGAATGAGATTATAGCATAGGTGGGCAAGTTAATGCAAAACGTTAGCTTCGTTCACCACTAGTCCGTTAACAAACTTCACACCTCCGTTAACGTTAATCCGTTATTTTCAGCTTTAATTAACGGAAGTTAATACAGTCCGTTAATTTGTTTACATTTTGCGTGTAATTTACATTTCTTTTTAAACGCTCGCTTCTAGAACAAGTATTGACGCTGTTGAGCTGATTGTAAGGAAATATTTATTGTTATGGTGGTCTTTTTGTGTTTTAGAAGATACATTTTACAGTCTAATCTCATTTCAACATAAAAATAAATTCAAATGCACTAACGAAGCTGCATTCGGAAAATTTTTGGAAATTGTTAACAGCTCTAATTAATAGACCTATGATGGGCTGCAGCTGATTATTTGCCACAAAAAAGCTCCTTTCTTCGCTCTCTTCTATGACACTCGTGCTAATACGCAACAACTGTTACCAGTGCAAACTGGTTTGTACCGGTACGATGAATGAAAGGTGCAAGATATGCACGATGAAAACCTTAACGGAAGTTAACAGAGCTTAACGGAAGTTAATGTAGTCCGTTAACTGAACTTAACGGAAGTTAATTTAGTCCGTTAACATGAAAAAACTTTTTAACGGATTAAAGAGTTAATGAAAAAGTTAGCTTCGTTATTAACGAATTAACGGACTTGTGCCCACCTATGGATTATAGCATGTGTATGGTATAACGCTTTTTTAAAAGAACTGACTTGCAACTATTTCTTTCTTTTATGAGTGTAGTTTGTTGAAGGATGTAAGGATGTTGGATTAAGTCAATGATTTCAACAGCACCAACTGATAGTTGTTGAAATCATTTTTGTATTTTTGCTTTATCGAAACCACGCTAATCTATTTATTTTGGCCATGATGTAATAAAGTGAAGAAATTTCATAACCACCAACACACCGAACATTTTGGAGGATGTCGCGCCATATCTGTCATTTTTTTGGTCGGAATTAAAAGACAAAACCTGAAGAAAAAATTGTAACGGCGCAAGTGAATCGGTGTGGAGCTATTTGGAGCAGGGCCGAGCAGTTGTCAAGGAGGATTTAGCACGACTTTGTCAAACGTAAAGGGGTTAGAGCCCCGACTGCAACACATGCAATTGGGCATCCCAAATTGCTGATTTCGAAATGACGATCATGAGCCTGTAATAAAGACTTTTGGTCTTCAGTCTGTAACCCTTTCGCCAAAAAATTCATATTCATTTCAAACCTACAGTAAACATCCCAAAACAGTCTGCTTTGCAAACCTTCAAGTCAACACAAAGCAGTCAGTGACCGGACCCGAAGTGACCCGACCCGAAGTGTGTTGTTTGTTGCTGGTTACTTTGACTTAAAATGTTTAGATTATCAAGTTGAGTTTGGGGCTGTTTTGAGTTCACAACGCTTTAGCGCTTGGGGAAAGCTGAGTTTAGAGCAGAAGGGATACAAGTATTTGGTCTTTTCTCACAAGGAACTTTTGTGAATCCATGTTATTGCAAAAATAGCATGTCCGGCCGCTCCTAATCCACACCACGAAGCAGGTACAAGTTGTCACCATAACATCAACTTAACCTGAACAGTACTTAGATGAAACCAAAACGTCATTCTTTTAATCAATTAATCAATTAGCACTACAGTAGATGCATGCATAGTTCTTCTTCAGTAAATTCTTGGTAAGTAGTGACAAGAGTGACTTAGTAAAAATTTTACATTGCAAGTGACATACATAACAGGAAATCAAAATTTAAATCAGGTCCAAAAATAAACAGTCCGGGCAAAGGCAACGTGTTATGCGAGTTTTCAGCACATGAAGCAACATTGAAATAAACTGAGAGCACAAAATTCTGACGGCTTACGCAATTATACGAACGAACGAGTAGTTTATTTTGTCAATAAATAAGAAATACACTAAAACATAACACAAAAGCTAAAATTGGGTCTAAATTACTAATGACGGGGAAGCTGCAAAAAGACCTTGCGGTCATCTAGTCAAGCGACCACCCAAATTTTGTTACCGGTGTGTACCGCTGTTTTATCCTAAAGTAAAATAGGATTAAAAAAAAACAAGAAACAAAAAAACAAAACAAAAAAAGTAAGTATCTTAGTTGGTCAAACTATTGTAAGGTAGAGTTGTTACTGTAGGTTGTCATTGTTCATACTTGATAAAGTGATATCAAATGCTCTGTATATTTTTTCAAGAACTTCGAATATGAAAAACTTTTGATATGATTAGCAGAGGTGGAGTCGAGGACACAAGGCTCGAGGCCAAGGCCAAGGACACAAAAAAAATCCGAGGACAAGGCCAAGGACAGCCTTTCCGAGGACAGACACTTTCGAGGCCAGGGCAGGAATGCTCGAGGCCAAGGCCAAGAACCAACGACACAAGCGCAAGTGCTCTCCAAAAAAAATAATAAAAAAAAGGTCTTCACAAAAATTTTTCAGGCGATCTCAAAAAAAAAAGGTCTTCACAAAAATTTTTCAGGCGATTTCCACAAAAAAACGTTTTCCAAAAATTTTTCAAGCGATGCACAAAATTTTAACAATTCAAAAAATACTGCTGTCCTCGAGCCGAGAACAGGCCAATTTTCGAGGACTTGAGGCCTCGATACCAAGGCCAAGGACTTCAAAATATGTGCTCGAGGACTCCACCTCTGATGATTAGGAATAGCATTTCATATTTTGGCACCTTTATATTTAATTGAGCGTGATATTTGGACAGCCGAAAACGAGGAAGGTTTTGTATTAATTTTTGATTTGATAATCTGGTGTCTTTAGGATTGACAGAACTTACTTTGCTAAAATAGTGTTTAAAATTGTTTCCCAAATGATTATTGCTGTATTTGTGCATAAGTTTTGCTATTTCGTACGTGTACATGTCTGATAATTTTAAAATGTGAAATTTAATGTAATATTTAGTGACTCTTTCATCCCCTTTGCCTCCACCAATAAAGCGTAAAACTCGATTTTGAAGAACTATTTAGTTTCTCAGATAAGTTGGATAGATATTGCTCCAAATCTATATTCCATACAAGAGATGGGGATGGACAATTGTGTGATACAAAAGTAATAAATGTTTTTGTAGGCAGCAAATACTTTAGTTTGCTGATAATTTCAATTGATCTAGCAACTCTATTTTCAATAGATTTTATGTAAAATGCAAAATTGAGACTAGAATCGACTAATATTTCTCAGTATTTGCCCGAATTGTTAATGAGTATCTTGCTTTTGCCATAATTAAGTGAAATATCATTAAAGCTATTCATATTATTGTTACATTTGGAGGAAATAGTTATGACATGTGATTTATTTGGATAAACAGTTTACTTATTAGCAAAAGCCCAAATGCAGAATTTAGCCTAATCATGGTTCATATAAGTTTTGAGAGAAGATATACATTTCGACTATAGGAAACGTACAAAAATTTTTTTCGAGTATCTACTGTAGCTACGTTTTGGCAAATAACAAAAAATAATACAAAAAGAAAATGACACAAAAAACCGAAAAAAAAATACACCAAAACTAATTTGCAAATGTCTTTAGGGTGTTTCTGAAGTCTGAACTTGTCATGTAATCATTGCTCTTTCTGCGTTCTCACCTTTTACGATGGCACCGACTGTTTTTGAGGTCGGGGAGAATAGCGGCTGATGACCGCAAAGTAGACTCCAGCCACCGCATTAAGACAAGCAGCAAACCAGGCAAGTACGTAGGAATAACCGAACGAAATCTTTGGATTTAGGTCGTAAGACGAAAGTGCTCCAACGTAGAAAGAAATACCAACCACAGCAAAGAAACCTAAATAACAATGGCGGCTTAGTTCACAATGAGTTTTGGATTATTTTCGATTGGATCGATAAAAAACCGGGCAGCCCATAGTTGGGTAAGAACACTAAAAATTAAGCCGAGTACCAAATAGGCGTCACCAGACCTGCTAAAAATGAATCGTAATTACATTGCTGAATTGCCTTGGCCAGGAGAGAGCAAAAGAACCTTTCAGTCTTCGAGTCAAGCTGCCCTAGTTTATTACACACGGTGGAGGCTTCGCACTGTCCTTTTCAATGTTGAACGTCAAGCAGGGAGGCTGTAAATACCAATTCTCATAGTCTTTAGTTTAACCCGACAGGAAATCGAACAAGGCTCGCCGTTTCAGTACCAGACGCACTATCCACTCAACCAGTGATTGGCATTTATATAAGGTTATAGCTTAACACCTTATTTCATTCAAGTTTAGTGCTTAAACCAGCAAGCTGCTACAGCTTCCAGCCGTGTAGTTAGAACTTTGCAAAGAGGAGGGCTCCGTCGGGAGTCTGGAAGCGAAGTCCCAGCTGCCGGAGGCTGGGAATCTGGGGACAAATCCCCCAGACCCCGGAAGCAAGGGGATCTGGGGGAGGGATAGTAAGTAAATTTTTTTGGGTTCAGCCACATACGATCAAAAACTAAAGCGCATAAACAATACGATCAAAGAATAACCCGTACGATTAAAGAAAAGCGCGTAGCCCCCAACGCTCTGAGATGTTTCTTTTTTTTCTGCAAAATTAATTCAAATTTAGGCCTATTTCAGTTACAACTAGATGTTCATTTTCCCGAAGGAAAATAATATCGGACTTCCGCCAGTTCCTTTTCACCTGCATTCTCCCTTCATACTTTGAAGGTTACCGATATTTCTGCAAAACTCAATCACATGCAATGCAAACAAAGTGATTTTGTCGGATGAAAAAAAAGAGTTGGTTTTAAATCATTTGTGGTTTGGGTAAAACGAATGTCCGACTAAGTATTTGAACCCAGCTTGATTCAATATGATTTTGTGCTGGATTCAATATGATATTAGAATGAGAAAATGTATGGCCGACTAGATAATTGAACCCAGGTCTATTCAAATCACAAAGGTTTTATATGCTGGCGCCTTTAACCACTAGGCTACAGCTGCACATGTGTATAAGGGACGAAAATCAATTATTAAAATCGCGCATTAAATTTTGTTATCACAAGTTTTTGGCGCGTCTGCCCCAAAACAAGTGACGTAGGGCCTCAAAAATGCAGGTGAACAACTTCATATATAGACGTATCATATCTTCAAATTTCAACTTTCTAGCTTTTGTGGTTTCGGAGTTTTTGTTTCCAATAAAAAAGTTTTTAAACAAATAAATAAATAAATAAAGAAGAAAAAAAGTCTTGGAATCGTCATAATTTAAATTTGGGAGCTGAAACTGCATTCCCAGGCCCTTCTAAATTCGAAACTTTTATTCTCCTGATTAGTGCCGTCGCCAGAGCACCCGAAGTGAGGGGGCACTGGGCGAAAGTGGGGGGGGGGTGGCATTAAAATAGATTGAGCTTTTGCACATAAAAATTGATATTTTTCGGCTACAAATTATGCGCTATTTTAAAAATTTTGCATTCGTGTCTGAAAAAAGCGACGTATAAGGCCGGCAGCGTTTATTAGCTTGTTGCGTATCCGGCCCATAATTGCTTGAAAAATCTGTCTGCTGGAGTAAATGGACCAGAACCGCAACCAGGATTTTGCTAAGAGAGAGGGGGCTTGAACCAAAAGTAAAACCTTTTTTGGGCAAAAGTTGTCTTATTTAGGCCTCGTGCTGAAACTGATGCAACTCATGCGTATCACAGAGTGGGTCTTGGGGCGGAGCCTTCCTCGGCTAAGAGATTTTTTGTGATTTAGCTGCGAAAGTAGCAATTTCAACGCGATTTCAATCACATTTCGTAAGTTATAGAAGACGTACGAATAACTATAGTAAACTGCAAAAATTCAGAAGTCATAGAAAAAATTAAGTTGCCTTGCCCCTTCTGCTCCCGTTATACTTCAGGTTAAGTCCAAAACATGTTTAAACGCTTGTATTTTGGGGTTACTATAATTCTTCTGAATAACTCGGCTAGATGGGGTTGAAACCCTTTTACCCCTTCCCCTGGTTGTACCCCTGACTGCGACCTAAAAAAAGTCTTGAGTGTGCTATAAAAAAAACAAAAGCAGTTGGTTTTAAAAAATGTTTTCACGTATTGTTTCAGGTCATAATCACTAACGAAGTACTGGTACTGGTAACCATTCTATAGGTATGCAACCCTATTCCGCGACACATTCGTAAAGGCGTATTAGTTAGACGGATTATTACATCACATTTTTGTGCAGCAGTTGATGGCCTACAACTTCTCTCAGAACCGAGAAAAGGTCAAACAAAAATCATGTTTGAACGTTGTCATTCCTTTTTTCATTATTGCCTGCAGTCTTGTCGTTACATGATCTTGCATAAACGTATTCTGAGTAAACCAAAATAGGGCTGCACAAGCAGTCGTTAGGGGGGCACGGCCCCCTGACCCCCCATAGCGACGGCACTGCTCCTGCTGAAATTAGTTTTTGAGCTAGAGCTGTTTAAGTGTTTAAACCTCCAATTGGCATTTCAGTTTTTGGCTCGAAACGCGTATCACGAGACCGATTGGCCCCAAAATTTGCACAAAGAAACAAAGAATGATCCATATGTGCCCTGTCTAAGTTCTAAATTTTAAGTTTCTACCTGAAGCCATTTCAAAGTTGTAGCGTTTTCGACTTGGAGTTGTTGAATTCGTAATTTTGCATGGAAAAATCATAGGGGCTTCCGACGCGAAGCGTCGCGGAAGTCCTAATTATTAATGCCTGTAAACATTGCACGTGATAGCACTGCAAAACGTGATTAAACTGGCTGCGTAAGTAAGCTAAGTGGGCAACAACTATAATGGCAATTGGAAAGTTACATTCATTCTAATTTCAGCTATGACAAAAATCTGTCATTCAAAAAACTCACAGGTTTTATCCTAATTCTTTTACATTTTATTTAACTGGACGGAAACTGATGAATCAAAATTTTGAAATGATTGATATTTGACTAATTCTGAATAGCCCCACTCCTAACACACTTTTTTGATGAATCGTATCTAAAACGCTTTTCGACTAGCAATCAAATTTGTTTCTTATTAATGGCCAATTTTTTTTCAAGGTTTTTACTGATATAAAATTTCAAAAAATTTAGCCCCTCCAAATAGATGTTTCAAAAACGGTTTAAAGAAATTTGGAATCCGTATCACTGCAAAAAACTGGCTCAAAAACGTTAAACACGTAATACTTTTCTTATCGTGCATTTGGTTGCCAGGTCAATGAGGGGGAGGGCTATAGCTTCTCTCTCCCTGGGGAATACATGCCACTGACAGCTTGTTTGTGATAAAACTTTTGTGCACTTTCTAGATAAATGTGCGTTTACACTACACGCGAAGCGACACAAAGTAACCATAATTTGACGTTATCAACTTTGGGGCGCCGTTTATCTAAAAATTTTTTTTCATTTTATAAGCACAAATTTTGCTACGATTTGACATATCCACTGCAATATGACATATTGCAACAATATGTAACATATCTGCTGCAATATGACTTATTGTAATACTATGTAACATATCTACTGCAATATGACATATTGCAACAATATGTGATATATTGCAACAATATGTGACATATTACAACGATATGTGATATATTGCAGTGCAATATGTGACATATTGCAACAATATGCTACATAGTGCAGCGCAATATGTGACATATTGTTGCAATATGTAACAAATTGCTGCAATATAACACATATTGTTGCAATATGACACATATCGTTGCAATATGTCACATATTGCGCTGCAGTATATCACATATTGTTGCAATATGTCACATATCGTTGCAATATGTCACATATTGCTGCAATATGTCATATTGAAGTAGATAGGTTGCATATTGTGGCAATATGTCATATTGCAGTAGATATGTTACACATTGTTGCAATATGTAACAAATTGCTGCAATATAACACGTATTGTTGCAATATGACACATATCGTAGCAATATGTCACATATCGTTGCAATATGTCACATATTGCGCTGCAATATATCACATATTGTTGCAATATGTCACATATCGTTGCAATATGTCACATATTGTTGCAATATGTCATATTGAAGTAGATAGGTTGCATATTGTTGCAATATGTCATATTGCAGTAGCTATGTCAAATCGTAGCAAAATTTGTGCTTATAAAATGAAAAAAATATTTTAGACAAACGGCGCCCCATAATCAACAACTTGCGAAAGACTTCAACCGGTCGCCAACTTCACGAGCGGTTGCTTAACTTCACGTATACAAAATTGATTTTGAATACTTCGCCTATTCTGAGCAAGTGACGTAAGCGACTACTTGCGAAGATACCTAACCTTCGATTCGCGTTGCTTCGTATCCAGTGTAAACATACCTTAATTTGTCAAACTCTCAATGCCAAAATTGTATGTGAAACATGTGACGGATCTCAGATCAGTACTGTAACCGGCGTTAATAACAAAAAGGCCGCTTGAGTTTTTGCGATTATATCTTGTTACGTAAAAAATTGGCTTTCTTGTTTTCAAATTAAGCTGTCATCTGTCCACCACAGCACAAGGTTGAGGCTGAAGTGCAACCATGAAAAAGCAAAAAAATCTTCTTTCTTCATTGCCAGCTTTTCTGTGTAGGTTTCGGGGCCAGCAGCTCGAGATTACGCCGCCACACTTCACTGTCTTCCATCACATCCATCATTACGCTTAGATGAAGTCCCATGCAATTCCATTTAAGATCCTCAATGTGATCGGTCCATCTAGTTGTAGGTCATCCAATTGGTCTTCTCCTGTTTGCTTTGGCAAGTAAAGCTAGTTTGGGGAGTCTTTCGTGAGGCATTCTGCTTACTTTTTAAAATCTGATCACACTGCGAATCAAACCAATACCAACCACTTCAGTAGTAAACGTGCTTTCTGCATCCACTTTATGTTTTCATTCAATTAATCCATTTAAGTCGGCAGCGTAGTCGAATGGGTGAAGGCGTCGTTTTTACGACGACTCTGATCAAATGATCTGGGTTCAACCCGCACCCTGGTCACGTTGTTGCGTCCTTGTATAAGACGCTTTGCGATGATTATCTCTGCTTGGTGGCTTCGAACAAGCAGCAAATTTAGTGGACAAGACTTCGAAGAAATCCACAGGAACTTTGGATCGTTGGAAACTCCTAAGCAGGTGCGGATTCCTCCAAATCACGAAGTAGTGAATGCAATGAAAAGTGTGCGGATCGTCGAATAAGTTAGCGTCTGACCCTGTCCCGTGGCAGGGGATAAGTATGCGCTACAATAACAGCAGCAAATTGGTTGAACTGGAATTAATTCTGCAGTTAAAAACGCAATCAATACCTGCCCATGAGAGGAAATGAGCCGAGATGTTGATGAGGTTTTGCCTTGAGCTGACCACCCCAACAGCAAAGCAAATAATTCCAGCTATCAAAGTTATCGCTGCAAATATCGAGAATGTAGCGGCTCCGTTGACTCGGACAGGAATTTGACCGAAATCCAAACTCTCTCGAAATTCTTTGAATTCTCTTTCAAAGTCTGAACAGCAAAAATTGTTAAGTTTAGAGAATTGAAAAATGATTAATAAGACTGGATTACCGGTCGCATTTTGTTGCTGAAGCGACAAAATCGATATTGAGAAAAAGAACTTTTCCATCTGGGGATTAAAGAATCAAGTTGAGTCCCTAACTTACAAATAAGTTGCACATTATTCAGATCCTTATTGAGGCACAGAAAAGCCGGATGGATAAGTTCATAAAATCAGTGGAATGTGGGCGGAATTGGCTATATTTAGAGGATCTTTTTTTTAAAAATGCCTGTACGGAAGTGCAGTGCATTATTCTGAAATTTTGTTATTGCACGCAATTGAAAAACAGCAGGTTGAGTTTGTCGCACATCCAGAAAACCTGGGGGAAGAAACAAATTTATTGATCGACAGTGCTTTACACATTGGTCTTCATAGCTTTCTGCTTGACGTTCAGCAATTAAAGGGACAGTGAGAAGCCTCCACTGTTTTCTTTTTCGTTTCAAATTGAAGCATGTTTTGAAGAAGCTAGATAATAGTCGTTTGATTACAAACAGTAAAGCTTTAATCAAGTTAAATATATCTGCCATGCAATCAGTACTGTTGATAAGTCGCATTTCACTGTTTCGAGAATAAAATTTAAACTTACATTCGGACCTTGTTGTCAAATGCAACATATTCAGCTTTTTATGACCGAAAAATGATTGAAAATTAAAGTTGTTTTATTCTCTGGGAAAACATTTTGAGTGATTTGTTTGAAACATCCAAAAAACTCACTTTTTGTAAAATGTCACATCAACATCTGCCACCGCGTGCTTCAATTTGCTTATTAAATTTTGCTGACTATTTAGTGCAGAAATGTTTTGAGTTTGAAGTTTGGATATGGTTAGAGGTGGAACCGGTCAGGATTTTCTCGACCCGACCGGTGAATTTCAAAATCTACGCTGGTTGACCGGCCGGCGACCAATTTTTGACCGGACCGGTCGATCGGTTTTTTACAGAAGATTTTTGTTCACTGTTCAATGCATCTAACGAAAAATTTTTAAAAGGAGGGGCCATGGGTAAGGTGTAAAAATTTGTGACTCCGGACGGGAGTCTCAGAAAAAAAACGCAAAAGTTTTTGCGTTTTTCGCAAAAATAACTCAATTTTAAGATCTTTTTAAATTAAATTTCGGGTTGAAAGACCTGTTTTGAGCAAAACGTGCCCGAAAATAAGCAATAAAAGAATTGGATGGCACAAGCTCAATCATTAGACGTTCTTTTTGATGATATCATGCGTAAGACCAAGAAAAGACGTTAAATTTTTTTAGCTATTGGTGACAGATTATTTGCAGTTTGTCGAGCAGCAATTAAACTGTTATGACATTGGCTTGCAAATATTCGAAATATGACATTGGCTAGAAAATACAGTATTCGTGCCCCAACAGTTTGTAGAAATGCTCCTTCAGAACAAGCCATGACGATTTAGATATAAAAATAAGAGCTATACCTTTCTTGCCCAGGGTAGAGTGTGGTAAATTTACACCGAAAAAAGCTTTTCAAAACGGCAAGATTATAGCATGTACTAGAAAATCTGAAATACGCGCCACTTCTACTTTCAAGCTAATTACAATGATGCTGAAATCCCACGTAGCGTGAGCCTCTTCCACATGCATGCTTTGTTATAATCTGATTACGCGATTTTAACGTATATTTTGCACTTTTTTTCTTTTTGCCGTGGCCCAAAGTGGGGGGCATGGCACAACGCCCCCCCCTAAATGGCCAAAGCATGTTAGTCACAGCGTGAAACCATTTAGCAAATGTTTTGAAAAGGTGTGATTTGTTAATACTGTTTTTTTTTATGAAAAGTTTTATTTACAATAAAATATCTATGTATATTTCGGTTGGTGCTTAGATGTCTTTTAGTTGCAAGAAAGGAGAATTTGAAAGGTGTTTCAACCAGCTTGACCGGTCGGTCGACGAATCTCGACCCGACCTGCCGGTCGACCCCACCGATTTCCATCTCTGAAGCGGTTCATCCAGGTCTGATTCTAGAGATAAAAAGGGCATTGAAATTAAGTTTTTCACTCCAAACCAAAATGTCGAGAAAAGTTTAAAACGCATTCTCACCAAATTTGGACCTTCTGCATTTTTTCGTTTTCAAAATATTGCAGTTCAAAATTAGCCATTTCTCTGATACTTCAGTGTCATTATTTGATTAGTATTGCGACAGAAGATAAAGTTTTGAAAAACTGGCTTGCATTTATTGAGAAGCAGCTAATTTTACAGTTCTAAACTTTCACTTTGTTTTACAATAACTCTGCCATCAAACATATATTGAGAATCAGGAACATACGGTAACTTTTTACAATTTTGTTTCCTACTGGCCACCCTGGCAAAATTTGCAAAGAGAAAAAACCTTTCTAAGGGGAAATCTTATCTACTATATCTCGAAAACGGAAGATCGTAGAAAGCTCAAATTTGGTGAAGTAGTTTTCAGGTCAGCCAAACTTTTTAGAGAGAAAAACAAGCAAAAAAAAATCCAACCTGAATGCCCATTTAAGATCAGTCAAATTTTGCTGCTAGCGCAATCAACGCCGTTTACCTGTGCTAGTTGGCAATTGAGCAGTTATTTCTTCTTCGTATTGTTGCACTTGCGAATATCCCACACTTACGTCGTTTACATACAGAGCAAACAGACCTCCAGATACTGGGAAACCATATGCCTCGCCCACAATCCAACCATTTGTAGCAAGTGAGATGATTGTGAAGAGGAAACTGAGAAATAATATTGCAAAAGCGACTATATGTACAAACTGCATTTTGACCCGGGTAACGAAACCGATATCAGTAGCCTAACCTATTATTGACCTATCACTGACAAAAACTGTTAAAAGTACTGTGCTTGTGGCAGTTTGAAAACAAAAACTAGCTGTAATAGATCCAGCGAGGGCAAAGGAAGCATTTGTTTTGGGCCACGACTCAAGTGACACCGACCAAATGGGAAAACCTTTTTTAGAAGGTGTTCATTTTCATTTCGGTCTGGAAACCGGAAAGCCGATTTCTGAACTTCACGGCGGCCCCAAGCCCCATATTGTAATTTTCACCAGGGCCAGAAAGATCCTTTATCGACAGATATGCAACCAGGATTTTGCTAAGGAAGTTGCTTTAAACCATTACTAAACATTTTTTGGCAAAAATGTCCCAATCGGGCGACATGTTAAGCAAACTACTGCAACTCGAGCGAAGCCTCCAACCGCTGGACAATTTTTCAAAACTTGATTTTTCAAGAAAAAAACTGTTTTAACGCCTTTTATAACATATTTTTTGGACTTAGGAGAAATTTAAAAGAACTACAGTAATTGTTAAGCTTTGGGAGTCGGTGAAAAAAATTGATTTAATCAACCAACCTCTTTATTCTCTCTTTTACGTGGGCAAGTCCAAAACACGTTTCAACGCTTGCATTTTTGAGTTAAATTTTCTTTGCAATTTGTTTAGGGGGTGTGAAGCCCCCTCAGCCTCTCCTGGTTGCACCGCTCATCATTGAATTGTTTGTTTTGGCTCTGTACGCTACCAAGAAAATACACGAAAGCGTGTAACGAGTAAGCACTACTTTCTTAACTGTCATCCTGTTGAACAACTATCAAATTCGTCTCCCAACCATGTTTATGAGAACTTCCATAAAATTTATTTGCTCGTTAAAGAATTTTGAATCAAATTTTGAAATTTTTAAGTCAGGAGTTCCACTAACCCAAAATGTATACTATCAATAGCGAAATGCGTTAAATCGGTTTTTCGACTACTGTAAAACTTTTGGAAACCGTAGAATTAAAATTTCGCAAAAAAATAAGAGTTCGGGCCCGTTCGATTTCCGATAGACGCCATTGTCATCGATGCATTTCCACTTTATCTTTTAAGTTTTCCTCTCCTCAAATTAGTTTAGGATATGGGCTCATCAAACTCGTTACACGCTTTGTCGTAGTACGAGTATAATGAAAGATTTGTTTTGAAGTTTCAAATCAAAGCAGCAATAAGTAGTCTCGCTTAATTCATAGATTTCAGTTTTAGCCTGGTTTCAGCATAACGCTAACTGACAAAAAACAATGGCATCACGCATGCAATTTTTAAATTGTATTCAACGGTTTAAGAGATCGCTGTGTTTCAATAAGATTACGAACAAAATTAAATAGATTTGAAAACTTTGATTAGCGCATTGTTTCTGCAAAATTTCTTTTATACGTCTAGTTTCTTGTTTTCGTAAAATGTTGTCTCTAATTTTATTTTAGATTTGTAACAGTCAATTACCTTAAAACACGCCACAAGCTATGCACCAAAGCAAGCAATTTTGAATATTACACGCGTGTTGCCATTTATTTTATGTATATTAGCGATATGATGAAAGCGAATAACTCAGCGCAAAACCAAGCCATGATACCCGACAGGTATTGGCATTAAGTAATGTAAGACGGAGTGAGAACCGGCCAGTTGGTCAAGCAGTAACGCATTCGTCTCTGGAGCGGAAGGTCTGAGCTTTAAAACTCGGGCCGGTCAAATCGGACACAATGTTGCCAAGTTGCCCGGGTGCAATGACTCGGAGATGGGCCTCGCAAACTCATTACAGTAAGTTATGGGGCGCCGTTTGGAAAAAAATTATTTGTTTTGTGAACCATGTTTTTTGAGCTTATTTAGACCATAATTTGTCCGATATATATATCGGAAATATCCGACTTATAAATCGGACAAATTGTGCCCTAAGTCGGACCAAAAAACACGCGCAAAATAAGTTGGACAAAATAGTTTTTTTCCAAACGGCGCGCCACTCGCCGTTTGGAAAAAAACTATTTTGTGATGCATGTTTTTTCCACTTATTTAGACCACAATTTGTCCGATATATATATCGGAAATATCCGACTTATATATCGGACAAATTGTACCCTAAGTCGGACCAAAAAACACGCGCAAAACAAGTCGGATATTTCCGACTTATATATCGGACAAATTGTGCTCTAAGTCGGACCAAAAAACACGCGCAAAATAAGTCGGATATTTCCGACTTATATATCGGACAAATTGTGCTCTAAGTCGGACCAAAAAACACGCGCAAAACAAGTCGGATATTTCCGACTTATATATCGGACAAATTGTGCCCTAAGTCGGACCAAAAAACACGCGCAAAATTAGTCGGATATTTCCGACTTATATATCGGACAAATTGTGTCCTAAGTCGGACCAAAAAACACGCGCAAAACAAGTCGGACAAAACTTTTTGTCCGACTTATTTTGTCCGATATGGTTCATATGAGCTATCTCAGACAAAATCTAGAAGTATCACGTGACTTTCGTGATGTGCCGCGTAAAAAGCAAAAATCATAAATCTTGAAGTCAGTTTGAATGGGCTTTCTAGGAGTTCGGTGGTTAAAGCACCCATTTTTAAAGTTGTATTCGTATGACACATAATAAGAGTTGCATCTGAATATTAAAACAAACTTTAGACACTAGAAGAACATGAGTAGCTTATCGAAATAAGCATAACATCTGGAATAGCAAATGGTTGACAAAGTAGTGGTAGTCCACAATATAGCAGTCAGCCCAAGCTACACAGTATACTGTATTTGGTCAAATCGGACACAGTGTCACCACCAACTCGCCATCTCTACAATATTTCTTCTGGCTTCAAAGCTGTGTTGCCTAGGCACTACCACTATTAGTGGTAGTGCCTAGGCAACACAGCTTTGAAGCCAGAAGACAGAGGTGGAGTCGAGGACACAAGGCTCGAGGCCAAGGCCAAGGACACAAAAAAAATCCGAGGCCAAGGCCAAGGACAGCCTTTCCGAGGACAGACACTCTCGAGGCCAAGGACAGGAATGCTCGAGGCCAAGGCCAAGGACACCAGCGCAAGTGCTCTCCAAAATCACAAAAATTTTTTAGGCGATCTCAAAAAAAAAAAAAAAAAGGTCTTCACAAAAATTTTTCTAGCGGTCTCCAGAAAAAAACGTTTTCCAAAAAATTTTTCAAGCGCTTCACAAAATTTTGGCAATTCAAAAAATACTGCTGTCCTCGAGCAGAGGACAGGCCAATTTTCGAGGACTTGAGGCCTCGAGGCCAAGGCCAAGGACTTGACCTTCGAGGCCAAGGCCAAGGACTTCAAAATGTGTCCTCGAGGACGTCCTCGAGGCCAAGGACGTCCTCGAGAACTCCACCTCTGACCACTATAATAAAATCTGAATGTGATACATAACAACATCAAACATACCGGTAACATGCAAAGTAAAAAATATGCAAATATAAAAGGAAGTGACTTGGCGAATGGAACACTCGCGGTATTTTTTTTCCTCGCGAATGGATCATGCGTTATGAATAAAAAACACCCGGGAAATTGCTGCAGGGAATTGCTATCCCTCAGACTGGCATCGCTGCCCCAACCCTAACTGCAATGCAAGGTTTTAAAGCAAAAAAAAACATCCGCATATTATCTTCCAAAAGTTTACCCACCCGATAGTAATTACGAGTGGAATCGAACCCGGAGGCAACTGTTCCAACCTCGACACTTTATCCTTTCGGCCACGCAACTTACTCCGCACCGGCAACAAAATGTCGCATTTTAACCAAATGTATGAAAAAGGCAATGTCTCCATTCGCGAGGAAAAAAAATACCGTGAATGTTCCATTCGCCAAGTCACTTCGAATATGAAAAGTAACGTTAAAGAAATAGATATGAAAGTTAGCATTAACTATGATAAGACAAACTTAATGCTAATCTAGCATTTGTCTTTTGATATCTTACAGTCACATTGAAATATTCAGTATTTCTAGGTCCTAACTGACTCAAAGCTTGAAAGACGTAAGTTAGACTAGGCTTACATCACGAAAGTCACGTGCATCGGCATCACGAAACGTACATCACGAAAGTCACGTGATACTTCTAGATGTTGTCTGAGATAGCTCATATGAACCATATCGGACAAAATAAGTCGGACAAAAAGTTTTGTCCGACTTATTTTGCGCGTGTTTTTTGGTCCGACTTAGGGCACAATTTGTCCGATATATAAGTCGGAAATATCCGACTAATTTTGCGCGTGTTTTTTGGTCCGACTTAGGGCACAATTTGTCCGATATATAAGTCGGAAATATCCGACTTATTTTGCGCGTGTTTTTTGGTCCGACTTAGAGCACAATTTGTCCGATATATAAGTCGGAAATATCCGACTTATTTTGCGCGTGTTTTTTGGTCCGACTTAGGGCACAATTTGTCCGATATATAAGTCGGAAATATCCGACTTGTTTTGCGCGTGTTTTTTGGTCCGACTTAGGGCACAATTTGTCCGATATATAAGTCGGAAATATCCGACTTGTTTTGCGCGTGTTTTTTGGTCCGACTTAGGGCACAATTTGTCCGATATATAAGTCGGAAATATCCGACTTGTTTTGCGCGTGTTTTTTGGTCCGACTTAGGGCACAATTTGTCCGATATATAAGTCGGAAATATCCGACTTGTTTTGCGCGTGTTTTTTGGTCCGACTTAGAGCACAATTTGTCCGATATCTAAGTCGGATATTTCCGATATATATATCGGACAAATAATGGTCTAAATAAGCTCAAAAAACATGGTTCACAAAACCAATAATTTTTTTCCAAACGGCGCCCCATAGTAAGTCCTCGGTTTACGACGGTCTCTACTTATGATGTTTCAAGGTTACGAACGCACTTTAAATGCAGTGCTTTGGGCTCATTTGTTTTCGTCATTTGCATCGTACATGACGTGAACAATTGCGAACTATTACGATTATGAACGAATCATCACCAAGCTTCACTCTCATGGTACACAGTTTAAATGATACGCCATTTTAGTTGTTTAAGCCGGTTTTCTCGTACTGTACAGTAACTTGATTGATCGGTTATTTAAACTTTTTGCCATTTAGATTAGCCATTTTAGTTGTTTAAGCCGGTTTTCTCGTACTGTACAGTAACTCGTTTAATCGGTTATTTAAACTTTTTGCCATGTTCCGACTTACACTAAATTCGGGTTACACCGCGTCCCAAGAACGGATCACCGTCGTAAGTCGAGGACTCCCTGTACACGCTTTGGTGTAACACTGTGGGTTAAAGAAAGATTTGATTTTAAGTCAAAGTTAGTTTTTGATATGGTACTGTTCGCACTAATAAGGCTAAATGTTGGGCTATAAGAGAGCAGGATTTAAAATCCATTTTAACAGAGAGTTATCGTTAGTTTTGTCCAGTTACTACTTCTGAACTTACAATAAGTTTGCAAAAGTTTTAAAAAACATCAATAAATTTCCTGTAGGTTGTTTAATGTTTAGCAGTTTTGTTCTTGCTTTCTGGTTGTTAAATAAACTAAACACGGCCAGACCTAATCATGCATGCACTGGACTAGTCTTGAGCCTACCAGCCTGTTAAATCTTGCTTAGAGTCACTAATGGTAGCCAGGTTACGATATGTTATAATATGACGTAAGGAAAAGAGGCTATGAAAGTAGACTATGTATTTGCTATTCAGCAAGTTGGCTCAGCTTAGTTCTACAATCAATGCTTTTACCTCAATGTTTTTAGGCCTACTTTACTGTTTGTGTTAACTCTTTATGGTACTGGCTGCTGGTACATATAAATTGCTGGACCTGTCGCTGTCTGCAGTAACACAAAAAAGACTTGCATATGTACACGCTAATGTGTACGGTACTGGGGAGAGACAGGGCCGCAAATAAGAGGGCCCCCAAACAAAGATTTTGTCCCCCCACAAACCCCAAAGCGACAATAGAAAATATAGGTGAGTAGCCTATTGTAAGGCTGTTGATCAACAATTTGAACTGATGCGAAATATAGCGTTTCGCAAAACTTTTATAAACGATACATTGATTATGATGGTACCCGGTATGCATATTGCATAATCGCAACCCTTGCTTGATTTAGCGGACAAGCTACAGATTGTGCAGAAAGTAGTGATGTAGTCAAGACCCTGATGGTCGAGACCGAGACCAAGACCAAGACTTGGAAAAATTTCGAGACCAAGCCCCGAGACCAAGACTTGAAAAAATTTTCGAGACCGAGATCGAGACTCGGTGAGTTTGTTTGAGACTGATACGAGACTTCGAGACCCGAAATTTTAGAAGCAAAACTTATTCGTATTGACTTACTGACAACCCTTTTCATGGTTTTTCCTTAAACAAACGGCCAATAGCAATACAGTAGAACGATCATAAACCAAAAAACGAACTTGGGCCACGGGCTATTCACAAGCACATGAAGAGATGACGGCTTAGCTCAACTGTCAAGCGCCCGTCTTTAAAGTAGAGAAATTGCAGTTCGATGCCATCGTTTGATGCATATAAAATGCATCTTAAATTTGCTTAAGTTTCATTACCAGCAAACTGCTCGTGGACCAATCTAGAGGAATTCGATTTTGAAGCGAGTTGCTAAATCAAATTAAAATAAAAGCTTTCGTAAACTTGCAACTTAGTGCACGAGCATTGAGCAACACTGCACCAAAAAAACATCGCAGCGGGGCGAGACGTTAGCGACACTGCGTCCGATTTTGACCGGATCAAGAATCGAAGAGCAGACCTCACGCTCCGATGGCGGTGTCTTTATCTACTAACGCTGACCGGTCGTTTAAATTTAAAATAAACCGGGCTTGCTAAAGCAGTTGCATTCAGATAGTTATTTTAATGACAAGAAGGCTGTGGTGGAATGTGCGATTGTGTTTTCATAAACAAGACATCAAGATGAATGATTCAGTAACGTAGTGGTCCTAGTACACGGCAAACACCGTAATGTATAACAAATACCTAAGTTACGGTATTATTTCTTATCAAGACTTTATTTCTCCGATACCGCTCTAAAAATCTTTAGGGTTCACGCGTCTTCCCCATTCGTTGGCCCATGTTTATACCTCAAGCTATTTTAATCTTCACTGGACTTAATTGTTACTCCTAATGTTTGATATTTACAAAAAAGCAGTTGTAAAATAGACTTAAGTTCATCATTCTGAGTCTGCAATCTTAACTGTATCATATTACGAAAGATCTGTTCAACAGAATGAGACTGAAAACAATCACTTTGAGGTCTGAGCTGTCCTGATTAACGTTCCTTGACCAAACCTCATCACATGCACTCAGGCGCGTAGCCAGAAATTTGCAATGGGGGGGGCTGGTTGGGGGGTCTGGGGGTTTGGGGGCAAAGCCCCCAGCCGCCGGAGGCACAGGGGTCTGGGGGTGGAGCCCCCAGCGCTCGAAAATTTTGCATTTTTTTGCAAAAATAACTTCATTTTAAGGCTATTTTGATAAAAAAATAATGATTTTAAAACGTGGCTTAGAAATTGGCAGTGCAAACAAGATTAAACTGGAAGCATAAATGGGCTATTTGGGAGGTGGCTAATGATAAAATGTAGTTCTCTTGTTTAGATGCTAGTAAATTATAAAATCGAATACTTCAATAAAACTCACACGGAGTAATCTATTTCGTATACAGTTTATAGAGAAAAATACTTGGGGGGGGGGCTAATGAAAAGAGATTTGAGAGAAATGATTGGTAATTAACAAATACTGAATAGCCCCCCCCCCCCTATTCCTTAGTTTATAGTATATTTGTTGATGACACCTATGTTCAGCATTTTTACACCTGCGATCAAATTTGATTGCTTATTTCTTACCATTTATCAAAGTTTTCATTTATTTGTTGGTTTTATTTTTGCCAAATTAGCCCCCCCCCCCTTTGGACATATGTTTTAAAAGATGTTTTAAATCACTATCTAGTCTACTCCAGTGCATAAAACAGTCTCAAAGTGCTAAAAATGTAGTGTTTTTCCGATTCTGCATTTTGGTCGACATGTCAATGGGGGGAGGGGGGGCTATAGCCCCCCCCCCCTGGCTACGCTACTGACTAAAAACGTGGTATTTTCCTAATTCTGCATTTTGGTCGGCAGTTCATTAGCCCCCCCCCCCCTAAATAAACGTTTCAAACTATGCTTTAAAGCATTTTTTAATTTAATCCAGTGCAAAAGAGAGTTTTAGAACTGCTAAAAACATGATATTTTCCTTATTCTGCACTTTGGTCGGCAGTTCATTAGCCCCCCCTTAAATAAACGTTTCAAAATAGTCTAATCCGTGCAAAAGACATTCTTAGAAATGCTAAAAACGTGGTATTTTCCTTATTCTGCATTTTGGTTGGCAGTCCATTAGCCCCCCCTCCCCCCCAAATAAACGTTTCAAACTATGCTTTAAATCATTTTTTATTCTAATCCAGTGCAAAAGAGAGTCTTAGAAGTGCTAAAAACGTGGTATTTTCCTTATTCTGCATTTTGGTCGGCAGGCCAATGGGGGGGGCTATAGCCCCCCCCGCACCCCCCCTGGCTACGCTACTGCATGCACTGCAAAGCTACTACCTCAAACTCGGTCCACGTGCAAGGAACCTGAACGACAAAAAGGTTTAGAGCATTTACTACCAGAAAGCAAAAATGTAGACAGCGGCAATTAGCACCTTCAACAAAGATCAACATCAAATAATACCGCTTAAGCGGCTTCTTCCCCTCCAGACTGTTCTACATCACACCTTTCATAAGTAAATAACAAAGGTAATAATGAACAACAGGTCAAGCAGTTTTCTCCCACGGCTCTACCTGAGTTTTTTCTAAGCTATCCTGTGTAGCCAATTATCAAAAATTGAGGTTTTATTGCAAAACTTTGTTTCTCACGATCTCAGTTTAAAAACATTGACGGAAATAAATAAAAATTGACCGAAATGAATAAATAAAGGAGATTGTTGGAAAGCAATTAAAAAGGTGTAAAGACCTAGAAAGTCGATCGAATCTTTGTTTGCGTTGCTTGCATAAAATAATTAAATTCAAAATTTTACTCCTATGCCTAACCAAGATTTTGAGTCTCGAGACTTCTCATATTTCGAGACCATGACTTTTCGAGACCAAGACTCGAGATCGAGACTTGAAGTTCAAGTCCGAGGCGAGACCGAGACGAGACTTTCAAAAATGTGTCTCGAGACAGTCTCGAGACCCGAGACCGGTCTCGAGAACTCCATCACTAGCAGAAAGTAAGATTTTTGCAGAATATTGCAAAATTTTATTGTGATGCTATAGCAACTCTTTTACAATCGAAAATTTGACGTTAGATGCCGTGTACGCTGGCATTAGCAATGAGTGACGTACGTGGTAGCTTTCACCTTGGCCAAAAAGTTGTTTAGTAACTGTTGTACACAGCGTTTTGTAATTTGTTGAGGCTTATTTGGCAGTAATGGATAGGTTTGACAAGAGAAGTATAAGAGAACTTCACCACTGTCCGAATCCTGCTTCCTCTGAAGCCAGGGGCGCCGAGAGCCGAACGTAGGCCCGGGGCTAGCTCAAATATGACGCATTTCCAGTGTTGTGAACTCCTGTTTTCCCAGTCTTCACGGTTTTTTTGCTCAAAATTGGGTGATAAAAAAAAAAAAAGGTCTAAATAAAAAAAGGTCTTCACCGAAATTAATAAAAAAAAAAAAAATAAATAAAAGCTCTTCACCGAAATTCCGAATTCGAACACATGCTGATTTCAGTGGGCCCCTCTTCAGCTCAACTGAAGCCGGCCTTCCTGAAGCGCATGGGCCCTGGAGTCATTGTACCTTCCTGCCTCCCCTCTCGGTGGCCCTGTCTGAAGCTACCGTTACTCCTTCCACTTCTTTATCTGCAAATACTCCTGGTGCCCCTGGTTATCTTAACCTTTTCGCTCCTTCACGTCCAAACTTGAATTTATTCTTGAAAGGCAAAAATAGCCGCTGCTTTCGTCCCGTATGGTTTCGAACCCACACCCGCACCAACCGATGAATTGAACTCAGCTTCAGAAGTTGCTAAAATCTTTCTCATTTCTAAAACAAAACTGCCCAGAAAATATAGTATAGGGCGTAGCCATGGCGGCCAGGAGGCCCGCACCCTCCCCCAATTGAAATGTCACCAATGACAAAAATGTGACAAAAAAGCCTCTTGTTTCTCAGGTGAGCAAATCAACCGAGGACCAAACGAAAAAAAAGGTCTTTACCAAAAATGGAAAACTTTTTTCCCTGAATTCCAGTGGAGACCTGCGCTCAGATGCACACCAGAGTCAAATTATTGGACGGGATGCAGATGAAGACCATACTCAAATTATTGGGATGCATTCAATTTATGCGGATGCAGACTATACTCAAATTATGCGGATGCAGTCAAATTATTGGGGGGATATATCCTCCTCATCCCCCCCGGGTTTTGGCACCCCTGTCTTAGGCTCTCATCTAACTTTTTTATGAGCGTAATGCAATAACGCAATAACTAAGGCCGGCAGTAGCGTAGCCCCCCAATTGGCCTGTCAACCAAACTGCAGAATAAGAAAAATGTCGCGTTTTTAGTTCTTTTCAGACTGTTTTTTTTGCGCTGGAATTGACTAAAAAGTGATTTAAAGCATCTTTTGAAATATATATTCAGATAGGGGGCTAATTTTTCAAAAATTAAAGTCACAAATCAATGAAAGCTTTAAAAAATGCCCAAAAATAAGCAATCAAATTTGATCGCTAGTGTAAAAACGCCAAACATAGGTTTTATCAACAAATATATAATAAACTCAGGAATTTGGTGGGGGGCTATTCAGTGTTAGTTAATTACCAATCACTTCTCTCAAATATCTTTCCATTAGCCCCCCCCCCAATTATTTTTCTTTATAAAATATAGACGAAATAGATTGCTTCGTGTGAGTTTCATTGAATAATAGGATTTTATGATTTACCAGCATGCAAACAAGAGAACTGCAATGTTATCATTAGCCACTTCCCACATAGCCCATTTATGCAACCAGTTGAATCATGTTGCGCTGCCAATTTTTATGCCACGTTTTAAAAGCACTATTTTTTATTAAAATAGCTCTAAAATTAACTTATTTTTGCAAAAAAAATGCAAAATTTTCGAGCGCTGGGGGCTCAGCCTCCAGAACCCCGTGCCTCCGGCGGCTGGGGGCTTTTCCGCCAGACCCCCAGCCTCCCATTGGCCTCCAGCGGCTGGGGGCTCCGCCCCTAGACCCCAAAACAGCCCCCCTTTGCGAATTTCTGGCTACGCGCCTGAAGCCCGGATTTACCATTATGTGGCACAAAAGAAGCTAAGCGCACCGCGTTCGGAGAGTGAAACTTTTTTTTAGTCTTCGCCTATGTTTGGCAGGAAGATGTTGCGAAAATCTTCAAAATGCCAAGGGCCCCGGTAAATGTAAATCCGCCCCGGGCAATAACATGGTTATTAGGTATAACCATCTATTGTACAATTTTTAAATAATAATCCACCTCCATCTCGCCAGTTTTTCCTCCACACATGCTTTTTAAAAAAACTAGATAGGGAAAATGCTCATTGAATAAATTATAAATGAAGGGGTTTGTGCCCCTTGGTCGTATCTGTACTCCTGCAACTGGTTATTTTTACGACAAACAAATCTCTAAGGAAAATCTTCGAGTGGATTATTATTTGCTGCTTAAATATTGCAGGAGGCAACGTATCCTGCCTTACCCTACCTGGGCCAAATCTCTTACAAAATTTAATCTCAAAATGCAAGATTTTAAACGTGTTTTGGACTAAACTTGTTAGTTAAAGTAGGATTGAGCAATTCAATTTTTTCAATTGGTTTTCGAATGTTAAAAATTTAGTTTTTTTAAATGGTTCTAAACACGTGCGAATTGTGATCCAATGGCGTTAAAATAGCTAGTTTTTCCCAAAAAATTGCCCAGCAGCTGGGGGCTTCGCCCCCACGTCCCTTAGCCTCCGGTGGCTGGGGGCTCTGCCCCCAAACCTTCGTCTGTGATACGTTTGAGTTACTCTAGTTCGTTCAACACGTCTCCCATTTAAACATTTTCACTTTTTCAGAAGGTTTAAGCTTTCTTTTTTTAGCAAAATTCTGGTTATGTGCCAACACACAAGGCCACGGCTTCTAATCTTTCTATCTACAATATCGTTGTCCCACAAAAAGTTCTTCTTTCGATAATTTCTGATGACGTCATTGCATGTTGTTTGCGGCCCCCCTAGTCAAAAATCCTGGCTTAGCATATGGTCCCGCATGCTCGTATTGTAGAAAAAGGCAGCAGTTTTTGGCCCCCTCTGAAAAAAGTTTTGCTTACCTTCGAACAACGCTTTAGTTGCGGCACTGGGGAGAGAATCCTAAGTTGCAATACTAAACATTTAGGTGGGTAAGTTGCTTTTTTATTTTATTGCAATTGTCATGACGCCATCAAAACTGATGATGTCATCATAATTGCACGCCTTATCTGAAATATGACGCTACGCCACTGGGTTGACATAAATACGTCCGTTTTGGACTAAAAAGTCCCGCCTTTTAAGGTCTTAAATCCTGGTCAACTTTTTGTTTAGATTGACAAAAATTAACCAAAAATTTTGGAATTTTTGACTGATTGCGGCGCCCTGGGGTGAAGAACTTTTTCTATTTTGGTCTTTATTGTTGGTATCGGATTCCTAATTCTGTCCCGTTTTTCTGATTCAAAAAAACGGTAAGCTAATCTTTGAACGCTTGTATGCTTTTCTTTCTCTCTGTATTTTCCTTTTTTGCAGACCGTGGAATGTGGAACCCCTAAAAAATAATAAACCGTGGAACCCCTGATGACGTCATCCCGGTAACGCGACCACCCCGGTAAGACGACCAGTTTTGTATAGTCCAAAATTATTTCCTATTATTTTAAACGCACAGGAAACTCGCTGACGCGACCACTCCGATTTTCAAACCCTGACCACAGTTTTCAGTCCCAACTAGCTCTAACTATTTTGACTTCGGTAACTTGACCAGTGACCACCCTTTGTGCTTTCCTCATCATCAAGTTGTCTGAAGTCCGTAATCAAGTTCTGAAGTTCGTTGTCAAGTTCGCTTTTCTCGTTATCAATTATGTTCACCGCGGCTTAATCAAAAGTATGAGGAGGGAATGAATGCAAGGGAACATAATCGCGTAATCGAGAGAAAACTATCGGGTTTTAGCGGAGCAATACAGCAAATTAAATGAACGGAGTAAGCTTTAACTAATCTGAATCTATTTAACAATAGCTCTTCGAATTCAAACTATGACGCCAAAAGTTTGATCCTAGTAACGCGACCATCTCGACTAGACGACCAGTTTTCTAGTCCCAATGGTGATCGTGTAGCCGGGGTTCCACTTTTATAGCTTTTCGCTTTTTTCTTGCTCATAATGTTCATGCTTTTCCTTGCAGCACAATCACGATCGTTACTGCAGGAATTATTATGTCACAATATAATTAGACGACAATGATGACATGTATCACGCTTTTGAAAGCGTTGATGCAGCTGTTTTGAGTAGTCGTTTTAAATTGGTGGATTGTAGATAAACAATTAACTTTTATTGTTACGTTTATTATTACGTGGAGTAAATTTCATTCATCATATTATCCAAACATTTCATGACGTATACATCAAGGTTTTGTTTCGTGAAGCCGAAAAAATTTGTGTGACGCGTGTGACAAAGAAGATTCTGGCGGCCATGGTTATTGTTTATGCGTAAATCCCTTTGAACCGGGCACTTTGCATATGTCTAACCTTACCACCACTGAGCACCTTTCTTGGTTCTGTTGGTACGTCTTCTGCCAGCTGGTTACCACATCTAGAAGATCACTTGGTCCCAAAAGAAAATAACCAAAAGCGTGTTTCAACGACATAATGGCGCATTGCCAGTTCGGGAATCGAAACACAAGCCAGCAACTTTTCAATCACATACCCGACGCTCCACCTCTTAGCCAAGCATAACACGCATTCCCTTGTCTCGCCAGCATAACATCATGGGTCTGATTCAGCTGACGGTACAATAACATGGATATTATGGATCGATATTTTGTACATAATAACTGATCATAATATCATCTCAATTGTTGTCACCAGGAATATAATTTAAATGAAGTTTGTTAGTTCAACTGGTGGGGCAAAAAACTTTTTTTTGCCAACGTTTCGATAGGCTATGCTCAAGCATAAAAAAAAAGTTTTTTGCCCCACCAGTTGAACTAACAAACTTCATTTAATTTATATTCCTGATGACAACAATTGAGATGTTCAAGATTCTGAAAGAACAGTTTGGTTCTGGTGTACTCAGCACAGCAAGAAAGTACATCAAGTCAGGAAAATGCATAGCGAGACACCGTAGCCATTGTACTTCAACCATGAGTGCATAAGGCAGAAAGTGTTACCAACAAGTTTACAAATCAAGTCTCCCATGAACAGCACAGAAGGCAAAGCCTTAGCCAGAAAGTTTGGTTTTCAATACTTAAAATTGCGAATTCAAAATTCTCATTAACGTATCAGATTTTGCGAAGCTAAATGTAGCGAACTTTTAGTTAAATTAAGCACCAACCTACCCCACGAGTTATTGGACGATTTAATCGATCATCTTTCGGCAATTCAGAACAAACTAATGAAGGCAAAGAAACGCAAGCATGACGTTCATGGAAATTCACTGATCAGTGCCATGGAACCAGCTCCGCCGCAGACAAGATTGCCCCACAATGAAATTAAAAAGAAATGGGTTGTAAATTTATCCGAAACAAAATTGAGTGAAGCGCAAACACATGTACTTCAACTTGGATTAAAGTTTGCCGCAGCTCCTACTCAGATTCCTACACACCGCATCCTAGCGGCCGTAGAAAAGAGCCTTACAAAATTCACAGTTGGAGAAGCCAACATGTAAGAAGCAAGGTAATTGGCGTTATTAAAAACCACAGGCCCCCAAACCCACTTCAAGCTCAGAAGAAACCAAAGCATTAAAAGAACTACGCAATGATCAAAATTTAGTGATTTCAAAAGCCGATAAAGGCAACACAACAGTTGTTATGGACAAAACCGACTATGACAAGCGGCTGCTTACTATGTTAGAAGATAATACCACATACCAACAACTACAAAAAGACCCCACCCCCAACATTGAAAAAACTGTCAACAAGTTCGTCTCCCAGTTGGTTGCCGACAATAAAATCACAAAAATTCAAAGCTATCGACTTAAAAGCTCCAACGGACGAGCACTCGTGTTACACGGCCTCCCAAAACTGCACAAAGAAAATACCCCGCTGCGGCCCATCGTATCTTTTACTGGCTCTGCGACCTACAATTTATCAAAAGACCTGGCTCGAATTCTTAGTGAGTTGACAGGAAAAAGCGACCACCATGTCCGATATTCGAAAGACTTCGCAAAATTTATCACATCTATTACCATTAACGATGATGAACAAATGTTGTCTTTTGAAGTTGTCTCCCTTTTCACGAAAATACCCATAGGATTGGCCGTCGAAATCGCAAAAAGCCGGTTAGAAGCTTTGGACAATTTGGAAGAAATCACTTCTTGGTCAGTAACGGATATTTGCAAAGGCCTTCAAATTTGCTTAAATGCTACCAACTTAACCTTTCAAGGAAAAATTTTTGGCACGGCAATGGGCTCCCCCGTTTCCACTGTGATCGCCAACCTAATCATGGAAGATGTTGAAAAAAGAGCCCTGTCGACATTCCACTCGCCACCAAAAATCTGGAAACGCTATGTAGATGGCACCTTTGTCATAATCCACAAAAACTCGGTTTAGGATTTTTTGGATCATTTAAACACGATTGAAAACTCAATCAATTTCACAATCGAAAAAGAAGCCGAACACACTTCCTTTTTTAGACTTATTGATCCGACGAGATCAACATGGCAAATTCTCCACATCAGTCTACCGAAAACCAACCATCTGACCATCCTTTGGAACACAAACAATCCGTTGTGCGATCACTAATTGACCGGGCCAATGCTCTTTGCTCTACCACGAAAAACCGTCAAGATGAAATCAAGCACGTAAAAGACACTTTAAAATTGAACTTGTACCCAAACACGACCCTCATCAAGAAACCTTTAAACCGCACAGAACAACAATTCAAAGGCTTTGCATTATACCATACTACCCAGGATTGACAGAAAAAATACGGCGTTGTTTGTCAAACCATAATGTTAAAACCGTATTAAAACCGTGCAACACCATTGGCAAGAAACTCGCTCATCGCAAAGACTCAGTGGACCCTACTATGCGACAAGGAGCAGTATATCAAATTCCCTGCCATGACTGCGAGCAGCGACTTCTCATACATTGGCGAAACAAAACGCAGTTTTTCCATCCGCAAAAAAGAACACTTAGCAGACATTTGGCATCTACGATTCGATAAGTCAGCACTAAATAAGCATGTTTTTGACAGCGAACATTCCATGGATTGGACCAACGCTAAAATTCTAGATTTCGAACTTGACTTCAAAAAACGCTGTTTTATCGAGTCGCATTTCATTAACCAAATTCCCAACACTATGAATGATAAGCAAAATGACAAGTTTCCTAGCATTTACTCGGCAACTCTACTTCAAACCACATGACGTAATATTATTGTTTTTTAACGCTCCGCCAATCTGTTAGTTTTTCGCTTCCAATTTGTCACAATTTTTGCGTTAACGTATGATTCACTAGCGACGTAATTTTTCGCATCTATCGTATGCTTGTTTTTCAACTTTGCATTCTAGCCCTGACGAAGATAGGTAGTACATGCCTTGAGCATAGCCTATCGAAACGTTGGCAAAAAAAAAAGTTTTCTGCCCCACCAGTTGAACTAACAAACTTCATTTGATCTTAATATCTTCAAACCAAATCTTTCGTCATACTTGCTGTATTACGCCGATGCGTGTAACGAGTTTGCAGTACCCATCTCCGTGTCATTGCACCCGGGCAACACACCTCCTTTCGAAGAAATGTCGCAGCGGTTGCGAGATTTGAATGTCAGACCTCCCGCTCCAACGCGTTACCGCTCGACCAAACAGGCCGGTTTCTTAATAGCAATTTCATAAAATTCATAATCATGCCTGCTGTAGATATTTTATTTCTTTATGTAACAATCGCGCATTCTTTTACAGCTTGTACAAAAATGATACAATGATATGACAAAATGCGCAAAAGGCACTAGACATTTCAGTCGCGAAGTAAAGGAAGAGGTAGTCATGTTCAAGGTGATCCGAAAGCAACTCCCTAAACTGAAATAACTGTAATTTATTTTGATGTATAATTTCTTCATTTAATTAACATGAGAAGAAAGTATATTGCATGGACTTTTATTTGAGAAAAAGTTTACTACAGTGACTTTTATTTACATTTAAAAATAGGCACCATCATTCGCCACTAGCTTCTCAAAGTCGACTATGAAAAGCATCAACTGATTTTACCAGAAGCTCTTGCGTGATGGAAGTCAAAACTTCACGTATTCTCCTTTCACGTTCTTCCAAATTTCTTACTTTGGTTAAGTAGACTTGTTCTTTCAAGCAACCCCAAAGAAAAAAGTGGCAGGGTTTCAATAGTTAAGTCAGGCCTTTTGGTTGGACATTTGTGCGAACCACGACGACCCATCCGCTTTGTAGAAAATTGGGCGTTCAGCCATTCACAAACAAAAACAGCAAAGTGTGGAGGAGCTCTATCTTGCATAACATCAAATCTTCAACAGGTATTGTCTCAAGCACTGATAAATGATAATTGGCCTAACTTCATCTCTCAGCATAGTGAAGTACCTTTTGGCGTTCATAGCATCATGAAGGATAAAAGGTTCCACAATCTTGTTCAAAGTCATTCCACATTATTCTGTTATCATTCCATATACACTGCAATCCTTTATAACATATGGTACCGTCATACTGACACCGTCATTCCGATACAGATACCGTTATACTGATATCGTCCTAACGATGCCGTCATACCAATACTGTCCTACCATATCATACCGTCATATCACACACCTATTGCATTATTTCACACCATAGTTTTGTCATGCCACATCGTACCTGACAAAAAAACAAGAGCATAGATTTAATTGCCACACATTACGTAACATATACACAAAAATTGAGAAACTTAATACAACATTTGAATAAATTGAACGTATTCTAAAATCAGGAGCTACTTTCAAATCACCCTGTATAATCTGCTCCCGGCGTCAAAGTTATAGATCTGATGGAGCAGTTTCCACTTCTGAACCACGCTATAATGTACGATTCTCCAAACATTGCCTAATCATAATTGCATTTCCAGCGATGATAAAAAACATGTTCAAAGAGCCTTATTTTTTCGGGAGTCTGCGAAGCATAGCCATTCTTATGAATGCGACAGCTATTCCGACTAAGAAAAGTATGGTCATCGATATCTTAAAGTTTGTTTCGAACACATCTTCGTCATTGCTGCAGTTTCTCGAACAGTTGAATATTGTTGCCAGTAGCAATGCCGTGAAGAACAGCCCCACTACAACAACAGTAAAGCAAAAAACAGGAGAATAAAATTGGAAATCTCTTGTTCATCATGCCAACCTAAATCGTTTTTGCATTTCTTGAACTCTTGTCTTCTTACATCTACACGGCAATCTTGCGCAATTAGTCTTCCTTTTACCCAATTTTTGTAAAATTTGTACCGCAAAAAGCTAGCTCTAGGCAGTTTTTGGCGCATAACTGATCGAGGGGAAAAGAACCAGTCAAAGATGACACGTTTACAATCTTTTCTAGCCAAGATTTTGCTTTGAACTCGACCGTTTCGGTAAATTTCAAATCCTGGATAGAGAATGTAACATGAAATGGCGCATCTTGTAAGAATTTAATTTCCACCGGGTGCAAAACTTGGTAGCTGATGTCAGAAACGAAAGAGTTAGTAAATTTTTGCGAACTTATTCTGCCAGAATTCTTTAGGAGAATCCTCGCAAGCAAAAAGCGATCGCTTTGTTTTTTAACGTTTGCAGATGAAAGTAAAGGGTTTGTGAGGAAAAACTGTGACCGTGAATATGAAATCAGTGCATCCCTGCTCGATCGCAGTTACATGAAACCGCGTAGGGTACGTGTAATGGACAGATCCAGTGATCTGTTTGTTATTGTGACTGACGACGTTAGATCCGAGATCAATGAGTAGATGCCAAGGATGGCAGTACGGTACGGTACGTAAGTACGGCACGCCTCAATTATTGCTGAGAAGTAAGGTATGTTTGGACGGTACGCGCTTGTTGTGAAGTACGGGTACGGTGATTTGGTACGCTGCTTGAATGTGCAGACCAAACAACGTACTATCGTACCGTACCATGCAAGTACGTTACGTAACAAAGTTTGCAACTCGCTGAAGACGCTACGTACCGCACTTGTGTTACCATGATGCATTGTTACTTGTCTGTGAATTATTTTTGACCTGTGTTCTGATTTCTAAGTTCTGATTATTTGTTCTCCTCCTCTTTTTTTACCCAAAACCAAAGGCAATAGGTGTCATATAAGTTGGAAAGCTCCAAACTTGGCAAAACTGATGTTCATGAATTCTATTTTAGAATATATTTGCAGTTAGACCTTTTTTCAAAGCGCGGAAAAAGAGAACTTAGAAAAAACCTTAACGATTTTTTACCCACGTGTATACCTTTCAAGTACGGTGCGTTTAGAGCTTTGATTGACCTACGTACCGTACCTTCTAAGTACGGTACGTTCAAAGCCTACCATCTAATGAAAAGTACGTCGGCTAGGTACAATATGCATGCAAAAAAAATTTTTGCACTCGTTACGTTAATACAATACGATTTAAATTTTGAACGTACTGTACTGCCATCCTTGCTAGATGCATCCATAGGGTTTCTAATCAGGCCATAAAAGATGACGTCATTTCGCCCCCAAATGTTTTTTTTTGACAGCGCCACCGCAAATATGAGTTGAAGTTTTGGAAAACGTGTCGCAGTTTGATGTTATACTGGTACGTTTTGAACAATTATAATGAGCTTTATTTACTGTATTTTGCTTTGAACGTCCAATAAAATGCACTGAAAAGCATAAAAGCTTAAATAATCAAACAATTTCATAATTGAACAATTTCGTTTCTTATATTTTTACCTGCACTAACAACCAAGTGATTTGCCATCATTCATTTTGAAATATGGAAATTTAAATCAACATCGGCAGAAATTCTTATGAGGTTTGTAGATGAGAAAGAAGAACGTAGATTAAACATAACCTAAAGGCGCTACAGGTCTCGGAAAAATTAGATCAGATTTTAAAGAAGTGATCGTAACTTAATAACAAAAGGGGTATATGCATGGAGTACTATAATACAAACCAAAGTAACGTACGCACTGAAGTCGAAACTGGGGTCGAATATTTCACGCGGCTCGCAATAGAATGAACACTTCAAAGAAACCAATCTTTGCATATTTTAAGAAATTCGTATATAGTTCCCATAATCTCGGTATCGTTGTGATGTCGTTAATGGTTAAGAATGCAACGATCACGTAAAATGATATCTTCTGTTGTTGTTTTAACATGACGCATAGTAATCCAAAGCATATTAGTATGTAATTGTTTTCGCTATCTAGCGGCAAAAGAAACTGTTTTACTAGGTATACAAATATTAGCCTTTTCAGATAGTCTCGAACATTATGACTTTAATAATTATAAAAACGAATTTGATACCGATATAATGGCATCTTTGATTAATGTACAGCATTTGAGCTTAGCATGTCATGCCATAGCCTACAATAGGGTTACCATATTTTCATCACCAAAAAGAAGGACACCTTTTTAATGAAATTTATTAACAGCTAGTTGATGAAATGTATCAACAGCTTAACAGCTTTTTAATGAAATTTAGTAACATAAAAAGCTTTTCGCCGAAAATTGAAGTGCTTTTTCTCCGAAATCAGGTGAAGACCAAAAAATTGATGCACTAAAAGGCTGCGTCTGTGGACATGTTTTATCTGTTCAAAATGCCTAAAAGGGAAACATTTGAGCATTTTTTAACGTCCTCAGAGGCATGTTCAAGATGCGAGGTACGTAGTACGCAAATTCTGATCATACCGTACCGTACTGCCATTCTTGGCTGCAAGATGTTGGCAGCCATCTTGTTCGTCAGTTTGCTATGGTTTCAACGCTGCACGCTTGAAGCCAGAACTAGAGATGGTGCGGATAACAAAAAATGCATCCGCATGCTGCGCTGCGTCCGCAAACTCCGTCCGCAAGCTGCACCGCACTGCATTCAAACACAACTAAGTTCACACTGCACCGCGCCGCACCGCAAGTTAAATATCTTTTAAATTTCCACCAACATCAGAAAAAAATTAGCTCTCTAGGTTATGACATATAAAAAAATTGATTTTTGGGGTATTATTTTGGAGAGTTTTCAAAAGAGTTGCTCTCTCAAATCATGTCAAAATATTTGTTTTTTAAACATCTGCCGATATAAAAAAAAAGTAATGCCCTAGCTTGAGTCGTTCAAAAAACTAATTTTTGGGGAGTCCATTTGGGGGCCCCTGGGGAGGGGGGTGGTACCTCCATACTACGTCAAACTATTTGTTGCTTAATATCTACCAATAAAAACAAAAAACTATCACCCTAGCTTGAGCAATTAAAAAAATTAGTTTTTTAGGGCCCCATTTTGGGGGAGATCTGGGGAGAAGCCTCGAAAAAATTCAGGAGACAAAATAGCATTTGCAGCCCAACAAATTTACACAAAAATTAGATGTAGATGTTTTGTGGTTTAGGAGAAAAAGAGTGCACAAAATTTAGAAAGCAAAAAATGAAAAAAGAAAAAAACTCAATGCGGCTAAAAGTGTAGGTAGAGATGACAGAGTATCTTACGACATATAACCATGTGAAATATTTTTTGTCGTACTTAAGGCGTTTTTGAATAAGACTGCTTTTTATACCAAACTTTTGAAGTAGTTTTCAGATCCCAAACCTAAAGTTACGGGACTCTTTGCCTTGAAATTTGGCACACACAAATAACTTATGAATCTCAAACTGCTGTCAAAATTTCATGCAGCTAGACCAAACCATTCTCGAGTTATAAGTAAAAGTCTGACACTTTGCACTCGTTAACTTTGAAAATGGCCGAGTAAAAACTAATAAACATGTGACGTGAGATCAGTCGTTTCAATTATAGTCTTTCAGGTTTAATCTGCCATGTGTGTGCTTGCTATCAGTTTTTCTGCACCATGTTTTGGCAATCAAAAGCATTCTACCCAGTACCAGTCTACCTGATGATTTCATGCAACTACTGTACTAATCCTGAACCAGTAGCTCAATTAATGAAATATAAGGTATCACATGCTCTGCATGCTGTCACAAGCTACTACACTTGTACGAAACTACCCTATGTATCTTTGCCGTTTACATGTGTGTTGGATTGTGGAATAAATTTTGCTACTACGTATATGAGACAGGCTCCAGACATAGAACCGAAAGCCTAATTCTTGATGCCATGACCTGTTGACGAACAGGCTACACTGAACTAACTCTTTCACTCTGAAATGCAAGCGCATGTAGAGTAGAAACTGTTGTCTAGCCTTGGGCTTGTACCAATACCATAGGCATAAGCCTATTGCGTAAAGGGACGGTGTGTCGCTAGGCTTTGTTTTGTGCCTCTACTCCGATGACTGTTTCCAACAAATCTGTTTCTTCTACTTTTGTCTGCCTTTGTTTCATCTTCTCACCGAAAGGGGTGCCGAAACCCAGGGGAGGATGGGGAGATACATCCCCCCAATTTGACTGTAACTCCCCCAATAATTTGAGTAGGCCTATAGTCTGCACCTGCATCCCCCCAATAATTTGACTTTGGTGTGCATTTGAGCGCAGGTCTCCACTAGAATTTGGGGAACAAAGTTTTCTTTCTTTAGGTGAAGACCTTTTTTTTGGTCTTCACTTAATTTGCTCACCTGAAAGAAATCGTGGTCGAGGTTCATCTCCCCCAAAGTTGAAAATAGGACAAACTTGGGGTAAAATTGCAAGTTATTCCCCCCCAATGCTCAACGAAGATCGGCATTCCTGCTCACCCAACGTCCTAAACCTTTCCTAGTCTAGCCTACCAAAACCAAAATCTTTTTGTTGGTGTCAAAAAAAAAACACGTTCAGCCGATCAAAACTAAGTTTCTTGTAGCCAAAATAGCCGATTCTAGGATGCTCCGAATTCTGAAAAAATAAACTTGAACTGAAAGCACTTTTACTGTTTTAGTAGCATGCATTGTCTTCAATTCATACCATGAGTTCATCCAGGCTAACCATTATTGTTCATAAAGAGAAAATCTCCAACAATAATTGTAAAAAAAATGTAAAAAAATTTTTGTACGCGGCGCTGCGCTGATGCTGTGACGTAATGCAGATTTTAGTTGCCACGCTGCGCGGCGCGGTGCACCAACAACAGCGCGCGGCCGCGTACGCTGCGCTGTTGCCATCTCTAGCCAGAACTGCTGTCACGTGATGGTGTTTTCAGTACAATTGTACTACTAATGACTCAAATGCTCTACTATTACAGCTGGACAAAAAAACAACGCCAAAAAAAAATTGTACTATTGTACATGCGGTGACCGAAAGGGTTAGACAATTTTCAAACCAATTTGAAAAAAAATACCCGTACCGGCCCCGTAAAAGTTAAGTTAAAAAAAGTTTACTTTCCCACATTTTTCCAATCGTAATTTTAAGCTAATGTTTTCTTTCCGTTTCTATGATGTCTCTCTATACTCTACATATAGTCTCGCATCTAATTCGTTTCGGCCGCCAAAAGGCACTTTGTAAAGTTTAAGATAAGGTATTTACAGTAACTGCAAAAAGTAACCTACGGATCCCAGCAGAACCGTATTAAGGAATACAGCATTGGCGACATTTGCCCCGGGGCCCACCTTCAAAAACCACATTATCGTAAAAACGCAAAAACATAAATCATTAGTTTTTTCTCAGAATGCACAAATTTTTTGTGAGAGCTTCGTCTACTCGTATTTTCATGACGTTGTACGAAAATTGATTTAGTCCAGCGCGCATCTTTCCAGACATTCGAACAATTTTGAGTTACGCTTAATTTCTCACTCGCTTTTTTAATAATTCTTTATGCAACATTTTTTCTGATACAGTTGTTTATTGTTAGGGATTTTTAGCCTCGATTTCCAATACAAAAATCGTTCAGTGGATGTAACTTTGTCCTGAGACAGCTTGCCAGAGATAAGAGTTGTTCTTTCTTCTCTCAAAACAAATTCTTCGCAATATTCGCTCGCGCATTTTCAGAACAACTGTCGACCTTCTCATTCTCAAGATTCGTTTTGTTAGTTATACCAGGAATATACTGTACTATCATTTTTAGTTTAGTGTAATAGGATATCCCTGGTAACTGTGTTGTATTTCATGATCACATACTTACTTTCTTCTTAATCCACACTCTGATACGCACGGTCATGTTTAAGCATTTGCAACTCCAAAAAGGTTGTGTCCACAAGCAGAGGCCTATTTAGGGGGGGTGGCATTGGGCCATGGCCCTCCCTTTGGGTCGCCAGGATAGTATAATTAGCATAGAATAGTATGGAAAATTGCGGCATGCCCCCCCCGTTTGTAAGTTGGGTAGAAGGTTTGAGCACACAAACGGTAGGCGAAGACCTTTTTTTTGGCCTTCACCTAACTTTCGGCTAAAAACCAGACTAAATTTGAGTGAAGACCTGTTTTTTTTTTGGTTGTCACCTAATTTTTGGCTATAAACCGGGCTAAATTTGAGTAAAAAACGTTTTTTTTGTTTATCTTCACCTGAATTTGAACAGGAAAAACGGACTGAGACTGGGTGTAAAAATTTTCATTCTGGACTTTCTTATTTTCAAATTTTCTGAATCTCCTGGCCCTCCCCCCCCTTTTCGAAAATCCTGCATACGCTACAGTCCAAAACCCCGTTTTTCTTGTTAAGGTCCCGGATAATTTAAGAGCTTTGATGTATGTACCTCCAGCACTGTAAACATTAGCAGAAATAAAAAAAACTATTCTACACTGCATTTCACCCCTTCATTCTCCGATTAGGGGTTTTCACACGATGCGATTTCAAATAACGTTTACCATGATTTCTTGGTTACTCATCACATTGTATTATTTTTCAAACAAGCAAAAGAAATGAATTGACAGACTAGATGTTTAGGTGAATTTTTGTTTGGTTATTTTTTTTTTAACCAATCAAAAATAGTACTGTCCTCGAGCCGACGACAGGATTTTCGAGGGCTTGTAGGTTTCGAGGCCAAGGCCAAGAACTTCAAAATGTGTCCTCGAGGCCAAGGACGTCCTCAAAGACTCCACATTTGGTGAATGGGCCTACCCTGTAGATTTCGGTAACAGGTAATAGATTTTGCCAAAGATAAAATTTGAGTATTATTCAAGAAGCGAGTATTAGCTTACTGGGTAATGGTGGTCGGTAAGTCGTAGGCAAAAAGTTTTGTAGTTGCCATATTGCGCTGGAAGACATATAGCCTAGACGCGGTAAGAGGGGCCGATTTCAATTCCAATTTTTTTTTTGTGGATAAAAAACAAAATTGATCTTTGTCGCCTGAAGAGTCCCTTGAGCAAGGACCAAACGCGTCGCGACGGCTCAAATCCATTTATTGTCATTAAATCATTAATCATTTTGTGAAACAATGTCACAAGTGCTCTTGTCCTGAACCCCCTTAACTGAATTTGATTTACGCTCACCAAGTTAGTGGTTTGAGCACTCTCGGCTTGGGAATCTCTTGACTATAACCCTCGTCTTTGCCTTTCTGAAAATTTGAAATCTTTTGTTAAGTAAATATAAAATTTAATTCAGCTATACAGAATCTGTTTACTCCTTATTGGCAATACTGTTACCATTTTGTCTACACGGGTCGCAACATTTATCTACTGTTATTAAATGAATTACATTTGAAGGGTTTGTTTTTTAACTACCGCATGGTGAATGAAAATGTTTATGATTTGCTTTACGAATGAAAGTAAAAAATCGAATTCTTTTATTTTATCGGTAGAACAGATACGTTAGCGCTCTACTGCCCACACTTTGTGGATAAGAGATTTTGGCGTGTATATTGTACGAGTAATCAGTGGCGTAGCTAGCAGGGGGGAGGGCAAATGGTGCTATAGCCCCCCATTGGTCTGAAAAGTATGTAAAATAGCATGCTTTTAGCAGTATTGAGGCTGATTTTTGCTCTAAACACGAAAATAGCCCCCCCTCAAACGAAATTGGGGTGAGACAAGGAGAAGATCCTGAGATGATGTCGACGAGTAGAAGTGGTCTCAATGCACATAAAGACTTTTTTTTTTGAGATCACCTGAATTTGGACAGAAAAGCGTTCTGAGTTTCGGCGAAGACCTTTTTTTGTTTTGGAGATCATCCGAATTTGGGCAGAAAAACGTATCGATCTGATTTAGGACTGATAAAAATTTGAGTCAAGTTCGTTCACTGTTGTTTCAAGCTTAAAAAAAGCCCCCCTCCCTCCTTTGCGAAATCCTGGCTACGCGCCTTCGAGTAATTAAACATGTGTATCGTATAACGCATTTAAAAAAAATGCCTTGCTACTATATCTTTTTTTTGTGGACGTGGTTTGTTTTAGAATGTAAGAATGTCGGCAGCAGTCTAATTCCCGCAATTGAAATACCACCAGCTGATAGCTGTTGAAGTCATTATTATTTTTTTGCTTTATCGAAACCAGGCTAATTCTTTTATTTGGGCCATGATATAATTGTAGCGTAGAAATTTCATAACCACCAACCCACCGCACCTTTTAAGGGGTGTTGCGCCGCATCTTTGTCATTTTTTAATTATGATAAAAATGCAAGAAAAAATTATAACGGCGCAAGCGAAACGATGTGGAGCTACTTGGAGCAGGGGCCGAGCAGTAATCAAGGGGGATTAAGCGGGACTTGGTCAAACCTACGAGGAGTAGAGCCCCGACTAGAACATATGCAATTATGCATCCCAGTTGCTGATCCGAAATGACGATCCCGAGCCTGTAATAAAGACTTTTGGTCTTCAGTCTTTAACCCTTTCGCCCGAAATTTAATTTGATCTTTGTCGCCTGAAGAGTCCCTTGAGCAAGGACCAAACGTGTCGCGACGGCTCAAATCCATTTATTGTCACTAAATCATTAATCATTTCGTAAAACGGTGGTCCATATTTTAGGGTGGTCCATATTTTATCAACTTTTGAAAGTTTTACATGTAACCCCTTCAAGTTGTGTCAATTTATGAAAAAACAACTTGTAAAATGTTTTTCAAAAATTTTTGCGTTCAGGGGTGCCCCAGGCCCTCAAAGACAGGGAATTTTGTCAAATTTTGGTATTTTTGGCATATTGACCTTAATGTATTTTTTGATCGATATGTGTGATAATTGATGTTTAGAATGATATGTCAAAAACTTGACACTCATATGTGTTGTAAATGCAAAATTGTAATCAATTTTGATTTCTACCACTGTTTGGGGCTATAGTTTAAATCAAGAATATTGGTAATATTGTGTAGTTTCTTAACTCAGAACAATGGTATTGATTTCTGGAACCACATTTTCAGCAATGGGTGTTGCAAAACTTCTATATGAAGCTATTTCTATGTTGTAGAATAGCTGCATACTATTTTCATTGTCCTTCACAGCGATTTTAACCCTTTTGGGTCTAAGTCACTTTTATTTTCGGTGAAACTAACAACTACTGTATATTCTTTTTATTAGTTGTTGACCAGAAGACAGTATCGTGGGATCTTGTAGCCATCAAGGCAAATAGGCAATCATTTCTATATACATACTAGTAAAAAATGATTTCGCTTATAAACAGGTACGGGATTTAAAAAAGTAGAGTTTTAGTATCTTTGATGATGTTTTGTCACTGGAAGTTAAAACTTTATCTCTTATATGTCTGGGTAAACTATTCCAAATTTTAACACCAGAAATTTTAAGTGGTTGATTAGTTATAACCAGCGATGTTCTTTGCTCATAAAAACTTTTGGATGAAACACTTCGAGTGGAGTACGTATGGATAGAGGACAGGGGCGTATTTAGGGGGGGGCCATTGGGCCATGGCCCCCCCCTTTGGGTCGCTAGGATTGCAAAATTGCATTGTAAAGTGAGCAAAATTGAGGCTTGGCCCCCCTTTGTAAGTTGGGCATCAGGCTTTCAGGCTTTTGGCTGCAAATTTGAGTGAGTTCGGGTGAAAAACGGGACGGACCTTGAGTAAAGACCTTTTTTTTTGCTCTTCACCTAAATTTGGCCGAAAAATGGGACGAAATTTGAGTGAAGACCTTTTTTTTTTGTGCTCTTCACCTAAATTTGGCCGAAAAACGAGACTAAATTTGAGTTGAACAACTTCTGATTCAGATCTTTGTTCTTCCCAAATTTTCTGAAATTTTTGGCCCCACCTTTTCAAAATCCTGCGTACGCTACTGATAGAGGACAAAGTTCTAAAAATCGTTGATTGATTGCTACAAAATGCAGGTAATTTAGTCTCAACAATAAAGTCTGAAGTTGGCTAGATACCCGCCATTATTTGAAATTCCTGACATTAGGAAAAACTTGATGTCGAGAGTAGGACTACAAAAGCTAGAAGTTTAGTGGTAAAGTGAAACTGTAAAAACTAATTTTGATTTGACAAGCTTATCAATGTCAGTTTTTTTCAGCTTATTCAAGTCCTACCTGCATTGCTGTCTTTAAATTTGAACAAATACGCACTTTAATTGTGATCTAAATATATACGCTGTTGCAGTCTAACCGTAATGTTAATATCAATACAGGCCGGCATAGTTTAATATTTTAATTAGTGCTTAGTATTTGTCATTTCAATGGTGAATACCTGCTGTGCCCCATTATGCAAGTCTGCTCATCGATCTGTGCAGCTAAATCAAAATAACTAGCAATGTTTCAATTCCGAAAGATGAGGAGCATCGTCAAAAATGGATATTTTTTTTAATGTTTGCCGAGGCAGTGGTGACCAAATGTTTTTATTTCCGCTCGGCCACTAATGCTAGCTGAAAAGAAAGAGTACTGTGGTTGCTTCAGCAGAAGATGCTTGTGGAAGCCTCCAAAGTTTCCTTTGCTAGCAATGAGCGAGATTTCTGCACCCCTAAAGATGCTGTTGAAGTTGAATGGCTTTACAACTATTTTTAACAAAATGAAGTTGATAATCTCAACAAACTATCTCTCGAGGATGCCAAAGTTACTTACTTTGACAATGAATATACTGGATGCAGCATTTGACGGCGAAGAAAATGCACAGATTGGAAAGTTCTTTTGCTGGCTGATAGCGAAATACAGGAAGAAATTGAGGAATATATTCCTAAAGACTGTATGTCTTTTTTTAGCGATGCTAATCGACATCTATCTGCCATAATTGAGCTGTGCTACGCTGTTACAACTTTGGCTCCGCAAGCTTACAATGCTGTTTTATCAGATAGCGAGATTCGAATCAAATTTTTGGCATCTGATAACCAGCGATGTGTTTTTGCTCAAGCACTGTTGCGTCTTTCTTCTTCATCAGCTGCTGTCCTTAAGAAGCGTTGTTCCCAAAACCATGGAAACCTTGCACTAATTTTTCAAACCACTTTCAGCTGCTTTGCAAAGAACGAACTAAAAAGTTTAAGCTACAGAAAATCAGAGCCACCTGCAAAAATGTAGCGAACTGCAAGAAAGTTTAGCAGCAAGCCTAGTTCTAAGCATTCACATGTCTAAAACTTTTGACATCTAGTTTTGAAAGTACTTTTATGACAAGCTTATTCTTTGTGGTGCGATGTTAGATTTTTTTTGATATCAGTATTAGCTTATCTCTGTGTTAATTTTGCTAATAGCTACAGACCTACAGTGTTAAGTAAAATTTTGTGACTACTGTTGAGTATTGAATGTTTTTATTTAATTTAGATGGAAAATCTACTACGTTTTCATACCTTACATACAGTATTCTGTGCATTTCTCTCACATGTTTTTTGTGTTATAGTGAATCTTTTTTGCGGAAGGTCTGCCATTAAACTTGTCGTAGTGGAATAAACTTAAGCATGCTGTTTTAATGTACAATAACTTAAATGTATTGTCTAACTAATAAAAGTTTTTTTGTGTTGTATGCGAAGTATCATTATCTGTTATAGTTTTGATTTATTTACTTAAAGTTTTTTTTGAATAGTTTTGCATCTAAAGCCATTCAGTTGTAAGATTTTTTACTATTTTAACAACCGACTGCTATTGTTTTAGTAGTAAAACTAAAATTATCGCACAAAAGCGGCGAAACCGCAGACGCGCTAATAACCCTTCTAATGTCAAGCGCGAAAAAAGCCTTCGCATCCCGATGTTGTCTAGATACCACTGCTCCTGATTTAAGCTATCTAAACCGGTAATTTTGAATAACGAAGCTACCGGCATAGGCTATAGGTTAATTCTCATCTCTAAACTTCAGCTCTTAAAAAAGCAAACCTAAACTTTTCCCACGTACTGCCCTGAACTCGAGTTTCGCTTAATACCAAAGCTCAACGGCAGGGCTAACGTTTAAAACGAAATTCAAAAGCTAAACTAATAAGCTATTTTATTTTTAAATAGCATATAGTATATCATATTATTATATTACACTTACCCTTGCCTGAGCTATAACCGTTCCGAATTTTTTCTATTTGCTACTTAAACAATCATCGATGCGTATAACATGGATTGCTGAAGGGGGGTGAAATTAGGGTTTTTCAAAACGACGTTTTTTCAAAAACACGCTATCACCCCTTTAAATCAAATTGACTGAGAAAAAAAACTCAAAATTTTCTGAGCAATTGTCTAAGAAATCGCTCCCAAAATTGACGATTTAAAAGTGTTATTAAAATTCGGGTTTTTTTCTCATTTTAACATACAGCACGGCCTGCTTAATGCTTTTGTAAGCTTGACTGGCTATTTTTAAGTGGTGTAAAAGTTGACTAGTTGAAATTTCAACTAGCTTCGCATTGTATTTCTTCCGAGTTATGCATTTCAATTGATTGACAAAAATTTGAATCGAGGGGGCCCGAGCCACCTGATTGCCAGCGTTAATATTATAGTTAGTATTTCAATAGTTTTTTACTCCTTACCAAAATTTTGGCATACGCCTAAAACGTATTTTCACCAAATTTGAAGCTTCTACGCCTTCCCGTTTTCAAGATATTGCAGTTCAAAATCAACAATTTTTCGTTTAGTTCAGTGTTGGCTTTTTGTCAACATTGCGACGGAAAATTAACTTTCAGGAAGCTGGCTTACGTTTAATAAAATCCAGTTTAATTTTAAGTTCGAAATCTTTACTTTGTTTTCCCATAATTCTGCCGCAAAATATGTATTGAGAATCAAGAACATGTAGTAACTTTTCGAAATTTTGTTTCTCATTGGCAACCCTGGCAAAATTTCTAAGGGGACAAAGCCTTTCTAATCGGTTATATCTCAGGAACGGAAGGTCGTAGTAGAAAGCTCAAATTTGTTGAAGTTAGTCTTGGGAATTGTTAATTTCTTTTCTTGAGAGAAAATCGAGCAAAAACATTTCCAATCTGAAGGTCTTTTTAATTACTGTTGCACACAAAAAACCTAAAAAACAACTAAAATTATAAACAATAGGCTTTGTTGCTATCCTTTTAATCATTGGTGGCATTTCAGTTGGGGGTAGTTCTGCCCCTTTTGACTACAAGTATAACTTGGCTTCCCTGGCTACGCCTATAAATCTCCTTGGCTTTGTGTGCGGTGATTTTGTTGTAGATTAATAGTGAAAAATTTTATGTGGCTCGTTGGGCAAATTTAAGGCACGCTGCCTAAAGTGTCCAAACGATATTTGACCGCTTGCTAAAAATGCATCCCAAAATGCAATAAAAAAGATTTTTTTGCAACAGTTTATTACAGTATTATTAGTACGGCATATTAAACTAACGTAAGATTCAAATACATTTTATATTTTACAAATATATTTTATATTTTACAAATATAAAATTTAATAAGCAATATAGAATTTGTTTATTCGTATAGGCAATACAGTCACCAATTTGTCTTCATGGGTCGCAACATTTATTTTCTGTAAAATACATTATCTGGAAGAAATGTCTTTTAACTACCGCATGGTAAATGAAGTTTTTTGTGAATTGCTTTTTAGGGATGAAAGTAAAAAAATAATTTTTTTTTATTTTATCGATAGAGCATAGGTTAGCGCTCTACTGCCTATTTGTAGAATGTAATTTTGGCATGTGTGTTGCTTAACGTATTTAATAATAACAATGATCTGTTTTATTTCAGACAACTACGGTCCATAAGTTTAGAGAAGCAAAATAAGCACAAACAAACAACGACAAGAGGCACATACTGTACGTACAAGCGACACACTTATTTACAGATTACACCAGAAGAGTATGATCGTAGAACTCGTAACACTTAGACAAACTGAAACTGTTCGAATTCATAAGAGACTTTATCCAATTATTAGGAGACTTCAAGCATCTTTGCACAAATCCATAAACATTTCTGCGAATTAGGGCTTAAAATGTTGGGATCTCTGCAGCTACGAGACCCTCATTGGCACTCATAAGACGGGGTATGCTATGCAACATTCTGTAAGCATCGTTGTAGCCAACACGTATGCGATTAAAAGTATATTGCGTGTAATTGTGCCATAAATGACAACCATGTAGGGGAGGACAGTAAGAACGAAATAAAGTATTTTTTATGGTACTTGAATATTTTATAAATCTCGATCGCAATTTATTTGCTGCAGATTATAGCATTCTCACTTGGCGGTTTATGTCGTCATCATCCAGCAAGCATTGGTTTATGAGAATACCCAAATATCTCACTTTATCAGAAAATTTCATTTTAGTGCCCGAAAGAAAAATAGAAGGGGTCGAATGCACTTTAATTTCTTTAGAAAGAAAAACAACACCAACAGTCTTATTAAAATTAAATGAGATTTCATGAGTATGCGCGTAATCACTACAGACATCAATAAGTTCTTGCAGACCTTCAATACTAGGGCTAAAGCAACAGATGTCATCTGCATAAATTAAATGATTAAGGCAATCATCTCCCACACAACAACCAGTAGCAATTTGGTTGTATGACAGTTGATCAATATATACAGAAAATACTAAAGGACTTAGGACATTACCTTGTCTTACTCAATTAGTTACATTGAAGGATCTGAATACCTCTGCTCCCCATCTAAAAGACGAACGAAGCACAATCGAACATTTTGGTTAATTAACTTCTTAAATAATAAAGAATGACTGACCTTATCGAAGGCCTTTGAAGCATCAAAAAATACACCAAATATAGGGCTGCCTTTGTAACCAGAGGTGGAGTCCTCGAGGACGTCCTTGGCCTCGAGGACGGATTTTGAAGTCCTTGGCCTTGGCCTCGAAGCCTCAAGTTCTCGAAAATTGGCCTGTCCTCGGCTTGAGGACAGCACTAATTTTTGAATTGTTAAAATTTTGTGAAGCGGTTGAAAAATTTTTTGGAAAACGTTTTTTGCGGAGATCGCTTGAAAAATTTTTGTGAAGACCTCTTTTTTTTTTTCTTTTTTGGAGATCGCCTAAAAAATTTTTGTGAAGACCCTTTTTTTTTTTTGGAGAGCACTCGCGCTTGTGTCCTTGGTCCTTGGCCTTGGCCTCGAGCATTCCTGTCCTTGGCCTCGAGAGCGTCTGTCCTCGGAAAGGCTATCCTTGGCCTTGGCCTTGGCCTCGGATTTTTTTTGTGTCCTAGGCCTTGGCCTCGGATTTTTTTTGTGTCCTTGGCCTTGGCCTCGAGCCTAATTGTGTCCTCGACTCCATCTCTGTTTGTAACTGTAGGAAGACACACATTGTTTTAGCAAAAAAACACACATGTCTGTGCTATGCTGTGCTTTAAACCCAAATTGATTATGAGTTGTATGAAGAAAGGTTTCAATGCCACTCAAAATAAAATGCTCAAGCAACTTAGAGATAACACTAGTTAGTGCGATTGGCCTGTAGTTAATACTGTCTTGCAAATTACCGTTCGCATTTTTAACAATAGTATCTAGACAACCAAGAGGAACAAAATTATGATAAAGACACATATCGAAAAATATACTAAGGTACAGACAAATACTCGGGTCGCAATAACAAAGATGTTCAGCAGTTATAGTATCAGCTCCAGGAGAGAAGTCAAGTGGCAGCTTATACAACAAAATACGTATTAAGTCAACAGTGCATAACAAATTGGGAATGTTATGAAAACTGGAGTTATTGCCAATAGCATTTTGTGCAAACAGATTATCAGTTAGGCCTGCTTGGGCACTAGAATTTAATATAGACTCATTTAGCCTGTTTACATGTGCACTTTTGGGAACCAGTTCTTAGTTCTAGTGCCTAAATTTTGCTGAGTCACACACAAAAAAGGTTCTGAATTACGTCACAACCGTTCGCAATTTGGAACTGCTACCAGAGGTGGGCCCGTTGCAGTTCCAAAGGTCTGATCGTTTAGGTTCTGTAGATCGGCTGTACTCGCAGGCTGGTTGGACATAGGCAGAGCTGGGCGTTTAAAAAACACATCGTAAAGCGCAAGCGCAAATTCCGCAACCAAAATTTTCCTAGTAAAAACCGCAAGCGCAAATTCCGCAACCAAAAATTTTTAAGCTCGAAGTGCAAGCGCAAATTCCGCAACCAAAATATTTTTGAACAATTTTGAGGTGGTGCAGAATTTGAAAATGACTTTCAATAAAGTCGATTTCATTTTGCTTTCGCAATAAGCTTTTCGGACAGAACTCTTCAGTTGCGATCTCTGTCTGGTTTGGTATGTGGTGAGCAGGATTTTTTAAAGACCAATTGCAGTAAGGAGAAATGCACTCTGCAGTAAGGAGAAATACATTCTGCAGTAAGGAGAAATGCACTCTGCAGTAAGGAGAAATGCGTTTCAAGAGGATTGCAAGATAGTAAGGAGAAACGCAATCTATCCAATGCCAACAGGCTTTGATCTTACCGAAACAGTTGTAGAGTGAATACGAACTGCTTTTGCCTGCACAAATCTGGTTTTTTTCGTGAAATATAAACCGCTTCCAATAGACTCAAGTGAAACTGAGAGCGAGCTGTGGTTAGGATTTTAAACTGCGAATCAGAATAGTTGAGTGCGCACTGATTGGATTCCAACAAATGTTGGCCAATGGCTGAATCGCTCTCTGGTTCGAATCGAGTCTTACTTTTTGCTTTGCATTTTCTATTTGGCTGGGTTCTAGATGGTTGAGATCAATGGGTTCCCTGTTCCTGAGTAAGAGTGGTTTTTTGTCTTATTGCTTTTGGAACATGTTGCTTGATGCGTTCCTGAAGCCTTTGAGTAGTGCGACCTACGTACCGACTATCACAGTGGCACACATATTCATAAATAACCATACTTCTTTGATTGGCAGGTAGCACATCTTTTTTGGCAGCAGGTAGCATGCATTGGCTTGAGAAAATCAAGCGTGGTGACACTGCTCCGTAGCAATTTTGTACAGCACTTTTGACTTGATGTTCTAATTGCTGAGAAGCTGAGCCTATCCACGGGGCTCTAAGGTACACTGGGCACTTTTCTGGTCCAAAGGGTTTGGCTGCAGAAAATTGTGCAATTTTCTTGGATATGTGCTTGAGTACTATATCTTCCGGGTACCCGTTGTCAAGCAAGATCTTTTTGATAAAATCAATCTCTTGCTTAAGCTTGTTTTTTGTACATATCATAAGTGCTCTGTGTACCAGCGTGGCGATTAGGTTCGTTTTCCGTTTGCGTGGGCTGAAGGATTCCCAGCGGATGTATTGACCAGAAAAAGTGGGTTTTCGATATACACTGGTCTCGAAACCGTATCGAAAACCCACTTTTTCTGGTCAATACATCCGCTGGGAATCCTTCAGCCCACGCAAACGGAAAACGAACCTAATCGCCACGCTGGTACACAGAGCACTTATGATATGTACAAAAAACAAGCTTAAGCAAGAGATTGATTTTATCAAAAAGATCTTGCTTGACAACGGGTACCCGGAAGATAGCAAGCTACTCAAGCTTGCAAGCACATATCTTGCAATCATACTCAAGCACATATCCAAGAAAATTGCACAATTTTCTGCAGCCAAACCCTTTGGACCAGAAAAGTGCCCAGTGTACCTTAGAGCCCCGTGGATAGGCTCAGCTTCTCAGCAATTAGAACATCAAGTCAAAAGTGCTGTACAAAATTGCTACGGAGCAGTGTCACCACGCTTGATTTTCTCAAGCCAATGCATGCTACCTGCTGCCAAAAAAGATGTGCTACCTGCCAATCAAAGAAGTATGGTTATTTATGAATATGTGTGCCACTGTGATAGTCGGTACGTAGGTCGCACTACTCAAAGGCTTCAGGAACGCATCAAGCAACATGTTCCAAAAGCAATAAGACAAAAAACCACTCTTACTCAGGAACAGGGAACCCATTGATCTCAACCATCTAGAACCCAGCCAAATAGAAAATGCAAAGCAAAAAGTAAGACTCGATTCGAACCAGAGAGCGATTCAGCCATTGGCCAACATTTGTTGGAATCCAATCAGTGCGCACTCAACTATTCTGATTCGCAGTTTAAAATCCTAACCACAGCTCGCTCTCAGTTTCACTTGAGTCTATTGGAAGCGGTTTATATTTCACGGAAAAAACCAGATTTGTGCAGGCAAAAGCAGTTCGTATTCACTCTACAACTGTTTCGGTAAGATCAAAGCCTGTTGGCATTGGATAGATTGCGTTTCTCCTTACTATCTTGCAATCCTCTTGAAACGCATTTCTCCTTACTGCAGAGTGCATTTCTCCTTACTGCAGAATGTATTTCTCCTTACTGCAGAGTGCATTTCTCCTTACTGCAATTGGTCTTTAAAAAATCCTGCTCACCACATACCAAACCAGACAGAGATCGCAACTGAAGAGTTCTGTCCGAAAAGCTTATTGCGAAAGCAAAATGAAATTGACTTTATTGAAAGTCATTTTCAAAATATTTTTAGCTTAAAGCGCAAGCGCAAATTTCGCAATCAAAATTTTTAAGCTTAAAGCGCAAATGCGAATTTCGCAACCAAAATCTTAAAAGCTTAAAGCGCAATTGCAAATTCCGCGACGAAAATTCTAAACGTTTTATAGCGCAAACACAAATTCCGCAACCAAAAATTGAAAATAGTACAGCGCAATTACGATTTGATTGGTTGAGAAGCGTACACAAATTTCGCTATTTAAAAAAGTTTTTGAGTGCAAATTTTTGCATAATCGAAAATTCAAAAGAGCGCTGCAGACGATGGTGTTAAGTATAAAAATATGAAAGTATAAACATTGTACCATCTTCAGCTAAGCTGCTCTGGAATAAACCAACTGCATTGCGTTTAGTTTTTATAACTAAAGGCACATATCTAAGACCGAAGAAAGAATTATTTTTTTTGTTGAAAAAAAGCAATTAAACTCTAAAACAAAAATAATAAAAATAAACAGCAATAAAAATAAATAAACACCAAAACAAAAAAGCTCCACTCATTCACATTTAGAAATAATGCGTTATTCATGGAGAAAAATCAACTTTTTTAAACACTATTCATTCTCACGCAGCATGACAAACTTTTCAAAATTTTCTTTCGTCATGGACGATCGTTTCGATCGCAAAATATCAGAACCAACAGCAAATAATCTCTCGACGGCGGCCGAACTAGGAATAGCAGTGTTGAATCTTTTGAATTTTACAACCACGCATCTTTCTTGTAGGCATGAAAGCAACCTTTGGTGATTTTGTCGTTTGCTTTTCCGACCCTTTCATCTAATCTTTTTCCTATTATAGAGGCCAAGTTTTCGGCTACTAATTACAGTACAAAAAACAAAAAGTATTTCGTACTTATTTAGTGAGATAGCTTAAACTTAATACAAGGTTCAAAATTAACGCCTGCTTGCTTGCCCGAGGCAAGCTGAAATTGCTGCGGGCGAGTTAGTTTTCAGCTTAACTTCCCCGGTGGCAACTTAACAAAATACAGCGTATTAGACAACTTCAAACAAGATTAGTTAAAGACGCAATTTACCAGGTTTTGTTGCAATAAAGTAAAATTTGTACGTAGAGAAAGCTGTTTCTTGCTTTATTTTAGTAAGCACTTCGTAACTATCACAATTAATGCATTGTCTAATAGTAAGCACATTATTTATCGCACTTAACACGTCTTAATCGCACGCAGATTTTTCGATTCTTGGACGCGTTTAGCAACTGTTTGGCACAAAATGTTCCGTTTTTTTTCCAGAAAAGTTTTCCGGCCCTTGCTACGCTAACAGCTGTTTCAGATACCACAAGTATTACCCTGCGCTGCATGAAGATAACGTCAAGATTTTTGCAGTGTTTTTGTTATGATTATTTTGAAGTTCTTTTAGCTTTCCAGCTGGTGTAGTTTCCAAAATATTCGCCAATAAAAATACGTTTGCAACAAAAACGGTAATTAATAATTATGATCGTTAAATATTAAATGAAATATTTACAATCAAAAAATCAATTTTTGCTGATGCATGATTGGAAAAGTTACTGATTGCATCACATTATCTTAACGATCGCACACAAAAACTTGATTTTCGACGCTACGCCTATTTTGCAAATTCAGTGCTTTTTTTCCAAGTTAACCTCAAAACTTAGAGTACTTTTTTTTTCGGGCAAGTTGAAATTTTCTTGGGCAAATAGACATTTGATAACATTTGCCCGACGGGCATGTTGTCAAAAAAGTTAATTTCGATCCCTGATATAATTTTAATACATTACTCTTTGTCTTTCAGCCGCATACAGCATATAGCAGGCCTGCCCAATCTTTTTACTGGTACGGGCCACAATTGCGGGAGAAAAGTTATTGTGGGCCACTTGCATTTTTACCAAGAGTTTTCACCAAGAAATTCAGGGTTTTTTTAGCCGCATTGATGGCAAAGACCAATGTTAGACCTTTTTATTTGCCAGATAATGGTAAGCCTTTCCATGAGGAAATCAAGCGCGCAAAAAGATCTCGCTGGTCACACAAAAAAGCTTCGCGGGCCAAATGTGGCCCCGCGGGCTACGGATTGGGCAGCCCTGGAATATAGTTTATCTGAAGCACAAGTACTACCACTAGGGATGGGCATTTCAGAATACTTGGCTATTGCAGAATTATTCCGAATAGCTAAAACCGAATCCTAATCTGGCTTAAATTAACTTAATTTGCTGAAAAAGTGAACTACCAGTCAATCACTACCGATGTTCAGAAAAAATTTGTTAAACGATTTGGTTAATTAAAGCAGCGCTTTATTGCAGTGCATGACATTGAGTTCTTTTAAATGTTCACCACTTAGTTGCATTCTTAATTTGCTCACAGTCAAGTCTGCACTGGAGAAGCACCTTTCGGAAGAAGCTGATGGTGCAGAAATGCAAAGGTTGCTTCAGATAGGAAAGTTGAAAATTTGTGGACTACCATTTCATGTATCCATTTTAAAAGGTTAAAAAGCTTGAGTTTTGGAGAGCTCCGTTCGGGAAAACGTTTTTTTATATTTGCCCACCCCGAAAATTTCATGAGTCCAGCGTGAGTGGTTAAAAAGTTTGAATTTTGGAGGGCCCGTTTGGGGCAAACCCCCATTGTGGCACCCCCAATTTTTGTTACGTTTAGTTTATTTTTGATATCTACCCATTTAAAAAATCTGATTCATCTAGCTCTAACGATTTAAAAATTCGAAATTTTGGAGAACCCAGTTGAGGGGGATCTCCCAACTGGCACCCTTGATTTTTGTCACACACAAGTCCTCCTTAATATATTCAATCGCTCAAACTTCAAAAACAGCACGTTTAACAGTTTAAAAGCTGATAGCACGGAAGAAAACAAAACAAGAAAAAAAAGTAGATAACGCAGAAGAAAATAAAACAAGAAAAAAAATCTTTTTATCTGCAATCAGCATGTATCAACTATCTCGTGATCAGGCTTTAAGTCTGTAAAATCAAAATTTATTTATTTTTTGACAGGGACATGCAGATCAACATTTAAAAATTATTTTGTGATTGCACATCTTGGAAAAAAATTCACAATTAAAGCGCAACAAATATTAGATTTACCGATTCGCAAACGCAAATTGCGCAAGCGCTGAAAAAAAAGGCATAGAGCGCAACGCAAATTGCGCAAGCGCTGAAAAAACAGGCATAAGGCGCAACGCAAATTGCGCAAGAGCGGAAAAAAAGGCATAATGCGCCACGCAAATTACGCAATTGCGCAACTTGCGCAATTTGCGCAACTTGCGAACTATTTTGCGCAACGCCCACCTCTGGACATAGGTTAGTAGCCTACATGGGTTGGTAATAAATTAGGCTACCATAAATAGGCCTATGCTGGTATTGGTAGTGTATACTAGGCTACTTTGGTCTAAAATGGAGCGGGTAACAGAAACCCCTGAGCTTAGGCCTACCGTATCTCAGCGAGTTAGCAAACGTTTGCCTACTACACCAGGCTAATCTTATTAATGCAAATACGGTAGTGAATCTAAATTTGAAATGCAGTTCGTTCTGAGTTGAAAACGTCAATTAGGCCTAGTTTAGCCATTGGTCTTAGTCCAAGCAGAGTTGATCACTAAGGTAGGCCTGAACATGCCCAAATGTTTAGATTTTTTTCATGATGTTAATAATTCGAAAATAATTAATGATAAGAGATAATACCGATGTTTAGCTCAGAATTTCATACATTGCATTTATTTATTTATGTTCTATTGCATATTTGCGTTGTATTTTACCAGCCAATAACATCTCAAGTCTTCTTCATTTCATTGGTGACCGAGTTCTTGAAATGTGCATGTAAACTCGAGCGAAAAAGTGCCAACAAAAGAACTACTTTTCGGAACCAGAAACTGGTTCCCAAAAGTGCACATGTAAACAGGCTAATTGTGAGATCGCCAATGATCTGCAACATCTATAGTCCCAGTTGCATTGTCGACTGAAATAGGAAGAGGGCTAGACGTTTTAGTACGTTTTACTTTTTGCCAAAATAACTTAGTTGATTTGTCAGTTTGTAGTGCAGTTGCTAAGGCATTTAAAAGAGAACTTACTTGCAACCATTTCTTTCTTTTGTGTATGTGGTTTGTTTTAGAATGCAAGAATGTTGGCTCAAGTCTATTTCCTGCTACTGAAATACCACCAACTGATAGCTGTTGAAATCATTTTTGTGCTTTTGCTTTATCGAAACTAGGCTAATCCTTTTATTTGTGCAATAACATAACAACAGCGTAGAAATTTCATAACCACCAACACACTAAAACATTTTAAGAGGTTTTGCGCCGTATTTCTATCATTTTTGGTCATGACAAAAATACAAGATCAAATTACAACGGCTCAAGCGAAACGGTGTGGAGCTACTTGGAGAGAGGCCAAGCAATGGGTGGATTAAGCGGGACTTAGTCAAACGTAAAAGAGTTAGAGCCCCGATTACAACATATGCAATTATGCATACCAAATTGCTGATCCCGAAATGACGATCCTGATCCTGTAATAAAGACTTTTGGTCTTCAGTCTGTAACTCTTTCGCTTAAAATTCAAGTTCATACCAATTTTGAATTCTACGATCTACACCCAAAGCAGTCTTCATCCGAAACCTGCAAGTCAACACAAAGTAGTCAGTGACCAGACCCAAAGTATTGTTTGTTGCTGGTTGGTTTGATTTTAAATATTTAGATTATCAAGTTGAGTTTGGGGCTGTTCTGAATTCACAATGCTTTTGCGCATCGGAAAAGCTGAGTTTAGATCAAAAGGGATACAAATATTTGGTCTTTTCTCGCAAAGAATTTTGCGAATTCATGTTACTGCAACACTAGCATGTCTGGCCGCTCCTAATCCACGCCGCCAAGCAGCGCAAGTCGTCACCACAACATCAACTTAACCTGCCGCCGTACTTGAATGGAACCAAAACGTCATTCTTTTAATCAATTAGTCAATTTGCTCTACAGTAGATGCGTAGATGCATGCGTGATGGTTATTGTTCGGTGAAATTCTCACAAGTGAAATAGGCCCTCATAACAGGAAATATAAATTTGAATCGGGTCCAAAAATAAACATTCAGGTCAAAGGTAGCGTGATATGCAAACTATTAGCACACGAAACAGCATTGAAATAAGCTGAATGCACAAAATTCTCACAGCTAACGCAATTATACATTTTGACTATTGTTCAAGACAACCGTGTCTTGAACTGGCTGCGTTATAACCGTATAACACAACCTTAAACTCTCGTGAGAAACTAACGTCGTAGATTTCTCGATCCGCGCCGTCCGTCTTTGAAGCAAAACTACACACTGATTTTTGCCAAAAAATCTTTATTGACAAACTGCATCAGCTCCGGAATACAGCGCCCGTGGTAGATCACTTCCAAAGTGGATAAGGCTTGGATTAAAAAGCGAAATCGCTCTGGGGTTAAAATCAGCCGCTCGCTGACTGCACAAAATACTACAATAATTTGAACTTGTGAGTCTCCAATATATAAAGCCAAGTTGATAAAGCATAACAACAGCAAAAACAAATTAGTCATCACGTTGTTTTCCGAATTGCTGGTCACTCAATTTCCGATGCGGGGCAGGTATTTGTTATGAAAAAACAACGGGGGTTAAAGAGAATCGAATCGAATACTTCAAATCAAGTTAACGCACTCATGTCATCCCCAACGTAGTACTATTCTTTTTACAGTCCCAAAATATATTTTTTGTCTCCCAAGGGTTATTCATGCTTCGTAAACATATTGCTTCTAGCAATTTCAGCAAATACGTCATAAAAAAGGTTTGTGCTTTGATTTTGTACACTTCTTAAACAAAAACAATACAATAACTCAACGTCGAGCCCGTTATTTTCCAGTTTCCAGAATGTCACTTATTTATCTATACACGCTAACTCGGTCGCACTAACAGTAAACAGCAAAATTGAGCGTTAATATTTAGCATGCACAATGAGCGGTTCGGTTCACATTTTGACTTCTACTATTTTCGATAATACGGGCACAATTTATGGAACTACTATAAGAAACATACAAAATTTTTTTCAAGTATCTACTATCGCGACGTTTTGGTCCGTAACAAAAAATAATACAAAAAGAAAAACACACAAAAAACCCGAAAACAAAATACACTGAAACTAATTTGCAAATGTCTTTAAGGTGTATCTGAGGTCTGAGCTTGTCATGCAATCATTGCTCTTTCTGTGTTCTCACCTTTTGCGATGGCACCGACAGTTTTTGAGGTCGGGGAAAATAGCGGCTTATGACCGCAAAGTAAACTCCCGCCACTGCATTAAGACAAGCAGCAAACCAGGCAAGTACGTAGGAAAAACCGAACGAAATCTTTGGATTTAGGTAAAAAGGTCCGAGAGCTCCGACGTAGAAAGAAATACCAATCACAGAAAAAAACCTAAATAACAATGGCGGCTTAGTTCACAATGAGTTTGGGGAAATTTTCTGTTGGTTCGATAAAAAACCACGCTGCCCATAGCAGGGTAAGAACATCAAAAATTGAGCCGAATACCAAATAGGCGTCACCAGACCAGTTTAAAATGAATTGCAATTACATTATTGAGTTGTCTTGGCCAGAAGACGGCGACTATAATGGTAATTGGAAAGTTGCACTCATTCTAATTTCAGCCATGATAAAATTCTGTCTTTTAGAAAAACTCAAAGGTTTTATTCTAATTCTTTTACATGGACTGATGAAGCGAAATTTAGAAGTGGTTGATATTTGACTAATTCTGAATAGCCCCCCTGTCAACACACTTTTTTGATGAAACGTATCTAAAAAGTTTTTCGACTAGCAATCAAACTTGTTTGTTATGTTTGGCTAATATTTTTTCAAAGTTTTTACTGATACAAAATTTTGAAAAATTTAGCCCCTCCAAGTAAACGTTTCAAAAATGACTTTAAAAAGTTTGGAATCGGTATCACTGCAAAAAAACTGGCTCAGAAAAGTCAAGTAGGTGGTACTTTTCTTATTGTGCATTTGGTTGCCAGGTCAATAAGGGGGGCTATAGCCTCTCCCGACCTGGGTATGCTACTGACAGCTTCGGGCGTCATGTTTGTGATAAAGATTTTGTGCAATTTCTAGATAAAAGAGCGTTTACACTAGACGCGAAGCGACACAAAGCAACCAAAATTGGACGTCATCGACAACTTGCGAAATGTTTCAACTGGTCACAAACTTCACGAGTGGTTGCTTAACTTTACGCAGACGTAATTGTTTTTGAATGGTTGGCATATTTTGAGCAAGTGACGTACGCGACCACTCGCGAGAGTTGCCAACATTCACGTTCAGTGTAAACTCACCTTTATGTAAGTCCGTGCAACCAGCTTTCAAAAGCTAACTTCAGCACCCGATCAAGTCGCTGTACAATAACATTAAGCGATTTTTTCCAGCCAAGGTTCGTCTCTGCCTGGCTTTTCAAGCTATCGCGCTGCTAATACTCAATTAAAAATCGCTCAGCTAAACTGTAAAGGTACATTTAGACTGGACGCGAAGCAACCAAAATTGGACGTCATCGACCACTTGCGAAAGATTTTAACCGGTCGCAAACTTCGCGAGTGGTTGCTGAACTTTACTTTGACATAATTGTTTTTGAATGGTTGTCATATTTTGAGCAAGTGATGTAAGGGACCACTCGCAAAGGTAGCTAACTTTCGATTCGCATTGCTTCGTGTCCTGTGTAAAGGCACGTTAATTTGTCAAACTCTTAATGCCAAAATTGTATGTAAAGCATGTGACGGATCTCAGATCACTACTGTAGCCGACGTCAACATCAAAAAGGCCGCTCGAGTTTAAAATTCAGCTGTTTAAAATTAAGTTTCGAGTTAAAATTAAAATTAAGTTTTTGATTAAAATTAAAAATTAAAATTAAGTTCAAAAATTAAGTTTTCGAGTTTAAAATTAAGTTTCAAATTAAGCTGCCATCTGCCCACCTGTACCACAGCACAAGGTTGAGGCTGAAGTGCAAACAGTGAAGCTGCAAAAAAACATTTTAAAAATCTTATCAGTCTGCGAATCGAACCAATGTCTACCATTTCAGTAGTAGACACGCTTTCTGTATGCACTTTATGTTTCCATTTAATTGGTTGAACTGGAAGTGACTCTGCAGTTAAAAAACGCAATCAATACCTGCCCATGAGAGGAAATGAGTCGAGATGTTGATGAGATTTTGCCTTGAGCTGACCACCCCAACAGCAAAGCAAATAATTCCTGCTATCAAAGTTATGGCTGCAAATATCGTGAAAGTGGCGGCTCCGTTGACTCGGACAGGAATTTGACCGAAATCCAAACTCTCTCGAAATTCTTTAAGCTCTGAAACGCAAAAACTGTTAAGCTTTGAGAATCGAAAAATGATTAACAAGACTGAATAGCATTACCGCTTTAAGTCGCATTTTGTTGATAAAGTAACTAAATCTACGTTGAGCAAAAAAAACTTCTTTTTCAATTGGAGATAGAGTTTCCAGTAGAGTCCCTAACTCACAAATATGTTGCAGATTAGTCATATCCTTATTGAGGCACAGAAAAGAGGAATGGTTGAGCCCCAACAACTTCTTTCAAACAATTAAAAAACTGTTGCTGATGTCATTTTTTCCGGTCTCGAGCTTTGCTGGTCTTGGTCTCGAAGCCAAAATTGATACCGAGACCGGTCTTGGTCTCGGGAAGATTTTGCGGTCTCGGTCTTCGTCTCGAACGAGTCGGTTTCGACTACAGCCCTGGTACGTACATACATGGTATGACGCAATTGATGACGTTATTCATGTTTAAAAAATTTTTAATTTTTTTAATTTAAAATTTGTAGTATTTTGAGTTGTAATAGAAAAAGTTTGCTTGGGACAAAAATCAATGATAACTTTTACGTCTCTGCAATATGTGGTTTTTCTTAAAGTTCAAGATTTGCAATCTAGCGGTGATAAAAGTGTGTATAATAAAGTACAGTTGTGATACTCGTAAATAATAGCATGCGTTTTCACTATCTACGTATCTGATTGTTGCATCACTTTCATTACTTCTGGATTACTTTGCTAGTTTGTGCTGTTGTAAGAAGAGTGAATTTTGCACCAATAAAAAATAAAACAATTAATGGAAATACAATTTTTTAAACAAAAGTTATCAAAAAATTACAGTAGCCTATTTCTAGTTTATTTTGGCGAAATGCAGAAATAAGGACGATTAAATGGCACAACATAAATTTCAACGCTAATGCACTTTGCCACAGTTCCCATTAGAAGTTCAAACAGGTGGGTTATGAACACCTCTAAAATTATAGTTGAAACAGAGCAGACCCGGCGCAAGAGTAGCGTGACTAAGGGGCAGTAAAAATATTTGGGGGGGCACAGATAAATTTTTTTCTCAAATTCGGGAGTGAAGACCAAAAAAGGTCTTCATTTCAAATTACGCCCCGTGAATACGGGCTGTTTGCTCTCACTCGGGGGGCACGTTCATTGCCTGGCGTGGCGCGACGGATTGTTATGGTGCAGACCTCAGTTTCTTGCCCACAAATTCATAGGTCAAGACCAAAACAATAGGTCTTCGGCCTCGGCGAGAAATGTTATGCTTCGTCGTGGCGTCGTGTTTTTCGTCCTGGAACGAGACTTTACTCATAACCGATCAGCGGTCGAGTGGATAAGCGTCTGCTACTGAAGCGGTAGACTCGCGTTCGATACCCGATCGGGTCAAACCAAAGACTATAAAAATTGGTATTCACAGCTTTCCTGCTTGATGTTCAGCATCAAAAAAGACAGTGCGAAGCCTCCACCGTGTGTGGCAAACAGGTGGGCAGGTGGCAGCTTGACTGGAAGACCGAAAGGTCCCTTTACTGTCTCCGGGCCGAGGTAACTTGGTGAATAAAATGTAATTACAATGACAATTGAAGGACATAGCAGTATTTTGGAGGGGCACAGGCCCCGAAATGCACTCCAGTGGCACCGAGCCTGGTACGTTCTTTTGGGGCACAATCCTCGCTTGAGGGGCACAAGCAGTGATAAGGGGGGAATGGCCCCGAAATGCCTCCCGTGGCGCCGGGCCTGAAACAGAAAAATGCGACTACAAAGCAATAAACTATAATCGAAAAATGTATTGTACAAGTATAAGCCCAGTGGCGTCGCTAGGGGAAGGCGGCTCGCCCCGGGTGTCACCATTTTGGGGTGACACCACATTATGGTGTGAAACCATAACTCCGCCCTTCTTTTTTCACTTTGTTTGGTTCCTATCCTCATTTGGAGCGAAAATCCATTAATTTTTCGGTGAAGATCTTTTTTTTTGGTCATTTATTTTATTTTATTTATTTTTGTTGGTCATTATCTATTTTTGGACCAAAAAAGAGTGCCACCACAAAATCCCGCTCCGGACACCACCATTTTTAACAACGCCACTGTATAAGCCTAAACTAAAGCACAAACAAACAGAAAACTACGCGAAAAAAAAACAGAAAAAATGCACTATCAGCAACTGCATAAAAAAGGATTGAAGTAAAAAAACCAAAGCACTAAAAATAAGCGGTCAGACAATGGCCAGACCAGACACAGTGTCAGACCATGGCAATTTTTCATCTAAAGCGGGTCCGTTTAATCAATATGATTTACTTTACTACAGTAGTACAATTGCAGATAGTGTGTTTTTTTTTCTTTCTTTTTGCATTGTTTTTGTATATCACTTCTTTGATTTGGTTGTCCTTTAAATCTTAAGCGCTTCATGCGGTTTACGATTGACTCATAAGACACCGCAAGGTGTCAATCTTCTCCTCTTTTTTCATACTGCTTCCGTTTTGCAACTTAGCATTGCAGCACCGCTTTTCGCAGAATAGTCGGACCATAGTCACTGTATTAATTTGGTGACTATGTTCAGATTCAGAGATGATATAATGTTGAATGGAGAAAAATGATACGCTTGATACGCTCATGTGATGTCAAGTGTGGAATGGACTGCACCAGCACACAAAACTTTTTCGTTGTGGCTAATGTAAGCTGAGTTAGACAACTGCCATTTCCTTATTCAGTAGCCTATACCTATCAGACCTAGCTTCACTCAAAGTAAAAGTTTGAATAAGTTAGGGTATGATGGTATTGGTAATAGCCTATCGTATGCCTACTGCATTACTAGGCTAGTAGTCTTCCAGTTCAGTGTTGCTCAGTTAGGGTAAGGAAGTTGAAAAGTGATTTTTTTCTGTTTTTGTAGGCCCACTTACTTAGTACTTTCAGGAAGTGGATAGATAGATCGGAGATTACCGTTACTAGACTAGTGCAGCTTGGTAATTTACTACCTAATTTGTAAGCCAGAAGACGGTTACTGGGTTGGCTTTTAACACTTAAAGGCAAACCATGAAGGTATCTCTGATTGCTGTGTTTATTTGGCTTTTAGTGGCAGTGCTGGTTGCAAACTGCAAACCAACTAACGAGAATTTGAACAGAAGCTTTGACAAAAAAGCGACGCCAGCTCCACGTTTAACTTTAAATCTTGACAAAGCTCCTTGTGATAGGTAAGCAAGAACGATGTACAGTTATTTTGTTTACTACAAGGGGTAGTGACTACTGGTATTTAACCAAAAAATTTTAAAAGAGCATTCCAGATTCAGGTTGAAAGTTTTATGTTTGGTATTCTCCCCCAAAAAATTAACAGATCTGAAGGCTAACTTCACCAAATTTGAGCTTTCTGTGATATGCCATTTCCAATATATATTATAGTTTAAATTTCCCTCCAGATAGGCTTTTTCCCTTTAGAAATTTTGCTGCGGTTGCCTACTGCAAACAAGATTTCAAAAAGTTACTTCATGTTCCTGATTCCCAAAATATGCTTTGCGACAGAGTTCTTCTTGTCGAAACAAAATAAAGGTTTGAAACTGTAAAATTAACTGCTTTTAAACAAATGCAAGCCAGCTTTCCAAAAGTTAATCTTCTGTTACATTATTGACAAAATAGCAACCTTTTGGTTTGATTTATGGTATTTATTTTGGCGTCCAAAATTACAAAACTGATTAAAACGAAATAAAATAAAATGCGATGCCGCAGGGTCTATGAGAAACCCAAAGCAACACTGAAGTAAGAGAAAGATTGTTAATTTTGAACTATACTGTAGTATCTTGAAAATGATAAGACATAGGTTCAAAGTTAATGAGAATGCATTAGGCTTTTCGCAACATTTTGGTCGATTGTGAAAAACTTGACTTGAATGCCCTTTTAAGTTTAAGAAAATAAAATGAAAATAAGAAATATTCATCTGCGCATTTTTTACTTTTTTAATTAAAATTAGGGTTTGAGTTGGAGCTAAGCTGTTAGTCTTGAGGTTAGTTTTTGAGTAAGTGCCACTGCTGTATTTATATTTGGGTTAGATTTGAGTGAGAATTAATAAAAAGAGACCACATTTTTCAGACCATAAGGTGCACTTAGATTACTAAAATTTTTTTAAAACTGAAAGTATTACGCCTTTTACTCAATATTCACAGTGTGCCTTATCTAGAGATCAGGTGATATATTCCGTACTCTTTTTGTCTAAACGATTTACCGGTAATTTAGATCTACAGTATTTGGAGCTTTTTTACAGTTTTAAAGCTTTTTAAGTTGCATTTCATTTAGAGGGCTTTAAATTCTGCTGCGTCTTATTTAAGGAATGAACTCAATAAAGATCATTTATTGATGGTGCGTGTGTCATATAGTTTGGTGCACTTTATAATCCAAATTATATGGTACATTAGGATTCCGATAAAATGTCTCTTCCTCACTACAATGAAATTTGGTTTATTCATAGGTTGTAACTGCTTATCTTTTCTGAAATGAGAAAAACACAAAATAAACATGAAGCTTTTCTCTCTCTGCAAAACTGTTAGACAATCAATTTTCTGTGGAAGATTTTATTTCATTGAAAATTTTTAAGTTTTAATTTCAAGTTCTTTTTCATGCATTCTGACTCCAATCTAACTGGTCAAATCATTGCTCTAAAACCTGAAGCTAGCCTTAAATTTACCCGTAACTCTGAACTCGAACCTTAAACTTGACTTGGCCTTTAAAGTTAAAAATACAAATAGAAAATCTGCCAATGAATATTACTCATTTTCTTTTTTCCCTGTAACTTAAAGAAGTTGCTCCCTTTTTACTTGAATTTGATAATCTGCTGAAATAATAATTGTTGGCTAACTAAGTAGTACTACAAATAAGATTATCTTAGTTACTGTATTTGACGGCATATAGGACACATGGGCATGTAAGACGTATCCCATTTCAGCAGGTCAGATTCAGGAAAAAACAACTTTACCTACACCATGTAAGACGCAGGGGGATTTTTCAAGCTAAAATATTGGAAAAAGAGTGCGTCCTATATGCTGTCAAATACGGTATATGCAATATCATAGCATCAAAATGCATTGTATACCTTATGATGTTTTGTTTCACTTAATATATTGTGCATTTGGCTTCAGTTTTTTTGAATTGCTCATTGGCTATGTTTCAATACCATCACGTACCAGTAATCACTACTTAGCAAAAGTATTTTTACAGATGGAGTGAAATTGCAGCACAAATAGATCCGAAATATTTCCAACAAGGAATAGAAGCTTTGCTCAGGTGAGATTTTCACCATTTTCTTTTTTGTTGCTTTTTTTCTAGAAAGTTACAATTCAACTCAACATTGAAAAAGAAAAAGGGAAACATTATTGCTTCTGTTTGATATTTCTGGCCGAAATTCAGAATTTAGTTGAAAAAAAAATCGCTCAGAAATTAGACTTTCCAGTTAATGTTAGAAAGGATAATACCTGAATACATTCATTTGATTGTCAGATGACCAATTGACCATGCAATGTTTCAGTAATCATTTTTTATGACTTCATTAATTCTTGCTACAACCAGGCAACGTTATGCTTTGCCCAGTTTATTGAACCATCTCTGGCATTTTTTTACGCTTAGCAGACCACAGATAAAGCATCCCTACAGTCTGTTTCAACCTTAGAAAGATTTTCAGGGGTTAACTTATTCTATAATAAAGCAATTTTTAATTTTTTTTATCTGTGACAAGCTAAATATATACTGTAATTCTTTCTTTCAACCTTTTCGCATCAGATATGCGACTTATCATGCATGAGTTTTGCTGGTCAATATTCAGATTGCTGTTGTACAACCTATGAGTTAAAATTAAAAAAAACTTCTAGGTTGTTGTTTTTTCTCTTTTCAGCCAAATTTTTCCCACCCCCCAGATGGTTCATATGGCAGAGGTTATCGCCAGTAAACTTGATCGCTATTTTCAAGAACCCTACTCTGATGAGCTTCGCTGCTTGAGCGAGGTATCAAAGGTTCCACTTGGTGACATCATTTTGGCCAATGTTTATTATGAGTTAACTGCACATGGAAATTCAAGCAATTTGTAAGTCTGTCAATTGTGACTCTGTTTTTTTGTTTTGTTAAACAACAATATTCTCTGTTTGTTGTGGTTTAGCTGTGCTCTTCCAACTAGCCTGGCAATTAAGCATAGGCCTATATATTTTCATCAAACATTTGATCAAATGCCTAAATTTGAAAATAATTGTTTGATCCTGTCAAAATGTATTTCGTTTTCACCTTTGCTAACGTGATTTTCTGGTTGCTTACAGCAGTTTGCAACATCTTTCGAGTTAATTTGGACTGAAATGACTATCCTTTTTTTTTCGATTATTTATCAAAAATTTATTTCAGACGACAAAAAATTTACCTTGTTGGTATTCAAGCAATATACGAAACTCAGGTTAGCGGCTGCAACAGAGATGAAACTTTTCTAGGCATGTAGTTCAGAGATTTTACTTGATGATTTTATTTTGTACTGTGATAATAAAAAAGTCTTGATGATAAAAATTCTAAATTGAACTTAATTGCAGAAGGCAGGGGTATTGCATTGCACTCAGTTTCACTATCATGCTGTTTTCAAAATTTCTTTGATAGAACTAACCAACTCTAATTATTATGCAATTATGACTCTGCACCATCTCAGATTTACTAAATTTTGTTTACAATTATTTTTAAACCTAATGGTTTCGAAGCGTTATTTGTTTGTTATCTTGTCCAGGGCTTGCACGAGCATTGTGACGCTGAACAAATATGGCGAGATCATTCACGGTCGAAACCTCGATTACGGCGATCCAAACTTTCTCAGAAACATTACTGTTATCATCGACTACCAACGTGATTCGAAGGTAATTTTCAGTCACATTATTGCCGGGAAAACAAAGTCATGTTTTTGACGTTTGTGGGCCAGAGTTTTTAATCTTTAATCATTTTGCGTGCTTCTGGCCTTAAGGCTACCAGCGCGGAAGCCTTGGGAAGAGCCACCATAACAACGTTCTGTTGTGCTAATTTATAAATATTTTTTGTAAATAATGCTTTTTTATAAATCAGTTGTGCTTGTTAGTAAATACAAAGTACGGCTAATGTTGTTTTTCCGGCAATCTTATGGCTAAAAAGCATCATATTCCGATAGATATTTTTAAAATAGCACTTATCGAAGAAGAACTTCAGTTAACCATTGTATTCAAGTGATCATGAAAGAAAACTTGGTACCCAGGGACAACTGAACACATCATAACTTTGCGGATTTGATTGATCTTTATTGGTTCGGTGATGGTCGCTGTCATCAAGAGCTGCCGCTTGAAACTTCAGTTACAAAAGATTGGGAAAAATAAATAAACCACTTCATGAGTTACACTCCATGTCTATCACGAGTCCTAGTCGTCTAATTTGAAAGTTTTTGTGCTGGAATTAACCGTATTTTGCCTTGCCGCAGACAGTCTATTCAGCCGTCACCTACCTGGGTTACATTGGTATCATCACTGGAGTTCGCCATGGTGCATTTTCCTTGTCCGGTAACTCGAGGCTTTACGGATCGCTCTACCTCAATCTTCTCTCCATGTTGGAAGGATCCCAGCTTACATTCTTCACTATGCGGAGGGTGAGGACTGAGGGCGGTCGCAAACTTATTACTTTCCACTAACCGTAGTAAATTTTGCTAAATCTTGAGTCTGTAACAAATCCGACCGCATCGAAGTTCAAACGCTTCGTTTAGAAATGAATTCTCGGTTACGACTTACGATCGCGCATATCATAAGGCCGCCTGGAATCATCTCTGGTTGGCAGTAATCAAGGAAAAGCGTATTATATTACGTAGGGTTTGCGTATTCGTTCGCAAGACCAGCTTCTTCTGGGACGGCATCATTCAACGTTTTGTCAACTTAAGAAGTCGTATGTTTTGTTTTAAAGAATATGAAACATTGAAACTTTTGCGTTACGTTGTATAAATGCCTCCTGATCCCAGGGAAAAATTGAAGGAAATGGGGTGAGAAAATTGAGAGTAGCGTGACTAAATAGAAGTTGTTACTGCGAGAGTGAAACGAAGTCAACTGACCTCCTTCATTTAGGCCAGGGTTAGTTGGGGGTCAGTAGTGTCCCTGCGAAGGACAGAGATGTATTTGGTTGGCTTTGCAGAAAAAATATTTTCGAGTGAGCTTAAAAACTGTTTTGAGTAATGCGCTAATTGTCGGGTTACAAAATATTTGTTATTTATGACCGCATAGTCGTCTATGCGCTCACATGACTGCAATGTGCCGCTAATTGAAATAAAAATGTCAATACGTCTGTTACGAATGACGTTTGACTGCAAAGGAATAAAATTGCACGGAATTGCCTAAAATAGGCTTTCAAAGTTCTTGTTTCGCTTTGGGGGTATACGTACTTGAAAAATACATTAAGCAAACACCAATTTCTCATAAATATAAGGGAATATTCAGACTAGTCTGTGATCAAAATATTTTTTCTGATGTACGAGCTTTGCCGTTTACAGCTTGTAACTTTTATTCTTTGTGGCAAAGTAGATTATGTTATCGGCGAGAAAGGTCATTATTACGCCACTTTATCACCAAGTTTGCCTTGATTGCTTGTGATGGGAATTCTTGTCATGCTTTAGGATAGCATTTTACACGACGGCTCAATGCAAATTGAGTATGGTCCGCTATCGCTGGACTCATCCAAGCGAGATCATGAACAGCTGCCACTCGGTCCCGTAATATTACGGAATAGCAGCAATGAAAAAGCAGAGCAAACAGATTTTTTGAGTAAATAGATTGCAATTCTCTTCATTGTATATTGTGCAATTCTCGTTGGAATGTACAATTGTACATCTCCTTACTGCGGAAAGCAAAAGAGGAGAGTATTTTTTTCATTGCCCACTATTTATTCCATGAGGTTGCTGGGCAGTATCTAAGGAATGAACCGCCATACACGTCACGGTCTTCCAAAAAGCCAAATGTTGCAGCTTCGTACGGATCACTTCAAAAATATTAAAATTCTTGAAGCTGACGTCAGCCTACACCTTTACTATTGTCAGAGGCTACCGGTACGTTACGTAAGAATAAACATAACTTCCCAACTCCAAACTTAATTTAAACTCTTAACCCTAATCTAAGCTCAATACCTAGCGCAAACCTTAACGTCAATCATAAAATAAAAAATATTCTTCGCTTGCTTATTTTCTTGAGCCATTTCCTAGCGTAACTTCTGTTCGTTAACTTTACTGTTTGGTCAGGTTTTGGACGAGTCGTCAGATTACCCATCTGCCCTGAACCAAATCACGAACACCCCCACCGCCGCCCCTGTCTACTTCATCCTGGGAGGGCGCCAGGCTGGGGAGGGGGCACTGATTGTCCGGAACGGGCTGGATGTGGCCGTGGTGAAACACCTCAGCGACTACCCGGATCACAGGTTGGTGCAGCTTCGTAAATTCCTGAAATCAGGTTGCAAAAACCAGCAAGAAACTTAAGTAACATAATAAATAAAAATGCATTTTAATTGAATGACTTAACGCCCCCCTCCTAACAGGTTGTTTCGCCGCTAGGCTCTCTTCATGGGATGACAGTACTTTTATTTTCTAACCCGCTTTGGCCCGTCGTCATCTAGCTCTCTCCTCGGTTTACGAAAAACTGCCTCACCTATAACAAATAACTTATATTTCGTTCCAAAGTTCCTTTTTGACAAACCAAGGACTTTCGGAATTCGGGGCTTTAGGATAATTAAAATTTTGTCTTAAAAACGCATTAGAGCTTAGCTGTAAGTGTAATACGAACAAGGTAATTGACAGCAGAAAATTTTGAAATGCACTGGAAGAAAAAGAGCTGTAGACGTTTCACTTCTAAAGGAGGTATTTTCAGTTACTAAAAATTGTTCTGTTCGATTCCATCTGGCTTTCAATATTTGTAGCTATTTGCCAAAATTGTAATTGGTTATTGCCACTGTGACATGATGGTCGTAGTATTGTCCTTGGTAGTTATTTACTGCGGGAACGAGTTTGATTCCAGTCGAAAAAACTAGTTAATATTGATCAAAAAGCACTTTCCAGAATTTAAAAAGCTGCGTTGTTCCAAGAGATGTCGAAATTATGTGCGGGTAAGTTGACAGTGACGTCAAAGTGGTTGGATAATAGAGAATTATTAGCTGGGCCGATTTGAAATCCAAGCGATTAAAAATTACAACTCACAAACTTTTCGATATTAACTTTTCTACATTTTCAGCTGGTTTTTGGTTGAAACGAACTACGACCCCTGGTTGCAGCCCCCGAAATCGGACGACCGACGCGATGTGGCGATTAAGGCGATGGAAATGATCGGACAAGACAGTATGGACGCTGATCATTTGTATCAAGTGAGAATGATATCACAACGCGTTTTATATGTAAAGCTTGTCGGAAGGTATTGCTGTTAAGTGGACCTTGACAAGAAAGAAGATATTTAAATGGAGGACCGAGATCTTTTGTCACTCTAATAATATTATACAGAACAGGATTAATAACAGGGAAGGTTCTCAACGTAATCCCGAATACGTTGAACCAGCGAGTCATGGCGGTGTAATGGCTCAGTTCAGTACTGGCGCTTAGCAAAGCCTTAAAAATTTCTCAGCCATCTCTTATATCCTGCTTCCAAACCTTCCAAAAGAGCCAATTTTGGCTCCTTTGATTTTTAGATTATACCTTTTAGTATGGCCAACTCTAGGTTTCCCGCGGTGTTCTCGGACCCGATTTCTTGGCAGGTGTAGGGTGGCCCTTATCGACCGACCGTAAAATGCGACTTCAATCCCGAGCGATATAAGCAGCCGGTCGAAATGAATCTTCACGATTTTGCAACGAAATAATCACAAATTAACAAGAATAGAACTGAGATGGTCGATGGAACTGTGAAGGGTGTGCCGGTTCAGATCCTTAGCCTTTAGCTTTATGGTCCTGTCTTTTAACCGCCACTCCCTTGTATTTTGGTAATTTCGCATATAATTTGGCGGCTTTCAAAAATAGACTTTTCTAGTCTTGGATTGAATTCAACTCGCGAAGTTATTGTTTTGTCGCTTCCAATTTTGGAATGAGCATTCACAAACGTGAAATACGAAGCCGTATGTGACGTTATAATAAATCCCATGACTTACTCGTTTGGCGGGAATCCAACCATGTTTCATACTTGTTTATTCAGTAAATTTAAAATCATTCAACCAATACGGAAGTTTCGAAACACAGTGCTTTTGCGAAGAATTTATTGTCCGTTTGATAAAAAACTATTGAAATGAAAATCACTGGATGAAATTTGAGGCTGAAGTACGGCTTTCCCTAATTTTCACTATGTCCAAAATATAATTATGCATTCCGATTTTTCTCCTCAGGTCCTCTCCACTCCTCCCATACTGAACAACATGACCACATACACCGCTATAATGAGCGCCTCCAACTCGTCTATCTTTGAAGCGATGATCAGATTCGACGCCCCGGCTTTCGAGGAAGAATGATTGTGTCGAAACATTCCTCCATTTTCTCTGTTTGCTGTCATTCATAAAGTTCATTATGATTTGCCAATGCACTTAAGTAGTAGCAATGTCTATTTTCTTGAAGTGTCTGTATTGAATCATGCCTTACCTAGTTCTTGCTTTATTAGGACGAGTTTTTGTGAAGTTTTACCATGTCGATATGTAGCAGTATTTTTTGCATAAATTATCAACTGTGTTCTGTGCGTAGGAAGGTGGAGTACTACATTATATTAGCTATATAAATTGCAATATCAATTTTTCTACAATTTGAATGATTGTGTTGTAAGTTACGATACTGAATTCTTGTTTTCAACTGTGCCATTTCTTGCCATCATTCTGCTTGGGTCGAATTTTTGTACTTTATTGAAATCGCATACCAAAGAGAAATGTGCCGAAGTTGTTCACTGTTCACAGTCAACCAACCGTGTAAAGTTTGCTTGCACTATTTAGATTTCAAGTTTGCAAAATCTTGATGAAAGGTTCGTTTCTTAACTGTAACCTGCTTGTCCTTAGGATATCGATTTGGCTCTGCGGCGGATTTCCGCGAGCGACCGACTCGGGCAATCCAACTGACCAACCAACAGTTTTGATCAGATTGTGGTTGAGGTGGCTCAGTATATGTCTACGTTTGTTAGGAGCAAAAATACTACACATACACATAAGCGAATTATTGTTAAAAAAGAATTTAAATCAACTTTCAACTTCAATGTGTGCAACGGAAAAATAGCGACACCATTTTATAGACGGAAACAAATTTCTATGGAGCGAAAACTTTTTCATGACGTTTTGTCACCAATTAAACTGTTGACGCGGAGCGGAGATAATCAAGATCCGAAGCTTGTTTTCAGTATCTCGACCGCTTTCCATCCACGTGTAGAACCTTTTCCGTTTTTCGCAAGAGAGCGCTATTCTCACAAATTTGATTGAGCCAAATAATAGCAATGAACAGCAGGACCAAGGGCGTCGGCGGAAAAATTTTCAGGAGGGCAAGTAAGAATAGAGTCAGTATTAACTACCAAAAATGGAAGCATTTTTGTAATTTGAGAGGTTTACGAGAGTGTGTAAAAATCCAGGGGGGGCATGGCCCTCCCCTGCCCCCCTTGCCGACGCCTATGAGCGAGACTAAAGTCTTCTAAGGATTTAGTTACAATAAAAAATACAAACGTTTTCGCCTTTCATCAGGCCTCTTCAGGTATCAAATTATAGCTGTGTTAACTTCAGACTAAACGGAAAAAATGAAATGCAAAATCAAGGTTTCGAGTCACCGGGCGTAAATCGCATTTAACAGGTCAACAGTTCTACTAATTGAAAATAGTTACTGTCTTTTGTAGATATTTAGCAGAAAGGACGAGCCACGAGCACATATTTGTTTGTTTTGCCCTGGTCGATGTTTATTAATTTTGTTTATTAATAAAACAAACAATTATACGCTCATGGCTCTTTCTTTCTGTAAAATGTCTACAAATAATAGTAACGCCTGTTGATTAATGTGCAGTTTTTTCCCCAAGAATTTCTTTATTTTCCATTAGTAGATGAACTGTTGACCTGTTAAATGCGATTGGTCTTCTTCATTGTTTTACGCCCAGTGACTCGAAACCTTGATTTTGTATCTCATTCTTTCCAGTTAGAAGTAGTAGTAGTATTCATTTATTTCTGGCAATTCTTAGAACATATAAACATAACAGTTTCAAACAACGGTTTGCCAGAAAAAGGATACAGCAGAAACGATGTACGTTATACATGCAAGAAAACAAAAATATGTATACGCAATAACAATACGTAAAAGGCATGGTCGCTGCATCTTCAATAGTAAAAAACTTAGGATTGCTTTTACTTCAACAAAACGAATGGAAAAAAAAGAATCCAAGTTAATGCATAATTGCCACAATGAAAGATTTAGATGCCTGTCAGTGTCTCAGTTCATAAGCTAAACACTTTTGATGATGTTGTTGATAAAAGAAGGAGGGAAAAGATATACGGTATGCTAAAAATTAAAACGCAATGACTCCAATTAATTTTAAGTTGATTCAAGTCTAAACTTAACATGGCTATAATTTAACTAATACCTGAAGAGGCCTGATGAAAGGCGAAAACGTTTGTATTTTTGATCGTAAATAAATCCTTAGAATGACTTTAGTCTTGCTTTTCATTGCTATTATTTGGATACATAAAATTTCCACTTTACAGAAGTTCAATTTGATTAAACAGCACAATGCCGCTAAACGGCAGTAGATACGTATTCGCACAATTACAAAAGACTGTGTGGTTCACGTGACGTCAATGCGTTTATAACGCGAGCAAACAAGTACCAACCACTAAACAGCGAGTGTGGGCGAAAACCTGCAGCAAATAAGAACTATGAAAAAGAAAGCGACAAAAGGAAAGGTGAAAAACCAAGCATTTTTTCAAGGAAAAATTTTAACGAGTTCCCTGAAGTTAGCTGCGTTTTTGGTAAACGTTGCATTTGAGAGAAGTGTATGGTAATCTTTTAGTAGCAAAGAAAACAGTCAATTTCTGAATTAGGCCTACAGTATTACAGTTCCAGACCACCATGGCTTTGTTTCCAGAACAAATAGCGCCGGTCCACTGCCGAAATTTCCGCCTTAAGGGAGCGAAGCATCCACCCAATTCCAGTAGTTTACAATACAGAATACTGCAAATAGTTATAACAGAAATAATGCATAATTTTTCATAGTTCTTGGTTTCATTTTGGGCTGCGGTTACAAAGATGTTCAACAAATACAAAAAGACTTTTTAGGGTTACTTTTTAGGGTTTTTGGAAACCGTGAGTTTGTTCACCCTGTCTGAATTTCCACAAAAAGGGAGGGTTTTACCGAAATTGGATAGGTAATCTGGCAGGCGCGTAGCCAGGATTTGGAAAAGGGGGGGGGGGCTATTTTGAAAGAGTGAGAAGTGTACAAACGACCTTGACTCGAATTTTCATTGATCTTGAATCAATTTCAGACGATTTGCCCAAAACTTGAGGCGAAATGTCTCGGAAAGCTCGGAAATTCAAAGGTTTTCTCCGCCCAAAATCAGGTGATCTCCAAAAAAAAAGGTCTTCGCCAAAATTCGGAGTGATGTTTCGACCGAAATCCGAAATTCAAAGGTTTTTTCCGCCCAATTTCAGGTGATCTCCAAAAAAAAAAAAAAAAAAAGGTCTTCGCCAAAATTGAGGCTGCTATTTCGTACAATTTCGCAAATTCAGACGTTTGGGGGGGCTATTTTCCATTTTTCACATCAAATGGGCCTCAAAAGCACAAAAAGCATGCGATTTTGCATACTTCACAAGCCAATGGGGGGGCTTGAGCCCCTCCCGCCCCCCCCCCCCTGGCTACGCTACTGTAATCTGGTAATGTAATTTTGCTGGAAGGGTAAATATTTAGTCAATCCCCGGCTTGCCTTAATGTCTGACGTTGTATTGCTACTGCCTTTTCCTGACTCTACCTGTTAATATTGTGTTGGTATCCATTCGTTATTACTGTGTTGAACAAGAATAGAAAATAAATGAATGGAGTCAGAGCTTCCAAAAACTTTTTAGGAGGGATATCTTTTTAAATGTGTTGACGTCTTTGCAACCGCAGCATCAATATGAAAACAAAACCGTTTCAAAAATTATGTTTCGATTTAACCTATTGTAAACTACCGGTATTGGCTGGATGCTTCACCCCCTTTAATATTAGGCTACTGCACTTATGGCTGATTTGTTTGGTGAATTGATGTTTCTAACAGATTAGGTAGTCGATGAAATGATGAAGCTTGTGATTGTAGCTTTGTTGTCGCTTTTCTGCAGTCATAGTCTGGTTGTTGGCTTCTCAGTGCAAGCATCCGCCAAACCGGCCCCCACGTACCTGGTGGATTTGGATTTACCGCCAAAAGAAAGGCAAGTGAAAAGTAGAACCGTATTTTGCTGGCGTATTCAACTGGCTGCAAAATCTGGTCGATTTAGTCTTTTTCGAATGACTCTAAAAACGTGCAAAATGTGACCAATTGGGGTTGAAATGACAATTTTTTTTCGAAAAATCAAAAAATCGCCAGCGTCTTGGAGCTTCGCCCCCAGACCCCCGTCTAGGATTACGCTTGAGTTTCACTGATTTGTGTTTGCTCAACGAATTGCCCACTTATGGCATTTTCAAACGAAAAGATTTTAACTTTTAGATGAAGCCTACTCTTCCCCCTTTGCAATATCCGTTGCGCCTGCATTGACGTTCATTTCTACTACCAGTACACTTATCCGGTTTTGATTTCAATTGCAGATGGAACGAAGCTTTGAAGAATTTCAACCCCGATGACATCAAAAATGCTATCAGCACTTTATTGAAGTAAGTTACTGCTGCGGTAATTTGAATTGGATCCAAAAGCATTTCGCTATTGAAAAGCATCTTGGATATTGAGCCCCTTTACACCTACACAGGTATTTTTGTAAGCCCATTGTGTTCTGGCCGTTTTGTGTAATTGTGGTGCTGGTTACTGACTGACTTTGGTACTTTTAACTGCAGTCCTGTTTAAGGTGTGACTTGACTAAGGTGATCTCTGATTTTTCCAACACCAACTGATGTCAAGGACGTTGAAACTAACGGCAAAGTTTGTGCAAACTGTAAAATTTTCTTTTTCTAGTTGTACATACATAACTTGCCAATATGAATGAATAAATAAATAAATAGTCCAGTTCGGTATTGAAAATTGCTGTGGACTAAAAAGAACGTACGTTGTAGTGTGAAGAAAAGACAAAATTTGACTAATGTTGCAAAAAAAAATTCAGTTGAGCGGCTGTGATTTTCAACCTGCGAATTATTTTTAGCGAATACGTTCCTGCCAAACTTCTTCAAGAACTGGTGGACGTCCTGGGAAGCGGACTCGAGCACTTCATTCCCCAACCGTTTGCCGACGAGCTGAGGGGAGTAAGCGAAGCCCTTTCAATGAACCTTGGAGAGATAGTAGTGGCCAACATCATCTATGACGTCACTGCGTTCAACAGTAGCGGGTTTGCGTAAGTTTGATTGTTTTTCAAAAATAGGCATGTTGTTTAATCTAATGTAGTTACAGTAGCTAGTATTTGATAGAGCGTCTGCTACTGCATCGGTAGAGTCGGGTTCGATTATCGGAAGGGTCAAATCAAAGACAGTAAAATTGGTATACACAGGCACAACTTCTCAGCTTGACGTTCAGGAGTACAAGAAAGAGTGTCAAGCCTTCATCGTGTGTGGTAGACAGGTGGGCAGGTGGCAGCTTGACTCGAAGACAGCGAAGTGTTTTTGCTGGCTTCTAGTCAGGTAACTTGTTGAAAAAACGTAATTACAATAATATCGCAAGAAGTGCACTCACAGCTTTGTTAGTTTTACTTTCGATTTGATTTGTGGGGTTTGGGGCGGGGGGAGATCTAGAGGCTCAACTAGCTTGTCTTGTTCTGTAAATAGTTTCCCCACTTGATTCTGGTATTCTCGAATCTTTTGATGTCAATAATAATAGCAATGATAACGCGGTAATACATTCTGCAGTATAATTGAGGCCTCGATGAATTATGCTTCCGCCTGACTCTATGATGTTCCTATCGCATGCAAAAGTATAAAGTTTGGTTAATTTATGTATTCAATAGCTGAAACAATAATATATCATCATTATTTTAGTTTTAAATTGAGTTATCCCGTTACAAGACCCCGCCTGCTAAAATATTTATGCCCTAGCGACGGCAGTTTGCTTCGCTAGTTGCGTTGGCATCAGTGTTGCCATCTAGGGCAGGCTCGGCCTACCAACTTTTTAGTCGGGGTAGGCTCAGTTAGGCTTTTAGCCTCGCCACTATCGTAACTTGTTACTAATTCCCGTCGGTCTTCGCCATAGATTAACAGAAAAATGCAATGAAATTTTGGCGCAGCCTTTTTTTCTTTGATCTTCCCCTTAAATTGATCGAAAAACACAAAAAAAAATTGAAAAATTCCGTTTTATTCTGGACTCTACAAAAGCACTCGTTGTTGCTTCTGTTGGTTGAGCTTACCCACTTGTTTGTTTTGGACGACAGTACTGGAGTACAATGTGCATATTGTGTGCAGTACCATTTTATCTACAGTATGAGTGATGGTCCAGTTGTTCGAAGATCAAACAAATAACCCACATAAATTGAAGTGCTATATCGCAATATTCTTTTAGAGCTTGCACCAGCATTGTTGCAGTGGACAAGAACAATATGATCATACACGGACGTAACCTCGATTACCACGCACCCACCCTACTTAAACCAATAACGTTCCAAGCAGATTTCAGAAAAAATGGACAAGTAAGAAGGGGAGGGAACAGGCTTTATAATATTGTTTACTGTTCGTGTTTGCGAGTTTGCTTCGACTAGGAGACGGCAAGAAAACTTGCAGTCTACGGGCCAATTAAAACCCCACCTGTCTACCACTTGCTGTTGGGGTTCGGCTGGCATCGAGCGAATAATGTTACCGATTCGCCAACCTGAGTTCAATTCCGAGACTTTGCGCAGGGATGTGTATGCTCAGTGATTGGTTGAAGATTTTTGGAGTCGGAGCCAATCTGACGGTCGTCTTTTCAACCTAAACTATAGTGACCGATCTTCAACCGATACTCAGCTTTTGGGTGAAACCTAAATGGTGAAAAAAAGTCTTCACTTCGGGCGGAAATGAATTGATAACCGAATAATAAAATGTAAAATAACCCCTTCGATTACTTGTTTAAAACGGCCCTAAGCGTTTTGAACGTGGTTCAGTATTAACTTAAAAATATGTTATGTGACATTTTGTTTTACCCTCCCCCATAATTGTGACAAATTATTAGCGGTTTATGCAGTACTCCCACAGATGATTCATATGTGCTACGCGAACTTACAGTAAATTGTCTTGCTGGTAGATGCTACAAGGGCCAATATAAAGAAGCTCGGAAGTGGTCAACTTCTAGCAAAATCGTTGTTGTTCCGAAGGATGGTCACTGGTCAGTAACTTGGTGAATATAGAGTCTGCCCTGAAACGGCAGACTCGGGTTCGATTACCGGTCTGATCGTGTCTAACATTTTGAACTTGGTTTAACAGCTTCCCTGCTTAATCTTCAGTATTGAAATAGATTTCAGCTTCTTCATATTATGCCTCCATCGTGTGTGATGTACAAATGAGAAGATGGCGACTTAACTCGAACACTGCAAAATTTTCGAGGCGACTTGGTAAATAAATAAAGGCGACTCGACCTAACATGGAATGCTGATCATTGCAACCAAATGTTAAATTCGGCCGTTTTTGTTTTAGCCCTTGTTCATGGCGACCACGTACGCTGGGTACATTGGGGTGATTACTGGGGCTCGACATGGGGCGTTCTCCATTAGTGGTGACGAGAGGGACAAAGGCAAGTGGTGGGAGAACCTCCTATCTGCCCTAGAAGAGTCCTGGCCTACCTATTTCCTACAGCGAATGGTGAGTGCTACGTTAGTTAGACATTTAAAACTGCTGAATGCTGCCTACGTTTTGCCGCTAAACATTTAAAAATTTTTTTTGCAAGTCTTGGAATGATTTTGTTGTTTTACATAAACTTATGCCTTTGCCATTCAGTCTAAAGATCTTTCTCAAATATTGACCCCTTAAAAGACTAAATATTCAAATAATAATGCATGCCAATTCAATTGCTATTATAGTAATAATGCATGTCAGCTCAATTGTTGTTGGCAACCGCGCAACCAGGCGGGCTTTCACTCAAAGTTACGAATTTTTTGTTCGAAACTATCTCTAGTAAGTGGCGTACTGAGCAAAATGAAATACGTGCATCACAGCCATCGGAGGCAATAGGGGTCAAGGGGCTAAGCCCCCAGCTGCTGGGCAATTTTTGTGATTTTCTGAAAAACTACCCAGTTTAACGCTATTTGTATGACATTTTACACATTTGTAGACATTTGAAAAAGCTAAAGTGTTAAAATCAGAAGTTATTGTCAAGAATTAAATTGCCCAGCCCCTTCAGTCTTCCCTAATAACATGTAAAGTCCAAACCACGTTTAAACGCTTGTATTTTGGGTTAGATTTTGTAGGTAACTTTGCCCAAGGGAGGGGGACTGAAGCCTCCACTGGATGCGCCACTCGCTATGGGATAAATTACGAGTGGATTGATGACATTTTGAATCTGAACGATCTGCTTTGCCGATTGCTCCCAGTTAATCTGTGGAATAATAAAATTGATTGCAGTTTTAATGTTTACATTTGACAAGGTCAAAGTTTCGTTTATGATTTTCTGAAACAAAGATTTCATTTTTGCGAATGCAGCCATTCGATCATGTGACAATATGACCAGCTAATGGTTAATTATGAAGCAGTAGGCATTTGTACCAAAGCCTTTTTCTATCACAAGTTTTTAAAATGAAATATAAACGTATTCTGGAGTCTTTCACTAACAAGAAATTATTTTCACGCGACTAAACATTGCTTTTAACTGATTTTTACAATAGAAATATTTTGGCGCTTAAAAACTGCAAACATTCAAAAGGTTTTAGAAAAGGCGGAGACTTACAAATCGGCCATGGACCTTCTCATTAAGGTCCCAACTATCGCCCCAGTGTACTACATTGTCGGCGGAATCTATCCGGGAGAGGGCGCTATTATCGTCAAAAATCGTTGGGATGTTCTCAATGTGACGTCAATGGAAAACAAGTAAGCTGAGTAGATCATATATTCAGTGACGTCGTGAGATTTTTCCTTGTATTTTAATATACCATTAACCAACCGAACCTTTGGGCACATGACAGACATTTCCTCGTTCGCTTTAATAACGAGTTTTTTTTTAAGAGGCGCTAACGAACGAAATACTCGCTAAACGTAAGAGGTCATTTTTGCACGTGTATGTAAAGCCTTGCGAAATCCGTTACGTCATTCTTTGTCGCTAAATTTCTTCGAGCGATTGCGGAAAGCAGTTCGAGTACAAAAACGTCACATTTTCCTCGCCAACTTAAAGAGGATCTTGAAGCACTCTTTGAGCGTGCGAGAAATCTTTTTGGTTTACAAAGTCAATGGCGAAATGTTGAAAACTTCTAACTCATGCAAATTTTTGCTGAAAATTAATTCGAATCGTCGCCATGTTTGCTATTAGACTGCTAAAAAAAAGCGAATTGCGTTGAGAACCATTTGCTGTTACGATTGATAAAGATATGCTAAGTAGTGCAAGTTGACGAAAATAGTAACACACTCCTTTCATAAGAACGATTTTCTAAAACACGAGGCTCATTTTTGCTCAAAATTTAAGAACAAATTAAAAACACCGCACGCCTCGGCAGCAAAACAAACCAAAAACAAAAAAATTCAAACTAATCAAAGAAACTAAAATTCGTGCTGATTCAAAACGATAAAATTTCAGTGATTTTCTTGTGTTTGCAAGCAAAATTGCAACTATTTAAGGTTTGCTGCTGTGTGCAAGCAATTGAGAAATTTTTTTGGCAGTTGTTCTACTTGAAAAAAGCTTGCTTTTTTGCTTTTGCAATTTTACGATGCTGCGGAAGCAAGAAAAAAGCCTTCGCTTAAGTTTTAGCAGACAGAGCTGTAGGAATTAACAAGTGTTTCAAACATGCCCGCTGAAATTGACATCGATGCTCTCAAAATTTTTACAAAATCAAGAACAAATGAGACTGAATATTGGCAAAAAATTAGAAACAGCCAGTCTCAACTCAAGATTTACCGGTTCTAAAAAGGAAGTGTGCTTCAAATTGCTCACTTTTAAAAAATTTTGAAACCTTACGACCTAAAGTTACTGTTAACATATGAGTTTACCCACCAACAACTTCAAGGGCGCTTTACTTCATTTAAAAAATTGTAGTATGGTAAAAGTTGTTCTTATTTTACATTGATCCGAAAATAAAATTAAATTCTGTCGTTCATTTACTAATTGTTATCAGTTGAAGAATTTGCTTGCGCAGAATAATCACGCATGGCTTAAAAGTATCTTTTTCCAAAACAATGCAGTACATACAATACGCTTGAACGCATTATTTTGAAGTAGAAATGCATCTGACGTCACAGTGAGATATTTATTACGTACTAACACAAGTTACAAACATCTCGCAAAGAAATTCGAGCGAGCCGTTTTAACGTGTGTTGGGCGAGACGGCTCAGAAATGGCAGTTAAGGTGCGTTTAGACTGGACGCGAAGCAACGCGAAGCGAAGGTTGGCGACCTTCGCCAACCTTCGCGAGTCTTCGCTAGTGGTTGCTAATCTTTGCGACTGGTCGCTTCATAGGCTAATTTTAATAACTTACTTTTAAAATGTATTCAATGAGCAGAAAGCTTTATGTACTTCATTATTGAAACGCTATTATAGTAATCACAGGTTCTGTTTCGTCATAGCGCGCTGAAATTACATGTAAAACTAAGATTGAATTTATGTTATGCTATCACGCAATAACTGTGAAGAAGAGTCTAGACTAATAGCTCAGGTAACAAAACAATCTTGAGAAAAAAGTTTGTAAAGTATAAGTGAAAAACGAAGTACAGTAGATCGAATTTGGAAATGAAAATACTAGTCATTTCTTCAAAAACGTAGTTGTACTTAGCCTATTTACTAGCTATCAATGATTTGTTTAGATCAGGGGTCGTCAACCTTTTTTTTGATGCTGCCGGGCCAAAATCAAGCTCAATAATTGGCCGCGGGCCATAAACAAGGTTTACACTAAATCTGGACGAAAAAATACACAAAAATGTTTATGTGTCACGTCAAGTCAACGAAACTGTTGATGTTGTGTTTGTTAATGAAAGTTTAGCTAAGATAAGAAGTCAAACACATAACTTAACTACTCGTGAAGAAGTGAAAATGCACAAGGATATTCATTTACTGTTACTGTCATAACTTTAATAAAGTGTTGATCTGAAAGTTTATTCAGGTCACAGACGTCAAAAACATAAAAAAACTCGTGAAGAAATTAAAAAGCACTCTTTATTGAGAGCAATAGATTCGGTAGCGTAGACAGGGGGCGCGGCGGGGGGCTATAGTCCCTCATTGGTCTGTTAACCAAATGCAGAATTAGAAAAATTCCTAGTTTTTAGCTCTTCTGAGACTGTTTTCTGTCCTGGAATGGATTAAAAAGTGATTCAAAGCATCTTTTGAAACATATTTTCAGGGGGGGAGCTAATTTGTCAAATATAAAAGTCACAAATCGATGAAAACTTTGAAAAATGCCCAAAAATATGCAAACAAATTTGGTCGCTAATGTAAAAATGCCAAACATAGGTTTCATCAACAAATAAAAGTTATTACAAGCTCAGGAATAAGGGGGGAGGGGGGCTGTTCAGTATTAGTTAATTACCAAGCACTTCTCTCAAATATCTTTCCATTATTCCCCTTCAATTACTTTTTTTCATAAAATATAGTCGAAATAGATTACTCCGTATGAGTTTTATTGAATAACAGGATTTCGTGATTTAGCAGCATGTAAACAATAAAACTACAATGGTATCATTAGCCACCTCCCACACATTAATGCAACCAGTTCAATCATGTTGCGCTGCCAATTTCTATGCCACGTTTTAAAAACATAATTTTGTATTAGAATAGCCCTAAAATTTAGCTATTTTTGCAAAAAAATGCAAAATTTTCGAGCGCTGGGGGCTCCGCCCCAGATCCCCGTGCCTTCACCCTCAGACCCCCATTGGCCTCCAGCGACTGGGGTCTCCGCCCCCAGACCAAAAATCAGCCCCCCCCATTGCGAATTTCTGGCTATGCGCCTGAATAGATTCCGTGAAAATCAATCAAGCAGGTCTTTCAAGGTGATTTACAAAAACAAAATTGTTTTCCCACTCCACTTTAAAAGCTCTGAATTACTCACCAATTCTTCTACGTTTTGACAACATTTTAAGATCGCCAAAATAAATTTCAAAGGCTATGTTTTCTAGCTATTAACTAAAAACAAAACAGTAATTCAGTTATTATTAAAGTAAACTGCTCTGTGACAAGCAAATACATTAGAAAGAATGTAACTGCAATTCCTGCAAAAACGCTCGCTCTCCATGTTTTCGTTGGTCAAGGTGCTAAATGCTTGATGCGTGACAAAAATTCTTTTCTTTTTTCGCCGGTCTTCAACGGAATAAAACACGGAAATGCTTCCAGTCAAATCTATTGCGTCATGCAAGTGTTTAGAAGCGTGGTTTCAGTTCAATTAAACTGTGATCACCAAACGTCTGTTTGCTACGCTAATTGTCATAATTACGTAAAGAGTTCGCGGGCCGGATAAATACACAATTTCGAAAAGAGGCCGCGGGCCGGATAAAATTTGTCGGCGGGCCGGATTTGGCCCGCGGGCCGCAGGTTGCCGACCCCTGGTTTAGATCCTTCCAGTGAAAACTTGCCATAATCTGTTTTGACGATGACAGTTCTGGGTTTTAATGCAGAAACGCAAAAAGCTGGAAGCAGATGTCAAAAGTTCTGTTTAGGTGTTTACTCAGTTAACAAATCCTTAAACGCTTTCTCCATCTATGTCTCATTATGGTAGTGGTAGATCAACCGGTATCTTGTGGAGTGTAGACCAATAGGCTACTCTACAGATAAATTTAAAGCATAAACTATGTTGTTTTTTTTTGATGTGATTTTTCTTTTTCAGGCAAGCATGTTATGATACCTGTAGTAAGTTAAACAGTTGTTTGTATTTGTTATTTAGTGCTGTTTATGAAGACTCCCAATGTTAACGCTATGAGTGAAACTGAAAGCTGGATTTGTCATCAGTTATGTAGTGGATTTTTTGCTTATTGTGCAATGGATTGCTGTGTTGATTTGCTGGAGAAAGCAAAAAAACATTGCAGTTTTTGCATGATTTGACAGTATCATCGAAGGACAAGAATTTAGCACAGTAATACCAGCAGTTGCTTTGAGGAAAAGTCAGCTTCTAAAACTAAGTTTGGTGTTTTACTCGCTAGAGGAGCGCTTATCGATGTTTAGTGCGAAGTTAAATGCTTTTGAGAGCATTTTATTAGTTTGCATTTTCTTGCGGTACCAGTAGGCTACGTTGCGACGGTCGCGTTTACCTCAAAGGGTTTTGCTCCAAACCACCGTTCGTAAGATACAGACAAACTTATAGCTGCAAGGTCAAGCCCCCTCTTAGCAAGTTTTTGCTAATGCCCCTGATAAAAAAAAAACATCTAGATTTTTTTATGTAAAAATTGTTACTCAAGCATCTGAATAAAAGTGTTGTTAGTTCTCACATTTTTATGTAATTGACGCTTCCTCCTTCCCCAGTCCAATTATTTTAATTATAAATGCTGTATCAAGTTTTTTGTTTAGTGGTGACTAATGAGAATGAAACAATATTAATGAACTTGCTTGGCGGGTACTTGTTTACCAATAATAGTAACCTCAGCAAAAAAATAGAACTCACTTTCTACTGGTTACATATACATTGGCTTTCTAGTTCATCTAAATACACTGACTGTAATTGCAATGATTAAACTTCAGACTTAAAATTATTTACTTTGTCACTTTATTCACCATGTAAAGCAGTAAAAATTTTAAGAGACTGTAAAAATGTTTTGAAATTCACAAACAACTAAATTCAGATATTACACAAAGACACAATAAATGAATACAGTGGAATTCGGTTAATAAATCCACCTCGGGACAGCCGGTTTTGGATTTAATACGCAGCAGCTTTAATAAACGGCGTTTTCTAAAAAGCACAGGACGATTCCGTTCCAAGCAAATTGGATGTAATAAGCGGCTGGATTTATTAACCGAATTCCACTGTATTTAACACACTTGACACTTCTATTTTCATCACATACAACTGAAGTGAAAAATCACTACCAGACTACAATATTCATGATTATAAAACTTGGGGTAGTCCAAACCCATTGCTTCCAGTTCATCTTGATCACGGTCGCAAACCTTCAGAAACAAGAAGACTTTTAAGAGGACATTCAGAAGAAAAAATTCCATGTTTGTAGCTATTCAAAGAAGTACGTAACTACTAATTAGGCCAATCCAAAAGTTCATTGATATTTTTCGATTTTTTGTATCTATCTAGCTGTTGTATGTAGCAGTGTAGCTTGAAACCAATTCTAAATACAGTTTTATTCACCAAGTTGGCTTGGTCAAGGAGACAGTGAAAAAACTTTTGCGAGTTTTTCAGTCTTCAAGGAATTGTTCAATTGTGGTTACTTTTAATACAAGCTAACAAACAATGGGTAAAAACACTATCAACACATTCAAAACTAGCCTGTTGGTGGGTTATTTTATATTCTGAAAAAAAAACAAAAAAACACCATGTTAGTTTAAGCTTACTTTAAGACAAAAAAGCAAAAACTGCTCAGCCAAAAGAACCACTGGACTGATACAATAGCTTCTGCTATGCTGCACAGACTAAAAAGTTTTGTTTTAAAAGCTAGATGTCATGGGGCTAAGCCTACTGCTTTGGAGTATTCATTATAATGAAGCTCTGAGATCCAGCATAGCTATGAAAAATCACTAGGATTTACAGCCTTAGCTGTCTAGATCCAAATTAACTTGGCTAGCCTAGGGCTATCGCGAATCTAACTTTGCCAACAACCTACTCTTTGGACTGATGAATAGGCGCTAAACCATAGCAATATACTATTTACGGTACATTATTTTGTAGCAAACTGCGATCGTAAAAATCCAATCAGTGATTTAGTAGGTCATCTTACTACAGCCTGCAAGCAAGCGATGTTGCGCAACTGCTCGCGAAGGTTGCGACCGGTTGCAACCTTTCGCGAGCTGTCGATGACGTCAAATTTTGGTTGCTTCGCGTCGCTTCGCGTCCAGTCTAAACGCACCTTTAGTCTACGAAGATTTTTTGTTCGTTAGCGCTTTTTAACGAGCGAGAATGGCCTTTACGAGCTCGTTAGCACGTTCTGTCATGTCGCCCCTTATTTCTCCAGTTCTTTCCTGATCCGCAGCACTCCGCTCTCTCACTTGCGTATTTAAGTAAAAGCGGAGTACGGCGTATGCGGCGAATCTGAAGTTGAGCTCCCTAATTTTTTGGAAAGTTTTATTCAAAATGTTCTGTAATTCGAATTAACATTTGCATTTAGTTGTTAATGAGAGGTTGCTGACTCAACGATCGTGCTAGTCTTTTCAGATTGGTATATTTTTGGGTCTTGCATGAGCCTCTTGTAAGAAATAGGTTTCGAATTTTCGAATGCATCCAATTCGCTAGTTTATTGGGTTGGTAATATTTCTTGCGATTAAAATTCGTTATTGTTGTTAGATTGTCTTAGAAATAACTTCCGAAAGGAGTGTGTAAATGTCTTGAGAATGAAGTGTTTTGATAAATTGTCATTTTTTGCTTAATTGTTACATCTTATACGAATGACGATTCCGCCGTGTTTTTTTGCTTTAGCTTTATATTCAATTTTTATGTGGTTTTAGTTCGCCTGGCTTGTTTTGTTTGCGGCGCTTCGGTTGGCAATAACAAATCTTAAAACGATATCAGAAATGACTTTGCTTTGACTATCTCGGACTGCGCTCTTAAAACTAGAGGTGCTATTCCGCTGGTTCGTACCGGCTCGCGCGAACCGGTTCCTAAATGTAGAGAATCGGTTGGGTTGTTTGAAATTGCTTGCGTCGACATCCTGCACTTTTAGCTCAACGAACCAGTTACTAAGTTTAGAGAATCGGTTACAGAATCGGTTCCGGCCAAATTTGAATCGCATCACTGCTCAAAGCCTTGTTTGAATGTCAACATAATTCGGGTTTGGTTTAGCTGGTACGTGCTGGAGACCAACTACGATCCTTGGACGAAGCCTCCTGCCTTTGACGACAGGAGAGACGCTGGGATCGCAGCGATGAACAAAGTAGGGAAAGCAAATATGGACGTCACACAGTTGTACAACGTAAGTTTATAACAGGAAATCTTTATTTTTGATTTAACGCTGTTTTAACAAGTTAAATGGTTTTGATGTAGCAACCCAACTGTTTTACACTTTTTTTGTAAAAATATAAATAGAAAAAAAATCTCAGACACTCGAAAGCGTTATCAGATAGATGTTGTCGCTGATGGGCGCTCTTCAACTATGATGTAAAAGTTTGATTGCTTCTAATAATATTAGATTTTTGTGCTGGTTTTCCAACTGTTTGCTATTGGCCAGGCAAACAACGAGACTGCGATGTTCGACTAGGGTTCGATTCCCGGTCGGGTTGATATTCGCAGGTTTCTTGTTTGACGTTCAGCATTGAATGGGACAGTGTGAAGCCTCCACCGTGTGTGGTGGTGAGGTGGCTAGTGGCAGCTTGTGAGCAGGTAAATAAAACCGTAATTCACATTTTCCAGGTGCTTTCATCCCGCCTTGTTTTCAACGAAGAAACTACCTACACCACTGTGATGAGCGCCGCTGACTCAAAAGTTTACAGGACTTGGATTCGCTACGACAAACCACCAATGTGACGTCACCAATCCAACTTCTATTGTCATTTGTTGATTTGAAAATTTTCATTCTTTCCTTTTTTTCTTTTTAATATTGTACGATTTCAATGATTATATTTTTAATCCCCGTAAATAACTTTTTTTAAGCGACTCCTTCCTGTTTGTACCCAACAAAGTGGTTGCTTGAAACGATGTGTAGCGCTTATTCAGTCGCTTTTTACCTGCTTCTACAATTTACCTAATACAACTATTCAATTATACACGTGGAGTATTTGGCGATTGCTTGCTCGACTGGCTGAAGTGACATTCAAACAGTCGCGCTGATGCTCACTGTTCTAGTAACCGGTTCGCGACCTCATTCAATGATCATTAAAATGACCTTGGACCGAACCGTAATCTTCGGTACAAAAGTTGTCGAGTTCTTCCTTAGTCGAATCAGAGCATGTGGATTGTAAAAGTGTTAAGCTGTATTTTTTTAGTGAACGAAGTGGATTTTTTTATTGCGATTTAAAATGTCACTAACAGCTAAAAGTTCAACAATAGTGTCTTATGCGTGATCTGCACTTGTCGTCGAATCGCGAGCGAGCCTATCCTTTGTTGATCAAATTTGAGTTTAATAAAACGGGTTGCAAACTTGTGTTTAAAATAAACAAAGTTACGCTTGAATGCTAATGATTTTAGGCAAATTGTTTCGGCAAAATGAGTCCTTCTTTTGATAACGAAAATGTGGTGGGTTGGTTACTCCAGCATATGGCCTATCATTGTGGATGCAAGAAAGTGCAGTTTCACCAACATTTTGATTTCTTTTTAGTTTTAACGTTGATATTTAAACGCTTATTGTCAATTATTTTCTATATGCTGGCGTTGTTGTTATAAGCTGTCGTGCTTAAGTGTTTGAGCGAATTCAATTGAGCTTTGTGTCGCCAAACTGTTCGTTTTCTAATTCTTGCGACATCCTAATCCTACGCAATTTGTTATTAGCGCTTTATTTTGAAATTAAATCTGAGAATCACGAACAGCCTGGCAAATTGTTGTGCTCGCACGGCAGAGAAAATCAATGTATTATTTTCAGAACACCTCTAACATCTTTACAGCACTAAAGCAGTTAACTTCCTGGAGTCCTCCAACTCTTACGATATTCTGTCACAACAAATTGCGTAGGAGAAAAATTTGGTAAGTTTGGTTAGAAACGTCACCAAAAGTTGATGGGGAAATATTTTCAAGTTAGGTTTTAAGTCGAGGCCAACCGTTTTTTGGTTAGCCCGAATTTTGAAGTAGCCTAGTAACCAAGGAAAAATAATATCAACGCAGAATTAAGGAAAAACTGCAATCTTCACAATCTAATTCAGCGGTGCTCTTTCGATGATGTCAAGTTTCGTTTGAAACGACCTTCAATTTTGTGAATAAATTTTGATGTAAAAATTTTTACACTGCAGTGTAGTGAACTTCGCAAAGCTTGTTTTTTTTGTTCTCTCTGCAGTCGATGATAAATAGTTTTCTGCAAACTTTAAATGGATACAATTAAAGCATAAAAATTTTTGTTACTTTTCAAAATTTTGATTAGATGCATTTCGCAAGAAACCTAAAGCGTCAAATTAAGAAGCTGTTGAACAATTTTCAAAATTATTACTGAGTGACCTGCCCGAGAACCAAACCAAACGCATCTGCTTTGCTGAAAAAAGCGCTGCAAGTCGCAAAATTTCGATCTTGAATTTGATTGATCCATATTTATCCTCCGCTCGCGAGGGAGTAAGGGTGGCGCTTTTATTTTGAATGAATCCTCACCCGTTTAGAAGTTGATCGCATTCTAAGATTTCCGATTGACTTCTTTCCACATAAATTTGCTGCTTGTTCGAAGCCACCAAGCAGAGACAAACATCGTAAGAAGCCATATAAAAGAACTCAACAAAATGACCAGGGTGCGGGTTGAACGCAGATCATGGAATCAGGGTCGTCGTAAAGACGACGGCTTTACCCATTCGTCCACGCTGCCGACAAAAACACGTTTATTTTCCCTGTTAAAGCAATGTTTACTGCAATTTGCTTTCGTTTCAGCTACTTGTACCGTTCCAATTTTCTTGCACGTTTTTTATTTCTTATTTTTAGTTCAAACGTGTACAGCAAACTCTAAGAAACACTTAAAAAGCCTAGCAGTCTTTCAATTTTTCAGTGTTTGAGGCAGAATACTAGTTTTTAGAAGCTACACGTTTCAACCTATAGCGTAGAATTTTGCTAACAGGTCCATTTTTAGTCAAAACAGCAGAACATTGATAGTCAATGGGTTCTATTGGCGTTGTTTACGAAATAGCAATGTGTTCAAACTTCGGTCCGACTAAATCGCCCACGTGCAGTCGCTAAATGGCAACGGATACCCAGCATTCGCAAAATAACTCAACCAGAGTTGTAAGTCGGGCCGAGCTTTTTGGGTCGGATTCGGGCTTGGACAAACTTTGGAGTTTTATCGGGTTTCATACCTGTGTCGTTGTGTGTTGTGTCTTAGGTGCGCAGTTATAACTTTGCGAAGTTGAATGAAGAATTGATTTGCGCATGAATACGATTATTAGTAGGCCTTTACTGTACAGTGTACAAGCACGGTTATTCCATCATAATTTACAGAGGTAGAGTGGAGAACACAACCTTCGAGGCCAAGGCCAAAGACACACACAAAAAAATCCCAGGCCAAGGACCGACTTCTCTAGAACAGACCCTGTCGAGGCCAAGGACCAAGGACACCAGGCGCAATTGTTTTCCAAAAAAAAGGTCTCCCAAAATTTTTTTCACGCGAGAAGACGCCAAATTTCCGCGAAAAATCAGGCGTTCTCCAAAAAAAAAAAAAAGGTTCCTACAAACTTTCCGCGAGGTTACTGCTGTTTTCCAAGGTAAAGTGAAAAGAAGACCATGGCCATGGCCCATTTTTAACAAATCAAAAAAAGTGCTGTCCTCGAGCCGAAGACAGGTCATTTTCGAGGACTTGTAGGCTTCGAGGCCAAAGCCAAGAACTTGACCTACGAGGCCAAGACCAAGGACTTCAAAATGTGTCCTCGAGGACTCCACCTCTGATAATTTAGCAATCGGTTGGCCACAATTATTAGGTGACCAGCAGCTTATTAACCGGATACGATTTTTAAGACTTAGTTTAACTTTCAGGCCTTTCGGACCTGGTTTAGGCTATGATTTTTCGGGTTTGGGCCAGTTTCGGACTTATATTTTCGGGTTCGGGACTGAACTGGTTATTTCGTTTACAACTCTGAACACAACAGCTTCAATAGAAAACATCAAAACGGCAATGACAAGTATTCAATCTACATTTTTTATTTGATTTTTCAAAAGTTAATATTTAAGTTTGGATGGCATTAGGGTCAAAATAAATAAAAAATGAGATAAGAATTTTCCGGTGAAATACAGCCGATCAGTTTAAAATATTACAAAAACTGTACTTTGAATAGCTGCATCTTTGAAGCCTTGTCTTTGAACATATTTTTAAAAGCGCTCGATGGCAACATATAGCAGGGCCCAGGCGCGCATGCAGCCGGAGCTTTGCTAAGGAGGGCTTTGAGCCAAAAGTTAAAATACTTTTGTCAGAAAAATATTTTCGTTTAGACGGCGTGCTGAGTAAACTTTCGCCACTTAAACGTATTACAGATGGAGTCCGTGGGCAAAATCCCCAACCGCCAGAGGCTTTGAGGTCATGGAGCTAGCTGCCGAAAGATTTTTGTGATTTTTTTGAAAAAATTTCCATTTACGGTTTAAATAACTTTTTGCAGTTTTAGAGCCATTTGAAAGAAATAAATTTCTCAGATTTGAAAGCTTTTTGAAAGAATTATATTGCCCAGTCTCTTCAGCCCCCCTTACGTTACAGTAGTTGTCAAGTAAAAAAAACAACAAAAAAAACGGTTAAATCCTTACTTTTGGAGCTTATATTCTCTACGTGATTTGGCTAAGTGGGAGGGGCTAGACAGTGAACACCTTTATCCTTGGTTGCATTACTAGCAAGGGCCAGCATTTTCCGGGAACAAAAGCAAGGGCGTCGGCAGAAAATTTTTTAGGAGGGGGCCGATAAGAATAGAGCCAGTATTAACAACTAAAAATGGAAGAATTTTTGAAACCTGGAAGGTTTAAGACAGAGTGTATGAAAAGCCGACGCCCATGAACAAAAGAGCGTGTTTCTACAAGGAAACACTTCTATTGATATCAAAAACGAGTGCAATAGCCAGCAGTGTTTTTTAATTTTATACCGTGGCGTTTTATGAATTGCAAAAACTTGTCGGCAATATTACAAGGATATTGTAAGAATGTACTGTACTGTTTTAATGTAAACAAAAGCTTCAAAGTAAACACAAGTCTCTTTTGACTTACTAGCCAACACCACATAAAAGCCACTTTTTCTCGCACTTTTTACCAGATAGACAGTCGAAGAAAGATTTTACGCGTTAGCAAACGCGAGATATAATAATACTGTTGTAACTTGTTGCTAACAACAGATTTTAACTATCAATTAACAATATGCTACGTCAAAACATAATGGCTAGAGCGTTTTAACTGTTGCGATGTCAATCTATAGCAAGAAGTCAAAATAATACTTGTTTCATCATCAGCAGAAATGTTGATCAAGGCAATAACAAGTAAGCAAAAGGACAGAAAAACTGACGAAGAGCAAAAACCGCGCGGAAAAATACTAGCAATATTGTTTTAACTTTTAACTCATTAAGCAAAATATCAGCAAGGAAATTTTAAGTTCTATCGGGCATTTAGGTTTGGATTTCTCTGCTGAATCATTAAGTCGTAATTTCGGTCTGTGGTCTAATCGATCCAGAACAATGGGTTTTCGAAACAAGTAGCTGTATTTATGCGTTTGTGGTTTACCGTTAAAAATTGTTACGTCAATTGACGCAGCTGCGTGAGAAAACCACTTGCGGAAGCATTCAACCTGCACCGGCATTGCAATAGCTCAGAGATTATCGTAGCTCAGGTCCGAAGTGAGAATTATCCGGATTTTAACTTAAGCATTGAGTTATTCAATTCTAATTCCGTCACGCACAAAGTTGTTGAAAATAGTTGCATAAATTTCTACCACCGCAATTTCCGCCCATGCCCTATTTACAGTGATGAGCACAGCGGCGTTACTAGCGCCGCTACTCTTTCGGTAGCGGTAGCGGCAGTGCCACTGCTTTTTTTCGTCACCAGCGACAAGCGGCAGCACCGCTGTTTTTTTAGCCAAAAAAGCGGCAGCGCTTTAGCGCCCTATTTTCAGCAAATATTTTGCTGCTGCTGCTAATAAACTCCTTCCAAAACTTTTTCGATTCACATTTTCTCACGTTAACGCAGACTACAGTATAGTTCGCACATTACAAGAAAAACAGTATAGTAACAGGCCCCGCGCCAAAGTAGTGTGTTTCCGGGGGGCACAAAAACTTTTGGGGGGGACACTTACGCAGCCGGGACCAGAGGGATTCGGAAAGCGGCATCAATCAGGTGAATATTTTGCTCCAAATCCTATGTTATCCTCTTTTCATACAAATTTTATTCTCAAATTGGAGGAAAAGACCAAAAAAATAAAAAAAGATCTTCATCGAGAAATCTTAGGCTATTTGATCACTTTCACTTGATCTGTCTTGTTGTTTCATAGAAAAGCGTTTGCGGTGATCTGTTTTGGGCAAAAGTTTACTGGTCCGCTAGTGCTGGAATAAAAGTTTACTCTCGCTTGGGGGGCACAAGCAATGATTTGGGGGGCACGGCCCTGAAATGCCCCCCCGTGGCGCCGGGCCTGATGATTAGTAACAGCAATGCATAGTAAAATAAATTTTGCTCCAACAGTGAACAGTAAAACTGAGAATTGAATTTATAGTGCGCTGAGAATATAACTAATAAATCGAATCAGGCAATATGTCAGCTTCAAAGACAATTTAGTTATGGACATAGGTGGGCACAGCTAACGTAAAAATTAGCTCCGATAACAGCTATTCTGCTAATCAAAAAGATTAGCTTCGCTAACGCTAATCCGCTAATTAACCATAAAAGTACAATACGAGACGGAAAAAACAAAAAATCAATTTCGTAACTTGTACCAATCATTTTAATATCGCATTTTCATTTGATCAGCCAAATCTAGACATATAGCACCTCCAAAATTTCCAAATTCCAAGTTTATTCAATAGGAAAATATTGTCACGGTTTTGGGCTCGTGCCCGAATTAGCATATTACTGAAATAAGCACAGGACTGAAATAAGCACATCACCAAAATAAGCACTTCTACCTCGTATAATTAAAACAAATAATCAAAAGAGAAGTCTGAAGCTTTATCCCTTAATTTTTCATTTCAGCTTCTCACAACAGTACTGTTTTCTTGAAAATATTCCTGAAAAAAATACAGCAAACGGTAGTCTACTGAATTTTTTTCAACAGTAGTGGGGAATTAAGTTTTTTCCTGGCCAAGCTCTGCTTGTCGCTTCTCAATAACTTTAAAAATAATAAAAACGGGAGTTTTGTATAACTACTCTAGTACTATATATACAATATACAAAAAAAGCATGCTTAGCAATACAATAAAACCACACACAGGATCTTAAAGGGATTTTATCATGTTTTTTTGAAGTAACAGTAAGTGTTGTTTTAAAAAAAATAAACATATACAGTAAGATTTTTAGTGATTTTCCCATCTTTTTATGAGTTTCGTTTCAAAAATTTGTGTTCATGCAATTTCGCCAAAGAATGTACTGTTAGTCTCCGAAAACCAACGTTGCCCTAATAAGGTAACAATGGCCTTTGCTGTCTTGCAATCGAGCTTCCGCCCTTTTCACAACCATTGTAAAATTCTACACTATCGTTTATGCCTAGCGGCAAGCAGGGAAGCTGCGAATGCCAATGTTAAAACCTTTGGGTTTGAGCCGACTCGGATCACACCTGGTCTATTCTTGTTCAGAGGCAAATACTCGATCTACTGGGCTATCTCAGACGTCCTAGCTGGGCCTCAATAAGTATCAGCAGTCTACCCGGCTTATATGAGAACTGAATTAGGCGTATTTCTGAAATTTTAATTTGATGCTCGTACAGTATTGAAGCTTGAGAGTGAAAGTGAGAAAAATTATTTTCATCTAACCTTATGCTAAAATACAGAAGTACAAAATCAATGCTAAAAATATTTAAATATACTACTTTTAAAAAGCAAAAAATACAATTTAGCAAAAAAAAAAGCATTAAAATATAATTTCAGCAGAAAAAAAGCGTTGTTGTGTAGCAATCCTCATCATTAAATCACTGCTTTTCTGCTTCCATATCAGCAAGAAGAAGTTGGTTTCCTTTCATAAAAAGTAACTTTTCAAAGTTTTGATCAGATAGCGTTGATCTTTTCGCTCCCAAAACGTCTTTTGCTGAACAAAATAACCGTTCAACTGCAGCGCTTGAAGGTATTGCAGTGTTGTATTTTATGAACAAGTCAATCAGCACTTTTTCATTAAAGAAAACTGCATCGTCAAATGAATCATGAGAATAGGCGTCAAGCCATTTCTTTACATTATCTTTTGCTTTGTGAGTTGCTGTTTGAAGGTTTGCGACGGCCTCAGCGTGTTGGGTGATGGCGCCGAAAAAATCGTCCTCTTCATTTTCGCTGCTCGTGTTTTTTTCATCGCTTGTTTGCTCCTGTCGCAGTTGGTTCCTTACTCCCTTCTCAACGGCTGAAATCATAGCCTGTTTGACTCTTAAAAACAGGCCAAAGTCCTCTTTTTCGATCCAAAACAACCGAAATTTGGGGTGAAACGCGGCAGCAAGTAGGCAATGTTCGTCATCTAAAAGCTTCCCAAACCTTTTCCTAATGCCAGCCAAAAGGGCATCTACGAGTGGGCTACAATAAGCAAGGCCTTTAGATTTTACTTCTTTTAACTTTATCTCGGTGGCTGTTACAATCGGCAACAATGATCCGAAATACGCTTGATTTTCCCCTTGAATTTTTTCCAAAGCTTTAGCCAAGCTCGACATTACCAAAGCGTACTCTTTTAGTAGTTTAATCTCGGATTCCGAGAAAAGGTGCAATTTTAGTAGGCTCATAACCTTGTGAACACATCCCCTGTTTTTTTGCAAAAGCTCGTTCAGAATAACAATAGAGTCGTAAGTGGAATTCCATCTTGTGCTGGAAGGCACCACAAGCCTCCTTTTCATTTCATTTAAAATTAAATCTGCCGCTACGGTACTACGGTTTTGGTGATTCCACAATGCCTGTGCTTTGGCCATTGCTTTTCTGTACATACTTTTGAATAGGCCATCATCAAGGGCGTTGTCTGCATCTACAGTAGCGACTAAGTTAAACGTATGCGCTGCACATCTCGTGTGAACAGGCAATTCGTACGTGTCATCTGCAGTGATATTCTCGAAAGAGTCCTCGACCACAGACTCAATAGAAATATACTCCAAACAGTTTTCTTCACCACTGGCATCCTCTTCCGCGTCAACGATCAAATCTTCATCCACAATCGGCTCAACAATGTCTGGCAAAACGTCTGCTGCATTGCTGAATTGAATAAATGCTTTTGCAAAGTTCTTAGCGTTATCAGTGGTAGTTCTGGTCACTTTGTCTTGCAACAGGTTAAACTTGCAATGGACACTGGATATCGTCTCTGCCAAAACATCATACGTGTGGTGCCCTTTAATGCGACAACAAGCAAGAACAGCGTGCTTTCTTGATCGTGTTTTTAAGTCAAGCCAATGGACCGTCATTCCTAAGTATGATTTATGATGAGCAGTCCAACAATCTGCCGTTGTGGAAACCCAAGGCACTTGTTCCAAAACTCTGCAAATTACAGCATTGGGAATTAGGATTAAGAAAAAGTACACAATTTTTATGTCTAACTGACATTCTAACCATGAAATTTGACACGAATCTTATCTTTGGAGGTCTTTGTCTACTGGATGAGCATTGTGTCAATGCGCCATGAAACGCCATTGAAACATGAAAGGTGGCAATTTCCACCTCGTAAAGGTGGCCAGTGGGCACCCAATCATCACAGAGTTGGCCACAATTGCTGGCTGGTTGGTCGCCTCTTACAATGATCGTTACAACAAACTAAAATGTATAACTAATTTTTGGGTACTGTTTAGTGGCGTGCTACTATACAGGGTGTCCAGAAGTCATGCATTATGTTACTAAACTACACCGGTTGATGCATCTATCAATGCATAGAATGAACAATCAGAGCAACTAATATGATTACTTTGATTAGCATTAATAACATTGTTATTCATTATGGTATGTACAGTATTTCATAACAATCTATATACATGATGTGCGATTCCTGGGACACTCTATAGTAAAATATCTTGCTATAGCATTAGGATATCATATTTACAGACAGACAACGACAGTAACCTACAAGCTATATAACATATACTGTATACTCTTTTGATTTGTTGCGACGTGTGTCAGTTAAGATAATTAGTCTTTAAACAACTTATACCTCAAGCACATAATGTAACGGTGGTAGGGCAGTTCAATCAAATTTGACATGGCAGTATACAAGCTTTTTCGCTCATTATTCAGAATGTATTGCGACTTGCGAGATGACGCCATTATGTAGAAATATAATTTATATTCTATGCTATAGTTGTACGAGATTCGTCTTTTTCCATAGAAAAATTTTTTGAATGCAGACCCAAAACTTCTTGAAAACAGGAAAAAACGTACTGGACCTCATCAAAAACCATAAAATATGAACCTACATCCATGAAACTTAAATAACAGTTAAAAATTCAACAAACTTGCTGACGAGATAACTTTGTAGTTCATCATACCGTTTGCGCACCCTTCTCCCCAGAGTGCGGCGAGATATCACACTTGTTTTAGGGTTTAGTGTTTTCACTAATTCGAAGAAAGAAGAGGACTCCACTACATTGAAGGCAATCATGTTGCATACAAAAAAATCCACGATTTTTGTATCTACTTGTTTCTGACTTCCCGCATTTCGACAAAAAGAGCCACGGCGACTTGTTAAAGTTTTACTAACGGTTAACTGTGCTTGAGTCTTCTTCGGTGGAGGTTCATCTGTCTGAGAACAGATTTTATTTAAATGTTTACCTCTACTAGATCCCGCCTTTATTGTTTCTTCAAATTGCTTTGCTCGAGTCGAATGTTTTTTCTTGATGTGGGATTTCAGGTTGAAGAGACTGGATGCATGCGCTTTTATAACAGTTTCTTTAGGTTTACACAAAATGCATGCAAACTGTAATTGCGTTTTATCTTTGTTTACAGCCTTCAACGTAAAGTACTTTTTTAAGTGTGGCCATGGATGTTGTGCATTGATATCCGCATCGATAACAGTAGCAGTGGCGCCCAGTGCTTGTGATTGATCTGGCCGTTGTGATAATCCACTGGTGGTCGGTTGTTCTTCGGCCTGGGAGTCATCAGAATCAGTGCTAATGATTGTAGATTTGTCCATTTACAGCATAACTACATACAGTTATACATATAATCAATTCTGCCAAAAAAAATTACTTTATTTTATACATAGTTGATCCACTGCTATCCAGAGTTCTAAACCATCAAGACTTGAAAATTTTGTCCGTTATGTAGCTTATGATCAGTGCTGCTGTCTTAAACAAGTAAGAGGATGGGTTCTAAACCCATGACTCTCAACCGCAGCTCTTGAAGCCGCATGCGGTTCCCAACTGCCCTTCCTGTGGCTCTCACTAACTCCATGAAAATTATCCCAAGCCAATTTCAAATTTGGGCCGAAAATCGGCGCTACAAAATGACAAACACTTCTTTTTTATTTCTTTTGTCGTCGTTTAAAATTGACCGAAAAATGACACAACGAATTGGCGGAAAACCTTTTTTTTCTTTTATGGTCTTCATTCTTCACCTAAATTCGGCCGAAAAATATCCCAACGAAGCGGCAAACAACTTTTTTTAGGTTTAGTTTTCACTTAAAAAATTGGATTAAATGCATGCCGCTCCTAGCAAACTCAAGGTTGAAAATTCGGCTCTGTAACCAAAAAAGGTTGAGAACCACTGTTTTAAACAGTAAACAGTGGCAGGCGCTTAACTAGAATTTTGCTGGGAAAGGAGGAAGATTGAATCAAAAGATTTTTTATTCTAAAAATGCTTCAATGGGACAGTGTGCTAAACAGACTATAGCGCAACACAAGTGCATCAAAAGCGTCCTGTTTTTGTGATTTTTCGGGAAAAATAGGAATGTTAACGTTATTTGGATAAAAATTTGCTTGTTTTTTTAGAGCCATTTGGAAGAATTCATGTGCCGAGATTTGGAAGCCAGTTAAAGAATTAAATTGCCCAGCACCTTCAATCCCCCTCTTACTTAAAGATCACGTCTAAAACACGTTTGAACGCTTCCAGCTTTGGGTTAAGTTTTTCAGGTCACTTGGCTAAGAGAAAGAGGGTGGTTTATTTTTATCTCTGCGCCACAAGTTAGTGTGAAGGATCTATCCAGTAGCAAGTGGGTAGGCTTCAGGTTTGCAGTAAATCAGAAATTGTCAAGAAATTTATTGCATTTTCTGCCACTTTCAAATTTAGTAGCTTTTTTATCAATTTTAGCAGACACAATTTATACTGACTGTAGGCCTACTTGGGGCTAGGGACTACACCTGATCTCATGCATCCTGAAAAACAACGGATAAAGCAAGTAGGCTGAGCCTATCTTCGACGGCAGCACTGCCTTTGTTATAATCCTTTATAAACTAAACGTGATTGTGCTATAAACAGGGCTGCCATAATTCTAACATTTGATCTTATTTTGATGGTCTGTGTCTTAGAAAATATTTTAGTCCTAACTCCTTATTTCTAAGAAATGTTTTTATTTTTGTTTTATTTTAGGGTAGAGGTTCTCACACCGGGCACTATTAGATTGATCAATTTGAATAATTAGCAAGAAATAACTTGCAGACTGTACAAGATGACCTTTTCTTCTTTTTTTTTTTAAACGTTTGAAACTTCGCATAAAATCGAAACAAGACCATGAAGAATATTTCAGATATCGCCTGAAAAGTGGCAAAGTATCGTGGACTCAGACGCTTCGAATTTTTTTTTTTGAGATCATTTAAAAGTTTGTGGTCAAAGACCACGGAAAATTATTTTCAAATTAAAAAGAGCCACGGTGATAATAAGGTTATGAACCCCTGAACTAAACCAAACCAATCTATAAATAATTTTCCCTGTTGTCCTTATTTTGGGGTTCATATAGATGGCAGCCCTGGTTATAGGCGATGTTCACCTGTAAGCCTTTTTAATAGTTCAGAGTTTAGATTCAATTTACATGGTTTGTTCCTATGAAAAATGCGTTTGCCCAACCACTTTATTGCACTCTTCAGTCAGACTGCTAAGCAGTAACCACAACGGGCATAGCCTACTGTTCGGCCTCAAAAACCAAGGCAATCCGGCAACGTACTGTAGCTGGCTTTAACTGCACCTTTGCTACCAGATACAATATTTTAATCATCCTGCTATCTCTTTCTAAAGTATGCTGCATTATGCTCGCTTTGCATAAAAAATGAAAGAGCTTGGTGCTAAATTGATAATCCATCCGGGACGACAGCCCGCTGGCCAACACAAACTAACTGAAGTTCGACATGACATGAACAATTAATCGTACTTTTTCGAAATGCTGGTTTCAAAATTTTGACCTCGTATTGGCTCGTGATTGCGCAAGGCGAGCATTATGATGTCATAGACTGGAGTGATAACACTACTCGAGAAAAGCATTATCATATCGAAGCACGATGTTTGCGGCAATAATTATTGATCTAAAAATGCCTTACACCGTATACTTGAAGTAGATATTTATTTGCCAAGCAAAAACGGCTAAATGTGGTAAATTTTAGACTTTGCTTTATTGAAACCACGGTTGCAACTATTTTTTTCTAGCGGATTAGCGGATTGGCTAAAAAAAATTAGCTTCGATAACCAGTCCGTTAACATTTTTGAACGTTAGCGGAACCGCTAATCCGCTAATGAAAATGTTAGCTTCGCTAATTAGCGGAATAGCGGATTAGCGGTTTGTGCCCACCTATGGTTATGGAGTTGTATAGTTATGGAGTTGTTCCAAGACTACTTCAGAGCTATAAGAGCCGGGACAGAATTGTACAAAAACTGAATACTGTCTGTCAGTGTGCTTTAATGGTAAAAGTTTAACTTATTTGAATCGATAGTGATTTAAACTGTTTCCTCTTGCCTTTTGCGTAGAAAATTCGATAAAGAATTTAACTTCCTATAGTGGCGTAACTTCCAAGGGTAACTTCCTAACTAATTTCGGAAGTGCTAATTTGACCAACCAGCATTTGGAAATGCTTGCTTTTTGAAAGGAGCAGGCCAGCAACCAATTTTGTCCACCATTTAAGCCTGTAATGCCAATTGTAACCTGTACCGATATTTTAAAAGCTTGAATGATTAACTTTCGCAAACAAAGTTGAAATTTCACCATTAGGAATACCGTAATTTGAAAGTCATTAGGTATACCGTATGTGAAAGTTCCTAAATAGCCAGAGCGGGTACCCAGCTCTGCCTATTTAGGAATAGCACAGAGTCTGAAATTAGTTCAATTGGTTTAGTCTTCCTTTGAACCTTTAGTTTAAACTCTACATTGCTTACGTCACACGCTGTTTTTGCTTGTTTTTGACGCCAATGGCTCCAATATTAATTTCAGGCACGTTTTTTGGGTCACATGTGCAGTTGTGCACCCGATCGTCCCCATGAGGGTTTTCGAAACTTGCCATTTTTAGAATATAAAGTAAGCCATAGCAAATAAAGTCAAGTCAAGTTTATTTCACCATACGCTTAAAAGTAAGCAGGCAGGAAACAGCAACAAGACCATGCAGTCATCTAGGTCAACTGCACCTTTTAGGAATACTTCATAAAAGTTACAGGCATCAACTTAACCAAGTCATGGAACAAAAAAAAGAAAAGAATTCAAAACGTCAGAAGCAAAAAAATAACGCTGACAGTGTTGCCGGCTTTGCACTTAATATTTGGAAAAAAACAGAGGTGCAGTCCTCGAGGACGTCTTTGGCCTCGAGGACAGATTTTAAAGTCCTTGGCCTTGGCCTCGAAGGTCAAGTCCTTGGCCTTGGCCTCGAAGCCTCAAGTCCTCGAAACTTGCTCGGTCCTCGGCTCGAGGACAGCTCTATTTTTTGAATTGTTAAAATTTTTTGGAGCGTCTGAAAAATTTTTTAGAAAACGTTTTTTTGTGGAGTTCGCCTGAAAAATTTTTGTGAAGTCCTTTTTTTTTTTGAGAGCACTTGCGCTTGTGTCCTTGGCCTTGGCCTCGAGCCTTGTGTCCTCGACTCCACCTCTGGAAAAAAACATACACAAAAAAAAAGAAAAGAAAACTTTCCGTCAAACACAGTCACATTTGACGTCATGGCTGAATATAAAGGAAAGTAAAACTTTGGTTTGTTTTAGGAGTTGAGTGAAGTTTAAGCTAATCTTGGCACTAACTCTCTTTAACCCTAATTAGCGCTAACCCCAGCCCTAAATAACCTAACTTTAGTTTCACTTATTTTAAAGATCTCAGGTTAATATGGATTGGTCGCTTGAGCAGAATGCATCAGTAGTTGTGTCAGGAATGCATTTCATTTTTGTACGCTTAGGAAGGCCCTCACTTACTCACTCAATATCGTATGTAATGCGAAATGCAAGCAATGAGAATTAAATAAAAACAATCAGAAAGGCTTCCCTAACAAGTTTTACTCACCAAAGTAAATAGGAAAAAAGGCCAGCCGGCAACCAGTGGCGGATTTAAGGGGGGGGGATGCATCCCCCCCACCAGCCTAAACATAACGTGCATATGAATAATACTTAACTTATTTAAAAAAAGCAATCAGTGGATAGTCGTTAGCCCTTGTGACTGTGATATAATTTCAAAAGCCAAGGGGAGGTGGGGTGCAAGAAAATAGTATTTGCGAAGCGAAGTTTTTACAAAACAGAAATTAGTCTTTGACGGGTCCGATTGATTTGAAGGCGTTATATCTGCAAAACTCACAACTTGCACTTTTCAGCGATAAAGGCATAGGAGCACAACCAGTGGCGGAGTTATGGGGGCGGATGGGGGGATACATCCCCCATCAGAGTAAACATAACGTGCATATAAATATTAAACTTATTTGAAAAAAAGCAATCAGTGAATTTTCGATAGGCCGTGTGACTGTGATATAATTTCTAAAGCCCTGTGAGGAGAGGGACCGAAAAATGTAATTTTTACAGCGAAGTTTTTACAAAACAGAAGTTAGTCTTTTACAGGTCCGATTGATTTGAAAGCGCCGAATTAGCAAAATTTACAACTAGCACTTTTCAGCGATAAAACCTACACAATGCAAATCATTTCTTAAGTGACATATTAGGCTAATAAAAAGTGAGCATTAAGCTAGGTCAAGAACATTAATCCTAGGCAGTAGTGTATCCAGCAAAGCGGGGGGGAGGGGGCTATAGCCCTTCCATTGGCCTGTCAACCAAAATGCAAAATAAAAAATATCACGTTTTTAGCACTTCTTTTTCGCACTGAAATAGTCCAAAAAGTGATTTAAAGCATTTTTTGAAACATATGTTTAAGGGGGGCTAATTTTTCAAAAATAAAACTCATAAATCAAAAAGAAAACTTTAAGAAATGACCAAAAATAAGCAATAAAATTTGATCGCTAGAGTAAATAACTTGTACACGGGTTTCATCAGCAAATATATTATAGGCCTAAACTCAGAAATGGGGTGTAAAGGCTATTCAGTATTGGTTTATTACCAATCACTTCTCTCAGTTCTCTTTCCATTAGCCCCTATCCAATTATTTTTCTCTATAAAATATAGATGAAACAAATTACTCCGTGTGAGTTTTATTGAACTAAAAGATTTCATGCTCATGATTTACCAGCATCCAAATAAGAGAACTAAAATTTTACCATTAACCACCTCTCACATAGGCCATTTATGCAACCAGTTGAATCATGTTTGCACTACCATTTTCTATGCCGCAATTTAAAAGCATTATTTTGTCAAACTAGCTCTGAAATTAAATTATTTTTGCAAAAAAACTGCAAAATTTTTGAGCGCTGGGGGCTCCGCCCCCAGACCCCTAAAACAGCCGCTCCATTGCTAATTTCTGGCTACGCGCCTAGTTACAACACATCCGAATTTTTGAGGTTTTGTGCTTAAAATTTTTATCATCCCTCCCACCAAAATTTTCTGGATCCACCACTGCCGGCAACCCCAACTATAGATGGATCAATAAGGATTTCGAATAAAATCACTTGGAACTTTACCCAGGCGAAATTATGAAAATGAACAAAAAACGCGAAGTAGGGCGGCTAAATCTTGAGCTACTGCCCCCGCAAGCCTCACGGAGAAGTGGACAACAACGAAAGAGAGAACCTGTGACGTCAGAAGTGACTGCGTATTTGGGAGAAAATTTACAAACTTACTACATTATAAGTCTTAGCTTGAATGATATGGAATGAGCTGCTTGTGATTTCAACAAAAATTTTAATTTTAAATCTGAGCAGGCCTGTTGTGTAGTCGCAAATCTTGAGAAAGTATGTCAGCCCAACGAGCTCCTACGTATGTGGTGGACTTGGATTTGCCACCAAAAAAAAGGTACGTTGACAAAAAGTAATTTAGGCGGTGTATGCGACGGCAAATTAAAAATTACAATAGGTCCAAAAGCAGACAAGAGACAGAAGTCCAGGACCCTTCTTTTTCAAAATTTTGGTTCGTAGCTCCATTTCAACTCTTGTTTCATTGCCGCACAAGATCTTGCCTGAAAAGCTATTACGTCATACCCATAGGTGGGCAAGTTAATGCAAAACGTTAGCTTCGTTAACCACTAGTCCGTTAACAAACTTCACACCTCCGTTAACGTTAATCCGTTATTTTCAGCTTTAATTAACGGAAGTTAATATAGTCCGTTAATCCGTTAACATTTTGCGTGTAATTTACATTTCGTTTTATTCACTCGCTTCTAGAATAAGCATTGACGCTGTTGAGCTGATTGTGAGAAAATATTTATTGCTATGGTGGTCTTTTTGTGTTTTGGAAGTTGCATTTCACAGTGTAATCTAATTTCAACATAAAAATAAGTTCAAATGCACTAACGAAGCTGCGATCGGAAAATCTTTGGAATTGTGAGCAGTGATAATTAATCGACCTATGAGGCTGCAGCTTATGATTTGCCACAAAAAGAGCTCCTTTCTTGGCTTTTTCTATAAAACCCGTGCTATTACGCAACAAGTGTTACCAGTGCAAACTGGTTTGTACCGGTACGATGAATGAATGGTGCAAGAAATTAACGATAAAAACCTTAACGGAAGTTAACAGAACTTAACGCAAGTTAATTTAGTCCGTTATCAGCACTTAACGGAAGTTAATTTAGTCCGTTAACATGAAAAAAGTTTTTAACGGATTAACGAGTTAATGAAAAAGTTAGCTTCGTTATTAACGGATTAACGATTAACGGACTTGTGCCCACCTATGGTCATACCTCATTGACGCTGATGGTTCGTTTCTACACCTTTTTTACAGTTTAACCTTTCGACATTTACAGAACTAAACGCCTTGATTATGCATCACAGTTATGTTCTACAAACAATCAAAAGGCTAAGCCGCTAAGCCATAATGTCGGACCTGGAAATTAGGGCTGGCAATCTGCAATTGACGAGCAGGTGATTCGTGAGATGGATATTGGATAAGAGCAGGGCTGCCATAACGTCCTTGTTTCTAAGATTTGTCCTTATTTTGATGGTCTGCCTCCCAGAAAATATTATAGTCTTAGTTTTTTAAGAAATATTCTTCTTTTGACTTGTGTCCTTCATTTTTGTACTATTTTAGGAGTGGAGGTTCTCATACCAGGCACTTAGATAGGTCAATTTGAATAATCAGCTTGGAATAACTTACAGAATAACTAATTTCTCGAGAAAAATGCCTAATTCTCAAGCGAAGACCTTTCTTTTTCTGTTTGGTCATCGTCATTAAATCGATAGAAAAAATGCTTAATATTCAGGCGAAGACCTTTTTTTTGATCCACTGGAATGGTGTTGGCCCGCTAGAACCTTGCTGGACTTACCAAGGGACGAAATAGTTCCCGACCCTTGTCCTTATTTTTGGGCTCATGTTGATGGCAGCTCTGGGTGGGAGAGTATTTGTAGGGGCGGTCAAAAGGTGCAGTTAATTGTCCCGAGATCTTCATTGAAAAAACGGTGAAATAAGCATTAAATTTTTTTGGGTGGTGTTCGTAAAAGATCTGATAGATTTGATGAGGGTAACGTGAATTGAGGTTGTGCATTACCGTCCGCAAAACGATTGCACTGCCACATAGTTTTGTTCTCAACATGTAGTGCTGTATTATCATGAGGTAAGCGCTAACTTTCCGAAGTTGAGTTGTTTTCTAACATTATTATAAACCAAATACTTGTCGTCACTAGTTTCATTTACTGTTGAGCGTAGCTGGTAGCGGAATGTAGCAGGTCTAGACTCTTGTAGAAAGCCCGAAAACCCGCAAAAGCATTTCATGCCAAACCGTATAAGGCAATTGTGATGTTTGTTTCAGGTGGAACGAAGCCTTGAAGAATTTCAAACCCGATGACGTCAAAAACGTCGTCAACACTTTGCTGTAAGATGTAGTTGTCTTGGTTGGGCGCGAAAAGTATTTTGATAAACACGGATTTAAAATTTTTGCTTTTGTTTGCTAATAGGCAATCTACACAAAACGAATCCGTAAGCCCAATCGCATTTTTGCCTTCAGCTCTGAAGCGATTTTTTTTTCAAATGATAGAGTACGTAACTGCATATTGTTTTTTTTGTATGTGTATAGAAAGTTGACTTCAACATTTGAATGATTTGTAGTGGTAAACTCACTCAGTTATATGGGCTTGCTCAGAGAACCACCATAATATTGGATCTTGAAAGTTACTGAAAAGGGCTTTCAATAAAAAATCTGAGATTATCTTATAATTTTTAGGTTTTTGGGTGCTTTTAAACTTACTCTGTAAATCGATTTAAATTTAAGGTTTTCGGGTCAGTACGTTTTTCCTGAGAATATAGGAAACCGTTGCTTTACCATATATCTCTTTGGGTTGTTTTATCTACGTGACTTTAAGATTAAAAAAGCATCGTTCAGGACGAAAGCTTTTTTGCTCCGTTGTTTCTCAAAAATTTTGACAAATTTGAAGACTAACTTCACAAAATTTGAGCTTTCTACGACCTTCCGTTCCCGAGAAACGACGATTTAGATTTACCCATAGAAAGGCTTTTTCCTCTTAGAAATTTTGCCAGGGTTGCCAACTATAAACAAAATTTCAAAAAGTTGCTGCATGTTTGTAACTCTCGCAATAAGTGTGTTGTCAAAACAAAGTAAAGAATCAGAATTGTAAATTAGCTGCTTAGTAAGTAAATTTAAGCCAACTTTCCAAAAGTTAATCTTCTGTCACAATACTCGCAAAATGGCAACACTGAAGGAAGAGGAGCTTTGAACTGCAATATCTTAGAAAGAGCAAAACGTAGAAGGTTCAAATTTGGTATTAAGTTTATCCCAATCTTTCAGTCAACAGTGAAAAACTTTACTTGAATGCCCTTTTAATAGAAAAATTCAACCACGTGGTAAAAGTACAGCACGTGGTTTTTAACTATTTAGCAACGAATGCGTCCCGACGAAAATACTTCGAAACCTGGTGGACGCTCTGGTAGCTGGGTTGGAGAACTTAATTCGTCAACCATACGCAGACGAAATGAGAGGAGTGAGCGGAGTGCTGTCCATGGATATTGGCAAAGTCGTGCTGGCCAACATCGTCTACGACTTGATGGCTTTTGAACATAGTGGATTTAAGTGAGTCGAAGATTGGTTCGCGGTTGTGAAGTAGTTTGCGACATGCGACAGTGGGTGGCCCCCCACACCACAGATGCCAAAAGTCAAAATCCGAAAATCGACCCAGAAAACCAATAACGTTGCCAGGGTTTCATTTAGGGAGGGAGTTCCCGGCCGAAAAGTAAAGGCCATAGTGAAAGTCTTCATGATCTCGAAGGTGTGATGGTTATCTGACAATCCAGGTAAAGAATAAGATAGAATAATATATAAGACAGAATAAGATATTCTCCAATCACGAAGTAGTAATTGCAATAAAAAGTAGTGCGAATCGTCCAAAAGTTAGCGTCTGACGATGTCCGGTGACATGAGAATAAATATGCAATACAACGACAACAAGACCATCACCAAAAACAAGCCAAATTGTAGGCTTTCGACATTCACATGCGTATTGATGGCTTTGACAATCTTTTTCATGGAAAGAAGTCAAACTTCAACCGGTAAAGTTCGAAAAATAGTTTACTTCTTAACAGGTGCCGATTCGCCCAAAAGATAACGCCATCCTTGCCTCTACGTGACAGGAGAATTGAATTGCATCACTTGACCAGCACTCAAAAAATATTTTATTTCAAGCAACGTTCTTCAAAGTATTTTCATTTTACTTTACATTTCTCTCCCCCGTAAAAAAATACATAAAAAAACAAAAAAAAAAAAACAAATAAAAATACTTTGGAGATCGTTGCTTCAAATAAAGAGCTTCATCCCGATGAACGCGCTTCTAGCTTCATTTTCAAACTCTCAAAATCTTTCTCTTTTTAGAGTCTGTACAAGTATTGTGTCGTTGGACAAGAACAACCAGATCATTCACGGACGCAACCTCGACGTCCTACGCCCACTGCTACGACCAATCACGTTTCAAGTAGATTACAGGAAAAATGGGAAGGTAAGAAAGAGGAATTGTTTCTGAGTACGCCTTCGCGTAGTACAGGCATGTATAATATTAGTATATGTTAGTCGTTGTTTCCGATGTAAGATAGACTTAACCGGGCTTAATGATTTAGTCTTTATCAGATTTTTGCCTTAACCTGAAAGATAACGAATGGGACTGTGACGTTTGGTGCGGGCACACAATAATATTTGGCTTCCAACATACTGGTATATGTATCCCTACTCCTACGAAATATAGTATCCTTAATGGACTTTCTTTGATGGTGCATCACGGCCACTTCTGGGAGTTGGAATTGCCGATCAGTCTCGCAAGGACTTCACAATCGGGCCACACCCGTAAGGTCTGAATCAAAAATTTAAAATGAAAGCACCAAAGATGACTTTTTAGGAGCTTCATGAAAAGTGCATTTGAGAAATAACTATGTGGAAAGGACCATTCGGTCTCTGAGTCACGCCACTTTAACCAGAAACTCTGCCAGGCCGTTTCGTACAAAACTTCCATCCAGAAAGCTATGAATACCAACCGATTTTAAAACCCCAAGATGGATGCTAGAGGGTATCGATGCTTGGGTCAGTGTAGTGGTCCATTTCAGATGCTGACGTTTTAATCGCTAACCACCTGACAGGCAAGGCTGTTGATCTACGACGGCATCATGAACCTGTAAATGTTCTTTGGAAAAAACGTCTGCTACGCTAAAATCGAAGACCTTGCTTCGATTCCCGATCGGATTGAGAGACGTTAAACCTAATATTTACAGTTTCCCTTCTTGACTTGAAGCAACAAAATGGGAAAGTCTCCACTACATGTGGCAAAAAGTTTAACTATATGTGGCAGTTTAACACAACGATTAAAGGATCTTGTTGCTGTTTCTTGGCCAAAGTTATTTAGCAAAAAGAGAATGGTAACGTAACGTTCGATCATCGGCGTCAATGTCCAAACTTGATATTATTTCAGCCCTTGTTCATGGCGACAACATACGCTGGGTACATTGGGGTGAACACTGGGACTCGAAATGGAGCGTTCTCCGTTAGTGGTGACCAAAGAAACAAGGGGAAGTGGTGGGAGAACCTCATATTTGCCCTGGCGGATTCCTGGCCAACTTTCTTTCTTCAACGAATGGTGAGTTTGTTGATTTGCTACTGCGTTTATGCCTTTCTGTTGCTCGGGGTCAAAGCCCTGCGTAAAAACTTTTGATACTTGATTGGTGAATTTTTGGTGCGTGATTTTTTGGGACTTGGTTGGCGAATTAGGATTACCTGGTTGATTACTTTCACGTGGATCAGAGCTAGGTGTAATAAAAAAGCCCCATCATGAACCCAAAATGACCCAGCTGAAGAACCAAGAAAAAGAGTAGTGACTATTTCCACATCATTCAAGAATTGTATGAGCTGCAAGCAATGGGTGCTCCATCATTGCAGAGGCGGGCCAATGCGGCTGGGTGGTCCTCATCGGCTGTCTCTTAACACCCGCTGCGCAGGGGGTGGCGGCTTCCCTATTCCAACCAGAGAACATTGGGATACGGGGGCTTTGTTTTATTGGTTCACTTAATTTGTAGTCTTTGTTTTAATTAAGAATTTGAATATAAAAGGTTTTGGAAACCGCAAAAAGTTACAAAGAAGCCATGGACCTGCTCAGTAAAGAACGAACCATCTCTCCAGTGTACTTCATCGTCGGAGGAATCCATCCTGGAGAGGGCGCTATTATCGTCAAAAATCGATGGGGTGTTAAGGAAGTAAAGTCAATGGAAAACAAGTAAGCTCCCTGGCTAGTAACCAACTTCACGTCATTTTCGCAGTTTTTACCAACCAACCAGCTGCCAACCCCAACTTCGTTTTTACTAAGACCCTGATCACATGTTCAACTCGCACGTTGTTCTGTCGTAAAGGATCTTCCTTAATGGCTTCGAACAAGCAGTGTATTCATCTGGAATATGTTCAAATCAATCAAAATCTTTGCTAATAGTCAACTTATCAGCGGGTGCAGATATTCGAAAGAAGAGCGCCATCATCGCTTCAACGTCACAAGAGGATGAAAATAACATCAATCAGTTTCTGAGACTCGATTGGCTGATTTGAGACCACCAAAAGCGTGTGAAAGTTGGTAAATTTTGTAGAATTTGTTTCTCTATACGCCATAAAAACGCAGCATTGGTTTAGCTGGTACGTAGTGGAGACTAACTACGATCCAGACGAGACACCCCCAGCCAACGACGATCGAAGAGACAAGGCGATTGTCGCTATGAATAAAGTTGGGAAAGCGAATATGGACGTCACTCAGATGTTTAAAGTAAGTTTTGTTCTCATCATTGCTTCATACACATTTAGTCGGCAGTATGGCCGAGAAAACAAAGGCGCCGTTTTTTTTGGCAACTCTGATCACATGATTTGGGTTCGACCCTCACCCTGGCCACGTTGCTTTTTGTTTTTGATGGATAAGTCGCTTTACGATGATTATTTCCACTTGGTGGTTTCTAAAAGTAGAGAGAATGGAAAGAAGTTAAAACGTAAACAGAAAAACTTTAAAACCGTTCAACTCCAAAACGGGTGCTAATTCGTCCAAAACATAGTACAACCGTCGCTTTCTCGTGGGAGGAGGATAAAAATGCATCAATCAAACCAATCAACTAGACACTCTGCGTCTGTCCAACTATAGACTCTTTATCAGTGGACTAGAAACTGACAGTTTTGTCTTTCTTTCTTCACCGTTCACTTGTTCTAACACATGCCGATTCGTCCATTCAGCGTGAATTTTTTCTTCACGATTCGCTTGTTTTAGGAATATGTCGAATTAAATCCGTCGAATACGTGTGACCGCAAAAAAAGTAAACTTTATTCTTCAACGCTCTTCTCTTTTTCCCCGCGCATCTGTAACTAAATAAAGAGTCTATGATCTAACCAGAGTGATGCAGGAAATTCAGTTTTTTTGGATTCAGCATGCAAGTCTTTCATCGGATTTGGAACATAATTAAACTGGCCACTACCGCGACACCGCCTCGGGTGTAGACTCCTTATACGTAGTATGGTGTTTTTCTTAGCAAGTGCGCCTCACTCCTAAACAGCTGAGCAGATATTTAAAATAAAACACAGCGGAAGCAATCAATAAATATGGTATGACATCATCGCGGTCATGACTAACATGTAATATCATCTTGCAAATGAAGCAGGGCTCAGAATGCCGTGATGTAACACCTAAGTGATTGACCTTCAAATGCTGCCGAACCGTGTAACCACGTTCGATTCTTGCCGAAATCTCAAATGGTCTTGTCTATTCCTCAAAAAACAAAAACAAATAACAAAAAACAACGCGAATAATGAGTTGTATCATACCCCAAATTAAGTTTGATGCAACATGAGGTTAGGTGGTTTGTTCAATGTCTCTTCAAAGGTGAACTGTGGGAAAATGCTGAAGTGAAACGGGAAACAAATGTCGTTGCTATGACAACTTTCATCGCATGATCTGGGTTCAACCCGCACCCTGGTCACGTTCTTGCGTCCATGGATAGGACGGTTTACGATGATTAACTCTGCTTGGTGACTTCGAACAAACAGCAAATTTACGTTGAAAGACGTCGAACGTCAAGTCTTGGAAAATTGTCAACTCCTCAACGGGTGCGGATTCGTCTCGTGCTAGGAGGATAAACATGTTGCATTTGCATCAACCAATCAGTTTAATAATAAATTTCCTACAAAATTCCAGGTTCTATCATCCTATCTCGTATTCAACGACGAAACTACCTTCACCACCGTGATGAGCGCCACTGACTCTAAGGTTTACAGGACTTGGATTCGCTACGACAATCCACCCAAACTACAAACGGAAACCAACGTTTGCTGCCTAAGTTGAGCTGTAGAAAAGTTTCCGTTTTCCAAAACAATAATTTAGAATTTACGCAACAGTATATTGCTGCTTTGGTCAGAATACAGTGAAGTAATATCTTGATATTTGAGTCAAGCTGGCACCCGTCCTACCGTTCATGATAGAGACTGAGGACGTCAATCACAGATATTGTGATACCAAATTTATAATGTGTGCGCTTGTACGGTTTGGTCAAATTTAAAACCGACCCGGAGTCTCTCGTTTTAATAGCAGACTTTTTACCACTGTTTTCAATACTTAGTTTCTCCTGCTGAGGCAAATGCTGTTCTAAAATTTAGGGCCTCGTGTTTAAAGTATATATTTATTTTGGGTTTTGATGTTTGCAATTGATGGCATTGTGATGAGGAATGGTGTTTTATTAGTGACTAACAGTACAGAATCTGAACGACAAATTGACGGTCTGACAAAATCACTCGCAGATTCATCTCATCAGCAGACCAATTAATTATTATTCCCCACAAAACAACTTGGCAAGTTTTTAAAAGTTAACATTACGCCAAAGTCTTCCAACTTCTTGATATCATCCAGCTCTTGCCATTGTTCTGTCACAACAGATTGAAATAATATCAGAGTCGCATGAGAAAGTTTTGTTGAGTTTAATTATTACTAAAAGTTTTGGTTGGGATATTTCGCGTAAAAGCACCCTAAATGCACATTGCAGCAAATTACTGCAAGGTAATGTTGTTAACCCAAACCTTGTAGACTTACAGCCAAGAATTAGCGCTGAGCTAAGGAGAAATCTCAAATTGACAAACTGAAGTTGCAGTATATCTGAGCCCGTCAACGGCCTACGGGTTCAAATTCAAACATGGGCGTTTACTTCAATTGATTGTTCAAATTCCAGACTGGTGATAGTTGGTTGAGTTGGATGGTTGATTGCTTGCTCGTCTCAAGAACGGGACGCGTAGGGTTCGATTCCCATGCAAACGATGGAAGACAACATTTCCAAAAGCTCATCGCCAGAGGAAAATGTTATTTTGACTTGTTTAAGGACATGAACTACGCATTCTGCTTCTGTCCACACCACCGCGAAGCATCTTTTCCGGGGTCTGTTAGCAAGTCTTCCGTCGGACTGGGTCACCACAACGAGTAGGCTGCTTGGCTGCTGTGGGAAATAAGCGTGAAGAGTCTTTCCCAAGGACAACGGCGCATTGCTAGTTCGGGAATCGAACCAGTGGTCAGCAACCTTTTCAATTACTTGCACGACGCTTCACAAGCTGATCCATCGCCGCCGCAAGTTGTTAGTAATGAACTACGTGTTAAAGCTGTGTACTGAGTATTCCAGGCGTAATCATGCAGAGACGGATCCCGTCAACTCGTTACACGCTACAGCGTCTCGTATTTTGGATGTATCTCAACCTCGATGAGATAATTGTAGTGCTAAAGCTGTTGAAAAATTTGAAGTCGTGATTTGGAAGCAAAATTCTTGTTGGTGAAATTGTTTTGAAAATATTAATTCAGCATATTGTGGACATGTTGGGTCATGCTATTGGTTCCAGGTCGCTCCTGCATTAGCCCTAAGGTCAGAATGACCCCATATTACTTTCAGAATGCAGTATAATATGTTTTCTCCAGTTTTTATGTAATATTTTCCAAAATTAGTTTTTCATTTTTATTTTTTAATTTTATTTGTCAGATCATTTTTCGTAGTGACCCAAAACCCACTTCGTAGATAAACAAAATTAAAAAAGTTTGTTGAGGTACAAGATTTTGATATGGTTTTGAATTGCGTCGGAGCTATCATTTTTCAACTTCTCGAAGCATACGGGAACGGGTGTAGTCTACAATCGAAAACTGGTTCATAGATTGAAAGTTTCTTGTCCAACTCTCTTCAGGAATCGACCCTGAAATGAAGAAAAACTGAAATAATTTGACCACGAAATTTAATAGCTTTATAAATTTGTTACTATAAAATTTTAATTGGGACGTTCTGTCAAAATAACTCTTTGGAGTCAAATTAACGCACAAATTGACCTACGTTAAAAATAATTCCAAAATTACCAGACCGAGAATCGAACCGTCTTTGCGGAAAAACGCTTAACTTTGGAAACATGCTCATTTGCTCATACTCATTTTTAATACGTTAACTAGTTGTAAATTGCTTTCGTTGCAGTTACTGGCCACTTCCAGCTTTTCGCACGCTTTTTTTTGGTTCAATCGTGTAAAGCAACCTCCAGCACTAGAGCAGTTGGGAAGCACAGCAATAAGGCCGTTTAATTTTCTGTATTTGATTTAATGAGTTTACGAGAACTCTGTAGACAAAGAGGTACGATAAACATTGTTGCATTAAAAACGAAAAGTTGATTCATTCAAAACGAAAATTTGCAAAGTTTCGTCGAAACTAAAACAGTGCTAAAGTTAATTTTCATTCTAAACGTTTCGAGGTGCACAACTTGGATAGAATCAGTTCGGCAGATGGCAGAATGACAGTTTTAGGACTATACGTTTTGCATGCTAGCTCAGTGAAGTGTGGCCATCAATCTTAGCTAAAATAGCAGTAGAACTCTGATTGTTACTTGATTCTGATTGGTTTAATTACGCCTGCTTCTCTCAATCAATAACTCGTTTTGGTGCAATTTTAATTCCAAACTTGATGAAAATTCTAAATGAAAATATTACTACAAGAAACGGATTAATAAAAAAAGAATGCAAAACTTATAAGAAACTTTTCTGAACACGCAAACACAATAACTGTATAATAGAAGAATGTATTATTAATAAACTCTAGAAAATGTCGGATGTGCACACAAACCATAGGCGTAGCAAGGAGGGGGGGGGGGCAGGGGGCCCGGGCCCCCCAATTAAAATGCCACCATTGATTAAAAAAATTATGACAACATAGCCTAGCGATGTTTAGTTGCAGTTACGGACAACAAGGGAGCCCCGGGGCCCCTAACTAACAACCAGGGGGCAACAGGGCCCCTAACTAACGACCAGGGGGCCCCGGGAACCCTAACTGACGAACAGGGCTTCTAGGGGCTCTAATTGACAACCAGGGGCCCTTAACTAACGACCAGGGGGCCCCGGGAACTTTAACTGACGAACAGGGCTTCTAGGGGCTCTAATTGACAACCAGGGGCCCCCAGGGCTCCTAACTAACAACTATAGGGCCCCAGGACACCTAACTGACAACCAGGGGGCCATGGAGCCCCTAACTGACGACCAGAAGGCCCCAGAGCCCGTAAATAAGGACCAGGGAACCCCGGAGCCCCTAACCGACATCCAGGGGGCCCCTAACTGACAAACGAGGGCCCCGGGGCCTCTAACTGATGAACAGGGGGGCCCTGGGGTCCCTAATTGACGACCATGAGTCCCCAAGGTCTCTAACTAATAACCAGGGGGCCCAGGGGCCCCTAACTGACAATTAGAGGCCCTGGGGTCTCTAACCGACAACCAGGGGGCCCCTAACCGACAATCAGGGGGCCCCAGGGCCCCTAACGGACAACCAGGGAGCCCCAGAGCCCCTAACTAACGACCAGAGGGTTCCAGAGACCCTAACCGACAACCAGGGGGCCCTGGGGCTCCTAACTGATGTCCAAGGGTCCCAGACCAGGGGCCCTATAATTCAAATTTTTAACAATTTGTATGCAAAACCTGTGAAAAGTGTGAGAGTTTTGTGCTAAAAGTTGCAATTTCAAACCCTCGTTTAACGTTATTATGAACTATAGCACAGGCGGTAATACAAACCCCCAGTTGAAATACTACCAATGATAAATATAATGAGAGCATAGCCAGTATGTTGTCCTTGTCTGAAACTGCAGTTTCTTTAATTTAGGATTTACGTGCACAAAAGTAAGTAATAATAAGGACGACCAACTGTTCACGTCATAATGATGTCATGCAATTCCTGGAGGTTTCAAAAATCTGTCAAGTGACTTGTCTTGAGTTCTCCACGTTTTCGAAAAAAAGTTATTTTAATTTTGCTTTAACTGTTTTTTTACGAAAGAACTTAAGGGCGCGATCTTATCTCAAAATCATAGGCGTTGCCAGGGAGTGGCCCAAGGGGACCGGCCCCCCTCAATTGAAATACTACCAATGACAAAAATTTAACAAAAAAGCCTTGTTTCTTCATTTTCAGTTTCTTTTAGCATCTTTGTGTACAACAGTACACGCGTACAATAGTAATTAACAATAAATAATATTGACGACCAGGGGGCCCGGCGCACCCCCCTTAATTCAATTTTTTCCAACCAATTTAAACGTATAAGCAGAGTGAAATTAAGGGTTTTTGTCCTAAAATTTTCTACCTCAGGCCCTCATCTAAACTTTTTATGAACGTAATGCAATAACCAGCGCCGTATTTGCCATAAGGCACAGTGCCAGGGCCCAGCGCTCAGATAGTAGGACTTTTTTTGGTCTTCACTTAAATTTGGCAGGAAGATTTGCAAAAATCCCCTAAGTGCCAGGGGCACCGCGCAATGTAAAGCCGGCCCCGTAATAACATGTTTAGTAAGCGTAACCAACTAACCATCTATTGTACCATTTTTCAGTAACGATTCAACTTCACATTGCCAGTTTTTACTCACAAAATACTCACAAAAAAATAGCTAGAGAAAATGCTCATTGAACAAATTATTGAATTTTAGTTGAGGGGGCCTGGGCCCCCTGGCCGTACATGTACTCCTATAACTGGTTAACTTCAGGAAAAAACAAAAATCTTGAAGGAAAATCTTCGACTGGATTTTATTTATTGCTAAAATATTGGAGGAGGCATTATGTCTTACTTACCCCTACATGGACCAAATCACTTACAATTAAAATTTTACACCGTAATGCAAGATTTTAAACGTGCTTTGGACTTTAATTGCAAGTAAAAGGAGGATTGAACAGTTAAATTTTTTCGATTGACTTTCAAATGTTAAAAATCTAGTTCTTTGAAATGGCTTTGAACACGTGCGAAATGTGATCCAATGGGTTTAAAAAAGCTTTTTCTTCCAAAAGCTTACAAAAATCGCCCAGCGGCTGGGGCTTTGCCCCCAGACCCCCATAGCCACCGGCGGCCGGGGGCTCCGCCCTTAGACCCCCGTTTGTGATACGTTTGAGTACACTTGCTTACTCAACTCGTCTTCTAAGTTAGACATTTGCACTTTCTAACTATTAGTTTTCGCCCTCTCCCTTTACCAAAATCGTGGTTAAGTGCCAACAGGGCTACAGCTTCAAATCTTCCCTTCTACGATATCTTTGCCCCACAAAAATTTCCTTTTTTGAAAATTTCTGATGACGTCATTGCATGTGATTTGTGGTTTGGGCCCCCCAATCAAAAATCCTGGCTACGCCTAAGACACAAACACTCGATTTTTATGACGTGCATGATAGTTTTAATCAGAACCTTCCAAACCATTATTTAAGCCATTTACAATATCTTTCGCGTTGGTGCTATACACAAACATTAATTAGATCATTGATTAGATTAACCGCAGAGTCAATAAAACAAAAATGAAACATTTTACTCATCAATGGATTTTTGAACGCAGAAGTAATTAATTTCAAAATTTGACTGTATTCCAAAATTCCAAAATTTGACTGTATACTAATCTTGAACTTGCTACTAGAAATCATTTGAGTGACTGGCAACTAATCCAGGTAGAGAGAGAGAGAAAGAGAGAGAGAGGGAATCAGCTAAGCGACGAATATGTGCCAACGGGCACCAACTAATCAATTGCTCTTAGAAGCTAAATTGAGCAACAACCCATGAAATAATGGACATTTTTTCCGTCCCATTCTCAAGTCTCGATGACCTCGATAAAATGCCACGCTAAACGTGCCTCCAGCTTTAGAAAACTCGCTTGCTGACTCGAACCCTTTCAAAACAGCCTCTGCACTCTGATTTACCGTTGCAAGTTCGAGCTTGCAAGAATTACAAAAATTTGCATGTAAATTTAACACAAAGTTTTTTTACACAAAAACGGCAATGTAAAATGTAAATAAGATCTACGTCACAAAGAAACTATTAAACAGCTATTGGCCTAAAGAACCGGATTAAAGAAGGTGCGATCTGCAGCAAATCAAAAAGGTGTGCACTGAAAGGTTTGTCAAATTTCAATAAATCGAGTCATGATCTTTTATCTAAAGGTGAGGATAAATGAGACATGGGCCCACATAACAGAAATTTCCTCACTCTCATTAATAACGAGAATTTTTTTAAGAGACGCTAACGAATGAAATACTCGCTAAAGGCAAGAGGTTATTTTTGCACGTGTATCTGAAGCTCTGCGAGCTGTGTAATGTCATTTTCTCTCGTTAAGTTGCTTGGATCGATCGCGAGATATAAACTGACGTAAAAAAAAACGTCACGTTTTCCTCCCAACTTAACGAAGATTTTGAAGAACTCTTTAAGCGTACGAGAAATTTTTTTGGTTAGAAATGTAATGGCAAAATGTTGAAAACTCCAACTAAAGCGAATTTTGGTAGAAAATTACTTAACAATGGTCTCCATATTTGCTATTAGACTCCTACATAGAAAGCGAATTGCATTGATAACCGTTCGCTGTATCGACTGATAAAAAAATATTGAGTAGCGCCAGTTGACCAAAATAAAATACACTCTTTTTACAAAACACAATTTTCTAAGAACATGAAACTCGTTTTTGCTCAAAATTTAAGAACAAATTAAAAACAACACTAGCCTCCGCAGCAAAATAAACCAAAAGCAAGCGAAAAAAAAATCAAATTAAAGAAAAGAAACTAAATTTTGTATTGATTCAATACGGTAAAATTTTTTGTGGTTTTCATTTGTTTGCAAGGAAAATTGCTATTATTCCAAGAGGTAGAGCGCTGTTCGAGATTTTTTGTTTGCAGTTGTTCGAAATAAGCTTGTTTTTTTCAAGTTGAACAACTGCTCAAAAATTTTTACCATGCAGCAAAGCAGGAAAAAAGCCTTTCCTCAGGCGATGAGAATAGGAAATTAAATACTGTTGTAAATATGATTGCTAAAATTGACATCGATGCGCTAAAATTAAAAAAAAAATCAAGAACAAATGATACTGAAAATCGGAAAAAAATTAAAAACAGCCACTCTCAACTCCAGAGTTACTGGTTCTGAAAAAGAACAGTGTACTTCGACTTGTTCACTTTCAAAAAATTTTGAAACCTATTGTTGCTGTTAACATAAACGTATACAGTACCGACCATCCACCTCAAGAGCGCTTCACGTCATTTAAAAAATGTGGTATGGTAAAAGTTGTTCTTTTTTTTACATTGATCCAAAAATACAATCAAACTCTGTGTTCATTCACTAGTAGTTATCAATGGAGGATTTTGCAAGCTTAAAATACTAGTGCATGGCCCATAGTATCTTTCTCCATGACAATTGCAGTAGCCTACATACCGTCATACTGACGACACAGTACGCTTGAACGCATTATTTTGAAGTAGAAATACATCTGACGTCCAATGAGGTATTTATTACGCGCTAACGCAAAATCTCGTTAAGAAATCCGAGCGAGCAATTTTTAACGAGTGTTAGGCAAGACGGTTGGGTAATAGCATTTTGTACACGAAGATTTTTTTTGCTCGTTAACGCCTTTCAGCGAGCGAAAATGGCCTTTACGAGCTCGCTAACTTGTTTTGTCATGTTGGCACTGGTTCGAATCTTGAATGAAGCAATCTTGAATGAAACAAACTCACCAAACAGCGCAACAATGATAGCATAACGTTGGTCTCAAATTATTTTTGCATAATTTGAAGCAAGATAGCGCTGTTCTCACTAACTCCGGAGGAACTACTTCTTTCACGTGCTGCCGCTAGATAGCAGCGGATATCCCGCGTCCGCGCAACAATAAACATTACGCGTTGGCGGGCAGGCAGCTTTTTGTTTTACAGTCAACTGTTTTTCTTTCTTTGTTTTAAAGTCTTAATTTTATCGAATCAAAACTCTAAACGCATCGAATCAAGTCAAAAATACATAAGAACTTTATTTTGCAAAACAACAGTAACCGCATGTTGATCACGTGGCAACGAGTTCGTGCATGGAAGATAAAATCGGACATTGTATTGCCAATGACTAGCCACCGCTGCGACATTTTGAAAGAAGCTGTGCTGCCCGCTGACGTAATGACGCGGCGATGGGCCCTGCATACTCGTTACACGCTTCGATGTAACACAACTAATGAAATGAAGATTTGTTTTCTTTTTTGTTTGATTATGAACCTTTAAGTAAAGTTTTTTTTATTCCATTAAAACAGTGCTCAGTTGCAAGGGCCAGAGTTTTTTGTAGAACAAAAGATTCTACCAAGACTCCCCTGATGATCCCAAAAGACGTGAAACAGCCTATGAGACTAAAGGTTAAAAGTTTTGGTTTTGTTTGTGACTTGTAAAGGATGTACATTGTGGAATGTGGATACTGTGTTAAAACTACAAAGCGGTTTCAACAATGAGTGGATTTAATATGCAAATAAAATAAAAGCACTGCCTTCACTATTTTTAAACAAGAACCGACGAAACAAAGAGCAATATTAAAAGTCATTGCTGAGAACAATGAAATAGTTTTTACTCTGAAAATGTTTTACGTGGGAGCAAACACAACATGACAGAAAAGCATAGCAGTGTTTGTAACATTATATTATTATAGAAAGATTGCGTACTTCACTTTTGGTGTGATATTGTTTGAGGATTTAATATGTAAATAAAACAAAAGCACTGCCTTCACTATTTCTAAACAAGAACCGACGAAACAAAGAGCAACATTAAAAGTCATTGCTGAGAACAATGAAATAGTTTTTACTCTGAAAATGTTTTACGTGGGAGCAAACACAACATGACAGAAAAGCATAGCAGTGTTTGTAACATTATATTATTATAGAAAGATTGCGTACTTCACTTTTGGCGTGATATTGTTTGAGGATTTAATATGTAAATAAAACAAAAGCACTGCCTTCACTATTTCTAAACAAGAACCGACGAAACAAAGAGCAACATTAAAAGTCATTGCTGAGAACAATGAAATAGTTTTTACTCTGAAAATGTTTTACGTGGGAGCAAACACAACATGACAGAAAAGCATTGCAGTTTTGTAACATTATATTACAGAAAGATTGCGTACTTCACTTTTGGCGTGATACTGTTTGCAAAGCTCTCGCCAAGACCGAGTGTTTCTACCAGTTCACTTTTCAACTTCGGTTCTGATGAATCATGGAAAAAAAAGTGCCAAATTACAAAAGAACCGGCCAGAAAGGGTTTGAAACCAAAATGAGATTGCTGCGATAGAAACTCTTTGATTGAAACGATTCTTTCTCAATTCGGCACATGTTTGCATAACTCAGCGACGAGCAGGCGTGGGGATCAACAACCGGTTTGAAAAGTTAGCTGGCAAAATGTTGTCACCGTAAAGCTTGTCGCACTGATGATACGAAAGGTCAGACGATTCTGAGTCCACGTTTGGCGTAAAGAAATGATTTTATAAAACCTTGTCAAAAATTTAATCGGGTGCTGCAGCAGCCCTCGATTTAAAAGATAAATCAACTTTCTCCTATTTGCCCAGTCGTAGAAGTGGTACGCCACTTATAGGCAAAAAATCAAGTTAGGAAAAAATTTGGTTAGAGATATTTTTGTCAGGGTTAATCTTAGCGTAACTCTAAATCCGTAGGTGGGCACAAGTCCGTTAATCGTTAATCCGTTAATAACGAAGCTAACTTTTTCATTAACTCGTAAATCCGTTAAAAAGTTTTTTCATGTTAACGGACTAAATTAACTTCCGTTAAGTGCTGTTGACGGACTAAAGTAACTTCTATTAAGTTCTGTTAACTTCCGTTAAGGTTTTTATCGTTAATATCTTGCAGCTTCGTTGTGCATTTGAACTTGCTTTTATCTTGAAATTAGATTAGACTGTAAAATGTAACTTTCAAAACACTAAAAGACCCCCATAGCAACAAATATTTCCTTGCAATCGGCTCAACAGCGTCAATACGTGTTCTAGAAGTGAGTGAATAAAACGAAATGTAAATTACACGCAAAATGTTAACGGATTAACGGACTTTATTAACTTCCGTTAATTAAAGCTGAAAATAACGGATTAACGTTAACGGAGGTGTGAAGTTTGTTAACGGACTAGTGATTAACGAAGCTAACGTTTTGCATTAACTTGCCCACCTATGTCTAAATCCAGTTAACACTAACCGTAGCTAATCATCAAATTTGAAGTTTTCCTATGACGTCAGATGTGCCGGTAATCGGAAGAAAATACGCCATGTTTATTTCTGATTTCAAGCTGTTGCTCATACGTAGTGAGTTTATATAGTTTGTGATTTCAACAAATTTTAGTTTTAATTCTGAGCAGGCCGTTTGTGTAGTTACAAATCTTGAGAAAGCATGTCAGCCCAACTAGCTCCTACGTATGTGTGGGACTTGGATTTGCCGCCAAAAGAAAGGTGGGTACTCAAAATAAAATCGCAAAATGTGGATGGCCAAGTTGTCAGCAGGGACGTCAAGAGTAAAGGCCCAGTTTGTACAGGGCGTAAAGTCGTGAACGTACGAGAGTAACCTCAAAAGGAAAAATTTTACGGGGACGAAGCTTGTCACTTTACTTGTAAACTAGGTTTCAAAGTTAAATAAACTGAGGATCTCTCCTTTGCTCACGCTCATGCACTCAGTGCAGACCAAAGTGTCGAACCGTTTTAAATAACGGTTCGGGTTCAGGTTTAGCTCCTGCTCAAAATATTTTAGCGGTTCAGGTTTGGTTCGGGTTCACTTGAGCACCATTTTCAAAGTTCAGGTTTGGTTCAGGTTCACTGAAGTAAACTATTACTGGTTTAGGCTCGGTTCGGTTTCATTGACTTAAAATTTAACTGTCGTTACTCGTTTCGTCCAAAAAAAAAAAAAATTGTTGATCCTGTTGATGATCACCACTGCTCTTATTGTGCGTGTACCAGCGCCAGCGGCATCCGGATATGGAAAATAAATTCTTACCTTTGTTAAGGGGTTCAGGTTCGGTTTGGGTTCACTTGAGCACAATTTTGAGGGTTCAGGTTTGGTTCAGGTTCACTGAAGTAAAATTTTGCTGGTTCAGGTTCGGTTCGGATTCACCAAAATGAGACGGTTCATTCGGGTTTACGGTTCGGGTTCAGGTCGGTTCGACACCCTGGTGCAGACCAGGCCTAAAGCGTTGTTTTAACAAAGGCAATGATCTGGGTTCAACCCCCATCGTCGTCGCGTTGTTGCGTCCTTGGAAGCTTGGATGAGGCGCTTCACAGCAACTATCTCTGCCTAGTAATTTAAACAAGCCCCAAATTCACAAGAAAAAAATTTACCATACCTGTAAACAAGTCGACTAGTACTGGCCCGAACCCGAAAATTTGAGTTCGAACCCGGCACAAACCCGAAAAATGATTTGAAGCCCCAACATGGCCCGAAAAAGTTTGAGAGGTAATTTAGGTTTGAAAAACATATACAATTAATTGCTTCTTTTGTTTAAATAACCCAAGTCCGCTATGACTAAATAAAACTACTTATTGATGATGATAATGATGTGTTAATAGTAGGCCTAAATTAAATGATTAAATGGATCTTAAATGAATGTTTAATCATGCTTAAAATAATGAAGTCTTAATTCCTTAGTGTTGCACAGTTTATTTTGGTCATGTTTTTATGGTGCATAAAACACAGGACACGTATCGTAGACTCAAATTAAGCCCAAAATTTTGCCAACCTAAACGCTCGTTTATACGAAACGCGAAGGCAAAAAGCGGCACGAACTATACGTAAAACCACGCGATTTTCAGCGCGATTTGCTGTTCTAATAGAAAGCGGTTGTCCGTGCGAAATCGCAATCCGTTTTGTAATAAAACTCGCTTATTTGCCAATGTGAATTATTGTAATGCGCAAATTATCGATGATAAAGAAAGCTTATCTGTTAGGGCGAATTCCATTAGTTTGCAGAAGTTGTAGCCTATTAGAAATGTTGATCCTGATCAAGTTTGGGAATATTTTATTTGGCGACGACATTAAAAAAAAAAACACCACTAATTACCGGAGAGCAATCACTTTTTTTTTTTTAATGTCGTTCAAAAGAAGAGAACAATTCTATATGTTTCATTGAAAAAAACGTCTCTTTATTCCTTTAATGTCATAACTGATTTTTTATTATACACTGTTTTTGTTGGCTTTTCGATGTTTCGAATTGATAAGGGAATGCGTTGAATGATTCTCTCCTGCAATTTTAATGATGAACGACCCACGTAAACAATTACAGTGACACACGTATTGGAAGACCAAGCTTAGTTGTTTGGTGAGCACAGCACCATTGTGAGTTGAGGGTAGAATCTTGAACGTTTGGAAAAAAACGCGAGGTTCGACAGCTGAAAAACAATTTTGAACAATCGATTTGACTTGCTTTTCGAACTTGAGAGAAATATTACCAATCCAGGGTAATTTAAGAAAAACAGGGCATTTTTTGCGGACCTTGTTTGACAGGTTGAAAAAAACGGGCAATTTTTTTGGAAATAGCTAATTATCACTTAAGGGTAGCCATTTCACCGCAAGATAGATCGTATGTAATCTAGTTCTTGATGAAGTTTGCTTTTGGAACAGATAACCAGTGCTCGTGTGTACTAGAGTTCCGATTAGGTTGATGTTGCGTTTCGGTGGTCGAAATGAATCCCAGCGAATATATGGACATGTAAATGGAGGTTAAAAATTGGCTGCTTTCTTTTTCAATTTTAACGTCAAGGAAAGTCAACGTTTGATTGGCTTCCTTTTCCACAGCAAATTTCAGGGCTGAGGAATTGAAGGCTGTAAAATATTTGTCTACTTCAGCTTCTGATCTGAAAATATCAAATGTATCATCAACGTTACGAGCATGAAGAAGCGGTTTCTCAATGGAAGCAAAGAGCTTTTTTCATACTCGTTACATTGATGATGCATTTGCTATTTTCAGATCAGAAGCAGAAGTAGACAAAGTTTTTCCGCCCTTAACTTGCTGCACTCAGCCCTGGAATTTGCCATGAAAAAAGAAGCCAATCAAATGTTGACTCAAAATCGAGAAAGAAAACAGCCAATTTTTAACCTCCATTTACGGAAAATCTACATTTACAGGTCAATATATTCGCTGATATTCGTTTCGTCTATCGAAACGCGAAATCAACCTATTTGAAACTCTAGTACACCGTGCACTGGTTGTCTGTTCCAACTTCAACAAGAACTAAATTCCATGTTCTACTGCGAAATAGCTACAGTGAAGTGATAATTACCTCAACCATATTTCCAAGAAAATTGCCCGTTTTTTCCAACCCGTCAAAAAAGGTCCGCAAAAATGTCCTGTTTTTCTTAAATTACCCTGGATTGGCAATATTTCGCTCAAGTTCGAAAAGGATTGTAAGACGTGATGTCTCTGTGAACTATTAAATTAGTTCTGCATATTTCACTTCAGGAATAATTTAACTAGTCAAATCTAATGTTCAAAATTGTTTTTCAGCTGTCGAACTCGCGTTTTTTTTCCAAACACGCAAGAAGCTACAACTTCTGCAATATAAGCTTATAGTGGAATCCATCGTGACAGACAAATCTTCTTTATAATCACTAATTCGTGCATTACAATAATTCACATTGGCAATTAATCGAAATTTAACGCAAAACGAATTGCGGTTTTCGCGCGGATAACCGCTTTCTGTTAGAACAGCAATAAAGAAAAACTGCGCGGTTTTCCGCGTAGTTCATGCCGCTTTCCGCGTTCGCGTTCTGTATAAACAAACCTTAACCCGTATATGTCCGGGCTATTTTTACACCCTATTTGTATCGGGGGGGAGGGGAAATTTGCCCCTCTGTCTAAAAATTGTTTAGTAAGTGATAGAAGTAAGATATTTTGCTTGTGGAAACTATTTTTTGCTAAATTTTAAAAATAAAATATTTTGAGGTTGTGAGGTCACGAAAATGATGATGACGTCATCAAAACCAGTAAATCCTTATAACAGCATGCAAATTTTTCTAGATGCTGCTAAATATTATTTTCAGTTTGGACTTTAGTTATTTCAAAGACATCTCTGATAAAGTCACCGCAGATGATGATGTCATCTTTAATGCATTGCGTTGATTATTATTTGTAATTTTTCGTGACTGAGATATAGTATCATTCACAAAATTTTAGAATACCGCAGTATTATTTTCATTATATCGCTCAACAGCTGGTGATTTCGAGAAACAGCAGAAAAAGCAATATTTTTGAATTATGACGTCATCAATGACGTAATGATGATGCAATGCATTTATCAGTCAATAAAATATTTTATTCCAGCTAAAGATAAGCAGTGGCAATGAAGAGGCAGTAGAATGAATAGAATAAGTGCGTTGATAAGCATGCATTGGGCTCAAAACTGTATGAAACTCTTTAGGTGCCTCTGACAAAGGCAAAAATGACGTCACTTACGGTTATCCGGCTAACCCCAAACTTTCTGAAAATGTGTATTATTAAATTTGGTTTAAAGTCAGGGTGCATCAAAGCAAAACTTTTTTTAGTTTAAGAGCTATATTGAAATAACTAAGAGGAGAAGCAAATTTGCCCCCCGGTACAAATAGGGTTAAAAAGAGCTGCATTTGATGTGGAGGGGGGTCGACCGACGCGAAGTTCATGCGAATCGATAAACTTGAAACCAGAAGTTACGTTGATCTTGATTCCTTAGTTTTGCGTCATACAATGTTTAGTTGTTTTTTTCGACCGGTTAATTTGTGGAGTTTAGAACTTGACCTTGTTTACATGAAGTCAGCGATTCACAGAGCACTGTGCTTCGTTATGATCTTTAGCGTTTGCGGTGCCATGCGTGCGGGGCTTTGCAAAAAATACGTTCTGCGTTTTGAAATGTGCTGATTTTTTAAACTTGATCACTGGTCAGCTGAATATGTGATATGACACCTGCAGTGTGACTGAGCCAGGCAAATAGCTGAGTTAATGAGTGAGACACCCCAAGTAGAGAAAGGATAAATCGCCTTTCGGTCGTTTGAGTCTCCCGATGTCCACGCAGGTTTTTTCAGCCAGGTAAAACAACCGGATCACGATTGGAATGCTGGATTATCGATGTCGCAAAACTATTTTTGGTGTTGTTTTTTTTATTTTTTTGTTGTTTTTGACAAATACTGAATATGTAAGCTCTTTCAACCAAATTTTGTGTTTTTCTTCGAGTGTTCCAGAGTTGTAAACGGGCCGACTAGTTCGGGCCCGAACCCGAAAATATAAGCCCGAACCCGAAAATTAATTTGAAGCCCAAATCATGTCCGAAAAAACGCGAAAGTTAAGTTAGGTCTGAAAAATTTAGCAATGTTGCCAAGTTGCTTGTATTATATTTTTGTGCACCTTAGCCGAAAAGCACGTCTCAGGCCCGAAATTTTTGTCAACTTTAGGCCCGAACCCGACCCGAAAAGCCCGGCCCGACTTACAACTCTGGAGTGTTCTGTCAGAATTGATCACTTGGTCATCCAGCCCTGTATCTAAATCATGGTAGTTGGCGTTTGCTCGAAAAACCTTTCACAGAAGCGAAAAGTTAAAGGTATACCACCATTGTTAAATTGCAGTGCGTGAGCGCAGAGTTAGAGAACTATTTGAGATATTTTAGTTTACCAAAATATTCTGTCACATCGAGAAAACTGTCCATGTTATTCCGCAGGTCTTGGTGTTACGCTGAAATGCAAAAATTGGAACACGTTGTACTAGTCTGTTATATTCGGACAACTTTGAGACTTTAAAGTCTTCATCCGCGTAAAACTTCTTGGATTCCAAGTAGGCGTTTCAAACAGTACTAGAACTAAGTTTTACGGGTCCATTTGTTGGGGAAGGGGCTTTTAAGCCCCTTGCGGCATAATTAAATGCGTGCGTTTGCTCCTTCGACGAGTAGCCGGTAACCAGAGCTCCTTTCCTAGTGATATTTTATACCGACAAAAATTGGCCCACCTGCCCAAGCTAGATTCGTTCTTCTCTTTATTAATATGGCGTCTGCAATGAGTCAAGCAAAGCTCCACATTTTTACGAAATATGAAATGTCCATTGCGTGCAGGGGCGCCCGCAGGGGGGGCAGGGGGGGTGCACTTGCCCCCCCTGAAAATTAAGATGCCAAGTATTTTTTTGTTTAAATTCGCATAATAAGTCTAAATATATCTAAATATCTATCTAAACTGAGAAAACAACCCTTTCTGGAGCTGTTTTACCGTTTTTGCCTTGGTGCAGAGGGCGGGGGCAAGAGAAACAGGATTGCCCATTTTACCTGAATTATCATACATCATTTTCTTAAAGCGAGCGTTAGTAATACTTTAGCATTGAGCATTTAATTGTTAGAATAAATAATCAATATCAAACGTTTATCCACGGTTATTTCTAGAAGAACATGGTTTATCAAACGATTTAGCATCCCTGATCTGCCATTGAGCTCTTATCATCAGGATCTAAATACAATACAGCGTTTAATACTTCAAATTAACGCTGTTATCTAAACACTAAAATAATAATATTACTCTGCCATTAAATTAATTTTGCTGAGAAACCGAAATCAAAACCAAACCTGTAATCAACAGCGTAGCGAGGGGGGCTGTGCCACCTGCATTGGCTTGTAGACCAAAGTTACGATAAGAAAAATGCCACAGTTTTTGGCCCTTCTGAGGCCTCTAAATAGGTTCAAAGTCACTTTTAATAGCCTTTCAAGTGGTTCAAAGCCACTTTAAAAACATTAATTTTTATTATTTATTTTTTTTGTGGGGGGTATGGTATTAACTTAAATATTTGTCAAAAATACATCTTCAAATTAATCGATAAAAACTTCAAAACATGGGTCAAAATAAGCAGTCAAAATTGATCGCTTAATACAAAATGCTTAACGTACGAGGTCTGTTCAAAAAGTTCGTAGACTGAAGTCATAACACAGAATGTACTTTCTACAGCAGTTACAGGTATGGGTCTCCTTCATAGTACTCTCCTTCCCAACGCACACACTTATCCCGGCGGTGTTTCCACTTGCGGAAGCAGTTTAGGTACGCTTCTTTTTTAATGCCCTTGAGCCCTTTTGTCGCATTTGCATTAGTCTCTGGAATGGTCTCAAATCTTCTTCCTTTTAAAGGTCTTTCGAGCATGGGGAACAAAAAGAAATCACATTGAGCAAGGTCAGGTGAGTAAGGGGGTGGGTGGGGAAGAAGAGTGATGGAATGTTTGGCCAAAAACTCACGAGTTCTGAGGGCTGAATTGGCTGGAGCGTTGTCATGATGGAAAAACCAGTCACCACTCCTCCTCAATTCTGGCCTTTTCCGTCGAATGGCATCCCTCAGACGTTTCAAAACTTCATTGTAGTAGGTTTGGTTCACTGTGGAGCCTTCAGGAAGGTACTCGTGGTGGACAACTCCAGTAGCGTAAAAAAAAACAACTGTGAGCAGCACCTTGATTTTGGATCGAACTTGGCGAGCTTTTTTGGGTCTGAGGGATGTTTTGCTCGTCCACTGTGAAGATTGGACCTTTGTTTTCACGTCATAACCATAAACTCATGACTCATCACCTGTTATGATCTTTGACAAGAATTCTTTATCATTTTCTGAGTGATCAAGCAAATCCTGACAGACTTAAACACGATGAGCTTGTTGATCACTTGTCATTAGACGTGGCACAAATTTTGCAGCAACGCGATGCATCTCAGTTCTTCCGTCAAAACGTGGTGAGACAAGAGCCTACCGAGATCCCACATTCTTTAGTAAGCTCTCTTACAGTCAGACGTCGATTCGCTTGCACCAGAGTGTTGATTTCATCAATGTGTGGGTCATCAGTAGACGTGGAAGGACGTCCAGAACGTTCATCATCTTCAACAGACAGCCGACCATTCTTGAAACGTTTATGCCACCTGAAACATGCCAACCTGAAACACTTATAAGCCGTGTTAAGCATGGCAAACGTTTCCGCAGTAGATTTTCCCAGCTTGACACAAAATTTCACAGCAAATCGTTGCTCTTTCAAGTTATTCATTTTGAAAAAAATTTGTAAACCTTAAAATCCGACGAACTAAAAAACTACCCTTAACTTAACTGAACATAACCAGCACTAAAATAAAGATATCTACAATCAGAAAATGGCGTAATAATCAGGGCCCGCAAAAGTCAATCAAATTGAAGTTTATTCAGGATTTTATCGTATTACCAAACGTAAACCAAGATTGGTTTCGGGTGCTTTGGAGTCAGTCTAGGTAGATTTTATAAGTCAAAACAAAGTCAAAATTTTGTGTTAGGTCAAAATTGTCTGTGCTCAAATACACTTTTTAAAAGCGAACAAAGTTTTTTTCTTCTTTATTTTTTTGAATATTTGAGCCACAATCAAAAGTTTATGCGCAGTTTTATGCATGCTTGAATAAAGTCTTGCTCTTCAAACTTCTGCAAATACTAGCAATGTCACAATACAATTGTCTGAGTTAATTTCGTTACGAAAACAAAGCTCTTTTTTTTTAATTAGAAACAAATTAAGAATGTCAGCTTCGCAAACATAAAATGATTACGAGCACTACGTAATAATTTGAAATTAAAAAGTCAATTTTTTTAATACAACGAAACAACCAGGTTTTTGATATCTTTGAACTGTAGTGTTTTGCTTTTACAGCTTTAACAATCCACAAAGCTTTTACACAACACATCTTTCTACCAAGCAAAAACAAAATTGTGTCAATTTATTTTCCTATAAGATTTAAAAACAATGAGGCCGAAAATTCGTGAAAATTTAAGAACGGTCAGTTTCAATCCAAAATTCACTGGTAATAAAAAAGTGTACAGTCAACCCTCGATTTAACGGACCTCAATTTAACGGACTTCGGATTTAACGGACTTCGGATTTTACCGTTCCGTAAGCATAGACTGCTGTACATGTAATTGTTACAAGCGAAAATCAATAGCCGACGAAACGAGAAATCGTGCTACGTTGTCGCAGAGACATAATGATTCCCCGTTTACTTGCATTGTGACATCACAAGACGTATCAGTCAGCTTGTTCAGCTTGTAACAGAGTGAGGAGCACTGCGTTTTCGTTTAACGGACTTTTTCCAACAACGGACTGTCGTTGGTCCGCATTTGTCCGTTAAACCGAGGTTTGACTGTATTTGACATTGAAATGTGTGCACTGTACAGTTTCCAAGGTTTTCCTCCTGCATCGCTTAGTTGCTTGAATCAAAAAACCGACTGATTGAAGTTTCTATCTAAGTGCTGTTAATGAAAAGCAACGAAGGGTACCTTCTTCAAACTTACGCCAATTGCTAATTATAAAAGATTTTTTAATTGAAATTCGGAGCTCAATAAGGCCAACGCAGTTTATATCAAAATGTAGTCAAAATTTTGCTGAAATATGGAGTCGAAATTAAATGTTTTTAGGTCAAAATTAAAATGGCTCTGGTCTTTTCCTTGGAGACCTTTGTTTGTCAAAAAAACACCCAGTTTTAGGATTGCATGTACGACCAGGGGGCCCGGGCCTCTCAATTCAAATTCAATAATTTGTTCAATAAACATTTCCCCAAGTTATTTTTTATTAAAGTTTGTCTCGTAAAAGCTGGCGAGTTGGAGGTGGGTTGTTATTTAAAGTTGGTGTAATAGATGCTTACTAATCATGTTATTGCATAAAGTTGATAAAAAAGTTAGATGAAGGTCAGAGGTTACAAGTTTAGGACAAGAACTTTGAATTTTTCCTGGGTCATTCACGGAACATTGAAATCGAGCTCTGTGCACGACAACCTACTGACAATACGCATCTAAGCATTCCTCGTTACCGCTCAACTAAAATGCAGAGGTGCATTAAATATCAGGGAGTTAAGGTCTGGAATTCCATTCCTCAAGAAATTAGGTCATTTTCTTTCAGAAAATTTAAACTGCAATATAAAGAATTTTTGCGAGCGCAATATTGCAATTAGGTTCGTTGTGCGATGCGCTTGAGCCGTTTCTTGTTATCGGAACTTTCGATGACGTAAGACTGTTCTTATTTTGGCGTGCCCGAGTATTAAAAATTCGTAGTGGTCACAATTTGCTTTATCACAAATTAAAATTTACTGGCAGAACTAGAGATTTTCAACTCTGACGTATAGGGTGGTTGCTTGACTCGATGACCACAGGGTCCACTTGCAACTTCCCCGTCGCATGCTAAGCAAATACAATGTAAACTGCCATTGTAAAGTTTGGCTTAAATTAGAGTTGGGAAATTGTGGAAAAACAAAAGTTTTTGTAACTTAGCATTTACAATATTTTCTTTTCAAATTGCTTTGAAAATCTGAATGTGTCATCTTCTTTAAACACAGAGCTGGACAGCGCTGTTTCAAGCTCAAGCTTTTAGCTCTCATCAACAGCCCTCAGCCTAATATCTAAACCAAAGGTATTCTCCAGCCAACTCTCGGCCAAACTGGACAAACCATACATCTCCGTTAAAGTCACAAAAATTGCTATTTTCTCGAAAACAAAATCACTAATATTATTCAACCTGGGGCATGAGGACTTTGAAGTGCCGTCGCTACGGGGGAAAGGGGGGCCGTGCCCCCCCAAACGACTGCTTGTGCCCCCCATTTCGGTTCACTCAGAATACATTTTCGGAACATCACATAAGGACAAGACAACGGGCAATAATGGAAAAAAGAATAATAACGTTCAAACATAATTCTCGTTAGAAGTTTTCTCCATTTTTTGCAAAATTGCTGGCCACCAACTGCTGTACATAAATGTGAGACAATATTCAACACTCTTTTACGGATGTGCCGCGGAATGGGGGTGTACGCTTTTCGTATCGTTACCGGTACTCAGGGCCTGCGAGAGGGAGTTGAGGGGGAACATCGTACCCGGGCTCTGGCCTAGAGGGGGTCGGGCTCAAGGGGCCCGCAAGAGTTCAGGTTTCTGCGTTAAGTTTTGGTATTGCACCATAACACCGTAATCAAACTTGCCTACAGCAAAAATATCAGTCAGCCAATTAGGTACTGGTAATTGGTCGCTTTTTTTGCTACACAGCCTTTGCAGCATCCAATAGTGGCTGATTTGATTTAAAAAAGAGAAAAATGGATCAAAAGCCATACACTTGCACCGAAAATAACGTTTTGTTACATTTCTCTGACTTGAGAGCCCTAATTCTACGGTATAACTATGTACGAGGGCCCACATTTCCAGAAATCCAAAACCATTTCAACCTCAGAAAGCGGAGTCAAAGTTGACATACTATTCTACTATCGTTTGGTAACTCACTCTATCTGTATGAGTTTAATAGGTATTTGGGTTTGTGAAGTCTATGATTGCAAATGACTTCTTAAAACTTTTATCAAGAAATATTTGGATTTGCAGTATCAAAAGTCATTATATTGTGTAATATTGTCTCAATGTCATCATCCCCCACTTCACATACTTTCTTTCATGTATTTCACGTTTTCTGCTTGTCAATTTAAGCAAGTTTGGTGCTGAAATGTTGATTAAATGCTGTATTTTACCCCCGAGAAACATAAAAAGTGCTAAAGTTTCCGGGGCTCTGCCCCGGGCCCCGCTGGGGGAGTTCACAGCGCTCCCCCACACCCCCTAGCTGGACTTAAACCAATTTTATGTCTAGTTGTGTTTTTCATAGATCTTAACTGTATGCGAATATTGTTATCATCACCCTCACTTTTAAATGAAGATCTACACCCATCGGACAAAAAATAATTTAACGGAATGGGCCCCGATAAGGCTTGGGGGGCCCAATAAGATTTGGGGGCCCGGTATCGACCTTCGTACCCCCTGGAAAATTTTCTCTCTGAAGCCCTGCCGGTACTTCGTTAGTGATTATGTCCTGAAACAGTAGACTAGTTGTCTGTATTTTTTTAGTGCACACTAAAAAGTTTTTTAGGTCGCAGGCAGTTGCGCAACCAGGGGAAAGAGGGCTAAGGGAGCTTCAGCCACATTTAGCCAAGTCGCTTAGAAAATTTAACCCCAATATATTGTAGCATTTAAACGTGTTTTGGACTTCACTTTAAGTATAAGGAAGGCTAAACCGGCCAGGCAATTCAATTCTTTTAATGAATTCTAAATTTTAACAATTTATGGTAGTTATCTATATGGCTTCAAAAACGTGCAAAAAGTGATTGAAATGACGTTAAAATCGCTTTTTTTATTCCGAAAAATTACAAAAATCGCCCAGGGGCTGGGGGCATGGCCCCCAAGACCCAATCTTGTACGCTTGAGTTGCATTACTTTGTTTTATATGTCGCTTTTTTTCAGACATGAATACGAAATTTTTAAAATAGCGCATAATTCGTAGCCGTGAAATATCAGTTTTTATGTGTAAAAGTTCAGTCTATTTTGGTGCCCTTTCGGCTAGTGCCCCTTCACTTAGTTTGCTCTGGCGACGGCACTAGGACTTTGTCCTTGCCCCAGAACCCATTTTTTTAATGCCAAAAAAGTTGAGTTTGCAAATATACTCGGTAGCATAATTGCAAAGTGTACCCTTTTTTGGTCTTCAATTTGCTGTCTCTCAGGCCAGCACCACGACACGAACCAGCAATTTTACACTAGTTCTCAAATCTGATTGCTTATTTTTGGGCATTTTTCAAAGTTTTGAGTTTATGTTTTGACAAATTAGCCCCCCTGATTATTTGTTTCAAAAGATGCTTTAAATCACTTTTTAATCCATTCCGGTGCAAAAACAGTCTCACTAGCGCTAAAAACGTGATATTTTTCTTATTCTGCATTTTGGTCGACAGGTCATGGGGGGAGGGGGCTATAGCACCCTCCCCCCCCCCCGTCCCTCCGGTTTTGCTACTGTATGTGAGTTAAGTTTTCCAAGTGACTTGGATAAGCAGAAGGGGGGGTTAAGCTCCCTTAGTCTTTGATGGTGCCACTGACATAAACCTGAATTTTGTAAAGGGTGGTGAGGGGGCTTGATTAACCTACAGATTGAAATTTTTTGCAAAATGCCTCAATTGGGCAGCGTGCCGAGCAAACAGATGCAATCAAAGCATATCGCAGACCGGGGTTTGGGGGCAAAACCTTAGCTGTTTAGCAATTTATGAGATATTTCAGAAAAAAATAGCCATTTTAATGCTATTCGAATCAAATTTTACATTTTTTTAAAGCCATTTAAAAAACTAACGTGATACAATTTGAAATCCATTTGAAAGAATTAAATAGCTCACCCTCTTCAAACCCGCACGTTTCTCACAGGTCAAGTCCAAAACTCGTTATAATTAAATAAATTAAATGCTGAATAGCCTCCCTACTGGACCCCCCTATATTCTTTTTTTATGAAGCTTACGAGGTTTGTTCAAAAAGTTCGTTGACTGTTTGAACTGCGCAGCTCTCATTAGTTCCAGGTGCATTTGCTTGGTGTCGCTAGGTTCACAGAGATCAGCTGATTATTACGCCATTTTCTGATTGTAGATATCTTTATTTTAGTGCTGGTTATGTTCAGTTAAGTTAAGGGTAGTTTTTTAGTTCGTCGGATTTTAAGGTTTACAAATTTTTTTCAAAATGAATAACTTGAAAGAGCAACGATTTGCTGTGAAATTTTGTGTCAAGCTGGGAAAATCTACTGCGGAAACGTTTGCCATGCTTAACACGGCTTATAAGTGTTTCAGGTTGGCATGTTTCAGGTGGCATAAACGTTTCAAGAATGGTCGGCTGTCTGTTGAAGATGATGAACGTTCTGGACGTCCTTCCACGTCTACTGATGACCCACACATTGATGAAATCAACACTCTGGTGCAAGCGAATCGACGTCTGACTGTAAGAGAGCTTACTAAAGAATGTGGGATCTCGGTAGGCTCTTGTCTCACCACGTTTTGACGGAAGAACTGAGATGCATCGCGTTGCTGCAAAATTTGTGCCACGTCTAATGACAAGTGATCAACAAGCTCATCGTGTTTAAGTCTGTCAGGATTTGCTTGATCACTCAGAAAATGATAAAGAATTCTTGTCAAAGATCATAACAGGTGATGAGTCATGAGTTTATGGTTATGACGTGAAAACAAAGGTCCAATCTTCACAGTGGACGAGCAAAACATCCCTCAGACCCAAAAAAGCTCGCCAAGTTCGATCCAAAATCAAGGTGCTGCTCACAGTTGTTTTTTTTTACGCTACTGGAGTTGTCCACCACGAGTACCTTCCTGAAGGCTCCACAGTGAACCAAACCTACTACAATGAAGTTTTGAAACGTCTGAGGGATGCCATTCGACGGAAAAGGCCAGAATTGAGGAGGAGTGGTGACTGGTTTTTCCATCATGACAACGCTCCAGCCAATTCAGCCCTCAGAACTCGTGAGTTTTTGGCCAAACATTCCATCACTCTTCTTCCCCACCCACCCCCTTACTCACCTGACCTTGCTCAATGTGATTTCTTTTTGTTCCCCATGCTCGAAAGACCTTTAAAAGGAAGAAGATTTGAGACCATTCCAGAGACTAATGCAAATGCGACAAAAGGGCTCAAGGGCATTAAAAAAGAAGCGTACCTAAACTGCTTCCGCAAGTGGAAACACCGCCGGGATAAGTGTGTGCGTTGGGAAGGAGAGTACTATGAAGGAGACCCATACCTGTAACTGCTGTAGAAAGTACATTCTGTGTTATGACTTCAGTCTACGAACTTTTTGAACAGACCTCGTACGTTAAGCATTTTGTATTAAGCGATCAATTTTGACTGCTTATTTTGACCCATGTTTTGAAGTTTTTATCGATTAATTTGAAGATGTATTTTTGACAAATATTTAAGTTAATACCATACCCCCCACAAAAAAAATAAATAATAAAAATTAATGTTTTTAAAGTGGCTTTGAACCACTTGAAAGGCTATTAAAAGTGACTTTGAACCTATTTAGAGGCCTCAGAAGGGCCAAAAACTGTGGCATTTTTCTTATCGTAACTTTGGTCTACAAGCCAATGCAGGTGGCACAGCCCCCCTCGCTACGCTGTTGATTACAGGTTTGGTTTTGATTTCGGTTTCTCAGCAAAATTAATTTAATGGCAGAGTAATATTATTATTTTAGTGTTTAGATAACAGCGTTAATTTGAAGTATTAAACGCTGTATTGTATTTAGATCCTGATGATAAGAGCTCAATGGCAGATCAGGGATGCTAAATCGTTTGATAAACCATGTTCTTCTAGAAATAACCGTGGATAAACGTTTGATATTGATTATTTATTCTAACAATTAAATGCTCAATGCTAAAGTATTACTAACGCTCGCTTTAAGAAAATGATGTATGATAATTCAGGTAAAATGGGCAATCCTGTTTCTCTTGCCCCCGCCCTCTGCACCAAGGCAAAAACGGTAAAACAGCTCCAGAAAGGGTTGTTTTCTCAGTTTAGATAGATATTTAGATATATTTAGACTTATTATGCGAATTTAAACAAAAAAATACTTGGCATCTTAATTTTCAGGGGGGGCAAGTGCACCCCCCCTGCCCCCCCTGCGGGCGCCCCTGCACGCAATGGACATTTCATATTTCGTAAAAATGTGGAGCTTTGCTTGACTCATTGCAGACGCCATATTAATAAAGAGAAGAACGAATCTAGCTTGGGCAGGTGGGCCAATTTTTGTCGGTATAAAATATCACTAGGAAAGGAGCTCTGGTTACCGGCTACTCGTCGAAGGAGCAAACGCACGCATTTAATTATGCCGCAAGGGGCTTAAAAGCCCCTTCCCCAACAAATGGACCCGTAAAACTTAGTTCTAGTACTGTTTGAAACGCCTACTTGGAATCCAAGAAGTTTTACGCGGATGAAGACTTTAAAGTCTCAAAGTTGTCCGAATATAACAGACTAGTACAACGTGTTCCAATTTTTGCATTTCAGCGTAACACCAAGACCTGCGGAATAACATGGACAGTTTTCTCGATGTGACAGAATATTTTGGTAAACTAAAATATCTCAAATAGTTCTCTAACTCTGCGCTCACGCACTGCAATTTAACAATGGTGGTATACCTTTAACTTTTCGCTTCTGTGAAAGGTTTTTCGAGCAAACGCCAACTACCATGATTTAGATACAGGGCTGGATGACCAAGTGATCAATTCTGACAGAACACTCCAGAGTTGTAAGTCGGGCCGGGCTTTTCGGGTCGGGTTCGGGCCTAAAGTTGACAAAAATTTCGGGCCTGAGACGTGCTTTTCGGCTAAGGTGCACAAAAATATAATACAAGCAACTTGGCAACATTGCTAAATTTTTCAGACCTAACTTAACTTTCGCGTTTTTTCGGACATGATTTGGGCTTCAAATTAATTTTCGGGTTCGGGCTTATATTTTCGGGTTCGGGCCCGAACTAGTCGGCCCGTTTACAACTCTGGAACACTCGAAGAAAAACACAAAATTTGGTTGAAAGAGCTTACATATTCAGTATTTGTCAAAAACAACAAAAAAATAAAAAAAACAACACCAAAAATAGTTTTGCGACATCGATAATCCAGCATTCCAATCGTGATCCGGTTGTTTTACCTGGCTGAAAAAACCTGCGTGGACATCGGGAGACTCAAACGACCGAAAGGCGATTTATCCTTTCTCTACTTGGGGTGTCTCACTCATTAACTCAGCTATTTGCCTGGCTCAGTCACACTGCAGGTGTCATATCACATATTCAGCTGACCAGTGATCAAGTTTAAAAAATCAGCACATTTCAAAACGCAGAACGTATTTTTTGCAAAGCCCCGCACGCATGGCACCGCAAACGCTAAAGATCATAACGAAGCACAGTGCTCTGTGAATCGCTGACTTCATGTAAACAAGGTCAAGTTCTAAACTCCACAAATTAACCGGTCGAAAAAAACAACTAAACATTGTATGACGCAAAACTAAGGAATCAAGATCAACGTAACTTCTGGTTTCAAGTTTATCGATTCGCATGAACTTCGCGTCGGTCGACCCCCCTCCACATCAAATGCAGCTCTTTTTAACCCTATTTGTACCGGGGGGCAAATTTGCTTCTCCTCTTAGTTATTTCAATATAGCTCTTAAACTAAAAAAAGTTTTGCTTTGATGCACCCTGACTTTAAACCAAATTTAATAATACACATTTTCAGAAAGTTTGGGGTTAGCCGGATAACCGTAAGTGACGTCATTTTTGCCTTTGTCAGAGGCACCTAAAGAGTTTCATACAGTTTTGAGCCCAATGCATGCTTATCAACGCACTTATTCTATTCATTCTACTGCCTCTTCATTGCCACTGCTTATCTTTAGCTGGAATAAAATATTTTATTGACTGATAAATGCATTGCATCATCATTACGTCATTGATGACGTCATAATTCAAAAATATTGCTTTTTCTGCTGTTTCTCGAAATCACCAGCTGTTGAGCGATATAATGAAAATAATACTGCGGTATTCTAAAATTTTGTGAATGATACTACATCTCAGTCACGAAAAATTACAAATAATAATCAACGCAATGCATTAAAGATGACATCATCATCTGCGGTGACTTTATCAGAGATGTCTTTGAAATAACTAAAGTCCAAACTGAAAATAATATTTAGCAGCATCTAGAAAAATTTGCATGCTGTTATAAAAATTTACTGGTTTTGATGACGTCATCATCATTTTCGTGACCTCACAACCTCAAAATATTTTATTTTTAAAATTTAGCAAAAAATAGTTTCCACAAGCAAAATATCTTACTTCTATCACTTACTAAACAATTTTTAGACAGAGGGGCAAATTTCCCCTCCCCCCCGATACAAATAGGGTGTAAAAATAGCCCGGACATATACGGGTTAAGGTTTGTTTATACAGAACGCGAACGCGGAAAGCGGCATGAACTACGCGGAAAACCGCGCAGTTTTTCTTTATTGCTGTTCTAACAGAAAGCGGTTATCCGCGCGAAAACCGCAATTCGTTTTGCGTTAAATTTCGATTAATTGCCAATATGAATTATTGTAATGCACGAATTAGTGATTATAAAGAAGATTTGTCTGTCACGATGGATTCCACTATAAGCTTATATTGCAGAAGTTGTAGCTTCTTGCGTGTTTGGAAAAAAAACGCGAGTTCGACAGCTGAAAAACAATTTTGAACATTAGATTTGACTAGTTAAATTATTCCTGAAGTGAAATATGCAGAACTAATTTAATAGTTCTAGTTAAAGTAATTTAATAGTTTAAATTACTTTAATTTATAGAACTAAAATTTATAATTTATAGAACTAATTTAATAGTTCTAGACTAGTTGTCTGTATTTTTTTAGCGCACACTAAAAAGTTTTTTAGGTCGCAGGCAGTTGCGCAACCAGGGGAAAGAGGGCTAAGGGAGCTTCAGCCACATTTAGCCAAGTCGCTTAGAAAATTTAACCCCAATATATTGTAGCATTTAAACGTGTTTTGGACTTCACTTTAAGTATAAGGAAGGCTAAACCGGCCAGGCAATTCAATTCTTTTAATGAATTCTAAATTTTAACAATTTATGGTAGTTATCTATATGGCTTCAAAAACGTGCAAAAAGTGATTGAAATGACGTTAAAATCGCTTTTTTTATTCCGAAAAATTACAAAAATCGCCCAGGGGCTGGGGGCATGGCCCCCAAGACCCAATCTTGTACGCTTGAGTTGCATTACTTTGTTTTATATGTCGCTTTTTTTCAGACATGAATACGAAATTTTTAAAATAGCGCATAATTCGTAGCCGTGAAATATCAGTTTTTATGTGTAAAAGTTCAGTCTATTTTGGTGCCCTTTCGGCTAGTGCCCCTTCACTTAGTTTGCTCTGGCGACGGCACTAGGACTTTGTCCTTGCCCCAGAACCCATTTTTTTAATGCCAAAAAAGTTGAGTTTGCAAATATACTCGGTAGCATAATTGCAAAGTGTACCCTTTTTTGGTCTTCAATTTGCTGTCTCTCAGGCCGGCACCACGACACGAACCCTAACTCTAATGCAAGGTTTCGAAAAAAAAAAAAGAACTCAGAGCGCATCGAACCCGAGCTCGAGATTTCCCTGAAGGGTATACTTACTGCTGCACCACAGAAGCAACGCTGCCAGTTGTCCAAAGTGCCGTATTTACAGTAACTCGAGTTAATGAGAAAAAAAGCACTAGATTGCAAATACAGTACGTATATGAGCACAGTTAGCTAAAATGTTACCGCATTTGCAATACTTTTAGATAATAATCTTTAAAAAAACTCTGTGAAAAGAAATCGTTTAACTAAACAACATGGTTTGCCTTTAGGAAACTATTAAAAAAGTGGGATCCATTATCAGTGAACGTTTGCACCGGGGCCGTAACTGATGAAAGTAAGACATTAAAATTGAGTATTTCGACTGCACGTTTATAATTCAGCTATATTTCCATTGACGGGTTATGGCCTTGTTTCATTGCCGCGATACCGCCACGGTACGTAATCAACATCAGCTGCTAACGTGTAAAACTTCAAAATGGCGTTCATTATTATTTTTAGAAACTACTATTTTCGAATTGATTATCATCAAAACTTAACCAATTGCAACATCTTAAAACACTTTTGCGTTTAAAAACTATGGAAAATTTGCCAACTACAGTTTAAAAAAATTGTGTCCTTGGTCCTTGGCCTCGATCATTCCAGTTCTTCGCCTCGAGAGGGTCTGTCCTCGAAAAGTCGGTCCTTGGCCTCGAACGTTGTGTACTCGACTCCACCTCTGTTTACTAAAATAGCTGAAACAAGAGTAATAAATTGTGACTTAAAAAAAAGCTTGCATTGCAGGCAAAATTAAAGAGCAGTGACGGTGGTTACAAGAGCACTACAGTTTATTGTAAAAAAACATCAAACTTCATAGCAGGGCAAGTCTATTAAGCCTGACCTACAATAAACTGGTAATTAGGTCAGCTCTTGTAAAAAGAGAAAAAGGCCGATGTCAATCTTAGCAGTTAAGACTAAGCTGCAAGGAGGCCAAAGTCTAGTCTAGTCCTAATGAAAAAACGCAGCCTTGTTACGCTAGTACACTTGTTTATGAATGAATTTGAAATTACTAAAGCATGTTCTCTGTTCCGCATGACTAAACATAATTTCTCAAATATTCATCTGCTGTAAAGGCTTTTTCTAAAAGGTCTTTATGTATCATGTTTTTAATAAAAATTTTACAAACTTTGTTCCCCAATATTTTTTTAGCAGTTTATGCCTGTAGAAATATTAACAAACGATGATTGCTAACCATTTGCAACAGTGAGATCTAGTTTGCGACGCGGATGTATCATATTTATTTGCGCACTCGTTTACATTTTTTTGCATTGAAACGGAGTTTTGCATCGGCTAAAAGATATTTCGATCGCTTCCAAGTTTTGCGCACTCGCTTGGAGTTGCTGCGGAGTTCAAAGATATTTTGATTAGTTTAAACTTTTCTGCATTCGGTTGGAAATATTTCCATCAGTTTACAGTTTTGTGTTTTCGTTTAAAGTTTCGTGCACTGATTTAAAAATATTTCCATCAGTTCACAGTGTTGTGTTTTCGTTAAAAAATATATCTACCAGTTTAGAGTTTCGTGCACTGATTTAAAAATATTTCCATCAGTTTACAGTTTTGTGTTTTCGTTTAGAAATATTTCTACCAGTTTAAAGTTTCGTGCACTGATTTAAAAATATTTCCATCAGTTCACAGTTTTGTGTTTTCGTTTAGAAATATATCTACCAGTTTAAAGTTTTGTGCACTGATTTAAAAATATTTCCATCAGTTCACAGTTTTGTGTTTTCGTTTAGAAATATATCTACCAGTTTAGAATTTCGTGCACTGATTTAAAAATATTTCCATTCATAGCGACTGATGTTTGTGTTTTGCACTTCTGGGCTTCCGTAAAATGCGGTTCGCTGCGAAGCTTCTATTTGACGTCATCGAAGTCAAGAATTGTGTAATTCTGAGTTCGGTCAATAAAATTGGGTGGAGGGCACCAAACTTAGGTGGGGTAGATCAATCTGACGTTAGTTCAGGTGACGACGTTTCATCACTTCAGAGTTGTAAGCCGGGCCGGGCTTTTCGGGTTGGGTTCGGGCCTAAAGTTGACAAAAATGTCAGGCTTGATTCGGGCCAGAGACGTACTTTTTGTTTTAGGTGTACAAAAAAATAATCAAAATTATATGGCAATATTGCTAAATTTTTTAGACCTGACTTAACTGTCGGATTTTTTCGGGCATGATTCGGGCTTCAAATTAATTTCCGGGTTCGGGCCTGAACTTGTCGGCCCGTTTACAACTCTGCATCACTTCAATTAATTTAATGGGCCGCTAAAATGTGGACCGGATGGGGCAATTTTCTGGCCAGCCTGCTCACGCTAATTCGTCGCCAAAGGAGTCTAGACTCCGTAGTGCCTTGTTACTACCGTCTATTCAATACTTGCATTCACCACAAATCACAATTCCAGTAGTTCACTGAATCTCAAGACAATTGGTTTTTGCCGCGCACTTGGATTTTCAGTCCGGCTGTGAATTATGAAATTAAGTGTTTGCGCACAACCAAGAAAATGTTCCAGAACTACCAGTTTTAAATAATAGGGATTTTGTTTGAGATTTGAACCAATAAGCTCTGGCAGTTTCGAACTATCGATAAATTTTTAATTCTTATTTTTCAGACTCGTACTTTAATGTAGATATTAATAGTAGTAATTAGTGACTTTTCATTACATGCAATGGAAATTTGAACGATGGATCGGAACACTCCAGTACCAGCGCGCGGCGATTCGCGCGATGACATCATCCGGACATCGCACAATACTTTAAACGCGCTCAAATCGACGCGTACGCGCGCGGTTGAGAATGACAACTGCGAGAATCTTGAAAGACCTATCTCCGCTCCATTGACTTGTGAAGTGATGACATCAACCAATCATATAATGCCACGTCGCTTCACCATTGGAAGTCGAATGGAATCGTGGGCGCACCAACCCTCAGTCCTCCACAACCCTACCAAGCCCCCACCCATTGCAAAGGAGTTAAAGCCCGGATTCGCTAGAAGGGTGGAAACTCCTCCATCGCTTCTCCCAAGAGAGGCGAGGCTGCACGAAACGCAGCCCCTCATGACCTCCCGTACACTGCCTGAAGTAGGCACTCCTCACTTTGAAACTTTCAAACTTTCCCGCTATTCCTTAATTTCCTCCCACAATGCTCAACAACGTCATATCGATCCTCGTTCCAATTCTTCGAACTCTGTGGAGAATACGGGTTTGAGGGATACCGGAAGGGGGCTCCTATCAGTCACCCCACCCATTCTTGTTCAACCTCGTTCCTTGAAAACAGACGACAAAGTAAAGAAAGAGCTTATGGTTGAAATTGATCGGAATTCTGCAGCGAAATCGCGATGCGAAAAGCTCGATAAACCGCTTACGTCATCAAAATCTAATCAAACTCACAGAAGACTTTCCGCCGATTCTGACCATGCCCTGATCGAAGGGTTTGATGGCCGATTAAAGCCGGGGGAGCATTCGTATCCCTGTCCCCGGTGTGGGAAGTGCATGTGTCCCCGTTGCAAAGGGGAAAAAGTGCATGTGTATGTGTTCACATGGAAAAAGTGCATGTGTATGTGTCCACATGCATGTGTATGTGTATGGAAGAAGTGCATGTGTCCCCGTGATTCGTCGCGACAGCCATTGTTGTGTCGAGGACGTTGTCTATGTAACGCCGACTCTGTTATTGACGCTGTCACGTGCTTCTGTTGTGTTCAAGCGTGCTTCTATCATTGTTCTAACCCTGAAACTGACGAGGTTTGCACGGTGAAGCCCTGCTCTTGCCAAAAATCTAACCGATGTTCGCGTTGGATCTCGATCGTTGCGCTAACGCCTATTTTACCCTGCCTGCTCTGTTACCCCCTTGCAAGAGGTTGTGTCCGAATGTGTCATGCGTGTAACGAGTAGTTAAGACCGTGATGTCGGTGCAAAGAATCTAACAGATAACCCTGTTATAAAAGCTCCACCTTGTAAAGTTATTTTCTTTATTGCTCAAGAGCTCAACCTTGTGGATTGAGTGTTTCAGCCGTCCGCGCCGTCATCGGCACCCTCACCAATTGCCGTTTGAATCTCGAGCAGTTCGTTCTCTTACATCAGCAGCCTTCACAGCATAGATTTTATTTATTTTCGTAATTTATTTTGTGACATCATAATCGTAAATAATTCAGTCTCGCTGCCGCCAAGTGTCATCATGATGTCAGTGGACTCGAACAAACGATGAAGCGGCAGAGCGCGATTTTTTTGCAGTTCTTTTGTGTTATGCCTCGCCACTGTAAAATGTTTGATCTTTTATGTTTTTAATTACAATTTTTGACGAAGTTATTCTGAAGCAACCATTATGTGCTCACTTAGTACCAGGCAGGCACCTCGGTCGCGAACCAAGTCGTTTAAGTCCGGTCAGTTCGTCACGTTTGTCATTGCACCAGTATCAGTTGTTAACTTGTTACATTTGGATGCCTGGGCGCAGTTGAGATTTAAATTACATTGAGGTACAATTCGAGAAAGGGTCAAAAAATCGAATTTGTTGCGAAGTGCAGGGGGGCTTCAGCACCCCCTTCGCCAAGTCGCTCAGAAAATTTAACCAAGATGCAAGCGTTTAAACGTGTTTTGGACTTAATCTGTAAGTAAGGGGGGCTGGACAATTTCACTTTTTCAAATACCTCCAAAAACGTGACCCAAATGGCAGAGGTGGACCCAAATAATATCATATCAAAAGCGTAATGATCTTTTCAACCAGAAAAAGTCCTGCGCAATATAATTTTTTTAATTTCTGAAACGCACTGCAACTTCCGCAATTGCTGAACGGCATTTTTGTACGAAGTTAAAGCACAAACTAACTTATATTTCAAAGCACCATGTAAATACCGCCTTTTTGCGATTTCAGACAGAAAAAAAGTAAATAAAAATTTGCTTAAAAAGGCCGACATTTAACAATATTATCATCGAAATGGAACAAACTTAAGTTTAATGTATAGAATTACGCTATTAACCGAAAAAAAACTTGAAAGCGCAACACATTTTAAAAGACTTTAATCCGCAACATAACTTCCGCAATTACGGAGGTCGCGGTAGCTGTGCTTTGCCCACCTCTGCCAAATGGCATTAAAAACGCAATGTTTCCGAAAAATTGCCGGGGCGGCTTAGCCCCCACATCCCATGCAGTTTGTGATACGCTCGAGTTACATCAATTTGCTCAGCACGCCGCCTGAATTGGATAGTTTTCGGGTAAAAAATTTAAGTTTTGGTTCAAGCTCCTCCCCCTTAACAAAATCCTGTTTCTGTGCTCGGCGAAGTTGCACAACTTCTAAAAAAGCGCAAAGCAAGTTTGGAAGACTTCCTCAGTGCAGTTGCTCCCCTAATATTTTTGAAGAGGTACTGCTCGAAATCGGTTTTATCGAAGAAATGAGAACTACATGAGGTAATAAAGAGGTGCCCCCATTACAATTTAATCCGTTTGACTCCATACCATTAGCAACTCTGCATTTTGCGATTTTGTGACATCACAAAAGGCCTATGCTGTGGATCAGTACTGGACAGCCTAGGTCTTCAGCAGCCAGTAACAGTAGCCAAGTTTTTAGATATGGTTAGGCTACTCACTGCTACTAGTTGCTAAGTTCTGGGTATTTTAGGCCTACGGTTGGCTGCTATATTATTGCGCTAGTTTCTGATTGCAGATCTTAGATTAGCCTACAGTAGACAGTATAATCAGTTATTTTATTGCTTGTTGTACAATAACTTAGTTTAGAGATAAAGAGTTGGCAAGAATAGGAATGGTAGGCCAGACTGGTGTTCAAGGATGGCTGCACGATACGGTACGCCTTAATTTTTGCTAAGAAGTACGGTACGCATTTTTTGTAATGGTGCGGTTACGATACGTTGGTACGGTGATTGAATTTGCGTACAATTTTGAGGAAAAAAGTACTAAAAAATGCAGATATTTTTGCTGTACAAAAATACGAGAAAATACAAATAAGTTATCATTGTGGTGGTAGCCTATTCGATATACTTGTTTTTAATAAAACTTAATTTTTGCTCACAAATTGTCATTTTTTATCACTCAACTATTCCTGAAGCATAAACAATCGCCTCTAGATGTTGCATTTTATGTTTTGTTCTATGAGATTTTGACGGCATTGAATGAAGTATATAGGCATATAAAGCTAAACAGTTTTTAAGCTCAAGTACTCCTTAATCCAGTGCTTATTAACTACTTCGGTTCCGTTCACCCATATTAAAGAGTTCCTCATTTCATCCTCCCCTGATAAAAATACGTTTATTGATTATAACAAATAATTTCAACAAGCTGGGAGTATGAGGGCAAGCTATCAAGGCTTGTAGATTTTTGGATTTCCAACAAAAAAAGCTCAATTTTTAGTCTATTTTTGTACAAATTGCTGCTTCGAGATATTATCTTGGAGCAAAAAGCGTGTTACCATTGTTACTCACATTAAATTACCGGTTTCCTTTTTTTTTGGTTTGCCCCTTTGTACTGGTACACCCAGTACTTAAATTGTAGGGGGGACGCAGGTGGACGCGTCCCCCCATCGAGAGTTAGCGTCCTCCCATTGACAGTTAGCGTCCCCCCATTGAGATTTAGCGTCCTCCCATCGAAATTTAAACGTCCACCCACCGAGATTTGAGCGCTGGAAAAAAAGCCAGCCAGCGCGAGTAAATCCAACAAATTCCAGCCGAATGTAGTCCCTAACTGCGGTGGAGACCTTTTTTTTTTTGTTCTTCACCTAATTTCAGGAAAAAAAATAGTTCAAATTTTGGCGAAGACCTTTTTTTTCTTTTTTTTTGGTCTTCATTCATTTGCGGGGACAGAATTACATAATCTCCACTGAAGTTTGGTGAAGGCTGCAAAAGCGTCCCCCCATGCAAAATTTTGCAATTTAAGTACCGGTACTGGGTACACCCTCACAAAAATTTAATTCACCCTGGCTTGAACCATTCACTCTTTTAAGAAACGCTGCCTTTGGCTTATCTTTTGGTATAATACGAATCAGATACAAACAAAAATCACTTCAACACCGGTCGCATATGTCATTAATGGATATTTCTGGGATTTCTAGACACTATCTCTGGGATGTAGATGTTGTTGAACCAGATTAATCGACGGTACAGTAACATCCGTGTCAAATGAACGCGCCCCAATGCGGTCGACTGGCTCGGTTAAATAACCTATCGAACTACTAATAACCAATTGATCCGATTAAAGTTTAACGATTAATCTTTAACTTGTAGCTACGTTGGAGAGTGACGCTACATTTATCCCTCTCCCTTTACGCTGGCGACGGCTCTTCAACGTATCCAACCAGCACATTGAAGAGCGTCCACCACTACAACGTCCAGGCGTGCTCGCCATTGTAACATCCGTGTCTAAAGAATGCGTCCCAATGCGGTCGACAGGCTCGGTTGCAGATATTAACCTATCGAGACACTTTCCAGTTCGACTTAATAACCAATTGATCCGATTAAACTTTAACTTGTGGCTACGTTGGAGTGTGAGGCTGCAGTACATTACTCAAAAAAACGTATCGTACCAGGGTACGGAACGTAGGTACGGTATGCTTCAAAAATAGAACAAAATTACGGTACGTTGGTATGGTACTGTTAAAGGTGCTAGGTACGAAGTACGCAAATTCTGAACGTACCGTACCGTACTATGCCATTCTTTCTGGTGTTGTTTTAAGGCTGCTATTGTAGGCAATTGCCTAAAGTCTGCGAGAAATTTTACAAAATCAGTCTTTTGTGAGTGATGTCACAAAATTGCGAAATGCAGGGCTGCCAATGGTACGTATTCAAACCGAATAAATCGTATTTTCGTGAAGAGTAGTTGTGGAAAGAGGTTAGGGGCACCTTTTTATTACCTCAAGTAGTTCTCATAAAAAGAGATACTGCTCGAGAATCGAGCCTAGCCTAGCAATAAGGTATTTATTACTTGGCGACAAAGTATGAACTCATACCTGATAATAAGACTACTTGTACCTGAGTGGGTTTATTGTATTTGCTTACTGCATCTTGTGACCAAAGGATAAACTTTTCCAACTAAGTTGCAAACTTAGACATTTGTTACCTAGGCTACCATGCAGTCTACTCTTTTCTCAGCTGGGATCTGTTGTGCTAACAAGATCAAACTGATTAGTTCGCATCGAAACGACTCAATGCATTAGCCTAACGGCGGCGTTGCTTTAGGTTAGATCTGGATGGCGTTGCTAACGACGCTGAGTCTTATCAACGTCAGGGTTCCAAAAGAAAATTATAACATTAAAAGCCTCTACGTCGTGTTTGAAGTAAAATATTTCTGGAACGGTTGGGTCAAGAAAGATGAGGTCAACACCAATCTAATCTTATGAGATTGGCCTAACTTTAGATACCCTCATTGACTTTGCCTTTAGTCCTCGTTTCAGCCCTTAAAAAAATTGATTTTTTTGGGGTTTCCCCAAACTAAGTCAAAATACTTGTCTCTCAAATTATTACTGGAATAAAAAAAACTAGCGCCCTAGCTTACGCCGTTTAAAAAATTGGTTTGTGAGGCCCCATTTTAGGGGATTCTGGGAAACTTTCGGGAAACAAAATTGTATTTACAGCTCAACGACTTTACACAAAAATTAGATTTCGGCGTTTTGTGGTTTAGATGAAAAAGAGCGCACAAGATTTAGGAAAAACAAAAAAAAACAAAAAAAAAACAAACGAAGAAACAGAAACAAAAAGCAAAAAATAAAAAACCTCATCGCGGCCAAACGTAGGTTAGTAGGGATGAAACAATATCTTAAGACATATAACCATGTGAAATATTTTTTGCCCTACTTCAGACGTTTTTGAAGAGACTGCTTTTTACCCTAAACTTTCGGAGCTGTTTTCGGGTCCTAAAACCAAAGCCATGTGAACAATTGCCTCGAAATTTGTTAAAAACAAATAGCTCATTAATCTTAAATTGCAGGTAAAATTTCATGCAACTAGGTCTAAACGTTCTCGAGTTATTAGCAAACCTTTGAAACTTTGCACTCGTTAATTTGAAAATGGCCGAGTGAAAACCAAAAAAAAAAAAACACGCGATATGAGCGGCGGTCGTTCCACTTAAAAATCATTGCCATGAACAATGGGACAGCTTTTTCTCTGAAAGTATTCTACGTGGGAGCAAAAACAACTCAAAAGAAAGGCATTGCAATTTTGTGACATAATGTTTTAGAGAGAAAGAATGCGTACGTCACTTTTGGCGTAATTGCGTTCAAAAAGTAAATGCCAAGACCGAGCGTTTTTGCCAGTTTACTTTTCAACTTCGATTCTTGGTTCTGGCGCTGTTTATTGATGAATCGTGAAAAGAAAGTGCCAATTACGAAAGAACCGGTCAGCAAAAGGGTTTGTCACCAAAATGAGATTGCTGCGATAGAAACTCGTTGATTGAAACGATTCTTTCTCAATTCGGCACGTTTTTGGCATAACTCAGCGACGAGCGGGCGTGTGGATCAACAACCGACTTGGGAAGTGGACTGGCAAAATGCTACACCGTAAAGCTTGCTGCACTGATGATGCGAAAGGTCAGACGATTCTGGGTTCACATTTGGCGTGAAGAAATAATTTTATCCATAATCTTTGCGGAAATCAAGTTTGCCAAAAGTTAAATACGATGTTGCAGCGACCCCCGATTTAAGAGACAAATTAACTTTTCCATGTTTTTCCAGTCTCAGGACTGGTTCCCCAATTAGGCTAAAAATCAAGTTAGTTAAAATTTAGCTGAGAAATAGGTATTTAGGGTTAATCTTAACGCAACTCTAAATTTAATTCACACTAGTCGCGGCTAATAATCAAAATTAAAGTTTTCCTATGACGTCAGATGTGCCGGTAGGCGGGAGAAAATGTGCCGCGTTTATTTCCGATTTCAAGCTATTGCTCATACGGAGTGAGTTTATATAGTTTGTGATTTCAACAAATTTTAATTCTGAGCTGGTCGTTTCTGAAGTAGGGCAAATCTTGAGAAAGCATGTCAGCCCAACTAGCTCCTACGTATGTGGTGGACTTGGATTTGCCGCCAAAAGAAAGGTTGGTACTCGAAACAACACCTCAAAATGCGGATGGCCAATTTGTTTGCAGGAACGTCAGAAGTACTAAGATCCGGTTTACACTGGGCATAAAGTTGTGAACGAAAAAAAGTAACCTGAAAAAGAAAACTTTGATACGCCGGGAGCTTGTCACCTTACTTGCAAATTAGGTTCCTTGATTAAAACAAACTAAGGATCTCTCCGTCGCTCACAAGCCCAGTATAGACCAAGCCTAAAATGTTGTTTTTGATCTGGGTTCAACCCCCATCTTTGTCGCGTTGTTGTGTCCTTGGAGGCTTTAATGAGGCGCTTTACAGCAATTATCTCTGCTTAGTGGTTTAAACAAGCACCAAATTCAACGGGGAAAAATTTACTAGACTAGTTCAGGCCTGAACCAAGCTCGAAACCGAAAATATACGTTCGAACCCAGGCCAAAACCGAAAAATGATTTCAAGCCCAAACAAAGCCCGAAAAAGTCTGAAAGTTAATTTAGGTATAAAAAACATTTAAAGTTAATTACTTTTTTCGTTTAAATAACCTTATAGTCTACTGTGAGAAAAGTTAAAACTACTTACTCATGAAAACGGTGCACCAATAATAAGCCTAAATCATATTGATGCTTAAATCAAGACTGCCTTTTAGTGTTGCAAAGTTTATTTTGGCCACGTTTTATGGTGCATAAAACACAGGACACATATAATATAGACCCAAATTAAGCCCGGAATTTTGTCAACCTTAAGGCCCGTTTGTCCAAAGCGGGAACGCGGAAAGCGGCACGAACTATAAACTATGCAATTTTCTGCAAAAAACTATGCGATTTTCCGTGCGATTTGCTGTTCTAATAGAAAGCGGTTTTCCGCACGAAAACTGCAATCCGTTTTGTTTAAAACACCATTAATTGCCAATGTGAATTATTGTAATGCACGAGTTATTATTAATTAAAGAGACAACTTGTTCGTTTCGGCGAATTCCACCGTACTGCAGAAGTTGTAGCCTTATTTGAAATTTTGAGAATATTTTATTTGACGATGACATTAAAAAAAAATTAACAACACCAATTATAACCGGAGAGCAATCACTTTTTTTATTTAATGTCATTCAAAAGAAGAGAACAATTCTACATGTTTTATTGAAGAGAACGTCTTTTTATTCCTTTAATGTCATAACCAATTTTCTTTATACACTGTTTTTGTTGGCTTTTCATTGTTTTAAATTGATTATGGAATGTGTTGAATGATTCTCTTCCGCAATCTTAAGGATGTGCGACCCACGTACCGACAATTACAGCAGCACACGTACTGGTATACGACTAAGCTTTGCTGTGTGTGGGCACAGCATCCTTGTGAAGAATCTTGCACATTTAGATAATAAGTCTAGGTTCGACAGCGGAAAAACAATTTTAAACATTGAATTTGACTTGCTTTTCGATCTTAGCGAAATGTTGCAAATCCAGGGTAATATAAGATAAACAGGACATTTTTTGTGAACCTTATTTGACAGGTTAAAAAAAACGGGACATTTTCTCGAAAATAGTTGAGTTAATCATCACTTCAGAGTAGCCATTTCACCGCAAGATAGATCGGATCAAAAGTAGTTCTTGTTGAGGTATGCTTTTGGAACAGATAACCAGTGCTCGGTGTGCTAGAGTTCCGATTAAGTTGGTTTTGCTTTTCGATGGTCGAAATAAATTCCACCGAATATATGCACATGTAAATGAAGGTTAAAGATTGGCTGTTATCTTTTTCAATTTTGACGTCAAGGAAAGGCAACGTTTGATTGGCTTCCTTTTCCATGGTAAATTTCACCGCTGAGTGCAGGGATTTGAGGGCTGTAAAAGATTTGTCAGCTTCAGCTTCTGATCTAATATAGCTAATGTATCGCCAACGTAACGAGTATGAAGAAGCGTAATCTTTTTGCCTCCGGTGAGAAACCGCTTCTCCATACTCGTTAAGTTGAGGACACATTTGATCTTTTCAGATCAGAAGCAGAAGCTGACAAATCTTTTACAGCCCTCAAATCCCTGCACTCAGCGGTGAAATTTACCATGGAAAAGGAAGCCAATCAAACGTTGCCTTTCCTTGACGTCAAAATTGAAAAAGATAACAGCCAATCTTTAACCTTCATTTACATGTGCATATATTCGGTGGAATTTATTTCGACCATCGAAAAGCAAAACCAACTTAATCGGAACTCTAGCACACCGAGCACTGGTTATCTGTTCCAAAAGCATACCTCAACCAGAACTACTTTCGATCCGATCTATCTTGCGGTGAAATGGCTACTCTGAAGTGATGATTAACTCAACTATTTTCGAGAAAATGTCCCGTTTTTTTTAACCTGCTAAATAAGGTCCACAAAAAATGTCCTGTTTATCTTATATTACCCTGGATTTGCAACATTTCGCTAAGATCGAAAAGCAAGTCAAATCTAATGTTCAAAATTGTTTTTCCGGTGTCGAACCTAGCGTTATTATCCAAATGCACAAGATACTACAACTCCTGCAATATGGTGGATTTCATCGTGACAGACAAACGGTCTTTATAATTAAAATCTCGTGCATTATAATAATTCATATTGGCAATTGATGGAGTTTTCATACAAAACGGGTTGCAGCTTTCCCGCGGAAAACCGCTTTCTATTAGAACAGCAAATTGCGCGGTTTTCCACGTTGTTCGGCCGCTTTCCGCGTTGGTGGTCTGCATAAACGGGCCTTAGCCAGAGGTGGGCACATGTACCGCAATAATTGCCGCGGCAACTATTTCAATTGCGATAGCGCTCGCGCCGCAATTATTTTTAAAAGGTTGCGCTGACGCTTGCGCCACAATTATTTTTGCAATTTTGAGCGCAAGCGCAAGTCAAATATGGTTATGAATAATTGTTTTTCAATCAAATGTGATTGAAGTTAGCAAAAAAACATTGACGAGGTACGTGGGCGTAGCCAGGATTTTTGATTGGGGGGAGAGGTCAAACTGCAAATCACACACAATGACGTCATCAAATTTTTCGAAAAGAGGGACGTTTTGCGGGACAAAGATGCCGTAGAATGGAGGATCAGAAGCTGGGGCCTGGGTTGGCATGTAACCTGGGTGTTGCAAAAGAAAAAGGACTTGAACCTAAAAGTAAAAAGATTTCCAAAATTGTCCAAGTTGGAGACGTGGTCAGCTAACTAATTTTGTCCAAACGTATCACAGACGGGGATCTGGGGGCCGCCGCTGGTCGATTTCTTGGGATTTTTTTTGAAAAAAATAGCTATTTTAATGCTGTTTGGATCACATTTTGCACATTTTTAGAGCCATTTAAAAAATAACTAAATTTTTAAAAATTATAAGCCAATTGAATCAATCAAATTGGTGAGTCTTCCCTTTACTTACAGATCAAGTCAAAACACGTTTAAAATTCTAAATTTGGGGGTTAAATTTGTGACTTGGCCAAGATAGGAGAAGCAAAGTACATTGCCTCGTGCAATATTTTTAGCAGTAATTAATCTCTCGAATATTTGCCTTGGGAGAATTTCTATTTGGTCATGAAGACGGGTTATACATTTAAATTGGATGGCAAAAATTAGATTTGAGGGGGTGCAGGCTACCTACCTGGTCGTTAATATTAGTCTGTTATACGCGTATACTGTTGTACGCGAAAATGCTTAAAAAAACTGAAACTGAAAAAAACATAACGCTTTGTTGTTATTATTTTTATCATTGGTGGCAATTTAATTTGGAGGGGGTGGGCGGTTTTGCCCCCTCCCCTGGCTACGCCTATGACGAGGTAGGTTCATAAAAGCTTCTCATGCGAAATTCCATTCGTCTACTGCTGGCAATACTTCTATTGGATTTACAGCAGGAGACATCTTTGCTTAAACGTTTCTCTCTAAAATATTTTTTGCCGACTTTTTCAAAAAAAAAATCCAATTGAGCAAGTTAAAAAATGGTTGTAAAATGAAATTTTAAACAAAAAATTTTTTTTGCAATCGTCTTTTTAGAAGTACGCTAGTCGTTTTTAAATTAGCTTAAACTGGATTTGGGCATTAACCACGTTAAGGTGAATTTAGACAGTATCCGTTTTTCGTCCGTTTTTTTACGTTTTTACTTCTTCTTGAAAAAGTATGCGCTTTTTCATCCGCATTTTTATAAGTCCGTATCCGCACTAAATAGACTGTTATATAGAGATCAAAATTTTATTCAAAAATTTTGTGGATGAGCGATAAGAGCGATATTTCAAAATTGAGCTGTACTCCTTTATCAACAAATTTTTTGGAAAATTTTGTGCAGTATGTGACTATCTGGTTCGTGCGGATAGGGACATAAAAAATGCGGATGAAAAATTGCATACTTTTTCACGGAGAAGCAAAAACGTAATAAAACGGACAAAAAACGGATATTGCGTAAATCCACTTTTACTCGTGACAGTCCTTTTTTACCGTAATTCAAAAACAAAAACAACAAAAATTATTGATTACAACTTTTTTCTAGTCCGGGAAAACTTAAAAGATATTGCAAATAGGAGTGACAGCATTGGTAAAGCTCTTATAAGTAATACTTAGATGGTTCAATTTCTTTAAATTGGGATTCATATTTTGCTCAATAGAACCCCTTTCCCACCAGAATATACCCCCAAAAAATTTCACACAAACTCAGAAAGTTTTGTAGAGTGCACATGGAAGGAAACTCCAACAGAATATTTTGTATATATCACAAAATATTATTAAAACACGCTAAATAAATTGGCTGTCTAAAATCAAGCGCCCTAAAGTGGGGTTCATATTTTGCTCAATAGAACCCCTTTTCCCCGGAAATACCCCCATAAACCAATATTTGTCGGAATCTAAATTAAATTTTACACAAACTCAGAAAGTGATGTTGAGTGCACATGAAAGGAAACTCCAGCAGAATACTTTGAGTATGGCACAAAATATTATTAAAACACGCTAAATAAATTTGCCGTCTAAAATCAAGCGCCTTAAACAAAAACAGGATGAGTTTTTTTTAGCGTGCTGCATTTGTAAGAGAGTGATGCTAATTGCTCCAGAAGCACAAAATATGTTTCGAAGCTTGTAAAAGATTTTCTTGAAGAGCCATTAGAAAAATACAGTGACTCCGACGTCGTTTGCTTACCACCACATGCAGACTTTATTAGTGGAATTTTTAACACCGCGGTTCCTTGAGTGCGAGTGTTGAGAGTAATTTTTTTGTTAGGTATAAAGATGGTCTTCGCCCAAAGAGGTTAAGCGATGTGCAATTTCAAATGCTTGTATTTTTCAAGGAAATCAATAATTTTTTGTTTATTAATTTGGTAGCGTGCATAATTTGTTTCGAATATTGGTTTCGTACCGTAACCTAGTGAGGTTTAAGCAGTGAGTCAATTAAAATTATACATTTCAAAACGTCACACTTACGCTTGCGGCGCAAGATTTTCATAGTAGTTGCGCATGCGCTTGCGGTGCAAATTTATGACTTGCGCTGCCCACCCCTGGGCCTTAGCCCAAGCGCTGTCCGAACCCGACCACAAAACCCCAGCCCGACTTACAACTCTGGAATTAACTAAGTCAACCAGAAATCTTGGAATACGGGCAACTACTAAGCGGGAGCAAGCGCATACTTTGTTGACGGACAGGGCATTGAAAGGAGGCCTCGAAATTATCTGGCCCCCACCGTTGAAACCATAAAATAAGCATCAAAATGCGGAAATTCTTCGAAAAAATTTAAACAAATTTCAGACTTTCACGCGCAACAACTAAAAAATTTTTTTATAACGATAGCTAGCGTTGAGGTGTCATAGCAAAATGATTGTGGTTTGCCTTAAAATTTTATATTTAACAACTAATTTTTAATTTTTAAGTTGCCTAAAACTCGAATTAAAATCTTATACAAATGTTCGACCTTATATCAAGACTTCGGAAGTTTGAGGCTGCAACTGCTCAGTCATAGCGGCATTGAAAAGCCTGGACACGTCACGGGAACTTTCGAAATCAAACAAAACTTGAATTGAATTGCAGATGGAACGAAGCCTTGAAGCATTTCAACCCGGATGACGTCGAACATGCCATCGACACTTTGCTGTAAGATGCTGATACGATATTGTCGCGATTGGCAACAAGAAGCATTTTGAAAAACGCGGGTTTAAAATTTGTGCTTATGACTAATTATTAGGGTGGAGTGAAAAACTTTTTGTTTTTCTTTTGGAACACAATGGTAATACGAAGTTGCTACGCAGCAATACTTTTAAAATGGTACAAAAATTAATGAAAAATTTCAAAGTCTTTAGATGCCCCCAGAGCTGTAAAAAAATGATTTTTTGCTGATTTTTTCAAACTTTTGCATTAACGGAAATCGTAATAAACACACTTGCCTCGCGCAGTTTTCGCAAGCAATCAATCACCCTAAACAGCCTTTTTAGCGATTTTTATTAGCAATAAAAATTTTTTCGTTTTCAAATCGAAAACTTTCACGTGCCCAAAGAAACATCTAAAATTGGTTATTTTTTTCCTATATTTTGCATCAATTTTCGTTCAAATTTAACAATACAATGAAATAAAATAATATAACTTGTTGGTTCAAATTTAACAATACAATAAAATTACTTGTAACTTGTTACTTCTTTACTATTTTTTGAAAAACGTCACAAAAAACGTGAAAATTCTTCACGTACAGTATTTTGTGAGGTTCTCTTAAAAATAGTGAAGAACTAACAAGTTACAGTGACAGCTATCAACATTTTCTGCTGGAAAATATTATTTTGATGGCGGGAAACATTTCATCATAGTGCAAAAAAAAATCAAAACCGATGGCAAATTAGACTAACAATCACAATAGAAGAACACATTTCATTTCTTTTTGAGCTAAGCTTTACTTATTTTACTAACGTTGTTCCAAAAATGGTTCGAGTGAAAGGGCAAGAAAAAGAATTACTCAAAGAACTGAAATCAAAATTGATAGAACTGCATCATATTTAAGTAATAGGATGCGATGCAAGAACAGCAAATACTGAAGTTAAAAAAGAAGTGATCCAAATATTAGAAACTAATCCGCAGCGGCCTTTGTAGTATGCTAGTGTGTCACAGAGGTGGAGTCCTCGAAGACGACCTTGGCCTCGAAGACGTCCTCGAGGACACATTTTGAAGTCCTTGGCCTTGGCCTCGAAGGTCAAGTCCTTGGCCTTGGCCTCGAGGCCTCAAGTCCTCGAAAATTGGCCTGTCCTCGGCTTGAGGACAGCAGTATTTTTTGAATTGTTAAAATTTTGTGGAGCGCTTGAAAAAATTTTTTGGAAAACGTATGTTCGTGGAGATCGGTTGAAAAATTTTTGTGAAGACCTTTTTTTTTGAGATCGCCTGAAAATTTTTGTGAAGACCTTTTTTATTTTATTTTTTGGAGAGCACTTGCGCCTGTGTCCTTGGTCCTTGGTCTTGGCCTCGAGCATTCCTGTCCTTGGCCTCGAGAGTGTCTGTCCTCGTAAAGGCTGTCCATGGCCTTGGCCTCGGATTTTTTTTGTGTCCTTGGCCTTGGCCTCGAGCCTTGTGTCCTCGACTCCACCTCTGGTGTGTCAGCTGCCAACGAATAAACTGCTTTTGCGTTATGTTTTTCTTCCCGTTGACGGAGCCACAGCGAGAACTTAATATTTTTTAAAAATTTTAACTGATCGTATCTTTGGTTTCTTTTAACCAATTCGCAGCTTGCACGATGGAAAGGCAGTGCGCCTGGCGTACCTATTTAGTGTGTAAAATAATATAAAAATTTGCTTTTATACTGTGCGATCACAATTTTATGTCCAGTGTAGTAAACCGGACCTCAGTGCTTAGTTAGATTAAAAGTATTTTTGAAGCGCTATAAAGCTTAGTATGTAAACACTCTTTTTGCAAAAAGTAGTTTTTTTTCTTGTATTGTTGAATTTTAACTAAAAGTAATGCAAAATATAGGAAAAAATGAACAGTTTTAGATGTGTTTTTTGGGCACGTGAAAGTTTTCGATGCACGAATGAAAAATTTTTTATTGCAAATAAAAGTCGCTAAAAAGGCTTTTTAAGGTGATTGGTTGCGAAAACTGCGCGAGACAAGTGTGTTTGTTACGATTTCCGTTAATGCAAAAGTTTGAAAAAATCAACAAAAAATCAATTTTTTACAGCGCTAGAGGCACCTGAAGACTTTGAAATTTTTCATTAATTTTTGTATCATTTTAAAAGTGTTGCTGCGGAGCAACTTCTTATTACTATTGTGTTCCAAAAGAAAAACAAAAAGTTTTTCACTCCACTCTAATAATTATTGTAAAAACCGTTCTGAGTGCTGCTGGTGTAACTATAATTCCATCTTGCTTCATCAAGTTACCTTGGCCAGAAGACAGCAAAGGAACCTTTCGGTCTTCGAGTCAAGCTGCCTCCAAAGAACAAGTAGAGAAGCTGTGGCAACCAAATTTTGAAGTCGTTTGTTTGATCCGACCGGTAATCGAAACCGTGTCTTCTCTATCAATAGCAAACCCTCTCTCCACTCGACCACTGATCGGTTTATGATAGGAGTGTTATTTTTATTGTCGGATAGTGGGATTTTGGTGTACATTCTTGGAAAGAAATAAAATAATTTCTGAGAGTAGTACCGGTATTTGTATTTTGATGCTACCGCAAATCAGCGAAATCAAACGCTAATTTGCCCAGAGCGCTAAAGTGGTAAGTTTGTCTAGCAATTGGTAAACTTGCGCAGTCGTTCAGAGCTTTGTTTAGAAAATTTCTATGAAATTGGGCCTCAGCAGTAATGGAAGAACTTCAAGTACGTCATAATTTCACAAAAGATTTACTTGAGTTCTCACGCCACTAAAACTACTTTACAGTTCATTTCTTTGAAGCTATTTGTCTGACTTGCCAAGAAAAATATTTTTCTGTGCTCTTTATTCTGATTCGTCTGGACAAGTTTCATACGATCTGAGCTTCAAAGATATGAACATTTTGAAAACTACACTCAAGTTCTGCTTTACCACCTAACTTGTCAATAAAATTGTTTTGTAAAAACTGGCATCCAACTGATATTTTTTGTCATTATTTCATGAAAAAATATTACTAATATTATTTGGCATCTGGCAGCTTTTTCTCCTGACATCAAAGTCAATCCATTGAACACTTGGGACAGCTGATTAATTTTTAACTTACTGGAATGATTATATTGGTTTGCAATAATTGTTTTTAATTAAAACAAAAGTTTGACAAATACAGTGCGTTACCTTCAAACTCTCTCTTCGTTTATTGTCCACACTATCTATTTCGATTTTTTTGGTCTTAAGTTGCATATTTTTTCTCGGGGCTCTGATCCTTAAGGGTGATATTATTCTTGTGACTTGAAGCTCTTCGGAAAAACTAACTACAAATCTTGCTGTAACAGTCAGCTGAGTCACAGGCAGTTCAAGAATGATGACTATTTTTCAGCAAAAACATCCATAGTGAAATTATTCGAAAACTAGTGGTCGCCCTGGGAGCGGAGCTGGAGCACTTCATTCGCCAACCATTTGCAGACGAGTTGAGGGGGGTGAGCGAAGTCCTCTCCATAAATATTGGCAAGATCGTCCTGGCCAACCTCGTCTACGATTTGATTGCTTACGACAAAAGTAAATCTAAGTGAGTGAAAAATCGATTCGTGTTTGCATAATAACTTACTATAATCGGCAGCACTCATAGGAGTTTTTTCACAACTATGAGTTAGCACTCCCTCACACATCTGTCGAGAGTCCTCTTTCTGGTGACGTTGTTGTCAGACTTTGATCAGAGTAATCTGAGAAGAGGGTACGGTGGCAAGTGTAGAAATTGCACTCGTGTGTAGTTTGAAGGTTTGGGTGGGCTGTCAGGATAGGCTATGCGCGAATTCAGATGCTGATGAAACATTTGCCTCATGAGATAGCACATATGTGAGGAAGTGCTACCTCACAATTACGAAAAAAGTTTATTTTCAAATCTGCAATTCAACTTCTGAAATCATAGGAATGTTTTGGGTTTTTACAAGTCCATTGTCCATTTTTCAGGTCTTGTCGTTAGTTCCATAATTGCACTGTATGTAAATCTTTATTCGCCAAGTTGCTTTTGCCAAGAGACTACAAAGGAACCTTTCGGTCTTCGAGTCAAGCTGCCACCTGCCCACCTGTCTACCACACGCGGTGGAGGCTTCACTCTGTCCCTTTTATTGCTGAACATCAAGCAGGGAAGCTGTGAATACCAATTTTTATAGTCTTTAGTTATTTGTGTTCTCTTAGTGTTTTATTTGTGTACTAATTTTTATAGTCAAATGCTTCACCATGTGTTACATACACATAGCTCATTTACTCCGTTTACGTGATTTTGTTATTTAGCGGAGTCAGTTTTCCGATTATCTTACAATGTTTTCCGATATTTTACAATGTATTGTAAAAAGCTAAGACTGAATTGCTGCTAAGGTATAGGTTGCAGGAAAAATTCTTGAGTGTGGATTTTGACTTTCTGCACTCTACACCATGCTTTTTGCGATGAGTTACAGTGTGTTTACACTGAACGCGAAGCGAAGGTTGCCAAACTTCGCGAGTGGTCGCTGACGTCACTTGTTCAAAATAGTCCAACCGCTCAATAAAAATTTTGTCTAAGTGCTATTAAGCAGAGATGGAGTCCTCGAGGACGTCCTCGAGCACACATTTTGAAGTCCTTCGCCTCGTAGGTCAAGTCCTTGGCCTTGAAACCTCAAGTCCTCAAAAATTGCCCTGTCCTCGGCTAGAGGACAGCACTATTTTTTGGAACGCTAAAATTTTGTAGATCGCCTAAAAAATTCTCTTGTAGTTTCTTTATTTTAGGAGATTACCGGAACAATTTTTTTGAAGACTTTTTTTAAAGAACACTTGCGCCTGTGTCCTTGGTCCTTGGCCTCGAGCAATTCTGTTCTTGGCCTCGAGAGAGTCTGTCCTCGGAAGGGCTGTCTTTGGCTTCGGATTATTTTTGTGTCCTTGGCTCGAGCCTTTTGTCCTCGACTCCACCTTTGATATTAAAAAACCGCTCGTAAAGTTTGTGGCTGATGGAAACCTTTTGCAAGTTGATGACGTCAAAGTTTAGTTGCTTTGCGTCCAAGGTAAACACACCTTTATACGAGAACTCAAAATTTCTTATTGCATTATTCTACTCCTCAAATTCAACACCAAAAATTTTTAGGTGAAGCTTGAAGTTTTCTACGTTGATTGGGAATATTTATGATGTTCCCCAGAAAAATCTTTGGTATTGAATGTAATCTACTGTAAAATTTTGTGATCAAAATAATTACAGCTTACAGGCCTAATTTATGCGATATGTTTTACGCGGTGGTACAACCTTGCTTTAAACTGGAATCCCAGAAACCCGGCTGAATGGCACTGCAATATTATTCCTTTAAGGTGTTTTCAAACCAGAAGTAAATGCTCGTGGAAAGGAGTCAAAACAAACCAGAAAACTTGATCATATTTGTCGGAAATATAGCGCCGAAATCACTTTTTCCATGACAACAAGATAAAAATGCTATCAGTCGATCACTCTCCAAACTTTTTATTTGTTAGAGCTTGCACAAGTATTGTGGCGCTGGATAAGAACAACCAGATTATTCACGGACGTGACCTCGACGGCTTTGGCAAGCTGCTCAGACCACTCATGCTTCAAGTGGATTACAGGAAAAAGGGAAAGGTAATTTATTGCTTGTTTTACACCTTGACCGCCCGATGGCGACAGAGGGTTGCAAGCTTTTACTCATGTTGCGGGAACGTAACTATTTTTTTGGTCTATTGTTACGGGTATTATCTCCGGGCCGAGAAAGAGCAAAGAACGTTTCATGGTGCTAGTGCTGCTCGATCACTCTTTTCTAGGAATGAGGTGTGTAGAGAGCAGTAATTCCCCGACCAGATTATACCTTTCATAAAGTTTAACGAAAAATATAAATTGTCTTCAAGCAAACGTTTTAATTGGTAAACTATCTAGCTGGTCAAACTGTTAGTAACACGTTTGTTTCTGGAGCGGAAGGACCAAGGTTTAACTCTTGGGCCGGTCAAATCGTACACAATTTTGCCAAAGGCTCGTTACCATTGCGACATTTCTTCGAAAAGAGCTGTGTTGCCCGGCTCAATGACGTGGAGATGGGTTACGCATACTCGTTATGGCTATGGAGCGCCGTTTGTTTACCCTAATTTGTGCAATGTTTTTTTGCATATTTAATTAAATAGTCATTTTAATTAAATGTACAAAAATAAATATACAAAAAAAACACGTGCAAAAGTAAATGTGCAAAAAATTTTGAATATTTATTACCGCACATCATAATTTTCGCGACGTTTTTTTGCATATTTGATTAAATAGTCATTTTAATCAAATATACAAAAATATATGCCGCAGAATAAACCGTTGCAAAAATAAAGACTCAAAAACTGTTACACAAAAATTTTTTGCGCAAAACTTTCTGACATAAAATTTTTTGCAACATCATTTTTTGCGTCAAAATTTTTTGCATTACAATTGTTTGTGTCACAAATACTTGTACACTTATTTTTGATAGCAAAAAAACAACACACGTTGAAATAAATGTGCAAAATTTTGTGACGCAAAAAATGTTGATGCAAAATTTCTTGTCGCAAAGAAAACGCGTGCAAAAATATATCGTTAAAAATATTTGACTGTTTAATTCGTGTCCATAATGATCAAGGGTTGGAATTATGCGGGCGGGAAGGTACGGGTGAATGAACCATCATTTTCTAGCCCAAAGAGAGGTCTCATAAACAGGCTAGCACCTTACTATAGCTGCCGTACAGCTTGAAGCTTTTGCCCTGAAGCTCCAGTTTTATACCTTGCTGTTACCTTCCCGCCCACATAATTTCAACCCTTGATCATTATGGACACGAACTAAATAGTCAAATATTTTTGACGATATATTTTTGCACGCGTTTTTTTTGCAACAAGAAATTTTGCACCAACATTTTTTGCATCACAAAATTTTGCACATTTATTTTGGCGTGTGATGCTTCTTTGCTTTCAAAAATAAATGTACAAATATTTGTGACACAAACAATTGTAATGCAAAAAATTTTGACGCAAAAAATGATGTTGCAAAAATAAAATCACAAACATTTTTGTGGATTTATTTTTGCAACAAAAATTTTTGTGTCAGAAAGTTTTGCGCAAAAAATTTTTGTGTAACAGTTTTTTGTCTATTTATTTTTGCAACGGTTTATTCTGCGGCATATATTTTTGTATATTTGATTAAAATGAGTATTTAATTAAATATGCAAAAAAACGTTGCGAAAATGATGGTATAATAAATATTCAAAAATTTTTGCAAATTTATTTTTGCACGTGTTTTTTTTGTATATTTATTTTTGTACATTTAATTAAAATGACTATTTAATTAAATATGCAAAAAAACATTGCACAAATTAGGGTACACAAACGGCGCCCCATATATGGCGCTGTCCCACAGGCGATGTTTTGCTAGCAACAAGGTACGGTTTTTTAATCGTACATTGTTGTACAAAGCAGAGTTGTAAATCGGCCGGGCTTTTCAAGTCGGTCTCGGGCTTAAACGAGAACTAAAGGCAAAGTCAGTGGGGGTAACTAAAGTCAGGCCAATTGCTTAGCGTTGACTCCATCTTTTTTGACCCAGTCATTTTAAAGATATTCTACTTCAAACGCGACCTCGGTGACTGTAATGTTATAAATTTTAATAATTTTATTGGCAACACTTTCGTTGATAAGCATTAGCGTTTTAGCTACGCTTTGCCAATTCTACCCTAAAGCAACGATTAGGCTACTGCATTGGATCGTTTTGCTGCGCACTAATCAGTTTGATCTTGTTACAAGAAAAAAATTCAGCTGGAAAAAACATTAGACTGTACGATAGCCTAGGAAACAAACGTCTAAGAACTAGCGAAACTAAGGCTAGTAGAGTTATTAGAGTAGGCTGATAGGCTATTGTTTTCAACTTAGATGGAAAAGTTTATTCTAAGGTCACAAAATACCGCAAGCAAATGCAACAGGCCTACTCAAGTATTGGTAGTCTTATTATCAGGTATGAATTTGAACTGTGTAGCCTAGTAATAAAAACTTTATCACTAGATTAGTCTAAGATTTAGACTGAAATGCATCTGCCAGCTTGATTTTTACTAAAATTGCTTGGCTACCGAAAAGTCTACTCGTTTTACCAACTTAGATCTGTTGTGCTGATAAGATCAAACTGATTAGAGCGTAGCGAAACGACTCAATGCAGTAGCTTAATTGTTGCTTTAAGTTAGACCTTGGGAGGCGTTGATAAGACGCTAATGCTTATCAACGACAGGGTTGCTAATAAAAATCATTAAAATTTATAATATCAGAGTCACCGACGTCGCGTTTGAAATGATAGAATATCTCTGCAACGGATGGGTCAAAAAGGATGGAGTCAACGTCAATTTAGTTTAATACGATTGACCTCACTTTAGATAACCCTATTGATTTTGTCTTTAGTGCTTGTGGGTTGACAAAATGTCGTCCTAAATTCGGGCTAGTTATACCGATACGTACTTCACCTGCCTTGTGTTTTTGCCTTTTGAATGCTATAAAAACGTAATTAAGATATCATTAAAATTTTGTATTCAAGGATTGTCAACCTAAAACTATAGGTTTTCGTATTTCAACCAGTAACTTAGGCCATCCTCACGGCTAGCATTTAGAAGCATAAGTTATTCATCTATACAATTTATTATTGTAATATACAGCGTGAATAAAAAGCTAAGTTACTGGTCAAAACACGAAAACCTATAGTTTTAGGTTGACAATCATTGAATACAAAATTTTAATGATTCTAAATTGCTGCTAATTTTTATTTAAGTGATTAAGATAATTTTGCGACACTGAACGACGACTGCGTTTAAACCTTGAAAGGGTATTCCACCCGAATTTTGAAAAATTGAGAAAAAATCTTTAAAAATATGTTTACCAACATGACCCCATTGCGATTCCCGCAACTCATCAGGTTAAGAAAGTCTACGAGAAAAAATTTCACGTTGTTCTCTTAGAATCCAAATTTCGGCCAACTTGTTTCACGGAGATTGCGCAATAAATCAGTTAGTAAACTTCCATTTCGAGTCTAGCTAAGTACCGGGCGTCTTGGAACTAGATAAGTGCTGAAGACATTGGAAACAAATTAGTCAAACAACTGTTGTTTGATTTCAGAGAGATTAGATGTTTTTGTAGTGTGGTTTGTCCGCCAAGAGCTAGCGAAGTTTTCCGAATCAAGATAAGGTTTTTAGCGCTTTGGTAGTAGCCTATAGCCTTTTGTGGCTATTGCTTACTACAGATAGCCTATCCGAAAAAATGATTGCCTGTTGAAGGTTAAAGCCGCTTTTACCGAAAGTCCGTATTTACGCATACGCGTATATAAAACGTATATCCGTAAATACGAATATGCGTATTTACGCAGGGTAATTTACTGATATGCGGAAATATGCGTATGCGTATTTTAGCAAGCGTATCTCAAAAGCATGAAATAAATGGCTTGTGAGTTTGGTATTACCTTTTCTTTGATTTTTAAAATGTCGCTGATAACATTTCAATCGGAAAGTCACATCATCAATTTTAGTCGACAGTCACACGAGGGCGTAAATGGCATTCTGTTGCTATTACAATTTATTAAACAAAAAAATTGTGGCAGACGACTGATATGATTAAGAATATATTACTGTTTTCAAAATTTTCCGTGATAAATTTATAAATTTTATCTTGTTTTCATCTTAAGACCGAAAAATAAAATGGCAATTGGATTGAATGATTCTTCCTTTTTTTGGATCTATCCCCAGGCCCAGATCGAATGTTTTTCGCTGGCCCTGGTTAGGTTTAAACTCCTTTCTCGCACTCATGCGTGGTTATAGCCGCACTTACCATCCATGCCATCAACTCCCATTTCCATGCTGATGCTTTCCCAAACGTTCTGTAAGCGTTGTCCGTCCCTGTGTTTATCGCTTTTGACATCGTAAATAAAAACATGCGGCCGGACCAATTCAACCAACTTTTCTGTTATTTGCTCACTCGAGAGCTGCATCTTGCTGGGGTTCTATTATTATTTAGGCCTACCGTATACGTTACAGTAAAATATAAAAATAAATTATAAGCTTAGAAAATATTTTATTTTTCATTAAAAAAAACAGGGTACTTGGTGACTTCAGAAAAATGTAGGGCAGTTAAGTGAGAGTGCTGTAGGCTTACCTGAAAACTAACCATATCACATTTTCAAAACAGCAAGTTTTGTTACAGTTGAACACATAGCATACCGGTGCAATTGTAATCAAGGCCTACGAAAGGGGGTTCAGGAAGCGCATCGACCCGGGTTTAGGGGGCAGCGGAAGATCTTACCGGTGTAAGTTCACGCACTCAATTACTGGTAGTGATGATTATAGCGTAATCATTCATCATAGCACTCATTCCCGGTGGAACACAATTGTAATTTTCGGTCTCCCTAAAAGGCACTCCTTGGCAAAATTTCTCTGTTAGGCCTTAGCTGTATTTGCTCAAGCCATGGTCTCCAGCGGCTCAATGCTCCGCCCTCAAGCCTCCGTAAGTAAACACTTTAGTTGCATGAATTTGCTTAATAGCTTTGCTCAATTTGGACAGTTTTCATACGAGAAAATTTTGCTTTGGATTTGTAGCGTCATCTTTAAAGTGACCACAAATGGAAGTGCAATTCGATATGTCCATAAATAAGTCAAACAGGAGATGAGCCTGACTGTAGTTCAACCAAGCCAGTCGACGCATTGGGACGCGTCCTTTTGACACGTACGTTACAGATTCAAGCCCTACTTTTTCTTAGCAACCTCATTGCGCACCTGACGCCTGAGCACGCCACTAACCTATCTGGAGCTTCAAAGCTGTAGTGTAACGTTACATGTTATAAAAGCTTAGCATAAATATAAATCTTTAATCGAATTTGCAGCCTGTAGCCCTCTGGTGCTTACAGTGCATGGGCGACGCGTGCCCCCACCGAGATTTGAGCGCTGGATGGTCAGACGAAAAAGGGTTTGTCAGCACGAATTAATCCCTCAAATTCCGGCCGAATATAGTCCCAAATTGCGATGAAGCCGTTTTTTTTGGTCTTCACCTGAATTTGGGGAAAAAGGTGTTCCATTTTTGGTGAGGATCTTTTTGTTTGGTCTTCACTTAATTTGCTCACCTGAACAAAATCGTGGTCGAGGTTTATCCCCCCCAATGTTGAAAATAGGGCAAAATTGGGGTAAAATTGCAAATTATCCCGCCCAACGCTCAACAGAGATCGGCACCCCTGATTGCCAAACAGATGGGCCCGCCAACTCGTTACACGCTTCGGCGTACTACAGCGAGAACAAAAGATAGGATTTGATGGGAACTAAACATTTCAAGAAAAACTGCGATTAATTAAGTACTTTAGGCATAGTTTTAGAACTTGATAAAAATATCGAAACAAAAGATCCCAAAAATAATTGCAAAAAAAGTCTATTACGTTTGTGTAAAAAAAAACATAGATTTCGGTGAAAATCGAACCCAGGGTGATAGATTCAAAAGTATGTTTCATAATCTCTACACTGAGCAACCTTGTAACACCAACTTACAAAAAAATTTCTTTATAAATGCCTGAAAAATACGCATACCGTGTCCGTATTTTATTCTTTGTCAAGTGTAAAAAAAAGCATGCGGAAATGCGCATGCGTATGTACGCATGTTCGGTAAAAGGCAATATAAAAGACACCTACTAAAGTAAGAATTTTATACGTATATGCGTGATTTTTATACGCATATCCGTATTTTTTTGCGCATATGCGTAAATACGGACTTTCGGTAAAAACCGCTTAAAGCATCGTAGCTAACTAGGTGTTAGACTAAGATTCTAGTTTTTACTCAGCCAGTAAGTTTTATGCAATTATTGCACGATTGGTTTAGGCCTAAATTTATATAGGTTTGCTACGGTTAACAGCAGGTATGTATTAAGCCACTTCCTCGACAGCTGCTATTGCAGGCACTAGTCAGCCATTTGGAACGACTTTGAGCCACGACCGTTCAGTTTGGTATTGTTCGGAAAGCGTTTCTGTTTGGTCTAAGGGGAAAAAGAATTGCGAATATCCAATAGCGTAGCCAGGGGAGGGGGGTTTGGGGGGGGGCTACAGCCCCTTCATTGGCCTGTCAACCAAAATGCAGAATAAGAAATACAACACGTTTTTAGCTCTTCTGAGACTATTTTTGCGTTGGAATTGACTAAAAAGTGATTTAAAACATCTTTAGAAACATATTTTCAGGGATGGGCTAATTTTTCAAAATTTAAAGTCACCAATCAATGAAAACTTAAAAATGCCCAAAAATAAACAATCAAATTTGATCGCTAGTGTAAAACCGCCAAATATAGCTTTTATCAACAAATATTTTATAAACTCTGGAATAAGGGGGGCAGGCTATTCAGTGTTAGTTAATTACCAATCACTTCTCCCAAATATCTTTTCATTAGCCCCCCCTCCATTTATTTTTCTTTATAAAGTATAGACGAAATAGATTACTCCGCGTGAGTTTTATTGAATGATAGGATTTTATGATTTACCAGCATGTAAACAAGAGAACTGCAATGTTATCGTTAGCCACTTCCCACATAGCCTATTTATGCAACCACTTGAATCATGTTGCGCTGCCAATTTCTATGCTACGTTTTAAAAGCATTATTTTTTATTAAAATAGCCCTAAAATTAAGTTATTTTTACAAAAAAATGCAAAATTTTCGAGCGGCTAGGGGCTTTGGCTCCAGCAGCCTCCGGCTCCCGCTTCCGTGCTCCCGTGCCTCCGGCGGCTGGGGGTTCCGCCCGAAGACCCCCAAAACAGCCCCCCTATTGCGAATTTCTGGCTACGCGCCTGCGAATATCTCACGGTTTTTTGGCCGAAGAGAATCAAAATTGATGCAAAAAAATTTCCGAAGTTACTTCATTAAGGATTCACAGTAATTTTTTTTGAATAAAAACGCCCTGAATGCCATATAATGCAACTATTATTACACAATTATTACGATTACGACACAATGTATCAGCAATAAACAGTTTTATTACGGGCAATAACCGGACGCATTTTTAGATCTAACCTAATTTTCGGGCTTTTTCGGACCTGGTTTTAGCCCCAAATCACTTTTCGGGTTTGGGCTTCTGTTTTCGGGTTTAGGCCGGATTGGGGCATATTGTGGTCGGCTTGTTGACAACTCTGGTGCATAGATCATCCTCGTAAGCACTCGTAGATTGTTGCAACCTTCTCAAACATTGCCTTGGCTTTACGTGTTTTCGTCATGTTAAAGAAGATCACAAATGCTGCATGATTTTTAGAGCATTGAGGCTAAAATCTAGCCTAAAAGTTATTATAACTTTTCAACAGTTTAAGCTATAAAAATGCCAAACGAAGACCAGAAAATATCGACATTGGTATTTTTTTGTTATCTTGCAAACCTACAATCGCTTTAACTACTTTAAATTGCTACCTATTTGTCCTGCCAAACAGTTGATTAAAAATAAAGGTGAATTTACACAGAGTCCGTTTTTCGTCCGTTTTCGTCCGTTTGTTTACGTTTTTGCTTCTTAAAAAAGTATGCGCTTTTTCAATCGCTTTTTTATAGGTCCTTATCCGCACTAAGTCGACTGTAAGATAAAAATTTTGTTCAAAATTTTTGTGTGTGAACGATAAGAGCGATATTTCAAAATAGAGCTGTACCCCTTTACAAAAAATCTTTTTCGGAAAACATTTGTCCAGTATGTGACTGTCTGGTTAGTGCGGATATGGATTTATAAAAACGCGAATGAAAAATCGCATACTTTTTCAAAAAGGAGCAAAAGCGTAAAAAAACGGATGAAAACGGATACTGGGTAAATTCACCTTAACTCCTGCGCGAACGAAACGCGGTTATAGATAAACGAAACTTTTTTTTTTCTTGATTATTCATTGTTAAGCTTGAGCAAACGTGCGATTTTTTGGTTAGTTTTGAAAATTTCAAAACTATTTTTCGAGAAAAAAACAATTCACGACTATTTCACTACCTGCACAAAGGTACAATTTCGTTCGTGAGGCAGTAACACCTGGAAAAATAACTAAAAGCATACAGGCAAAAGCGCAAATTATCGCAGGCTACATGTCGAAACTTGTTGCAAGCAAATATGGGATATCAGCACCACCGCTACACGTTTCGGCGTTATACAACTGCTTAGCGAGTATAAAGAAAGATTTGATGCTCAACTGATAACGATTGGTGTACAAATACAAACTGTAATCGTCACTTCAGAAGGTCACTTTGTATTACATTGCTTCTGGTCTAAACTCAGCCTAAAGATGGCTCAGCACAAATTCAGGTCAAGTTTACGGCGTTAAATTTGCCTAAATCCCCCCCCACTATGACTACTTTCTTGCCATGTTTTCAGCAACAACGTAGTCAAGCGCTGCGTGAGCTTCATGATTATCCATCTATAATCGAATGGCATATGGACTGCTAACATCAGAAAACAATGAGGTTCTTCATTAGAACAACCATTGTTGGTCACAAGTAAAAGATAGTGACTGTTGCTGACACGTAAACTCTGGATCGATTACCAGACAGATCAAGAAACGCTAAAGTTTGTATTCACACCTTTTCTGCTTGACGTCCAGCAATGAAAAGGAACAGAGTGAAGACTAAATCATGTGGGTTGGAGAGGTGGGCAGGTGGTTGCTTGACTCGAAAACTAAAGGAATTTTTGGCTTTTTCTTTGCCAAAGTTTCTTTGCAGATAAATAATTAATGAATAGTATAATTAAGATAAGGTAATTCAACTTAATATCTGATTTTCTATATTATTTCAGTCTTTGTTCATGGCGACTACCTACGCTGGGTACATTGGGGTAAACACTGGGACTCGCCATGGGGCGTTCTCCATCAGTGGTGACGCGAGGTTTAAGGGACGTTGGTGGGAAAATATTTTGGCGTTTTTGAAACATTCCTGGCCCACTTTCTTTCTTCAGCGAATGGTGAGTTCGTTAGTTAGCAATAAGTTTATGCCTGAAAATTGCTTGAGACCAAAAGTCATTCATAAATTTTCGTAGACTTGGTCAGAATTGTTCGGCCGTTTACTAGCATGATGCCGCGGGAAAGTCCCACCATAGAACTTCTGCGATGCGTGGAGAGCCCGGAAAAAGAAGTTTCGTGATGGATTATGCTTCGCCTAGAGGATCCTCACTCCATCTCTAGTTTTTGCTGCTTGTGTTCATGACTGCAAATATTTGAAAGGTTTTGGAAACTGCAAAAAGTTACAATGAGGCCATGGACCTCCTCTGCAAAGAACAAACCATCTCTCCAGTGTACTTTATCGTCGGAGGAATCCATTCGGGAGAGGGCGCTATCATCGTCAGAAATCGAGAGGATGTTCATGAAGTGATAACAATGAACAACAAGCATAGGTGGGCACAAGTCCGTTAGTCGTTAATCCGTTAATAACGAAGCTAATTTTACATTAACTCGTTAATTCGTTAAAAAGTATTTTTCATGCTAACGGACTAAATTAACTTCCGTTAAGTTTTGTCAACTTCCGTTAAGGTTTTTATCGTTAATATCTTACACCATTCATTCATCGTACCTGTACAAACCAGTTTGCACCGGTAACACTTGTTGCATATTAGCGCGAGTTTTATAGAAGAAAGCGAAGAAAAAAGTTCTTTTTAACGGCAAATAATAAGCTGCAGCCTAATAGGTCTTTTAATTATCGCTGTTTGCAATTTCCTAACATTTTCTGATCGCAGCTTCGTTAGTGCATTTGAACTTATTTTTATCTTGAACTTATATTAGACTGTAAAATGTAACTTTCAAAACACAAAAAGACCACCATAGCAGTAAATATTTTTTCACAATCAGCTCAACAGCGTCAATGCTTATTCTAGAAGCGAGTGAATAAAAAGAAATGTAAATTACACGCAAAATGTTAACGGATTAACGGACTTTATTAACTTCCGTTAATTAAAGCTGAAAATAACGGATTAACGTTAACGGAGGTATGAAATTTGTGAACGGACTAGTGGTTAACGAAGCTAGTGTTTTACATTAACTTTCCCACCTATGACAACAAGTAATTGATTTTAACTAATAATCAGAGGTGGAGTCGAGGACACAAGGCTCTAGGCCAAGGCCAAGGACACAAAAAAAATCCGAGGCCAAGGCCAAGGACCGCCTTTCCGAGGACAGAACCTCTCGAGGCCAAGGACAGCAATGCTCGAGGCCAAGGCCAAGGACCAAGGACACAGGCGCAAGCGTTTTCCAAAAAAAAAAAAAAAAAAAAAAATGTTTTCAAAAAAGTTTTTCAGGCGATCTCCAATTTATTGGCGTACCCAGAATTTTTGGTTGAGGAAGGCCTAAACCACAAATCACATGAAATGACGTCATCAAAATTTTTCCAATGAAGTTTTTGTGGGACAAAGATATCGTATGATGGAAGATCTGAAGTCGTTGTTGGCTGTTTGCTTGTAACCAGGATTTTGCAAAGGAAGAGGGCTTAAACTAATATTAGTTGAAAAATGTAAATATCCAACTTTGGAAACGTGTTGAGAAAGCTTGTGTAACTCAAATGTATGACAGACTGGGGTTTGGGGGCAGGGCCCCCAGCCGCCGGAGGCTTTGGGGGTCTGGGGGCGAAGCCTTTTTGGAATTTTTTGAAAAAAAAGCTATTTTAATGCCATTGGATCACATTTCGCAAGTGTTCAGAGCCATTTAAAGGCACTAGATTTTTGACACGTGAAAGCCAATTGAAAGAATCAAATTGCTTAACCCTCCTTCTACTTGCAATTTAAGTCCAAAACACGTTTAACATGTTGCATTTTGGAGTTAAATTTTGGTGGTAAGTGATTTGATCAAGGTAGGGGGAGTACGGTGCATTGTCTCTGGCTACATTTTCGCAGTAAATAATAATCCACTCGAAGATTTTCCTAAAAGATTTTTGTTTTGTCATGAAAATAACTAGTTATAGAAGTACACGTTCGCCAGGGGGCCCAGGCTCCCTCAATTGAAGCTCAATGATTCGTTCAATCAGCATTTTTCATGGCTAATTTTTTTTAAAGTATTTTGTGCGTAAAAACCGGCGAGGTTGGAGGTGAAATACTGAATTGTTTTTGAAAAATGGTAAAATAGATGGTTACGTCTACTAACCATGTTATTGCCGGGCCGGATTTACATCGCGCTAGGCCCCTGGCACTTTGGAGATTTTTGAAACATCTTTTTGCCAAATATAGGTGAAGACCAAAAAAAATCTTACGATTTCAGCTCGGGGCCCCTAGCTGGTACTGCGTCATACTATGGTAAATCCGGCCCTGATTAATGCATTACGTTCACAAAAAGGCTAGATGTGGGCCTGAGATAGCAACTTTTAGGACAAAAACTATCCATTTTCTCCGGGTTATACGTTTAAATTGGCTGGCAAAAATTGGATTGAGGGGGACTCGGCGTCCTTGGTCTCCAATATTGTTAATTAGTTATACTGAATTGTCAGCGAAAAATGCTAAAAAGAAACTGAAACTGAAGAAACAATAGGCTTTTTTGTCACATTTTTGTCATTGGTTAAATTTCAATTGGGAAAGGCCCCTGCCCCCTCCCCTTGCCTACGCCTATGCTCCATGTGAGGAAAACAAAAAAGGTGTTCACAAATTTTCCGCGAGGTTTCTGGCGTTTTCCAATGAAATTTTAACTGTTCAAAAAATAGCGCTGTCCTCGAGCCGAGGACTGGGCAATTTTCGAGGACTTGAGGCCTCGAGGCCAAGGCCAAGGACTTGAGGCTTCGAGGCTTCGAGGCCAAGGCCAAGGACTACAAAATGTGTCCTCGAGAACTCCACCTCTGCTAATAATCACCAATTCCATGTAACTGTTATGCGCAACTAAACCAATAATTTTCAAAAATTGCCTTAGCTTTGTACCTGGCGTTATAGTTTTGGTTCTCTGACGCTTCGAGGGCAAAAAGCGAAAAATTACTTTTTCCTGGCAGAATGATGAATTTTTTAGACAATTATAACCAGAATTTTGGATAATTCTAACCAGTGGGTCGTACTGTGTGGTGATGGAATGCTCGCTCTTTTAGCCTTGGTAAAACAGCCACTCCTATGCCAGACTTTCCAGCGTTTCGCTGTTTTTTGTACAACAGTCTGCATTGGAAAGGCCCCGGGAAGTTTTACCAAATCAACCAGCCAAACCAAAAGATCGTTTTTACCGAAACCCCTATCGCGTGATCTGTGCTCAATTCGCAATGTAGCCGCATTGTTGCAGCAAATATGACAGGAGGGAAGTTCAAATCAGCGGGAAAATTAAAAAGGGCCAACCTTTCAACAGATGCGGATTTTTTCAAAAGCCATTGTCGTTTTCTCGTGATCGAAAGACAAAGATGCTGCCAATCAATCTCTGAGATTTGGTTGACCAGTTAAAGCCGTTGTAACGAACGCAGTGTTAAGCCGCTAGATTTTAATAACCTGATGTTGTTTTAGATGGTACCTGGTTGAGACCAACTACGACCCAGAGGACAAACCTCCTGCCAATGATGACCGAAGAGACGAGGCGATCGCAGCTATGGAGAAAGTTGGGAAAACGAATATGGACGTCACACAGCTGTATAAAGTAAGTGTCCTTCATAATGCTTCTTCAACACACGTATGATCCCGGGACTCTTTGTCCGTCTAGCCAGTACACGGACGCAGAGCACTCTTTTGCGAGACCTGCTTGATAGTCTTTCTCAGGGCGGGTGTGCTATTAATGCTTTAACTAGCTGAAGTGTTATATTCACTCAATAGATGGAACTTCGTCCTTAGCACTGACTTCAGAATTTTTTACTCTACTACTATGCTATTTAGTATTTTTCAGGACACAGTGAGGCTTGAAAGCATCAAGCAGTATTAGCCTAGTATCGTAGTGTTTTTCTTCAATGGAGTTTCTCACTCCACATTCTTTCTTAGGAGCTGGACGAATAATTCGATTTAAAAATTACCAAAGCTTTTAATCACGCAATGATGTCTTTGCTGGTCATAATACTTTTATAAAGGAAGCCAATAATTAAAAATTTGCTCTTTGCTGTTGTCACTGGTATGAAAAGTTCTAATTGGGCAATCACCCAAACCCCACTTTGTCGCAGCACCAATGCGATGATTAAGTTACCCAAAAAACACTGCCGTGTAATGGTTACAAGTGACAAAACTTAAATTTTGCTAGTAAAAGAAAAGGATTGGACCATAGTTTCTAAATTACATATTAACTACATTGCAATATTTAGCGGCTATGTTTCGATCCTTCCTGAAAAAAACTCAGAGAAACTGCATGAAATCGGTTTTATTGAAGAAATGAGAACTACTAGAGATAATAAAGAGGTGCTCCAAAGCTTTTTCCACGATTCCCCTTATTTTCGAAAATGCGATTTAATCTGTTTGACTTTGTACCATTGGCAACCCAGCATTTTGCATTTTTGTGACATCACAAAAGGCATAGTTTTGCAAAAATTCTCGCGGATTGAAGAAACATGATTACCAACTGGTAGCAGTGAGTAGCCTATAACCAAATCTGAAACTTTGGCTATTGCTACTATAACCTGTAGACCTAAGCCACCAGTAATGATCTGCAGGACGGCTTTTGTGATGCCACAAAATTGTGAAATGCAGAGCTGCCAAAGATACGGAGTCAAACGGAATTAATCGCATTTTTACCAATAAGGGAAATTGTAGAAAAAAGTTTGGGGCACCTTTTTATTACCTTAAGAAGTTCTCATTTCTTTAATAAAACTGATTTCAAGCAGTATCTCGCTAATGATAAGTCTACATTTTGTAAAAAAGCAAAAAATATACTTCTACAGCCGTAGCCGGGGGGGCAGGGGGCCCGCCCCCGAATCGCAATGCTAGCCATGATAAATTTGTAACAAAAAAGACAAATCTTTCTTCAGTTTCTTAAGTTGTAATTACATTTTTTTTATGCACCAAGTTGCCTTGGCCAGGAAACAGCGAAGGGACCTTTCGGCCTTCTAGTCAAGCTGTCACCTGCCCACCTGTCTACCACACACGACGGGGGCTTCACACTGTCCCTTTAATTGCTGAACGTCAAGCAGGGAAGCTGTGAATACCAATTTTTATAGTCTTTGGTTTGACCCGACCGGGATTCGAACCCAAGTCTACCGCTTCAGCAGCAGACGCTCTATCCACTCGACCACTGATCGGTTATTAATATCGGTTGTTCTATACCTAACCTAACTTCATACGGTGAAGACCTTCATTTTGGGGGGAATCTTCACCTCATTTGCGGGATAAATTCTACCCTTCGGTCCGTGAAGATCTTGTTTTTGTTGTGGTCGTTACTTTGTAACTTGTAAGTTGCCCCCCCATCAATCCTGAATTGCTCTTCAACAATATTTCGCCCCCGCCCCCCCCCCCCCCCCCCCCCCCCGTAATTATAAATCCTACATCAGACTGTGAAGACTTTTTTTGTTTTTTTGGTCTTCACCTATGTCAGGGGTTGGCAACCTACGGCCTGCGGGCCGGATGCAAAGGCATTTTACCCGGCCCGCAATCTTTTATTGTCATCCGGCCCGCGACCTTTTATTGTCATACGGCCAACAACCTTTTTTAATTTTTCAATGGTAGGTATGCCGCACCAAACCGCCGAAGTGATTCTCATCTCCTGGCGAAAATCTTCTTTTGTGGTCTTCGCCACCAATTAGTCCAAAAAAAGGCCTGAATTTCTGGCGAAGACCTTTCTCTTTTGGTTCGCTGGAATGGTGGCGGCCCGCTGGAACCTTGTTTGGGCTGAATGTGGCCCGCTAGTTCAAAAGGTTGCTGACCCCTGACCACTGTCATCTGTGGTTTGGGCTCCCCCAATCAAAAATCCTGGCTACACTTATGTACACTTTCATATAGTCTACAAGAGTATGTGATTTTCACAGCATGTACAAATAGTGCTCGATGCCAAAGCAGAGCCGCAGAGCTATTATCTAGGTAAAACTATAGCTTTGGTTGAATAGTACAGCCATAGTCTATGTATGGACTCTTTATTTAGTAAACTAGAAACAAACGCGCGGAGAAAAAAAGAAGAGCATTGAAGAAAAAAAAAGAATGCTCTAATTGCGAAGGTTTTTTTGCGGTCGCACGTATTCGACATATTGCATAAGAGTTTGAAATAGTATAGTGAAACGAGAAGTAAGTATATAGTGAAACGAGTATATAGTGAAACGAGAAGAAAGAAAAGTCACGCTGATTAGACGAATCGGCATATTTTAGAACAAGTGAGCCGAGACAAAAAAAGAAAAAACTGTCAGTTTCAAGTCTACTAATAAAGAGTCTATGTATAAGACTATGGGGCTGCAATACCCCAAAAGAAGTCCAGCGTCGGTAAGTGGTTGATGGTTCGACCGACCATGCTCCTGCCTGCTTCCTGTCTCTACAACTCAGCTGAGTGAATGCTGTAGTCCATGAGATGAAGCAAACGTGTAGACGCAAAACGATTTTATAATTCATTTCGAAATTCCAGGTCCTCTCAACTCGCCTCGTGTTTAATGATCGGACCGTCTGCACCACGCTGATGAGCGCCTTTGACTCGAAGCATTATCGAACTTGGGTTCGCTACGACAAACCGCCCATGTGACGTCACTCACCGAGAGCGATACATAGCTATATATTACCGTCGTTTATATCTTCACCTAGAACTTAGAATTTCAAATGTATTGTTGTTTCTAATTAGTGATGCTTTTGGTTTGACCGATCTTAGAATCGAACCACAGTCTATTGTTTCGGCAACATAGAGTTTGACACACTGAGGTGAATCATCCAGCTAGAAGTACGACTCGTAGGCGACAGGTCGTAAAAAACTGAAATTTGGTAAAGATATGCTTTAAAGGTTTCTTCATCTTTGGTAATTAACTGGATTGTACTGTATCCAGCAGAGTTGCCAGTAAAAATTTAATTTTTAATGTTTTGGAATTTTGATTAATTTTCCTAGATATGATTTTGCAACACTGACCCAGTAACCCATACCTAAAATCTAGCAATAGTCTTCTTTTAAATTAGTTGTAAAAGTTTGAAAATAATTTGAAAGAAGTCCAGATTTTAACTGGCAATTTTGGGGAATCTCCCGAACTTTGAAATAAAATGCATCGGAAATGACCGGTCATAGAAAGCTGAAATTTGGTGCAGATTTGTTTAAGACGCTTCTTTATCTTTCGCATATAATCCTAGTCGAATAATTCACCCCCTTTATATTACTGTGCGTCTTAATACTCGAGCAGAGGCGAGCAAACAGTTTCCGATCTGCAGCTATTATAATGTAGTCTCGTGTTCAAATAGCAAATTGGGTGTTTTATGATGCTGACAACCGGTTTTATGTAACATCTGGTTTATTCGCTATTAACTCTGTATATTCCCTAATGAATCTCGAAAAGACAAACCGCTGATCTGGCAATATCATTTTCAAGCACAGCAGCAGACATTTATTTCACACAAAACAACTCAACATTTTCCAAAGAGTTATCAATCTGCCCAAGCCTCCAGCTTCTTGATGTCTTCCAGCTCTCGCAATTGTTCTGTCACAAGAGATCGAAAAATTATCAAAGTACTAGGAACTAATTTTCTTGAGGATAAATTGAAATCTATGCAAGCGCCTTAGAAGTCTAATAGGTAATCTGTTGTAACCAAATGGTGCGATCCACATGCGACATTTCAACCTGCTGCGATTGTGCTTTGTCGGGAGAGAATAGTGAAGCCAACCACCCAGCTGGTCGTAAAAGGCAACCAATGGGCATCCCTCGGCGGTGGCCACCTTTGTGGTGAATCGGTGATACGTGATTGGGTGCCCACTGTTTGAGTGGTGCGAAAACGACCACTTTTTCTCCCAAGTTTTCATGTGCAGCTGGGATTCTGTGGTGTAACATTTTCCGCTGCGCTATTCTCTCATTCACAGCTTGGAGTAGGGTTGATCTAACCTAAACAAAAGTCATGGCGATACTGTTTATAAGTTAAAGCGAAACTGCCTTACCGAGAATCAAACTCCGTTATCAAGTTCAACGCATAAAAAATCTAATCGCTCTAATCAAACGGAACTGATTGCGCATTTGCTGACAAATTTGCTTCAATCCCTTCGCTTTCGAGTTGCGGTGCGCTTAAATTTTTGCTGCTTTTCAAACTCGCGTCATTCAGTACGGCAATGCAAATGAAAAATGCAGTTGTACTGTAAATAAAACCTTACAGATACGAATCGCTTTTCAACAAGGCAGATGGAAAAGCTGGCACATTGGCGGTTTAAGAAATAAGGTGCTTTCGCAGAAGTGCAGGTTAAAATAAGAAAAGCACAAAAACGCAGTTTAAGTAAGTACGAGCTAGCTTTTAGTATCATTATAATTTGAGAGTGCAAAAAATACAGTTTCAACCAACATTAAAAGAACCTTCATCTCCAACTCATTTACGTGGTAAAGTGATTGACTTAGCAACTAAGTTGTGAACCTTGTCTCGTCTCTATTGGAGCGCGATGGCTCGAGTGTTAGACAGCTACCTCAGATGTGGAGGAGACTATCTCACCGGAAATTTTTATCTCAATTTTCGGTGAAATACCGTTAGTCATTCCCTTTAGTTTTTAATTGTTTGCTCTCATCTTCAGTCAGTGACGCCAGCGAGGGCTATTCAAAAAATATCAGATTCTTGGAGAAAAAACATCAGAAAACTTCAAAACCACGAAATCGGGCTTTTTGAGCTAATTTGCAGCACAAACATCCATAAACAGAGGTGAAATTGGGCTGAAGACCTTTTTTTTATTCTTTTGGAGATCACCTCATTTTTTACCGCTCAAGCTGTTTGCCAATGTTTGCGAAGTCTAAATCGAATTTTCGTCAAAAAATCAGTTTTGCTCCTGAATACAAATTAGATCAGATTTCCATCAAAAATATCAGACGTCAGATTACAAGTCTGATGTCTAATATTTTTCATGGAAATCTGATGTAATTTGCTTTCAGAATCTAATGTAAAAACATCAAAGCTGGCATCACCGTTTTCAGTATGAAAGCTATGCACGGTAGCACTTGTTTAAAACATGAAAAGATGCAAAAAAACTAAATTTTATTCAGGTATATAGTAGAGAAGTTCTATCAGCAAAAATGCTCAAGTTTTCCCGATCGCGTATAGCTTGCAAACAATAGCGATGCGGGGAGTTTCCCAGCAAGTTCACGTCTCAACAGCGACATAGAAAAAATGGAATTCGCGTTCCTCCTCTGCATCCAGACTTCCATTCAGTGTATTTCAAATTTCAACAAAATTTTTTCTTAAGATTTTGATGAAACCTTGGCTTCCGTGGTTAGTGGTGGAATTTTAAAAATATTTTGACTTTCTTGTTGCCATCAGTAGCTGCCGCCGAAAATAATCAGGCTGGTTAAGTTTGAGTTTCAATTTCAAACTCAGTTAGACTATAAGCAAACAATAAAGCCTTTACTTTTCCCGCTAAATAGCTGAGAGAAGCTATACGGGTTTGGCACTAACACGCGACTGTCGTAGCAAAGCTCCTTTAGAAAAAAAATGTCGCAGCAGTGGGCGAGTTGTTTCGATACTGTGTTCGATTCGACTGGTTCGTTAATTGACCCCAGATATGTCGTTGTATTTGGAGGCGAACGGATGAGCGTTTAACCGCTTGGCAACTGTTCAGTTAGAGCCTGAATATTTTACCGAAAACGAGAGTTCTAATCGACTGCTATATTTTCCACTTTACCGTATTAAATGCCAGTGATGGTCAGGGACGGACTGTTGGAGTCCGGGCAAGTTACAAAAAGGGGCTAGTTTTTTTGCATAGTAGTCTTCGCAGCTAGCAGAATGTTTTGCCCGGTAGAATTACAGTTAAGACCAGAAAGTTCTTTGCAATTTGCCCCCCTCACTTTCGAGGCCAGTGGCAAAGGCCTCGCTTGCCTCCTACCAAAACCACCACTTTTCATCGCTTTTGAGCCTGCAGTCAAATTGTTCAAGTTTGTTTCAGCGCGTCTGTGACAAGCACAAACTAAGTCGTTGATATCCTTCATGCCTTAACTGGACTACAGAGGTAGGATAGGGCTGAAAAAATTCTACCCAGCGAAATTTTTGTACACCACATGTTATAGCAACAGTGGAACAAAAGATTCGTTACTTCACAAGACGCATCTTGTATACTATTCATTTTTCAGTGCGACAGCAGCCTCAAACAATAAGCTGCATAATTTGACTAATACCACCACCCGTCATATAGCTCAAGTTTCTCTGAACTAAACCTCTCGACTAAACTTACTTGATTTTGAAACATGCCGCTTCCCGGCAGGGACAGCCACAGTTTCCAACGATGGAATGGCACTAATTTTTTCGTCGAAAGCTTCTTTTTCTAAATCTTTCAGTTCTGAAAGCAGCTCGTCCTAAAAATGAAATTTTGGTTACAGGGAAGCAGAACGCGTGCTTCGTTTGTTACAATCTCCGAAAAGAAACCCTTGCATCAGCAAGTGAAGATGACAGATACAATGTTACATGAATACATGGTTTGAGGCCATGTTTTGAATGAAAATTTACCTGTAATAGAGGAAAGATGAAATTCCGACGACTTCGCGTTTAGGGATCAGTAAAATAATACGTAGCCACAAGCTTATCGGGCATATACGAAATCACTGTTAAATTATATACTACAGTACTATATTTTATTTTCTAAAATCGATTTCACCCCAACGGGGCATCATCAGTAAAATCTTATTCTTAATCTATAGTATCCGTAAACCAATTCTATTTGAATAAGATTTTACTGATGATGCCTGCTGGGATGAAATCGATTTTGGTGAATAAAATATAGCAGTATATGATTTATGACTGATTTCGGATCTGCTCGATAAGCTTGTTGCCACATTATTTTACCAAAAAGCGTAATGTAATCATAATTAATTGTAATTGTACATCTTCATTTTCAAAGTTGCCTTGAACTGAGACATAGACGTGATTTTTCCATCTTCCAGTCAAACTGCGACCGGCCTACTGTCCAATCAATAGGCGTAGCCTGAAGGGGGCAGGGGGCCCGTGACAAAAAAGAACAAAAACCCTTAATTTAAATACCACCAATAATGAAAATATGACAAAAAAGTTTATTGTTCCTTCAGTTTCTTTTAGCATTTTTCGCGAACAACATACACGCGTACAACAGTAATTAACAATACTATTGACAACCAGGAGGCGCGGGCCCCCTCAATTCAGTTTTTACCAACCAATTTATATGTGTAATCCGAACAAAATTAAGGGTTTTTGTCCCAAGAGCGGCTGTCTCAGGCCCTCATCTAACCTTTTTATGAACGTAACGCAAAAACTAGGAGGGGATTTACCATATGGCAGAGTGATAAGAGCCCAGCTCACAGATAGTAAGACCTTTTTTGGTCTTAAACCCATATTTGGCGAGAAGATTTTGCGAAAATCTCCAAAATGCCAGGGGATCAGCACAATGCAAATCTAACCAGGAAAAACATGGTTTGTAAGCGTAACCATCTATTGCACCATTTTTCAATAACATATCACCTCTACCTCGCCAGCTTTTACGCGACAATATACTTTTGCAAAAAATTAGCTAGTGCAAATGCTCATTGAAAAATTAATTGAATTTGAATTGAGGGGTTCTGGGCCCCCTGGCCGTACATGTACTTCTACAACAGACAAAACAAAAATCTTTAAGGAATATCTTCGGGAGAATTATTTTATTACTACTGGTAAAATATTGCAGAAAGCAATGTACCTTACTTTACTCTACCTGGGCCAAATTACGTACAAAATTTTACCTCGAAATGCAAGACTTTAAATGTCTTTTGGACTTAAATTCTTAGTAAAAAGAAGATTGAACAAATGAACAACGTAATTTTTTCAATTGGCTTTCAAATCAAATCAAATAAATCAAATTTTTCATTGTAATCGCTGTACTACGGCAAAGCGTGTAACGAGTTTGCGGGGCCCATCTCCACGTCATTGTGCCCGGACAACACAACTCCTTCCAAAGAAATGTCGCAGCGGTGGCGAGCCGTTGACAACACTGTGTCTGATTTGACTGGCCCGAGATCTGAACCTCAGACCTCCCGCTCCAGAAGCGAACGCGTTGTGATTTGATTTTCAATTAACTTTCAAATGTTAAAAATGCAGTTCTTTCAACTAGCTCTGAACGCGTGCGGAAAGCATTCGAATGGCATTAAAATAGTTCGTTTTTTTTAAATCACCCAGCTCCTAGGGGCTTCGCCCCCAGACCCCAAAGCCTTCCGCAGCTGGGCGCTCCGCCCCGAGACCCCTGTTTGTGATACGTCTGCTTTATACTACTTTGCTCAACACGTCTCCCATTATAGATATTTTCACTTTTAACTTTGATGAAACAGACCACGGCTTCTGCTCTTTCGTTCTGCGATAGTTTTCTGATAACGTCATTGCATGTGATTTGTGGTTTGCCCCCCTTCCAATCAAAAATCCTGGCTACGCCTATGGTCCAACCCACACAATGGAGACCTGTTATTGCTGAACGTGAAGCAGAGAAGCTAAAGCTTTCAGTATTGTTTTGACTTGACGGGAAATAGAATACGTATCCACCGTTCTGGTAATAGACGCTCTATCCACTCGACCACCCGCTGATAGCTTGTAATTAAATTTTGACATACGAAACCTAAATCTCGGTTTTCTCCAATTTATCATCTTTCCGCAGTTGTAATCGTTAATCATAGAAAACCCTGGGGCTATGGGGTTGCCTGCCAAATTTTGAATTGTTTTTAAATGCTGGCCAAGTCATAAAAACATTGTAGCGGACTTTTATTTTGGCGAAAATCTTTTTTAATTTTTACTTTTAACTTTGGTGAAAAAATAGTCTGCTTTAGTTGCTTTTGGTGAAAAATGTGGGTTGAATGAATGTGTTTTCCGGGCCTTCACTCGCCCTAATCCTGTACATGCAACTATTTTTGTGACAAAAATATGATGAGATAAATGAGACTTCAAAACAAGTCAAAGCTAACTTCATCGTATTGTTCGTTGATCGTGGGGTGGTTGAAGAGGTTTGCCATCTCATCAGACAGGTCTTTTTGGTCGGATAGTTGGTCAAGAATCACATGCAGTTCATTAGTAGATCTGCAAGCACAGGATCCTAGGTGAAAATCGTATGAATCATACTTTCGTCTACATCTAATTATACAATACTGAGCCTAGCTTCATATCTGTTCAAAAATTTTTTTCCGACTTGGCCACAGCTACAAATGAAATTCTTGACCCCACTGGGAGTTTAGCATTAAAGAGATACAACTCGAAATTGGTTTTATTGAAGAAATGAGAACTACTTGTAGTAATAATAAACAGCTACCCCAAATCTTTTTCCACAATTCTCTTTATTCGCAAAAATACGATTTGATCCGTTTAACTCTGCACCATTGGCAACTCTGCATTTCGCAATTTTGTGATATCACAAAAAGATTTCGCAAAATTTTTCGTAAAGTAAGCAACGCAATGTTCGATGAGGAGGTAATAGCCTAGGCTTGTGCTTTAGCCAGCAATTCCAATTCAAACTAAATTTATCAGTGACATTATACGAGTGATCTAATCTACTGTAACAAATTTAGGTCATTTTTGTTGATGTTTTTAGCAATGAATCATATAAAATTTGAAGCCAAAAACGATCATACTGTGGATCAGTACTGATATAGCCTAGGTCTACAGATACCACTAGCAGTAGCCAAGTTTTCAGATTTGGTTAGGCTACTCACTGCTACCAGTTGGTAATCGCGTTTCTTAGTCTGCGAGAAATTTAGCGAAATCTGCCTTTTGCGATGTCACAAAATTGCGAAATTCTGGATTGCCAATGGTATAGAGTCGAAGTAAAACGTATTTTCACGAACAAGAAAAATTGCGGAAAAAAGTTTGGGACACCTCTTTATTACCTCAAGTAGTTCTCATTTCTTCAATAAAACCGATTTTGAGCAGTATCTCTTTAAGCGTCTACGGTACACCAGCCACACAAAGACTCTAGACCAATTCAGGAAACCGAACCGGGAGCAAGGAACCTTTTGATTACTTACAAGCCCAAACCTCCACTACCTGAGCTCCATCGCCACAAAGACGGAATAAGGCTGTAACGAGGCAGAAAAATCCGGCAAGGCATCGTTTTACGACAACCCCAATCGTATGGTGTATATCTCGAGAATCAACTCGACTTTTGCAAGGTTAGGTTGTTGGGTCCTTCAGTAAGAAATTTACGATGTTACGTAAGCTTGGTGTATTCAAAGCAGATTCAAATTCAATAGAAAAGAAATCAAAGAACAAATTGGAAAACTCGGAACAAGGTCAACTTTGAAACGGATCCGAATTCCCTTTAAGATGTCACCGCCATTGTTTTCTTGCAGCAGGTGAAACCCATAATTATTTTGTGCTTTTATTGCTCTCGATAGCACTGTTTTCCGTAAGGTTCGACGTGCGTTAATTTAGACTGGGCACAAAACAACCTTTGCGAGCGGTAGATGAATTCACTCAGCAAAAGCTGCTTACTTTTGCAAGGCTGGGCTTCGAATTTGCGACTACTTTTGCTTTGCCACCTTTCGCGAAGGTTGCTTTTCCTTATGTTGCTTCCGATTTAAACGCGCCTTTGAGTTATAATATTTTACTCACATTTCTTTATGAGCACGTTTGTGCTCTCTACTGCCAGATTGTAATGTGGCAAGAATATGTTTGTTCAAGCGCGCACTTTGCAGGGCTTCAATTTGAAATTTTACAGCATTCACTGCTCCGAGAACACCTTGAAGTTGTCGTTCTAGGCGTTTTTTGCGCCTGAGAGCTTCAACAGCAGCTGAAAAATAACACAATAGTACACTACCACAACAATCTGCCAGTGCTGCATTTTGCAAGCAAAAAAAATTGAAAACAGGTTTGAAGAAACGTATGCTTTCACAATCTACAGGGTCAGTCAAATTGATCTGACACGTTTGTAGGTTTAATAAAACCAAATTACGTAAAGAAACAAAAAAGTGTTTTCATAAGGGTGGGCCAAAAGTAGGTTTACAGTTATTAAACCTTTTTTGTATGCTTTAATTGTCTTGCAGTGCACCTTATGTTACTTTTTAAATACCACAAACAACTCCATACTAAATTTAACTTTCATGAACTCTTCTCACAGCAAGATGGGACACTTCCACATCATGCGTTAAGAATAAGATATTATCTCAGCGAAGTCTTTCTACAGCGTTGGTGTGGAAGAAGAGATAGCATTGAATGGCCACCTGAATGGCTCACCTGACTTGACATCAATGGATTTTTTTTTTCGGGTTGTTGCAAAGAACAAGGTGTGTGAGAAGCAAGGATGGCAGTACGGTACGGTACGTTCAGAATTTGCGCATTACGTACTTCGCACCTTGAATCGTACCGTACCAGCGTACCGTACTTCAGTTCAATTTTTGAAGCGTACCGTACCAAAGCACCGTACCCGTACCATTACAAAAAAATGCGTACCGTAACAGCGTACCGTACTTCTTAGCAAAAATTGAGGCGTACCGTACATACGTACCGTACCGTACTGCCATCTTTGCTTTTAACTACTCGCAACTTTAACTGACTTTGAAATCACTAGCCTATAAATCAGCAATCTCAATTCACACATTTAGCGTCGGCTTTAGCTGTCTTTTGCCTCTGCGTACAAAAAGCCGGCGCAATATGCGAAAAGTGTGGGATTTTTAATTCAAACTACGTACCTACGTATCGTACCCGTACCTTTACAAAAAAGGCGTACCGTACCAACATATCGTACTTCTTAGCAAAAATTGAGGCATATCGTACCAACGTACGTTACGTACCTTACCGTACCGTACTGCCAACCTTGATGAGAAGAACCCCAAAACAATAAATGAAATAAAAGATTACATTCATGACGCAATCAATGACATTGATGAAGATCAAAATTTGTGCCGCACTGTGTGTCGGAGTGTTTTGGACAGGTGTGAGGAATGTTACGACGTTGGTGGAGGACATTTTGAGCACTTACGAGATTAAACAGTTTCTGTGTAACACATAAGTAGCATTCTTGAAATTTAAAAGTGCCCACATGAAAACATTAAACCTACTTTTAGACCCAAACCCTACTTTTTTCAACTGTAAATCTACTTTTGGCCCATCCTGTATAATGCCATTCTGTTTCATTATGTTTTAAAAATAAAATCAGTCATATGGGATTCATTATAGTCCACACATTGTCAAAGACGTTCACGAAAGTTATCACATTTTCTGAAGTTCTGGCGGTAGGAGGTCGGCCGGATGATTTTCATTTCAATGCAGATCCAATAGCTCTGAAGTTGGTAACCCTTAACAAGATCGTGTTTCGAGTGGGTATGGGATCGTGCCTAGCAAGATTGAAGTGCAAACGGAACGCTTGTTACGTTGCAGTTACAGATTCGTTTGTTTTGATAAACGTTTCCACGAAAAGAGCGCGATGCTCGTCAATCCAATTCATGGCCGCAAAAGAAACGAAAAGCAAGGGCACTATAAAGAAACAAAGCAAAATGGCATTATATGTACTTTTCGAAAATAAAAACGCTTCTTTGTTTCTTTACTTTATTTGCCTTTTATTTAACCTACGAATGAGTCAGATAATTTTGCCTGACCCCGCGCATGCTTTCCATTAAAGCCGCTCTCAAATTATATCGTTGACACCATCTCCACCCAAAACAAGGCACAGCAAATTACGGATGAATTGTTCAAACTTAAGTAATGAAGATACCAATTTTGACGAAATTTTTAATCATCAAACCTTGATTTTTAAACTGCTTCAGTTATAGACCACGAAAAATAAAGCAGGATTAATCTTGAGGTGTCATTTGAGGGTTCTTCAAAGCCTTTTCTTAAAAAAATTGGCGTTTTTAACTATGCCGGTATTCAATTCTAGATGTACTTTAAAATCAAAATTTTGACAAATTGTTTATTTTTTTCGTATTGGCTCACCACACTGAGAGCTATTGCGTGGTTGTGTAAGCAAAACAATTTTTTAAACAGCCCGAAATCGACTTAAAAAGCATGGCATGGTATGGAATGGAAGGAAACGGAAATTTCGGTATGGAAAATAGAAGATGCCAGAATGGAATGGAATGGAAGATTTTAAGAATGGAATGGAAGACAATCTTCCATACTTCCATATCAATTCCGTCCTAAATTTTGCACATGGCATTTACAGACAAATCTCGTACGTGTGGTGATAACTAAAAATATGTGGAAGCGTTTAGCAGCTAATCAACCGCGCAAATTAATCGGGTAATACGGTCATGAGCATTGCACAAAGAGTCTAGATATTGCATCATATCAGATCATAGAATACGTTCATTGCAATTTGCAGCTACAGTGATGCTGGCAGGTTTAATTTTTAGTGTGGGAACGACAATTTGCCAAGTGACAAAACTTTTTCATCGCAACAAAGATTTGTATTTACTTTTCTCTCCTCGATTGAACTTAATTCTTTGCCGTTGTTTTCTGCTTTGCCTTTAAGCTTTTTTTCGTATGTTTTTAAAATGCTTTTTGCAGTTTGGCTGTGCTAAATTTCATAATTCGTGTGATTACAAACTTGCAATCATTAAACCCTGAGCATACGGGTAAACCTATTGTCTGTTGATTAAGTGGTTGATATAGGTGTAGCCAGGAGGGCCAGGGGGCCCGCCCTCCCCAATTGAAATGCCACCGATGATGAAAATAACGAGAACAAAGCGTATTGTTTCTTCAGTTTCACTTTATTTTAGTATTTTCGCGTACAAAAGTAATAATTAAGAATAATATTAATATTGACGACCATGGGCTCCCTTTGCCTAGCAATTTAAACGTATAACCCCGAAGAAATTCAGGGTTTTGTCGTAAAATTTGCAACCTCAGACCCTTATCTAACCGTTTTGTTAACGTAATGCTCCAGCATGATAAGCAACGATCTATTCCACCAACTTCAAATTACAATAGCCCAGCACCTCGCCAGTTTTTACGCGACAAAATATTTAAAAAAAATTAGCAAGGGGAGATGCTTATTGGATAAATTATTAAATTTGAATTGAGGGGGCCTGAGCCCCCTGGTTGTACATGCACTTCTAAAACTGGTTATTTTCAAGACAAAAATCTCAAAAGAAAATCTTTGAGTGAATTACTAATTACTTCTAAAATTGTTAAGGAGGCAATGTATCTTGCTTTCCCCCAACTGGGTGAAGACACTTACAAAAGCTAACCAAAAAATGCAAGGTTTTAAACGTGTTTTGGGCTTGACCTGTACGTAAAGACAGGACTAATTAAACAATTGGAGCTTTTCAATTGGCTTTCAAATCTTAAAAATGTGGTTCTTTTAAATGGCTCTAAAAATGACCGAAATGTGATCCAAATGGCATTAATATTGAAATAGCTATTTTTTCCAAAGCTTTACAAAAGATAGCCCTGCGGCTGTGGACTTCGCTCCAAGATCCTCGTATTCTCCTGTGGATGGGGACTCTGCCCCAAACCCCCGTCCGCGACACGTTTAAATATTTACACAAGTTAGCTCACGATGTTTCCCAATTTAGATATTTTGGGAAAACTTTATTACTGTTGGTTGAAGGCCTTCCCCTTTAGCAAAATCATGGTTATGTGCCACACACACAGGTCCCGGTTTCTGACATTCCATTCTACGGTATCTCTGTCTCACAAAAATTCCACCTTTTGAAAATTTTTGATGCTGTCACTGCATGTGATTTGTGTTTAAAAACCCCCTCAATCAAAAATCTTGGCTACGCCTATGGTTGATATTTTTATACTGAGTGAATTTTTTATGGTAGGTCATTGCGATAGTGCTTCAAATATGAGATGAGATGCATTGTACCACACTGCTTACCTTCGTGAGGGATTACTAGCAGAGGTACGCTTAACGTTGCAAGTGCTATGCAAATTACACGTCGCTTCCGGTCTAAACTTACCTTGGTATTGAAGTATGGAATGGAACTTGGAAGACAATTTTAGTATAGAATGGAAGATTGTTGGTTTGGAATGGAAATGGAAGAAAATTTCCGGTATGGAATATGGAAAAATCGTCTTCCATTCCATACCATGCCCTGCTTAAAAGTGCAAATTTTATCAAGTTAGTTTATGGACCATAGTCTAAGCAGAGATGGTTGGATAAGTTGCTTATTTGCATTTCATTCAGGGGTACCTTGAAAAGATGTTCTGATAGCAAATTTTTCTTCTTCGTTCTATATTGCCCGCTTTTCCGTGAGGATTGCTGAGGCAGAAGCTCGAGATTAAGCCGCCACACTACGCTGTCTTCCATCACATCCATCATTTCGCTTGGGTGAAGTCCCAAGCGATTCCATCACAGATCAGCAATGCTATTGGTCCATCTAGCTCTAGGTCGTCCAACTAGTTTTTTACCATTTACTTTCGCAAGTAAAGCTTGTTTAAGGAGTCTTTCCGGAGGCATTCGGTTTACATGTCCAAACCCTCTAAGCTGAGATCTTTTAATTCGGAGAGGTAACGGCTCGATGTTTAGAGAGATTTTGGAATCTCAGAGCTACGCACCTTCAAACTTCTCTTTAGAAGGTAATTCTATTGGGTTTAGGCACACACTTGGGTCTTCAGAACTGTTTGACACTAAAATAAAAAGCTACTGTAGTTGTATGGTAAAAATGATTTACTGGTAGGTTTGTAAGCTCAAAAAAATATCTATCACCGGTATGTTGCTATCACCTTAAGCTCCAGCCTTAGCAAATTAGAAAAAAAATCTGTTTTACCTTTCTTGTTCTTATTTCCATTTTTAACAGCAAATTTTTCTTCATCCTCAATTCTTTTTTCCAAAAAATCTGATTTTTTTTGCAACATTTCTGTTGTTTCTAGCAATTTCTCAATGGTGTGAGATTCGTTCCTTTCGGCTTTTATACGCCGAAATAATTTCTTTAATTTTGGCATCTTTGTTAAATTCTACAAATGTAATTAATTTTGTTAGCCAAACATCCTAAACCTTCTCTTCTACAAATTTTCCAAACTTTCAAAAAAAAGCTTTTTTAAGACATCATGGCTGCTGCTGCTGACTGCATTTACAGCTTAGCATTCTGCGTAATGACATCACAAGAAAAACGATTAAAATTCATTGTTAGCAAATAAACTTAATGTGGCATTGAGGTCTAATTTTTGAATTTTAACACTTGGTATTTGAAAAATAATTAGTTATCGGTGTTTTTGTCCCGTTTTTTTTTTGTTTTGTTTTTTGTCGTTAAATAGCCTTAACGAGAAAGATTTCGACTTATACGGGAAAAAATTCGGCTGTGGTAGCATGACATGTTTTTTTTGTTTTTTTTCAAAATATTTAGTGCAAAGCTGGCAACCCTCTTATTGTTATTTTGTTAATGACATTTTGAATTTTTTTTGTTCAATGATAAGGTTAAGTTGATGCTTGTAACTGTTAAGTATTGCTGAAAGTTGCGGGTGACCTAGATCTCCGCATGGTCTTATAGCTGTTTCCTTCCTGCGTACTTTTAGTATGATGAAATAATTGACTTTGCCAACATCAAATTTGCATCAGTGATTTCAAACGACTTCGTTAGATCGTTAGACTCTTCAGATTGTAGGTTTCAGGGCAGGATAGGCTTCTGCCAGGTTTCTGCTGCGACTTTAAAGAGGTAAATTGCTTTTTTAATGTAAAAATACACTTACTGGTTGAATTTGCGATCTGCTTTAATGTTTTGACGTAACCTGCTTCTTTACTCGCATTTTTTGGGATTAAATTTAAAAGATATCGTTTTCGTCGCAGTTTTCAATATTTTGCTATAGAGGGCTTATATTTGTTTGTCAATTTAGGTTTTTAGACTGAGACAAAACTTCAGCAGAAATCTTGTTTTTATTAATATTATCTTTCCATCGTCCTCTTGGCCGTTTCAAGGGCGTCGCCAGCTTCGCGAGATCGGGGGGGGGGGGGGGGGCAAAATTAAAATCAGAGGGGGCAAAGCTGAAAACCAGCGTTGAACTTGACCCAAACATTCATTATTCCTGAATTGGATTAAGGCGAAGTTTCAGTGAAAATCAGGTGATCTCAAAAAAAAAAAGGTCTTCGCCGAAATTCGAAGGCTTTTTCTGGCCGAAATCACAAATTCAAACGGTTTTTCCGGCCAAAAACAGCACCTTTTTTCTCCCAAAAACATACCGTGGGGGGGCAAGAAATAAATCGGGGGGCAATGCCCCCCGCTGGCGAAGCGCCTGGGCCGTGTTTAGGTCACTACATTAAAATTTTGTGGCTCTGATGTGGTGATTACGTGAAGCAGCTAAGTATTGAGGCGCCACTCTTTCATCACCTCCTTTATTTTGCTTGGATAAATAATAAATAGCAATATGTAACCCTCTTTGAGATATGACCACACGCTGAGATATTTTTTAAATTTTAGGCTCTTTGATTCCACGAAACGAGATTTTTGATTTTTGTAATGTAAGTTGGAGGATGTCACCTTTTGCAATATGACACTTTTCATCTGATATTGAATCGTGGGAGGCAGTAGCCAGTATTTCATTAGCGAAGGAGCTGAACACACTAGTAAAATTTGCTGTTAAAAACTTTGGTAATCTCCAGCCAGCAGAGTTTAGATTTGGAGGCATCTTTTGGCTTTTTCTGGAAACATGTATGTTTTTATATCATGTGGGCAAAATTTTGTACGTAACTTTGATCATAAACAAAATGAAGGGATCATGGACCCGGCACGAAATTATTGAATTTTTGAAAGAAATTGGCGAAAATTTCGAGAACAAGTTATCATTATTTTTTAACCAGCAGCTTCCTGTGAGACAGGGAATTTCGCAATTGGCATACAGGCTGCAAATCGCTCGCCCTTAACTTAAGTCATCCTAACAACCAAAACCTTTCGTTTTTCGTGGAAAGCCCCAGTTGAAGAACTTACGATGGTTTGAACTGGCTCTTATGTGCTGCAAAGGTAAGGTTAAAATTTTGAGTTTAATGTTCTTAAATGTTTTGTTGTTTAAAAAAAGAGTAAGCAAAATATGAACTTTTATTGAGTCATGCGGCTAATATTTACTCTGAATTTAACACAACGAACATTTTCAGTTTATCGGGAGTAGAGACATCGACGACGACTTGCTAAACCCTAAGCTTGATGCTTGGTCTAAGAAAACCCTCCTTATAATCACTTTTGTTTCAGCTTCGTACTTTTTCATTGTCATCGTGGAAATGTCGCTGTGCTACTGGTTGCTGATCATCGGAGGGGTTCTGGCCCCGTTCTGCTGAATTTTCTGGTGAGTTGCTTGAATATTTTTGGCTGATCCAAAATCGGCCTGTTAGTCGAGCGGTTGTGCGTTCGTCTCTGGAGTGGGAGGTCTGAGGTTCAAATTTCAGGCCGGTCAAATCGCTCACTGTGTCACCAACTGCTCGCCACCGCTGCGACATTTCTTCAAAAGGAGCTGTGTTGTCCGGGCGCAGTGATGTGGAAATTGGCTCCGCAAACTCGTAACATGCTTCGGCGTAATACCGCGAGTATAATGAAAGATTAGATTGACAGTTTAAGCTCTTGGTCAGTCAAAAAAAATAAGATGCTGCCACGCACATAACAAATAAAATAAGCAGCTACCCGATCCGTGCAATAACAAGATTGCGTTAAAGAGCTGTGAGAATCAGAATCTGCAGTCTGTAGCAGTGATTTGTTTATTTTGGTTCATTCAAGATTCGAACCAGGTCTCCGTTTATCCCCACATTTAGACAAAAGATCACGATTCAATTATTGGAATTTGAACAACATTTCAGAGTACATCTTTTTGATTTGCTGCACATCGAACCTTTTTTAATCCGGTTCCTTTGCCCAATAGCTGTTCAATTGTTTCTTTGTGACGTGAATTCCTTTACATTTTAGATTGCCGTTTTGCGTGAGAGAACTCTGTGTTGAATTTACATGGAAATCTTTGTAACTCGTTCAGGCTGAAACTTGCAACGGCAAATCTGTCTGGATTAATTTCATCGAGTGCAGAGGCTGTTTTGGAAGGAATCGAGTCAGCAAGCAAATTTTCTAAAAGTTGGAGCCAAGTTTAGCGTGGCGTTTCATCAAGGTCAATGAGAATTGAGATTGGGATGGAATAATTGCCCATTATGCAAAGCTTTGTTGCTCCATTTAGCTTCTAAGAGCTATTGGTTAGGTGTTGCCCGTTGGCACATACCCTTGTTTAGCTGATTTCTTCTCTCTCTATCTATTTTGGATTAGTCGCTAGCCACAAAGTGAATTGTTTCAAGTTCAAGTTTAGCAATACAGTCAAATTTTTGAAATTTATTAGATCTGTGTCTGAAAATCCTTTGGTGAGTAGAATGTTTAATCGTTTTTTTTTTAATTTACACTGAGGTTAATCTTACCAACGCCAGTAAATGACTTAAATAATGCTTTGGAAGGTTCTAATTAAAATTATCACGCACTTCTTATAAATCTAGTTTTTTGTGCATATATGGTAGTTTCCAGAGTCTATTAATGTTACTTTTTTTCATTATAGGTTTATTGTGTTTACCTGTTAATGGAGCTTCTTACAAGTTCGGCAACTCGTTTTGTTTTCGTTTGGAATTTTCATCAAGTTTGAAATTAAAATTACATTGCACCAAAACGTCTTATTGATATAGCAAAGCATGCGTAATCAATCCATTCAATAACAAACGTGAGATTCATCTCACCGCGTCAAAGTTAACATGCTGATTAAGTTACCAAAGTTTATTGCATTCATTGATAAAACTAATTGGGGTCACTGGAAAATGCCAGGATAATACTGAAACTACCGGTACTGTTAAATGTCGTTACAAAACAATGACAGTGTTCAATGTTGATAGTTGAAAACTTTCTTTTTTTTTTTCTTAACCACCCTTTTCTTTTTTGGTGATCTTTTATCACCCCAACCTGATATAGATTACCCCTAAACAAACCCTTCCCCGAAAGTCAGACCAGTGCCGCAACTAGAACGCTATTCTACGGGAGGGAAAATTTTGTTTTTAGGGAGGGCCAAAATTTTTGGGTTGGTCTACTCTCCTCCGAGTTTTCTATTCTCCAAAAAAAAAAAAAAAAGGTCATCGCACCAAATAATTGGTCTACTTTTCTCCCAGTTCTCCAATAAAAAATGCCATCATCTTGAAACTGTTGCAAGGGTAAGGGGAGTCAGGGTGGGCATGCTGGGAAGTTTAGGGGCGCGTAATTTTGGTTTACGGGGCGCTGCCCCCTTTTTCCCCCCTAGTTGCGGCCCTGAGTCAGACAAGCACCAAAAAGAAGAATTTAAAAATTGCAGTGGTAATTTCTAGAATGGCAACACTGAGTATTTTTCCAGTACTGACCTTTTGCGAGCAATCGATAAAGCTGCTGACACAGACAGCATTTGCAATAATTGAAATATAAATGCAGAGACTTGAAAGGGTTTGCTAATCAAGCCAAATAATCATTTTGCAACTCTACAGTCATTAATCGGAAAGTCTCACAACCTGTTTTAATTGGTGCTTTATTGAATTTTGTGGAAGAAATTTCTCTAATATTAAAGTGGAATTATCTTTCAAAAAAGAAAGAGATTACATCTAAACTTCCGTTAAAAATTCCAAGTTCTGCAAAGGCCCGGTCTTGTACGCGTAAAACCGAAAGCGTAAGAAAGTATTTTTACTTTACTTTAAACAAAAATTTGGTACGCCCCGCATAACGCCTTACCAACGTACAAGCTGCCAGTTGGTTGAAATAAACTAAGAATACGCTCGTACGCCCACGATTTTACGTCCAGTGCAGAAAGGGCCTTGAAGCAACCTCAAAATTGGACCCGTATTTTTCAACATGAGCTGTTTTTTTAGACCATCTCGGCTGTTCCTTAGCCGCTTTCAAGTTGTTCTTGTTCATATCATTTCAATGAAAATCAGAGGCTCATTGCAAGGCGATTGATAGCATGAGCACCTACAATGTAATTGGTACAAGCAAATATGGAAAGGAATGGATGTGACCAGAAAGTAGAAAAGCTTTGGCGCAGGGAAAACGTGAATCTATTTTCATCTGACTTTGGTGAGGATAGCGAAGTCCTTGATTTTTCTATTGCAGCATCTTAATCGGACTGCTATGTGTGCGGACGATTAGTCGCAGGACGAGTGGACATGGCCGACTACGCCGGAACTATTATGCACTGATGCGCTGGGTCTTTAAGACAGTAGTGCAAATTTTAAATTTTTTCAAAAATTTTGGTTCACAGTTTTCTAATTTTTGCAATATTTGCATTATGTATATTGTAAACATTTTTGTTTTTTACATTTTTCTTTATTTTTGCTTATCAACATTAATCTTTCCATCGTGTGTTACGATGATGGTTCGACCGACATTTTTGTGTGTTTTCTCGCGCATAAATCTAGTACTCCCCGTCATTAATTACGTTTTACATTTTGCATTTTTGGCTATTTGCTGTATATCTCACACAATAGAAATATAATTATAATTAAATTTAAATCGTATAAAAATTACAATATTACAGTAGACAATCAATCATCCAGTTGGCAGCCTTTTAGCCATAAAGGTTGGTAAATGACGGGTTAACTCCAATCATTAAAAAAAATTACTGCCGCTGTTGCTTGATCCGATTGTATAATAAAAATTACTCACTGAGAAAAGTTTTATGATAATGCAGCACAACAACAAATTCGGGCATAATTTAATTGAGCATCAATTTCATTTTAGATTTGCTTATGTCGCCCCTTTCCCTTTTCTATTGTTAGAAAGTTAGAATTAATTAATAAACAATCGGCCAAAATTAAAATGAAAGCAAAAGAAAAGAAGTCGGCACCGAATAGGGCCATCATCAGTCTTATTCAAATAATGATGGCTCTATTAGGCGCCAAAATTGATTTCTTTTTATTTGATTTTGATTTTAAGTTTGGTTGACTGCCAAGTGATAAGCTTCACATCTAGGAGTTATTCTCCAAAAAACTCAGGTTTTTTGATTGAGACTACTTACTACATTACTTTGCCATCATTATGTTCTTATTGTGGCAACTTACTCTTTTTCGTTAGTTGGAATCATTTCTAATTGATCAATTTGTGAGGTAGACAACCCTTGTGCACCGAAAAGTATGGGTCATTGTTCACTTTTGATTTGTTTTCATGAAAACTAGTAAAATCGAAGCCAACATTTAAAATCTAAGTAGGCCCTTTTCAAATTAGCTTTTTTTTGCTGCAGCTTTTGGAAATTCTACTAAAACTACCCAACACAGATAACAACGTGATTGGTGAGATGAAAAAATCAGGTGGAGAACACGATTCCATTCTAATATGGAGCTTTCTGCTTCGAAGTAGAGAACGCCAGCCAAGGCGATAATTGTTTTGCAGAAAAATTGCATGGCAAACTTTTGCTTAGTCGTCTTGTCAAAACATCAAATCAAAAATGGAGAGAGCACCCTGCGATTGCTGAAATATCCGTTAGCGTTTTGGGGCAAAGTTGGATAGTACATGACATGCTTATTACTCCCGCCTCTTTTGGCGAGTTTTCTCGTATTATTAGTCCGTGGGTAGTTTAATTTACGAGGGTGCATGCTATCTAACGGCCCGGTCTACACTCGAGGTACAATCGTTAGCACTCAAGCGTATCCTTTGTTCAAACCAATGTTACGCTAGGTGAAACACTAAACGCACCGGACTTCTGTCTGAAATAAACAAAGAATCCAATTGTACGCGCTTGATTTTAAGCCAAGTACACACCGGCTTAAGTATAAATTTGCTGAATTATACTAAATTATGCTGAAGTTCTAAATTTGTTGAATTATATCTCATTGATTTATCGCAGAATCTTTTATCTTGACCGAAGGTAAATGCAAGGTTAGGGTTGGCAAGTTTAAGGAAACCAAAGAGCCTCTTTAACTAATTTGATACCTAAAAAAACTGAGATGCTGAAGCATTTTTAAAGCTATTTAATTAATTTACAACATAAACTAAAGTAGCTGGTTCTGATAAATTTTTTGTTACTAATTATGCTGCAATATTATTTTTACAATTCGAACAAATAACATCGGCTTGAAGCGGCAATGGAAGCTCCATTGGCGTAATGCGAGTTTAAATCTGGGGCCATTTTGGCAAATACGAGTTCGAGGTCAATTTTTTCCATAGTTTTTTTTTGTTTTGTTGGTCTTCAATGACCTAAGCAGGATCGTATCAACTTCAAAAGTTTTATCTATTTTTAAAGTGTTGTGCTTTTTAACTTGTTGACTGATTAGCAGGATTATATAAGGCAACCTGCAGGCTGGCCAGCACCCCATTATGTATTGATTTATATTTCTTTATTAATGTTGCTGATCATGGTAATTGAAGAAAACTACGAAATACGACAACGCGTTCTTCTCAGGAACGAAAGGTTTAAGGTTGGAATCGCGGAATAGTCAACCAAACCCAGCGATGTCAACAGATTACCACCGCTTCGACACTTCTTTGGGAGGGTCTGTGTTGCTATATTCGAAATGTCACGAAGATGGGCCAGCAAACTGGTAGAGAAGCTAAGTCGAAAATTGTTTACTTCCGGAATGAAGTGCGAAATTCCACACAAACCTTCCCCAGGGTGAGTATAACGATTTCCAAAGGGTAGCCAAAAAATCAGGCTTGGGCAACTCCTACAAACGACCCTTAAAAGTTATGCTCCAGCTCCATCTAGTGGTTAAAGAAAATTTCGTTGTTGTAAACAAGCTTACCGGACCAACTGCTGACTTTATGATTTTATTTTATAGTTTTTGCAATCTAGAATATTTTGGCATTCCATGACGTCATAGATGACGTGGATATGATGTCATTTTTGCTAAAAATGGGTCATGGCAAGAAAAATATTGCTCAGATCGGTAGAATCCCTCATTGATATCAAAGTCTGTTAACTGCTTCAATTATTAGATAAAATCTTGCGTAGCTTAATTTACGTCACTTTGAGACATAATTATGACGTCGTGTTTGCCAAAAATTCCAATAAAACAATAGCAATAAATTGCTAATCAAAACTATCATAGTTTAGTGACGACATTTTGCAATCAGCATATTACTTCAAGATACAATAGCTGCTTGTAGCAGATGATGTCATTTAATGACGTTATTATGATGTCATGTTCGCCAAAAATTGCAACAAAACAACAGCAATGATTGTTTGTTAAAAGCATTAGTTTGATGACTACATTTTGCAATCAGCATATTAATTCAAGATACAGTTCAATAGCTGTTTAACGCAACAGTGTTGCGATATTCTCCTGGTTGGACTGATTTCTCGGAAGCTTCAAAAGCTTGTCGTGTCCTACTTAAATGCGGGCGCAAGGAATATTGGAAGTGTGCAACGAACGAAATTTTATGAAACTGTACCAATGGGCAATAAATGCTTGCAAAAATAATCAACACAGCAGCCATGATCAACGTATTTCGAAGCAAAGTGTGCTTGCTTTACATTCATTTCCCTGTAAGCTCCGGTAATACACTACATTACATTCTAAGACATTGTTTACCGGCTTACCCTATTTTCCAGGGCTGCAACTAAAATTTGTTTCGGAAGTCTTACTATCTGCATCTAAGAACAATCAGAAGAATGACCCACCACGAACGATATGGCTATCATATTTGACAATGACACTGTTTCTTAACTTTTGGCTTTTTGATTTCAATCTGAACCATTGTCTCGAAACCACCCTTGTTTTGGCGCAAGCTGCATAATAACCCTGGATGCAGCTTGGGGTGCAGATAACAAGCCAACGCTTTGACAATTTTCGCTAGGTTTCCATTTAACAGTATTTTATGCCCGCGTCCTCTCATTGTTCCTAGACAAAGCAAATCTTTTATTTTTGTCAACTTTGCAACAACGGATAAAATACTGCAATATGACACCACGAGACATAATGACGTCACTAAATGACATCATTTGCTATAAGCAGCTATTGAACTGTATCTTGAATTAATATGTTGATTGCAAAATGTAGTCATTAAACTAATGCTTTTAACAAACAATCATTGCTGTTGTTTTGTTGCAATTTTTGGCGAACATGACATCATAATAACGTCATTAAATGACATCATCTGCTACAAGCAGCTATTGTATCTTGAAGTAATATGCTGATTGCAAAATGTCGTCACTAAACTATGATAGTTTTGATTAGCAATTTATTGCTATTGTTTTATTGGAATTTTTGACAAACATGACGTCATAATTATGTCTCAAAGTGACGTAAATTAAGCTACGCAAGATTTTATCTAATAATTGAAGCAGTTAACAGACTTTGATATCAATGAGGGATTCTACCGATCTGAGCAATATTTTTCTTGCCATGACCCATTTTTAGCAAAAATGACATCATATCCACGTCATCTATGACATCATGGAATGCCAAAATATTCTAGATTGCAAAAACTATAAAATAAAATCATAAAGTCAGCAGTTGGTCCGGTAAGCTTGTTTACAACAACGAAATTTTCTTTAACCACTAGATGGAGCTGGAGCATAACTTTTAAGGGTCGTTTGTAGGAGTTGCCCAAGCCTGATTTTTTGGCTACCCTTTGGAAATCGTTATACTCACCCTGGGGAAGGTTTGTGTGGAATTTCGCACTTTATTCCGGAAGTAAACGATTTTTTACCCAAACCCTGGCTTTATAGCTCGTCTACTTAACCTGCAGCACGCTTTGACGTAACGCAACGAGTATAATGAAGATTTGACTAGACACTGACTTACGCGACAACATTTCTAAGGGTTATTTTTGGAAGTCAATTGTTAGACTATTTTTTCTTTTGTTCAAATTCTAATATTTAAACTTTGAACCCAGAAATTGCAAAAAAATGAATGAAGTTCATAACGAACTTGGACGCTTCGCAAACTTCATTATCTTGCTTTTTGTTGCCACCTTTTTGTCTAATCGTTTTGCGTTTTTCTGGCTTAAAGGCTACCAGCGCGGAAGCCTAAAGAAGAGCCAACAGAACGGCGAAAAACAAACAATGCGAAAAAATTGCCTTCCCACAGGAATCGAACCTGCAGCCTTTGGATTACCGGTTCGATTGCTGTGGGAGGACATTTTTTCGCATTGCTTGTGTCAAGTAGTCGCCGTTCTGCTGGCTCTTCCCGAGGCTTCCGCGCTGGTAGCCTTTCGGCCAGAAGCACGCTAAACGATTGATCATTAAAACTCTGGTTCGCAAACTTCAAAAATATCTTAATTGACTTATTATTAAAATCATACACCTTTTTGTTGTTAGTGGAATTTTGGTTTCAAATCATATATTATTGGGTCACAATTATGTTACAGTAGTTATTTGCCAGCAATTCGCAAAGGATTTATTGAGAAAACGTCAAACGAAAATTATGTCTGAACGTTACAGTTTATTCCTCTTTACGTCACTGTCTGCTGTTCTAATTTGTCGTTAGTTGATGTTCCAAGGCCCCGCCCTTGTAGCGACGGCACTGGTCCTTAGGAGCACAAGACTGTTGTTCTTTTAACCTTTTACTTTGATTTTATGGTTTTATTTTGCTTCCATTTTACTGCTGTATATCATCGAGCACTGTTTCAGAAGATTGGCTATAAACTATTTTTTAGATCTGGAAAATGATAAATTAGATGTCTTAGTTGCACGATATTTAAAAGACGGGAAGGGTCCAATCCTTGGTCTGCTTTAATTCCTACTTAATTTAGTCGTGTGATTTGATCTCGCCAAATGTGTTTTTGCTGAACCGTATTTTGCTGTTTTAGCGATATATTGGTGTGGAAGCAGTGCATCGGTCCTCCTTTTCCTCCTGTGCCGAGACTCGTGCATGTTGTATAGTTGCTTCAGGAAGGATTTTGAAATCCTCTACAGCCGGATCCATGAGAATACTCCGTGAGAATTGTTTCCAGTTTCTACAGCGTTATAATTGTAGTCGATGTCAGATCATGTGATATTCGAGGCACTGTCAAAGTCACGTGGGTACAGACGTCGTGTTGAAGTCGCCAATGTTTTGCTTTAGTAAATGCAGTATTGTAAACCCAGAGTTACTGCTGAATATTTACTCGAACACCAGTGCAGCGAATATGTTTTGTACTTTTGTCTTTTGCACTGTGCAGTGATTTAAACGTAAATGTCATATCCTGGTACCATGTTTCAGGTCACAATTTTGATTACCAAGCAGTAGGACAACCAACAAAATGGCAAATACGGCCAAACTTTCCCCTAGGCCACTTTGCTTTAAAAATTACCCCTACACGTGCAAGCTTTTAAAACGTGCTTTTGGACTGGACGAAAAATTACGGATGGCTGCAGAATTAATTGTTCTTGCAAGGTTAAGCAATTCTTCTTTCAAATGGTTTTTAAATGGATTTTCACAAACTTGTCCAGCGACTCCAGACCTCCAGTTCCCATGGGCAATTGTTCTCTGAGCTTAAAAAGTTGGCTACATCCTGGCGTTTAGTGCAATCTCCGTTCACATGACGTGCTTTGTCATTTTAAATTTTACCCCTAAAATTGATTTTATTCGACAAAGGATTTTTGGTTCGACGATGGGTACCACGAAATTCTTCGCTTGCAGGGTGTCGAACGCAAAAAAAGGTTGAGAACCGCTATCCTAAACTGTTTTACCCTCAAATTTTTTTCGTGTGAAGCTGTTGAGCTACAAACGTGGCTTCCAGCTAAAATTGTTAGTGTTATTCCCCGAAAACCCCGTAAACGGACGTTCCGAACATCAATTTTTTGAACGGCAGAAGTTCAGGTTAAAATCAGTAAAAGTTCTTCAGACACCCCGAAAAATATAATAGTACTGCGATTTAAGTTGGACTTTTAAATCATGCAATTTTTGCATTGTTCCTCAAATTAAAATTTCCTCATAGATTTTTCACCAAAAAAAGCTGTTTAGACCAACTGAAGGCAGTAAAAAACTTTTGTTTTGATGCTGTTTGGGGCCTTTAAAAAACTCTCTAAAACATGATTTTTAAATAAAACTTATTGGGATTCCTCCAAATGACCTTCCTAAAATCAATTCTATGAAAGGCTGAATTTGAGATATATTTGTTAGGGTTGGTACTCAGTTATTTGGACAAAAAATATCCAACTCTATTAGGAACCCATAGACCTTCTTAACTTGGTTCTTGTTAGGAGTAGGTAGATGTTCGTTTTCAGTATGAAACAAAAAGCCAAACCAACTGAAAACATAACTTGACGTTTCGTCAAACTACTCTTGACAATGTGAGAAGCGGTTTCACGAAACGCCATTTATGTTTTCAGTTGTTTAGGCGTTGTGTTTTATATAAAAAATATTTCGATGTTCAGAAAATTATGCTCCGAAATAGGTAAATGTTTAGATAACTTTTTTCTAAAAAACACCCAATTGGATCTGCCGAAATTAAAAGTCCTGAAAAATATCTGAAAAGTTTTGATTGCTTCACCGGGGCGCCTAATCGACAGTGAGTAATTGCAATGCGATACTCTTTTACTGCAAGAGGTCAGTTACTAGTAATGCAAATAAATGCTAAACTTTATTACATCATAAATTTTTTTAATGATAAGTAGAACGAAAAAGTAAAAGTGAATAAAAAATCTTGGAAAATGACCTCGTAAGAAAGAGTTCGCAGTTTCTGTGGCAACCCTGGGATCAGTAGATATGTAGTTAAACATGAATATTTTGACATTGTCTGGGAGTCGCAATTCTCTAAAGAATCTGTCTTAAACATGATTGATGCTACTTTGCTCCAGTCACCAACGCTATTTGCTTGGTTTCTTGCTTAATTTTATCAATGGCAGACTGCGTAATTATTCTAATTTTTTTGTAAATGTTTTCAGCAAAATTCAAAATTTTAACTCTTTTTTTCTTGTGGGATCTAGTTAAAAGTTCCCGGCAACATTATTTATTCCTAACGAAATCTCACCTTGCCGTGTATTCGCATCTACATTATTATAAGATGTTAGGATGTCATTTTGGGCCACGAAAACGATTTTCGCGATGGGTTCTGAAGTTTCACGATCCTCGCTTATTGAGAGAAGCCGAAGTTGTTTTCGTTGACGATTTGCGCAAAGTGGTGAGGTTTGGGCTTAATCACTCCTTTCCCAGATAATCGCAGAAACATTTGGCGGCTTCAACACAACGTCAATACCAGAGCTTGATTATCACGTGATCTGACATCGACTACAATTACCACGCTGTAAAAATCGCAAGCGAATTCTCACTGAGTATGTATGTATGGATGGGAAAAAGATGTAGTAATCTAGTCAAAAAAACGCGTTTTCCAGCTAGGTAGGGTTGTTCAACCCCACTTTTCCTGCCCATATAGGCAAAATTATAACTTTTTCGTCATCGTCATTTATATAATTTAATTTTATCACCAAAACAATCAGTTAGAGACCAGAAGTCCGTGTTCAGTGGGTCTTTAATTCCTACTCGCCAAATTGGTTCCAAAAGGTTATTTTAGTTTTTGGCCAACTTGACTCGTTGTAATAAGAAGTTGGTGCTTGGCAAATTGCCAAAGTACACTGGAAGTCTAGCCAAATCAATTCAAGTTTTCTGCAAAATAGTAAGGAATTCGTCGACTCGACAGTTAGTGTTGACATGTGGCAACAGGGTTTAGTGTTTCTGGATTTTAGTTCCTTGCATTCAGATCAATTTGTAGAAGAAGCATAACGCGATATTATGACTTGTATTCCAAAACACAAGTCATAGGTTAAAATACAACGGAGGGTAATAAATTGGAGCGTGTCAATATGGCTACACTAACAAAACATTTCAAATTTCTTGTTGTGTTTCGTCTCCAATTATACTGCACATCCGACATTTATTTACAATTTCAAGTTTTTGAAAGACTTTGTTTTCTGAACCCTGTTGCCACATGGCAACAAACATACAAATTATTGTTCTGTAGAAAACTTGCCAATGAGTGGGAAGTTAGCAGGAAAACTGTACTCTCGTAGGAACCATGGAAAAACTTTTGCACTACGACGAGAACACTTTTCTGCACTAATCCTGTTACCAATGTCAGCGAAATCAATTTGTGCCCTGGCTGAATAAGCTCTCTGGTTGGGGTTCACGAGATCTTGCGTATTGCGTTCCTGAATTAAAAAAGCTTTTCGGGTTGTGCAAACGGTTATGACAGTGGCACACGTATTCGCAGACATTTTTCTGGTCCAAAGGGTTTGTTTGGCTGTGCATAGATAATTATGCAATTTTCTTGGATATGTGTTTGAGCACAATATCTTCCTGGTATCCGTTGCCGAACAAGCAAGATATCTTTTCAATAAAATCAATTTCTTGCTAAGCTTGTTGTTTCGTACATATCATAAGTGATCTGTGTATTAGCGTGGCGATTAGGTTTGTTTTTCGTTTTCGCGACCTGAAGGATTCCCATCAGATATTGACCAGAAAATGTGGGCTTTCGTTATACACTGGGGCTTTCGGCATACACTGCTTCTTAAAACCACAGTAGCAAAATTAAATGCTGAATAGCCCCCCCCCCCAACTAGAAAGTTCAGAGAGCGACCCGCCACCTCGAATAATTGCCACTAGAGTCGACCAAGTGCAATAGCTTAAGAAAAGTGGTTTTCTATCAGTTTTAAATACGTTTATTACATACACTCTTAGTGTTGATTTGTCTAAGTCAGGGGTCAGCTACCTTTCTGCCAACCCAGCCCATAACCAGACCGAGCAGATTCCCGGTGGGCCGCCATATACTCTAAATCATAGTCAACTTTAAAAAAATGAACGAGTTGGTTGGATTTATGAGACAGCGGGCCGGATTTAGAAGGTCGCGGGCAGTAGGTTACCGATCGAATAATGACCAATTAGAAAAGACAAAGTAAACAAAATTTAATTTTGGTCGCTTTTATTTCCGACTAAGAACAAATGGTAGACCTATCGTACACTGATCTCAATACCAAGTTCAGTTCTTTCCTTTAGAATGTCTAGAAACGGAAGTATGCCATCATGTTCCTTTTCAAACGTGAATGAAGACGGCGAAGATGTCGTCAACATTTCGAAAATAAATTGACGGTTTTTGAACTCGAGAAATAGTTTGGACTCGAAGTAGCCAACAAAAATGTTTTTTTAATGCTGGGCACGGTGGTAAGCTCATCGCTATTCCATCCGTTTATTTGTACATTGTGTCATAGAAACTGAACTCTATGGATGACGAAGCATTTTCCATATTTATCAAACTTACGGAAAATGTGGAGTTCAGCTTTACTGACGCAATATACAGACAAACGGACGGAGTAGCGATGGGCTCACCTATTGGCCCAGCATCAGCGAAAAATTTTGTTGTCTACTTCGAGTCCAAACAATTTTCTCGTGTTTAAAAACTGACAATTTATTTTTGAAATGTTGACGACACCTTTGCCATTTTCGAAGAGGGTGATGTTGACGATTTCCTGGTCACGCTTAATTGTCTGCATTCTGCTCTAAAGTTAACGTTTAAAAAAGAACATAGAAAACTTTCTTTCTAGACATTCCAGTGGAAAAAGCTACTTTTTCTGGTCAATGCATCCGCTCGCGAAAACGGAAAACATATCTAATCACCTCGCTGGTACTCAGAGCACTTATGATATGTACCAAAAACAAGCTTAAGCAAGAAATTGATTTTATCAATAAGATTTTACTTGACAATAAGTAACTTGAAGATAAAAGTGCTCCAGCGCTTATTTGCTAAAATTGCACTATTTTCCACAGTCAAACAAACCCTTTGGACTAGAAAAGTTTCCAGTGAAGTGTCTAGTATATCTAGGAGCCGCGTGGATAGTCTCAGCTTCCCAGGAATTAGAACAGCAAATTCAAAATGCAGTGCAAACTTGCTAGGAAGCAGTATCACCACGCTTGATCTTATAGCCAACGCAAGCTACCTGCTGCCAAAAAGGATTTGCTACCGGCCAATCAATGAAGTACGGTAAATTATAAATACGTGTGCCACTGTGATAGTCGGTACGTAGGTCGCACAAACCAAAAACTTCAGGCACGCAATAAGCAGCATGTTCCCAAACCAATAGGCAAAAATTCACTCCTACCCAGGAGCAAGGAGAATCCAGCCAAATAGAAAATGCAAAGCAAAAACTAAGATTCAATTCGAACCAGAGAGCGATTCAGCCATTGGTCAACATTTGTTGGAATCCAACCAGTGAGCACGCAACTAATCTGATTCGTGGTTTAAAAACCTTACCATAGCTATAGTTCTCAATTTCTCTTGAGCCTGTTGGAAGCGGTTTATATTTCACAGAAAAAAAAACGGATTTGTGAAAGCAATTGTGAAGGCAAAAGCAGTTTGTAGTTGCCTTTTTACTGTTTTGATATTTAACTGCCTTCTGTCACTATGCAACACTCTCCTTAAGAAATTATTTCTACTTATTGCGAAAGCGGAAATGAAGTCGACTTTATCCCTCAAAATCGTTCAATTAATTGAAATTGAAATTTTGTGTTTTATTTATCTCAGCATTTTAGTGGGTTAATTAATTTCTTCCCCTTTTTATGTCAAATGGCAACATTTTCCACCTCTGCCATATTCTTGAAATTACTTGAGGTACGGTGTGCTTGCTGCATCGCAATAAAATTGGTGCCAATAAATGCGATTAAGCTCTGGTTTGATTCGCTGCATTTCCTACGTCACATATTTATGACGTCACAAAATAAGCGCAAAAATGATTTGAAACTGGAACTTCTCGTTTTTTTCGGAGACTTGAGGTATGGGGATTTTGCTCGCGCTTGACCAAGCGATTTCAATCCGCTGGCAATAAAATACAAAGCTAGTAAATGCAGCGATATGGATTTTGCAATATTATTCTAGCAATCACAACTATATTTTTCAGAGCATTTGAGTAATTTATATGTAATTTGCAAGAAAGTGAGTTGACGATACTGAGCAAGCTCTCGGCAAAGTGAGCAAATACCCCATAACTGAAATCGCCAAAAGAACGAAAAGTTCCAATTTTTGAAGCGAATCGAGGCGCAAACTTCAGCACCAATTTTATCGCGATACGACAAGTACAACTTACTCTCCGTCAAGTTAGATCAAGAGTATCAATGACCTCAATTTAACTCCCTTAAGTTGTTTATTTTGCTCTCAAAAACATGCCGACATACGTCACAATGGTTTTTGCGTAGAGTGACCTACCGCATTATATATACTGTGTTGTAAGGGTGTTACATCTTTTGGCAACTTTCGAATCTCTGCTTTTTTGAATAATTTTTAGGCTGGAAATGCGCCAAATTTATATATATATACAGTTTTAACCCATCCTTGCTGTAAGGCTATGGGCATTATCACCGAGGTGATAAAATATCAATGTGCCATTGCAGACATAAGACACGACAAATTAGATCAACATTAAAATACACGCTCAAAAGAATTTCGGGCAAATCTAGCAATGTCTGTCATTTCGCTTTTCAATACAGTTGTGTAGAGAGTTTGAAATGGGCGTCCCTTCTTTTTTGTTTTTCGTTGCTAAATGTTATTTGCTTGATAAGCGCGTTATTTGGCCTTCGTATAACGTGTGCCAAATATTTCTTTTGTTGTGTTTTGATAAAATCGGATAAATCGGTTGTTTTGCAAATTTGGTGAAGTTGCGAATTTGTGATTTTAAAGCTTTGTGTTGACGTTCTAGTGTAGCCTTGCTTAATGATTTTTCGTAAAAACATTCGGTAACATGCGTCGAGTCGACGCAAATTTACTCCCTTTTATTTAAGTTTTTGTTGATTCAAGGTGCTGCTCTCAGTTAAAGCTTCAAAGGGCCTTGCGCGCCCCCCAAAATATGCCATAATTTGATAACTATACTCATGCTACAGAAAGGTGCGAAAGTTTTAATGATATGTAATAGAGCATTCGTCGGGGCGTATCTGCAACAGACGCTGACATCATCAATAACTTATAATTTGAAGTTGAAGCTTTAACTGCGAAAAAAGTACAACAGCTACTAGGCACAATCTTTTTGTTTTGTACCTAGTAGATCTAATTTTTATCGTCATCCCTTCTTCAACCACTTTCGCCATCTAATTTACAGATAAAGCGTTCCAAAGCATGTTTGAGGTTATCAATAGGCTTGCAAAATCAAGGATCCATACCGTTGCAACGAATGGGAGCAAAGTTTACTTTCCGTCAAAAAGAGCGGAGTCTGCAATTTTAAAATATAGTTTCTGCGTTGTTGGACGTTGTCATTAATTGCCCTGTTGATACATTGCTGGGAGTGGAAACGATGGTGTCTCTAAAATAGGCCCTGTGCTAAAGATCTGCTTTCTGTGTGACGTGATGTGGGCCTCGATTCTGGAAGTCTATCGGTAACTGCAACCGTGCTTGTCAAAGCTTCATTGGTAAGAGGATGCTAGTGGTTGAAAGCACGACATGTTTTGCGGAGTAAAACCTCCAACTTCAAATTCAAGTTTTTGGTCATGAGTCTCATGACAGCGGCTGTTTTTTGTAGTCGAAAATCAATTTTGAGCCTTAATAAGTAGGCTATGTAAAGTACGATAGTAAAATATGGCTTTTGAAAATTTAAGCCACATTTTCCTTAACATTGATGGTTCTCGGGATGCAGCAGATTTTGGGGCTCGCAAAGCCTTCCAAAACTTTGGTTAAGTTAACATCATAAAACATCAAAAAAGTTGCCATTTTGTACTAAGATAGTAAAATTTAGCAGATTTCTACCATTGAAATTACCTAAGCAGGCACGTAAGAACTCCGAAGTCGCCAAAGAAAAGCAACACTTAAATAAAGCACGTTTTGGCATGTGCAGATTGGCGACATTTTGCGAAAAATGAGTTTTTCCATTTTTTTTTACTAAAAATATTTTCCAGAGAAAAAATATCATAAATTTCTATCATTTTCCTTATAAATACTACAGCTTTATACGTTGTATTTAGACAATAAGGTCACATAAAAATTAAAATACGATTTTCTCAAAACAGCAAAATACGACTTATCAACTTTTGCCAAAACATGCTTAAAATGCATACCGTACAGTGTACAGTTTGGGTCAACGAACAAAATTTTCTCGTTTTTTTTGACATTTTTGAAACGAATATTGTACTTAAAAAATGTTTTGGTCGCGAACCAGATAAAAATCTCAATAATGCTTTGTCGAAGCAAGATCAAAATTAATGCTTGGAATCTTTTTAAATTGGATTTTTGTCCCAATTGCAATAAAGGCGTGATTTTTTAACGAGTACCAAGTTCAGAGAGCGTCCTGCCTCCTTGAAATATTGCCACTAGAGGCGACAGAGTTTGACCACACCAAAGTAATAGAGAGAAGTGCAATATTTTTAAAAAGCAGTTTTCTATCCGTCTTGAATATATTTAAGTACCTTATCTAATTAGAGAAAAACCTAATAGGTTGCACAAAAACAGTAAACGTTATTTCTACAGTTGATTTGTTTGAATCAGGTTTTGGCAACCTTTTTGCTTACTCGGACTACAACAAGACCCAGCAAGTTCCACTGGGCCGCCATAAACTCTAAATGGAGCTCAACTCCGAATTTGAGTTTTTTTGGTCGAATCATTAGCGAAGAAAAAACAAGTGCTTTGTCACAGTTTTTGTTGTTTTCAAACCAGGTTTTGGCTACTGGCTATAAACAATTGCCAGAAGTCAAGTAAGGGGTGTAGTAAAAATGAACGAGGCGGTTGGATCTACGGGACAGCGAACCGGATTTAAAAAGTTGCCGACCGTAGGCAACCGGGTACTGGTCAAAAGCCTAGAATAATGATTTAATACCATCGATGACAAAAGACAAAGTAAAAAAAAAATATGGTCGCTTTATTTCCCGCCTAAATTAAGAACAAATGAGATGTGAAAATTTGAAAGCCGTCAGTTTCAAATACTGAATTTCATAAAACAAATAAGTGTTGCTATTAGCAGTACTATTGTTCCAGCTTGGATTTACAGTCAAGTTCGATTTAAACCAAAGATTTTTTAGATTACCATTCAAAACAGTAAACCGTGCATTTCAAGTTTTTTCATTACAGACCGATGGCTGGCGTCGGCTAACCCGCAGCACTTCTCTCAACAGCTTATGGTTAGTGAGATAAGGTTAATTTGTCGGATTTGGAAAAAATAACCCGATTAAAAATCTAATCTTATCAGATTCCAAGCATGCTTCAACAATGTCAAATAAATTAAACACCCTGCTTCGTGCTGTTTCTACCTTAAAGGGGTCGATTTGCTCTTCCAGGAACTTAAAAGACATGGAAGTCGCCAGCTGGATCAGGGATCGGAATCCTACCCATTGTCATCTTTACTGACGGCCACAGATTGGATCCACCTTGTTGGCTCCATGTCTTCCACTCCCTTGAATGATAATGGAATTCGCTTTAACCGGGTTAAAGGCAAAATCGATGACGTTAGCATTGGCCAAAAAAACAACTGCGTTACGAAACAAACGCTGAACAATATACACGCGATAGAAAGTGCGACCTTATATTTCGACATCGTGTCTTGCCTGTACAATGCTTTTGCCGGGACCAAAAAATGTGGCAACTGCGGTGGTAGCTGAGGTCGCAAATTAAGCGGTTGCTTGTTTGGCGAGTTGCACGCGGAATTGAAAAGTCACTTTCTGGTTCCGATACGAGTGATGAGCACGTGACTCGCTGGATGTTGATTTAAAATCTACTCGATAATTTGCTCAAGGCCTACCAGCTTTAGAAAAATTTGTTTTTTTGAAACCAAAAAAAAACAAACAAATCGAAAGAAAATTCACGTGAAAATAAAATTATTAGAGAAAATGACCAGTTTTCAATTATTTTATAATCGGTTAACAATTGTTCTTTTTAGCATTTCGCTGATACAGCTATTGTACCGGTTTACGAGATATAGCGAAGGGACAATACTTGATTAGAGCTTATCAACTTGATTTTAAAGCTAGAAAAGTTTCCATTTATAATGCCGATACTTCCCATGAAAAACAAGTGCAGAATTACACCCAAGAATGCGAAACCAGCCCTTTTGAGCATTTTGACCACTGCTACGTCGATCTTCGCCGGACGAATTCAGAAATGCTCTGAAAATTTTGCACACCGCGGACCACTTGGGGCAGAAAGCATATTCAACAATCAGGTTTTTCGATAATGATGTCATATTGCAGCGGCCAAATATTTGATGTCATATACAGTAGTATGGCATTCTCATTTACACAACATTAGGCGGCTGTATATTTATTGCATAGCGACTACACAACATTATCATCGAAAAAGCAGATGGCGGATATTCTTTGCGCCCCAAATATCACCGACAAGTACACCCAGCCGCTTTAAAAGTCAAAAGTGGCAAAAAACATCCTTATAGTTTACAAAACTTTAGCATTATCAAAGTTGACAAAAATCAGTTTAAAACATTGCAAGATTTTGCCAAATTCGATCTGTTTCCATCCTGTTGTTACAAACCAGCTGCGCCGGGTGAATAAACAAATGTGTGAAGATCTTCGTATTGATAGTTGGCAAAATGCCTGTTACATCCTCCGTTCCAAAACTGGATCTAGAAAAACAACGCCTTGCATAAGCAAAACTAAAAACAAAGACTGATTATAAGCTGAACGTGCTCAGATTGTTAGAAAAATGACCACAGAGAAAATTTTCAACTTTCGAGTTATAGACTAAAACAAGCGACAAAGACGAAACAAACATTTTATTGATATTGAGGATCTATTAACAAGTTACAGACCACCACAATTTGTCATTCCCGAACAGTCTGTTTTGCCCGTACGGCTCTTCGGAGGGCTAAAATTCAATATAGTCTATTTGAAATAGACCTCGGATCAATATAATTCATACATGTACTACAGTCAAACTTCGATACTATGCCACCCTTTGGGACCGAGAGAAAGTGGCATAGTAGCGAGGGTGGCATAGTAACAAGGATTTGTAAAAACAGCCTTGTGATGTAACAATGTAATGCCACGTTGTATTGTACGATTATAATTTACATGTATTTCAGTATAATGTACAGAACAGTGCAGTAGTTTCGGGAAGGCCAGTGTGATGCAAGCATGCGATCGGCTAGACGACGAAGTGCATGAAATCCGCAGAAAGAACATGCACCAGCTGACGATTTCTCAGAGTTTTGGGCTGAGCTACAGTAGATAACTTGAGAGAACATATTACATGCACATGCTGTATACTTTTGCCGTTTCACAGCCGTTTAATTGTTTCGTTCGTAGCGTTTACTGTTTCGTTAATACACTGCAATACTGTACCTCATGTGGCATAGTAGCGAGGGTAAGTGGTGGCATAGTAAATATATTTTCTATTGAATTTAGTTGGTGACGTTCAAAAGTGGTATAGTAGCGAGGTGGCATAGTATCGAAGTTTGACTGTATATGCTTGCATTGATGGGGTGTCGGCCGCTCGATGACGAATCAGGACTTCCAAGGATTTTTGCATTCAGGATAGGCCCATACTTTTAGGCGGTGCTGCTAAATTGGCCTTTTTGCGATATAACGGGTAATCAATTCACGTTTTTGCAGGTTCTGTGACAATTTTTCCACGCTACGACGATTGTACGGGTCTAATCTGCACGCCACATTCCAATAAATACTAAATGTTTTCCTCCAGTGTATTGCTAGCTAGAAGGATCTGACATATTTTGCAGCTGATGTTATTTCAAGGCAATTACAGCAATACAATTGCATGACGCTAACTTATTCCTACGTGCCCTCATTCCCTCCATACATTTTCAACCCTTTTTCTATGTTTATTTCTTTAACGACCCGCTGGATTTTCCCTTGCTCGAGCCATTTACTTTCAATTAACAGTTAACAAATTTACATCCACTTGATATTCGTATTCAGGATTTTTGATTGAGGGGGACCAAAATACAAATTACTTGCAATGACATCACCAGAAATTTTCGAAAAAGGAAGTTTTTATGGGACAAAAATATTGTAGAATGGAAGATCAGAAGCCGTGGCCTGGTTTGGCACGTAACCAGGGTTTTACTAAAGGTGGTGGACTTGAACCAAAAGGTAAAAAGTGAAAATGTCTAAATTGGGAGGCATGCTCTAGTAGTGTAACTCAAACTTTCACTGGCGAGGGTCTAGGGGCGAGCCCCAGGCCGCTGGGCGATTTTTTGTAATTTTTTGGAAAAACTAGCTATTTTAATGCCATTGGATGACTTTTTGCTCGTGTTTAGAGTCAGTTGAAATAACTAGATTTTTACGATTTGAAAGCAAATTGAAAAAATTAAACTGTACAATTGTCTTTTTACTTATTATTTACGTCCTTAAAATCTTGCATTTTGGGATTAAATTTAAGTGAATTGGCTGAGGTAGGGGGAAGTAAGATACATCGTCTCTGGCAATATTTTTACAGTAAATAATAATCCACTCGCTTTAGAGATTTTTGTTTCGTGATAAAAATAAGCAGTTGTAAGTTATTCAATTTTAACAATAAAGGACACAGTTTTACAAATAATGTCAAAAGTATACAGTTTTAGCATATAAACAAAGGTTGTTCCTAATATACGTCAAATAGCTGAGCTTAGCGCGACACGGAAACGCGGTTGAGAAAAATATAATTTGACAAATTACAAGCTTTACGTTTCATACCCATCCTCATCAGGGTGGTACGTATTTTATCAACTTTTGAAAGTTTTAAGTTTGACCCCTTTAAGTTATGGCATTTCATGAAAAAATAACTTTTGTAAAATTTTTTTTGAAAAATTTTACGTTCAGGATTGCCCCAGGCCCCTCAAAAATCAGAAATTTTGTCAAATTCTGGTATTTTTGGCATATTGACCTTAATGTATTTTTTGATCAAAAACGGTGCTAATTGATTTTTGGAATTATGCGTCCCTTCATATTTGTCAAACTTTGACACTCATATGTGTTTTAAATACAAAATTGTGTCACTTTTGATTTCGACCACTATGTGGCGCTATAGTTTCAATCTTGAAAATTTCAAAAAGTTTATAGTTTTCCCGAAACAATGGTATTGATTTCAGTAACCGAAATTTCAGCAATGATTGTTTCAAAACTTCTATATATTTTTATGTTATTGAATGGCTGTTTTCTTTTTTCATCGTACTTCACACAGATTTTGTAAATTGCTGTATTTTTTATATACGTTTTAACAAGAAGATAATATTGTGGGATGCAGTAGCTTTCAAGCTGAGTTGACACTTTTCATTCGTTCGTCATTTTATGGTTATCACCTATCTGGCTTCTAGTGCTGAATGTCAAACCAAAAAGCTGTAAATATCCCTTGAGCTTTTCTCAGTTTGGCATGACTCAGCTTCGAGCCAGGCATCGACTCTGATTTTCAGCTTTCATGGTGAATGACTTGAATTTAGTTGATACAGTTGGCAGCAATAGGACCTACCGCATCGCCAAGAGTTCAACACTGTCTTCACAAAAAGGTGCCCGGTTTTCTCCAAAGCAAAATCTTTATGAAGTTTAATTCCAGTAAAAAATAATCACAATAGCTGGAGCAACAATGCTACACTGTACAGGTTCAAGGTACATGTATGGTTTATTATTTTGGAGTGTTAGCTTTTGCTACTGTTGTACCAGATGAAATAGACACTACGATTGTAATACTCTTCACTTCAGCACTACCGTATAAGCAAACGTGTTCACAATAATTGTTTTGTCAAATTTAAAAATATTTGCATCTACTGTAGTCTTCAAGTTTCAAATAAAAGCTGAAAGCAAAAACATTCAACATAGACTTTTTAGTGCTGCTGTCCAACTAGCAAAACTGTGGCTATCTGATTTGCTGTTTTAAGTTTTTTGTGTTTAAGCAGCAGCTTAATTAGGGTTTGATCAAAAATAGCTTTAACAAAAAATGTTTTGATCAGATTTAATATACACCTAATTTTTTCTTTCATGTATTTTTTAAAAATTTTTTGCTAAGTTTTGTAGGTTGCTCATTGTGTCTGTTAAAAATTGCAGTAAAAAAAAACAAACAAACTAAGATTTCTATTTTTCAAAAGTTTTATGCTCTACTGTTTCTAAGATTGTCTATTACTAAGACTGCCTATTTCTCAAAATTTTTATGCTCTTCTAATCCTCATTGTTATTCTTAAATCTTTTTGAAAGCAAGAGTACCATAGTTTTTTGAGGGTCCGGGCTGCATTACACTTTTCTAAGGCTTTAGCTGGCGGCACAATTATACTTACAAAATGTTTCAAATATTTTTATCCCGAAAACTGCACAGGTAAAGTATAAGCTTTGCATTTTCTTACCAAATTATCTAACTTTAAACAAAATTTAACTTCCTCTTATAAAAAACTTAAGTTCGTTTAATTACATTGAAGAACTTTTTATTAGCAAACATGCACACCCGGTGTACTACACACCATCATATTCCAAATTTTGCTAGAGTATGATGCATAAACCATTAGTATCTGATTTTTCTTTGCCGAAATATGCTCAGTGTCAAGCGCCCGGAAGACTGTAAGTGTTAAACAAACTGCTGCACGCTTCAAACACATGAACAATCTGGTGGCAACGCATCAGGCCTGGCCCCAGGATAGCCTTACTGGGGGGCATCAACAAATTCTGGGGGGCACTAAAGCTTTATTTCTTTGAATTTGAGATTGTGGACCAAAAAAAAAGATGTTTATCGAAAAATTCGACAAAATCTGGGGTAAAGACCAAAGTAAAAAAAGGTGTTAATCTCAAAAAATACGCTAATGTACACGAAATCTGACGTGAAGACCAAAAAAAAAAGTTCTTCGTCCCAAAATATACTCGAATTTTTATAAATTCTGTGGTAAAACCGCTAACACAAACGGTGTTTATGGCAAAATCTACAAAAATAGTTCTTGCTCACAAATTCTGGGGTGATAACTAATATTTTGGAAGTCTCAGGCCTCGAATTGCGCTCCAGTAGCACCGAGCCTGTTAATTTCTTTGGGGCACAAAAAAAATCCTCCCTCTGGGGGGCACAATTTTCGTTTGAGGGGGTGGGAACAAGCAGTGATTTAGGGAGGCACTGCCGCGGAATGCCACCCGTGGCGCCGAGCCTGCAACGCACGCAGCCGCCGGGCAACTTTTGGAATTTTATGAAAAACAAAATTAGGCAGTTTCACGTCATTTGGAAGAAATTTCTCACTTTTTTTGAGGCTCTTGAAAGAATTGAATTGCTAAGCCGTAACTCATCTCTCCACTTAGACCAGGTCCATAATATGTTTCGAAGCAAGCTTTGGTAGAAAAAAACTTTGCGCTATTCGGAACAAATTGATACTTTCTAACCTATTGAATGGGTAAGTGATAAACCAAATAAAAGTCGCGTTTAATTCATTGAAATCAACGTTTAAAAAAACTAGCGTCAACAAATTTGGTAGAAAAACAATTTTGATAAAAAATTAGAAGCATTCAAATAAATTTAAAAATCTCAGACCAGTCGTAGGCCGCACTTTTGAAGCCCCACTTTAAAGCGAAAAAACTTTGCAACGAGACTTACGTTGATGACGACCAGCGGCGTATCATCAGGATTGTCCCTGCAAATCAAAACGTTTCATTGCGCCAAACTCTTCTATGGCTGAACAATGGCCTTAGGCGGCAGAACCCTGAAAGTAATCAAAAATAGGGATTGTTGATGGTTAACTGCCGAGTATCGCTTGAAAACTAAAGTTATTTTGTTGTGCACTTGGTAAAAGCAATGACGTAGCTTAGCCGGAGGTGTGGTTCGTCATATTTTGGATTAAAAATTGTCAACTCCAAGAAGTCAACACAAAGCAAAAGCCAAAGACGAAAAACTAACAAACTGAAGCTAAAACTAGGCCCTGAACTGATGTGACAAAACAGAACCAGTTAGCTTTTTTTGAAAGAATTAAGGCAATGAAATAGCAATTGCGAAGTTATTATACATATACAGTGTGCATCGCATATATATACACATATATACATGCATAATGCACAGTACACCATTCAACACATTATCAAGATCAAAATCAAGAACGTATAAAACTATTTCGGAAGACCATGCTGTTACGGGCTGGATTATGTTATATCTGCTTTCCTCAATCAATATCACGTTTTGGTTTAATTTTAATTCCAAACTCAATAAAAATTCCAAACGAAAATTAAACGATGAAAAATGAAAACGAATTGACCAAAACACAGTTTCTGAAACCGCTAAACTTGTATGAAAACTCCTACTAACAAGTAAACACAATGAATCTATAATGGAAGAAAGTAACATTAATAGACTCTGGAAACTACCGAATACGCACTGAAAACTCGATTTATATGACGTTTATGATAATTTTAATCAGAACCTTCCAAAGCATGATCTAAGTCATTTGCAATATCTTTCGCGTTGGTGTTATAAACAATAAACATTAATTAGGTTAATTTCTCGAGTAAATAAAACAAAAACTAAACATTTTACTCCCCGATGGATTTTCGAACCCTGAGGTAATAAATTCCAAACTTTGACTGTATTACTAATCTTGAACTGCGTGGCTGGAGACCAATTCAAAATAGAGAGAGAGAGAGAATCAGCTAAGCGAGGGGTATGTGCTCACGGGCACCAACTAACCAATAGCTCTTAGAAGCTAATTTAAGCAACAAAGCTTTGAATAATAGACAGTTTTTTCGTCCCAGTCTCAAGTCTCATTGACCTTGATGAAACGCCACGCTAAACTTGGCTCCAACTTTGGAAAATTTCCTTGCTGACTCGATCTCTTCCAAAGCAGCCTCTGCCCTCGATGGAAACTAATCCAGACTGATTTGCCGTTGCAAGTTTACATTTTGCCGTAGCAATTTGCAGTTGCAGTTTACATTGGCTGTGGCAAGTTTTCAAATTTGCGTGTGAATTTAACACAGAGTTTTTTCGCACAAAAACGACAATCTAAAATGTAAAGGAGTTCACGTCACAAAGAAACAATTAAACAGCTATGAGCAAAGAACCGGATTAAAAAAGGTGCCACCTAAGGTGTGTACTGAAGTGTTGAATTCCAATAAATCGAATCGTGATCTTCATCTAAATGTGGGGATAAACGAGACCTGGTTCGAATCGTAAATGAAGCAAAATAAAACAGATTGCCCCTACACGTGCGGTTGAGAGGAGGCTGATAATATGTTTTAATAACAAAAATTTCAGTCCACGTAACACAAATGATAGTACTACTTACAACAGTACGTTTCGGTCTTCTACTGGAGCTATTTTGAAAGTTGAACTAGATGTTTATTTTTCCGGAGAAAAATAATACGGGACTTCCGCCAGTTCCTTTTCACCAGCATTCTCCCCTTCATACTTTGAAGGTACCGATACTTCTGCAAAACTCAATCCAGGGGTGCCGAAACAAGGGGGGGATGGGGGGATATATCCCCCAATGATTTGGCTGTATCCCCCCAATAGTTTGAGAATTGTCCACATCTGCATCCCCCCATTAATTTGAATGGGTGTGCATCTGAGAGTGTAAATTTGGGAAAAAAAAGTGTTCTATTCTTGTGGAAGACCTTTTTTTTTGTTCTCCACCTGAATGTGGGAAAAAAGTGTTCCATTTGCTTATTTTTTTTGGTCTTCACTAAATTTCAACACCTGAACAAAATCGTGGTCGAGGTTCATCCCCCCCCCAATGTTGAAAACAGTGCAAAATTGCGGTAAAATTGCAAATTATCCCCCCAATGCTTGATAAAGATCGGCACCACTGACTCAATCGTATGCAATCCAAACAGAGTGATTTTGCCTGATGAAAAAAAATGTTGATTTTAAATCATTTATGGTTTGGGTTAAACTAGTACTTAAACTGTAAAATTTCACATGGTGGACGCTTTTGCAGCCTTTACCAAACGCATTCGGAATGCGCATAAAATTGTGGAAATTATGCTTCAAGTTCAGATTCTGTCCCCGAATTCGATTGAAGACCAAAAAAAGACCTTCACCGAAAATTGAAGGGATTGTGTCCCCTAAATTGAATGAATTCAAAGGGAAAAAATGGTCTTCACCGCAATGTGGTACTATATTCGGCCGGAATTCGGGATTTATGTGTGCTGAAAATCACTTTTTTGTCTAATCATCCAGACGCTTACTCTCAACGGAGTGAGTGCTGAAATCTCGTTAGGGGAGGACGCTGAAATTTTGATGGGGGGACACTAATTCTTAATGGCTAAACGCTAACTCTCGATGGGGAGACGAGTCTCCTCGCGACCCTCCTCGCGACCTTTAACCATTATGCCAGCACAGCACATGAATCCAGTTGACTAAAATCAATTGCAAATTATTTAACTTTCAAAAAGTAAGTTTTGGGAGGTCCATTTGGGGAGTTTCCGAAGGGTTGGAACCCCCAGACTATGAAAAAAAATTGTCTCTTAAATATCTACTATTGGAGTATCCCAAGGATAAACACTGTAGTATCCCAAGGCAGTGTACCAGGCCCAATTCTTTCCCTCATTTATATCAATGACTTGTCTAATTGTTCCAACTTTAAGACAACGTTGTATGCAGATGACAGTGTTTTGACGTTGTCCCATAAAAATATAAATTGTTTGCAAACCATGTTGAATTTTGAATCACCAAAAATAAATGCTTGGCTCAAATTAAATCAATTGTCACTAAATGTAAATAAAACCAATTTTTTATTCTTTACTAAAACCAAACAAAAAATCTTTCCACAAATAAATGATTGTAAAATAAAACAGGCCAATTGCGTAAAATATTTAAGAGTACTTCTTGATGACAAACTCGCTTGGAAAAAACACATTGAACACATTGAAACTAAATCATCTGCTGCTTTTGGTGCCATTTATAAATTACGCAAGTATATACCTCAAAAAGCTTTAATGTCCGTGTATTATAGTTTAGTGGATCCTCATCTCCAATATGCAATTATCTGCTGGAGAAATTTTTCCAAAACCATTAAGCATAAACTACAAGTCAAACAAAATCGTATCATAAAAACATTATGCAACAAATTTGGTACAAAAATTAGATTAAAACCGTTATATGAACAACCGCAAGTCCTAAATATCGATGATATTTACAAATTAGAAGTTGCCAAATTTATGGCAAAAATCAATTTAAATAAAATACCTGTATTTTGTAGCAATCAATCAACGAGTTTTAGAACTTTGTCCTCTATCCATACGTACTCGACTCGAAGTGTTTCATCCCAAAATTTTTATGTGCAAAGAACATCGCTGGTTAAAACTAATCAATCGCTTAAAATTTCTGGTGTTAAAATTTGGAATAGTTTTCCCGGACATATAAGAGATAAAGTTTTAACTTCCAGTGACAAAACATCATCAAAGATACTAAAACTTTACTTTTTGAAATCCCGTACCTGTTTATAAGCGAAATCATTTTTTACTGGTGTGTATGTATAGAAATGAATGCCTATCTGTTTGTTTCTGTGTGCCTTATTTTTTTTCCCTTTTCTTTTTTTTATAAATTTTTTTCTAATTACCTAAATCAAAGCAAAACCTTCCTTTCAGGGTCAAAATCCTACTGCCGAATTTAGTACTATTTCTAAGAGGAGGAGCAGACTCGGCGACCGTGTCGCTTGATTAAGCGACGTTCTTATTTTGGTCTTTTGCTTCTTCTCGTCGTGCTAAATCTCGTCGTCTAATGTCTCCTGAATTAGCAATTTGTGTGTTTGTTTTTGCTCGACAATAAAAGAATACTACTACTAATATCAAAAAAACTAAAGTTCTAGCTCAAGATGTTCCAAAAATTGATTTTTGGGGGTCCATTTGAGAAGGTTATGGAGGGGTGGTATCCCAAACTATGTCAAAAATTCTGTCTCTTAAATATCTCCTGATATCCAAAAAAAAAAACTAGAGCCTTAGCTCAAGCCATTCAAAAAACTGATTTTTGTAGGGTTCATTGGAGAATTTCTGGGAGTGGTACCCCAAACATTGTTCAAGTATTTGTTTGTTAAATATCCACTGATATCAAAATATCTAGCTTGAGCCTTAAAAAAATTGATTTTTGCGGGGGTCTTTACAGAGAATGAAATCTGAAACCCTTTGATCACTTGTAATGTTAAAATGAAAAACATTAAGAAATTTTGTCCTAATCAAAAAAAATGTGCTGGATTTAATATGATTTTGGAATGAATTGAAAACCGATGGCCAACTAGATGATTCAAGCCAAGTCTATGAAATCGCAATGTTTTCATATGATGGCGCCTTTAACCATTAGGCCTCTGCGCACATGTGTATATGTGACGAGAATCAATTATTAAAATCACGTATTAAACTTCATTTTCACAAGTTTTTGGTACATCTGCCCCCAAACACGTGACGTAACGCCTCGAAAAATGCAGTAGCACAACTTCATATACTTCGTCCTAATCAAAAAAAAAAGAATTATGCTGGATTCAACATGATCTTGGAATGAGAAAACCGATGGCCGACTCGATAATTGAACCCAGGTCTATTTAATTACAAAGGTTTCGTATGCTGGTGAAATTAAAAATACTAAAAGAGATTTTGTCCTAGTCAAAAAAGTACGCTGAATTCAATATGATTTGGAAATGAGAAAACTGAGGACCAACCAAATATTAGAATCTAGGTCTATTCGATAACATAGCTTCTATGTACTGGCGCCTTTAACCGCTAGGCCACAGCAGCACATCTGTATACATAACTGCAATTAATTATCAAAATCACTTATTAAACTTTGTTATCACAAGTTTTTGGCGCGTCTGCCTCAAACCACGTGATGTAGCAACTCCAAAAATGCAGATGCTCAACTTTAGGTATGGATTTCTCATATGTTCAAATTTCAAGTTTCTAGCTTTGATGGTTTTGTTTCACTAGCATTCTCCCCTTCATACTTCGAAGGTTACCAATATTTCTGTAAAACTTAATCGTATGCACTGCAAACAAAGTGATTTGGTTTGATGAAAACAAAAATGTTGATTTTAAGTCATATGTGGGTTGGGTAAAACGGATGTCCGACTTAGTATTTGAACCCAGCTTTGTTCAATCACCACAGCTTCACACTGGCGCATTTAACCATTATTTCAGCTCCGCACACGAACCCAGTTGACTCAAATCAATTGGTTAATTTAGCTTCTAAAAAGGTATTTGGGGGTTCCGAGAGGTTAGTACCTCCAAACCATGTTAAAATATTTGTCACTTAATTATCGACTGATAAAAAAAAAAAACTAGAGCGCTAGCTTAACCTGTTACAAAAACTAATTTTTGGGAAGTCTTCACAGAGAATGATACCCTCTGATAATATCTACTACCAAAACAAAAATATTTCAAGTGATTTTCTCGTAATAAAAAAAAAAAAATATGCAAGATTCAATGTGATTTCGGTTTGAGAAAAAGCAATGGCCAACTAGATAATAATTCAACCCAGGTTTAGTCACTCACATAGGTTTCATTCACTGGCGCCTTCAATCTCTAGACTATAGCAGCACACGTACACATTAGGCAGTACTTAAATTGTAAGGGGAATGCGGGGGGACGCGTCCCCCCATCGAGAGTTAGCGTCCCCCCATCAAGATTTGGCGTCCTCCCATCGAGATTTAGATGTTCACCCATCGAGATTTGAGTGCTGGATGATGAAACGATCAAGAGCCAGCCAGCACGAATAAATCCTACAAATTCTGGCCGAAGATGTCCCATATTGCGGTGAAGCTCTTTTTTTTTATAGGTCTTCACCTGAATTTGGGGGAAAAACACTTCAATTTTCGGTGACGATCTTTTTTTTTTTAGTCGTCATTCAATTGCGGGGACGGAATAATATAGTTTTTACTGAAGTTTGGTCAAGGCTGCAAAAGCGTCCCCCCCAAGCAAAATTTTACAATTTAAGTACTGACACTAGCGTTATGAATTTTTCAACTTTTTGAATAAACCTAAATCTAAATCAATGAAGTTTTATATATCAAGTATTTCTACATTAATATTTTATACCGAAGCGAAAAAAACCTAGCACACCCAATACTTCAAAATTTTCCAGATTTTGGCCTATTTTAGCATGTCAATCATGTTTTCTCAAGCAATTTCAGCGTTTAATTTTAAAACACTTTTATAATTACGAAAGGAACCATAGCCAGAAGGGATAAGGCAGAGTTGAAACTGTCTTAGAAGAGCTAAAGTCGTATGGTTGGGCTGGCCGATATGCAGACTGAATTGAGAAAGCTCTAAGGAACTTCCATTTGCCCCAAGATTCCGTCTCGTTGGCCTCAAGTGATCTTTTTTTTTAGTTTAATGTTGAAATTTCTGACTTCGTACCTGCCTAGAACTATATTCGAGGTTTTTGAGACACTAAAGTAAACAAAATCATTTCATTTTATGCCAGTCCAATTGTAAAGATCCGAGTCGACCTGAGCTATCCTGCTGCATAGGTATTGCAAAAATGTGAAACAAAGGAAATAGCTACCGGCTAGTTGGTCGAGCGGTAACGCGTTTGTTAAGGGAGCGGGAGGTCTGAGGTTCAAATCTCGGGCCGGTCAAATCGGGCCCAGTGCTATTTCTTCAAAAGAAGCAGTATTACCCGGGCGCAATAGCAAGGAGATGGGCCTCGCAAACTCGTCACACGCTTCGGCATAATAGTGCAAGCATAAAAAAAGATTCGATTTGAAGGAAATTGGTTTTTGATTAGCAAGGTGCAAACCTACTGTGTTCCGTAATTTACAGTAGACCACTACAATATTAAAGATGATATTTTGATTTCAATTGTTCATCTTTAATATGTTTAGCTTTACCCCAGATGATCCCATTTATGGGTGAATCAGACTGTTGGGTTTATATAGGTTTTTAATTTTTAATGTCTTAATATTGTAGTGGTTTACTGTGATATTTGCTCTAAGACTCCGTTATCGAGCTCTTTTGAAACCCTGATATCAACCACTGAGTGATCCGTAGTTTATATTAATTCAAAAATTGCCAAAAGCGTGAAAGTGTCGAAAAATATCAAAATGTCGCAAACGTCAAAAGCATTTAAATGAATATATCATTACTGAAAAGAAATCAAAAAAATAACTGAACCACCCCATGAGTTATACCACATGTCTGTCATAATAACCTACCTACAAAATATATAATCCCTCCTAGCTAGCCAAGCTAACGACAGGAGATATTCCTTGAAAACTCATGGGATGGTTCAGTTATTTTTTGAATTCTTTTCAAGAATTTTCCCCTACCCATTGACAGAGTTCACGGCCAGTCACCTTGAAAAATTATAATTATTGTTGAATAAAAATTACGACTGCAAATAATTAATTAACTGCTACGTCAATAAGATTTGGTTGGGTATTTTTTAACAAAAACAAAATCTAATCGTGATGTTTTATTATTTTTAGAATTATCAGTTTACCTTTCTTGCTCTTTTGATAGTTTTTTTGAGTAATATAGTCAATTTACTATTCAGGTACAAAAAATTGCGGATACCCGACTATAGCACAGAAAGATCAATCAAAAAACAAGTTTTTTCTTGCTATGATCACGTATCTCGAGATACGCGACTAAAGCACAGGGAAATTTCTGCTGAGATCGATTCGCCAATATGAGTTGATTACAATAACTTTACTTGTACTTTGAATTTCGATATGCAAACGAGACCAAAATAAATTAAGCTTATGAAACAGGCTTTCATCGCATACAAATAACTGAAAATGTGCAAAAATCAAGATACGCGACCATAGCATAGGAGTAACGTTATATTATAATGTGATCATTAACCGTCAGTTTTGTTCGGAAGCTGAAAGTGATGCAAGATAACAAGACATTGAAATCTTTTAGACTTTCACAATCTTTGGTCTTAAACAACAGCTCTCTGCATAACAAATTACTTCATCCGTTTCGACCAGTTTATCAAATTCGATAACAATAAAAACGTTTAAAAAAATTAATGATGGAATTTTCCACTTTCCAGTTCTCATAATAGCAAAATCTAGTGCCTTAATAACTTTCCGCCCATAGAGTACTAGATTAAGGTCCTGATGTCGTAGACAATTTGTCTTAACTAAAAGTTATCGAAATGGGTCAAATCTTTAGGTCAAGCTGCCATGTTCGCCAGCTACCAGCAAGCACAAGTAGTTGAATCCTTCACACTGTTTTATTTCACTGCGTAATCACGAATAGAAAAGATGTGAACATCAATTCATACTTCAAAATAATTGGCATGACGTGACTTGGAATCAAATCCGAGTGCACTGCTTTAAAAGCAAACGCCTTATCCACGATTGCAATCTAGTTTTGGTTGGTTAGTTTTCGTTAGTGATTGTTTAACTTTCGATGAAGCGTTTGCAGATGAGCTCAAAGGTTATACCGGTACTAAAAATGGAATCAGATTTCTGTAATGAGGGGTTGGTAAACTCCTTTTGTTACGTCTTTCTTATGTTTATTCGAGTTTATTCGATATCTTATATCAACACTAACCGTGATAAATTATTTTGATTACAATAAACTTATTTAATCTCTACCATTGCAAGCGAAAATTTTATCTTTTTTGGTTTGGATCTATACTGTAACCTATTAAAGGAGTATTGTATAGCTAAATTGGTGCCAGAAAATTTCATTTTAAAAGTCTTCGTTGTCACCGGGGGGGGGGGGGGGGGGGGGGAGGAAAGCAAAAAAAATCTGAAGACTTTTTGATTTGATTGCTCAAACTTTGACTGGATGCATTTTCAACGTATTTCTGTAAAAGCATTTCAGTCAGGCAAAAATGTATGGTTTTGTCATTATGCGTGAAATTTACACGTTTTATTTCTCGCAAATTGATGGCTGCCGATTGTTCTTGCTGAAGCTTGCTATGCAGTGTTTTATTTAAATTAAAATGTTGCAAATCTTGAAACTTCGGGAGTTCCGTTTCGGACACGGCTGTGGTAGCTTAAAAGTTTATAGAAGAGCCCCTAGTGGCCTCCTTTGTTTCATAAAGTAATATCATTGAGTATTCTGTTGATGTAACTTAGTAATATCCTTCTTTCAGTATTTTTGTTTACAACAATACGTATTTACTGTGTGTTATTTTCTTTAGTATTCAAATTATTTGCCATGTTATTTAATAGAGTTTTGTGAACGAAATATTCCTGGATCAAAGCCTTCCGATTGCATAAAGAATAAAGAGGCTTGTTTTCGGAAAAGATGAAGGCTAAGTTTATCACACGACAACGCAAAGAAAATAAAACGATGCGCAATGTTCAGTACAACGAAGAAAATACTTTTAACAGTAATTTTGGACTTCGATTTTTTTTTGAAGATTTCAAATACTTTTTTGGCAGCAAATTTCAGTTTTCAAAAAGAAACTATTTGTTGATGACGTCACAAAATGTGATGTCCTTTCCCTGATATGGCGTTGTCAATATGGCGTATAATATCTCCAAGGAGAATTGGTACAGCACTGACGGAGTATAAAGAGAACCTCTAAGAAAGAATCCTGAAATTACAAATTATCTGCACCCACGTCTGCAGTATCATTGCAATGGGCGTATTATTTTCTCATTGTTTGAACTCAAAACTTTTTCTTTGCATCACGCCACGACAAGCGCTTCGCGCTAGAGATGGCTGCAGCACAGCGTACGCGGCCGCGCGATGTTGTTGGTGGACCGCTCCGCGCAGCGTGGCAACCAAAATCTGTATTACGTCACAGCGTCAGCGCAGAGCCGCGTACTATAATTTTTTGCAATTTTTTTACAATTGTTGCTAGTGAATTATTTTGTTATGTCCAACAATGGTTAGTCATGATGCAACTATAATATGAATGGAAGACAATAACAATATCATGTTGTGACAATACATACAGTATATTTAGGCTACAAAAACAGTCAAACGTGCCTTCGGTTCAAGTTTATTTTTTCAGAATTCGGAGCATCCTAAAATAGGCTATTTTGGCTACAACAAACTTAGTTTCGATTGGCTGAACATGTTTCTTGCCACCAAGAAAAAGATTGTGGTTTTGGTAGGCTACACTAGGAAAAGTTTAGGACGTTTGGTGAGAAGTTGGAACAAAGGCAGACAAAAAAAATGTAGATGAAGCAGGTTTGTGGGAAACAAGCATCAGAGCAGAAGCACATAGCCTAGCCACATACCCACCCTGTATGCAGTAGACCTATGGTATTGGTACAACGCTTGCATTTCAGAGTGGCAGAGCTAGTTCAGTGTAGCCTATAGTATTCGTCAACAGGTCATGGCATAAAGCATTAGGCTTTTAGTAATACCGTAGATGTCTGTAGCCTGTCTGATATGTGGTAGAGTAAGAAGACTAGGTTACACAAAGTTGCAATGACAGAATAGCCTTGTACGTGGTAGTAGCGGATGATTAGAGGGTTCCAGGTTCACAGATAAGTAAGCTACCGGTAGTTTACCCAATATTGAATCCCCATATATAGGCTTATATAATACCCATATAAAGGCAGCAAAGTTGTTTTTATCAAGCTAGATAATTAAATTTGAGTGTAGTAGCTTGTGACAGCATGCAGAGAACGTGATATGCCAGTATTTGGGCTATTGGTTCAGGATTAGTACAGTAGTTTCATGAATCATCAGATAAACAGATGCGGTAGATTGTTTTTTAATGCCAAAACACGGTTCAGAAAAACTGATAGAAAACACACACAAGGCAGATAAAACCAGTATAATTAGAATGACCGACCTCGCGTCACGTGTTCCTTTGTTTTTACTCGGCCATTTTTCAAGTTAACAAGTGCGAAGTTTCAGACTTATACTTATAACTCGAGAACGGTTTGGTCTAGCTGTATGAAATTTTAACAACAGTTTGAGATTAATAAGCTAAATGTTTGTGCCAAATTTCGAGGCAATGAGTCTCGTGTCTTAGATTTTTGGACCCAAAAACCACCGCGAAAGTTTGGTGTAACATGTGGTCTTATTGAAAAACGGCTTAAGTACGGCAAAAATTATTTCACAGGGTTATTATACGTCTTAAGATTCCATTTCATCCCTACTAACCCACTTTTAGCCACGATAAGTTATTTTTTCTTTTTTGTTTTTGCTGTCTAAATCTTGTGCGCTCTTCTTTTCCTGTAAAACATTGAAATCTAATTTTTGTGTAAAGTTGTTTAGCTGCAAACGCAATTTTGTCTCCCGAAATTTTTCGGGGCCACTCCTCTAGAAACCCCCCAATATGGGGCCCCTAAAATTGATTTTTTTGATTGCGCAAGCTAGGGTGATAGTTTTTTTTTTGATATCAGTAGATCTTTAAGCGACAAATGTTTTGACATACTTTGGGGGTACCATCACCCCCCAGGGGCCCCCAAATGGACCCCCAAAAATCAATTTTTGATTGGCTCAACCTAGAGCATTAGTTTTTTCTTTTTATCAGCAGATGTTTAAAAAAAATAGTTTGACATGGTTTGAGAGAGCCACCCGTCTGAAAACTGTCCAAAATGATACCCCAAAAACCAATTTTTTTGTATGTCGTAAGCTAGAGAGTTAATTTTTTTGTGATGTTGGTGGATATTTAAAAGTGTAGATAATTTGCGGCTCGGTGCGGTGCAGCGTGGGACAAGGTTTGCGGACGCAGCGCAGCATGCGGATGCATTTTTTGTTATCCGCGCCATCTCTACTTCGCGCCATAGTTAGTAAAGTAAAATTTGCAAATGCCCCAGCGTTGAAAACAAGAAAGGCTGAGAAAATCATCCAAATACATAAAAATAACATTTTGTCCTTAGTAATGCTAGAGAGCAGCAAGAACAGCGCTTTAATTAAGAGTATAAGATCGCATTCGACATTAGCGTACCTAACGAATTCACAAAACAACTGTTTAAACTTTTCTAAGGAAGCTAATTTGCAGAATGAGTGATTTGTTTATCCATACGTCTTTTAAAATTTGGCCACCCCTTAACTTTACTCCCCATTTACTAAAACACTGCAGGGTATTTTGTGAAGAACTTTTGATATAAACCTACCCAAGTGAAATACAAAATAATATAGCAACAAGCTTTTCGGACACCTACGATATCAGTCGTAAATCATATACTACTTCTGTATATTTTATTCACCAAAATCGATTTCACCCCAGCGGGGCATCATCAGATAAGTCTAAAAACAATCAGCGTATACTTTAAAATCTAAATCATAATACCTATTAGGGCGGGTCGTTTTTTACTTTTTTTTCAATATTTTAGATGGCTATCGATCAAAAGTGGCACATGGGTGAGAAAATATCTTGTGAAAATTTTGAGCGAGTTTGGGGGTGCTTTTCTGTCCCCGCCAGGGGGGTAAAAATCCATTTTTTGGGTAAAAAGGGCCATGATTTAGGAAGTCGCCCCAAATCGTCATAGCGAAAAATTCATTTTGGCTAGTGATAAAATGGCAGTGCTGGGTCCATACAACTCATCGGTATAAATATTTTTATTATGGCTTAAAGTTTTCTGGTCCCGCTTTATATCTGAATCTGGGGAAAGTTTTGAACAAAAATGGCACTTTTTGCCATATACTTTGCTTGACGAAATCTCCGCTATTGTCATTGCGTAATTGTGGCTACTGTTTAAATTGCTGTGAAGAACTTTTTAACACAATTATGTCAACTTTCCCCTGTAATTAATGAAACAACAGACTGTTAATTACCGGTATGCGGTAATTATGTTTGAACTTTGAATGAAATAAGCTTAAGTGGCAACTGGCATGTTGACAACGATTGCTTCAATGGTTTTCATTTATTTGTTGACTCCTGTAAATTTCTTCATAGTGGGTGGCATGACCACAATCGCCATGCAGCAGTTTATCAGTTACTCAGCGAGTAATTTATAGTCTTGATTTGTAGATTTTCAGTAGACAGTATTGGTAATAATTTTAAGAAAAGTTAATTTAAATAAGAAAGTAATAACTATAGAAACAAAACAGAGCTGCAGTGGCTAGAATTTTTACTACCAATTTCAGCTTTAGGCTCAGTAAAAGCAGCTTCGAAATCACATTGTTGCATAGCAAGTTAAACACCCAACAATTTTAAAAATATTTTGCAATATGTTATAGTGTGATACCTTTTAAGCATCGTTATTTCAATTTCCGCACTTTGGCAATGAGTAAATTAGGTACTAGATCTTCTTCTGAATGCTCAATTTTTGGTTCTCCAAAATACATCAGCTGGAGAAACTTGCCGACCTACGAAGACGTGATGAAGTACTATCATTATGTGAGACTGGAAATAAGGCAAGGAAAGAAGGAGCCATCATTTAAGGATATTGCTGTTGTTGTTTCTCAACAATTGGAGAGTTTGTGGAAGCATGCATCCATTCCGCATCTTTCACGAAAAAGAATAACAAGCATGTTGCAACAGTACCGACTTAAAATGAACAATATTTTGAAATCTAAATCTAAAGCTAGTGAAAACTTTAATAACAAAGTGAAAGCAATGCAAAAGTTTGCCCGAAAAACTTTATTTGACATAAGTGCATGCAAGTGCTCTGATTTTACATTGTGTACTTGCGGACCAAACCATCGTGTCCCTACTGCTGAGCGTGATTTTTTAAGTGACCAGAGATCAGACCGGCATATGGTGATTGATAGAGTAGACAAAGCTACAACGGTTGCAGATCGAAAACGAACCGAAAGGAGAACGGCAAGAGTTAAGCAGTATCTTCCACTTCCTGCTTCTAATGAAACTTCTTTTTCTGTGGACGTAATTGAAGACTCTAGCACAAGCGAAGAAAGTGGCAGCGAAAGCAGCAATTACGACGCTCCTCAACAATTCCGTCCACACAAAAGACGACCAAAAGGACATGTTCGTGACATTTCAGCTCTTGCAGAAGCATGTGATCGCACTGGTGTTTCTAATCGAGCAGCTGCTTTTCTTGCTTCCTCGTTATTGCAAGATGCCGGTGTAATCACTGAAAGTGATACAACATCCGTTATCGACAAGAAAAAGATCGAAAGAGCCAGAAAGAAACTCAGAATGAACAGTTTGGCCGCAAACAAAGAAGCGCTCCACTTGCAGAGCCTATATTTTGATGGTAGAAAAGACCAAACACTTACACAAAAAGAAATCAATGGTACTCTGCACCAACGAACAATAGTGGAAGAGCACATAACACTTCTTTCAGAACCTGATTCTCAATACGTTGGTCATTTTGCAACAACTCAAGGATCGAGCATGGCAATATTCAAAGGCATCATAAATTATTTTAATTCAAATGAGATAACTCTTTCAACTGTTAAAGCAATCGGATGTGATGGTACTGCAGTAAATACTGGCTGTAAAAATGGAATTATAAAGCTATTAGAAGATCATTTAAACAAGCCTCTACAGTGGATCATTTGTTTACTCCACACGAACGAATTACCATTGCGACATCTGATGAAAGAGCTAGATGGAGGTACAAGCGGGCCGGAACACTTTGCTGGAATGATAGGAAAGCAGCTTCCTAATTGCGAGCAGTTAGACATCGTTAATTTCACAGCAATACCGGCTCCTGAAATAAAGATTGATGAAAAAGATTTGAGCTGCGACCAAAAATATCTTCTTAACATGTTTAAAGCTGTAAAAATGGATCTGTTTCTACTCAACTGGCTTCACAAAAACCAGGGCCCCTTAATCATTCCCGGTGGTTAACAGCAGCATGTAGAATACTTCGGCTATACGTTGCTTCCTCTGAACCATCTTCTGTGCTCTTAGATTTGGTACAATACATCATGAACGTATATGTTCCTGTGTGGTTTAGTATTAAAAGACACAATAAGTGTTCAGATGGCGCACGACATTTTTTTAAACTGCTAAATTTTTCTCAAAGTCAAGCTAAAAGAGTTCGTGACATCGTTAACAAAGTTTTGCAACGAAATGCTTTCTTTGCGCATCCTGAAAACGTTTTGTTAGCGATGCTACTGGATGAAGAGGAGCATGTCCGCGAGTTGGGATGGCGGCGAATCCTGAAGTCTCGAATACATTCTTCTAAAGGAAGGCGCACATTTATTGTGCCGAAACTGCTTTTTGACTCCAATCATTATTATGAAATGATTGATTGGCAATGCACTGGAGTGAGTGAACCTCCTTTAGTGCATGGTCTTTCAAGTGCTGTGATAGAAAATAACATGAAATTAAGAATACTTCCGGAAGAACTTTTTCCGAACTTGCCCTGTCACACGCAGGCTGTTGAAAGATCTGTGAAGCTTGTGACTGAGGCTTCCGGTTGTTTGGTAAACTCCTCAGAAAGAGATGGTTACATCCTAGCAAAACTTGAATCCAGAAAAAAGATTCCACGGTTTGAATCGAAGAAAGACTTCTTGGTTGTAGCTGATACAAGCCGAGGCTCTACAGACTAATTGCTGTCTCTTGATAAACTTTAGTTACCTATACGAAATGTTACTGGCTCCTCGACAAGTGCACGTTGATAAACTGTAGTTACCCGAGCTACCCGTACGGATTGATAATGTTGTGATTGTTTGCTTTGTGTAGTTTTTGTTTTCTGTCTATACCAACGCAGTATCTGCGGACTTAATTTTAACAAACATCTGCAAATCATACCATTTTGTGTAGATAAATGAAAATATTTCTAATTTTCAGTTCTTAAGCATATCTGAGAAAGAGATAAAATGGAGATATACCGTTTTATATCAACAACTCCCCTAACTGAAAATTATTCAATTGAAATCATCAACATTAAGTAAATTTTTTAAACTATATGGCTATTTTAAGTACAGTAAAATATACCCATTTTTTGGAAAGATTTGTACCCCCTCAACCCCGCGAAAAGCCGATAATAGTTTAAAAATATCCTCAGTACATAACAACGCAAGAATTTGTTATGCAAAGCATTATTATTATCAATCAATATAGCCTATTATCTGTACCGCAAAAAGCGACAATTTTATCAAAATTTTTGTAAAATATCAGAAAACGTATTGGCAAAGCGGGACCAGAAAATATTAAGCCACCATAAAAACAATTATATCTACGTGTGTAGGGGACCTAGCACTGCCATTTTATCACTAGCCAATGTAAATAATATAATTTATGACGATTTGGGGCGACTTCCTAAACCATGCCCTTTTTGGCCAAAAACTGGATGTTTACCCCCCCGGCGGGGACAGAAAAGCACCCCCAAAATCGCTCAAATTTTTTACAAGATATTTTCTCACCCATGTGCCACTTTTGATCGATAGCCATCTAAACTATTGAAAAAAATGTAAAAAACGACCCGCCCTAATACCTATACAGACTATTACAGCAATCAAATAGAAAATGAAATCGAAAAGAAATATAACGGACTCCAATAAACAGTGATGTTAAAGAAAATATAATACTGCGTATAGTAAAACCTCTTTGTAGTGCAAATATATTAAAAACTTGTCACATCTAAACCAAAATAGCAAATATAACTCCAAAACTTTAAACTGTAAAAAAACTTAAATATTTTTTCAAAAATAGGTGGAATTGGAAAAGAAAACATCGCTAAACTCTTACCAATTTAAGCTTACAAAACATTTCATGGTTTTGGAGTTAAGTTTGCTATTTCGGTTGCCTAGTAACGTATTTTGTAATTAATATACGAGTTATTAATTAAAATTCGATTTTATGATTAATATACGTATATATATTTTTTGTAAGAGTTCATTACTTTTTTGCATAGTTTTCTTTTCTGGTGGTGTGGTTGTTTAGATGAGACAAGGTTTTAATATATTTGTACTACAAAAGAGGTTTTACCATATACAGTATTATGCTTTCTGTAATATCACTGTTTATTAGAGTCCATTATATTTATTTTCAATTTTATTTTGAAACTGATTGCTGTAATAGTGTTATCTTCTCTCTTTGGTAGATAGCAGAAAGTTTGAGAGCACGAGTTTGTAATGTAACAATTTTCTTGTACTGCCGCTTCAACGATTATACTGTAACAATGATGCTCAATGCTCACCGTATAAGTATTAGAAGTAACAAGTATTCAATGTTAAAAAAGCAAAATTAGAAAATTAAAGCAGTGTTTATACGTGATATATGGTAAAAATCACTTCAGCAGCTTAGACAGAAATCAGAAATGTTTTCAACAGAGTTTTGAAACTGCATTTGAAACACTTTTGAGATGTCTGAATTTATGATGATAAAAACCAATTCAACAGCTAAAAATGATAATCCACGTTTGCATTTTGAGATTTAATTCTAGTTCGTAAGTTAGGCTACTGTATTCCATTTGAAGGTGTATGCATTGGGTTCAGCATAAGAATAACGTAAAAAGAATTGGTGACGGATGAAATTCTTACTTCCTGTGAAACATGACACGTTTTTGCTGCTTTACAGTAAACGAAAGACTATAAGGTAAAAAAAGCTATAACCTGCAAAACTTTATCATATGAAGCAGAAAAATTTATCGTTTAATTAATTGTTGTTTGACACGCGAAACTTATTGTTGTCTTGTAACGAAAATAGATTTACAAAATAATTGTTTGGTTTTCATAACAATTATAGCAAACGAAAGATCAAGGTAAAAGATTATATCCTGCAAAACTCCGTCATATGAAGCAGAATATATCGTTTAATTAATGGTTGTTTGTTTCACACGCGAAACTTATTATTGCCTTGTTACGAAAAATAATCCACAAAATAATTGTTTGGTTTTGATAACAAATACTGCATGAAACTTCATAGTTTTGCAATAGCCTTTCGACAAAATGCCGGGAAGACAGCGATTAATCCGGCTAGTCCTTTATTCTACAACGGTAACCCCAAATACGCAATTACATTGGGTTCATTGGTTTAGTCAGCGGGCAAAAGTGATTCGAGCATAACAACATTTTCATTCTTGATCAATCTGCTATGCTAAATTCTCACGGATGCACAAACAACGATTAAGTTAATCCACAGACTAATTGCTTTGCTATCCACAATCCTGCAGATGAACGTATAAGGCGTGTTAGAAAGGAAGAGGTTATTTCATCGGAAATTTTTATCTACTTTTGTTTACTCTGGCCCGAATTTAATGCAGACCCAAACCTCACTTTAAAACTAACTCCACACTATTCTTGAGCGTAGTGCCAAGATACTTTTAACTAAACGTAAATTGTCTGCATATATTGGACGTTCATCAATGCAATGTGAGCCCAGCATAGTCCGAAACACTAAGTCTTTGTTCCTATTCCATTCCGTTCCTAATGGCTTTTGTTCCTATTCCTAACCTGTTCCTAAATTTAACAAAAACATCATTCCAAAATTCCTAATAAAAAAATTGTACGTACAAAATAACAAAGTTTTATCAAAGTATCGATACCGCATTGGCGTGTAACGCATTCTAAAAATATTTGAAGTTTGTTTGATAGTTTGAAAATACAAACTATTTCAAATATGAACTTTTACCTTTATCAAATACGACTTCAGTTCATTTTGTCTTTTGAAATACTGTCCGTGCCTGACGTCTGAACTGACACACAAGTGCAAACTCATTTACGACATTTAGGAATCGCACACGCTGCAAATAAGTTACTTGAAAACTGTGCGATTAACGGCAAAAAACCTTTCATGAACAAAATTAATCTGAGATATAGGAATTCCTGTTCCGGTAAATGAAAAATTGATTCCAAACCGTTCCGGTTCCAAAAAAAAGGCAAAGTCCGGCTGGAACTTGTTTCTGGTTCCGGTCCATAAACAACCCTGAAGCCCAGCATGGACTCATGGCGAGGTGTTATGCAGCGTTTATAGCAAGAAAAAAAATAGAAAATTTGGGCCAAATGCATTGCCCTTACCAGGCAAAATTCCAAAGACCAATAAAAAACCCTATGTCTATAAAAATCCCAACAATAACCCCCCTATAATAGTTAATCCGTTTTGTTGCACTAATTTACTGTAAAACCTCCATTTGAAAGCCATCTCTATTTGAACGCCACTAAAAAAAGGGTTGAAAAATAGAGCGCCACCCTTTAATTGAACGCCACCGCTAATAGATCGCCACCTTGACATTCATTATGCTAATAGTGATCAAAGGTTTCCGACATCACTGAAGCATCATGCCGTGTATTGATCATGCGTCAAACAGGTGGCAAACAACAGAGCCAGAGTTTGATGCGTGATCAATACATGGCATGGTGCTTCAGTGATGTAGGATGTAGGAGCCCGATGAGAACATGCGAAATTTAAGTGTGTTACTGTGTTACCGTTGATGTTTTTTGTTCTTCTTTGGATGTTAGATGTTAACTGTGTTAGATGTTTTTTCGTTTCATTCATTAAATTTATCTTCCCAAGATCCTGACCAGCTGGTTGGAAAATAGAGCGCCACCCTTTGATTGAACACCACCTCTAATAGAACGCCACTAAAAAAAGTGTTGAAAATTAGACCACCATGGCGTTCAAATAGAGGTTTTAAGGTAACTAACAAAACACATAGTTACGTAGTAGACTACACAAGCAAAGTATTGCAGTAACTAGTGATACATTTCACGGCCAAATCCGAAAGAGCAATTAAAACCTCCATGTCTCATCACCATAGGCGTGGCCAGGATTTTTGATTGGGGGGAGGCCCAAACCACAAATCACATGCAATCACGTCATCAGAAATTTTCAAAAAAGGAAGTTTTTTGTGTGGCAAAGATATCGTAGAATTGAAGATATGAAGCTGTAGTCTGTTGGCACTTACCCAGGATTTTGGTAAAGGGAGAGGGCGAAAACTAATAGTTAAAATTGTAAATGTCTAACTTAGGAGACGTGTTGAGTAAGCTAATGTACTCAAACGTACCACAGACGGGGGTCTGGGGGCGAAGCTCCCAGTTGCCGGTGGCTATAGGGGTCAGGGGACAAAGCCCCCAGCCGCTGGGCGATTTTTGTAAGTTTTTGGAAAAAAAAGCTTTTTTAATCCCATTGGATCACATTTCGCACGTGTTCAAAGCCATTTGAAAGAACTAGATTTTTAACATTAAAAAGTCAATCAAAAAATTTTAATTGTCCAATCCTCCTTTTACTTGCAATTAAAGTCCAAAACACGTTTAAAATCTTGCATTATAGTGTAAAATTTTAATTGTAGGGGATTTGGTCCATGTAGGGGGAAGTAAGGCACATTGCCTCCAGCAATAGTTTAGCAGTAAATAATAATTCACTCGAAGATTTTCCTTAGAGATTTTTGTTTCGTCATGAAGTTAACCAGTTACAGGAGTACATGTACGGCCAGGGGGCCCAGGACCCCTCAATTCAATTTCAATAATTTGTTCAATAAGCATTTTCCGTTTCTATTTTTTTTAAAAGTATTTTGTGCGTAAAAACTGGCGAGGTGAATCGTTGTTACAATAGAAAGTTACGCTTACTAAACATGTTATTCCCGGGCCGGATTTACATTGCGCATTGCCTCCTGCAAAATAGGGAATTTTTGCAACATTATCCTGGCAAATATAAGTGAAGACCAATAAAAGTCGTACATCTGAGGGCCGGTCCCTGGCACTTAGCCATATGGCAAATACGGCGCTGGTTATTGCATGACGTTCATAAAAAGTTAAAATGAGGGCCTGAGATAGCAAATCCTAGATTTCACCCTGGTTTTACGCTTAAATTGGTTGGAAAAAATTGAATTAAGGGGGTACGCCGGGCATTTGATCGTCAGTATTATTTATTGTTAATTACTGTTGTACGCGTGTACTGTTGTACGCAAAGATGCTAAAAGAACCTGAAAATGAAGAAACAAGGTTTTTTTGTCAAATTTTTGTCATTGGTGGCATTACAATTGAGGGGTCCCGGGTCCCCTGGGCCACTCCCCTGGCTACGTTTATGATTTTGAGATAAGATCGCGCACTTAAGTTTTTTCATAAAAAAAAAACATTTAAAGCAAAATTAAACAAACTCTTTTTCCTAAACGTGGAGGACTCGAGTCAATTCACTTGACAGCTTTTTGAAACCTCCAGGAATTGCTTGACATTATTTTGACGTGGACAGGTGGTCTTCATTATTATTACTTGCTTTTGGACTCGTATATCCTAAATTAAAGAAACTGCAATTCCGGACAAGCAATTCCGGACAACTGCAATTACTGGCTATGCTCTTATTATATGTGTCATTGGTAGTATTTCAGTTGGGGGTTTGCATTACATTACATTATAATAGCATTAAGTTCATAATAACGTTAAACGAGGGTCTGGGATTATGTATTGTTTGATTTTTTCAGGCCTCAACTTTTAGCACAAAACTTTTCGATTTTTCACAGATTTTACGTATGTATTGTTAAAAATTTGAATTACGAGGCTCCTGGCCCGGGACCCTTGGTTATCAGTTAGGGGCCCCAGGACCCTCTGGTTGTCAGTTAGGGGCCCCGGGGCTCCCTGGTTGTCGGTTAGGGGCCCCGGGGTCCTCTGGTTGTTAGTTAGGGGTCTTGGGGCCCCCTGGTTGTTAGTTAGGGGCCCCGGAGCTCCCTGGTTGTCGGTTAGGGGCCCCAGGGTCCTATGGTTGTTAGTTAGGGGCCTTGGGGCCTCCTGGTTGTTAGTTAGGGGCCCCGGAGCTCCCTGGTTGTCGGTTAGGGGCCCCAGGGTCCTCTGGTCGTTAGTTAGGGGCCTTGGGGCCTCCTGGTTGTTAGTTAGGGGCCCCGGAGCTCCCTGGTTGTCGGTTAGGGGCCCTGGGCCCCCTGGTTGCTAGTTAAGGGCCCCTGCCCCCTGGTCGTTAGTTAGGGCCCGGGGCCCCCTGGTTGTTGGTTAGGGGCTCCCTGGTCCTCAGTTAGGTGCCCTGGGGCACCCTGGTTGTTAGTTAATGGCTCTGGGGGTCCCTGGTTGTCAATTAGAGGCCCCCCTGTTTGTCAGTTAGAGGCCCCGGGGCCCCTTGGTTGTCGGTTAGGGGCCCCTGGTTGTTAGTTAGGGGCCCCAGGGCCCCCTGGTTGTCGGTTAAGGGCTCCCTGGTTATTACTTAGGGGCCCCCTGGATGTTAGTCAAGGGCCCCTGGGCTCTCTCGTCGTCTGTAACTGCAACTAAACATCGCGAGGCTATGTTATCATAATTTTATATCATTGGTGGTATTTCAATTGGGGGGGCGGGCTCCCTGGCTGTTATATTTCGGGAATTAAAGTTATATAAAGTTATATAAAATCTAAGCTGTTATATTTCGGGAATAGAAGGCCGTAGAAAGTTCAAATTTGTTGACATTAACTCAAATAGTCGGGTAAAAATTCGTCGCTTGATGTTCAGCATTTAAAAGAAACAGTGTGAAGTCTCCACGGATGAGGGCGGCAGACAGGTGGGCAAATGGTAGCTTGGCTCGAAAGCGCGTCGATACCTTCGCTGTCTGCTCGACGAGATATATAAGGTAAAAAATGTAGTAATACAAAATTATCAATGCATAGTTCTGTAAACCGCTGCATTAGCGTTTCTTCTCAGTTGAGGACTAAAACGTCGTAAAACGTTTCATTTGCAATTTGCAAATATCTTTGTGCAGCTAATTTACATTTGAAGAAAACTGCGATGATTCATGGTCAACATGGGGTCATTTTTATATCGTCACAGAGCTCTTGAGCTTCATAATGTTTGCAATACTGACGATACAATTAGCTCTTTTGTGTCACACATGAGCAATAAGGATGGTTGATATTTTCAAGCCCATAGCTCACAAATAACTCATGCTAGCAAATTAACTATAAACGTTATAGTAACATCATATCCGGTTTGCTACTTCCGCTTAATTCCTGCCATCCGCCCTGACTCAGTAAAACCATGTTAAAAATAAAATGGCGGGCTATAGGCCGTTTGCTGTAAATTCTAGCGTTTACCTTGTAAAAAAATTTGAGTGGCAACTTATTTTTTGCTTAAATACATTGATTTTCATCTCACAAACTCACATGCAAAAGTTCTCCACTTATTTTCCTGCAGTATTTTTTTAATTTGACCTGAAAGTTGGCTTCTAAAATGCGGATGAATACAATCAGACAACCGGAATCGACCAACCATAAAATAGAATAACTTGGGGACTTTCCCTTCAACGAATTTTTAAAAACTGCTTTGGATCAGGTCCTGAGGTAGGCTACACTGATTAAACGGTTAATTTTCTTACTATGTTAGCTTAAATTGGGTTAAGTGGGTGCAATAGTTGGATTTTGTTCTTAAATTTGTTTTAAAAAGAAATTTTTGGCAAATTACTAGCAATAAATACTAGTATCCATGATGAAACCATGATGAAACATCGCTTTAAAGTAGACCTAGGTCTACACAGTATAGATAGCCAGGTACTTGGTAACCAAAAGTGATATGACGTGCCAGGCAGAAATTATGAAGCATCGTTTCAAAACAGTACTTTAAAATAGCCTATAGTTACTGGTGCAGAGATAATAAAGTTATTTGACCTGCCAAGCAGAACATCGTCGCAAACTGCTGTGTTCAGGTATCAGTGGTAATTTTATGACAGTGCTGCGAAAATGGTCGAGACTTTTAGATTTGAAATTGCACAAAACATGTAGGCCTTGGATTGTTTCCCAAACAACTAGGCCTAATGTAGATTTGTATTTGTAGATCTAGCATAGTTGTGCAGGTTCCTAGATAAAATAGAATAGATTTATACTTCTAGACCCAACTCCCATGAAGACACTGCGACTTGTCATTTGAGATTTTGTTCAACGCTCTCTCAATTTTAGCCAAGTAGCATTCTGTTTAACAAAGTTTAAATCATATGCGGAGTCCTCGAGGACACGTTTTGAAGTCCTTGGCCTCGAAGCTCAAGTCCTTGGCTTTGAAGCCTACAAGCATGGGCGTAGTAGCTCAAAAGGATTTGGGGGAGCACGAAACTTTTGCCCGAAAAATGACATTGAATTTTGCCCGGAAAGTGATCGGTTTTTCTGTCCAAATTAAGGTGACCTCCAAAAAAAGAAAAAAGGTCTTCACTGAAATTGAGACGGTTTGATGAATATTAAATTGCCCGAAAGTTTGACGCAAACTTGCCCGAAAAATATGAAATTGCCCAAAATTTTAATGCAATATTGCCCAAATAATATAAAATTGCCCAAAATTTCGACACTTTAAAACCAAGCGGGAGGGCCAGTGCCCCCCGGACCCCCCGCCTCCTACGCCACTGCCTACAAGTCCTCGAAAATGTCCTGTTCTCGGCTCGAGGACAGCATTATTTTTTGATTGGTTGAAAAGGAAAATAACCAAACAAAAAATAATCAAAAATTCTAGCTTTTCAATTCATTTTTTTTTCTTATTTGAAAAATATCATATATTGTGATTGCCAAGTCATAGTAAACCTTATTTTAAATGGCATTGTGTGAAAGCTTTAATCAGAGAATTAGGGGCAAAAGGCAGTGTAGAATTGTTATTCTTATTTCTGCTACTATTTCCGGTGCGGGTGGTACAAACCGCAAAGCCCTAAAACCATCAAGAGCCATAACAAGGGATCCATGGTCCTGACTCCTGACACAAACATTTTTGAGTTGCTAATGCTAACTCATGACCGCGCTTATCTGAGTATGGACTCGGAAAAAAGTATATGTGCGTGATAATGAAATGTAATACAGTTACCACGGCAGTAGCGTAGCCAGGGGGGAAGCGGGGGTGGGGGGCCTATAGCCTCCCCCATTGGCCTGTCAACCAAAACGCAGAATAAGAAAAATACCACGTTTTTAGGTCTTTTGAGGCTGTTTTTTGCGCTGGAATGGACTATAAAGTTATTTAGAGCATCTTTTGCAACATATCTTCAGGAGAGGCTAATTTGTCAAAAATTAAAGTCACAAATCAATAAAAACTTTGAAAAATGCCCAAAAATAAGCAATCAATAAATTTTGATCGCTAGAGCAAAAACGCCAAACATAGGTTTTATTAACAAATATGTTATAAACTCAGAAATAAAGGAGAGGAGGGCTATTCAGTGTTGATTAATTACCAATCACTTCTCTAAGATCTCTTTTCATTAGCCTCCCCCCTCCCCCCAATTATTTTCGTTTATAAAATATAGACGAAATAGATTACTCCGTTTGAGTTTTATTGAATAATAGGATTTTATGATTTACCAGCATGTAAACAAGAGAACTGCAATGTTATCATTAGCCACCTCCCACATAGCCCGTTAATGCAACCGGTTGAATCATGTTGCACTGCCAACTTCTATACCACTTTTTAAAAGCATTATTTTTATTAAAATAGCCTTAAAATTAAGTTATTTTTGCAAAAAAATCCAAAATTATTGAGCGCTAGGGGCTCTGCCCCCAGACCTCCGTGCCTCCGGCGGCTGGGGGTTTCTCCCCCAGACCCCATTTGACCTCCAGCAGCTGGAGGCTCTGCCCCCAGACCCCCAAAACAGCCCCCCCATTGTGAATTTCTGGCTACGCGCCTGTATCAGGAATAGCATATTAAACAGAGTATGTTAGTGTATCCGTGATATAACTAACAAAACTTATCTTGAGAAAACCACCTTGTTCTGAATGTATGCGAGCAAAAATCGCGAAGATTTTTTTGAAATAAGAAAGAGCAGCTCTCTAATCACTGTTGTATGATCTGGGAAAAAGCCACATTTGCTGAGCAATTTTTGCGTTAAAAATCGCCGCTAAGAATCCCAAATAACAGAGGCGGAGTCCTCGATGACACATTTTGAAGTCCTTGGCTTTGGCCTCAAAGATTAAATCCTTGGCCTTGAAGCCTGCAAGTCCTCGAAAATGCCCTGCTCTCCGCCGAGGACATTAAATTGTTGAAAATGATCCATGGCCATGAGCTTTTTTCACTTTATCTTGGAAATTGGCATTTCCTCGCGCGAAGACCTTTTTTTCGTTTTGGAGAACATCTGCGCCTTGTGTCCTTGGCCTTGAGCATTGCTGTCCTAGGCCTCGAGAAGTCAGTCCTTGGCCTTGATCTCGGATTTTTTTGTATCATTGGCCTAGGCTTTGAACGTTGTGTCCTCGACTTCACCTCTGTCCTCGACAAATAATAAACTATACTGTATCCAGGCGCGTAGCCAGGATTTGGAAAAGGGGGGGGGGGCTATTTTGAAACAGTGAGAAGTGTGCAAACGACCTAGACTCGAATTTTCATTGACCTTGAATCAGTTTCAGACGGTTTGTCCGAAATTTGAGACGAAATGTCTCGGAAATTCAAAGGTTTTTTCCGCCCAATATTAGGTGATCTCCAAAAAAAAAAGGTCTTCGCCAAAAATCAGAGTGATTTTTCGGCCGAAATCCAAAATTCAAAGGTTTTTCCGCCCAATATTAGGTGATCTCCAAAAAAAAAAAAAGGTCTTCGCCAAAAATCAGAGTGATTTTTCGGCCGAAATCCAAAATTCAAAGGTTTTTTCCGCCCAAAATTAGGTGATCTCCAAAAAAAAAAAGGTCTTCGCCAAAATTCAGAGTGATTTTTCGGCCGAAATCCAAAATTCAAAGGTTTTTTCCGCCCAAAATTAGGTGATCTCCAAAAAAAAAAAAGGTCTTCGCCAAAATTCAGGGCGATTTTTCTTCCAATTTCGCAACTTCAAACGTTTGAGGGGGGGATCTTTTCGTATGGGGGGGCTCTTTCGTATGGCTCTTTTCGTATCGTATCGCCTCCCCCGCCCCCCCCCCCCCTGGCTACGCTACTGACTGTATCAGAAAAAAGCGCTACATGTGGAGTTAAAAATGAGAGCGTGAAATTAAATATAACTATAATTGTTTGAATGGCTGGAAACAGTCGCGTAGCCAGGATTTCGCAAAGGGGGGGCTTTTTTTGAAGTTTGATTCAACCGTAAACGAACTTGACTCGAATTTTCATTTGGTTTCAATTGAATTGAGGTAAATTCAGGGCGTTTTTCTGCCAAAATCGAGTGATCTCCAAAAAAAAAAGTCTTCATCGAAATTCAGAGCGTTTTTCTGTTAACTGACACCCACTTCTACTCATTTCACGATCTTTGGGGGGGCTATTTTTGTTTGGGGGGGGCTATTTCCCGTTTTAGGGCAAAAACCAACCTCAAAACTGCTAAAAGCATGCTATTTTGCATACTGTTAAGGCCAATGGGGGGGGCTATAGCACAATTTGCCTCCCCTAGCTACGCTACTGGCTGGAAAGATGCGCGCTGCAGTCAATCAATTTTTCACGCGACGTCATTAAGATGAGGAGAAGCTCCCATGAAAAATTTGGGTCTTTTTCGAAAAAAATAATGATTTATTATTTTTACGTTTCTACAATTGTGAGCTCTTCAGAGGGGGAGGGCGACCCCGGACAAATTGCAAATCTCTTCAAGGCCTTCCTCCTTGATACAGCCCTGCTAAGATTCTCATGTTATTTTTTCCATTAAATAATTTATGTTAAATTTTACAAAGTGACATTTGGCGGCAGAAACGCGTGCCCTCATTCATCGATAGGCATTTAATGAGCTATAAAAAGATATCATGTGTAATAAAACGTAAAAAAAGATTAATTAAAATTAGGATTGGGGAAAATGTAATAAAACTAAAGTTTTTCAACTTAACTTTTACGTTACCGGTATTTTCTTTTTTAAAATTGCTTTGAAAATTTAATTGTTTCACCTCTTTCAAAATCACAAAAATTGTTTTTTTATTAAAAAAAAGTCACTAAAATTGTTCAACGGAGGCATGTGAACTTTGCCCTAGGCCCCAGACCCCGTTTTTTCCAAAGACGTGAGCTTGCAAATACTGGATACGGTACCTTAATTCATTTTAAAAACTAAAATTATTTTACTCTATTTTGCAATACTTTTAGATAATAATATCGTAGTCGCTATAGAATGTTTGAAAACTATGATAACATTTTTAAAAATCTACAAAAAGAAGTCGTTTAAACAATAAAGGTTGGTTTGGAAAAAGTACTAAAACGGTGGGGATCAGAGATCCATAATCACTCAGAGGACGTTTACAGTGGGGTTTTAACTGATGAAGTTAAGGTCTTAAAATTGATCGTTTCCATGTTCAGAAGTTAGTTACTCTCATTTCGTATAACGGTCTTAATTGTTTTACTACCACGATACCCTTATGGAACGTAATCAAAATTGCTGCTAACGCGTAAAATTTCAAAATAACATTCGTTATTTTTAAAAACTACCATTTTCAAATTATCATGAAAAACTTAACGAAATGCAATGTCTTACACTTTCGCGCTTAAAAACAGTCATAGTTTGCGGACCATAGCTTTTTTAAAAATTTTGTCCTTGGTCCTTGGCTTTGGCCTCGACCAATTCTGCCCTTGGCCTCGAGAGGGTCTGTACTTGAAAAGCTGGTCCTTGGTTTTGGCCACGGATTTTTTTTTCAGTCCTTGGCCTCGAACATTGTGTCCTCGACTCCAGATCTGCTTCAAATATCGAACACGTAACGTGCAACTTGAATGTGATGATTGATGACCAGGACAATGAAAATAATTTGTATTAATGTGATCGGTGATATTAAAAAAAAAGTTTTGATTTCTCCAAACATTGTTAAAGCTTAAGACATCATCGGCAACCAGCATATTTTGCTTTATTTTTTGCACTTTCCTAAGTAATCAAAAGTGTTCTACAGTAATTTATTCTTCAACTGTTACTTGCTTCGGATGCACCCTAGGGTTAGAATTCATCTAGCACACCCATCAAAAATTGATTTTTATCAAAAAATGCGATTTTGCTTTTCATCAACACAAAAAGTATTGTGGTTTTGCAAAATTTTGACAAAAACTTCATACTGCAATTTATATTGTGACGTTTCATTCATTCGGTACGTTTTTTTGTGACGTTATCATTGACCAATTACGTCATTTCAAAAGTACCCTCATCAAAAATCCTGTTTATAATTGTGCAGTTATAAGTTGATATACTTATTTTAAATATTTAACAAGCATTTGAAACACGTTTGCTTTTGTAGTTAATTTTATTAATTTTTGTTTCCTGTTTTCTAGTCAAGCAAGGCCCCAAAATAAATAAATTCTTAATTTTATCTGCAGCCCAATGCTTTTGGAAAAGTTTATGTCATTTTTGTACGTTCAAACAAATGAAGTAAACTCCTATCGATGGTTAATCACTGAAAAATTAGGGGGAAAATTATTAAAAGCTTAAACAAACACAAAAGAAACATTTCGCTGCTAGTAGTGCTAGAGAGCGCTAGGGAGGATTGCTTAATTTAACTTTAAAACCAAACTAGAAATTTGCGCATCTGAAAAATTGTCAAAATAAGCAAATAGAAATGATAAAAGGATTTAAATTTGCACATTATGCGGAAAGTATGTAATTTTTAGTCTTGAAAACCCCCAACTTTACCCCCCATTTGCTCGAAAACTGCAGGGTAATTTTTGGAGAACTTTTTATATAAACCTCCTAGGATGAAATACTGTCTATCTGCATCAAAATTTTTTGCCACTCAAACTTTTTTACAAACTCGATTTTTAAGCGTCCTAGAATTTACAGCAAACGGCCTACTACTCCTAAAGAAATTTTTCTTCCTATCAACGAAAAACTTTAAAACAAATCAATTCTCCCGCAGCGTGTAACAAGTCGGCGGGTCCCATCTACGCGTCATTGCGCAATGCACTCGGGCAACACAGCTCCTTTTGAAGAAATTTTGAAGAGGTGGCGAGCCGTTGGTGTCCGATTTGACCGACTTGAAATTAGAAGAACTTCTGATCTTTCGGTTCATAGACAAACGCCTAACCGCTTAAACAGTTGACCGGTTCAAGCAAAACGTGAAACACTTCAGCGAAAAATGGGCTGATAAAAAATCTTTTTTCTCTGTAAACAATCAAGTTTTTTTGTTTCATGTTCAGGAAATATGTAAAACACTACCAACCTTGTTTTGGGAGTAATTTTTTTTGATTTTACAGTCCTGCTAAGAAATAATTCAGCCAAAAAAATGTGATTCGCTTCATTGATTTCTGCCATCTTGGATCCAAACAGCAAACGGTTGCCAGTCCAGCACCAAACCTCTTCGGGGAGGGTTGAATCTGAATATTGAAATCGTTAAGTTCAGTTTAATATTGAGGGCATGAAAACGACGACCGAAGATATTTTTCTTAACATACCAAGCAGCAGGTATTTGTTCGTTTCAATGTTCTCCCTGTCCCGTAGAGCGATAAACTTTAAAGTTTTAGCGCATCAACAGTCAGCACAATGGAGGGGCCATTGACAGGAACGCAAAGGCTCTCCGAAATAAAGTCGTCAATTTTCGCCTGGCATTTAATTGTCTACTTCAACGCACCAATCATGGGGCTAGAAGTCCATGCACCAGTCCTACGTCATTGAGGGCTTTATTGCTAACAATTAAAAAATTCTGCCATTAACTCGTTGTTTAGAAGGAAGAAATAAAATATCGAGATCATCTGTTAAAAACAAGCAAAAGAAAAACAGCAGTGTGTTTTTGTTCCCAAGTAATCGAAAACTGGTTTGTTTTTTCATAATACTGCATGCTGATAACGAAATTTTGCTGAGAAGTTTCACGCTTCTTATGTCGCTGTTAAGTGATATAGCGCTGTAAACAGGAGGGCGGCCTCGCGCTTTCCCGGCCAATCTTTGATTATGATGTCATAATGCTTTTCATTTATAAAATTTTATCTCAATCAACCTACAAAGCTTGGCATTCAGAAAATTTTGAATTTGATAAATTGCTGCACCTATCAACAGCATCGCTTTTGTGGATTGCAAAATCTAATATTATTTCTCTATTCCTAAGTAAAAATTTGAGCAAGGTTATTGCGAAACATAGCGTCGACGTAGAAAACAAATTCAGCTGAACTAATTGACAATTTATATTTGGGCGGAAATTTTTCCCTAGCGATTGTTATGACTACGAATTATTGAAAGTTATCTGGCAATTTTGTCAAATAAAACTTGCTCACAAAACACGCCAAAGAAAGAATTTACAAATCTAAAGCGTTCAAAAGCTCATTTAACCCTCGTTCATTCGAGCTTCAAGACCGCGCGGGCAACTGCCCAAAGTTTATTAATGATCTTTTACTTTGTCACCAAGTGCTGGCGCCATTGTTCAGCAAAGAAGTCAAAGACAATTGTGACAGCACGGATAGAAGTTTTAGAAATTTCGCACTTCAAGAACTTTAATTCCAGATTTTCTTTAATGCAAATTTTTACTAACAAATCCAAAATAACACTATGACATCATTGTCCGACTTGTTTCAAACTTACGAAAGTACGCTATATTTTTCGTTGTTTTGCTGACATCCAAACAATCAAAAATTGAAAAAGAATTCTAACTCTTAAATTTATGGTGATTTTCCCCATAGAGGGAATCGAACTTGTGCTACTCCAAAAAGTAATTTGGAAATTAAATAAACAAAAAATAATGAGCAGAGATATAGCACTCTCATTAGGGAGCTGGTGCTGACGATATAAGACAATAATTTGATGCGGTATATAACACTCAACCCGTAATTTGGTCTTCAAAACAAAGCCGAGCAAAATCACGCTCGCAAATTAACTTCTATGACGTTGAAACTTGGAGATATATCAAGTGAAAACAACCAAACCTATTTTTAGATTTTATTGATACCCCCTTAATAGTTCCAGTCTTTCCCCCATATCGCATTTGTATATGATAATAAGGAGCTGGGGTCTGTAATTGTCCGATAACGAACTTGCATAATAATGATAAGCGCTAGAACTATTTGAAGCTAACGCGCGTTGTCATTGTGACATAGCAGGTTCCAACGTTGAGTGTTTACCGTTGAATTCGGGAGACAAATTTCAATTTGCAAGAAAAAACACTTTAAAACCTTGCAAAAACATCTACCGCTGCAATGCAAAAATGAATCAGGACACGCACGGTATCGTTTGTTGCGTACTGTTATTATATATAACAAAAACATGCATTGTCTGCTTTCAATTTGTCAAATCACACTGAAAATAATCAAAATATGTTAATTTATTAATATTTATGTAAAATTGTGCAAGCATGCCGTGATCATTGTTGTAAAACAAAGACGCTTATTTCAAGCGCGAAGTCGCAAGAATCCAATTAAGTTTTTCGTGTTCCGTTATATTTCCGAGGCTACGTAACAAATTTTATTGCAATAGAATAAAACCTCGGCGCATCAAGTAAATTTCTCCGCGGTGTTTGAAAAAATCTCGGTAAAAGAAAGAAATGCGCTTACAAAAAGAGAACAAAAGTTGAAAGTTACCTGTTTTCGTCTACTTTGGATTTAGAAAATTTCACATAGAGATGAATGTTCGGAAAAATTTTTGCATCAGATAAGGAACTTCACAAAAGCTTAAAAGCAAATAAAACATGCATGCAATTACTGTCCATGTTGGATTACGCGTTGGTGGGATTGATTTGTTATACGATTTGAATAGAAGTTTGAAAAGCTCAGAAATAACCTAACCGCAGCTAAATTTTTTAGCAAAAACCTGAAAGGAACATTATTTAATGGAACGTAACGATAACGATTGAACAAACATCAAAATTCACAGCAAACATTGACAATATTTTGCGAGCTATCCGAGCGGAAGCTTATTATTGGCTCTCGTCGGGGCATGCAATAAACACCAGAAGAGCTATTATAGCAACGGAAGAACAAAAAAATCAGTTTTGTTCTTGGCATGTCCGCCCAATTAGTTTGATTACGAGACGACCAAATATAATATTAATTCAATGCTGTATCTCCTTTGTCCTCTAATACCACTAATTCCACCAATGATGCTACAAGTTTGTTCTTTTTTGAATTTTTAAAATGTTTATGATGTCAGAACAGAACACTTTATTTTTGTTGCCAATAAAATACCGAAATAACACAGAATTGCACAATGATAAACAGCAACGGGAGGCTGCGAAGGGACCAATGGTCTTCAAGTGAAGCAGCAACCCAGGCAAGTATCTTAATTAAGTTCAAAATATTACAGTAAAATATTAGTTTGTATAACTAAATATTTGGTAATGAAAAGAAATGACAGCAGACTGTTATGATACGCAATAGTAAATTTAGTTCTTGTATTTACTAAGGAAAAACTTTTTATAAGACGCTCTAAACTTTGAGTTAGATGCATTTTTAAGATCAGATGGAATGTTGTTCCATATCTTAGCTCCAATGTATTTTATGGAGTGTTGAGTTTTTGAACTCATAAATCGCGGTAAAAAAATGTCATTGCTAGAGGTGTGGCGGGTAGAATAGAATGAAACATCAGATGAATAAATAATGTTTAATAGGCAATATAATGTTTAAAATTAAGAGGTAATTTGCTATGAGTAAACTGATACATTAATTTTGCAATTTCAAAGTTGTACAAGTCTTCTAGTTTTGAAATTTCATTTTTGTAATATTGTGGCGTTATTCTACCTGTAATTTTAGTTTTAGAAATAATTCTTAAGGCTTTGTTTTGTAACCTTTTTAACTTTATTAAATAGCTTTTATATGTTGCACCCCACAATGGCAAAGCATAATGCAAATGAGTATGTACGAGAGAATAGTACAAAATTACTAACGTATTGCATGGAAGATAGTAGCTCAGCTTAGCAAGAACGCCAACAGAACGTGCAATCTTCTTTTCCAAAAATATAATATGAGGCTTAAACGATAAGTGTTCATCGACAAAAATTCCCAGATATTTAGTTGATTTCGAAGGTTGTACAATTTGATTATCAAAGTTTAAAGTAAGCAAGGTTGTGGATTTTCTTGTTTGGTGAAAGACAAGTTAAGCAATAGTTTTAACTTTATTAACCTCTCGATTATTTGCCAACATCCAATTTGACACTCTTGACAATTCTGAATCAGTCAAGTGTTGTAAATTATCAACATTGTTCTCAGTTGTCAAAAGAGCAGTGCCATCAGCAAAGAATCTAGGTACAGTTTGCATAGCCGAGGGAAGGTCATTTACATAAATTAAAAATAGAAGGGGGTCTAATATCGAACCTTGAGGTATTCCATATTCGACCAATTTCTCAGAAGATCTTTTGCTATAAATTGAAACATACTGTTTGCGATTACGCAAATATGAACAAATTAGTGAGTTGGCAACGCCACGAATGCCATAATATTCTAACTTTTTAACTAGTTTTCGATGTGAAACTGAATCAAAGGCTTTTTGAATATCTAAGAATATTAATGCAGAAAATTTTTTACAGTGTAAGTTGTCAAAACACGTTGTTATAAGATCTAGCATGGCGTGAATCGTAGAGCGATTATGTCTAAAACCATACTGGGTTGGTACAATTGTATTCATACAGGTAAAATATTGTATTCATTCTGGTAAAAATTGTATTCATACAGGTAAAAAATAAAGCCATACCTAGCGCATATTGAGAAAAATTTTGATTCGGAAAATTTTAATTTCAATTGACAACTTTTTTGCTTTGGATCAAAATGATTATTGATTACAAATACACTTTTAAAGCAAATTAAAACTTTTCAAAGTGAAATCAATTTTTTCAATTACAGAGGTAAAAATTTTGATCTCACTGAAATAACTTCTCAAGTTCATACAATAGAAAATTCCAAGAAAAGATAAAATTTTGTTTTGTGGTTCGTTTGTGGGGCCAGTTGAGGAATAAATGACAATGCAATATCAAGGCCGACGGGGTACTAGCGCCCTTCAGTTATATAACAAAAACGTGATTGCAAATTGTTACGTAAGCTCATAACTCGTACGCCAATAGTTTCTAATGCTTTCTCAAGTGTTTCAATAAATTCTGCACAATCTAATTTGATGAGTCACGAAATAGTCAAAATTATTCAAAATTTCAACAATTTTAGGCAGGAAAGAGACATAAGAATCAAAACAATATCGAAGAGTGAGAACACTACCAACTCAATAACCTCGACTGCCCCGACTAAAGGTGGTCATAATATCATGTTGTAAAACGTTTTTTGTGTTTGAATGAGTGGTGAATTGACTACACACATATCTCAGATGAGAATTTTGCATTTTGTATTGCTTTTATTTGCAATGCAAAAGTGATGGTTATTTTTGGTGAATCAAGAAAAGCAGTAATTTATTGCGGCCAGTTTTTTCTCCAAAGTTTATGATTTGTTATATAAGCCCGCACTTACAAAAATATTGCGCGAGATTTCAATTGTAATTACAATTTTTTACCGAGTTGCTTGGCCGAGAGACCGCAAAGGGACCTTTTGGTCTTCGAGTCAAGCTGCCACGTGTCTACCACACTCGGTGTTAAAGGCTTCACAGTGTCACTGTTATTGCTGAACGTCAAGCAGAGAAGCTGTGAATACCAATTTTTATAGTGTTTGGTTTGACCCGACCGGGAATTGAACCCAAGCCTACAGTTTCAGTAGCAGACGCTCTATCCACTTTACCACTGACCGTTTGGAGAAGTGCGGATGCTTACGATCAGAGTTGTTAACGGGCCGATTAGTTCTGGCCCGAACCCGAAAATATAAGCCCGCTCCTGGCCCGAACCCGAAAACTAATATGAAGCCCAAATCATGCCCGAAAAAACTCGAAAGTTAGGTTAGGTCTGAAAAATTTAGCAATGGCTCCAAGTTATTTTAAATTTTTGTGAACCTAAGACAAAAAGGACGTCTCAGGCCCAAATTAAGCCCGAAATTTTTGTCAACATTATAGGCCCGAACCCGACCCGAAAAGCCGGCTCGACTTGCTACTCTGCATAGGATGATACTGAAATTTGCCAGACGTTTTGGAGCTATATACTTCTCTTATCCGCGAAAACATCTATTCCGTTTGATTCTGCTTTTTTGAAGTTAATATGGCAGCTCTGCATTTGGGGATTGGTCAACTTTGATCACGTGACCGTATGAACAAATTAAATAAACTTGCAGAATACTCAAAATTATGGTGTTTGTTACGACACGTACGATAGTAGATAGTGCGACTGTTAGCTGTTCAAATCAGACACATAAAATCCTTTAATTTTTCGTATCCATTTCGCAGCAGTTTTTAAACAATGGTTTTCTGTCGTTATGAAACCATTTTTTTTTGCATTTTTTGCTTTGTCGCGTGAAATGAGTAGTAGTTTCAGTTTTGTTAAAAATAAGTCAGAAAATCAGAAAACAACATCTACTGAAACTTTTCATCCTTTTCTAGTCCTTTGATAGTATCAAAATGATATATTTTTGTAGTTTCGTATCAGTTGTTGAGTCATTGTTTTCATGATTTTGTTTCATTGCTGCATTTAGAACAGCGTAGAAATCAACACCAAAACCAAACGCGTCGGAATTCAATCACATCAGCTCCATTGTCTCCGTCGGACCTTAGTAACAAGATAAATTAAAATTCATTTTTGTTGAATCATTTTCGGGAGCGTAAAGCGAGTTTTTGGAAGGCCTGTAACTTCTCTTATTGCTTTAGTAAAAGGCCATAAACCGTTTTTTTCAGAAAAAATTTTCTATCCTGTTGAGTTATTAGCGCTGTGTTCTCAATTTACTTGACCGGCTCCAGAATTGAATTTTGAATATCTTCTTCCAAACTACATGCTGCAGACATTGAAAAAGCTGTTTCAATTTTTTGATAAAATTTAAACATTCGGTTTTGGTAACATGCAATTTGGCTTATAAGGTGGCCAAAAACTAATTGTTTCGAAACAATAAACTCTGAAAAAGAATACTGGTGTTTGGTTGTGCTATCAGCCAAATCTACATTTCTGGAGTTTTTTTCGGGCGATATCTTACCGTTTAATGCGTGCATAGATAAAGCATCTGCAATTGAAACGGTAAAACCGGATTCGATTCCCAGTCGGGTCAAACCAAACACTATAAAAAATTGGTATTCACAGCTTCCCTGCTTGGCGTTCAGCAATTAAAAAAGGTCAGTGTGAAGCCTCAACCAAGTGTGGTAGACAGGTGGACAGATAGCAGCTTGCCTCCGAGACTGAAAGGTTCCTTTGCTGCCTCCTGACCAAGGGCAACATAGCGATTAAAGAATGATGAAACATAACACTTATAATTACCCTTCGTCTTGAGATTGTTTTGTGTGTCACTCTTGATGTTATAATTTATTTTAGTCTGCGAACAGTTTAATACCGTCTGGCTGGAATTAGCCAACAACTAAGATGTAGGTATAAAGTTTTTTGCATTGTTAGGTGCATTGCAGCAGCAGCCTTGACTTAATACAAACTTAACTATTTTTTAGGCTGGAAATGGATTATGTTAAACCAAGTAGAGATTTCGTTTCCGTTCAATTCTTCTCGTTAATTGCATTTCGATTTGTGTTATTGGCTGAACATTTTTTTGTAAAAGTAGGTTTGGATTGGTCACAGTATAGCGTAGCCAGGGGGGCTCGAGCCCCCCCTCTTGACCTGAAAAGTATGCAAAATAGCCCGTTTTTAGTGCTTTTGAGGCCGATTTTTGCTCCAAAAATGAAAACAGCCCTCCCCCCGTCGGGATTTAGGAGCAGAAGTTGTGAAGGGCTTGCCGTTATTTGGACCAGCTTAGTGGAGTTTTTTGGTTGTGGAGCTGACCCAAAGTTGGTGAAGACCTTTTTTTTATTGAGATCACCTGCTTTCGGCAGGAAAAACCATTAGAATTTCGGCAAAGACCTTTTTTTTAAGATCACCTAATTTTGACAGAAAAACCTCCACAATCTAATTCAAGAGCAATAAAAATTTGGGTCAAGTTTGTTTACAGTTGTATCAAAGTTCCAAAATGCCCCCCCCCCCCCTTTGCGAAATCCTGGCTACGCGACTGATTGGTCACCAAATGTTAGGTAGGTTTGGTCACTAAATGTTACTGGAACCTAATGCAGTATATATAAAAAACTCATAGTCATGCGTCGTTGTTTTTCATTTACTCGTATGTAACTTCTAAATTTTCAAAGCACGTACAGTAAATAAAAATTTTTTCGTAAAAGCATTGACTGGCGTTATATATCGCAATTTGCTTTACTGGCAATTAGACTAATTTTGGCTTTTGGGGTTCAAAATTTGTAGTAGGCATTTACACAGTTATGTACGCCTGATGATAACATACATTTTTTGAAATATGCATATAGAGTATTACAGTATTGTGGTAAATTGCTAATGTAATGTCATATAAGGTGTCCATCATTAGTGATGAGAGCGCAATGCGGTTGAGCTAAGTGGAGTGCCAGTGTGATACTGATCGAGAATCCTCTTTCTGGTGACCTTGTTGTCAGACTTTGATCAGAGTAATCTGAAAAGAGGGTACGATGGCAAATGCAGAAATTGCCCTCGTGTGTGGTTTGAAGGTTTGGGTGGGTTGCCAGCATAGGCTATGTGTGAATTCAGATGCTGATGAAACGTTAGCCCAATGGGAAAGCAGATATGTGAGGAAGTGCAACCCCACAAATTATGAAAAAAGTTTATGATCCAAATCTGCTATCTAACTTTTGAATTACAGAGCATAGCATACTACCAAGTATGAATGTTCCTGATAGTACACGTCGATTTGCAAAGATTTTTGAGAATTTCACGAACAAAAACGGGAGTGCGAACGAACAAACAGCACAAAGATTTTTGTTCGTACGAAAAGCAAAGCATGTGCCTCCTAAAATTCGGAAGTCCCGGCGTACCGCCTTTCCTATCACGTACAAGCTGCCTGTTGATCGAAATAAACAAAGCGAACGCTCGTACGCCGACGATTTTACACCCGGTCTAGATTCGCCTTGTGTCGTAACAGAATTGTGACTTTACCCGAACGAAATGATGGAAGTAATGGAAGACCGTGAAGTGTGAAAGTTGAACCTCGAGCTGCTGCCCTCGCCACCATCACCTAAGTGTCGTCTATTAAAAATTTGCTCACAGATTAGCACTTCAAAATGCCAAGTAAAACTGCCAATGACCAAAAAAATTACGAAGAAAAATGACTTTGCTCAAATTGCTACTTGATGTTTGTTTTGGCTTTTTGTTTTTTGTGGAGCAAAACTAACATTTAAAAAGAAATTATCCAATTTAAACAAAAGAAGATAAATCACTTAGCAGAAAAACGCGAATACCAATGCTAATGCTAATTACATAACATGACAAATGTCAAGCAGAAGGACACCGCTTAAATATGCTTATATATCACAGAGCATGGTTTGGTATTCGTGATATCCTGTCATGTATAGTTGATTGTAAAATACTTTGTCTGCATTGTTTTTATGCTTATGTGTTAAGTACTCCGTCTGTAACCACACCAGAGGGCTTTCAAAGCTCGAACTCAAAGATTTTGCCGAACTCGAAATGTTTTTTTTTTTAACTCGAATTCTCAACTCAAATTCGAAAAATATTATTTAAGTTGAAAGTTCTCTGAGATAACGGAAAGAAAAAAAAATTATAGAACCAGCTCTAAATTAAACAATTTTGATGCACATTGCAGAGTGAAAATATGCTCAAGCATGACTGGTTTTTGCAATTTGCCACACTCTAGCTTGTAAAAAAAACGTGTTCTCTGGGTGCGAACTTGCAAAAGCCAGAATGAAAACTTGAATTCGATGAAATAAAACAAGCAGAACGTAAACTCGCATAAAAATCTATTGATTTCTCATCCCGGAGCCACGTGAACGGACGCTTTTTAGGTCCAGTTTGAGAATCTTTGTTCGGTTGGGTCACCATGACGTTGGTACTGGGTAGGCTGCCTGGCCCAATGGAAAATAGGCGAAAATTGTCTTCACTAAGAACAATACGACGCATTACCAGGTCGTTCAAAAAACTGGGAATTCCACCAGTATCTGCAACTCCAGAAGAATTCAGGTCCAGTCAAATCAAAATTATGCAGCCGAATTCCGTCTAAAGGATACTTCTTAATTTTAATTGAAATTACGTTTTATTCACCAATTTACATTGGCCAATGGAGAGCAAAAAGACCTTTCTGTCTTTGAGTCAAGCTGCCACCTGCCCACCTGTCTACCACACATGGCGGAGGCTTCACACTGTCCCTTTAATTGCTGAACGTTAAGCAGAGAAACTGTAAATGACAGTTTTTATAGTGTTTAAACCTGCTTTTCAATTGGCATAGAATCATAAGCAACTACAAACGCAGCTCTTTCGCTGTTGGGCGGCACCGGGCGTGAGCGCGTTGGTTAAAATATGAAAGGGGCGCTAAGACGTTAGTAATTCATTTGTCAATGGTACAATTTTGCTTTATCGCAATGTAGCAATATGGTATAAAAAATATTGTATCATTTTTGAAGAAGAATACAAGAATGAAAACATCGTCCTTGGAACCACGCTGAAACTGCGAAGACAATCAATATCTATTGTTGTAGCTACGTAAGCACATCAAAATAATCCATAATCACTATGATGCAACAATTATAGCGGTTCCAAGACCAAAAATCATTGGTAAAGAGATTAAGATTGTATTTTTTTAACGACCGATCAAAATCTTTTTTTTCTAGCTTTGAGTGATTAAAAATTTTTGCTGTTGTTTCCGCTATCACAATGGTCTTGCAATTTGAATATGATCGTTAGAAATTGATGACATAATTTCCCAAAATTTAGGAATTCAATAAATTGTCTGTGCATAATAGCATGTTAATGGCATCATTATACCAAGACGATATTTTGACGATTATTATTTCATAATTTGTTTAATTTCTTTGGATTATTTTTTGCTGCAAACTGGCGCGAAGGTTATTGAATTGCAAAGGTTCTCGTTGCAACATGTGTTTGACAAATTTGCGCAGCGCACTTGTGCAAGAAAAAAGTTTCTCAATTTTTTGATCTTATTCATTCCCAATAAGTTTCATCTTCATCGACAAATCGCACGCCATATTATTATTTATCAATCAAATGTTGGACTCTACTGAAGCCCCAGACAAGATCAGTACAACCTAAACCAGTTACCGGTTCTGAATTAACGCAACCAGCCAAATCTTTTATTCTATTTTTGTTCACCAAAGTGGGAAAAATGAGTTTGGTCTGAATTCATTCGGAGTTTACATTCCTTTTTTCCCGATGTTGCTAACCAATCCGAAGTAAGATTTTAAATAAGCAATCAGATCTGGTTGTAGAGACTTAATATCTTATATTTTGCTTTAAATATTGCTGCGCTGAATTGCTGGAAAATCACAAAAACGAAAAAACGTAGTAAAGATCAAATTTAATGGAAAAGTTTTTGAAGTGTTTCTTAATTGTGTTGTCGAAAGAAGGAAATTAAGTGTTAGTGTCTCCTTAATAATATAAAGTGTCACGAAATCCAAGAATGATGTTCCTTTTTTAACCACCCTCAAATTAATAAATCTAAGATTTTAAAAGTTTGGAAAAATCACGCAAAATATGAGTATTTGCTTTTTCAAACACAACTGTGAAGCTAGACGAGAAATCTTCAAGATTGATTTTTATTACGCATTAATCACGTGTCTGAAGCCATCCCACAATCCATAGGTGGTTCCTCTCCAACAACAGGCCTATTCACACTGAACAAGCTCTACTGACACATTCATCGAAATCACTGCTCATAAACTTGCATTTTGTTTCAACCTGTGATGCACAGTCGTAAAAGTTAATTCTAGAATCGTCTAGCCAACCGGCAAAAGTACGCTACTGAATAAATGGACTTGGGTTCAATTCTTAGCTTTACTACGTTTTTAATATTGATATTCACAGCTTTCCTGCTTGACGTTTAGCAGGCAGGTGGTAGCTTGACTCGAAGACCGAAAGGTCCCTTCGCTGTCTCCTGGCCAGGATAACTTGGTGAATAAAATGTCATCACAAATTCACATGAAAATTTCTCCAAGAATAGGTGGCTTTTTTACATTGTAAAGGAGTGGTCGCAGCAGATAATCGCCGTTATAAAACAATAAAAATTGGAACCCGCCAAAACCCAACACACTATTTCATCCGTAAATGAGATCGTTAGGGATATATAACAAGTTAAAAATTGAAAGAGATGATTATGTAAATAAGTAAAAAATTATGAGTCAAGTTTATTAAAAATGTTCTGAAAAGTTAATGATAAGCTATAGACAGTATCCAGAGTCTTGCAGATACAACCAAACCTTTCATTAACAGCCTAGGACATACAGTTTCGGAATCAACTTTTCCCTTTATTCCTCGTCAGTATATACGAGAGCTAGAACTACTGGTGTGAACATGATTCTTTGCCTTTCTGCACTCATGTTCATACCTGTATTCCTAGCTATACTGACGAGGAATAAAAGACGATAGGCGATTCCGAAGCAACATGTCTTAATTAAGACTCTGGATACTGTCAATAGCTTAGGTATGTTGAGTCAAAAAAAGTTTATGTCAAGAAGCACATGCCTAAAAATAATTTTTAAAATTCATATAAAAATACAATTTGTATTTAATCGTTTGCGTGCTATCTGGCCTAAAGGCTAGCAGAGCGGAAGCCTAGGGAAGAGTCACCAGAACGACGACTACAAAAAACCAAGCAATGCGAAAAATTTTCGTATTGCTTGGTCTTCCTAGGCTTTATGTGACTCTTCCCTAGGCTTCCACGCTGGTAGCCTTTAGGCAGATAGCATGCAAACGATTAAATATTAAAAGCTCTGGCCAGCATATGTCAAAAACATCACAACTAAATTACTACTTAAATTCTTGATGTTTCCAACAAAATTCCAGCACGCTAATGATTACGAACTTTTAATAACCATAAGTTCAGAGAAAAAAGAAAAAAACTCATTTAAACTAGTGAATTGCAATGATTGACACGTCATAAGAGTCGTTTGTAAATAATAATCTTTGCAGCAAATAGCAAAAAGCTTACGAATCATCAATGGTGTAAAAAACTGGCTTCATGTTCAGAAAATCTTGATTTTAATTTCCTCCGTTCGGCCATTTTGATTTTTGTTTTGAAATTAAAACTTGATTTTGACCAAAAAATTTCAAAATTTTGCTTAGTCAAAAACCTAAACATTTGTTTTAATTAATTGCAATACAAATGTTGCTTGTTCTTAAATAATTGTCGTCCTTTCACGCAACAATTATTCTGGCTCCTCGACTCAATTACTAATAACCACCTTTTTGTGACATACAAATGGTAAAAACTTTGCATGAGTGAATTAACGAAGAAGCCTTCGGTGCCCCTGGTTCCGTGAGAGGGAAAAGTTGGGTTTGGGTTAATTCGCGCGTGGATCGAGAAGTTATCGTTACTTGCCACTGAAACGAAAAGCTTAGGGTTTGATTCTCGCGCTAGTCAAGCCGAAGTAAAAAGTGCCAAGTAGTGTGTTCATTCCTTGCAAAACTAGCAGTACTCTCAAAGACCCACTTTTCAGCTAAAACAAATATCATGAGCGTATTTTTTGTTTATAATAATCAAAAATTCGGCGCACCCGGCGGACAGCCTTTTCAGCCTATTATTTGCTAAAACAAACGCAGGGTGAACGGATTTAAGCTATGGGTAGACCGGACCTAAATAAGCTGTCCCGAAGAGGACAACCCGGAACAAGGAACAAACTATACATGGGTAACAACGAAATTTTATATCGGATGCTAGCATGAACATAACATATTCCTCCCTCGACTCTAGACAGTAAAATAAATTTTGTAAATGTTAATCCTTAATCACATTTGTAAAATAGCGGACAAATTTCTAGGTGTTAACTTAGCCGTAAAGGTTAAGTGATCGTTTTCTGAAAATTGAGATTTCACGAACAGAGATGCCAAAGAATGTCGCAAATTTTTTTACATAAAGTGGTGTTTCTACGCTGTTTTAATTGACGCACACTTGCAGAATCGAAATGTATGAGCTAAACATTGTAGAATGTTTAAAAGTTTTTTAGTCCGGTTATGCCATGTATTGGACTAGCATGTAGGCATGAAATAAGAAATATTTTCTATGCTGTTTATTACTGTTAATGGACGCATATATTTCGTAAAGTTACAAATTGCACATCTAAAAGATGCATTATCTTACTAGTAAGCAATTTTGTTCAATTGACTACAATATATTAATGTCTTTTATCCAATTTTCTTTAATTATAGATCCCAATTGTTGATCAGGAATAATGTTCTTAGCATTCGTGGTGTGACGTGACAAACGTAAAAATATGTCAGACTAAAATTTGGCTATTTTTAAGAGTTTATTGAGGTTTTAATTACTATACCAGCTAGTTTGATGACGTGTCTAGTGCAATTCAAACCATGTTTTTTGGAGTCATAAAGGTGCAAGAAAATGTCTCACTTGTTATGCTGACAATCACGTAACAAGCAACTATTGGTGAAAACAAGGACAATTTTAAACACACAAAAACATTTAAAGAAAAGCAAAACTTATGACCAAACAAATTCCAATTGCTTTTTTTGTGGCAAGCTATTTCGAAGTTGTGCAGCCGCTTTGTGGTTGATATCAAAGAAGGAAGTTTTAACTTCTGGTAGGCTTCAAAATATTAATTTAAGATTTCATGGCACAAAAATAATTCACTGGGGTGACTGCTTCCTCATTGTTTAGTGTGCTGCTTCCTCATTGTCCAAAAATAAAGAACTCATTTTTGGATTACAAATACCGAACCGAAAGTTACTAAAATGTATATATGTACTTTGCCTAACTTTTTGGAATTACGACAGCAGTAATAAAATTTGTAATTGTAGATACATTTCATTCACCAAGTTGCCTTGTCCAAGAGACAGCGAATGGACCTTTCGGTCTTCGAGACAAGCTGTCACCTGTCTTCCAGCCACACACGTTGGAGGTCTCACAGTGTTTCTGTTATTGCTGAACGTTAAGCAGGGAAGCTGTGAATACCAATTTTTATAGTCTTTGGTTTGACCCGACCGGGAATCGAACTCGAATCTACCGTTTCAGTAGCAAACGCTCTATCCACTTGACCAATTTTAAACTTCTATCCTCCTTATGCAACCGATCAGTGGCCGGGTGGATACTGGATAGCGCAGCTGCTACGTAATCTGTCGATCGGGGTTCGATTCCCAATCTGGCCGAACCAAAGTCTATAAAAATTGGTCTTCACAGATTCCATTTTTGACGTTCAGCATTGTGAGCGGAACGTAGTTCATCTTCGAGCGACGGCACTTCTGCTGCTTTATGTGACAGGAGGGTAAAAGTTGTAATATTCTAATCACAAAAAAAACAACTACAAGATTTTTGTTGCTGCTATAAATACAAATTTGTTGATATGATGCAAATACGTATTTCATGATATTGCTTTTTTGCAATAAAATGAAAGTACTTTGTAGATGACATTTCCATTGAAGAAGTTTTCCACCTCTCGAAGCTTGACTTTTCCCAACGGGAAGCAAATAGACGCGTGTTAAGGCGGTAGAAGAGTTTATGACAATATAATTCAAGGAACTGAAGCATTTAACATACTCGAAAGAGGTGATATGAGACAGTTAGTTACGTAACAAAAGTAGTAAATCCAAAAAATGAACTCTTGAAAAAATGACTGTCATTGCATGATTTAGCTTATCAGCTACCTTTATTCGCTGTAAATCAAGACAGCGAATAATTGAATCAGGAGCGGCGCCTATCAGAGTGCGACACAAGTGGCGATAAAGTCTTAAATTTATTTCATTTTGCGTAAAAATCACGTTTCTAGATTGCAATGATTCATCATTATGCCGCATAATTAATTCATTCTGCCGCAAAAAATGTACCGTTTTTGATTGCACAAGTCGCGCACCACCGAAATAACTGCAGTAGCAAACCTGGAAAAAAATTTTTTTAAATTAGAAACTCATAAATAACCAAAAAAGATTTTGTATTTTCACCAAATTTCTGTTCATACAACTTCTAAAAAGTTTTTTATAGCAGAAGCTGAAGCGCATATCAAATATTTTTCCGATTCTAAAACTCTGGTGCAATAAGCTTTGGCTTAGGTTTTTTTGAGTTGTGAAAGGCCTAACTCAGGTTTTTTTTGTTGGCAGAGAAGTATTTTGGGCCACCCCCGACTATTGGCCCTGGGCCGCATGAAAATCTGCCTTTGAATTCTAATTTTGAATTTCAATTGTAATTTTTAGTTTACGTTTGGCAGACACCCCATTTGATTTCCACAATAGATAAAAACAGCCTGTAGCGTTTTGAATTTTTGATTTGACCAGCGAGGCAGGCTATAGATGCGTCCTGAATTCAGCGCATAATTTTTCACTACGCATATTAATCGCAAAGCTGAGCAAGAGCAAAACCTAAGACCACTATTATTGGATAAATAGGCGGCGTAGTGACATTTTACAGGTAAATTTAGAAAAACGTGAAGCATCGACGAAGTATTCCGCCTTAAACAAAATAATTAAAAGTACATTAGCCATCTCTTATGCAAAATTTGGGTTCTTTGCAGACTAATATTCCAAAAATTCCACTTTAAAAAATATATTAGCGAAATTAGCGATCATGAAATATATCAAACTTTACGTAGTTGCAGAAGACGAATGAGCGAGAAAAAATCGCCAAACGCAAAAGTTTAGCTCAATAAACTCACTAGTAGATGTTTGCAGAACATGGCAATGTAGGAGTTTGAAACGTTTTCCTATACTATTTTCAAATACCAGTATGCTGTCAGATATCTGCTCGCAATAAAATATATTGAAAAAATGCTTAACACTTTGATTCAATGACAGTTTTTGTAACAGTTAAATTTAATACAGCGTTTAATGGAGGATTGAGATTTGAATAGAAACCATAATCTTTGACTGAGTTAATTTGAGTATAAATATTAAAACGGCTGCGATGTGTTTAAAGGCAGTTTTTTTGCTAATTTTGCTGCCGGGCATTAAGACAGTTGTTCATTTTTATTGATTACGAGATTTTACTGCACCAATTGTGTTTGATAAATAAGCAGTGTCATTTGATTATTGTGTTTTGAAAAAGTCAGTTCAATAAAGTTACTTCAACCAAAAACATAATTGCTTGAAAAATAATCTATAATTTTAATTAATGCTGATTGCGTCGAAACAAAAAAGCGCGAAGAACGATCAGTTTGACCTATGATCGAACCAGTGATGCAAAATTGACAAATAAGTCTGAGTCACTAGTTCGACATAATCAGTAACCGACAGATTTTTTGAAACAAGGAATTTGTAAATGAATGACTCAGTTTAAATGCGTCGAGTTGTTGCTCCCACAATTGCACGATGAAATTGTGATGTCACTAAGCCATTCCCGGCTGGTTGTTGCGTCACAAGCAAGATTGCTTCAAGAAAAAATGAAACAACCAAAGATGGAGCCGCGGTGGGGATAAATAGAAGTGGAAGAGTGATGAAGGTGGCAGTTTGAGAAACCAAAACGTAAAAGTCATAGACAAGAATTAAGTATTAGTTTTACTGTTTACTGAGTGGTTTATTGTATGTGCCAATATTGAGAGAAAACAATAGCACAGCAACAACTGCCCGGCAACCGCGATAATGTCAGAGTTTCAGTAAAATAATATTTTATTTACCAACTAAAACTCAAAATACAGAAAATTTCTCAAAACAATTTTATTTAGTTTGATTTTGTTTAGTGTAATTAATATTTTATTTTTTTACTTTGTGCGCTACAGTTCCTTTGCTACTAAAGAATTAAGATTAAAGTTAAGTACCTCTGATGTGCCTTTGCTACTTAAGTGTTTAAAATTCTTAGATTTCAACATTTTGTGACATTGAGAAATTACACCCGCTACGTACGTAGGTTGCACGTGCTTACGAATTATTACGAATAATTCCTCTTCTGTGAGATTTCAGTTCCCAATAATGAGACTGACATTTTTGGCATGATAGCCTTCGTCAGGAATTTCTAACAATCGTGATGTGTTCCACCGATTAAAATGAGCAAAATAATTATTTATAGATTTTATGATATGGGCAAGAATATGTTCTAGTCACCGGAGACGTCGATGGTTTAAGGCGTCACAAATAACAGACAAGGGAAGTGCGGGAAAAGGAGTTCTAACGCCTTCATTACGTTGCAAAATCCAAGCATATAAGGGTTGATGTCGGTCAGAAACAGACAGAACGCTAAACCCATTGTGGTGTAAGGATTAAAAATCAAAAATAACTAAAATTTTTTTGCTTAATTTTTGTTCATATTAGAAAGTGAGAGCGATTAAAGAAGCTTGAAAATGATAAAAAAATTGATACATACAGAGTTTTGCTGTATTTATTTGTTATTTTATCTTAATTAAATTATTTCTATTTAGTTAACATTTACGCACAAGATAAAATGCATTGAATTATTTTAATGTGAATTATTTTAAAGTACTTCATTTATCATATGAGGTGCAATTAAACATCGCTAAAAACAAAAAAGTAGAAATAATTTGAAAATGATAACAAATTTAGTGCATCCGAAAAACAAACACCGACAGCCTTTAACAAAGAAAGTTTTTCCCTCGGAGAACAAAATTACTCCAAACTGCAGCAAAAGCAATAATGTTTTCAATTGTACAAAGTATTGTGGATAAATCATAAAAGCATTAAAGTCAAAAACAACTACAATTTTTCTTAATTAAATTTATTTAGATCTTGTTACATCATTATTGATTTATTCTTTCATCATAATGGCTTGGTTAATATTTATTATTTCATGTTCATTGTTATCACAAGCGTATGGTCACGTGAGATTGACGTTTCCCCCAGCGCGAACTTACGCCTTGGACTTTCTCGATAATGGGAGGACCAGAGGCCCATGTGGATTTCCACCCTACCCAGGTATGTGGTGGTTTATAACTTTTTTTTTTTTATAAAAAAAATACGTCAATGTAAAAGTTAATGATAGCAAAACTAAACATATATTAAATAAATAAATAAGTAACTTAAGTTAATGGAATTATTAATGAATCAGATATTGCAAATATAGCAAGTTAATGACAAAAAAAGTCCATTAAAAGCTTCTGTAAAACTTTAATTTATAATGTAGTTGTTGCCGATGATAGTTTGTTAAAAGATCGAAACGTCTATAATATTTTTCTGCGGAAGACTAAACGGTTAGGCCTATTGTTCTTTCAGGAGCCCCGAGAACGACACTGATCGCTGGGACAATGCTTCGAGCCACGTGGCATCTCGCGTACGCGCACAGGGTAAGTGGAAACGGTGATTGCAAAAGAACCAATTTAACCATTTCCATTTGTCTCTACGGCCGCATAAAGTGGTTAATTCTTTTGTTAACGCTTATTATTTTTTGTAATGCAACATCTTTTTGTACCGGTTGTAAAACGTAAACCCTTTTTATCCAAAAAATAGTCCATTTAAATCTTAAATCTTCAAATTTAAACAGTTTTCACCGCATTTCTGCCTGATGTTCAGCCGTAAAGGGGACAGTGTGAAGCCTCCACCGGGTATGGCAGATGGGTGGTTCTTCGCTTGCTGGCCAAACCAACTTGGTGATTGTAAGCAATTACAATTAAAAACCTTAAAAATGAGTCCATTTTCTATTACACAAACTCACTTTTGATCCGTAGGTACTTTTGAGCTACACACAGCCTGATTGCCGGATATCTTCGTTAGGCGGATTAAAGGAAGCATTAAACTTTTAATCATTTTGTTTGCATAGGGCGGAGCGGAACTTCAGATTATCCGTGAGAATCCATTCCAATTGCTCGCCAGTCTTACGCACGACCAGTTCCTATTTCAAAACGACTCAACGTAAGAAAATAATTGTATGATGTTTCCCATGATTTTATTTATTTTCAAAAAGTCAACTATTTAAATAACTTATGAAATGCAAAGCAAGGCTACCGGCGTTTAACGAAATTGTTTCATTACAATGGATGTCATTTATCTAAGTTAACCAATTAATATGTAAAGTTTGTTTTTCACGATAATATGTTCACTCTCATCAAACTTTTTAGGCGCCAATACGCAGACCTTGTGCTTCCGGTCAACATCACCTGTACCGACTGTGTGGTGCGGCTACTTCGCCAAGCGTCCGAGTGGAGCGGGGGATACCGCTTTTGGAGCTGCGCTGACGTCACAATTCTCCCCCACCCCAATTCATCCATGGCAACATGCGCAATTATTCGTGATGCCGCACCAACCAATACTGTTCCCACTGGCGCACCGGAACCAGGATCAGAACCAGAGCCGGAACCATCTTCTGAGCCTGAACCATCCTCCGAACCAGAACCATCCTCTGAGCCGGAACCAGAGCCTCTGGGTGAACCTGAGCCAGGTTCACAGCCAGATGGAGATTCGATTTCTGGGGAAGGCGATCCAGCACCCCTTTGTTTCCCAGAAACTCCTTTGAGAATGGACCGGTGTTACCAAGGGAAATGCCTGAACGGTGGAAGTTGCAATGAGGAAACCGGAACCTGCTCATGCGTGAAGCTTTTCTCCGGGGAGAGATGCGAGGAGTTTGGTGAGTGAGAGGGCTGTATTTCTATGAAAGGCTAAGGGTTTGGTCTGGCCGTGCTGATTCTACAAGTCCATGTGCAGTTGTGCATACTCTAGGTTTTAAAAATGTTTTCCTTTAGAGCATAACAATTGGTACTGAAAAAGAGTTTTATTAAGAATAAAAGAGCCAAAGCTCTCGCAAACATTTATATTTCTATTCGAATAAAATTGAGAATGACTTACGTAATTAGTCGAAACGTCTCTTTTTAAATAAAATGTTTACAACAGCTCTGACTCTTTTAGTCTTTGTGAAACTGTTTTCATTTTACTTAAAAAAGATATTTTGACCGAGCGTTTTTTGAACTTATTCTACATTTGTTTGGCAAAAGCGAAAATTCCTAAAGCTAATAGCATTTCTTATCAGCCTCAAAGAATTATTTTCATGCACGCAGTTAATCAATCATCACTCAAAGGTGCAAAATTGTACCATTGCACTTACAGAAATATCGCCACAATAACGAGGATCATTCAATTTTGACCAGCAGTTTATGTGAAAATGCCCTCTTTTGTGATTTTTATGTAAATTAATCTACCTCTGATGTTTTTTTGTGACATTATAGCTTACTGTTTAATTTCACAGACGAATGCTGGGACAACTCGGATTGCAGCAACAACGGCCAATGCATCGACACTCGAAGTACAACGTACCCAAGGTTGCTTTGTTACTGTCAGCAGGGATGGTTTGGAAAGAACTGCGAGAAAAGTAAGTTTGTGACCGGTGACATTGGTGGGATGCTGCGAGTTAAAAGGTGCAATAACGCGTTTGCTATGTTGCAGGATCGAACGTTGTTCTTCAGCAAAACTACTCGTCAAACCCCGACTACTCGACGCGTGTAATTCAACCCGACCTTTACACTCTCCACTGGCGATTAGTTGATGATGAAATAGAAATAGCCGTGGAAGCGCGGACGCTCAGCTGGGTAGGGATCGGTTGGAGGCCTCGAAGTCTGACGGCCACATGCAGGAATGCCTTCCCGACCCTGGCTGCGCGTCCTCAGGTGGACGCCGAGTTCGCTGCATTTGTTGAGCAACAACGAAGACAACCACTTGCACCGGTGAGAAGCAAACAAATATGCTGTAGTATTGTAGATGACTACAGTACTCCTAGACTTGAAGAGTTCTGATTGGGCTCAAATCAAGCAGAAAGACCAGTTATTGTGATTTTGTGACCATCTTACTCGCACCTGTTATTGTTGGACTCCATCGGATAGAGGGAACGAAAGTTGATAACGCAGATTGGTTATCTTCGTGGCTGCATAAGTCTGATTTTATCATTTGCTCATTTCTTATCGATCGCTCTTCTTTCAGAGAAATCCGAGCGTAGATCCGGAAGCGGCAATTGAGGATGAACTTGAAAACAACATCGAAGTGCTCTGTGCTGATGAAATGGCAGTGAACAACCACAACCAGCCTGGTGCCCAACCAGAACCTGGTGCCGAGCCGGAACCAGGTGCCGAGCCGGAACCAGGTGCCGAGCCGGAACCAGGTGCAGAGCCGGAACCAGGTGCAGAGCCGGAACCTGGTGCAGAACCAGAACCAGGTGCAGAACCGGAACCAGGTGCAGAACCGGAACCTGGCGTGGAACCAGAACCATCATCTGAACCAGAACACTCGTACGAGCACGAAAACAACCAACCACGGGGTGAACCAGAGCCAGGTGCCGAACCAGAACCCGGTGTTGAACCAGATGCAGAACCAGAACCAGGTACCGAACCAGAGCCAGGTGCAGAACCAGAACCTGGTGCTGAACCAGAGCCTGATGCCACAGGAAATGCGGAACCAGCGCCAGGATCTGCCAACGTTGAATTCCACCCTATGGATTGCTCTGACATCATAATTGGTTCAGTAAAAGGTGAGATCCAGCTTCTAACTTTTCTGTGATGTTTTGCATGATCTTCACCTAAGATCAGATGCTTGTTAAGAGTTGATGTCACAGTGTATTAGACAAGTTTTGATTACCCGTAGTGTGACCTCTATAAAATACTAGATTTATATTGCTGCCAGCTATTTTTAATATTTAATTAGTATAAAATTGCCAATAACAGATCAGTTTTGAACTTGCATCGTTATTTAAGTGAAATATTTTCTTCATTAAAGGTAACTTGTACCGCGTTCAAGACATGTTCACCCGCGACAGATCCACACCAAGACCTGACGAATACTATTTGGGAAATGATGATGTAACAGGCGCGGCTGGGTCCCAAATCGATGGCATAACAACCATTGCGTTCAGAAAGAAAATAAACGGTAAGTATTACCTAATGACTTTGTCATAATTCATGAAAGCACATGACACAAGATTGAAATTCATCTAAAATTCTAAAGTTGTTGTGTGAAGACCTCGTCAAGAGTCGAATCATAAAAGTTTGTTTACTTTTCCCTGTTCATCTAACAGAGCAATTGACAATTATTTTTGTGCAGCAAATGGCCCAAGCGACCATTCCATCGAAGATGAGTTGATGTCCGTAATTTGGGCGCTTGGACAAGGAATTGACCGCTATGTTCATCGTCCGCTGTCCGGTCTCGAGGCGTGTACTGCGTCAGATAATGGGTAAGTTTGTTACATCGTTATAAATAAATAGGCAAGATTTAGAAAAGTAGGTTTACATAGTAGAGTTAAATCAATACCCTATACACAAAAAATGAATGTTTCAGCACATACACAAAACAGTTGGAATATGATTCTCAATGCTTCAAATTACCATATTTGTTGTTTGTGCAGGTTTTACCGTCATGACGAGCTTAAATACCATGGCACCAGCTCCAATCAGAGAGGAGTTTTGGTCTTTAACTTCCATGGTGAGTAAACTGGTTATTGTGGTTAAGTAAATCAAAATTCTGGTTTAGTTTGATTTTCCTATTGTGAACAAGAACTCTTTAAATGATTTTGCTTGTAGCAGTGCATAATATAAAGTTTCTATGCCGTAATAAAATCAATCACATTAAATTTGGTTTATCGCTTTAGAATCGACAAACCCCGATCCTGACACCTGCACAAGCGAAGCGAACGAATACAAGGAACCGGCCAACTGCGTCACAGAGGGTGACACCTTCAATTGTGACTACTACGCGTCGTGGCTCTTCGACGAGGACCTCGATCTGATTGACGTCACACTAAAAGTAAGTTGCTACTTCCTGTTTACACAGACCGCGAAATCAATCAACCAAACCTAAAATTAATTCTCTTGTTGAATCATGTAGTATTTGTTCCATCAAATTTCTGAAATTAAAAACATAACATGACGGGCTATAAAGGAAATACGAGCATATTTGGCAACATTTGGCTTAGTTAAAATATGAAATTTTTTAAAAGATCAAAATTTGACATGAAGTAACAATAGAATTCCGTGCCAGCTTGCTGTTTCATTAGTCATTTTGGAATCATTTGCTCATTGCTTCTTCATTGCCCGCTTTTCCGTGAAGCTTGCAGGGTCAGGGTTTAATGTCTTTCACTTCCCGATCTTCCACCAATTCCTCCATTCTACAATCTTTTTCATTGCTTTGTTTATTTCTACTCGCAGACTCGAAGTGACCGCAACACGTGGATAGGGTTGGGATTCAGCTCAAACACCCGAATGCAGGACACTGACGCAATCACAGCCTGGATCAACGATCAAAACCAGCCAGTGGTTGTGGACAGGTGATGATTGATTATGCGCTCGCAATGAGTTTGTTAAACGAAGTCGCGCGTTTACACAATGATGCTTTCTTTTTGCCACGCCAGCTTTATGAATTAAAGCGATTTGCATAGAATATTAGCGGCGATAATTAGTCAGATTAAAACTTACTCTTACGGTTCGACAAAAAATAGTAAAACACTCCCGCCAAACAAAAACAAAGACGAATGACATGTCAACCAACTAGATGATAAATTACGGAAATACTGCAGACCCGTAACATTTTCTTAGTGGCTAAAACGGTTTTATACTTCCCATATTAATTAGTGACATTTACTTGGTAAAGGTGAACGGCAGTTTAAATTCACTTATTTTTGTTCGTTTGGTGCTATAAATTTTTACCCAACTGTCAACGTTCCGCTGGTTCATACACAGCTGGCATCATCAGATCAATACTAAACTATTAAAATAAAACACTCTAAATGCTCGACGCACAGATTAAAAATTTGTTTACTTTTATAGAAGTTGACATATTTATGAAATCATAATAATTTTATGCAGATGGGCGGCTGGTTACTTCCTCCCAGCTCCTGACGCAACAAACGACTTGACCGATGTTTCGGGATCCTATGAAAATGGAGTCATGACGATCAGCGTGAGTTATTTTGATCTTTCGACAGCTACCAAACTACAAGTTAAAACAAGATTACTCAGATTTTCAGAGATCAAAACATTATCGAACTTTGTCATAAACGAAACTCATTCGGAATTAACGTTATGAGTAGCAATTTTCGGTTGTACAGAGACTCACATAATCCAAAGCTGAATTCCGAAAATCCTAAATTGCCCAAGTAGAATATTCTTTCTCACAAACTATTAATTTTTGATAATTTTTGTAAATTGTTAAACTATGGAATTGAAAGAGATGACATGACATTTGACTTCATATTATTTTTACAGTTTAAACGGCGTCGTGCGACCCAGGACTCTAACGATCTCCCTTTTAGCGACACCGAGTGTCAACATTTCGTTTACGCTCGCGGCCCCCTTAATGGGCAAGGCACAGAGATCACCCGCCACTCCTCAACTCCAGTAGTCAGCACGAACAAGGTGAGCTTTCCGATTTCTAGTACGGACGACAAATGCATGCATGCATGGAGGGCCGGTTTGGCTAGAATTGTTACAAGCTAATTTTTGTTGCGCTTGCAGTTTTTTTAAATGCCTAGACCAGAAAAGAGCAAAGAGGACTTTTTCACCGATTTCGAGGCAAATGTATATTATTCTCCATACCGTATCTATTTGATGAACATCAAGCAGAAAACCTCTTGTGAACGAATTTTAAATTCTTTTGTTTACATTTGTAGAAACCAAACCCCAAGCTCAACGATTTTGGTTGCAAAGTAGTAGACGTCCAAATTCCTATTTTGTTGAATTATTAAAATAATTTTAATCATTGCTTAGATCTGCATTCGATCGTGCGACGTGGCAGCGCTGGAGACTCCCGTCTTTCCCCAAACCTCCATCTCATTTAGCGTATCGGTAGATGGCGTTGTCTTCACTAATGAGCTGACAGACAGCAGAACTGATGAACACAGAAGAATGAAAAAATCTCTGGAAGACCTGGTAAAGAAACTGTTCTTTTTTGAAACTCATTTGAACTCAGTATCAAAAAACAAAAAACCTTGCTCACAACTTCAACCGTTATCAAATACAGTAGTTGGATGTGCGATCTACGTCAAACAAGCGCCAGGAATCGAACTCGTGATGCAAACTATATTAATTTTCTAATTTTGCAGCTTGCCGGCATCTACACAAGCTTCGACATCGAGAACGTTGACAAAAAGATGAAAGTAGAAATCCTCCAATTCGATCCAGAGAATAATAGAGTCGATTATCGCGTCACAATCTTTTATGACGACAGCAATGGCTTCAGCGAAAGTGGTGCACAGGTAAGAATTTCATTTAATTTTCTACTTACGTTTAGCTAGAAAATTGTAAGTTAGTGATGAAGTATCGTAAATAATCATGCTTGCGTCGTCTATTTCTGATTAAATTTTCACATTCAATTCTTAAAAAATCAGAAACTTTACTGTTCGATGTAAGCGGTCGAGCTTATAGTATTGAAGTTACTCGTGGGATCATATTACACAAGTATACATCCTGCTACAAAATTTGTGACGTACAAGTACTTCCAGGAATTGACATTTCTCATATTTTCAGGACGCTGTTGCCAGTCGCTTTAATTCGTTTCTGCTTAGAAGCGGCGGTAGAATAGAGTCACCCGACGGTTCGTCATTCACCATTACCTTAATAGGTAGGTTCTTGTTTAATTTTCAGCTGACAAGGAATTTCTGACCTAAAAAAACTTGTTGCACTACCAAAGCACGAAAGTACATTATGTCATTTTGTTAGAACGCGGCAACAGTTCTCGATGGTCGACGAAACGTTCTTGAAATAGCATCTGTTGAAAGAATTTATCAGGTTTAAACCTCAAATTCCAAAAAATTGCTAGTTGATTTTTTTTAAATCAAGGTAAATAATTTGACTCAAGTTGTAGCTATTGATCTTGTGGGGCCCAGACACATGCATACCTTGACAACGATTGATCTAAAATTTGCCATATTTGAAATCGATAATAAAATGATTTATTTGCATGAATTCTCTGAATCGATTTTTCAACAAAGAATCTATTATTTTTCAGAAGAGGAAGATAATGCAGAGGAAAGGACATTTGAGAAATGGATGCTTGCTGTCATCTGTGGGGTTGCCATGGCAATAATTGTCGTAGCAATAGCCATTATTACAATAATCTTGCACAAACGCAAACAGAGAGGTAAGGTGACGCCATTTTGTTTGAGTAAATGTTAAATGTTTGCAAAAACAATGGATTTTGTGCGATGATATTGTGAAACATTTAAGCATGTTGTATTTCATCCATTCTGCAACCTTGACAAATAATTTTGTTGGCAGTAAAAAAATGTTCAAAAATTTGCAGCATTTTTTTGAAATACTGAATTTTAAAAAAACCAACGTAGTTACTCAAAGTTTAAAAAAATTATTATTTATTCTAATAATATCTCAGAAGATACAATATTTGGTAATAATGTTGTAAATAATGCCTATCTTTGTTACAGAACAATTTGCTCCTTGGAAACGAACAACAACACGAAGCGACACAACAAGCAATTCCAGCAAACTAACTGATGACGACGAGGAGGTGAGTATTGTCTAACACAGATATATGAAATACAGTAATTATAAAGCCAGTGCAATAAATTGTAATTTTTTCTCATTTGATTAAATTTGAAAATAAGAAATGAAATTGCTTCATAATCATAACTCATACACCAAACAAACGAGATTACTAATCATTCTTTTTACAGTATAATCAAATGAAATCATAAATCGTGTAATAAAGTATAACGACATGCAATATAATGAAATCATAAATCGTCATTTTCTTGAAATTCAATACAAAAATCTTGAAAATACGATATATGCCGTTTTCCAATTTTTTTAACCAACGATTTTTTCATTTCAGACGAAAAGACCTTTTGGCAAATCAGATTCCCGGAAACAACTTACGCCGGTGTAGGAGCCGCGACTTTTGTGGCGTCACTACTGCTAGAAGAAGAACATAGTTCAAAGTGTGTTTTAACATGAATAATGCGGTTTATGACGCAATTCGCTGTTATATGATCACCGAGACTTTCCCAAATATTGGACCTTGTTTTTCGACTATTTTTTTCCTTTTTTGTTCGTTAATTATTTTTCGCTTATGGTAGCTGTTAAATTTTTGGTTGTTTATTTTTATTCAATCTGTAAATTTGTAAAAACGTTGTAGAACGTCTAAGTGAAATGAAAACCTCTTTGCAAACTGTCATCAAAACCGCTCTAAGGCGGTTTTCTCAATCTCCATAAATTTGTGGTAGACCTTACAAGTAGAAACTTCATGAAGTTGACTTTCTTGATTTTTCGTTTAAGCTTTGCAAAACGTTTCACTCATGTCGCGAGTAAAGCTTATGCTTATTATTGTGACGTCAAAATACCTACCTATTCCAATTTTATTTATTTTATTTTCTACTTTGTATATTGACACTGTCGCTTTGCTTTGGCGTGTTTTTGTTTTCTCTAAATTAAAAGAGCTGATGAAATCGACATCGTTTAGTTTTTTGGCACGTCCGATACTTGTTATTGTTGCCGGTATATTGTTATCGGTGTATTACTACCGGTTCGCTGCTTTCTAGACAATATTATAGTCTATAGGTTTCGAAAACAAAACTGAACATAAAAACAACAAAAAACAGAAAAAAGAACAGACAATACTTAACCCAAACAAAAAAAAATTTTAACTTGGCTCATGATAATCATTTACATAACATCAAACCATTTAACAACCTTTCCGATGCTCAAATTGCTTTAGTAGTCGACAATTAGCAACATTGCAGTGTCAGAGCGCCCTTTAATAGCAACGAATAATAAATAAAAGTGTGACTAAAGGCGCTCGAAAGTAGCATGATAGTGCCACACAATTTAAAATTTCTAATCACAAAACCCACGTTTGATTTTCACCCAAGAACTCTGGCAGAAGTTAACAACTCTTTATTTTGGTTTTACACCATATTATAGCACTGAATATAGCGTGTGAGCATTAATTTACCTGATATTTCTTTTTTTCTAAACTGCTTTAGCAAAATTTTTACGGTCGTCAAATGCCTGACATTGAATTTATTGACATCAAACAGCTACAAAAGCAAGCAAGATAAAACCTTTCACGAGTGCAGTTTTCTTGGTCTTTTGTTTTCTTTGAAACCCTAACAAAGTAGACCAAAATAAGCGATAAAAACGGCTAAACTTGCACAATGGAATGTATGGTACTGAGAGCACTTTTATTCTATCAACACTAGACAAATATTCTACCACATCACACAGGCTTGGATAAAATGTCCTTTCCCAAGGTATCTGCAGCAGTTGATTGAATTTAACAACTAAGGTAGCTATAACAATAATATTAACAAGTTTGTTAAGATTTTGGTTTAGGGCCAAAATTTCCACGGGAGTTGAAGCCAGGACGGAACATGCTGGGTGCTGCAATCTTGGTCCTGATAAATAATTCAAACTTAAATTTATAAAAAATATAACTTGCTGCAAAATCAGGGATACCTAAACAATCTTACATAAAAGTTTTGTTTAGGTATCCCTGCTGCAAAATAAAGTGAAATATGGCTTCAAAAATTTTTGTCAAGTCATTAAACCTTAGTTTAAACGCCATTGCAGTCATGCTCTTACATGAGGTGTTTGAACTGAGCTGAACCAGCTAAGACGTTTCGAAGTCACGGAAGCGAAATACGTTAGCGGGACGCTGCATAATTATAAAATTTTTGTAATGGTTTGCGTACATTTTGTTGGCAGAGGGGGCACAGTGGCGTGTACAAATCGTTACGCTTCACTACATATGTCAAGGTCGCAAACATTTGCCAAAACAAACGATATTATTTGCCACTGTAATTTTTGCAGCGAAGTTGAAACTGAAACTCCAACAAAATTGTGTCACAAAACGCTCAATACCAAATTAGCTCTTAACCTATTTGAGTGACTGTCACCTTTACTTATGCATTTAAAATAACTGCAATACTTTTATCAACTTCAGCAACTGCTGCTGCTCCATAACGCAAAACGAAAAAAGAAATTCTAGTATTCCATCAATTAATTTAAACTTCACAAGAAGAATTTTTTTTATTCTTAAGTTTATTTATTGATTTGACGTTTAGCCTACCAAACCGCGAAGCTTTTTCAGAACAAGTTAAATTATTCCTAAAGTGAAATAGGCAAAACTAATTTAATAGTTAACAGAGACATTACGTCTTACAATCCTCCTCATTTGACAACACGTTAATGCTGTCTCCACCTCTAAATGGGTAATCATTTCAACCCCTAGTGACGTAGGTGAGGCGCAGCTCCCATCGCGGGAGCATTCCCGTGATTCGAAGTCAACTGACTTCATCATAAGTGTGACGAGGAGTCGACGCATTGCAAAAAATTTTCAATCACTGAATTAGGCTAACTCAACTGGTAAATTTGAATAACCAAGGTATAGGTATACTAGGCTATCGTCTTCATCTCGTTAAAAAGGCAGACCTGAATTGTTTTCCCCTCGAACTGCTCTGAACTCGAGTTTCGCGTTATACCAACGATCATCGGCAGAGCTTACGTTCAAATCAAAATTCAAAAGCTAAACTAAGCTGGCTTGCAAACCAAAATCCAAAATCTAACTGAACCAGCCCACACAATTAAAATCAGAATATGATGGTGAAAAAAAATTGTAATTGTAACCATTGTAACCCCACAAAAAATGAAATAAAATTAACTCTGGACAGGGGACCAAGTGGGCTAATAGACAGGGATGAAAATTAATAGAATAAAATGGTGAAGGGTACAAAGTGGATAAGGTGCAAGGGAGTTTAAGGACAGAGATAAACATTTCACCCAGGGCGAATACAATATTTATATAGACAGAGCTAATTCAATAGTTCACAAGACATCATGGCACATATCCTAAGTGATACTGCACCCGTGCTGTTTATGCAGTGGACAATCTCTCAACCACAAGCAACGATAATTTAACAAGTTAAATTATCCCTAAAGTAAAATAGGCAGAACTAATTTGATAGTTCACAGAGACATCACGTCATACAACTTCATTTGACAATTCTTCTTTTCTTCAGAACAATTTTCGACAGTGCTGCCTTTGCAGTTACAAAAAGATAAATGAGAAAAAATAACAGCAGAAAATAGGTAACAGTTATAACATATGAATATCACAATACTTTTATTACTATACCCAAAAACATTAAAATGATGGAACAATAACATCATATAATATTGAAAAATTATGTCATTAACAGCATGAAAAAAAAGATTACAGTACGAAAAAAAAAAATTAATAATATTCATAATAACCAGACTACTTCATTAACAGTTTGAGAACGAATGAAAAGGACCTATTGCAAAACATGATGTACCAGAAAAAGTTTTTTGCTCCATAGAGATTTATATGTCGACGGAACAATTAACCCATCATTACGATTTGAAACGTTCAATTCCAAACATTTTTTGGTTTATCAAACAACCTTTCGCTGTTCTGACCCTTGTGCCAGTGTGATTCCCTCCTCACTATCCCAATGTATAAAATGATCATTTTCTGCGACATCTGACACGGTGCAGATTTTTTCAGGTCAAAATTCTTCACTGTATCAAAGTGCTCACGTTTTCTAGATTCTAAGCTTCGGCCTGTTTCGCCGATGTACAGTTGTACACCTCATCGCAGTCACGACAAGATATTTGTTACACAAGGCCCGACTTTTCTTTGTCCAGAACTTGGTCTTTGGGCTCACAAAAAAATATTAGACAAAACGCAAACAGACTTCATAGCCACCTCCACACCAACTTGCTGTAGATCACGATTAATAGGCTCGGTGAGATTCTGCACTTAGGGGACCACAGTTATGGTTTTCTTTTGTTGGGATTCGATTTTAGAGAAAGCAGGCCGTCGTTTGCAATGAAATCTTGGAAATCCATTTGTAATGAAGGTGCTGTTGATCGTGCGTATTTCATCTTTTTTGAGCTCGTCCTCTTTTGTTATGTTCTCAGCTCGGGAGAAAAGAGTTTGGAAAATGCTGAGTTTTTGTTGAAGTGGATGGTGTGAGAAAAAATGTAGGTATCTGCCGGTATGAGTTGATTTTAGGCACACGGTGGTTTGTAGCGATCCTTCTGAAGTGCGTGTAACCAGCACATCCAGAAAAGCAAGAGAACATTCATGTTCTTCCTCTCTTGTAAACTTGATGGAATCGCATATGGTATTCAAATATTCATGGAATTCTTCGACGTAATTTGATTCCATTATACCATAGACGTCATCAACTCAACGAAACCAAACACAAGAAGGGGAGTAAAAGCTGTTGTTGGCCATTTCTTTTTGCTCTTCCATCACCATGTTTTTGCAATGATGGGAGAAAAAAGCGAACCCATAGGAGTGCCAAATATCTGTTGATAAATGGTTTGTTGGAAGGTGAAAGAGGTCGAACTAAAGCAAATGTTAAATGCTTCCATTAATTCAGGAACGCTTAGTGTGGTACGATCTTTCAAGTGAGAATCACTGCTACTGTAAGTCAATCGAAAACAATTTGCTTTGCAAGATCAAGTGGTATGGTGGTGAATAGACTATAACGCCATTAAACGACACTGGTGTTTTCGAATCGCTTATGCTAAAGTCTTTACTATTTCTAAAAAATTTTGTCCAGTTTTTGGCGGTGAAATTCGTTTTGCCATCTGAAGGACTTAAAATACACATAAGACTCTTAGACAAATGTTACGCAGCTGAGCCAATAAATGACACAATTGGGCGCAAAGGTACAGTTGTCTAGTGATTTTTGAAAGACCATAAAATCCCAGGAAGCGCAGAGTTGCAGCTTCGACGGCTTTTGTTGTTGGAGAAGGATATTTTTTCTCCCTGCCTTAACTTCTAAATAAAGGAATTAAGACGCTTTTCTATAACTGGTACAGGGTTTCTTTTTAGAACTTTGTACGTTTTTCTGTCATTTACTACGGCCATCATTTTCGAGTGTGCTGCCTAATATTTTTTGTTAGCCCAAAGACCAAGTTCTGGACAAAGAAAAGTCGGGCCTTGTGTATCAAATATCTTGTCGTGACTGCGATGAGGTGTACAACTGTACATCGGCGAAACAGGCCGAAGCTTAGAATCTAGAAAACGTGAGCACTTTGATACAGTGAAGAATTTTGACCTGAAAAAATCTGCACCGTGTCAGATGTCGCAGAAAATGATCATTTTATACATTGGGATAGTGAGGAGGGAATCACACTGGCACAAGGGTCAGAACAGCGAAAGGTTGTTTGATAAACCAAAAAATGTTTGGAATTGAACGTTTCAAATCGTAATGATGGGTTTAATTGTTCCGTCGACATATAAATCTCTATGGAGCAAAAACTTTTCTGGTACATCATGTTTTGCAATAGGTCCTTTCATTCGTTCTCAAACTGTTAATGAAGTAGTCTGGTTATTATGAATATTATTAATTTTTTTTTTCGTACTGTAATCTTTTTTTTTCATGCTGTTAATGACATAATTTTTCAATATTATATGATGTTATTGTTCCATCATTTTAATGTTTTTTGGTATAATAGTAAAAGTATTGTGATATTCATATGTTATAACTGTTACCTATTTTCTGCTGTTATTTTTTCTCGATTTATCTTTTTGTACTGCAAAGGCAGCACTGTCGAAAATTGTTCTGAAAGAAGCTTCCCTGTTTGGAAGGCGAAACGTCGAATCTATACATAAACTCATCGGTAGTTCGAAGTGGTTATGAATAACTATCCCGATGAACGCAACGCGTCCGCTATTTTCATCTAAAGTTGTCATTTACGAAATTAATTTTAGCAAGTTGTCGCCTTCCCCAATGCATAGGATCGACGAAAATTCTATTGCAAATTTCAAAGTTTGCGAAGACAGCTGAATAAAAAGAACAAAAAAATGGCGAAAACAAACTTGAGATAAATAAAAAACAAACAAAAAGTAAAATCAAAAACGGAAACTGTCACAAACGGCAAACTTTAAGCAAAATCATCCTGCTTCTTTGCCATATCACTACGTGGCGTAAGGCAAAAGCATGCGTAGCATCTAAAATAAAGAAGTATTTTAGCAAAATCAAGAAATAAGTTTCTTTTTTTGATGCATTTCTTGGTGGCAACGAATTTACAGAATTTAAATTACTCTAAATTTCATTGCAAATTTTTTTATTAAGAACAAATTTATAAGAGCACAAGGCTCATTTTTGCTTAGAATTTAAGAACAAATGAGGCCAAAATTCGTGAAAATTTAAGAACAGCCTCAACCCAAAATTTATTAGTTTTTAAAAAATAGAGTGATTTAATTTACTTTCCCTCACATGTAATGATAGCAAGCAGCACTCCAAAATAACTTCTTCAAAAACGACACAAAATTTTGTGTTTTTATTTGAATAAGCATGAAAAAATGTTAATTGTTGCTGAGACTTTCACAATTAAGCTTCACCCACCATGCCCACTTACTTGTTCGAACTAACGACCTTCATTCCGATGATAATCGCTACTGTCAACGTCATTATCACTGACACAAACAAAAGTGCGATTTTCCAACCTTTTTTCAAACAAAAGTGCGAAAAGTGCGATTTTCCAACGTGTTGCGGGTTTTTGCAAAGTCTAAAAAATTAAAAACCTGTTAAAATAAAAAGTTAAAAAATCTTTTAATTTGTGACTTGTGGGATTTGAAATCGGAGCAGAGAGTAATTTGGTAACCGCTTGCAGTTTTTTTTTTTTAATTATTCCAACGAACAGGGTCTACATCGAAACTGAATTGAGGCTTCAATTTTGCAATGAGGAATTTCAAGCTTTTACAACATTATACTGAACTGTTAAGAAAATTTGAAAAATTTTCATATTCAACTAAAATTATTCTATAAAAACTAAAATTAACATTGTACAAAGAGAAAGCGTAACTTTCCAAATAACGCTATATTCCAAATTGCAAAGAAACTTATAATCGTGTTTAACAAACAGCAATAATACTAACGAAAATTACATGAGTCGGTGTATAATTGGCAATCGCTTTGCATTCTGAATTATGTTGAAAGAAGTTCACTTAAATATTCACAACAATTTCATGAAATTAAAGATCTTTGCAAATTATTCTAATTCAAAAGATCACTGCGCTTAAAAATGGTCACTTACTAGAACAATGCTAAAGAGTATATTATTTTAATTCACCAATTTTTTTCACCAACCACAAAAAAATAACGCGGTAAATTTGATCAGCTCGCTATTCAGGAAATTCCCATTATTCATAAAGCAATGAAATAATTACCTGCATTATTCGTTGTGCTATCCATGGCAGCTTCAATCTTGCACTTGTTCGATCACAGATATATTTTGTCTGGAACTGTTACAAAACTGTGCGGTCGAATGGGCCTCAATATAATGCCGTGTGCAGTGTGCACGGTTTATTTGACGGAATAAAAATGTGGACTGATTGACGACGACATTAGATTACATTGTCAAACCTCTACGCACAATTGCATACCCAACGATACGCTGATGTGCACCTAGTTTATTGAACTGAACGCAGCCGCAAAACAAAAATTAGCTAAATGAGCTGAAGCTCCCCTCTGTTTACAAAGTCACTCAAAAACTTGTCTTAATTAAATATACCAAAAAGAACTTGAATGCATTTACGCAAACCTTGAAAAAAACACATAAACTAGCAATTGTGCGGGGGGGTGCAGATTGGGGCTGAAGGTGCAACAGTCTTTCATTCTAGCACTTGAAATCTTTCACATAGCTTAAAAACGTATAAATTTCGAAAGCATAAAAACTAAACCCATTTATTTATACATCAACTTTTTCTACTGACTTTCTTCCGTAAACATCTAGTGTTTCTCAAACTTTATGACCGTGTGGTTTGATGCAGCATCTCAGCGAATTCTCATGGCTTCGTTTGCTAAATTTATTCACCTATTTTCTGCAGAAATTGGCTAATCGCTGATTTATTCCAAAAATTATTGAGATAAAATCAAAAGTTAAGATGCGAATAATACAGCTGTCATCGAAAGAGAATCAGAATCGTAGATCAGAGTTGAACTAGTGCGCCACTTAAAGGTTTCTAAACCAATGTTATTGGAATTTAGATTTACAACAAAACAAAATCCGATCATTGCTAATGCGCCAGAGTAATTAAAACTCAACCAACTGGTTTCTGGCCGCTATGGTCTCAGTTGAGCATTTTTTAATTAAAAATACGAGAAAAACTTATTGTAGTTCGTGCAAAGAAAAACCTTCTAATGATTTCCAGAAGGCAGCGAGATGATAAACTCACCCCAACAGAGGTGGAAACGGGCCAACTAGCTCAGGCCCGAACCCGGCCCGAAAATATAAGCCCGAACCCGAAAACCAATTTGAAGCCCAAATTATGGCCGAAAGAACCCAAAAGTTAAGTTAGGTCTGAAATATTTAGCATCCCTGACAAGTTATTTTGATTATATTTTTGTGCATTTAACACAAAAAGCACGTTTCGGGTCCAAATTAAGACCGAAATTTTGTCAACTTTAGGCCCGAACTCGGCCCGAGCCCGAACCCGATCCGAAGAGCCCGGCCCGACTTACAACTCTGTACCCCAGAGCAAATTTTATTATGGATTAGGTGGCGTAAAAACATTTTTGTCAAAAATTTCAATGTATGCCCTCATAGTCAATTTTATAAAATTCCATTATATAATTCCCTTTTTCTAACAGATGCAATGGCTTAAAGGGGGTGAAGCATCCAGATGCGGTTATATGTGCAAAGAAATAAAGCAACACCTAAAACATATCTTCACAAATTTCGGCTTTTTACGACGTATCTTTTCCGAGATATTTCATTTCAAAGTTTAGAAAATCTCCCTAACAACGGTGCCATAAAAAATCTACTTTTCTGAGAATTGGGTTATCCTCATCTAACTTGCAAAAGTAGTCTTGTTGTAGTACTAATTCATGGTGAAGCCTTGTATTCATGTGATTTCAAACCAGTTGTGAAAGATACTCAACACTGATGTGAAGACTGAAATGAAATATCTCAGAATCGATAAGTCCCGCAGAAAGCTGAAATTTGGTGAAATTTTAGATGATTTTTTAGCTTTTGTTCGTAACCCCTTAGCTGGATGCTTCACTACTTTTAAGTTTCACTGGTTTATTAAGCGGTTAAAAGAAAGTAACCACTTTCAAATGAATAAGTTTGCAAGTGATTGAAGTTCGTCTAACTCCGTGCGCTTTTGTGGACTTTGCAGGTGATTACCTTAACCAATACCCGGCCAGTGTGTGGTTTCAAAAACAAAGTTGATTTCATAATAGTTTATTATCACATCATAAGCAACTCACACATATTTCAAGATGAAGCGGCGGGCACGGAAGGCGACGGTCTCCCTCGTTCAACAACTTGGATTCCCTGAAAACAAACAACGTCAAAAAGTGATGTTTTCGTGTCACGAGAGGCAGTTCAAAGAGAACCACAAATTTAGTCCTCGTTTCTTAATGCACCTGCTTAAAGGAGAAAGGTGAAAAAAGTCGTAATTTTAGTTCGGTATTCTCGTTGCTTTGATGAAACTGTTCAAATCTCCGAAACTTTTCCTCCGGCACTTGTCAAGAAGAATCGTCAGAACTGAGAGTGCAGGAAAAGGGGAGACTATTTCTACAAAAAATCCGAGCCCTGATTGGTGGAAAAAAAATCAACGAGAGAGCGTCATTAGTGCACAATTTTTGAGCTGTACACGAATTCTTTTTGTTGGCAGAGGGCGGACTTAGTGGCTTCAAGAGTAGATAGATGTAACGGAGAGCGGCCATGTACAAGAATAGAAAATCTACTGTCATCTTAATGTTGAGCATCGGTAGGATTTTATAAAAGATGAAGTCCATTGGCTAAATCAGAAGCAAGAGACTGGGTATTATTCTGGGTTGAAGATTTGCACCGACGGGCAAGAACTATGCGTTTCTAGGAGGAAGAGCAAGAACGGATAGATTTGCCTCTGCCGACAAAAAGAATTCATGTACAGCTTAAAAATTAAGTACTAATGACGTTCTCTCATTGGTCTTTTTTCCACCAATCACAGCTCGGCTATTTCCTAGAAATAGTCTCTCCTTTTCCTGCGCTCTCCATTCTGACCTTTCTTCTTGAAAAGTGTCAAACGAAAATCTTCAAACACATCAACATTTTTATCAAAGCAATTCTCAAGTTCTATACCACCAATCAACTTTTGTATACTCGCTGTATTACCCAAAGCGTGTAACGAGTTTGTGGAGCCCATCTCCACGTTATTGCAGCAAGTGTACACACCTTCTTTTGAAAAATGCTGGTGAAAAATTGTTGTTAAAACTGTTGTCTGATCTGACCGGACAGTGGATTGAACCAAAGACCTATCGTTTTATTGGGCGAGCTCGTTAATCAATTAACCAACTACAGGCTGCGTGCAACGGGGGAACGATTGCTTGTATATCGTGGTATATATCAATGTTTAGGCTTTCGAGTTACAAAATTAAAGTTGGTTCTCCATGGAGACCCACCGGCAAAATGCGATTGTTTTCTTCCCTACTGGTTGGTAGAATGATGCTAGGAGACTCCTCAACACCATTTTCATCAAAATCAAAGTCAAAATCTGAAAAAATTCAAGTAAGTTGAAGTATGCTGCTACAAAAAGACAAATTTGAAGTGATGTACAATTCAGATTGCAATTCTCCTTGCAGAAGGTGCGCAATTCTCTTCAGCGCAAAAAAATTTCTTTTTTAAATCGCAAAAATAATCTAAAACAAAAGCTTTGCACCCCAATTTTGATCACATAGAAAGCGTTCTGAAAAGTTTTGTTCGATAGACTTGAACTAATTGCCTTGCAAGTAAGCTTCTTGTTTGGCTGGTAGGACTGAGAACCGAACCGTTGCACATTTGGCGTCAAAGCTCGTTACGCGAGTGACGAGAAGGTGAATCTACACTTCGCACAAATACAGTAGAACCGTGGCTACCCGACCAACTCCAGGACCGCAACCAGATGTCGTATTGTGCGAGTGGTCTCGTTATCGAGATGGTCACCAACCGGGGCTCCACTGCAACATTATTTCTCTGCTAAATGCCATTGGCAATTCGGTTGAATGGCGCTCCAGCTCCATACTCACCAAGAACAGTGTTAGTTGATGTAACGCAAAGAACCAACATGGCGGAAGCTGACGTCAGCCCGGCAAACACAAGAGCCACTTTCCAGCCAGTCAACAACTCGTAATTAACTGAAATACAAAATTGTTAGTTTTGTAAGTGTTAGAAAAATTCACCAATAAAGCATCAAATGAGACAAAAAAATTCAAATTTTACCGCGCTACTCAATTGCCAAATATGGAATTCCAAGAATTGACCCAATCATGACATAAAAAGGGGTAATTTTCAAATTAAGGGTGAAGAGAATATCTTTAGAAAACGAAAAAAGAGAATCTAAAAAAATGAAAGTCTCATTTTCAGCTCTTCTGTTATTTTTTTGCAATAGATTGAAGAAACTTAGTAGACTGGGTGAGAGAGAAAGCAGCATCTGAGCATTAAGTTGTTTCAGCCCAGGCTTAAATCTGTCGTCGTCCCTTAATGGCCTAAGCCGAACAAGAACTTGCAAGGAGCAACAGGCTACTTTGGACTTCACAATTTGCTTTTACCAGCGCAAAGATCAAACCCAGCTCACGTGATGGAACTCGGACCACCAAGGTGGAGTTCTCCAAGCGCCCCTCAGCTAAATAATCCTCCATTTCCTCCTCCATGACGTCCTGTCAAAAATAGTAAATATTAGGCGCTTTAAATTGGGGGCGGGGGGTGTTTGTTTTTGGCGAGACAGGATCAATCGGAGTCTATTACACTACAACTATAGCCTTGCGCGACACTTCAACATTGTAGTTTGTTACCTGAAATTACTGATACCAATTAAAAATACTTGGGTTTGTTACATCCAACATGTGTTTTTATTCGATTAGTTCTTAGCATGACTTTTCTACCACGGCGAGTTACCGTTTATGATAAGAATATCCGCACACACACACACACACTCACGATTACTTAAAAACTACTTTTATTCTCTTCGCGCTGATACGGTTTTGGTTGAACATGACGATGATATCATAATTGACCAAAAAAGTCTTATGATCAAAGTCGGTCACATTTGCCATGACGTCATGAGAATCGTGGATCGATTTAAGAATCTTCCCGTACGTTGCAGTGAGCTAGAAGATGCAGTATTAGTATCAATCAGTGATCTATAAAATCGGCTTCTGAAACGGTAGACTCTGATTTGATTCTCGGGTGGGTCAAACCAAACACTACAAAAATACGTATTTACAGCTTCCCTGCTTGACGTTCAGCTATTAAAGGAACAGTGTGAAGCCTCCATCAGGTATGGTAGACAGGTGGGCAGGCGGCAGCTTGATTCAAAGACCGAAAGGTCCTTTGGAAGTCTCCAAAGTAACTTTGGGAATATCGGGCACATGAGCTTGACTCGGAAGAAGTAACGTCTTCGTTATTGTTACGTCAAGTCAATTATTTTTACGTCTTGACTCGGAAGACGTTATTTTTACGTCAAATCCCCAAGCTGGATAAACCCACATAGCTAGGGAGTCCAGGAAAATTAGATAACTTAATAAAATTAGCAAAGTCGGAAATGCTGTAGCATTTTTGGCTCTTCTGACCTAAATCTTTACAAAAGTTTGCGTGGTCATTTCAAAGGGTCGTATTAAAAGGCGCATAGGAAATTGCGATGGCTGACCAATGTATTCTCATTGACCTGAGATAATTTGTAATGGAAATGTTAGGCTAAACAAAGTTTAATTCGCCGCCTTTTTGGCAATTTCTTAAAATTATACCCCTCAAAAATGCAGGCTAAGAGAAAACAGGTGAAGGCCCGACAAAATATCATTAATTTGGTGAAAAACTTGAATAAATGCCTGCTTTGAATCAGTAAAATCTTGGTATTTTTGTGTTTTAGTTTATGCTGTAGAGGAGGTGGCTTTAATTTTGAAATACCCTGTGCTTAAAAGTAAAGACTAGAAGTCATAAACTGTGTTTGGTTGCTTTTGTACCGACTCTCTCCTTAAAAAGTACTTTTCCCTGTTTTTCCAAACCCATCTCAGATGTTTGGACAATCTTGAAGCATTGATTTAATGATGGTGTCAGTCCATATGGATTTGGTAGGGTGTTAAACTGGAGCAGGCTGGATTGTGTTATTTTGCGCCATGACTCTAACGCGACCCGACAAACTTACCGAAAACTCGAGTGTTCTTTTCAACTTCTCATAAGCTAGAGGATTTGCCAGTGGTGGCTCTCTCGAATTTTGCTCTAGTTCCAGCATCAGTGACGACGAAAAGGACACTACAGACATCTGGCTTCCGTCACAATGATGTATGCAAATCTGGGAAACGATAAATTTGATTTGTAAATGTCATGACAAACTGGAGCAATGAAAATCATACGGCCAAATCAAGTTTTATCCGAATTTACCTGGTGGTTGCTGATAACGGGGGTTTGAAAATGTGATACATTGCTGCCATCTAGCGGTGTACTTGAAAACAACCAATAATGGCACTGAGTGTCACTAAACCAAGTCGCATAGTCGTTGCTTCTCTTGGTCGCATGAAACTAAAAAAGTTGTAAAGTCGAGCAACTAAATCTCGGTTTGATCCCTCAGTAGCAGGATCTTGTAAACGGTAGCACAAAAAGTGCATACAACCGCAAACATGAAAATAAATCAAATAATTTCAAAATTGGAGGACAATATTAAACGGAAGTGGAGCGTATAAAGAAGCTGCGCTCTTTGGCAGTTTGGCGACTGCATTCAAATTCAAAGCAAACTGGACCTTTTAGTGTACGCGCTTTATTACACGAAAAGTGTAACAAGTTTGCGGACACCACCATTGCGTAATTGTAAGTGGAGCTAGCAACCCGATAGATTCTTACGAAGATGTGAGTAGCACTTTCCATTGGTGCCCGATCAGGCGGGACCGATGATTAAGCCCCAGACCGTTTGTTTCAGAGTCAAGCGGTGTAATCACTTTAGCATTTGAAAGCTGCCACCACAATTACATAATCAATTCGTCTGTGGTAAGAATAGAACTCGGGTAACAGGATTGTTAAATGATTTGATTTTGCTGCTTTGCTGAAGCATCAGTTTATTGCCATTGTAGAAAAGGGTTCTGATTGAAAGCCTCGCTTGGGGTGAAGCAATCGAAGACGTAAAAGCAATTCCGAGGTCGTATGCATGCACAGTAGCGTAGCTAGGGGGGCAAATGGTGCTATAGCTCGGGGTCTCAGTGTACATCAAGACCTTTTTTTTTAAAGATCATTTGATTTTGGACAGAAAACGTTCTAAATTTCGGCGAAGATTTTTTTTTTAGGAGATCACCTAGTTTTTACTGAACAATTGCCTCAATCCAATTCAAGACTAATGAAAATTCGGGTCAAGTTCGTTTACGGTTGAATTAAACTTCAAAAAAAGCCCCCCCCCCCCCCCCCTTTGCGAAATCCTGGCTACACGCCTGTGCATGCAAATAGTAGGTTGTTAGATTGGAGCCACCTGCAAACTGATAATTCCATCGTTGTAATCCACGGTGATGTTGAAATTCTTTGGGGTTGAAGTTTGTGAAGAAAAGCTCTCATTTTCAAACCTGCAAAACACTGTCGTTGATTAAAAGCTTAACACAAAATGTATATTTCCTCGTTATGTGAAAACGTGTAACAAGTTCAGAGTTCATAAGACCATGTCCTTTTACCGAGGTACAGGGACACATCAGAAATGTTTACAGCGGTAAGGAATCAATTTTCAAAATTTCAATCAAAAATGTTGGTTACGTAGTGGGCAAATGCCAGACAAGTCATTCAGAAGGGCTTAACTTGCCCGCGTTGCCATTCGTAGCCAGTCTCCACTTCGAGTAAAGTTGCGAGCCTAGATCGAGTTCTTTGTTTATTTTGAACAAAAACGCGGGCAGCGTGCTGAGTGACAAACAAACTATAGTTGATTAAAGCAGGGTGTCGAACCGTTTCAAATAACGGTTCGGGTTCAGGTTTAGCTCCTGCTCAAAATATTTTAGCGATTCAGGTTTGGTTCGGGTTCACTTGAGCATCATTTTCGAGGTTCAGGTTTGGTTCAGGTTCACTCAAGTAAAATATTACTGGTTCAGGTTCGGTTCGGGTTCATTGACTTAAAATTTAACTGTCGTTACTCGTTTCGTCCAGAAAAAAAAGGAGAACTCGCTGATCCTGTTGATGATCACCACTGCTCTTATTGTGCGTGTACCAGCGCCAGCGGCATCCGGATATGGAAAATATATTCTTATTTTTTGTTAGGGGTTCAGTTTCGGTTTGGGTTCACTTGAGCACAATTTTGATGGTTTAGGTTTGGTTCAGGTTCACTGAAGTAAAATTTTGCTGGTTCAGGTTCGGTTCGGGTTCACCAAAATGAAACGGTTCATTCGGGTTTACGGTTTGGGTTCAGGTTCGGTTCGACACCTTGGATAAAAGTAAACAGAACAAACTCTCACAGATTTACGCCTGATGTAGGTCGGTCACAGTAATTCTAAATGAACATTTTCCTGGCCGGGTTTGAGCTCTGCCCTCTCTGGCTTCAGACCTGTATAAACGCTAAACCTCAAATACAAAAAAGGCGTTGGAACTAGGTGGTTGTCAGTTAAGGGGTAAAAGCAGTCATTATTACGCACCTTACGTCATAAACAAGTCGATCGCTTTCAACCACCCATGCTGTGATTGCGACCACAAGGCGACGATTTTTGTTTGTGTTCATGTAAACGCTCACCGCTGCGTTCGCGTTCAAACGAATCTGAGTAAAAATATTCGAGGTCGAAGCCTCTTTCTTGTCTGATTGATTAATGATTAGTCTAGGAACTGCTGCATAAACTGCTTAGTTGCATCTGATTTTCCGTACTCCACATGATTCCCAGATTGTCTCCACTCTCCACGTATACTACTTACGAATAACCTTGCAGCAAGTTTCTTTGTAAATTTTGTGATTGTAACTGTCGCGCCGCACACGATTGCCGCATCAAAATTTTGTGCAAAAAATCTTTGAAGCTTTCTTCTTTCAGCTTGCGAGTGGTGCAGCGGTGACGATTCCCGGCTGCGTCCCACAAGGTTGCGAGTTCGATTCTCATGACTACCAGCTCTGCCATACTTGGCGGAGGCTTCACACCTTTCCTTTTAATGCTGAATGTCAAGCAGGGAAGGTATGGATACAATTTTTTACAGATTTTTGGGTTGACCCAAACGGGAATCGAACCGACCCAAGTCTGCCAATTCAGTAGCGGACGCTTTATCCATCGACTCTGTTTTCGTTCTTTTTTTAACTTTTTTGTTTTGCTTACCGTTATCATTATCATTACATCAATTCACCTGGAAAACGAAATCAATGTGGTCCTGCTCTTCGTCAAAGGTCCAGGAGGCGAAATACTCGCAGTTGAAATTCTGCCTCTCATTCTTGCAGCTGATTGGCTGTCTGAACTCGCCACGCCCCCTCACACACTTGTCACGTGGCATGGGTTTCTCTGAAAGCCGACAAAATTGAGATTACCTTTGTTAGACTCGGCGCTGTTAGGGTCAGATGCATCCACATAATGAAGTTTCTTGTGTCTAAGGATTTTGGAAAACACAGATGATCCACCCGTGCTTTTTTCGGGGCAGAATCGTGAAGCCGCCAACCCAGCGGGTTGTTAGAGGTGACCAAGTGGGTAACGATCGACAGTGATCAACTGGGTAGGGATGGGGTGGGTGTCCACTCTTTGAGTGGTGCTGTGGAGATTCCCGCTTTTCTGAACGGATTCTCCAGCCAAGCTGTATGGGGTTCAGTGGTGTCACATCTATGTTGATAAAGAGCCGGCCCGCTCCCGTTAAACATCCAACATAGGCTGGAAATTACAAAGACGTTTAACCCTTATGCGTTAGTCTGATACCAACGTGGCTATAGGAGGGTAAATTGGTCGTCGTTTTTACAATGATCCTGATCGCGCGATTTGGGTTCAATCCACAACCTTTAATGCGTCGTTGAATTAAGACGCTTTACAGAGTTATCGTTACTTAGTGTCTGTGAACAATCTGCAGATGCAATCGGGACGAACTCAAATGTCGACAGAAAAAGCTTTGAAAATCAAAACCACATCGATTTAATGACGTAGCACAGAGGACAACTTTGACAGTGGCGTTAAATGAAACTTTCCGCAGTAATTATAGCTTACTGTATATTCACGTTACACTTTTAATCTATTTAAAAAATTTACTTTGCATTCTTTAAAACAGCCCTTTGAACCACTAGAGGTCGCACACAACTTACCATAAAAATTAAATTCGATCAATCCACGCCGATCATTGCCATGGTAACGGATGTCATCATGGTTGTAAAAACTAGAAACAAACTGGTTATAGATACCCAAAAGGAGTTCTTCAACAGCTTCAATCAAAAATAAACCCAAATATTTGAAAGAAAGATTGCAGGACTGCGTTTTGGCTGTAGAAACTGGTGCATTGTGTTTTATCACATTAATCTCTACATTAGAGTATTTTCCTTTTTTTTTCTTTAGCGGAGAAACATTAAATGTAGAAACCAACGACCGGCCGTGACCATTTCTCACCTGTCATGCGGCGTGTCGCAGTTGCTAGTTTGCCCAACAGCCCAAATAATGGTCATGATGTCATCGATGATGCTGTGGTCGCTCTTTTCTGTACCTTAAAACAAAATAATTTTTTCCTTGTTTCAATATTTGGCAAAATGCATTACGTAATGCATTAATACAAATTGCACACTATACTGCTTATTACTTTTTGGAAACATTTAATTCGACTTTGTCACCTACTTTCAATTTTTTTCCTGAATGCAATGGTTCTTATCCCGTCGATCTGGGAGCCAGCTGCGCCTGTTACGTCATCATTTCCCAAATAGTATTCGTCTGGTCTTGGGGTGGATCTGTCGCGCGTGTACATGTCTTCCACTCGATGGAGGTCACCTGAGGATTAATTTGTTTACAGCAGAAGCTTGTACTAGGAAATTACAGAACTAAATGAACCAGTTCAATTTTACTATATACATGTTTTTTGCTCAAGTACCTTGCTTTACTAATTGAGCAGTTTGTGTTGCTTTCGTATTCAGCTAGCTTATAACCGTCTTTTAGAAATTGGTTATATTGGCGTCATTATTACGTTGCTCTCCAATCAAAATTTTGGCAACGTCTGCGATGTTATTGGCGACGAAGAGGTTGTCGAGTCCAGCCTTGACTTCCATTATTTCGGGTTCGATTCCTTCAGCCTCCGCCGACTCTACAACTCAAACGCTTGGTATACTTTGTACATGCTTTCAGTGTCATAAAATGCCTTTATTGCTCATGACCAAGTCGCTTTGAATTAGCAAATGGCGACGAGAAAGACCGACAATATTAGTGTTTATTTTACCTTTAGCAGAGCCGATTGTAACGTCACAACAGTCCATGGGATGAAGCGAATCAAACGGAGAGAAATTATACCGAGGGGTTATTCCGGAATCTTTGATTTGGCCTCCCTCACACGCGAGGGCGATTACTTCTTCTGTTGCAATTTCAGGGTCAGTTGTATAGTTTTTCTACAAAGACAACCAAGTTACCAGCCAAACCTGGTTCTTATCAGGTTTCGAAACTCGGATCAGGACGTTTTGACGCAAGAGATTTTAATGCGGTCACGTTAGGGTGAGAACTAGAAGTAGGATTTTGCCTTAAAAACGTTTTAGGGGTTGGGGTAACAGTTTAAGTATTCCAAGAGGTGCCCAGTCACTTAAATTTGCTGTGCAAAATATCTTACGTCAAAAACTGGCAGACCCCTTTAAATTTGTTCTGTAAGTTGTGCAAGCTCTTGTTTTGTTGTTGGTGAGGGTGAGGACTTCAGATACACATCTTTATTACCAAAAGTTTGACGGAACTGGTATCTTCTTGAAAATGGTGATCTATAATATGTTGCTAGCGTAGCTAGATAGAGTAAGATTAATTCAGGCCCTTCCGTACAATTAGTGACCAGTTTGCTGCAGCGTGTTTCGTGAGCGGCAGTGGTTAACCAATCGTGCCACAGCGATTGTCTGAAATATTTTCGTTCCTCCGAGGATGTTATTGCGTCATCAAATACTTCAACCAAAATATCTGCTTGCTTTTCACCGGTGTAACTGGTTGTCTTCGTTGTTGCTCAACAAACGCAGCGAACTCAGCATCCACCTGACGTCGGGCAGCCAGGGTCGGGAAGGCGTTTCTACAAGCGGCCGTCAGACGTCGAGGTCTCCAACCGATCCCAACCCAGCTGAGCGTTCGCGCTTCCACGGCTATTTCTATTTCGTCATCCACTAATCGCCAGTGGAGAGTGTAGAGGTCGGGTCGAATTACACGCGTCGAGTAGTCGGGGTGTGTCAAGTAATCCCGTTGTAATGTCACGGTTGATTCTGTGGCAAGAAATGTGTTGGAGGTGAACGCTTGTTCTTATAGAAAATGAGCTACACGCGCACATTATTTGTTTCGTTACAGAAGAGGCGCGACTCCCGACTTTGCTCAAACATTGCGAATCATTTACGGATCATTAAAAATGAGCTTGGAAGCGTGAAAATTATTCAAAGTAGGAAAAAAAGCATGAGTTACGATGTAGTAAAAGTTTCAAAAGAAGTCAAAGCAATTGTGACATGATTTTTCGGGTTTAATAGATCCCAAACACCAAACAAATGATATTTGCACCATAATACTACTCAGTACCTCGCGCGTAATTTTAGTGTAGTCCAAGGTTATTTTTGGTGCTTTGAGCGTAATCCTACTCCGATTGTTACAACTCAAGTACGTATTGTCCTGTTGCTCTCGGAAGGCTCGTCTGGGCGTGTGTGAGAGAATAAAAGAAATAACCACTTTAAACGTCACAAAATTCGATCAATGACGACAATATAAACAGTGTAAAGCAGAATACGCAAGCGCTTTTTTTTTTCGTTCAGCTGCGACACAACACCTACGGTATTGAAGAAGTTTTTTGCTCTTTCCCAAACACTTGATCAGTGATCACGTTTTATAGCAGTTTATAAACGGTATGATATTTTTTCATGTTTTGCAAATTCGATATGGTTTATGATGCTACAAAACCATGTACTTTAAAAGCACGAAAACTACACTATAACATAACAAAAATTAATTAATGACGAAGAGAAGCCCCCAGCCACTGGGCAAGTTTTTGTAATTTTTGGAAAAAAGTTATTTTAATGCCATTGAATCACGTTTAACATGTGTTCAAAGCCATTTGAAAGAACAATATTTTTAACATTTGAAAGCCAATGGAAAAAATTAAATTGTCCAATCCTGGTTTTACTTGCAATTTAAGTCCAAAACATGTTCAAATTTTTCATTTTGGTATTAAATTTGGTAAATGATTTGGCCCAGGTAGTGGGAAGTAAAGTACATCGCCTCCTGCCTTATTTTAGCGGTACATAATAATCCACTCGAAGATTTTCCTTAAGAAATTTTTGATTTGCCGTAAAAATAACCAGTTTAGGAGTATAAGTACGACCAGGGGGCCCAGGCCCCCTCAATATAAATTCAATCATTTAATCAATGAGCATTTCCCCTAGCTAATTTTGTTTTTTCAAAACTATTTTTTCGTTTAAAAACTGGCGAGGTAGAGGTGAATTGTTATTGAAAAATGGTACAATAAATGGTTACGCCTACTAACTATGTATTTGCTACGCATACTAACCTACTAACCTGGGCCGGATTTACATTGCGCGGGACCCTTGCACTGAGGTAATTTCACAACATCTTCTCGCCAAATGTAGGTGAAGACCAAAAACGTATTACCATCAGAACGCACGGCCCCTCGCATTGTGCTTTATGGAAAATCCGCCCCTGGTTATTACGCTACGTTCATAAAATGTTACATGACGGCTTGAGGTAGCAGAGTTTAGAACAAAACCCTTAATTTCGTCCGGTTTATACTTTTAATTTGGTTGGCAAAAATTGGACTGAAGGGTCTGGGCCCCCTGATCGTCAAATTGTTTTTTATGACTGTTTTACGCGTGTACTGTTGTACGCGAAATGCTAAGAGAAACTGAAGTTGAAGAAACAATAGCTTTTTTGTCACATTATTTTTCATTGGCTTTTTATTTAGGGGGGCGGGCCTCCTGAACCCCCTGGCTACATTTAAGGATGGAGGTGAATTGCTATTGAAAATGGTACAATAGTTGGTTACGCTTACTAACCATGTTTTTGACCGGGCCAGATTTATATTGCGTGGGGGCCTTGGCAATTTGGAGATTTTTGCAACATCTTCTTCCCAAATATAGGTGAAGACCATAAAAAAAGTCTTACCATCTGAGAGGGGGGCCCTTGGCACTAAGCCATATGGTGAAACCGCCTCTGTTATTGCTTTACGTTCATAAATAGGTTACATGAGGGCATGAGGTAGCAACTTTTATGACAAAACCCCTTAATTTCACCCGGATTTCACATATAAATTGGTTGGCAAAAATTGAATTGAGGGGACCCGGGTATCCTGGTTGTCAATATTATTGTTAATTACTGTTGAACGCGTGTCATGTTGTACGCAAAGATCCTAAAAAACACTGAAACTGAAGAAACAATGCATTTTTTGTCACGTTTTTATCCTTGTTGGCATTTCAATTGAGGGGAGCCAAGCACCCTGCCCCCCTGGCTACGCCTATGCATTGTGACATCACAATATACACTTTAGTTGTAGAACAACAGCTGATCATTTAGAAGAAAATTTATGTTCGTAATTGATCATGCCGCAATACCTTTAAGATGTCGCTGTCACATACGACGCATTAAGTAATTAACCGGTGTTTAACTACAATTTGCAAATTGACTGCCTGATACAAACGAAAAAGAGTACTCACTTTTCTCGCAGTTCCTCCCAAACCATCCCTGCTGACAGTAACAAACCAACCTTGGGTACGTTGTACTTCGAGTGTCAATGCATTGGCCGTTGTTGTTGCAATCCGAGTTGTCCCAGCATTCGTCTGCGGAAGAAAACGGTTGATAACTGTTGCGGATTCGATTCAATCTACGTCTACTACACAATTCGTTACATGCGACTTGATTGTGAAACAATCCTTTGTTCGTCGGCGGTTTCTTGAGAAAATAAAAAACGTTTTAGTAACTCAAAAAACACAAGAAATAGTTGACGGTAAAAAGTAAAGCCTGAAGAGGTTCTGTAGCAAAGAAAACCAATAACTCTGTTATGATGAGTGCAGTTTGAATTCAACTGATTCAAAAAAGAGCAAGACAGCGAAAGCCAGAGCGGATATCATAACATAACGCAGGACGCGTCAAAAATTAAAAATTAAAAATCTTGCAGTTTGTTTCACCCGTAATTGGGATCATCAGGGGTGTCAGCCATAAGTAGCACAAAGTTTATAATCAAAAAGTTAAAATTGAAAAATTTGTTCCCCGTTTCGGTACCGGGGCCATATCCGCTTCTGAGTGGCCTAAAATACACCCAACTAGCGGAAAAAACTGAACCTGGTCCTCCTTAACGCGAAGAGTCTAAACCACTTGAGAGCCGAACTCCATTATCCATCGACATAATTAAAGCTTCACCGTAAATTGAACTTGAACGGGAATTAGCACACATTTCTCTTACCAATGAATTTTACGACGCAGAGGTAGTCGATACTGTAGTTGATTTGGTTATGGTATCCAATTATTGATTTTCAAGCTGAAATCCCGCGTAATGTCGGAACACTGCAGCACTCACGGAGAGCATAAAACAAAATATTAGAGCGGAGTAGATTCAGTAATCCGGTTAGTCGGTGTCCAACAGGTGCCAATTGGCACTTAAGCAAAGCGGCTCAATAGAACGACAAACTGTCTTCCAGAACATGCTGTAACTCGAATTCGAAATCGTATACTTTTGTTTACTCACTCTTCCATAACAAAAACAAAAAATTAGCCTCTGTTTTTCGCTGACGCTTAACTATAAAGACTGTTTCCGCCATCACAAAGTTCCAGCTTACAAACACTAAATCTACGAACAAATAGGTAAAACGAAGCAATTTAAAAATGATCAGAGATTTTTTACGTCGTTTTGAAACAAACAAATAAACGTATTTCAACGCACCTGGGTTTGACGAGTTTGAACGTTCGCAAATTAACCGCTTGCGCTTTTTTAATCAACAGATGAATTACGGTAGATAAAAAGTCATGGCTTTAAGTGCAAATTTAACAACTGACTAAATTAGGTTCGAAACTCACATAAACAGAAAGAAATCAGAACGGCCCTGCAATAAAACTGCTACGCAATTATAATTAGACGTAAATGCGCGAGCAATGAGGAGCGTGTTTTGAAATTTTATACCAAAATTTTGATAAAACTTTTCACATGAACTAGGAATACAAGCAGAATATTTTGTTAAGATTGCGGCTTCAACTAAAAACTCATTTTTCCTGTCAAAGTGCGTATCAGTAACCGACGCGTTGAATAAACCGATACATCTTAAGGCCATCACATCAGGCGAAGCCTCCAGTCTGAGGGGGAGGAGGGCGAATCATTTTTGCGAAAAAGCAGCCTTCAACTCACCAAATTCCTCGCATCTCTCCCCGGAGAAAAACTTCACGCATGAGCAGGTTCCAGTTTCCTCGCCGCAGCTTCCACCGTTCAAGCATTTCCCTTCATAACAGAGGCCTGCAAGCAATGGAGTGTTTAATACGGGTTTGATTCTCTGCCCGGCAAATGTCTGGTAGTCAAAAATTTGTTTAAAACAGCAGCATTGCTAGAAAAAAATGCTCCAAGTGTGTCTTCCGCAGATAAATTACAAACCAATATCAGTTCAAAAACTAATCTTTAGATGTCAACAAACATTTCTTCCCATCCATATTGATGGATTGCACGTGACGTCATCGCGCTGCTAGCCAAACCGCTAGACGTCAAAATCGCGGATCGGCGCAATGTAAATGCGTTCAAAAACTCTGACAGTGAAGATATAAAGCGTATTTTCAGGCTATAAAAGAGTTGATTCTTTGTAACATTAAAGTTAAATACTAGGTAAAAGCCTGTAAAAACTGAAAAAGATTTTAATTACAGTAAGAATTCGGTTTTGTTTGCTTTTTTTCAGTGCCGTAAATCCGGCTTGCTGTTAAGTAACCCATTAGAATCGTGTAATATGGATAGTGGTAGCTAGTTTCGGTAATCGAATTCGTGGCTTTACTATTGACGGCGCTATAATGGAGCAGTTGCACCTCCTTTGTTTGTGACAAAATTAGCGCATTTTTTAACTTTATAATTTCAGAAGACTATTTTGCAGGATCTTGATGTTTTTTTGCATTTCGTGTTGTCATTAGCGGCTTTCCGCTACGATTATTGGTTGCTCGGAGTTAAAACGCATTAGCAGTTGCTTTCATCGAATTGTTTCTTAGATAAGTCATTTAAACTTTAAACTAATGATTTAACTGGCCTCAGCGTAACGGTGTAATTTTGATCGAGCCTTAATTTGTGTTTATTTCGTCTTGAACTAGTGATCTTATACATAAATGGTGCTTAAATTAAATATTAATCGGCCATGTGTTACTACTTTGACGTAAAATTTTAAGTATTTTAGGATATAGCCGAAATTACGATTCGAATCAAAGCTAAAAACCGGTCAGAGTGGACAATAGCATGCAATGGACGATGAGAATTCACAAAAAGCGTAACTTTTCAGACCCGCTGAGCTATGTAAGCTGCTTAGATCGCTCCGGGTCACTATCAATTAAGGCCAGGCTATCTACAAAAGTATTACTTTACAATCAAAATCTTTAAATATGCCCACTGAAGGAATTATACGTTGATTTACAGTAACGTCCAATGCTTCGTAATGGCGTTTTGACGTCCAATCGTTTTGGTGGGAAAAAGCTATGACGTAGCTGCAATCCATCAATAGTTATAACGGACTCGAAAAACTTTGGGGCCAGTTATTTCATTGTTGACCAAAACGTTGATACAAGCCTAGAATGTATTCTCAACAAATTTGAAGTTTCTACGTCTCCCGTTTTCAAGGTATTGCAGTTCGAAGTAAAGTTTTCTATTTCTTCAGTGTTGCTCATTTTGCCAGCATTGTGACAGTAGACTAACTTTTCTAAAGTTGGCTTGAATTTACTTAAAAAGCAGTCAATTGACAATTGTGACCCATTGCTTTGTCTCGACAACAATACTGCCGAAAACACTTATCAAGAGAGACAACTATGCAGTAACTTTCTGAAAATTTCTTTGTATTTGGCTACCCGGGAAAAATTTCTAAGGGGAAAAAGCCTTTTTAAGGGGTAATGGAAATCTAAATTGTCATATCTCGGAAATAGAAAGTCGTAGAAAACTCAAGTTTGGTGAAGTTGGGCTTCAGATCTGTCAAAATTTTTGAGAAAAACCTGAGCAAAAATTGGTTTGATAACTGAATGCCCGTCGGTATGTACGATTATTACAACTCAATTATTGGTATTGCGTCACAATTGATCAGCTGTTAGTAATTGTATTTTTCCGCATACGAGCAATAACCCTACATATTTTATACCAACTTGGTTTTCGAGCTTTTTCGGGTCTGATTTTGGATTAATAACACTTTGTTGGGTTCTGGCTTATGTTTTTGGGTTCGAGCCTGTATTAATCGGCCAGTTTACAATTCCGGTTCAGTGAGAGAAGAATAAATGTCCAAGTACAATAACTACAACAAAAACAACACTATCAATGGAGCTTCTGGCATCGGCAAGAAATTTATATATTGCACCAAAAAGTCGCAACTTTAGCCAACTGCACTCTATTGCCTACAACTTTACAACTCCAGCAATTCCTTAATCCTGGGGTTGTCTACACTTTGGCTTTTGATTTTGCTTGAACGTCAAGACCTTGCTGGTGAGCAAGCAAAGACCAATTGGTTTGTTGATCTTGGGTTAGAATTCCAGCAGAGGCAGTAATTTTGCAGCAATATTATTTTCACCTGTAATTTTGCTTTGTTGATTTGCAATAATTACGTCAGCACAGCTCCAAAACAAATATGATTCCTCCCAATCCACCGCTCGTAGAAGAAAGCGGATTACACAGTCGCTACATACCACCCCCTCAGGAAGAACTATATCCACGTAATTTTGTCTGATAAGACAAAAAGCATTGATATTTTAACTGTGCCATAAAACGCATCTCACAATACACCGTAATGATTCCGACAAAGAAAGACATGTCTTACTCATATGCAAAATATTATGGGTTCAAATTTTCAATTTTTTTTAGTTTTTTTTTATTCTTTGAGCGAGGATTGAAGTTTTTTTCTACCTAACAGCCATGCAATATAGCGTAGAGGTTGTGCAACGGTGCATTTTGCAAGATAAAAATTTTGTGGGCAGTGGTCGACGCGCCCAAAATTTCCTGCTTGATCTATTACGTCACACAGTGGAGCGGCCCATAACCAGGAAATTCCCCGTAGTCTATTATGGCTTGGTATAGTACCAAAAGCTAATTGTAGAAAACTTACGTAGAATCGTTTAGATGTTCAAAATTCTCGCCGGATAAGTTTGCAATTATTTCGAAGGGCAATTCTTTGATTAGTTGCACTTGGGCGCCACCCTGCCATTAAAAATAGCATTTAGTTTTGCCAGATCGCAGGTTCACAAAAATTATTTCCCCCAAAGCACCAGGACTGATGACATCATCGGAAGATATGATTTTATGGTCGCGAGTTTGATTTTCATGTTGGGAAATAAGAGAGCAAATTAACAGCAACAGAAGTATATTGTGCATTGGTTTGTTTTTAAAGTTAAAGAAAATGTCAGAATGGAGGGTGAGTCATCCTCTATATTCAGCTAACAAAACATTTGGTGCGCCTAGTAAGCATGCGTCATATTTAGGCCAGGTATAAACTGGTTTGTTTCTTCTAACCTACTGGCTGCTTGGACGCTTATTCGGCGTGCAGAAGTTTCGTTTCTAAAAAAAAATAATAATAAACACTCGTGCGCTCACGATTTTACGCCCAGCGTAGGCGCCTCTCAACGAAAAGTGCGTTCGGGGAGTCGCATGGAAACCAAACTGCGCTTAAGTTGCACAATGCTAAAACAGAGTGCATGTTACGTCATTCAACCCACCTGATGATTTAAAGCAGAGTGCCACGTCACACGGATCGAGTTTCCTTCTAGAAGCGTCGTGCGAGGAGAGTCTGAGAAATAAAGAGCTTGTAGGCAATTAAAAAATTACTGTAACTATACCGCTCATCAGTGAAGCTGCTCGGTTCTTTCCTGTGGATGAAAGCATACTGGTGCAACCGAAGATACACCAAAGAACCTCAGTTGGGCTGAAGAAACCGTAAGAAAAAAGTGGTTATTACACACTACTCAAAAAATTGACACCCAATTTCCACGAAGGCAGCAGCCACTGCGGGATAGGCGCTTTCAGTGGACTCTTACAATCCGCTGCTATAAGCGGCTATAATGCGTGCTTTTCCTGCAAATGCATGGATGTACTTTTCGTCATCGTCGTTTAAGTTGTTATCATTTGATTTGTCGTCAGATAGGGGTATAAATGTTTGTAAGCGAGTGAATGATAAATATCACGAGTTCAATTCTCAATGAATGCTAATGGGACTGTCAAAAATTTTATCGATGCCAAAAGCTAAAGGGTGTAGCGAAGTTACATCGATGATGAAACACATGAAGGTTTAAGAGCAAGCGCAAGTTCTTGACGTCAAGTACCCATCAAAAGATGGAAGCTTCAAGCATTGTACCGTAGTCACTCCTCAGCATGGGCGGAGTTTCTGCTTTTACATCATAAACAATTAAAAACAGAAAATAAACCTGCATATGGTTGAAATCCGCAAGGAGGATCGGAATTTTCATTATTGAGAAAATCCAACGCGTATGTGCGTGCGGGTGGAAACGTTAGTCTCACGTGACCATTCGCCAACCAATGTAATGAAGAAATTATTGCCAGCAAATAAGAAAAAATAATGCGGAAATAATTACTCCCGAGAATCTATAACAACAATTAAATTGATTATATTTTTGGTGTGCCAAGTAGGCTTGAATTTAAATTGCGCGAAGCCCTTGGCATTTTGGCGAGATGAAACCTACAAAGCCAGATTTTCGCTCCATTATCTTGCCAAATAAGAAAGGTCTTACCATCCAAGCGCGTGGCCCCTGCTCTGTTCCATGTGGTAATTTAGCCCTGCTGGTGCTTAGCCAGTTAAATTAAATATTATTAAATGTTTCTGGACTGGCCCAGACTTTCATAGTTTCAACTACGTAGATTCGAGCTTCAGCAAGCCCCAGATTGCGACAATTTTTGTTTGGGTCTTATCAGAAGAATTTGAGCCTAGATTTAAACTTATTTTACTACCCCTCCCCCTTAAAAATGCTTTCATTTTGCTTACAGGCTGCGATATCCTAGATCAATGCGACTCTAAAATCACCAAAACCACGCAGCTGGTTACGTTACTGCGAAAGTTTTAATTTAACCAAACCTTGTCGCAGGTTGAATTCAAACTGCCGCAAGCGGGACCTCGCAATTAGCCCAAAAATCAAAACTATATTAGACTTTTAACTTTTCGGGTTGCGACTACAGATCAAATAGTTAATTTCAAGAAGATATCAGTTGGTAGAAATTTTTTATTTTTATCTTTTGCTCCGCTAAACCTGCAATTAATTTTTAAACAAAAGTTTTTATCTGACTGTTTCTGGGTCAATTCTAAATAGAAACATTGACCTAAAGGGATTTCAGGGTGCAGATTTTCCTCTCCTTAACTCACCGCCTTTTTCTTTCCCGAAACAGTTGCGCCAGCGAACTCCAATCATCAAAACTTTCTCCGCAACGTCAAACCATTCAGCAGCTTCCAACATTTTTCTCTCATTTACTTCAGAGTTTTTGAAGGATATTTATGCTGTCATAAACTGAACTAACTGCATGCAAAAATGATTAGCATCCAGGAAGTTTATCCCAGTTATTTAGTTTTTATTTTCCTTTTAATTTGATCACGTCAATAGGTCGAGCGTTAATGCATTCATCTATATAGCGAGAGGTCTCAGTTCAAATCTCCGGTTGGTCAAACCAGACACAGTTTTGCCAACGACTTGCCACCGCTGCATCATTTCCTAGTAAGAAGCTGTGTTGCCCGGGCGCAATCATGCGGAGATTTGCCCTTCAACTCGCTACACGATTCGTCGTAACAAAGCGAGTGTAATGAAGATTTGATTTGAATACCGAGCCCACATGCTGAGCTTTCGCGCGCGCAGGCCACATGTTTTTCTCAACAGTTGCTGAGCGAGAAACTTCTCGGTCTGGTATGGCAGCTCAAACTGTTGCATCAACACTCAAATTTAATGCCAACATTCTTTTCAACGTTAGCGGAAAAAGAAACAACTTTGCAATCAATCAATTTCAATCATGCAAAGGTTGTTCCAAAAAAAATTGAAACGATTTATGTAAACAAAGTTTTTTTAATAAAGGAAAGTAACGCACAAGACTCAGCGCTATTGTGGATGTTACTTTACATGGGGTCCTCGTAGACGGAATCATAATCTATTGTTCTACTTGAAGTTGCCTTGGTTTTACTCTTTTTGTTTTTTACTTTTGGCTTATTGCCATGCTGCTTTGATTTCCGTTGCGGTCTTGACATCTGCGGCACTTCGAAGAACGTAGTCTGTTTTGTTTGAGGATATTGGGGAGTAGTTTGTGTTGGTTGGAATAATTTGGAGATTGTTTGGGTTATTTGGTAAAGTTTGGGGCTGCTTTCTGTTTGTGGCAATTTGCGGCTACTTTGAGTTGGTAGAAGAGAGCTATATCCATTTAGTGTTGTTTGTGGGAATTTAGGACTAGTTAGATTGAGAGAGCTGAGAATGTTCAGTTTTGATTTAGGCGATGATGGTGCGATAGTATGTTGCGATGGCGACGTTTTTCGTGCTTCTGCGGGCAAGGATTGGCCGGAAACAAACTTAGAGGGTTGCGAAACGGTAAGTGTGTTATGCGGTGATGGTTTTACTGGAGAGAGCGTTGCTGGTGATGGCTTAGCTAATGGGGTGCGGCTGCTAGGGGGGATTAAAAGAGAGAAAGGAAGTGTCGATTTGGCCGAGGATGCTAGTTGATCGTACAGCTGGTGATAGGCCGGGAAGGAAGGCACGAATTTGGGCGAGTCAGCTTTGTCAGCCGCGGGAACTTCCTTCATTAGGGATTCCTTAGCCTTGGGCGCGTCGACGTACACAGTATTTCTTCTGCCAATTTTTCCTTTCAACTGTAAAGAAACGACATCACGTTTCGTTCTTCCTTTTTGCTAAACCTATTTTCTATCTTACAAAACCTATTTGTTCAACCAGTTCACACGAGAGGAGGGTAAATCCACCAAATCAGAAATCACAAGTTAGCAAAATTAGTTTTGAATTAATTATATCATTCTAGTGACGTCAGGGTTGATTTTTGCAAAAATGAAGACATTTTGTAACGTTATCAGCGATTCAAACTTGACTTTTATCTATTTTTGAAACTGAAACATAATGTGTCGGTCAAAGCAATTAAGTTAAAAAATCCAATGACGTCATTCCAGCAAACTGGGTTAAAAATGACGAAATTTTGTGGATAAGACTTCGAAAAATCTCAAAATTAGGAAACTTCCTCTTACCTCACTGACTTCAAGTTTTTAACGGTTATTTGCGAATAATTTTAGCTCAAAATTCAAGTGGAATTAAAACATCTTTCTGACTTATTACAGAAAATCCAATAGGTGGGACATTTTGGTCTCTTTTCCCGTGTAAAGACCAAATGAAGCAGGTTTTCCCGCAACCGAGTTTTGTGCAGATGCTGGATGTTGCAAGCAGCACAATATATCCAACCACGCAATCGCACACCGCCAGTTGCCTTTGAAGCATTGCATCACGTTCCCGGGTCTTTCTGACCAATAACAACAGTACTTGAGGAGAGACCCGAACCCAGCCATGCAAATAAGAAATTGTTGTGGTCGGAATTTGAACTCATGCCAGCAACAAAATACGTTACTGGTTTCAAAGTTGCGTAAATTCTTCAACGCAAGACAAACACTGGAACATTTTTCCGCTGATATAACACAGCGTTGAAAAGACCACGTTAATTATCATATTTTGAATGTTAAATTTGTTAACATCCACATTCCACAATCACGGAGCCCTTTTTCAACTTGTTTAACAAAGAGAGAACAAAACTTTGATGAGATTCGACATCGGGAGAAGCGAAAAGCAAGTTCATGACCGCTTTTGAAAATATTGTGCAAATAACCTGAGATAGCAAAGTCTAAACTCAACAGTATATATTGCGTCCAACTCATCAAATGACGTCCACCTTGTCAAATCGATTTTGTAAGTTCAAAGGCTGAACCCCGCCAAACATTCAACTGGTTTCGTTTTTCTCGAAAACCTTGTCCGCTGGGCCGGTCATGGCTGAGTAGGCTTTATACGTGACTTACCAACATTAGTTTTTCGTTCGTCAAATAGGCCAATTCTAACGAAACTTGGGACTGTGTTTTCAGGTAGTCGTCGGCATCGTCTGCAAAGTGTAGACTGGTCAATCGTCACCAAGCATCCAACCAGCGAAGTAAATAAAACACTCGCTAGCGAAACCTTTGACCGGGGTTCGATTCCCTTTCGGGTAAACTAAGACATTAAAGTTGATCTATACAATATTTCTGCTTGATATTCAGTACCTAGAGATGGTCTGAAGCCTTCACTGGACGAGGTAAAATGTGAGAACTTGATTCGAAGATCTGACGTTCAGCAACAAAGGAGTGTGAAGTCTCCACCGTATGTGGTAGCAGTAGCGTAGCCAGGGGTTGGGGGTGGGGGCAGGGGGTCTGTAAAATATCACGTTTTTAGTGCTTTTGAGGCCGATTTTTGCTCCAAAAATGAAAATAGCCCCCCCCAAAGAGATTGGCGAGCAGCGGTTGTGAAGGACTTGGTGGTATTTGGACCAGAAGACCAGAAAATTTTTTTTTTCTGGACCTCACCTAAAGTTCGTCAGGAAAACTGAGTGAAGATCTTTTTTTTTTTTTCGGAGATCACCTAATTTTGGCCAGAAAAACCGTTTGATTTTTGGTGAAGACCTTGTATTTTTTTTGAGATCACCTGATTTTGACAGAAAAACCGCCTCAATCTGATTCAAAACTGATAAAAATTTGGGTAAAGTTTTTTTATTGTTCTTTCAAGCTTCCAAAAAAAGCCACCCCCCTACTTTGCGAAATCCTGGCTACGCGCCTGTGTGGTAGACAGATGGCAGTTTGACTCGAAAACTGAAAACTCCCTTAATTCGCTGTCTCTTGGCAAAGCAACTTGATCAACAAAGAACCTACAATCTGCATTTATCATCTAACCCGCCACTGATGGTTGAGTAAATTTGTGTGTTGTGTTACAATTTCCCTTCAAAAATTCCCTGTTGTTTGAATACTTTTATTGTGCAGACAGAGTCTCCAAAGTGTGTGGTAGACACGTGACAGCTTGATTAACTCAAAAACTTTTTTACTGTCCCTTTCCGGTAACGTAACTTTACGGTAATTGCATAATTGCATTACCGGTAAACAACTTTATTTGCAAATTTTTTATTACAAGCCTATGAAGTGGCCCTGCGGTCCTTCGAGCCAAATTGCCGCTTGCTTTCCACTTATTGTGGAATGTCGACTCACGACAATCCTCAGTTTTGTGCTGAAGAAGAGTGTCACGCAGAAAAGCTTCCATTACAAAATGCAAAGTCGTTTTTTGTTTTGATCTTCTACAAATGGAAACCAAGTCCACCGTTTCAAAGCAAATACTTATAGACCTCTGATATACTTCAATGTGTTTACCGTTTTTCTTTAGCTTTGTCAGTCTGTAGACAAAGGCTAAAAAGGTGACAATAAAAATAGTTAAAAATACGGATATCAGGAGAAGCAACCAGGTAGGCAGATCAACGCCTCCAGACAATACTCGGTTATCTGAAACAACAAAGATTCTAATGTCCAATGCGGTTTACAAAGCCGCTGCTGGTTTGCTATTCCTCATCAACTTTCAGAATAGCTGAAGTGATCTAATCCACACAAGTGGCATATTGCAGTTGTAGGTGCATATCTATCCTCCTGTCATTGCACAGCGTCAAACACTGACTAATGGATCATCCGCACACTTTTCATTGTAATGGCTACTTCGTGCTAGGAGGATCCCGCTTCTGCTTAGAAGTTACTACTGATCCAACGTTCCCGTGGAATTTCCCAAATTCTTGTCCACTGAATTTTTGCTTGTTCGAAGCACCAAGCAGAGATAACCATCGTAAAGCGGTTTATTCAAGGACGCAGTAACGCTACCGGAAAGCAAATTGAACCCAGATTATGCGATCAAAATCGCTCCAAATACGACACCTTTACTCCTCGTCCATGCTGTCGACCGGTGGAAGCAACTTATGATACGTCTGTCATCACACGTCTGTCATGATAGCCCCCCCCCCCCACAAAAATAGTACGATAATCTAGTACAGCTTTCAAAGAATATCAGACAAGCTAGGTTGGCCTATCAATCCTGAACTGACTGTTGTACTGCATTTGAAAAAAGTTGTAAGAATTATAGGAGTGGTGGCAACCCAATTATACCAACCGAAAATAAAAGATGTCGTCCATATATGGATACAAAATTAACTGGTAGACTATGAAATAGACATTCCACCATATCCGCTATAGCATGAGTTCCATTCACGTAGTTTTCCAATAATTAGTCTTGTATTAACTGCCCCTCACTTCGGAGAGGGTGTTTAGTTTTGTGGTTTGTTGTACACAGATAATCTTTATTACGCAACGAAATATTTGCAATGGTTTTAAAAATACGTTACAAGACAGAGCTAGATTGAGGCCATGGGTCTGGGGTGGGTGGGGCTTTCACAGTAGAATGGATACGAACATACCTGGAAATGAGATTATGAACTCAAAATTGGGTATGAGGCCTTTTCTTCGGTCTAGATACGCTTTGAACTCGCCACGCAGCGCTTCCTGCAACAAGATCAACTAAGGTTGTTAGCTGCACTAACAAACTACAAAAAAGCTCAAAGTACTCAGAATCTCAGATTCATTTGTTTGCAGACAGTACAGCCTTCAGCAGAACAGATCAACACCAAGCCAATTTTTTTTGCAATCCGCAGGTAGAGACCAGGGGTGTCAAAACCCGGGGAATGGGGGGTAGATCCCCTCAATAATTTGACTATATCCCCCCGATAGTTTGAGCATGGTCTACATCTGCATATCCCCCAAAAATTTGATGCTGGTGTGCATCTGAGCGTAGGTGTCCACTTGAATTCGGGTAAAAAAAGTGTTCCATTTTTGGTGAAGACCTTTTTTTTTGGGCCTTCACCTGAATTTGGGGAAAAAAAGTGTTCCATGTTTGGTGAAGACCTTTTTTTTGGCCTTTACCTGAATTTGGGGAAAAAAGTGTTCCATGTTTGTGAAGACCTTTAACTACAGAACTTGATCGAAGTTTATTCCCCCCAATGTTAAAAATAGGTCAAAATTGGGGTAAAATTACAAATTATACCCTCCAATGCTCAACAAAGATCGGCACCCATAGTAGAGATGACCAAAACAATGTATGGCTTACACCGTTTAGCCACAACTTAGGGAAAGTCATCTGCTATGTCTCACAAAAATTTGTTTTATGTCCTTTAGTGATTTCTATCTTATACTAATATTACTGTTTGCCGTTACCATTTATACTAAACTGCACAATGCACATTCAGTGATTTACATCACTTGTGTCATTAACGTGACGGATAGAGTGGCTGCCCGACTCGAAGACCTAGCGGTCCGTTCGCAGCCACCTTGTCGCAGCCATTGCTTTCCTATCAATTTTTATTTCCAGTTGCTTGTATGAATTGATGGTTGTGACAAATAAAATAACCTGAAACGGGCTTGAAGGTTTGCCCGTGTGGAATCATTAACCCTATTTGTACCTGAGGGGGAGCAAATTTGCCCCTCTTAGTTATTTTAATATAGCTCCTAAACCAAAAAAACTTTTGCTTTGATGCACCCTGACTTTAAACCAAATTAAATAACACACATTTTCAGAAAGTTTGGGGTTAGCCGAACAACCGGAAGTGACGTCATTTTTACCTTTGTCAGAGGCACCTAAAGAGTTTCATACAGTTTTGAGCAAAATGCATGCATATCACTGCGCGTATTCTATTTATTCTACTGCATATTCACTATCGATGCTTATTTTTAGCTGGAATAAAATATTTTATGTACTGATAATTGCATTGCATCATCATTACGTCATTGATGACGTCACAATTCAAAAATATTGCTTTTTCTGCTGTTTCTCAAAATACGCAGCGTTTTAATAAAAAAAAATATTCATTGTCATCAGCTGTTGAATGATATTATGAAAATAATACTGCAGTATTCTAAAATTTTGTGAATTGTAGTATACTTTAGTTACAAAAAATTACACATAATAATCAACAGAGGTGGAGTCGAGGACACGAGGCTCGAGGCCAAGGCCAAGGACACAAAAAAAATCCGAGGCCAAGGACAGCCTTTCCGAGGACAGACACTCTCGAGGCCAAGAACAGGAATGCTCGAGGCCAAGGCCAAGGACCAAGGACACAAGCGCAAGTGCTCTCCTAAAAAAAAAAAGGTCTTCACAAAAATTTTTCAGGCGATCTCCAAAAATAAAAAAAAAGGTCTTCACAAAAATTTTTCAAGCGATCTCCACGAAAACACGTTTTCCAAAAAATTTTTCAAGCGCTCCACAAAATTTTAACAATTCAAAAACTAGTGCTGTCCTCGAGCCGAGGACAGGCCAATTTTCGAGGACTTGAAGCCTCGAGGCCAAGGCCAAGGACTTCAAAATCTGTCCTCGAGACCAAGGACGTCCTCGAGGACTCCACCTCTGATAATCAACACAATATATTAATGATGACGTCAAATGCATGTGACGTTATCATCTGCGGTGACTTTATCAGAGATGTCTTTGGAATAACAAAAGTCCAAGCTAGAAATAATATTTTTCAACATTTAAACAAATTTGCATGCTTTTGTAAGAATTTACTGGTTTTGATGACGTCATCGTCGTTTTCGTGACGTCACAACCTCAAAATATTTATTTTTAAGAACTTAACAAAAAATAGCTTTAACAAGCAAAAATCTTACTTCAATCACTTACCAGACAGTTTTTAGATAAAAGGCAAATTTGCCACCCCCATCCCGGCACAAATAGGGTGTAAAAATAACCCGGTAGATAAAGGGTTAAAAAACTTCGCAGAAGCTGTAATACGAGAAAGTAATTTCCAACTGTCGATTTAACGTGGACAAGCTATAGGCCGTTTTTTTTAATCCTTTTTGATACAAACGCAGTTAGTGGCTGGCATAAAGAGTCACGTCGTCCAAACTAAACTTTTGGTTAAAACAAGCCAACGACATATTCGTTCACTTCTAAGTCTTCAACTAGCCACAGCTAATCTCCGGTTTAAAATAGGAGTGCAAACTCAAAGTCAAACTTGAAAAAGTCTCCAACTTTTTTCCGAAGTTGAAAAAAATCATAACACGAATTATAAATCTAAACTTCAAACTTATTATAAAGTTCGGACTTTTATTTCACTTAGCACAAGAAAAAAAATAGACCTGTGTTAAAGAAATAAATATTTCAAAATCAGGTATTGTTTTTTTTTTCTTTTTTCTTTATAAAGAGAAACATTTCAACTTAAAAAAACTAAAAAATCTGTCGGGCTAAAAAAATTAAACCAAAACTAGAACTCGTAAAAGTTCGATCGAGCTGGCACCCAGGTTTTGTGTTTCTTACCGCAACCTGCTCCAATGATCCAGAGAAACTGGGATTAAGAGAAGCGGTGACTTTGAACACCACTTCAATTCCAAGATCTGCTTCGGTGAACTTCTGCACGTCCGCCTTGACTTTCCTGATGAAATTGTACACCGGGAGTTGGTAGAAGGCATGGGTAAGCTGAAGTGAAAACGAACTCGTGTACTTGTCCGCCATGACATCACATAGCGGTAAACAGCCTCTATATTACATACGATAATGGCCGAGTTCAAATAGACACTTCATGACTCCCGGTTTGATTTCCAGACTGGCATTTTTCTCAATTATTAGTGTGCTTCTGGGAAGGACACATTAAAACATTTTAAAATGCTATTAAAGTTATGCTTTTCATTGTTGATCTAAATTTTGGGAATAGCCTAAAATACTTCAAATTTACCGGTCGAGATAGCCTAATTCAGAGATCAAAATTCTTTGCATTGTGTCGACTCCTCTTCATACTGATGATAAAGTCAGTTGACTTCGAAACACGGGAATGCTCCCGCGATAGGAGGCTCCGCCTCACCTGCGTCACTAGGGGTTGAAATGATTACCCATTTCGACGTGGAGACAGCCTTAAGGTGTTGTCAAATGAAGTAGGATTGTTTATTAAGAACAATGTACTGAGAAAATTAATAATAAGCTATGGACAGTATACAGAGTTTTATAGGCACAATCAAACCTTTGATTAACAGCCTAAGACACACTGTTTAGGAATCGACATTCGTCTTTTATTCCTCGTCAGTATAGCTAGGACTACAGGTATGAACATCAGCGTAGAAAGGCAAAGAACCGCAAAGTAACCAGATCATGACACAATTTTTTTTCCAAAATTATAAAGTAATCACAGTATTACAAGAGATAATTCTAATAGTTCAATTCAAAATAATTTCCAATAGCATGCCTTAGACAGCTGTTTCGCCCAATCTCAGGGCTCATCAGTAAGGCTAGCAAGGCCAAAAGGGGCAAATATCACCAGTGATAAAAATCTTCAAAACAGGCATCTTTACCAATTTATAAGTCAATGAATAAATCTTTACCAATTAGGTTTATAATACATAAATCTTTACCCATCATTCAGTCAATTATAGCCAAAATAAGTAAATCGTATCCGAAAAAAATTTTTTTTAACCAAATAAGAAGTACTGTAGGATTGAAAGCCTAAAATACAACTCTCTCTCTCTTTCATTATACTCGCTGTAATACGCCAAAGCGTGTAACGAGTTGACGGGGCCCATCTCCGCGTCATTGCGCCCGGGCAACACAGCTCTTTTCGAAAAAATGTCGCAGCGGTGGCGAGCCGTTGGCAACACTGCGTCCGATTTGACCGGCCCGAGATTTGAACCTCGGACCTCCCGCTCCAGAGACGAACGCGTTACCGCTCGACCAACTGGCCAGTTGCCTAATATATATTTACAATAAATTTGAACTTGTTAAGAATAATATAATTGTGATGCTTTGACGTTTTCGGGGCCAGAGTTTTACGTTAAATTGTTTACGTGCTATCTACCTAAAGGCTACTAGCGCGGAAGCATAGAAAAGAGCCACCAGAACGGCGACTAATTTTGAAACAGACATTGCTTATTTTTTTAGTGGTCGCCGTTCTGGTGGCTCTTTTCTAGGCTTTTACACTGGTGTCCTTTAGGCCAGATAGCACATAAACGATTAAATTTGATCTTTTTACACTTTGCCGTTTTCAAGAAATTGCAGGTAATAGTTAACATTTTGAAACCTCTTACTTTAATATTACCATTTGGTCAGTATTAAAACAGTCCAAATTTTGGAAAGTTGGCTTACATTTCCTTAACAAGCATCTAATTCACAATTCGGACTCTTTACCTTATCTTGACAACAACATTGCGACAAAACACTTGCAAAATTGAAATAGGAACATGCAGTAACTTTTTTTAATTGGTTTTTAATTGGCAACCGTGGCAAATATCTACGGGAAAAAAGTCTTTTTATGGGAAATTGAAGCTGTCATATTTTGGGAACAGAAGTTTGTAGAAGGCTCAAATTTGATAAAGTTAGTCCAAAAATCTGTCAAAATCTTTTGAGAGAAAACCAAGCAAAAAACTCCGACTTCAATGCTTTTAAGATTTCCCTTCCAAATTTCATTCTCCGTAGATTGAGGAAGCTCCACAGTGTACCTTTTTAAAGATGATCATTACTGTATGTGTAGAGTTTGAAAATATCAATTTAAAGCGTTTTATCTGATCCAACTGGGAATTGAAACTTGGGTCTACTGCTTTACTGTAGTCATGACTGAACGCAAACGTGCAATTAACTATAGGTCAACAAAAATTTGCTGACGAACCTTTTTATCCAAATCCACCTTTGCTTGGTGGAAATTGACGGAATCTTTATCTTCTACACCGGTAAAGGGGAAGTTGATTAAGACAATCGATAAGTTGACGTGCGCTAACTTCGCGTTGGGCAGGTCACAAAGCCCAATGCAAACCTAACAAAATGGCCAAGGATGAGAGCAACTTGCGTTTAAAATTAACAGCCGTTTCTCTTTGCATGATGGCATACAGTACTTGTTCGTCATATTATGTCACAATGGCGTTTGTTTAGTTTTCCTCACAGCCAATAGCAAGCTTGAGCAAGTCACTGCGCATTATTTTGACACGTTTGTCGTTTATGCTTCCTTGATACATCATAAAGGGAACAGCACAAGCCTAGAAGAAACTTCAACCACTCAAAACAAAATCCTGAGCGATTCTAAAAATAATGATTAGATAGTCTCCTCTGGTTTTGCTACCAAATTTTTTTAATAACGCAAAGCACTTCACACCAAAAAAAGCAAAATAGTTGACATTGGGAAAGAATATCTACGTTGTCAATATTTTCTCCAAATAAATGACCAGACACAGTACAAACTTATCAGAGCTTATTTATTCCGAGTCTCAGGTATCTTGTTGGTTCTCTTCAGTTTTTGTTATAATTAGGTTCTCATCAGTATGCTCTCAAAAACAATATTTATTTCTGTTGGTTACTTTGGTCATCCTCAGCATGCCGTATATTTATCAGTAACCAACCGTACGCTTTTCATTAGTTAACGTTTGCAGCTCATCAGCAATAATATGCTCTAATCAATGTTATTACCTCATCAGTTCAAAAGTGCTCTGACTGCTATAATAGTTCTCCCACCTTGCTTTTAGTGACCCCATCAGGATTCACCTCCACTTTCTTATCCGAACCGTGCACGGAGCTCCATACGATCAAGAAAGCGCAGTCGGTGTCTGTGAATTGGAAATCCGTTGGATCGTCAGGGCCTCGGGGACGGGAAAACTGCAACGGTTCAATAATCAGATTCCTTCTTTTTGACCTAAAAGCTTCCAGAGCGGCAGCCTTGGAAAGCGCAACCAGGGAAGCAAACCAAAAAAGGGTGCTCGACAATGGTGCGGTTAGATAGACGCCGCTCTGCGCCCGGTGGTTCACACGTATACGTTGAGCCTGACGCACAGAAATAACTATTGATCTGCAACAAGAAAGATGTGAAGGGATCGTGAGGCCTTCAAATCTTCAGCCATCCTGAAGAGGCCATGCGTTTATGGTGTGACCGTATACTGCATATATATTAACAAATGTTTTACGTATCAAAACACAGCATAATATAAGCATATAAAATAAACTCGTATAAAAATAAAAAAATTAAAACCTTACAGTCTGTTTCACCTCGAATCAGGATCATCAGAGGTGTTTTAATGATGTGTACCGCGTAATGATAGCTGTTTAGGCCCACACTGTGGAACATTTTTTGAATCAGTTGAATTCAAACTCTTCTCATTGTAACAAATTTTTTAGTTATGCCATGCTGTTGATTACTATGAAAACAAGAATTAACGACGATCCCATCTGATGCGACCTACCGATACCCGACCAGTGTTGTTCGTCACCCTCCCCACCGGGTGCTGCAGGTTGTTGGTGGATCCATGGCTGAGGCGGTCCTCCTCCAGCTTGAAGTTTTCGCTTATAATCCTGAAAAATGGTTTGTCATCATCGCAAATCATTTAATTTGGCTAAATGCTCTTCGGATGAGTCAACTGCTGCCAAACAGTCTTAGATTTTTTGTGATTGCTTATTGTGCTTTCTTATCTTCGGTATCAGGCGCTGTGCAAACAAATCGCCAGTTATTATGTGATATACGTAGTCCATTTCGTATTGTGACGTCATGAATAGCAAAAAAAAAATCCTAAACGATGTCTGAAGGCAAAATCAATAGAGACAATAGGGGTATTTAAAGTTAGGGCATTCGTATTGGATTAGATTGATTTTGACTCAATCATTCTTGACCTAGCCATTCCAGAAACATTCTAGTTCAAATATGACGTAGGGGCCTCTCTCATCATGCTTTTGATTGGCGACCCTGACGTTTATAACATCAGCGACGCCATCTTATAGTTCAATTCTACGGCAACGCAGAAATTACACAAAGAGACAGAGGCCTTTTAACCGTTGTGTAGGTTATTAATATAGGCCTCTGTGAGCTAGGCTACTGCATTGAAACGTCAGAGTTGCCAATAACAAATCTAATTAGGTAGGCTCCTACGTCATGTTTAAAGTAGAATATATCTGGAACGGCTGGTCAAGAAGGGTGGAGTCAACGCCAATCAAATCTAATACGATTGGTCTAACTTTAAATACCCATTGATTTTGACTTCAGTCCTCATTTAATGATTGTAAACCTTAATTCTTTAAAGGATGCTTAATTTTCAATTTCAACATCGCATTTTACTGTAAATATTTAAAATACCTCGGACTAAAATGATTTGTGTATGCAATTACATGATTTGTAAATTTGCTCACATATCCATTGCAATCACAGTCGTTTCCCGATTACGGTCTTTGAAAAAAGTGGCAGCCATGACGTCACTACCGATCGTATCTCCTTCGGGACTGAATGCGACGACAAACAAATCGGTGCTGGTTGTTTCAAACCTAGACGGGTCCGACGTCCGAAATCGAAACTGCCAATCAACAATGACGTCATAACATATAGTATTGTTTGCAACAATAAAAAAGCTGTTGATTGATTAACAATGTATCGTCCTCCTGTCACGAAAACGCGACGTGGTTATAGCCGTTAAAATCTTTGGACGAATTCGCACCAGCTTAGAAATTGAACATTTTTGCAGTTGACGTTTGACTTCTTTCCAATTCAATTTTCTGCTAGTTCAAACCCATCAAGCTAACATAACTATCACAAATTGTTGTCTAATCCAAGGACACAATAATGTTGCCAGCGCTTGAGATGAGCCCAGATTATACCAACAAAATTCGCGTAGTAAGCACGCTTTCAAGCTCAAGTCTTTTGTTTGAAAGTCTACAGTTCATTTGAGACTACGGGAAAAACAAAGTTTTAGCAACTGAGCCACGCCGCCACTGGCCGAACGCCATTCAGCCTAGTAGCCAGACTAACAAGAAAATTAAATTGAATGCTGTCGTCTTCTCTCATATACTCCCATGTTATGTAGAAGCGGCAATCATGGGGTACGCTCTGTGGGGATTCGCACGCATCATCAAATTTTCCTCTCTCCGATCCACACTCCGCTTGCCGAGAACGACGCTCCACTGCAAAAAATCAAATAAAAAAATCAACCTAATCTTTGCTAAATTATAACAAAGTTTGTGGAAAGTTGTGGAAAAGTTATCTCTACTTTTTTCCATCTCGCGTTTAGCCTGCACACCACAACTCCGGCATAGAATGCGCACTCACAGCAACGGTTACAAACTCGACTGTGTCTGACATGACCGACCTCCAGTGACATCACATCTCCGCGAGATTCCAAAACTGAACACACTGCCCGATTGGAGTCTTCTAAACATTTACTCTCTATTTTTTGAGTCTGATTGGATGCTTTTTAAAAAACATCACAGCCTAAGCAAGTAAGGATAAAGCTTTAAATTTCCATAACGTTTCGCAACTTGATACGCTTATTGTCATTCTGAGTGAAAATTTAGACAATGAAAAATCTTATTCAAACAGTGTTGAACTTGTACTGAGGAGCAAAATGGCGATTTCGCAAAGACGTATTAGGCTTTGAAGTGGACGTAGAAAAAGAAGAAATTAAAAAGCAGATGGAAACGAAAAGATAAAAATGCGAGTCGGAAGAAGTTGGTGGAGTACGCCTTTATAAGACCGAGTAATATACAAAGGAAAGATTTGAAATCATCACAAAAATAAACAACAAGTTGAAGGTTTCGGTCGCCCATGACAAAACACATAGATCCCTCAAAGTTAAAATGTAATTACACCTTTATTCACCAAGTTGCCTTGACTAGGAGAGAGGAAAAAGATCTTTTGCTCTTTGAATCATGCATTTGTATGACATAGTATGACATAGTCGGGCATAGGCAATAGGCATACTATGGCATAGTAGGCATAGAATGGCATAATATAGTAGTAATGGTTGGCATAGTAGAGCATAGTAAGCACAGTATTTCATAGGAGACAACTGCGTATATCATTAAAGAATGAAATTGCTAAATTTATTCATAGTTACATAACCAACAAAACTCCTAATTCGCTTTGCAATTATTTTTGAACATTCGAGCAGAGTTACGAGACAATCAAGTGATAACTCGAATCTTGATATTCCAAGCTACCGTTCAAATAAACTGCAAAGATGCATTAAATATTAGGGAGTCAAGATAAAATTCAATGCCGGTAAAAAAATTTTCTGCTAAATCAGAAGCAATTAAGTTCGCTTGCACGTCTTGAAATAACTAATTGGATCTTCCTATTCTTCGAGAGGCTTAAATGGTTTGACCGATGACATGCTAGTAACTAAATACTATTTAACAATGGTGCATTTTGCTAAAAAAAGCAACAAAATATATATATTCAAATCTCAATGTTACTGGCTAAATTAGTACGTTTTCTTGACATTTAAGGTGGTTGCTTGACTTGATGACCGCAGGGTCCCTTCGCAACTTCCCTGTCGCAATTCCAATCAATTTTAATAATGCCGCTATATTGTTGCTGAGCGACTAAATAATAATTGTCTTGTATTGCACAGTAGGCATAACGAGGAATAGTAGGCATGGTATGTCATAATTGACATAGCCGCATAGTCTGCCATAGAAAGCATAGTGTCGCGTGGTTTGGCATAGTAGACTCAGTAAGGCAAAGTATAGTAGTAGGCAAGGCATAGTAGCCATAGCGTAGTAGGCATAGTGAGACATAGTATTTCATAGTGGATATGATATGGCGTTGTAGGCATAGTGAGGAATTGCAGACATGGTTGGCGTTGTAGACATAGTCTGCCAAAGAAAGCATAACGCCGCATGGTTGGACATAGTAGGCAATGTTAGGCATAATATGATAGTAGGAAGGCGTAGTAGGCATAGTAGACAATAGGCACAACAAGGCATAATATTTCATAGAGTGGCATGATGGTTGGTTGGTTGATTGATGCATCTTTTTTCTCCTGCGATCACGAGAAAGTAACAGTGGCGCTATCGTTTGAACGAATCCACACCCGCTTGGGAGTTGGCTATTTTTCAAGCTTTTCGGTTGACGTTTGACTTCTTCTCACATGAATTTGCTGCTTGTTCAAAGCCATCTAGCAGAGAAAATCATCGCAAAGCATCTTGTCTAAGGACGCAGCAACGTGAGCATTGACCAGGGTGCAAGTTGAACCCAGATCTTGCAATCGCGGTTTAACTCGCTTTTACGCCTTTACCCTCTTGGCACAGGGAGCATAATATGGCATAATAAGGTATAGTACTGAACTGAAATTTATTTTGTTTCATGGTACGAAAAAACAGCACAAAGTAATGGAAAATAAAAATACATTAAGCGCATTCAGCATAAAGTAATCCATGTTAAAAATTATAACCAAACAGGCACAAGAAGACTGCGAAGGGACTGATTTGGCTTCGCGTCTGCACCACTAAAGCTTTACTTAAAAATTTTGCTCAGTAATATCCAATTTTTGAGAACACACAAACAATAGCAGCGCCAAGGGGAAAGGGAAGACCCAGGAACCTGCTAACGTTAAAATGAAAAATGAATAAATAAATAAATAAAAAATACACTTCATGTTTCTTGATTATATTTTTCAAAAATGAGTTCTAAAGTTTGCTTTAAAAAGATTGTAATGTATTGCATGTTTTCCAATCGGCATCCAACGCGTTCCAAATAAGAGGATCTTGATATTTTATAGATCTCTGAGCTTTTGACGTATTCAAATAAGGAATAAAATAATTGTTTTGATAGGATGCTCTCGTAAACTTTTCGTATACCTGACATCGCTTCAGTAAGATAGTTACTAGATTGATTTGGCAGTATTTTCAATTTAAATTAAAATACAAATAGTGCTTTTTCGACAAAGACCATATCAACTAATTTAAAGATACGCAATTTTGCATGAAATTGTGTTACTAAATCATAGTATTTACACCATCCAAGAGTTTTGACAGCTTTATTTTTTAAAGTGCTTAATTTTTTAAAATAAGTTTTGAAAGTTGAGCTCCAATAATTAGCCATATTGCAGTTGCGAGAGGAAAATAGCATAATATAAATTTAATAAAGCCTTAGTGTTTAAAAACGGCTTTACCTTCACTAGGCATGGTAATGCATCGCCCAAGTTGGCATGTCAACCACACTCGCTCGAGGCTTCACACCACCTCTTGCGAACAGTGAACGGCAAGCATTGGAACTGTGAATACAACTTTCATAGGTTTTGGTTTAACTTGACCCAGAATCGAACTTTTTTCTCAAGTTTATTGACGGTGATAGCCTACATTTTATACTGTTACGTTTTTGATGAAAATTGTGCTTCAAGAGTCCTCTTCTTTTGTGGCCTACTGTGCGGCGATTGGGTTCCTCCCGAAGAAAGAGTCTAAAACAGATAAATCAACTGATTTTGTATATACGTAGCTTGATTTGGGTTCAACGTGGTTGCCGCCTTGAGTAAGGAAGACATTTTACGATGATTATCTCCGTTTGGTGGCTTCGAACAAGCAGCGAATTTGGTGTGCAAAAATCCAAAGAAATCCACAGGAACAGTGGATCACTGGAAACTTCTAAGCAAATGCGGATTCCTCAGGCACAAGTCGTAATTGCAATAAAAATTTGCGGATCTTCCAATAGTTATAAGTGCCTAACGCTGTCCCGCGAGATGAGGATAAATAGGCATAACAACAAGAATACATTGGGGAGGGGGATTACTTCAAAGAATAGCCTGTATAAAGACAATATTTTAAGTATATTTCATCTAAATGTTTTGGACCGCTTAATAGCCATCATCACAGACTATGTTTGAAAGATTGTCGATCTGAGCATTATAAATGATGAAGATATCGCTTTTAAAGCTCTTCATTAAAAATGAAAGTTTACAGCATCCGCTCAAAGTCCATTACTATTTCAAGTTTTAAACCGCATTGTCGCTGCTCTATTGCGTAATGCATGCAGTTATTGAGTTCATAATCAGCAATTGTAACGAGTAGTCCTAACCCAGCGTCAGTCAATTGATTCATAATGTTATACCTAAGAAAATATTTTCAGAAACTTCAAAAGGCTTTTTGTCGAAATGTTTGTAAAAGCTCGCTTTACTTTCGCGACAAAATCTGTAAGACCCCATTAACGTTCTGACCATACAATAACATCATTATGGCCGATTTATCGTCACTATAACGTAGTAACGATCGGTGAGGGGCACCTCGTTATTCTTTGAATACCCAAACAGCATCGTCTTACCTGTTTCAATTCAATGCTATTTACTTTTTCAATTGGTTTATATTTTTTATTTACTTTTTCAATTGGTTTATATTTTTTGTCATTGTTGCTTTAGTGCTACAAGAGAAGCATTTTGTATGCTTATGTCCTCCGGCATTAACTAACGGCAGTGAAATATTCGAGTTTTCATTTTGGCGCTAGAAATTTTGCTTGTAACTTGTTAGCGCTGAAATTCTCAGAGACCAAGTGAGTCCCCATGGCTTTACAAAATAAGAAGCAAATGTATGGCTCCGCCAACTCATTTACCAATCATATTCAGACAAAAGCAGAAACGTCAGAACTGACGAAACCGAAAGGATTCAGACACCAAGCAAGAAAACCTAACATAAGCGTGTGGTTTGGTGATGAAACCGTTAACCACCTGTCAATTAGTCGCTCCAAAGCGTTGAATAACATCACAATGTTTTTTGCTTATCCATAGAATTTCTCACTAAAAATGTTTTCTGCAAATGTAAAATGAAGCAGAAAATACTAAAAACAATCATGACTATGAACGTTTATTACAACAGTTAGTTAGGGTGTTCCTTCACCGAAAAATTTATCAGAGAAAAACGCATTATTGTTACTGCAAAGACTCAAATCGAAATGCTTTGCAATGAACTGTTTAATTGCATTGATTAACTGTTTAATTCATAAATCATTATTAAACTATAAAAACTGTTTTAGCTTTTTTGTATCATTGCTTTGTTTTATTACAAAAACTTGTTTTGGTATCATTGCATGTTTGAAAGTTTAATGATTCTAAATTGCTGCTAATTTTTGTTTCCAAATTTTTGGTTGCTGATTTAGCTTGTTTTGCTTAATTGTTCTTCAAATCTTTTCAGTTCAAAGTATGAAAAGTGCAGTTTTCTTTTTTTTGATTTCTGTTTTGCTATGGTTTCAGCTTTGCTATGCTTTGGCTTCTATTGAAAGCGATTCAGGATATGTGGGGCTTCTGCGTAATTTCAAAAATACGTCTACAAGGTGTAGTTTCACGCGCTGATCGGAAGTGTATTTTTCATGTGTATAGACTCATGAGTGATGACAAATTATTATAGTGATTAGTGAACACCCAAACCATTTGGTCAACGATCGTCACTGCTTCTACGAATGCAATATAAACACACTACCTGTATAAATCAAAAGGTTCGATTCCCGGCGAGGTTACATTCTCTTCCAACGCCCATAGCAAACACAACTCGGACTTTGTGATAAGATGGTGACTTTTGTTAATTCCTGCGTGAGTAAAAAGTTACAATAGAACAAAGACGAATTTTTAATGCACCCCGAAGACAGTTTTTACCCCAAAACAGACCTTCAAAGAAATCTTGTTCAAATAGAACATAAAAGCCAAATTAGTTCAATTTGGTAAAGTCTTAGCGTGTCGGCAGATGAATTTACTCAGGAAAATAAAGTGGAACTGATATCGTTGTTTGCACCAATAAAGCCAGTTCAACGATTCTGGGAAACCCTACAATTGGTAACTCTTCGAATTTTCCCACCTTTTGTTTTCTTCCTGAACGCAATGGTGGTTATTCCATCAACCTGGGACCCAGCTGCGCCTGTTACGTCACTAATTCTTAAATAGTATTTATATGATCTTGGGGTAGACAAGTGGCGCGTGTATATGTTTTCCACTCGATGGAGGACACCTGAGGAACAACATGAATTGATAGTTAAGCAGCGCAACTTTAAACAACTAAAAGTTGGCGCAAACCTCATCGTTAGACCATCATTTCAAGCGTGAGGTTCAGCAATAAAAGGGACAAAGAAAAGCCTCCATCGCTTGTGGTAGACAGGTGGGTAGGCGGTAGCTTGACTTGAAGATCGAAAGATTCCGTCGCTGTCTCCTGGCCGAGACAACTTGGCGAATAAAATGTAATTACAATCAAAACTCTGCAGCTAAATCGGTAGATTTGGGTTTGATTCTTTTGTAGTTTGGGCCAATCAAACACGTCAAAATGATACAACTAGTTGATTAGAGGATTAAAAAGACAAGACAACAGGGCAACAAAAATAAGTTTTTGAGTGTATGGCTGTTAGACTACACTATCAAGTTACACTGGTTATAGCGATCAAGTTACACTGGTTGTAAAACTTTTTTACCTTTCGCTGATCCAATTATGATGTCACTGCAACCCAAGTTATTTAATTCGGACTGTGAAGCACTTTCAGCACCCAATCTTTCGGACGTCACTGGAGTATGATCTGATGACGAAGGATCTGTTGCAGAAGATGAATAGCGACGGTCCGTTAATTCGAATTCTGGCCTCTTGGTCGCAACTACCGTTTCCAAAAGGGGATCTTTCTGGGGAAAAATAAGTGATGGAAACATTGTAGCAACTACATTGCTGTAAAGATCTTTTTTTTTTTCATTGCCCGCTTTCCCGTGAGGGTTGCGGGGGCCGCAACTCGAGATTAAGCCGCCATATTTCACGGTTTTCCATCACATTGATTATTTCGCTTGGGCGAAGTCCCAAGCAATTCCATCCAAGATCCTCAATGCAATTGTTCCATCTAGTTCTAGGTCGTCCAATTGGTCTTCTCCCATTTGCTTTAGCAAGTAAAGCTTGTTTGGGGAGTCTTTCCTGAGGCATTCTGCTTACAAGGTCGAACAATCTAAGCTAAGATTTTTCAATTCGGAGAAGTAACAGCTCGATGTTAAGAGATTTTCAAATCTCCGAGCTACGCATCTTGATAAACAGAGTAACTCCTTCAATTCTTCGTAAAAACCTTATTTCGGACGCTTGCAATTGTGATCGCACTCTTTCGGTCATTACCCAAGATTAATGACTATAAGTGAGAATGGGGACAAAAACTGCTTTGAAAATTCAGAGCTTTGCCTTTTTTGACAACTCTCGTTTCATGACAACCGAATAGTGCAAGGCTCGCATTACTGCACTAGACTTGCCTATTTGGGTATCCAGTTCTTCGTCTTGCCTTCAGTCTCTCGTAAATGCAACCCCAAGATACTTGAACTTCTCCACCTGCTTCAGTGTCACTCCATTCACTTACCACTTGCACTGATCAGGGTTTCTTGGGGCAATTGAGAAACTATGTATAATAATGCTCACGTGTGCATTAAAAATGCGACGTGCCCTTAGGGTCGATTTGAAACTGGAGAGGTTCCTCTTTTAAGCGAAACCACAGATATTGCTTTACAATACATTTTGACGATTCACTGATAAACGAAAAAAGGGAAACTATTCATGTGCTATAATTAAATGAAAATTAAGTAGTGCGATTATATAATCATAGAGTACTACGAGCTTGGTAGAAAATGAGTAGGACTACAGACCGACGTTAATTCGTAGACTTTGGAACATTGGTACGTATGAAATTGCGATTAGTCCGCAGTAGCCGCTTAGCATTAATTTCATAAACTTATTAATTTGTAAAAAATTTGTCAAAAAAAAAAAAAAATGGGAATCTCAACTAGAACCACAAAATCATTTGGTTTCTCATATTGGGTTCAATTCTTTGGCAAGTTAGATCAGTAACTGCTGTTCATACGCTCGACGTTCGTTTGTGAGCAGCGAGGAGAATGAGATAAATCGGTCGTTGAAAGACGTTAGTTATACATTTCTGCCAGTATCCAAATCTTGAAAAATTTAGGAGAGATAATTTGGCAATCACGCTTAAGGTTGATTTTTTTTAATTTTGAAGGATACAAAATTACTGTTTTTTTACCAAATGTGAGCTTTTCATCAACTTCTGCTTTCAAAATTTTGTAGTTCAAAGACACGGTTTTTCTCCTTAGAAATTTTGTGATGGTTGCCAATTGAAAATCAAATTTTTTTGATCAACAGCGAAAAAGTATCATGACATACATGTGGTGTAAATCACGGGTTGGCTCATTTTTTTGGATTTTTTTTTTAGTGAAAAAGTTGTTTTGCAGCGCCATAAAACCACTTGCTATTTCAGTTTAGAGCTTAGATAACCGAATGAAACAATAGCTCTCACAAAAGCTAACAAAACGACAGGTAAACCTGCTGGTGGTACTGTTTTCGATTGACTAGAAGGCTTCATTTTACTCGCTGAGTTCGCCGGTGAAACTCGGCACTGGCTACTTAAGTTGGCCGGCCTCCAACCGATTACGACCCAGCTCAGCGTCCGTGCTTCCACGGCTATTTCTATTTCATCATCAACTAATCGCCAGTGGAGAGTGTAAAGGTTGGGTTGAATTACACGAGTCGAGTAGTCGGGGTTTGACGAGTAGTTTTGCTGAAGGACAACGTTCGTTCCTGCAACACATCAAGCGTGATATTGCACCATTCAACGCGCAGCATCCCACCAATGTCACCGGTCACAAATTTACTTTTCTCGCAGTTCCTCCCAAACCATTCCTGCTGACAGTAACAAAGCAACCTTGGGTACGTTGTACTTCGAGTGTCAATGCATTGGCCGTTGTTGTTGCAATCCGAGTTGTCCCAGCATTCGTCTGCGGAAGAAAACGGAATGAAAAGCCGTTTAATGCTTAGGGGCTTGTTTGCATAGGTGGGCAAGTTAATGCAAAACGTTAGCTTCGTTTAACCACTAGTCCGTGAACAAACTTCACACCTCCGTTAATGTTAATCCGTTATTTTCAGCTTTAATTAACGGAAGTTAATAAAGTCCGTTAATCCGTTAACATTTCTGTTTATTTACTCGCTTCTAGAACACATATTGACTTTGTTGAGCTGATTGTAAGGAAATATTTATCGCTATGGTGGTCTTTTTGTGTTTTGAAAGTTACATTTTACAGTCTAATCGAATTTCAAGATAAAATAAGTTCAACTGCACAACGAAGCTGCGATCGGAAATCTTTGGAAATTGCAAACAGCGATAATTAATAGACCTATGAGGCTGCAGGTTATTATTTGCCTCAAAAAAGACCTTGCTTCGCTTTTTTCTATAAAACTCGTGCTAATACGCAACAAGTATTACCACTGCAAACTGGTTTGTACCGGTCTGATGAATGAATGGTGCAAGATATTAACAATAAAAACCTTAACGGAAGTTAACAGAACTTAACGGAAGTTAATTTAGTCTGTTAACATGAAAAAACTTTTTAACGGATTAACGAGTTAATAAAAAAGTTAGCTACGTTATTAACGGATTTACGATTAACGGACTTGTGCCCACTTATGCTTGTTTGCTAAAACAAAGCTTTTGGTAAGAAACGTTCTGGAGTCTTGACAAATACGTTTTCATTCGTTCGATACGGTTATCGACTAAGCTCATGAAACTTGTTGCATGACTTGCTAAACTCACTGCTGAAATCGTATCATTGTCCAACTAAACGCCATCCAAACGGTTTAGCTTGAATAATTTATGTAATTATAAAAAATTTTCTGATTATCATAACCAAATTTTAGTTCAAATGTACAAAATTTGCATCAATTGTCGTCTTATGGACCTCTTCAGTATCTTTATGTTAAAACTCTAGAATTTCTCGTAATTAATCTTTACTGATGAGGGATGTAAAGCAATAGTCAATTCCTTAACAATGTACGTCTTAGGCTGTTAGTTAGGAAGTTTATGTTGTGCATTTAAGGCATTGTACATCTCCCCAAAGTAAATAACATAAATGATTCACCTTTTTTTTCGCACCTCATTCCAATGAATAGTCTTCTGCACTTGCACTTTCTTCCGTCACAAACTCCTCCATTCAGGCATTGTCCTTCGTAACAGGTTGGAGGAGGTAGCGGGAAGTCCGTTGGAGGACATGATTGAAAAAAACTCTCGACTGAGGAGAGGTTTTGTGATTGTTTCAAAACAATAGAAAGGGGTGAAGGATTGAGTTTTGCTTTTTTCGTTGCTGAACTAACTCTGGTGTCCATCGCAGCCCAACATTTTTCTGGGGAAAATTTTGGATGAGGCAAAATGATGACATCAGCACAGCTTGCTGGACTGGAATTCCATTTTCTTGCTTGACGTAATAATCGGATAGCACAGTCATCGCAAGTATGTTGCACGGGAAGAATGACGTCAACAAAATGGTGTCTAAAAACACTCCACCATTAGTTAACAATCGCACACTCAGTTGTAATGGAATGAAACTCACGATACTAACGTCGAATCGTTTGAAAAGATTCGAACTGTGAAGGAATGGACTACTTGAAATGGGTTTTCGCGGATTAAATCGATTCGAAATCCACCCTGAAAATATAAAAAATCAAGTAGCAAATCGAAAAGACTTTCCGTTGTGTGAATAGATTGAGAATTGTCTGCTAAACAAAACCTGTGCTGGACCAATAGTTTGAATTGTTTGCGATGGCTTGTGCTAAATGGTTGATCAATTAGATAAAGCGTTCGAAGCAAAAGGCATCCAAGACTTTTGAAGCATCAGTTTCAAACAGGCCGGCAACCTCAGCACAAGTGACTAACCTGACCAGGGCTGGGGTCAAACCAGGTCATTCGAGTTTTTGTACCAGCAACAAAACTTGTTCGTGAAGCATCTACAAAAAGAACATTGTCAATTCGAGGACGTCGGTGAGAATTGATAACGTAACCACTACGGCCTTAGTTTGGATCCACCGTAGATGATGTCATTAATCACATCAGCGCGGCCGAATGGGTAAAGGGGTCGTTTTTACGACGACCCTGATCGCATGATCTGCGTTCAACCACCAACCTGGTCACGTTGTTGCGTCCTTGGATAAGGCGCTTTACGATGATTACCTCTGCTTGGTGGCTTCGAACAACCAGCAAATTGATTGGACAAGAATTCGAAGAAATCTACAGGATTACAGAAAACTCCTACAGGTATGGAATTGTCCAATAGTTAGCGTCTGATGCTGTTTGGTGACAGGAGTATAAATATGCATTACAACAATAATGTCATTACAGCATTTAAACAGTAAAATATTGCATGGGGCACGCTTTTGCAGCCGTGACCAAACGCATTTGGAATGCGGCAGCAATTTTGTAAAAATTTTGCTCTAAATTCAGGAAGAATTCAAGGTCTTCTTCTTTTGGTACGGATTTTGCCCAAAATTCGAATGAAGACCAAAAAAAAACGTCCACCCGCGTCTCACCTACAATTTAAGTACTGAATTATAAAGATTAAATAACATTATGAAAACTTCACCTTCATTTGACTTGGATCTACATGGAAGGTCGGAATTGAAATTGCTGAGGAACTCCAACGAGTATGTACGTGCTGGGGGGAACGTTAGTCTCACGTGACCATTTGCAACCCAATATAAGGAATAACTAAGTATGACCAAGAAAGAAAACAATGACTTCATGCAAGAGGTCAACTTTTGACCTTACTGTAAAAAAATCAACAATGCCTTTACTTCAGCTTTGCAGTTAACTTCAATGTTCTTATTCTATTATCAATACTATAGTTGTTATAGTGCTTAAACTATCGCTAACGTTTTGTCGGGCCGCACTTACTGGCCTCACAAGGGCTTTAATAAGTTATAAACAAAAAAGAAAAAAATTGTCAAACACCTGGTGCCTTATTAGCTCATAATCTATGTTGGCAATCTGGCAAAGTCGTCGGAGAGACATAAGGTTTAGCAGTAGTAAGGCAACGGAAAGATACGAAAACCGTTTGAAAAACGCTTTTATATTTTTCACTGTATTTCTAAAAAAAGTTTTAACAAAATTTCAAGTCGTTTCAATCTCAGTAAAATGATAATTTTTGAAATACGACAGTATACGACACATATAATCTTTCAATACGAATAAGAATGAGACAAAAATTTAATCAAAACGTTCAGAAAAGAATTTTTAGTCGCTTTACTTTTTTTCAAGAATCTTGAAAGTAATTTTCAATGTTGACACAAAACTGCAAGATAGTATAGCACTGGTTTTGAACTTCTTCGACTTTCTACTTCAATTCTTTGTATAATGTTAGGCACCCACTTTTGGTACCAAACCATGAATTGACATTCTGCCCTTTTCCTTCGCAAGCTTACGGTTTGATTTCAATTTTTGGACAAAATATACTTCCAACGGTGAACTCGAATTGAATCCAATTATCCTCAACTTGAATAATTGAAAAAAGTTTTGATTTGAAATTGATTCATATCGAAAAAATTATAAAAATTTTATCTAAGTATTGCTTTGCCTAAAAGTTAGCAATTTAACTTTCACAAACAAGTAAGTACTCAGTCAAATATTAAAATGCCAACCACAGCTCATCTTACCTCATTTTCTGTTCGTTGATGCTAAAAAATTTTTCATGGTAAAATATCCCAAATGAATTTTGCATATCCAACGTCACAATCTTAAATACTTGTATTGCAATACAATGGAATCCGCTCAATATTTTGGCCATTGACCAACCAATTTTGTATCCTAATAAGCGGCGGATTAAATAATCGATTTTTCTATAATGCAATCTAAATCACCGCGTGGCAGGTTAGAAAGGGTGCTATAGCGATCAAGCAACTCAAGCTTTTCAGCCGTCGTTTTTTCTAGTCTCGATTTCTTCATTTTATCCTGGATCCAGACAAAAACGTACTTTTAACTGCATTGGTATTCACAAATCATTTCAAAATTCTCATGATTTCTAATCCAAATTCGATTTGTATTGAAGACAATTGAACTAATGTTTTTCAATAATTCACAATTGCTTTTTATACTCACGTTTTAATAACACATTACCATTGTCGAATAAAAACTAAATTTATTAAGCGGACTCTTTTCCACCGTAAAGATTTGTCAATCGTGGATTTAAGCTGATTTTACCGTAGTGTAATTATTCAACACTGCTCCAAAACAATTTTTGTTCTAAAATTGTTTAGATTTGAAAAAGTTTAAAACTTTGTAATAATCCCCAAACTAGGAATCATTTATGCACAGAGCTGGACATCGCTGCTATATAACTGTCGAGTACTGCTAAAACGTGCAGTTGACCTAGATGACCGCATGGTCTTATCGCTGTTTCCTGCCTGCGCACTTTTAAGCGTATGGTGAAATACACTTGACTTGAAACATTTAAGCTTATACAGTACAAGCTTTCAAGCATATTTCGGACTTGACAAGTAAACAAAGAAAAGGTTGACCAAATTCAGTCTTTTTAAATAGATTTCAAATATTTACAATTCAGTTCTTTCAAATAGTGCTAAAAATGCGAAATAGCTTTAAAATTGCAATTTTATCCAAAAAATTAGAAAAATTGCTCAGTGGTTTAGGGCGGATGGGCGTTCCGTCTTTGGACCTCCTCTGTGATATCCTCAAGATATACCGTATGCTCAAAGTCCAGCCAAATGAATAAGTTTTTCACAAAAACATTTTAGCTTTTAGTTCAAACTCTCTTCCAGTAAACAAAATCGTGGTTGGGCGTTTGTTATACAGGCTGGTTGTTTACACGATCCTTGGAGAAGAGCGTCAGGTTTATTGATTTTCTTATTATTTGTTGATAGTGTCGTGCATTAATTTCCACTTACAATAAACCAACAACGTACAGCATAATAAAGTTCAAAAGAAATGACAACAAGAAATGACAACAAACTTGCAGCATTAGGAAATTAATCCAAGCTGAATGGACGTTAGACATTAGACATTGTTAGTTTATTTTATGCATATAAGAAAAACAAAGAGAAAACAAACAGACAACAAACAGACAACAAACCAAATAAATACGAGTACACTGTACTGTTTCAAAAAAAACAAATTTAAATATCGGGCTACTGCCTGCTGATTTAGAATTTTACTGCAAGGGAAGACTGCGATGGGACCTATTTGGTCTTCGAGTCAAGCAGCCACCCTTCCAATCAAATCGATGCAATGAAGTGATATTTTCAGGAGTATAAGCAATAATTCATAACAGTTGCAGCTGCAGTTGCGAGCCAATAAGCATAAAAAAATAATAATTAAAATAAAATAAAATAAAAAAAAAATAACAGGACTACACGAATTAATGAGTTGCGTTGCTAGGTTGTTGATGAGACATACTTTTGAATTAATTGTTTTTTATAAGTTATTTTAAATTTAGAATACGGGTAATTTTTTAATTCTTGAGGGATATTATTCCAGATTTTTGTTCCAATATATTTAAATGATCGTTGGCAATTTGCTGTGGAGAATCTAGGAATGTGTATTGCATTAGCTTGACGGGTGGAATGGGAGTGTATTGTCGAAACTTTTTTAAAATTCAGTTGCTGATTTAGATGAAGAGGCAAGCGTCCATTATTACTTAGATACATCAGTTTGGCACATTCGTAGTTAAATAAGTCATCCAGTTTCAAAATACTAAGTTTAAAATACAATGGATTCGAGGAATCTGTGTATCTTGCGTTGGTGATTATTCGAATGGCTCTGTTTTGAAGAGCACGCAATCTTTGTTTGTATGAGTCGAATGTGGATGCCCAGATCACTATTCCGTAAAGGAGGTGAGGGTGCAACAGTGAGTAATAAAGAGAAATTAAGGTCTTTGCAGGAAGAAATGGTTTAATTTTGGAAATTATTCCAATTGCGCGAGATACTTTTGTTTCAATTATTGTAATCTGTTCCGCAAACGTTAAGTTTTGGTCGAATATTAATCCGAGATATTTAGAGCTCAAAACATTTTCTATAGGTACGTTATTATAGGTAACATTTATACTAAAATTCTTTTTTTTTGAGTTGTGCGATATGGGGATTGAAGTCGACTTATCAGGATTAACAGTTAGTAAATTTGCATTCATCCAATTAAATATTGATTCTAGCATTGAATTGGTATTTTTTTCTGAGTCTATGATATTCTTGTGCTGTAAAAGTATTGCCGTGTCGTCAGCATAGAGCTGCGGAGTAGAATTAAAAAGAAAGCAGAGATCATTGACGTAAATACAGAAAAGTAAAGGGCCTAATATTGATCCTTGAGGAACCCCAAAAATAACCCTTTCCAAATTAGAGGAGCAATTGTTTATAATTGTGTATTGCTGCCGATTAGCAAGATACGAGGCAAACAAATCATTGGCAATTCCTCTTATACCGTAATGGTGAAGTTTAGCTACAAGAATATCATGCGAGACGGAATCAAAAGCTTTTTTTACATCTAACAATATTAAATTAGAAAAAAGTTTATTTTGAATATTATCATAACATTTTGTAATTAGATTAAGGATGGCGTGATTCGTGGAATAACTTTTTCTAAAACCGAATTGATTGGGAGCAAGGATATTATTACGATCAAAAAATAAAATAGTTCGATTATAAATTGCACGTTCGTAAATTTTTGAAATCGAAGGAAGTAAGGTGATTGGGCGATAATTCGAGATATTTTTTGCATTACCTTTCTTAAAAATAAGTAAAACTTTTGCAGTTTTCAGAATTTTAGGAAAAATTCCTAGAGAAAAGCTATGGTTTATTATTAAAGCTAGTGGAAAAGAAAGGATATTCTTGGCTATTCTAAGGAAAAAAGGTGGAATATCATCTTCATCATTCATTCTTTTAAGCTTCAAGTTCAGAATAAGACTATCAATTTCATGGGGAGTTGTTGGCGAAAGAAACATTGATGAAGGAACTGGGTTTTGTAGATACGAGGAAAAGTTGAGAGAGAGATTGCAGGAAACGTCATTTGGGAGTTTTTTTCCAATAGTTGCAAAATATTGATTAAATTGATTAGTAATTTTTTCCTGATTACTGGTTAAAATGCCATTAGAATCGTAAATTTCTTGAGGTATACTGTTGATTGATTTTTTTGGAAGTAATTCTCGCAAAACTTCCCAAGTTTTGCGAGAGTCGTGTTGATGGGATTGCAGTTGGTTGCCAAAGTATAACTTTTTTGCCAAACGGATGATTTGCTTTAGTTTATTTGCATAAATTTTGTATAATGATTTAGCAACTTCATTCCCATTTACATAATCTGACCAGTACAGCTTCTTTTTGCACTTAATTGAAATTAGAATTCCCTTGGTGATCCATGGTTTCGAATTTAGTCTTTTTTGTTTGCGAGAAAGTAATTTCAGTGGGGCATGTGTATTTGTTATTATTTTAATGATATGGTAAAAATCTTCAAATATAGCATCAAAATTAGTTGACGAAACCTCAGGTAAATGGGAAAAAAACTGATCCAACTTCAAGGCAAGCTCTTGAACATAATCTTCTGGTTCAAATTTGTACAAGGATCGAATTTTTTTGTTCACTGTAATTTTGAATGGTTTCGAGTTTAAGAGAATGAAGCAAAAAGTGGAGAAATGATCGGAAAGATCTGATCTTAGTATGCCAGGAAGCAAAGTATTTTGAGTGATATTAGTTATAATATGATCGAGTAAGGTTGATGATGTGGAGGTTATTCTAGTGGGTTTAGTGATAAGGGGAAAAGCAGCATTGCTGGACAATATGTTCAAATAGTCTTTGGCATGAAGGTGCTGGTTGCATCCTGTCGTGTTTAGGTTCAGATCACCTAATATTAGAAACTTTTTATTACTTTTGTTTAGATTTGACAAAGTTGCATTTAATTTCTCACAAAAAACAAGAGCGTTAGACCCTGGGTGTCTGTATACGGTGCCAATTACAAAGTATGATTTAGAATCTAGTTTTACGTTTAGCCATAATTCTTCACATTTTTCGGTTTTTAAGCAATATTTGTTAGTTATATCAGAAGAAACCAAATTTGAAACGTACACTCCCACTCCACCAGCTTTAAGAAGGAGAATTTGGGTAATAAAATGTATAGCCAGGAATTTCAATGTAAGATAGAGGATGAAGATTGATACGAGTTTCACTTAAAGCTATGAATACAGGAGGCTGAGGAAGCGAGCAAAGTAAATTATAAAAATCATCAAAATTTTTTTGCAAAGATCTGATATTGATGTGTAATACCAGGGAAGAGTGTTGCTGTCCCGAAGGAGGGGATAATTCATCATAGTATTCGCAAGGTAAAATATTGTTGTTATGTTGTGAGTATGTTTCATCATCAAAATGTGGCAATTTGTTTTGAAAAGGAGAGTAATCCGCGAGACCAGAATTTGGAAGACCGCAGCATTCATTGTTGGGCATGGTTTGAGATACAGTAAGTTACTGCAGTAAGGGATTAGACATAACACATAAACTGCGCACTCATAAACTGAATACACTCAAAAATTCATTGCGTTTGGTAATTAGTGCTAAAGGAAATAATTAACACCATAATTGATTACACAATTAAAGGTATTTTTGAAATTTTTTCTTAGACTGGAATAAAAGAAAAAATTAACGGAAAACGGTAATGTATTGTATTTTCTACTGTACATTTAAATCAACTCACATTTGACATTTTTGTATATGGCAGCTAGAATTAAAGAAAAAGCACAAAAACTTTAAGAAACGAACCAATGGCCTGTTTTGAAAATTCCGTTTTACATGCAATATCTACGCATAGTACACTGTTGGTAAAAAATTGTTTGTATCAAAACTGTATATGTGTCGCACTTGCAGTCAATTCTGTTGTTAAAAAAACTATTGACGACCTGTAGATTTTTTGTTAAGCTGTAACGTGCTGAAGACGCGTTTGCGTTCAACAAAAGAATCGACTTTGGTTAATTTTACACGATACATTGTAATGAAAAACAAAAGAGTTGCTTAAACCAGAGAGCCAGAGGTTCGATTCTCTGGCAGGTCACAAACAACAAAATATTAAAAGAAAAATAATACTTTATCAGTTGTCATACTAATTTTTTTTTTTTTTAAGGCACCATTAGTTTAATTAGAAGATGATGCAGAGTACATTAGATTACCACTACTGCTTTGCTTTTTGTCCCTCAATTTAGAGATTGTACCTGCCGTTTTCAGCTCTCTAGGAAGTTTTCTTCTTACCTTTTCTTGCGGCTTTGAATAGAGGAAGAAGTAGTGTACGCTGTTTCTCAAATTCTCGAGGAAGATGATCTGTGACGTACACATTTGGGTAGCGTTTTCCTGAGTAGGGATTGACTTCTTGGCGGTTGTAGAATTTTAAAAACTTCAGCGATTGGTAAATCCGATTTTTGTCGTCTTGCGTAGCAAGTTTCACTATTATAGGTCTAGATTTGGCTTTGCCAAATTCAACCGGGCTTGGTCGCTGAGGAAGGCGGTGAATGTCCACTAATGATATGCTTGAGGGTTCTACTATTTGCAGACCTTCGGAAAGGAAACGGCGAAATATCATTAATGTATCGGCTCGACTTTCACCCAGATTCTCTTCACCAGGTTTCGCTGGAGCTTCCTTTAGCCCATGAATTAGCACGTTTAGTCTTTTACTATACGAATCTTTCATTACAGCATCTATTTTCAGTTGTTTCACTTGTTCACGAAGTTCATTGATTACTTCTTCAAAATTATCTTTGTCAACTTTTTTTTCTAGTTCTAGGTTATTTTGATTAATCTTCAATTCTACATTGTCGAGGCGATTTTGGTAATCATCAATTTTCTTTTCAAGGGATTCTAGTCTGACAGAAAAACTATGCAATGTACTAAGAATCAAATCCAGCTTTTCGGTTTCAGTTTTTTCTGCCATAACAAGCTACAACCTGGTGTTTTATGCGGTAAAAGATGTCAAAATCCACACTACTGCGTTTCTACTGCTGCTCTGTCAACATGCGTCTGCACGCCTCGACTGTCAAAAGCAACTGGACTTGCAACAAAAGCAACAAAGTTCATGTTTAAAAACAAAACTGAAAAGAAACACCGCTTAAAATTTTATATGCAAATATTTAATATTCTCTAGTTAAAGGTTTTTTTATTCGGCCCTGCGAGCCTAACTGACGAGCCTTAAAATTAGGCAGAACAGTTATCTTAGACAGGCAAATGAAAAATTTTCTTATGGTTTTAGTACTGTTTGCTGTGAATTTTGATGTTTGTTCGATTGCTTTCGTAACGCGCCTTTTAAATGGTGTTCGTTTTCAATTTCACTTGATTCACAATAAAGCAAATTCTGGCGCGCAGCTCTGTAATGATGTCAACCTGCCAAAATACATAGGAGTTTTGAAGTAGGATTCAAGGATGATGACTAGGACAAAGGCTTGGTTATACTGTAAAATGGTTATATATAACAAAGAGAAAAATAAATGCAACACAATCTGCTTCACACAAAATTCTAAACTCGATCATAAGGGAAGAGAACTAGTTTTGCAAGATCGCCAGAGAAAATTCGGATTTTCCGCTCATGTTTCGATGTTGCACTTCGACGTAATATTTTCCAGCATCTTCTTCTTGCGTATCGCTCTTAACAAAAAAAGCAATTTTTTATTACTCATCTTGCTTTATAAAGATGATTCAGAACGCTTGGGGTTGGTATAGTTTTCCTTTCCATCCAAGCAATCTGCCCATTGTGGTGGTTTACCCGCGTAAAGGTTGTCGATAGAGATACAAACTCTACACCAAAAATTGCTCTCAGCTAGTGTTGTTGCGGATAGGCTAGTAGAAAAACGCAGAGAACGTGGTTGAAAGCGTGATAGAAACAAAAACATGATAGAAACTTTTAAAGCGAGCCCATTACAAAATTGAAGTTGGCTGATTCTTTTAATTTGAGGCAATTATGGTATACGATTAACGTACATGAACATTAGCTACGCTTGCAGCTCCATAATTATCATATTTGAACAAGGCTGAGGATCTTTTTACGAAATTGCCGGCAGCGTGGCTGAGAGGGTAAAGGCGTCGCTTTTACGACGACCCTGGTCACGTTGTTGCGTTCTTGGATAAGACGCTTTACGATGATTATCGCTACTTCATAACTTCAAACAAGAAGCAGATTTACGTGGAAAGAAGTCAAACGTGAATAAAAAAGTTTGAAGATGGTCAACCCCTAAATGGATGAGGTCCACTCTTCCAAAATAAAAACGTCACCGTCGCTTCTTCGTGAATGGAGGATAAATATGGATCAGTCAAATCAAAATTGAGATCTGCCCATAGCGTACGGTTTTAAGCTACCTAGGGCCCGGTTACCCAACTTTCATTTAGGAAGAGACTATAATATCACCGTACTTTTCTTTTACTTTTTAGTTAATTCTTACCTAAATCTGACTCAAATTCATATCGTCACTTTAAAACTAAACCCCAAACCTAACCATAATCGAAACTTTATCTTAAACTTTAATCTTGATGCTTAAACAGCAGATAGAAATGCGCGGATAAGTTAATATTTCTCATTTTCCTTTTACTTTCTTTAAAGCAAAATTTTTTGAATGAATAGTCATTTAGTTTATTTCAAACGTTTCTTAATACTGGTTTGAGCAACAAAAAGCACCTGCACAGTAGTAAGAGCAAGAAAGTGACTATTTCAACGCAAGTTTTTAAGAAAATAAAACTAAAAATGAGAAACATTCATCCGTTTCATACATTCATTCATTCATTCAACCATGCAAATAAAAATCGCTTTTTTGTGTTCAGTATCCTCTGCATGTCTTAACGTCTGACGTTGTGTCGCTACTTCCTTTTCCTGACTCTACGTGTTATTATTGTGTTACCATGTATTTGCTATTGTTGTGGTGGTCAAGAATAAAAAAAGAATGAATGAATGAATGAATGAATGTTTCCTTTTTTCAAGGGTTTTGATTGGGGCTTGAGTTAAGTTTTGGGGTTAGTTTTCAAGTAAAGATTTCAGTTTAGGTTAGATTTCGATCGGAAGTAACAAACAAGTAATTAAATATTTTTGGTGAAATTGCCTTTTTTTTGAGAGATAATGTAAATAAAGAACTATAGCCAAAAATTACTGCAAAAAGCTGGCGTAACCGAACCTCATCAACGGCAGGATATAAACCGCTGGCATTATGCTCAATATACAGTTATGTAGCTGAAAATAATCGAGGCAAGAACACACAGACGCGCACATTTCAAATTTACAGTGCTGTAATTGAACAAAACAAACTTACATCGTAAAGCAACTTACTTGATAGTAAAACGAATTTGAAATGATTGGCAAGTCTCATACTTTCCAATCCATTCTAATCTTGACGGTACGTAAGAAAAACAATCGCTACGAAATTCCTCAAATCCCACCCTTTAAAAAAAGCAAAAAGTTTAATGAAGATTAAGGTGACAATTAAGTTTTGCCACAAGTGCCAAAAAGCTAAAATATATCGCTTCTCGAGACCACAAATCAGATCAAATCTTTTATTATACTTGGTGTATTTCGCCGAAGCGTGCAACGAGTTTGCGGGGCCCATCTCCGCGTTTTTGCGCCCAGACAACACAGCTCTTTTTGAAGAAATGTCGCTACAATTTTTTAGAATTCTATCTGCCACTTAAGTCTAAAATTTTTCTTTGTATTAAATAAATAAAAAAACAGCTGTTCATTTTTTAGCACTGGACAATAGAATGTTTCATAATTTCACCTTTTTGAAATTAAAAATGCGTGGGGTCTCATCAGATCGGATTTAGGCCACAATGAAGAAATAAAAAAATTTTTTTTTCGATTGCACGTTGTTTTGAGGGTGTCCTGCCCCCCCAAAGTTTGATATTTTTGGACGCGGGAAAATTTATTTGACAATTCGATATCTCCTTAACAAAACGAGATAGAGAGTAATGTTTGGTATCAAAATTCACAGAATGGTCGACTTCCTATCTGTAGTCAATACATTCTTAATCTCTAGCTCCAACAGAAACGAAGTTATTTACGAAAAACTGTTTTGGCACTCAGTAAAGCTAAAGATCAGATAATATCAAGTCAGTACCGATTTGGCATAAAAAGCAAATCAAACTGCAAAACAGCCATATGCAATAAGAAAAAAATCAAACATTTTTAAAACGAAAACAATAAATGGGACATCTCATTACACGCTGCCCTGCATTTATACTGCTCGAGAGGTCCATTTGGGGATGCTCTTTGGCTCCTAAAGATATGATACGTCGATACAGGGTTTTAAAATGGCTGGAAATTTTGAGCCGGCAACAAAGTTTTTTTACCTCCCGTGGACGATTAGAGAAACAAAAACAACAAAACGAGTACAGTAACAAAGACAAAAAACACATCAACCGGAGCTACTGCATAAGTATGAGCGTAGACGAACATCTGTCTGGTTTCCTCGTGAAAAATTATCGAATCTTTTTGCGATGCAACAAATCTTTCAGCTAGCCTATTTCTCTTTCGTTGCAGCGATTATGATTTTCGATAGATTCCCAAAATTTGGCTGAGCCAAACGAGATGCATGGCGCGGTTTTACTGGAAATGGTAAAAAGTCACATAAATGATACTTATCTATCTCACGTTATTGATGAGGTTGAAGGTAAAAGCAAAGGTCCAAATACATTGTCAGAAGGCGCTCTTTTAAGCAAAATCAAGATTATCACTAGTGGTTTTCCGGAGAATTTGGTTGACAGGGAAGCTCCAGATGTGCGCATTACCTCCATTGCTAAGCTACATCTTCAAAACAAACTTTGCTGATTTTCTGACCAAAAAGGTATGAGAAACAGTGCTAATGCAGTCTTTCGAAGCGACCAGATGTGCTTACTGGTTTTGTCTTGTCAACTTTTTATGGATATAGCAGCCAATCACAGAAGTTTGCTCTGGTATAAACAAGAAGAGATTAATCTTTCCCGTTGGTTGATTGCGGCAAACAGTTATGCGCGGATGCTTTTGTTTCACTCTTCCGATCTTACTACTGTCAAGACAAAACTCTCAAGGCTTGTGTCATATATTTTTTCTGTATTTTTGGCTTCATTTCTGATGACACACCTTAAACCACATGCATGCGAGGGTCCTTTTGTGACCTTGTTTCAAAGGGATCTTTTGTTAGCTTTTGGAGCAGTTAATTCGGACGTGTGTAAAGGAGTGAACCGGTACGTTTTGCAGCATGCAAAGAGTTGGCTTTCGCCACATAGTATTGCTCTACATGTCTACTCTGAAAATCTAGCAATGACCAAGAAAGTATTGACATCTCTTACTTCACTGCCTGAAGAAGTGGCAAACTAAGAGACTTTTTACCATTTCCAGTAAAACCGCGCCATGCATCTCGTTTGGCTCAGCCAAATTTTGGGAATCTATCGAAAATCATAATCGCTGCAACGAAAGAGAAATAGGCTAGCTGAAAGATTTGTTGCATCGCAAAAAGATTCGATAATTTTTCACGAGGAAACCAGACAGATGTTCGTCTACGCTCATACTTATGCAGTAGCTCCGGTTGATGTGTTTTTTGTCTTTGTTACTGTACTCGTTTTGTTGTTTTTGTTTCTCTAATCGTCCACGGGAGGTAAAAAAACTTTGTTGCCGGCTCAAAATTTCCAGCCATTTTAAAACCCTGTATCGACGTATCATATCTTTAGGAGCCAAAGAGCATCCCCAAATGGACCTCTCGAGCAGTATAAATGCAGGGCAGCGTGTAATGAGATGTCCCATTTATTGTTTTCGTTTTAAAAATGTTTGATTTTTTTCTTATTGCATATGGCTGTTTTGCAGTTTGATTTGCTTTTTATGCCAAATCGGTACTGACTTGATATTATCTGATCTTTAGCTTTACTGAGTGCCAAAACAGTTTTTCGTAAATAACTTCGTTTCTGTTGGAGCTAGAGATTAAGAATGTATTGACTACAGATAGGAAGTCGACCATTCTGTGAATTTTGATACCAAACATTACTCTCTATCTCGTTTTGTTAAGGAGATATCGAATTGTCAAATAAATTTTCCCGCGTCCAAAAATATCAAACTTTGGGGGGGCAGGACACCCTCAAAACAACGTGCAATCGAAAAAAAAATTTTTTTATTTCTTCATTGTGGCCTAAATCCGATCTGATGAGACCCCACGCATTTTTAATTTCAAAAAGGTGAAATTATGAAACATTCTACTGGACAAACATGAAGTCCTAAGGAACACAGAACAATTTTTAACACAGTTGTACATACAAGTAGGGAATACAGTGGCAAGAAATAGAACTCTCAAGCATCAAACTATAGATTTACAGTCCAATCCCAAACTGCTGCGACATCCCCAAATGTGAAAGATTGCAGTTCTTTTCAAATTAAAACTGAAAATTCTAGTAAATCTGGGCCCACATGACAGAAATTTCCTCGTTCGCTTTAATTAACGAGTTTTTGTAAGAGGCGCTATAGAAGGAAATATTCGCTAAGCGTAAGAGGTCATGTTTGCTCGTCTATGTAAAGCTTTGCGAAATCCGTTACGTCATTCTCTCGCTAAGTTGCTTCGAGCGATTGCGAAAAGCAGTTCAAAATTTTAACTTAAGCGAATTTTTGCTGAAAATTAATTAAAATCGTCGCTATGTTTGCCATTAGACTCAGTGGCATCGCTAAGAGGGGGCGGGAGTGGCGGCCCGCCCCTGGTGTCAGCATTGTGGGGTGACGTCATTTTATGATACCAAACAAACAAGAAAACAACAATATCGTTAATATCACTGGAAATGTTTAGCACACAGAAATGGACAAAAGAATGATTTTAAGCATCTTTTGAAACATTGATTTAGAGGGGTAGACGGACGCTAATTTACCAAAAATATAGATTACAAATTAGTAAAAACATTGAGAAATGGCCAAAACTAGGCAATCAATTTTGATCACTTGTTGAAACATGCTAAATATAGGTTTTATCAAAAAAAGGGATAAGCTTAGAAAGATGAGGTGGCTATTTAATATTAGTTGATTACTAATCCCTTCGACTTAAATATTGTTTCATTAGCCCTTCCCCCCTTTCCCAAATTATCTTTCTGTGATAAATATAAACGAAAAGGATCACTCCTTGCGAGTTTCACTGAACTGTAAGATTTTATGATTTAACAGCTTGTAAATAAGAGAACTGAAAATTTACCATTAGTCACCTCCCACATAGCCATTATTGCTCATTTACACAACCAGTTTAATCATGTTTTTACTCTGCTAATTTCTATGCTACGTTTCAAAAGCATACATTTTTGTCAAAATATAGATCTAAAATTCAGTTATTTTTGCCAAAAAGATAAAAAATTTTCGAGCACTTGGGGCTCCAGAACCCCGTGCCTACGACGACCTAGGGCGTTGCTCTCTAACCTCCAGTCTTCGGCAAATGGGGAATGTGCCCCAGACCCCTAAAACACCCCCCTCCCTATTGTACATTTCTGTCTGCGCGTCTAAATCTAATCATGTTTTTGCACTGCTAATTTCTATGCCATGTATTGAAACCATTAATTTTTATCAAAATAAGCTTAAGATTAACTTATTTTTGCAAAAACAATACAAATTTTTCGAGTGTTGGGGATCCATCCCTAGACCCCAGTAACGCCCTTTTTCCCGTTGCAGATTTTTGGTTACGTGCGTGATACGAGACGTATGTTGCTCATACTTCCAAATTTCGAATTTTACACTGAGAAGTTATTGAGCTAGTCAAATAACAACCGCTATCTACAGAAATGAAGTAGTACTGCTGTTTTTCAAATATAACCTTTTGCCGCTTTCTGTATTATATGAAGGGTAACATCTGGAAATTCTGCCTCGGGTGTCTTCATCCTTATAGCGACGCCACTGATTAGACTGCTAAAAAAAAAGCGAATTGCATTGAGAACCATTTGCTGTTTCCACTGATAAAGAAATGTTGAGTAGTGCCAGTTGACAAAAGTAGCAAGACAGTATAAAAACGATTTTCTAAAACACGAGGCTCATTTTCGCTCTAAATTTAAGAACAAATTAAAAACAATGCCAGCCTCGGCAGCAAAATAAACCAAAAACAAAACAAAAAAAATTCAAACTAATCAAAGAAACCAATATTTGTGCTAATTCATAACGATAAAATTTCAGTGATTTTCTTGTGGTTGCAAGCTAAATTGCAACTATTCAAGATTATAAAGCTCTGTTGCTTTGCGCAAAGCAATTGAGAAGTTTTTTTGGCAGTTGTTCAACTTGAAAACAGCTTGCTTTTTCGCTTTTGCAATTCTACGATGCTGCAAAAGTAAGAAAAAAGCCTTTACTTAAGCAGAGCAATAGGAATTAAACAGTGTTTCAAATATGCCCGTTAAAATTGACATCGATGCTCTCAAAATTTTTACAAAATCAAGAATAAATGAGACTGAATATCGGCAAAAAATTAAAAACAGCCAGTCTCAACTCAAGATTTACCGATTCTAAAAAGAAAGAGTGTACTTCGACTTGCTCACTTTCGAAAAATTTTGAAACCTTAAGACCCAAACTTACTGTTAACATATAAGTTCACCCACCAACAACCTCAAGGGCGCTTTACGTCATTTAAAAAAATTATAGTGCGGAAAAAGTTGTTATTTCACATTGATCCAAAAATATAATTAAATTCTGTCGTTTATTTACTAATTATTATCAGTAGAGGAATTCGCTCGCTTAGAATAATAACGCATAGCTTATAGCATCTTTTTCCATAACAATGCAGTACATACAGTACGCTTGAGCGTATTATTTTGAAGTAGAAAAGCATCTGACTTCACAATGAGATATTTATTCCGTACTAACACAAGTTACGAACATCTCGCAAAGAAATTCGAGCGAGCAGTTTTAACGTGTGTTGGGCGAGACGGCTCAGAAATGGCAGTTTGTCTACGAAAAATTTTTGTTCGTTAGCGCTTTTTAGCGAGCGAAAATGGCCTTCAGGAGCTCGCTAGTACGTTCTGTCATGTCGGCCCTGGTTTTATTGTGATTTGGGTAGTGACAATCGGTGAGGGGCATCAGGGTATTCTTTGAATACCAAACAAAATCATCTCATCTGTATTTATTCAAAGTAATATATCTTTTAAATAATATTTTATATTTTAGTTATTTTTGCTTTAATGGCTAGTTGGCTACAAGCAAAGCGTATTCTGCGTAGCAATAGGCGAAACCTAGTGGCAGGCAGTCAATTATTGGAGTTTTCGGTTGTGGCGCTAAACGGTTGATATGCAATCGTTTTAGCTTGACTGCGCTGGAAGGTATCAAAGCGAAGTTGTGAAAACCCAAAAATGGCGTAATAAAGTGAAACCATATAACGCCCTGCCTCTGTATTAACCAATCAAATTTGGTCAAGTGCAGAAACGTCCACGATTGACGTCATCGCAGGTTTTCAGACAACGAGCGTGATTACCTTGCCTTTAGCTGCCTTCGCCTGTGGTTGCGAGATCGACCGTTAAAGACCTGTCAATTAAATTAACCACCATGGAACACCATAATACTTTCTCCGTATCAAAAAACTGACAGTAAAAGACTTGAAAGGGTTTTTTTTTAGCAAAAACAACCTACTATGAAGAAAACTTAAAACTCGTCAAAGTAAATTACAACAGCAATATATAACGCAATGAAACGTTGCAAATCATTTTCTCAAATTAAAATGGAACAAGACAGACCTTCAGATTTAGGCCTTGTATCCATCGAGTCACAATTACTGATAAGTCGTGGAAACCAAATCTTTTCAGGATTCAGTCACAACAAATTTGGTTCAGCGGAAAGGCGAATGGAATTTACTTTTAAATGACTTTCTAGCTTGCATCTACAGTAATTTCGAAACTTTGTCGATTTTCGTGCTCTGCCCTTAGTAGTAAACAGTTTTGTTTGAATTGTTAATCAAACGGCCAAAGCTGTTTCAGCTTGCACTATTTCTTTGCTTTTTATAGACAACTGATCATTGAATGTGGTAAATGCGCGTTAAAAGTTTTAATCAATTGCTTAAATTGAGTATAGCCAGAGATGGGCAAAGCGCAATTAGAAGCGCAAAGCGCAACTTCCGCAACCTCCGCAATTGCGTAAGTTGCGTTGCGCTTTGATTTTTTATTTTGAAACATTGCGGAAGTTGCGTTGCGGAATAAAGCCTTTAAAATTTGTTGGGCTTTAATTGCGTTGCGCTTTCAATTTTTTTTTCGGTTAAAAGCGCAATTCTATACATTGAACTTAATTTTGCTCCATTTCCATCGTAATATTGATAAATTTCGGGCTTGTTTAGCGAATTATTTACTCTTTTTCAGTCTAAAATTGCAAAAAACGCAGTATTTGCATTGTGCTGTGAAATTTCGGTTGCGGAAGCTAGGTAGCGCTTTAACTTGGTGCGAAAATACCGTTCCGCAATTGCGGAATTGCGTTGCTCTTCAACTGAATCAAAAAGTTCATTGCGGAAGTTGCGTTGCGCTTCAGAAATTAAAAAAATTAAATTGTGCATTTACTGGTTGAAAAGATCGTTGCGCTTTGTTGCGTTGCGCTTTTCATATAATGTTATTTGTGCCCACCTATGAGTATAGCATAGCAGAAGTTATAGTTTATCGCTTTCATTTTTCTACACCTCCACTATACTCATTTCACTCAGCAGCTGAAGCGAGACGAGAAAAATTAACTTCAGCTACGCTACCCTCAAATCGAGCCAAAACTTTTTACTCTCAAGCGTGTTTTGCTACTCCCCCCATTCAAACTTTTGTCTTTCAATTTTTACTTTTAAAAAGTACAGTACAAATACAGTACAAATATCAATGTCACCTATACGTAGGGACATAATTTTATATGCGCAATTACTTCATGTACGAAAATAAACGACGCAATAATAAACTTTTAATTGAATACCCAAAACTTTTTGCCACCGATCGTCACTGGATTTGGGTCATCACCAACATTCCGAAAACATTATTTTTAACTCTAAAAACACAATACTGGAGGCATAACAAACAGGAAAACTAACGAAGTACTATCATTGAAAAATACTTTATTTATCAAAGGTTTTTTGAATGCATTGCGCATAAATCAATAAAAACTGAAAAAATAATTGTTAAATACAAAACATACTAACAAAAACTGCAAACACGCACCTGTCAAACTATACGTTTCAATCCTAGCCGTAGGATACCATTGAAAACAAAACTTTACAAAAATATAAAACTACTGAATATACAGGCGTTAAAAGCCATGAAACTAAAATAGGCTGTGAAAGTAAATGGCTCTATTAGTTTTTGTTATTACAATAGAGTCCAATTTTTGGTATCATAGTCTACATACTCACAGAGCTAAACTTTGTGATAATTTAACTGAAGTCTACGAAAGAAAACCAGAGGTGGGCAAAGCGCAACTTCTGCAACCTCCGCAATTGCGGAAGTATCGTTGCGCTTTAATTTTTTAGTTTGTAACATTGCAGAAGTTGTGTTGCGGACTAAAGTCTTTAAAATTTGTTGCGCTTTAATTGCTCTTCGCTTTCAAAAATTTTTTCGGTTAATAGCGCAATTCTATACAATAAACTTAATTTTATTCCATTTCGATCGTCATATTCATAAATGTCGGCCATTTTTAGCAAATTATTTACTCTTTTTTAGTCTAAAATCGCCAAAATGCGGTATTTGCATTGTGTTGAGAAATTGCAATTGCGGATGTTAAGTTGCGCTTTAACTTGGTACAACAATACCGTTCCGCAATTGCGGAAGTTGCGCTTCAGAAATTAAAAAAAATTAAATTGCATATTTTGCGCTGCAACTTTAGAGGTTGAAAAGATCGTTGCGCTTTGTTCCGGTGCGCTTTTGATATAATGTTATTTTTGCCCACCTCTGAAGAAAACTTACACAGAGCAGTGGTATTTTTCACTGTGCAAATCAATATCATTAGTACTTTCACGGCGATAAATACATTCGGACCGGTTTCTGTCGTCCTGCAACAAACACACGAATTTGGATGATTTAATGCTTAAAATTTCTCGATTTTTTTTCACACAAAAAGCATCCAGAAGTAATTAAGTGGCTAGGTTTACCATTTGAAAAAGTTCTGCCTTTTTTTGCTTCCAGAAAAAGTAGGAAAAAGGTAAAAATTGAGTAAAATTCTTTAACGTAATGTGCTTTCAATATATTGTTTGGCCATAATGTAGCCAAAAAAATTGCAAAAAGTGGACGTTAAAATGTTTATTTGCTGACAGCAAACAGCTATCAATTCATATTTCTTTAATTATGAAGTAGAAGTCACATTACAAGTGATATGAAGCGAAGAAAGCAGTTACTTAAATTGCGATTGATACAACTACAAAATCCAGATGTGCTTTAGTTGCCATCGGTTCTAACTAACAAACCCATTGATTAGCAGCTAGCTACACTTTTTAATAAGAAAAGTTTTATAAGAACACGATGCTAATTTTTGCTCAAAATGCAAGAACAAATAAAGAACAACGCCAGCCTCAGCATCGCAAAATAATTTAAGAACACGGGCTGTAATACAACGCATTTGTAAGGAGCCAGCAGAGTTTTCATGGCCTTTTCTATATGTTCCCGCTGTTTGTTTGTCAAACGGTAATCATGATCTATAATAAACGACAACTTTTTACCAAGCAAGAATAAATTTGGGCCACTTTATTCTCCAATAAAGTCAAAAACATAATAGGCCAATAGGGTAGAAAATTTGTGAAAATTTTAGAACAGTCAGCTTCAACCCAAAATTTAGTAGTTGCTGGTTCTGATAAGAAAATGTGATTCATAAGCAATACTAACTTTCATCCATTGAACAACCAATTGACCAGATTCTGCTTTTGCTTTGCTGGTAGAAACCTTGCAAATAGCGTTGCCAGGTCTTCCTTCCAAAAAAGGATAACGTGGACTGCATACGACATTTGGTGATTTTAGACAGTCATCTATAATAGGTCCTGCAAAATTCAACTTAAACATCAACCGTTGCAGTACCCCTTCCACTACGTTTTTCAAAAAGACGCTTCACGCTTATTCCCTATTACAGCCAAGCAGTCTACTCATGAGGTGGCCCAGCCTGACAAAATACTTTCAAGCAGAACCCCCAAAAAAGGGTGCTCTGCGTTGGTGTAATCAGAAAATCCTATGCATGAGAGGTCCCCTGCAATCGTTTTTGTTTCTAGATTAAGCAGAAATTCCGACCGTTATGCCCCCGCCACTTCTTCATGAAAAACTTATCTACATAACAAAACACAAGAACAAATAGCGCTATTGGTGTAACTAGAGGAGAGTTCAATGCCTTGATTATGTTTCTGTAAGATCCCAGTAGTTCAAGAATCAAGGCTAGAAATGATACCACTCGATCTACTAAGCTATTCGAAAAGCATAATCTTATTCAAATAAAATTGCGTTGTGGCGTGAAACAGACCGGTAAAAATTTGATTGTTAGCCATAACGCTTGGTAGCAATACACAAAATAAGTCATGCACGGTTGCACAACAGAAATAATGCAGAGACGCAAACGGATTTGAACCGTCTATACTTTGTAACGTGCAGATCATAGTTCGTTTCTTTCTGCGACATCAAAAAAATGTTATAGTGTTTCAAATTTCATTGCTGAGAATAATCCAGCCAATACAAAACGGCCAGAAAAAACATCCCAAATATAACCATCCGCGTTCAAAGCGTTTGCTATGGGGCGCCGTTTGGAAAAATATTATTTAGTTAGAAACAGCGCTTTTTTGAGCTTATTTACAATGAAATTTGTCCCATATATATACAGTATATATACAACCAAATACACTCTATTTTGATTAAAAACAGTAAAGCCTTATTTAAAATAATGAATTTTTTAAACGTTTCGGACTTAGCTATGTCCATCATCAGTAACAAGTAAAATCTTATTCAAATAGATCTTATTCATTCTATTTGAATGATTTTACTTTTTACTGATGATGGACATAGCTAAGTCCGAAACGTTTAAAAAATTCATTATTTTAAATAAGGCTTTACTGTTTTTAATCAAATTAAGTAAAATTGCCGTTCAATCAGTCCCGAAGAAATACACTCTAAGTTGGAACAAAAAAAGCCCACAAAATATGTCGGAAATTTTCGATATGGTTCATATGAGCCAAATCGGAAATCTAGCAGAGGTATCACGTGACTTTCGTGACATAATCTCGTGAGCAAACACAAAGGTAACCGCAAGCATGTCAGCGATGTTCTTGTGTTGTGGAAGCTCTGGCAGAGTTGGCATCGTTGACATGCTTGCGGTTACCTTTGTGTTCAAGACTTCAGGTTTCCCGCCATTTGTTTTGCTCACGAGATTATGTCACGAAAGTCACGTGATACCTCTGCTAGATTTCCGATTTGGCTCATATGAACCATATCGAAAATTTCCGACATATTTTGTAGGCATTTTTTGTTCCAACTTAGAGTGTATTTTGTTGTACAGTATATATATATACAGGGTTGGGCAAAAAAAATTGCACACTTGGACAAAGTGTCATAACTTTTTTTTGGAATGAGATAACATTTTAAAGTTTTTACCATTTCTTTACGACAATATATTCCGTAGCTGTAAAATTTTATTAAAAATTTCCATAAAATAACAAAATTACAGGTGTTTAAATAGTGAGTATCACAAACTGCAATTGCATGAACATCAACACGGCACAAATAGTAGGCGATTGTTCATTCGTTCAATATTTTTCGATGAGTTGTCCGTTTTCTGCAATCACCAACCGCACACGAGATCGAAACCCATCGATGGCGTTATTGATTACCACTTGGGGCAATGCTTCCTACTCTTCAAGAATGGCTTCTTTCAATTCTATGGTGTTTTCAAATGTTCTTCCGCGGTAAACATTTCGCTCCAGAGCGCTCCAAACGCAGTAATCGACTGGACTAAGATCTGGACTGTTAGGAGGCCACATGTTTGGCTGCAACAATGTTAAGTATCGTTGTTGATTCAAGAATCTAACCGTCTCATTTGCAGAATGAGATCGAGCCCCCTCTTGCATAAACACACGCCGTTGATATCCAGTAAGTCTATCCATTTCGGGTATCATCGACGCTAACAACTTTTCGCGGTAGTAAGCAGGGCTGCAAACTCGAACTTGAACTCGAAAAAACTCGGTTATTTTGCGGAACTTGAACTTGAACTCGAAAAAATAATTTTTTTGAACTCGAACTCGAATAAAATTGTTTGAGTTCGAGTTCACTAAAAAGAAACTTTAAGATTAAAAATTTGTCGGAAAAATATTTGTTGCTGATCAAGCCATGTAAATTGAGATTGCATTTTTCGTAACAGCTGCATAAGTGCATATTCTTCACTGTCTTATTTATGTCGTGGCGACCTAGAAAAACAGTGAAAGTATCAGGGCTGCGAACTCAAACCTGAACTTGAACTCGAACTCGAAAAAACTCGGTTATTTTGCCGAACTCGAACTCGAAAAAATTAAATTTCAGAACTCGAACTTGAACTCGGACTTGCTAAAATAATCTGAATTCGAACTTGAACTCGAGTAAAAAGCGATTGAGTTTGCAGCCCTGGTAGTAAGCACCGTTAATTTTTGCCCCAGGTTCAACGAAGAAAATGGATGATTTGCCAACTTTTGATACGGCAACAGACACCATGAGGCTCATAAGAAAGCCACTGCGTTCCACGTACAAGCGTTTGTTTTCTATTGTAGACTTCTTGTAGGCACTCGGAGCATAAGTGCGATCGTTTTGGACATTTAGCAGTTGAGTCACCTTGAAAATTTTTTCGTCACTGAAAAATGCCGTTTCTAAGACTTGTTTCGTAAAAACACGGAGAAGGTTAAGGCATCGTTCAATACGCTTCTCTTTAGTCCTAGTGTCGATTCGTTGACCTTTCATTTTCTTGAAAGGCTGCAACTTAAGGTATTCTGCAATTATTCTTCTGATCAAAGTACGTGGAATATCCATCATCTTTGATATCTCGTTGGGCGTAGCATGTGTTCCAGGTTTATCTTCTTGGCTTGATATGTTAGCTCTTTGACTGCATTGATGTTGTTTTCAGTCCTGCTACTTTTGGGACTCCCTGATCCTTCTCGCCTTTTAACGTCACCTGTTTCATCAATTTTTTTAAGCAAGTAGCCCACATTACGAAGACCCCAATTTTTTTCAGCATGATCTTTAATGATTCTTTTTGCCCCATAACCAAAATTTTGTCGAAGATACTTAATAATGATTTTGTTTTCTTCCGAAAACTTCTTATAAACCATTACGAATTTTATGACATTACCTACTTAAATCAATCCTGTGAAAATTGAATAATTTTAATTAATTAACATACCTGCAGAGAGTAGTAAGAAAAAAACCTCTTGGATCTTATGGATAAACCATGTAGTTAAACTGAAAACTGAGGCTACTAGCCTCTCGGGTCAATATCATTAACACCTTCCAGCGCGGTGACTTACCACTGTGGAGCTTGATATTTCAAAGTTATTATCATTTGAAAAAAGATTTGTTAGCATTCAAGCATTGTTACGTCACAATGAGTATAGAAAGGCCAATTACTATAAAAAAAAGTTACGTTACCTGCAAAAAAACCTTTGAACGCACTTTGTGGAAAGAGATTGCAGTCTTCAATGTTTAAATGGACGTCATTTTACAACTTCTTGGAATTTCATTGAAAAATTTTAAACAGCTTCGCAATATATCGTTGTAAAAAAATGGTAAAAATTTTAAATTATTATCTCTATGCAAAAAAAAGTTATGGCACTTTGTCTAAGGGTGCAATTTTTTTGGCCAACCCTGTATATCGGACAAATTTCATTGTAAATAAGCTCAAAAAAGCGCTGTTACAAACTAAATAATGTTTTTCCAAACAGCGCCCCATAGTTTGCCTCCAATTTTTTCTCACAAAAATTTTTGCTACATGCAGAAAACTTACTTTCAACGCATAGCGACTGGTGAACGACAAAGGCTGTTTCTTCGCCATCCTGAAGCTCGCAACTGTACACAGCTGGGTCAAACAAGTTTATATTGAGTTTCTGAAAATGAATGTCAATGTTAACAAAATTAAGCTGTGGCGACAGACATTTGGGGTAATGATAGAAATTAGGCAGCAGTGAAGGAAGCAAGGAGTAAGCAACAATGACCACTATAACAAAGGCACGCGGCTAATTGGAGCTGAAAAGTTAGAGTCAGGATGAAAAGTCGAGACAATGTTTTTCAGTAGTGGGAGTTTACTGCACGTAATCAGTTCTTTAACTCAAAAAAGCACCCTCAAAAATGGAAAAATAGTTGATATTAAAGCAGGGTAACTTTTTGATTGAGATTTAAGAGTTCAAGTCGAGAGGCGAACAGCAAGACGAAGAATTTAATACCCGAATCGGCGAGGGAAATGCAGAGATGGAAACTTTGTGATAATCGCTTGCTATAAAGCTGAAGCTTGAACTGGTGGCAGTACTATTTAAATAAGATTTTTTAATTTGAAGAAGTAGCAGCTCGATTTTTATAGATTTTCGAATCTCAGAGCTACGAACCTTTACGCAACTCCTTTGATTTTTCGTAAAGTTATCACCCAAAATTCATGACCATGGATGAAAATGAAGACAAAAAAGCTTTGAAAACTGATGGCTTTGCTTTTTTCGACAATTTTAGATTCATGGCAACCGATTAGTGCAAGCTCCCATAATTGCACTAGCCTTGCCAATTAGCGTATTCAGTTCTTCGTTTTGACTTTCCTCACTAGAGGATAAAAACTCAAGATACCATAACTTCCATAACTGCTTCAGAATCACTCTATAGCAATTATAGCTCTTAGTTATCAAAACAACAGTTTTTGCGACCCCATTCTCACTAGTAATTACAAATTTGGGTAATAACCACCAGAATACAATCGCAAGTGCAAGCGTTCGAAATGAGATCTTATCAGATATAAGGTGCGTAGCTCAGAGAATAAAAAATTTAAAAAAATAAAAAAAACTTACGAGTACATCGAGTTGCTGCAACTCCGAATTTTAAAATCGCAGCCCAAATGATGTGGCCATGAAAAACAAAATGTCTCAAAAAGGTTTTCAAATACTCTCAGCCGTAATAATTTGGCAAAAACTTATGTAAACCAGCATTAGTTGAAATAATTGGGAAAAAATATGCATTAATCAACATTAAAGGGGGTGAAGCATTCAGCCAATTCCGGCAGTTTACAATAGTTAAAATAGAAATTTAATTTTTGAAATGTTTTGTTCTCATTTTAAAGCTGTGGTTGCACAGATATTCAACAAATACAAAGAGATATCTCACGCTAAAAGTTTTTGGAAACGTTGAATCTGTTTTCTCAGCCTGAACTTCCAAGGAAAAAGAGAGACTAAAGAACTTTTGCCCTTCCAGTAACATTTCATAACCTATCTAATTTTGGTAAAGCTCTCTTTTTTCTGGAAATTCACGCTAGTAAAACAAACTCAGGGTAAATCTAAAAACTTCTTAGGGGGATATTTTTCTATATTAGTTGAATATGCTTGTAAACGCAGCCCCAAAATAAGAACAAAAAATCTCAAAATTTATATTTCAATTTTAGCAATGTAAATTACTAGAATTGGCTGGATGCTTTAAACCCTTTAATTAAAACAATTAAAAACTAAAGGCAAATCGGATTTCTAATTTTAAAGCAGCAGTATTAGATTAGGTTGTGTTTGCTCCTTCCTGACTCAACTTATTCTTCTACAAATACTCCGCTTCAAACACATTGTAGTGTACCTAACTTTGACCGAATTGTGACGATTTTGTCAACATTAAACTTACCTTGTTGTAGTCATTGTGATGCATTGCTGAATATTGTTTTGAGTTGTAAGTTTAGTCTTGCACTGTGATTAGTTTGAACCATCACAGACGTGAGTTTGAAAATAATTAAAATGAAGCGCTTGAAAATATATGCTGTAGTGATCTTAGCAAAGATTTTAGTATTACAAGTTGGTGGACACAGTGATGTGCTTAAAGTAAAATATTTCTTACGCAGTTCGATCAAGAACAGAACAGATACTTTATTTTGCATTCTACAAAAAAATAGTTCGTTAGCAGTAATGTAGCCAAGGAGGGCTCGAGCCCCCCCATTGGCCTGAAAAGTATGCAAAGTTGCTCGTTTTTAGTGCTTTTGAGGCCGATCTTTGCCCCAAAAATGAAAACAGCCCCCCCAAAGGGATATGGTAGCCGAAGTTGTGAAGGAGTTGCCGTGATTTCGGATTTCGGCGAATCCGTCTCAATTTGGACGAAGACCTTTTCTTTTTTTTTTTTTTTTTTTTTTTGGAAATCACCTGTTTTTGGGCGGAAAAACTGTTTAAATTTCCGATTTGGGCAGAAAAATCCGTCTCAATTTCGGCGAAGACCTTTTTTTTTATTAGGGAGATCATCTGTTTTTGGGCGGAAAAACCGTTTGAATTTCCGATTTGGGCCGAAAAATCCGTCTCAATTTCGGCGAAGACCTTTTTTTTGTTTGAATTTCCAATTCGGGCCGAAAAATCCGTCTCAATCTGAATCAAGAGCAATGAAAATTTGGGTAAAGGTCACTCACAGTTGTCTCAACCTTTCAAAAAAGCCCCTCTCCCTTTACGAAATCCTGGCTACGCGCCTGTCCGTAAGCAAGTAAAATGCACTTCACAAAATGCACAGAAAAACAAATTAAGCGCAAATATAATTTAGTAACACAAATTTAGAAGCCCATTGAATTAGCTTGCATTCCTCATCAAGTAAAATTTATGTGCATTGTAACCGACTTACTTCAATGCTATGAGGGCTTGAAGGATAAGAAATCACTCTAGCATTAAAAAACCTCATTGCAAACTCTGCGTAGTTTGACTTAGTTTTACTCGAAAGCGACCCGTTGCGGAACCGGCGAGTTTTCCACCAGGTGGCGCTAAAGTTGGGCGGCAGTGCAAGAGAATTAGAAAATTTACCCCCATCATTAACAGCTGAAATCAAAATCAGTTTCAGGCAAGTCGAGGTTATTTTCATTTTCAAAACAGGTATAATATTGGTTTTACGGCAGGGAAACAAACTCCCGTTTCCTTTTTTAGTTTGTTTGGCTATTGCCAAGATACTTGTAATGGTACGCTTTTCATATCCACGTGTTTTAGTAATTTTGCTATCATGTGATTGACTCATCTTGCATTTCATGTGACGTCATCTTGCCGAGCAATATTTTGATCCATAAGACATATAGTTGCTAGTTTTATGTTTTGCCGGTTATAGTTGTAGCACGGTATAAAAATATATCTATATATAATAAATAAATAATAATAAATATATTTTAATACTGTGGTTGTAGATTGCCATCTTTTTATTTTCTTTGTTTATTTACAGCGAAAAATAATGAACAAAGAAATAAATGGTGCTTGATTATTCAATAACCATTAACCAAAGTGTTCCAAAGTTTCATTTTGAAGCGTTGTACTTAACCGTTCAGGCTACTGAAACTGTTGAGTCAAGCTCGATTCCTATTTCCTGTTCGGGTCAAGCCATAGACTAAAAAAATTGGTATTCAAAGATTCCCTGCTTGACGCTCAGCAAAAAGAAACAGAGTGAAAGCTCCACCGTGTGTGGTAGACAGGTGGGCAGGTGGCAGCTTGACTCAAAGACAGAAAGGTCTGTTTGCTCTCCATTGGCCAATGGCCAAGGCAACCTGGTGAATAAAAATATGTAATCACAATTAAATTGACCGTATTTTGCTGCTTCAATTATGTGGTTTTTCAACTTCAACATCAAAATTAACAGCATATGTCCTCCGCATCCTTCAGTATTGAAGAAGACAAACCAAAGCCATCAGAAAATGGTTTGAAAACGCACAATATACGATAACAACGCTTTAAATTTCAAAATAAAAATTACTCACGCGGAATACAATTATATATGATTGAATCGCCTATTTCTTTTGTCAGATACACCGCGTTGGTGTTGCGTTGAATGGCGTGGTTAATGTTGTCAAAAGTGGAGCCATTCGAACGTGGTAGAACTTCCACCGAAACTTTTGTATTCCAACAACGGCCATCGCTATGAGCCTGAAGAGTTAGGATAAAGTCTTTTTAATCGTGACTCCATTTCATCAAAAAAAAAAAGAAAACGTCTTTATCGCTTTTCAAAATGTGTTAGTAAGTGTTTCATAGCATGATAAGCAGAGGAAAAATAATTATATGAGACTCCACTAATGACTTGCTATTAAGGTCAATAGCTGAATCAGATTAAATCACTTAATACCTAAAGCAGTACAGAATAGTTTCAATCACGCACCACTTAAAACTAAGGCGAAATAACTTCAGAACCCGATTAATTACAGTTGTTGGCTATATAATCGTCTGGTAGCTGTGGACATGAATTTGAAACAACAAATTTTGTTTATAATTCTTCCCACGAGAGGCAGATGATGTTCTGACTAGGGTTGTAATCCCGGGAAATCCCGATCCCGAATTCCCGGGATTTGGGGTATTTTTTCCAATCCCAATCCCGGGATTATATGTCTAGAAATCCCGGGACTTATTAATTTAGTATACCCCTGATTGACCGTTTAATGTCAGCCTACGGAAGTGAGCATCATGTAATGTTACAATTCTAAAGTACAGAATTAAGTTTTGCGTACCCTAGCTCAGCGTTTCTCAAATGGTGCACCGCAAGGGTTAGCTAGATGCGCCAAACTTGTATTTCGTAAATTTACGACCTGTTATTTGCACTATTCTTTATTTTCGGAATTTATAAAATTGGATACGATGACCATCTTGAAGTTGTAAGATATCCGACATTGCAATTATTACAGTCATATTCTTGGCGCAAAACCCTTTTCCTGGCATGCTGCTCTACATGAGTGGAGTCAGAGTCTCAGAGACTAAATGAAGTTACTATTTTCTACACTCGATAAAGTTGCTGATGGAAACAGTATGATGTGTTGTACGAGACAAGCAAAAGAAGGCCTGAAAATCTTGAAAGGTTGTTTACTGCTCTTAAAACTATTAAGCCCACATCAGTTGAGGCCGAAAGGGCCTTTTCTGTTCTTGGCTATTTTGCTAACAAAATCAGGAGCCAAATGAATGATGCCACTCTAGATGCTCTTATATTTCAGCGTCAATATTACAAGAAATAAAAAGGTTTTTGTTCTTTCCATACTACTTTTTTTAATTATTTGCTCAACCCCGAATAATCCCGGGATTATAAGTCTAAAATACCGGGAAATCCCGATCCCGGGATTGTATAAACTGGTCCCAAATTTACAACCCTAGTTCTGACATAACGTGATTAAAGCATAAACACTATTTTTAAACGAGGACTGAAGGCAAAGACAATGGGGGTATACAAAGTTAGGGCAATCGTACTAGATTTTTTTTTCATTGTTTCCATACTTCTTCAAACTTACCGTTCTAGAGATACTCGTATTCTGCTTCAAAAACACTACGTAGTGGCTTCCCAAAGTATAATTTTTTGGCAACCCTGGCGTTTCAATGCGGTTGCCCATTCCTCAGAGGCCTAAAGCCTCTGTGGCTTAGCCTAATAGCGGTGTAATAGTGGTGTTGCCTTTAGAGAGAACTAAGATGGCGTCACCTATGTTATCGACGTCAGGGTTGCCAATGAAAATTATGATTAAAGAGGCCCTAGCTCCTCCGTCGTATTTGATATTTCCAGAACGGCTGGGTCAAGAAGGAGGAGTCAATGCCAATCTAATCTAATATGATTGTCCTAACTTTAAATGCCCCAATTGATTGTGCCTTCAGTCCTCGCTTAACTTGGAGTAGATTCTAAAATAAATTGTGGGATAAATGCAGTAATGTGGGGCATCTTTGTTCAGTTAAAGGCACAATGTGGGAAGAAAAATGCTACCGAGCAAATCAGATGTCGACTTCTTTCGGAACAGTTCAAGCCTACACCACTTGAGCAACTTTATTTGTAAGCAGGGTAACATTCTAAAATTGTAAGTCGCTTGCTCAATCTAGAGTTTTGATGATTACAAAAAAGAAATTAAATCTTCAAACCCGCAAGATTGACTGTTTATTTGCAACTGATTGGTATACACGAAAAAGTTACTGCCCTGGCTATTGTAAAAACGTACCCAAAACACATTGAACGTTTCAAAGGATTTCAATTGAAATTCTTTCAAAGAAAGTACAGATTCTGAATCATTTGATGATACGTAACACTGAAACAAAAAAGTTTAGTAATGATCAAAATGCATAAGTGAAAAGATGAATAAACTTGTTATGAAAAAAAAAAAAAAAAAAAACAATCAGGCATGACATTGACTAAACCTATTTATCATAACCCTCATTTTAGATTTTTATTCCAAAACTAATTAAAACTACTTTTTAAACCTTTTCTATTTTTCATCTAACGTAATTATGATTATTGACTACGGTTTGCCATTTCCCCGAATTTCAACTTCCCGGGAAACGGAAAAAATCGAGATTCTTGATGAGTGAGGATAAATTTACCATACAGGTTGCTGAAGCTTATGTAAAACATAAAAATCGTAACGCAAAAGATTAAATTTTACGAAAGTCCAAAATAGTGTTATATAAAGAGAAAAGCTTTTAGATGGTTTATTTTGCATTTACTTGCAGAGAACTAGAATCGATGAAAAGATTTTTGCCTTCGCAATTCAGCCAAAAGGGCCATCCTGAAATAACAACTCGTGTCTCATTTCCTAATTTCACGCAGTTTCTGGGCTGTGCTGCAAATGCAAAAAAACATTAATGTTGCAAACCACTTTGCGCAGGCGCGTAGCCAGAAATTCGCAATGTGTTTGAGGGCAAAGCCCCCAGCCGTCGGAGGCACGGGGGTCTAGGGGCGGAGCCTCCAGCGCTCGAAAATTTTGCATTTTTTTGCAAAAATAACTTAATTTTAGGGCTATTTTGATTAAAAAATAATGCTTTTAAAACGTGGCATAGAAATTGGCAGTGCAAAAATGATTAAACTGGTTGCATAAATGGGCTATTTGGGAGGTGGCTAATGGTAAAATTTTAGTTCTCTTACTTAGATGCTGGTAAATTGTAAAATAGAACTGTTTAATAAAACTCACTCGGAGTAATCTATTTCGTATACAGTTTATAGAAAAAAATAATTGGTGAGGGGCTAATAAAAAGAAATTTGAGAGAAATTGGTAATCAACTAATACTGAATAGCTTCCTCCCCCCCTATTCCTTAGTTTATAGTATATTTGTTGATGACACCTATGTTTAGCATTTTTACACTTGCGATCAAATTTGATTGCGTATTTATAACCATTTTCAAAGTTTTTATTTATTTGTTAGCTTTATTTTTAACAAATTTGCCCCCCCCTAAATATATGTTTCAAAAGATGTTTTAAATCACTACTTAGTCCACTCTAGTGCATTTAGCAGTCTCAAAAGTGCTAAAAACGTAGTGTTTTTCTCATTCGGCATTTTGGTCGACATGCCAATGGGGAGGGGGCTATAAAGTACCGTACCACTACAAAAAGGCGTACCGTATCCGCGTACCGTACTTCTAAGCAAATATTGAGGCGTAGCATACTTACGTACCGTACCGTACTGCCATCCATAATTTTAACTACTCGCTAACTACTTTGAAATCACTAGCCAATAAATCAGCGATCTCAATTCACACATTTAGCGTCGGTTTCAGCTGTCTTTTGCCTCTGCATACAAAAAGCGGTTGCAATGAGCGAAAAGTATGGGATTTTTAAACCACTGCGTATTCAGGTAAAGTGTCGCAGTTGCTTTCATTCCGTTTTTTCTTGAATGTATGACATGCCGCGATAGTCCTAGTCTAGTAGCATCTACAGGCAATAGTTATGACATCACAATTGGCCATACTCGTGACTGTAACATCATAATACAATTTTAACGACGAATTAAGAGGCTATAATGGTGCTAGAGAATAGACTAGACTATGTGCACGCCGGGCACGGTCGCAACAATCTTCATTGACGGCTGCACGTTGCACATAAAACGTTTAGCAGGCAAATTCAAAAAGCGTACCAACGTGCCGTACCCGAAGCATTACAAAAAAGGCGTACCGTACCAACGTACCGTACTTCTTAGCAAAAATTGAGGCGTACCGTGCCGTACTGCCATCCTTGCCCAACAGTCTATTTCATCCGTAAAAAGGATCATCAGGGGTAAATCTTAATTTGAATAAGATATACCCAAGATGATACCATTGAAGGAGGAAACAGACTGTAAGGTTTTGTAGAATTTTAATGTTATTTTTTAATTTTCTTATGTTTTAACACTATGGTAATCTGCTGTGAAATGCATGATTGTGAAGTTTGAAGACAAGATCTACCGCAATACACGTTAGAAGATTTAATACCTCGATCTATTTGTTGCAAAGAATGTAGGCAAAGAGACCGGAGTTTGCTTACGCTATAATCGCTTGTAATTATAGAGAAAGCATAAGCATAGTGAAAAAGTTGTTTGCCTCGAATTCGGAGCAAGTTTCTAAACAGAGCAAAATTCTCGTATTACGATAATAAATAGTGTTACAGAGAGGCATACCGGTTTAAGCAATAGCCTTTTTTTTTATAAGAGCAATTTTATTACTATAGAAAACGAGGCTCTTTTTTGCTCAAAATTTAAGAACAATCCCAGCTTTAGCAGCAACACAAAAATTAAGAACAAACGAAAAAAGAATAAATTTCCAATGAAAAAAAACTAAATTCTGTTTACTGACTTAAAACGATAGAATTTTAGTGATTTTTCAGTATTTGCAAGCAAAATTGCAACGATTCCAAGATTATAAAGTGTGTATTGTGCAGGCAATTGAGAAAATTATAGGCAGTCGTTTTATATGAAAATAACGCTTTTCGCACTTGAAGTTTTACTATGATGCAAAAGAAGCAAAAATGTTTTTACTCAAGCAAATAAAGCATTGGAAATTCAAAAATATTTTACAAACATGGTCGCTAAAATTGACGTCAAGGTTCTCAAATTTAAGAACAACTGAGGCTGAAAACTGGTAAAAAATTTTGAATAGCCAGCCTCAACTCAAAATTTACTGGTTCTTATCAAAAAAGAGTGTAATAGACGCTTAGCTTCTTTACACGTTCGCTTTTCAGCCCCTGTTCTTGGTTTCAATGGCCGCTTATTGATGACCAAAACCAACAAATGCCATATTTATTCGATCTAACCGTGCCAATCAAAGAAATTATTTTATAATGTAATACAAACTCATTGTTGTATATATTTGTAGTCGGTTTATATTATAATTCATATCATTCAACAATTTTAAATTATATTTAGTTTATATTATAAATCTTCAAAATTTCTAGAACTTCAAACACGAACCAAGTTGAGTAAAATATTACTACCTGAAAGACCGGAGGTGAAAAAACATCATTTGACCCCAAACTTCCGACTACTCGAAATTTAGGCTGTTTGATCAATGCACTTCTTAAACTAAAATTTTGGCAACTTCTACCAGTGGTATCACTTTCAATTTGAAATCGACCCCTGGTCGGGTCAAACCAAAACTTATAAAAATTGGTATTTACAACTTCCCTACTTGACGTTCAGCAGTAAAAAAGAACAGCGTGAACTGAGAAGCCTCCACTGTGCGTGTACAGTAGACAGGTGGCAGGTGGTAGCTTGAATCGAAAACCGAAACGCCTTTTCGCTGTCTCCTGTCCAAGGCAACTTGGATAGTAAACATGTAATTGCAATCACAATTCTGGAGATAAAAATTTTGGTGGACAATGACTAAAAATAAGCCATTTACCTAATTCTTTGTCAGCTATATTGAGTTTCACCTTATTTTCTTCATTCAAAAATTCCAGATGAACTCAGTCTTACTTGAAAACACGCAGGTCCACTCCTTTCCACCCTTCAATTGAAAGATATCCAGTAATTTCACGAACATTTTCAAATCGTTGGAGATCATCAAGGTCTATTGGATTTACGTGACAGACTGGATCGCTGAAAATAAATTCTGTTTTGACGAAGATTAGTGAAAAGGGTATTCAAGTCAAGTTTTCCATTTTGGCCGAAATGTTGGGAAAAGCCTAAAATGCATTCTTACCAAATTTGAACTTTCTACGTTTTCTCGTTTTCAAGATATTGCAGTTCAAAGTTAACAATTTTCCTCTCACTTCTGTGTTGCCATTTTGTCTGTTTTGTGACCAAAGAATAACTTTAGGAAAGTTGGCGTGAATTTTCTTGAAAAGCAGCTAATCTACAATTCGGTCTTTGACCTTTTACTTTGTTCTGACAACCCTTTACTTCGAAACAATCATTGAAAGTTACAAACATGCACTAACTACTTGAAATTTTGTTTGTAGTTGGAAACCCTGGCAAAGTTTCTAAGTGGAAAAAGCCTCTCAGTGGTTGAGTGGATAGAGCGTCTGCTACTGAAGCGGTAGACTCGGATTCGATTCCCGGTCGGGTCAAATCAAAGCCTATAAAAATTGATGTTCATAGCTTCGCTGCTTGATGTTCAGCAATTAAAGGGACAGTGTGAAGCCTACACCGCGTGTGGTAAACAGGTGGGCAGGTGGCAGCTTAACTCGAAGACCGAAAGGTCCTTTCGCTGTCTCCTGGCCAAGGCAACTTGGTGAATAAAATGTAATTATAATTTCTCATGGGAAATCTAAATTGTCATATCTTGGGAAAGGAAGGTCGTAGAAAGCTTCAATTTCATTAAGTAGTCTTCAAATTTTTAAAAAGATAATTTGAGAGAAAACAGAGCAAAACATTGCTCGACCTGAATGCCCTTCTAACGTTAATACAGTACTGTAATATATTGCAACATTCAAAGAGAATATTTGAAACAACATTCTCTGATGAAGTATTTTTTACTAAAGTTAACGTTTTGCTACCCAGTCCAGGGAGCATCATCAGAACAGGAACACGTTACAGTTTAAAACTATAGTAGAAAAAACACCAAGAAATGAAACCGTAGTAGAAAAAACACAAAGAAATAAAACTATAATGGAAAAAACACCAACAAACCAGTAAAAATATTTGTTATACCACATGCAATATCACAGAAAAATTATAACATCTGCCAAAAGTAAGATTAATATTAACATTGGGGTCGGCAAACCAGATAAAGTGCTCGATGACACTTTATGCCGTCATGTCCAAAGTCTTATATGATGATATTAAGCCTACGTGTAGCCTATCAAAAAGATAAAATAAATGAAAATTAATTCATAAGTATATCATAAACAGAGGGCATGTTAGCGCCACCAATTCTGTTTCAAACATTTTCTTCAGGGGCTCTTTGATTTATGAAAAAACTCTCCGCTGTACGACTTTTACTATAATTGACTTTGACAGGATACTCGTAAAATAAATGATATAATACTTTCGGTAGATGCGTTAATTTTGATGTGATATTGCATGTGGAAATAACCAGTGTTGAATGCTTTGGTCAAGTCACAAGAGTATTATATTACTGGTTTCTTGATAATTTTCCGACTGGTTGTATTTTGATTCGTTCAAACCACCATGCGTTACTGTTCTGATGATGCTCCCCTGATTGGGGAGCAAACGTTAACTTTAATCAAAAAATACTGCATCGGAGAACGTTGTTTCCAGGGGCGTATTTAGGGGGGGCCATGGTGCCATGCCCCCTTCCCCCTTTAAGTCGCCAGTACAGTATAATTAGCATAGAATAGTACGTAAAATTGCGTCATGCCTCCCCCCCTTGTAACTTGGGCAGAAAGTTTGAGCACAAAACCGGACTAAATCTGAGTGAAGACCTTTTTTTTTGGTCTTCACCTAATTTTGGGCAGGAAAACGGACTGATTTTGAAAATGATAACTTTTTTTTTGGTCTTTATTGTTCTCAAATTTCCTAGCCTCCCCCTTTCGAAAATCCTGCGTAAGCTAGTGGTTGTTTCTAATATAGCTGACCCCCAGTACTTAAATTATAAAATTTTGCATGGGGGGACGCTTTTGCATCCTTGACCAAACGTCAGTGGAAATTATGTGATTCCGTCCCTGCAATTGAAGTGTTTTTTTCCCGAAACTAGTTGAAGACCAAAAAAAGGTCTTCGCCGAAACTTAAAGTGTTTTTCCTTGAAATCAAGTGAAGAACAAAAAAAAGGTCTTCACCGCAACTTGGGACTATATTCGGCCGGAATTTGTAGGATTCATTCGTGCTGACTGGCTCTTGATCTTTTCATCATCCAGCGCTCAAATCTCGATGAGTGGACGTCTAAACCTCGGTGGGGTGACGCTAAATCTCGATGGGGGGACGTTAACTCTCGATGGGGGGACGCGTCCCCCCGCGTCCTCCCTATAATTTAAGATTTGCTTATCCCAATGAACGTACTCCAATAAGTTTCACTTTTCAAACATTAAAAAAGGATTCTAATTTTCTGAGCTTTAACCAACTTGGTTGAAATGAAAAGTTTCTGATGCTACAATTACACTTTTTTTTTTTGATAATAACAACTTTATAAAACCCGCGGCTTATTTTTGCCCAAATTTTAATAACAAATTAAGAACAATGCTAGCCTCAGCTTGACAAAAATAATAAGAACACGGTTTAGAACAATGCATTAGTTAGGAATCAATTGAGTTTTCTGAGCCACTTCTATATGCCAATGTTGATTCGTTCAAAAGTAATCATGATCTATTACACAACAAAACTAACTTTTAATCAAGCGAGAATAACAGATTTGTGCCACTTTATTCACCAATAAAGTTAAGAACACATGAGGCAGAAAATTTGTCAAAATTTAGAAACGCAAGCCTCGAGACAAAATTTATTGGTGTTAATAAAGAAACAACAACAAAGTCTAACGGGGAATATTGCTCTTGCTCAAGTTGAGCGTAGCTACATACAGCTGAAGTTGATTTATTCCCTTAAGTTTGGATTTAACTCTGTTCAGCTCGTTTCAGCTGCTGCAATACGCCGAACAGATTTGAAACGCAATAATATTACAAAAGAATACAGTACAGGTAAATCCAGCTACGCTCTGCTCAGCCCTACCGAAGCAAAAAAGACTATTTTGCTTTTCAAAAAAAAGCACAGAAACTTTTTGGAAAGCCAGTGAGCTTACCAATTGTTCAGGGATTTGTCAAGTTTTGAGTCTAAAATTTATATTCAACTGAAATATACTCAATTCGAAAAACAAAAAAACAAAAAAAAAGATGACTTTATAAACGAAAACTTTCTTCGAGAGGTTTGAGTCGCGAGAAATATGACCAAAGATGAAAAATGTTTTCATCGATGCCTGCAGCTTTTCTGAGTTGTCTACTACACCTATAACAATCTTGTTTCATTGTTCATAAAAAAACAAGGTTAGAAGTATTTTTTTACTGTGATTGACTTACTTACCCTCGAAAGCCCGAGTTTGAAAATTGCAACGATCCTTTGATAATTGTACAGTTTTTATTGAAGTACTTGATGTTAATTGAATTTATAAAAGTGTCGTTTTCAAAAGGTGTCCCTTTCACACCCAGGCCAGGACAAACTGAAGAAATAAAACGTAACAGGTCTCAAAACACACAGTAACGGTTCTCCAAGATGGTTTGCTGAACTATGAATAAGTACTTTGTCACTACGAGAGTGCTTAACTGCTTTATGCAATAACCTATAGCAGTGATTCTAGCCTTACCCTGCGAAAAACAAAACAATTTTGCGGGACCCGACCGGCCTCCGTCGAACCTAACAAACCTCCATATCGAATGCAGGTCATCTTAAGGCTAATTTCGAAATCAAATAAAACATCCGAACGGACGAGATTGCACGAAACGTTGCAATGGGCGCCATTACAGTTTAAAACTCAATGTTATAACTAGGACAAGTTTTTTCACTTTGTTTTGCAACTTTTTCTTAAAGCTTCCCAAAACACTTAGACTTCACGTAGTACAATGTTTTAAGCTCTTTCCATAAATTTTATTATGCAAATTTTTGCAATTTTTTTCGATTTTACGATGAACTTTCTACTGCAACTTTTATCAATTTTTGCGCAAAATGTAAAAGTGTAATTTGAAAAATATGCTTTGAAACTAAGTATTTCAATTTGATTCAGTATTCTTTTTAAATTGGATAACGATGAGCTTTGTGACGGATTGGCTGATTGTTATCTATGATGCAACAGTTGGTTTCCATTATGGAAGTTCAGCTACAACCATAGAAGTATTAGTACAACTATTGTACCGGAATCAGGGCTGCAGAGACATTGCATGAAAGGTCTGGCTCCAATTGCGGCTCCAGTGCTCTCAAGGCTCCAGTGGTGTTGTTTAAGCTCGTGGTGTGTATAGACCAATATCCAACTTTTTGCTGCAACTTTCGTTCAAAATAAATACAGCTTTTTAGTGCAACTTTTTTTTAAAATAAATGCAACTTTTTCAGAATTTTAGTGCAACAGAAACTTGCCCTAGTTATAACCAAGCGCCCACAGCCGCTGGGCGATTCTTGTGATTTCTTTGGCAAAAATATCCGCTTTAACAAAAATTTAGAAAATTCTCACGCTTTTATTCTTTTTGAACCGAAAAAAATCACTACACCAAAAGTTTTTGACCACCAAAATAGAGTTTTGACAGAGCACTGTCGAATTTGCAGCACAAGAAATGATCTCAAATCGCTTGCGGCAGCCCGAGGAAAAGCAAATGGCACCCTGGTTGAGAATTACTGATCTACAATTTTGTTACATGTCGTATAAACGTTGGGATCAACAAACAATAGCATCACTTGTACATAACAGCAAGTAGATTGTAGTATTCTAAAATTATCAGCAAAAGAATGTTTTGCAGTACGTAACGTATTAACGTTTGAAGGTGATCATAAGCCATGCCCGTGCGTGGAAGCACCAATCGCCTGAACACTTGTAAACAAAATTCAAAATTTTCAACCACTTTTTGATTTTAGTCATTTGTTATGGAAGCTGTCATAACGCTATTAAACGCCGGTCGGGCAAAATGATTAAAAACATTCAAATGAATAGCTAGAATATGTGGGATGAGGAAAATTACTATTCGATGGAAAATTTTTGGTTTAAGGTTTTTAGAACTTGCTATGCATACTTTGGTCGAACAGGTCAAACGCAAGCTTGCCAGCACTTACTGGAGTCGCATCTGTCATTACAATCTTCACAAACGTTGCCTTCAAAGTCAAACATGTTTTCGGGGTAGTAAGTTTGACAGAAGCGACCGTTTCGCGGAAAGTCATCTGAAGAAAAACCAAGTTATGGGCGGAAACTTCTTTCAAAACTTTACCTGACCTAAGAAATTGAAGTTTTGAAACTTGGGAGTTAGAATAAAGTTGACTGATATTGTTGAGGTGTTAATATTGTGGAGAAGGAAAGAAATACTGATTGGAAACCACAAAATCAATTTTTTCCAAAATAAATTTGAAATATATTTTATCTACTTGACTTTGAGTTTGTTGAATAATCTGACCAGCATGACATTAAAGTTACAAATTTCACAACTTTATTAAATAGACTATAAAGAAATCTATTCATGTTTTGCGCAACCACTTAATAAAATAAACCATTTTTTACAATGCGGTGTTTTCAAATTAGTAAATCACAAAAATCGTAAAAAAGAATTTATCAGCTTGCAACTATAACCAACTCTGATGAAGCTGCATTAAAATGTTGTTATAAATTTCTAGACAGTGCATTTAAAAATAAATCCAAATATCTTACCTGGACATTGACTAACACAATCACTTTCAAACTGATATTGGTTTGTCGTGTTGAAATTTTAATTCCAACTTTGTCCACTTGGACATGAGTCAACGCATCTTCCGTCAACATTTAGCGCATCACAAGCCTGTTGATATAAAAGTAATTTTTTTAAAACAAAAAAATTGTTGATTGGATGAACATTACTTTTGTTTTACTGTTATTTATTTTTTAGATATTTCTAAACTTTTTAACTATTGTATTTCTAATCTTTTTAGTTATTGTATGTGTAGCTACTAGATTAGGAGACTACTGTATTTATTTAGCCTTATTTCACACGGGTTATATTTGACCAAAGCATTTTACGCGGGAGGGGCGGGCAAAATGCCCTCTTATCTAACTCCTAAACCAAAATTCATGCAAACACCAGCTTCAGCAAGCTGGTTTGCTTCCACCAAATTTTTTTAGAAAAATTGGTTGGTTATGTCATTCGAGTGACATCAGAGATATAACTTCTAAAAATGACGTCATTTTTCCAATGGCCTCATGAACGGTTTAAAATCTTGTACATAGGTTTGTTTTTTGCACATGTCATAAATGCCTAAGTCAAAGTAGCTACGCTACGAAAACGTTTTACGACGTCATTTAAGTTATTTAAGTTAAAAATGGGTCAAAATGCTTAAATTGCGGAAAGTGACTTTGGAAAACCTCAAAATTGGAAAAGTTTTTTTAATCTTAGCAACTTCGAATTTTTAGCAGTAATTTACGAATAAATGTGATTCAAAGGCTAATTGATTTGAAGCAAAAATTTTTTTTATCTTTTTTCTGATGGGATTTATCACACAAAAAAAACAAAAGCGAATCATTTTTGCCCCTACCCCTTCCGTGTAAAATAGGGTTAAAATATTCTAAAAACCTTTTAAGCATTGAATGAGCATGAATTGTACTTTTCAGAATTAACCAGCAAACTAAAATATTATTGCATAGTTGGTAAAAAAACACAACAAGGCACAATATACAACACTTCAAATTTGTGCCGAACACTTCGAAACTCGGTCTTCAAAATATTCACAGTCGCTTTAGAGCTATTATTGAAGCTGATGAGCTGTAAACTACCAATACATCCGATTATTCCGTTCCTATGATTTAATTGAAAATACAACAGCACTGTAAAGTGCATAATACATATCGAATAAAATGCATTGTTTCAAGGTATCGTTTGAAAGCTTTGTATTCGTGGGGCAGATACTTCTAAAGATTCCGTCTTTTAGAATAAAAAAATTCTTAAAATTAAAAAAAGACATATAGCAAAGGAATAGACTACTTTACCAAAAATTGTTTTCTACCTTTTATTAATTTAAATCTATATTTAACTCAAACTCTTACTCTAAATTAAACTCAAACCTAACCCTAACCTAAATCCTAACTCAACCCCTAATCTAAACCCTGAAAAAAGTAAATGAAAATTATGCAGAAGATTATTCCTCGTTTTCGTTTTATTATTCTTATTTAAAAAAAATCAGTAAAATAAGTCACTCCCTGTAGCAAATTGAGTTAATCAGAAGACCACTGAAAGAACACTTACGTAGCATACTGATGCATCTGCTGGAGCAAAGCAGCCACCAGCACACCTGCTATCACAACAACCATGAAAACCATTCCTTAATTCTACACATCTTCGATTGGGAAGCGAGCAACTATTGCAGTTGGTTTTGGTTACTGAAACAAACAAAATAGCAATGATGCAATGTCTCGTACATACGACTAATTGCTCAGAAAATGGAATTTAGTGTTCCTACCCCAGTGTTTCTTGAAGGGATGAGTGGCGCACCCCAGGGTGCATGACATTTTTGAAGGGTGAACCAATAAAGAGGGGTGAATAAGGGGTGAACAAGCATAGAAAGAAAGTGCCGAGGAGCAACAGCTTATCATAAGCATTGGACGTAATAGTGAAGCAACAACGCAATGCCTACATGCTCTCCATGTAACGTCACAATTGAGTAATTCTACCTTTCTGCTTTGCTCCACAATTGAGCAATTCTACGTAATAGTGAAGGAACAACGCAATGCCTATATGCTCTCCGTGAAACGTCACAATTGAGTAATTCCACCTTTCTTCAGTTGCACTAAACGTAGCGCTTTAACTGGATGTTTGTTGTTTTATTGTTGCATGTAAGGCATTTGTAGGATTGTGAATTGGATGCTCTTTGAAATAACCCAAATGAATGCGTTTTTGCTTTCGTAACTTTAACAGCTTTTTAACTTTATACAATATGGTACTGGCTGTAATTTTGACAATAAGTCTCAGCAGATGTCAGTCGCGTAGCCAGGATTTCGTAAAAGGGGGGGGGGGGATTTTTTGGAAGTTTGATACAAATGTAAACGAACTTGATCCAAATTTTCATTAGTCTTCAATTAGATTGAGGTGGTTTTTCTGTCAAAATTAGGTGATCTCCAAAAAAAACAGAAAAAGGTCTTCACCGAAATTCAAAGGGTTTTTCCGGCCGAAATTAGGTGATCTCAAAAAAAAAGGTTTTTGCCGACTTTGAGTGAGGTCCAGAACCAAAAAATCTCCACTATTCTGGTCCAAATAACGGCAAGTCCTTCACAATTTCTGCTCCCAAATCTCGTTGGGAGGGGGGCTGTTTTCATTTTTGGAGCAAAAATCGGCCTCAAAAGCACTAAAAACGTGCTATTTTAAATACTTTTCAGGCCAAAGGGGGGGCTCGAGCCCCCCCCGCCCCCCTCTGGCTACGCTACTGGCAGATTTTGTATTCAAAAGGTATATAAAATCAGTGCAACATGGTTATAATCAGAGTTGTAAGTAGGGCCGGGTTTTTCAGATCAGGTTCGGGCTTAAAATTAACAAATGGTTGGATTGGATTCGGACTGAATGACAACTTCAGCATTAATGGGATTATTATTACACAATTATTATTACGAGGATAAATAATATAAAGAACTCCGTGGCAGGGGTGTAGAAAACCAAAAAAGTTTACAAAGCACTGGCCTCGAACAAATCTGGACTGACTTTACATAATCGCTAACAAAGAGAACCCACACTGAAACTGGCCAGTTGGTCGGGAGGTCAATAACAGCTTTTATTTCAATAACAGCTTGATTGCCCACAAACAGTATGAAGCAAAAATGGATCTCGCAAGCCCAATACACGCTTTGGCGAAATCCAGCGAGTGTAATGAAGTTTTTTTTTGCTGATAAATAGCACCGAGTTTCGTGAAAGCTAAGTTTCAAATATCATAGCAGTTTTTGCCGAAAACATCAACCACGTTTTAGCTAGAATGTCATAAATGATGGATTGCCTGTTTCTATAGTGTTTAGTGTTACTGTAGGTACAAAGGATAATGATCGCTTGGGTCATTGAGTTGAGCAATGAGCACCAACGGAGAAGACTTACTTAACTGGCACTGACTTGGCAAATTTCCCCAGCAATAGCGTTGACCTTCATCCTCGTAACAACTAGAACTGCATGCTGGACCTACAAAAAACGTAGAGTTTTTTTAGCAAAAATGACGCAATAAAAGTGGTTGCAAGCGATTTTGACGAACATTAAACTGGAGATTTTGTCCGAAAAAATATTTCAACCAGTTGGAGTACTTTAGAATTCACTTTAAAAGAAAAAAAACTGTTCCTGACGGCTGATCTTTTCTGCAATCCAAATCTCGGATTAGTGTGAGCGAAAATTTAACTTATACAGGAGGTGCTCGTTAGTTTAATTAGTTTATAGATGAGCTTATAAAAAGGGCCATTTTTTTCTAAATAACAAAATTTTTAAGAGATTGTTTATTGGCAAATTACCATAAAAGATAACCAACAAAAATATTACCATAAAATGATCATATAAAAGTTAGTGCTTTTATAAACAGAACCATTAAAAGATTAACAGACTTGAGCAAACGAATTTTAAAATGTTTTTAAAATGCGAAGTACCGGTACTTTGTCTGAATTGTAAGTCGGGCCGGGTTCGGGCTTAAAATTGACAAAATATTGGGCTTAGGCTTAATTTGAACTTGATATACATATTTGACTTGTTTTTTCGCCTTTTAAGAGCCTGTCTACACTGTGCGTAAAATCGTCAGCTTATGAGCATAACCTTAGTTTGTTTTAAAGAAAAATTCCGTAAGCCCAGGCGTACCACCTTACCAGCGTGAAATTGCCAGAAAAAAAAATTAGATGAAAACCGCTTAGATTTTTTCAGCCGGTACGCTCGTAAGCTCACGATTTGCGAGAAATTTCAAAAACTGGTTTGCCAGGTCTCGAGGTAGGTTAAAATTAGGTTCATAAGTTTTGCCAAAAAATAGTTGATTTTTAAAAGTGAAAGTATGCGTGTTGGTTTGAAATAGCCTAATGTAACATGGAAAAGGCCAATTTGCGGCTCTATAAGAAAAAACTTGCAAAAAAGAAGCCTATAGGTCGATAGACCTAAAAGTGAGATATGATGAATTATGAATTGTTTGTTGTTATGTGACATTTGATTAGCCTAGTGCAAGCAAAAAAATTAAAAAAGATGTGTGGTGTGGCAATGCAGATCACAGTCCAGACCAGGAGGACTTGCCTAGACCAAAACCAGTACCAGTAAGCCTACCGGTATGGTACGGTAGTTCTACATCTGGTGGTACCTGTACCTAGCGTGTATTAGACCACATTGTTAAAGTAAACTGGTAATCCTAGTCTGATAGCTGCTGCAGGGTAGTTTACTTCAAAAGGTTTAACCAACTGGTGCAGGTGCAGTGATGCTGCATCTGGTTGTGGTATAACAGATACAGGTAAGCAAGCAACTTAGTGACCAAGGCTACTGTCAGAAAATATGCAAAGTTAAAAAATTAATCTGCCAATAAAATCTAGGCTCTGAGTTTTTAGTTCAATGAAACTTAAAACTATTAGAGCCTACCGTATCAATTAACCTACCGCAATAAAAGCGGAATTAAAATGCAATAATCTAGGCGTACCCCTGTACTAGCGTAGTGATACGATGGGCTGTGCAGTGGCAGCTATATAGGCAAAATAACTCTAATTCTTGCGTTCTTCCGGTGAAGTCATAGTCACAGCAAGCTTGATCTTAAAAGCTTTGTTTTTATTGACGTTTCGTTGGTCATGACGACCACCATCATCAGAATACGAGCAACGATAAAGAACTACGACTGAAGCTACGTAGCATCAATATGAATCGTAAGATTTTTATAGTTTTCAAAATCCGAAAGTTAATTATTACGTCACAACAATAAAAAACAAATTTGTAGAAAAGCGGAGAGTATTAAAACTTTGGTCACAAAAAAACTACAGTATAAACTCAAATGATATCAAAGCGTCAGGACATCAAAGCAAAGAACGATAAACTATTGGAAGAGATTCATCATCCGAACGATTAATTACTTTTGGCCTAGAAAGAATAAACCAAGACTCGGCGGTTAATCTTTTAGAAAAATTAAATTCAGGTTTTAAAATTCGCGAGTTGGCCCAATCAATTACGTGATCAAATAATATTACATGTTCATACAAGGCGGAATTTTCTGGTTTTTGTTGCTTTATGGCTCTTTGGTGCTCTTTTAATCGGGAGTCACCGGCCAGTTGGTCGATCGGTAACGCGTTCGTCTCTGGAGCGGGAGGTATGAGGTTCAAATCTCGGCCCGGTCAAATCGGACTCAGTGTTGCCAATGGCTCGCCACCGCTGCGACATTTCTTCGAAAGGAGCTGTGTTGCCCGGGCGCAATGACGCGGAGATGGGCCCCGCCAACTCGTTACACGCTTCGGCGTAATCCAGCGAGTACAATAAAAGATTTGATTTGATTTAAAAGATTAACCGCCGAGTCTTGGTTTATTCTTTCTCGGCCAAAAGTAATTAATCGTTCGGATGATGAATCTTTTCCAATAGTTTATCGCTCTTCGCTTTGATGTCCTGATGCTTTGATATCATTTGAGTTTATACTGTAGTTTTTTTGTGACCAAAGTTTTAATACTCTCCGCTTTTCTACAAATTTGTTTTTTATTGTTGTGACGTAATAATTAACTTTCGGATTTTGAAAACTATAAAAATCTTACGATTCATATTGATGCTACGTAGCTTCAGTCGTAGTTCTTTATCGTTGCTCGTATTCTGATGATGTTGGTCGTCATGACCAACGAAACGTCAATAAAAACAAAGCTTTTAAGATCAAGCTTGCTGTGACTATGACTTCACCGGAAGAACGCAAGAATTAGAGTTATTTTACTTATGCCCAGTGAACATCAAACCTTTAGGCCTAGTAGGCCTTTACCTACGTTTCCAATTTTTTTTTAGCTATATAGGCATTAGAGTTGGAGTCCTCGAGGACACTTTTTGAGTCCTTGGCCTCGAAGGTCAAGTCCTTGGCCTTGGCCTCGAAGCCTCATGTCCTTGAAAATTGCCCTGTCCTCGACTCGAGGACAGCACTATTTTTTTAACAGTAGAAATTTCGTTGGAAAACGCCAAAAACCTCGCGGAAAATTTTCGAACAACTTTTTTGTTTTCCTCACTTGGCCCCCCCCCCCCCCCAAGTAAAATTTCACCAAAAACGCCTATTGTTTTTCATCATCATCATCATCATCATATTTATTTATTTACCAAGTGACGTCATATCACAAGAAAAAAACTGCAACTTCCTCTAGGTCTATCACCAAAGCATCGAAATATGCAATTCCTTTAAAACCAAACAAACAAACTTGCAGAGTCAAAGCGATATTTAGTCACTTGGTGAGGAGACAGCGAAGGACCGAAAGGTCATCTAAGTCTACTGCCACCTCACCAAGTTAAGGTTAGAAAAACAGCTTCTAGATTTTCTCAGTCTGCTACTTTCTATGATAAAAAATTTTACGCAAAATTAAAACAAAGTATTGCAAAGATATGTACATTTTGTACAGTGTATACACAAAACTTACAGTCACCATGTAAAGAAAATGCAAGACAACATTAAAATTGTTCTGACTCTAAGCATACTAAAAAATACAAATGCTGTAACTACAGATTGGATAGAAATAAAATTAATAAAGTTCATAATGCTTATTTATGTTTTATAGAATTTAAAGTGGGCAATTGGAGTGAAAAAAAAAACAAAAAAACTTCTTGCTTTGTTTTGTCTTGTTTGTCAATATGTCATTAGTACTGGTACAATTTCCAATACCAGTATACATCAACCTCAGTCAGTTATTGCAAAATTACTAATAATTCATGGGCACGTCAAAATGAGAGATGACGTATTGTAATAAATGTGTGATAGATGAATGCACCAAACTCATGCTATTCAAGCAAAAAATAGGTTATTGTTGAACTAAAGCATAAATATGCAACTATGATTCCTGTAATTACTACTGCATTGCTGATAGAAAGCTGTTATTCTAGCTTTTATCGGTTTCATAGTTTGATAAAAAATGAGCTTTAACAGCTTTTTTAAATCTGTAGAATGAAACTTCTTTCATACTGCTTGGAATTTCATTCCAAACTTTAATTCCTGCGAATGATAGAGACTTTTGCCCTAATCTTGTTCTAGTTCTTGGAAGAAAGAAGTTGTTTTTGTGACTCAATCTTGTCTTATGTGTATAGCAGTTTTTCATTAGGTTAAACTTATCTGAATTTGCAAAAGATAATACATTATTGTGAATTTTGTACATTAGCTTTGCAGTTTCCAGAGAGTAAATATCCTTGAGTTTTAAGCATTTAGCTCGATAGAACAAAGGATTAGTATGCTCACGATATCCACTTCCAGTTAACAATCTGATGCTTCTTTTTTGCAGAATAAAGAGAGGTGCTAATGTTGATTTTGAAGCAGCCTCCCAACTACTTATGCAGTATTGTAGATGAGAGTATATGAGGCAGTGGTAAACAGATTTTAAGGTTTGCTCATCTACAAAGTGTTTTAATTGATTAAGGGCCCAAGATCCTCTTGCTACCTTTGAACATTGTTCCTTGATTTGTTGCTTCCAGTTTAGATTGTCGTCTATGAGAACACCTAGATACTTTATGTGATGTGATTGCTTGATTGGATTATTATCTATTGATACTTTGAGTTCAGGTTTATTTTGTTTTGTTGTCACTACCATAAACTCAGTTTTATTAAAGTTAATTGATAATTTATTCACCTTGAACCAATTGCTTACATTGACTAATTCATCATTAATATTTTGTTGCAGTGTTGAAACATTAGAATGGGAGAGAGTAAGGTTTGTATCATCAGCAAAAAGATGAATTGTGAAATTTGAGGCAAGTGGTAGATCATTGATGTAAATATTAAATAACAACGGACCTAGAGTTGATCCCTGAGGAATACCGCAAATAACATCTCTTGACTTGGATTTATATTGATTTACAATTGTATACTGTTGACGGTCAGTCAGGTAACTTGCTAGTAACTGTAATGGTAATCCTCTAATTCCATACTTTTCTAGTTTCTTGATCAGTATTGTGTGATTGATGGTATCATATGCTTTTCTTAAATCTAAGAAAATAGAACATGTAATGAGCTTTTTATCCATATTGTCAAGTAGCTAATTGTAAATATCTAAAACAGCTTCATTTGTTGAGCAATTTTTCTTAAAACCATACTGGTTTGGACTAATTAAATTATTGCTCACAAAATAATTGTTTAGTTGATCAAGCAGACACTTTTCAAAAAGTTTGGCGAAAGGATTTAAAATAGAAATAGGGCGATAATTACTGCATAACTCTCTTTTGCCTTTTTTGAAAATTGGAACAACTTCAGCGGTTTTTAACACTTTTGGAAAATATCCTGTTGATATGCATGCATTAAAAATGTTAGTTAGAACTAGAGCTATAACAGAGCCTAACATTTTTATATACTTTGCAGGAATTCCTTGTCTTCCTGTACTTTTTGATGGATTCATAGCTCTGATGTAATTTTCTACTTCTTCTTCAACTATTGGTTCTAGAAAAAACGAATTGCAACTACTCTGAATCAAAGATGTGGCATTAAATTTGCCATCAATTATAGCTGGTGTTTCGATTGTAGACGCAAGGTTAACTCCTATCTCTATGAAATATTTATTGAACAAGTTACTGATGGCCTGTGGACCTTGTGCACTTTCACTTTTGGAAGCATACATTTTATTAGGAATGTTATTTTTCTTCACATTTTTCAAGTGAATAATTTTATTTATAATTTTCCAAAGCGACGAGGTGTCATGCTTATTATCATTCACTAAATTTTTAATGTAAAGTCGTTTTGCATATTCCTTAATATGAGTCAGTTTATTTCTATAGACTTTGTATTGTGCCCATGTATTACTGTCATTTAATTTAAGGGCTCTTATGTACAATAAATGTTTTTGCTGGATTGATATAAGGATTCCTTTGGATAACCATGGTTTGTTTTTTAGTTTTGTTTCCTTTTTGATTTGTTTTCGTAATGGTGCATGTATGTTTAAAGTCTTATGAAAAATGTCAATAAACTTCTCAGTGTAGTTGTCAATGCATTCCTCTTTGATATCACCTAATAGCTCCATTCCTTCAGTTAAATTGTCTAGAAATTTTTCTACTTCAAAATTTTTTGTATCACGAATTAGGGTGACAGTTGATTTTTCACTCTTGGGCAGGCTTAAATTAGAACACACCATTACTGGCAGGTGATCACTTACATCTTCCACCAGAATAAAACTTTTGTGTTCACCCACTACATTGTTTGTATAAACATGATCTAAAAGAGTTGAGCTTGTAGTGGTTATTCTTGTCGGGTGTGTAATTAAGGGAATGCAGCCTAAGCTATATGTTAAATTCATGAAATCTTTAATATTGATATCAGAGTTACTTTTCAACAAATCTGCGTTGAAGTCTCCTCCGATATAATACATCAATTTTCTACTATTCAATTTTTCAATGGTTGATTCAAAACTCTTGCAAAACTCTGATAAATTCTGTTTAGGGTGTCTGTAAATTACCCCCACTATACATTTTTCTCACTATACATTTTCCCCCACTATACATTTTTTCCCCACTATTCTTCTGTTTCAGTGATTTCTTTTTAGCATTTTTCGCTTACAACAGTAACTAACAGCGATATTGAAGACCAGGGGCCCCGGGCCCCCCTCAATCAAATTGTTTCCAGCCAATTTAAACGTATAACTCGAAAGAAATGGAGAGTTTTCGTTCTAAAAGTTGCTACCTCAGGCCCACATCTAGCCTTTTTATGAATGCAATGCCTTAATCAGGGCCGGATTTACCATAATATGGCGCAGTACCAGCTAGGGGCCCTGCGCTCCAATCGTAAGACTTTTTTTGGTCTTCACCTATATTTGGCAAAAAGATGTTGCGAAAATCTCCAAAGTGCCAGAGGCCCAGCGCGATGTAAATCTGGCCCGGCAATAACAAAGTTAGCAGGCGTAACCATCTAATGTACCATTTTTCAGAAACAATTCTGTAATTCACCTCTAACCTCGCCGGCTTTTACCCACAAAATACTTAAAAAGAAAAATTAGCCGTGGAAAATGCTGATTGAACAAATCATTAAACATCAGTTGAGGGGGCCTGGGCTCCCTGGCCGAACATGTACTCCTATAACTGGTTATTTTCATGAAAAAACAAAAATCTCTAAGGAAAATCTTCGAGTGGGTTTTCATTTACTGCTAAAATGTTGCAAGAGACAATGCAGCTTACTTCCCCCTACCTGGGCCAAATCACTTACAATTAAAATTTAACTCCAAATGCAAGATGTAAAACATGTTTGGGATTTAAATTGCAAGAAAAAGGAGGATTAAACAATATTTAATTTGTTTGTGTCGGCTTTCAATTACCAAAAATCTAGTGCTTTCAAATGGCTCTGAACACTAGCGAAATGTGATTCAATAGCATTAAAATATCTTTTTTTACCAAAAAATTACAAAGGGGCTGGGGGCCTCGCCCTCAGACCCCGGTCTGTGATACCTTTGAGTTACACTAACTTTCTCAACACGTTTCTAAAGTTAGATATTTGCACTTTTCAACTATTAGTTTAAGCCCTCTCCCTTTGCAAAATCCTGGTTACGTGTGAACTGGCAACGATTTCAGATCTTCCATCCTACGATATTTTTGTCCCACAAAAACTTCCTGTTTGGAAAATTTTTGATGACGTCATTGCATGTGATTTGTGGTTTAGGCCTCCCCCAATCAAAAATTCTGGGTACGCCAATGGATTGGAGATCGCCTGAAAAACTTTTTTGAAAACCTTTTTTTTTGGAGAATACTTGCGGCTGTGTCCTTGGTCTTAACCTCAAGCATTCCTGTCCTTGGCCTCGAGAGGGTCTGTCCTCGGAAAGGCTGTCCTTGGCCTTAGCCTTGGATTTTTTTTGTGTCCTTGGCCTTGGCCTCGAGCCTTGTGTCCTCGACTCCACCTCTGATAGGTGTGTAAAGTTATTCTATTTAAAGATGTCCTCACTTGATATTCAGCAGCTATCAGGTTTTGGACATTTACAAATAGTTGAGTTGAATTGCAGACACTGCCAAGCCAATAGATTTGGCCTACTGTCAGTGTCAATAAGATAGCGAAGTATAAAGTTTTTATATTCTGCAATTACCCTTCAGAATTGCAAGTTAAGACTCTATTAGCAAGTTTTTATTGTAGCGAACAAATAGTAACTGTGAGTACTTGGAATTTAACAAATTTATCAATGATATAGTACTTTTGGTTCAGACTCAAAGAGACTTATTGATAAACTCATGAAGCAATGTTGATCTTTAATGCTGAAAGATTTTAAGGATGATGACCAATCTAACAGTGGCCATGTCAGGTGTTCAAGGTTAGTTATGCGTATTCCTAGATTGACTATCTTTACCAGGTCTTTGAACTTTTATTTAAAAAAAAAAACTTTAGGCGTTTTCATAATGAAAAAAAAAAAAAAAAAAAACAGACTTGGAAGCTTTATCTAATTTGTTTGCTTTTAGTTAAAATAATCATTTAAAATTAGCAGTGGGCCAAAGAAAATTTGTCGCTTTTAAAGTTTTTTCTAATGTGATGGTGTAACAAGACAGTATTCACAGCATCGTGACTTAACTACACAATGTCAAGTTTCTTGTAACATGTGAGTAGCATTGCTTGTTTTTCTTAGGTGCAACGAAGATTTTAAAGAGCCATATTTTTCAAACCACAACAGATAAGGTGCACATATAATGCTTAAAGTTTTTAAGAAATCCAACTTGTGCCATATACTCTGATGCATTTAATCTATACTTCTGGGTATGCTCTCTTACAGCCAGTTGATCAAGTGGTAATGCATTCGTCTCTAAAGTGGAAGTCTGAGATTTAAATCAGCCTGGTCAAATCGAACACAGCGTTGCCAAAGGCTTTTTATTGCTGCGACATTTCTTTGAAGGCAGCTATGTTGCTCGGGTGCCACAATGCTGTGACGGTCCCTACCAACTCTTCATGCTCTTCGACGTATTACAGCTTGTATAATGAAAGATTTGATTTGATTCCCTTCATGATTTCATTCAGAGTTAAATCGTTTAGATTTTTTAAAAGTTTTTTAAAGTTTAATAAACTTAATGTAATGTAGTGCACTTTATAATTTGGTGCAGTTTGTGCCTAAAAACAAAAACTGTAGAAAACATTTGGTGCGCTTTATACTAGAAAATAATAATTATACAACTTATAGCAGTTATATGTTCCGGTTTGCTGCGACTTATGGTCTAAAAAATACTGTAGTATTATCTTTGATAGAATTAATTTTGGTAGAATAAATTATTCTTTGTTTAGTGTTAAAAAAGTTAGTTTTTTGCTTTAATTTATGCTTATTTGATTTGATAGCTTTGTTCTGTAATGTAGTACCGATACTTTCCCGAAATTTGATGTGACCGGTTTGATGCAAGAAGATTAGACACAGCAGCAATATGGTTAGAGTTTTGCATCAAACATCTTTAGGGTCTGGTTCAGACTAAAAATAAAACTGGCTAAGTTAATTGTCTTGTGTCAACTGGTTGCCTCTAAAAATTTTGGACTCTTCTCTGAGTGCAAGTGTTTTATGCATATTTGGTACATTCTTTGATAGGTCTACAGCTAATTGCAGTTTTGGACACTTTGCAGAATTTTGAACATTTTCTGGTAGGAGTAATTATTATTTGTTTTACTGTAGGTCCTCCAATGTGTAGAAGATAATTGGAAGATTACTGGAACTGCAAGAGCGAAAAGCAGAAGTAAAGCCATCAAGTTCCATTAATGTTTGTTGTGTATTTCTACAACTTGCTTTATGGTATTACACCCTACTGAAAATTGATCGTGGTTTGGGTTAAGTGCTGTGGACTAAACATATGACATTTTCTCTTTTAGTGAAAAGAGTGAAAAGAAGAAGCCATCAAGTTCCATTAATGTTTGTTCTGTATTTCTTCAACATGCCTTATGGTCAACACACTGTAATGAAAATTGCTCATGGTTTGGGTCAAGTGCTGTTGGCTAAACTTGTGACATTTTCTTCTTTTCCCACCATGAAATCAACCAAGACCTTGTTAATTATTAATGTTTCATTGAGTTGCTGCATGACTTTTCCTGGAGCCAGGCATTGCTCATTTCCAAATTTTATAATCAAAAAGTTGGTGATGCATAAAAAATACCAGCTTTCTGAGAGTGATGAACATTGGGATCATTTTTAACCCTATTCAGCCCAGGGGGGGATCGATGAGCTACCCCCCTTGGTTTGTTTCGAAATTTTGTTATGTAGCAGTCAAGCCACAATAATGAAATTTCTTGACTTTTCCTGAAATTTACTGCTTCAACTTTCATTTGTAAAACCATTTTCGTATGACAACTACTGTAGATTCGGAGTTATTAAACGTTTTTCAAGGTCGATCCTACGTTTCTGGCAAAACTTTTGAAAAATTAATTTAATCATGTTAGTCGCAATTGTTCTGTCGTAATTAATAATTTCACGCTTTTTCGTACGCTGGTAACGTCAATAAAAACGTAAATCCAATGACCCCCTGAACGGCTTTTGTTAATATGGATGTTCAAAAAGAGTTGTGACAAAAGATTTTCATTTACTATTTTTCCTGAGGCATTACAATTTTCATTATGATTTCAAAAGCTCACAGCTTAAATTCTCAGACAATTTCATACAATTTTACCTAATTTCTAACTAAGCTTCATTTTTAACATTTCGCTAATAAATAAGAACTGCGATTTAGTAATATAAACGCATTTATTGATAAAAGGGTTAGAGGCAACAAAAACGCAATTCTTTTTGTTTTTTGCCAATATTTTTTTTCACGTTTCTGATATACAGTAGTTAAAAATGTCCATAAGTTATCAAGCGTGTTGGATGCAGCACGAATTTCGGTAGTTTTTATGTTCGAAATTTGTTTTTGGTAACTACAAAAAAAGCTAATTATAAATAAATATTTAGTTTCTGCTGAGCAGCTGTATCAGGAGAAAGATGTTCATTTCATTTTTCACAAAAACATATGCATAATTTTGCCTGCCCAAGGTTTTTTCATGAAGTTCAAGTGATAACATCCAAAACAGAATTTTGCCTGAGTGTCTTTGCGCGTGACGTAGCAGCACACCGATAACTTCATCGTGTGCTGGCATCCGCTTTGCTTTCACAAAATTGCAACATTTCATATGCGTTTGTGATATTCAATAACATTGCAAAAAGTGAAGATTTTTTGATAATACTTGTTTCGGAATCATTATTTTGAATTTTTACATTTTTATTAGTCAGGGTAATTATTGCTAAAAGCTTTGCGTAAAAAATGCTTTTCGCAGCAGTAACCATTACCTAGCGTAAAATATTGTTAAATTTTTATAAAATTCACATCAAACTAAACAATTATTGGGTATATACATTGTAAAATGTGCTATGTGGTATATTATACTTATTACCGTATTTAGTAATTTTATTATTAGACGCTACAAAAGCCTACTGCATGGTGTACTATTGCAGCTATTACTGAGTTTCACATTGATTTTTCATTTGTGGTCTATAAAGATAAATGGCAGCAGTGGCATGCTAAATTAAAAAAAAACTATGTTGTTTTGTTACTTTTCAATTTTCGCTTTTATGTGTGCATTCACACACAACCAACAAAAATTATGTTTGTAGATACAAAATATAAAAACGGAAAGCAAATTCTCTAATTAACAGACTTTGCAAGTTACCATCCGATTAGCTTAACATTTAGGAGATGAATTTATACTGGATTTTTTTGTGATCATAAATAACTAAGAATTTAAATTCACTGAATCGTTGGCAAATTTTTAATATTTATAATTTTCTGCAGTTATCTATCGGCTTTATCGCGTACAAACTTTTCTAAATAAAAATATTGCTGGTTCTGGATACGAGGACAAAAGGAGTAGAATAGCTTTGATGATCTTGATCAAAGATGAGAACCGGCAAATAAATTTCTAGCCTTGGGATTATACTATTTTTTTTACTGTTTTTCTAAACTTATTTAGCACTAATCCCAGTAATAACCAAAGTTTGCAACAAAATGGTATAAAGCCACCTCTGAAATAAAATCTGAAACATTATCAAGATAAAATCGTTACGCTTGAGAAGTAGACAATCTTTGTAGAATGATACGAATAGTGATAAAAAGAATGGTATTTCAATCAGTATAACCATTAATTGCAATTACAATGTTGGAAAGAATTCTAATTTTTGCTTTTTACTTCTGAAATCATTTGTGATAATACACTAGAAGGTAAGCCCATTGGGTAGCCTACTATATAAGATTTTGGAAAATCTTCTGACGAGCAATGACCAAATTAATTTAGGCTTTTTTATATAAACTTCATAAAAACTGCAGAATTTTCGAGAAAAAAATACTCTCCAATATTAGACAACGTAATCTTTTGCAAAGTAAGCAAAAATAAAAACTAATCCGACGCCAAAACCTATTACAGTACTCCAAATAGTCCAAACTATTATTCTAAAAAATAAACCAAGAATCCGAGAATCAAGTTAGACCAATTTCTTTTTTTTCTTATGATACAAAAGTTGGTGAAAAATCGTACAAAAAATAGTTTGAAAAAATCAGCATTCACTGCACTCCATATGATATATTTTGAAAGTTGTTTTCGTAAGTTCGAAGTAATCGCATTTTTTTTACCAAGTTGTCAACAGACAGCGAAAAAATTGTTCATTTTTCGAGAAAAGGCTGCTGTTTGTCCAACTGTCTACCGCACACAGTGAAAGCTTCACACTGCCCATGTTATTGCTAATATCTAGCCGGGAAGCTGCATGTGAATACAAACTTTTTTCAAGTTTTGGTTTAACCAGAGCGGTAATTGAGCCCAAATCTACTATATCAGCAGCAGACGCTTTATCCACTCGACTAATGATAAAAATGATAAGATTGGTAAGCTAAACAGTGTTGTTATATAGAAAATGCTACGCTGTTCTTTTTATTAGGTTTAGCAAGAGCAGCAACAAATGCAATTTTTGCATTGCCAGATCTACCAGACTGAGAATGAAACCTATAGTACGAGTTTTCCAAGTGACAACTCTTACTATATTTTATTAGAATACGAATCTTCAGCATACTAAAAATTACATCAAAATTCACCCAATTTTATTGACGTTTGTCACAGCTATGTCATAAACATTTACACACAAAATGTGAATAAGAAAAAATACTGGTTTGTTGCTAGTTTTTTTTTTTTAATTTTGAACAAAAAATACCATATTTTGTAGTGCTTAGCAAAAGGATCTAGAACAGTAACATATATTCAGCTTGCAATTAATTCACTCAACAAACTAATAATTTAGATATTTTAGCACAATAAAAATAATCTTTTAATTTAGTCCATAATTATCTCTTGAGTTACTGAATAAAACTCCAGCTGCGATGCCGCGTCACGCAATTAAACGCTTGTTAACATTATGCATATGAAAAGCTAACCGATCGCTTCTGATTGTCCTTGACTAGGGTTTCCTCCCGGGATGGCGGGACGGGAAATTTCCCGGGAAATTCGGGGTTTGGGGATTTCCCGTTTCCCGGAAAATTTGTGTCGGGATCCCAGGAAATTTTCATATACTGTACCAGATTAGTAGCCTACATCGTTTGTGATGACTGAAGACTTATTGTCAGCGAGAAAGAGCGCAAAGCAACATGAGAATTCCATAAATAGAACATTTGCAGTGGTTCGATCCGACAGCAGGCCTACCGGTATGTTAAGTATTGGGGACTCTTGGTATTGCTGCAAAAATTGGCTTCCGCAGTAGAAACGACAGCATTAGTATTGCACAAAGCTTGCGAAGTTTGTGAATAAACGTATCGTTGATATGAAATTAAAACGGTTTTTAAACTGTCGCTTTCTATCTGCAGTGGTCTTATAGCGCCAGAGCTGACTTTGAGGTAAATTCGTGGACGTATTTTTAGTTGTTTTTTTTTTTTTTGTTTCACTCTAATGATTTCATCCTCTGCACCGCACTCATAAATCCCGAGCGTTTAGCAAGAGCAGCAGCAAATACTTGTTTTTCGGACTTCGTTTTATTTTTCAAAAACAGCGCAGTAACTTTGAACTTCAAAGAAAGTTTATTTTGTTTTGTGCCTCACGCTGGAACGTGCATGGCGCGTGTGGCGCAACACACGCGTCTTTATAGTTGCTGCACTTGCACTGCTGCGGTCTGCAATCGTCCTACAGGCGAGAGAACTCGGGCGAATATTGCAATTTGCTCGAAAGGAGAATGCGAGTTTCAGAAAAGCGAAATACGTATGGTAATTTTCAAGTCAAAGGCAGCAGTAAAGCTTAGGCTGTTCTTGGAATAAGATATCAATAAAGAAAAGCAAAAAGTTTAGATTTTAAGTTAATTTTACGATAGGTCAGTGGTTCTTAAACTTGTTAGAGGTACCGAACCCCGCAAGTTTTATGCTGGCATTCACCGAACCCTTCGTTGAAATTCAAAGTATAGCTGTTAATAAACTTGAACCTAAAGTGAACTATGCTTTAATGCTAAGGTCATTTTAGTGTTAGAGAGCATTGTGATTGCTATGCAATGGCATATAGCCAGGGGCGTAGCCAGATAAAGGTTTTAGCTGTGAAGGGGGTCCAAAAGTTTTTCTTGAGTATAATTATCAGCAACGTTTCTGCTTGGCAAAAGTTTACGTTTACTGTTAAATTTTTACACCACAAATCATTGCAAGAATTGAAGAAATATTCAGCTAGGGGGTCTGGGGGAGCGCTGTGTGTTCCCCCAGCGGGGCAGGGCCCCGGAAGCATGAGCCTTTTAATACTTTTCTAGCCGCAAACATGGCATTTCTTACGTCGTAGATGAAAAATGCAATGAATCAAACAAGAAAAAAACTACTTTTATAGCTCGTTCAGTCTTAGTGTTGAAACTTTTAGGGGGCCATGGTTAGAGATGTAAAAAAACAGTTTTTTTTTTCGATTGTTTTTTTTACCCTCGTTTTTTTTTTTGTTTTTTATATGTCTTTGTTTCCAGTCTTTATAATTTTCTTGTTTTAAATGTAAACCAATGCAGGCACGGTGTTGAAGCTGTACGGTTAAAAATGCGGTTTTGTGCTTTAAAGGTGCACGAAATTCTACTTTAAAGGAGCATTTTTCTAGGATACTCAAAAAATTGCATATTGTAGCCCGAAAGACTATTTAAATGCACTAAATGGAGGCTTAACCCCACCCCCCTGTGTAAACCTATATGGGCCTTGTGATAGTTTTTTTCGAAGGTAGGTAATGAAAGCAAATGCTTAAAAAGATTTTTCAAAAAAAACATGTTTTTTATTTCGGTGTTGTTTTTTTTTGAATAAAAAACATTTTAAATTAAAAAAAATTTTTGTTTTACAATAATAAAAAACGTGTTTTTAAGTTGAGGCTTCGAGTTTTTCAATAAAAAACAAGATTAAAAAAAACATTTACATCTCTAGCCATGGTCCCTGTGGCCCCCTGGCTACGCCACTGCACATAGCGTGTGTATACTTACCTAACCTCCACCGAACCCCTGATTCTGACTCACCGAACCCCTGGGGTTAGATCGAACCCAGTTTAAGAACCACTGCGATAGGTGGTTAATTAGTATTGCCATAGAGCTATACGGTACATTAAAAAACTGGGCCATATAGAGTTTTTTTTTTTCACATAAATTTTTGTAAAATCTTTAGCAGAGTTCTTGCTCAATGGGATAAAATAATTATTACAGTTAGGAGCTATATAGAAAATATGTGGTTCGTAACTGAGGGGTTACATGTGGTTAGTTACTTAGGGTCTATGTGGTTGGTAACGGACACTCAGTGTCTACATAATAACTTAAACTGAGTGTCTGCACTTTCAGTTTCAGGAGTACCGAAAAGAGAAAGCCAACCGTGGGTCTGGAGCCAGAGCAGGCAGTGGACCTCTTTTAGCTCTTTAACTAAGCATTCTTCAAGAGAAACAAAAAATGTTTACTGAGAAAATGAATAACTAGTTCGCTGACTCAAAGCCAGATGACTCATTATTACCACTCGGGGGTTCAGTTTGAAGTTTGAGCCCCATTATCTCCGAAACAAATTGCGTTTAAATCATAACTTGGCAAAGCGGATATCAATATTTTCTCCAAAATTTGTTAAATATATATACAGCCAGGTCGAACACCTCTTTTAAACAAACAACAAATGCATAAATTCGACAGTCGTCTTGAATGTTGTTATTCTTTGCTGCTAGATTTGTTAAAGACAAAGTAAGACATTTAAAACTACATTAGAATCCGTTTTGTAATACTTTTTAGCCCAATGGCCGTGAGCAACGAAGACAACAATATAATTACAATATGTGACGAGGTTGGCTATGCTTCTTGCAGTACTTCTTCAGCTACCGGTACTACTACAGATTGTGAAAGTGAGTCCGTGTGGAAGTATTTCGCAAAAAACAAAACTAAGGAAAGCGCTAACTGCAAGCTTTGCAGCAACGTATCCCTAAAATGCAAAGGCTCAAGTACGTCAGGGTTACTTAGACATTTGCGTTCCAAGCACAATATTACAATTTCCATAAAACCTAGCTAATAGTGACTGATCCTAATACATACATCTTTTTAACTTAAGCCATTTAAAAATCAATTTTGGAGGGCACAATGGGAGGCCCCCAACGGGTGGCCCCCAACGTTTGTCTCTTGAATATCTATTAGCCAGACATGACGTTACAAAATGACACTTTTGTACAGTAGCAGGGTCTCCGGGCTGTGGTGACTTAGCGCCTGAGGCATAAAACTTTTTTATTTCTTTGGTCGCATCGTGTAACGAGTTTAAGGGACCCATTTTCGCATCTTGGCGCCAGGGCAACACGGTATTTTCAATCTATGATATTGCAGTGAAGAAAATCGTGGGATAAGAAGTTTGTAGTTTATTTTCTGTCAAAATGAGCGACTGCGCAAAAGTCAATACAGTTTCCAAAATTAAAAGCTTCCTAAAGAGCTAGCGTAATTTTAAGTAAGATGATTTTGTCTTGTATTTTTGTCTCTTTTTATACGGTTTGTCTTGATATGACGTCATCAAAATTTTCCTGATATGACGTCATCAAGATGAAGTATAATATTGTCAAGCACAATTGGATTGATGGAGTATAAAAAGTACCTCCAAAAAAAATCTTAAAATTACGATTTATCTCCACCCTCGTCCACATTATAATTGCAATGAGCCTAATATTTTCTTATTGTTAGAACCCACAAACTTTTTCTTTGCATTACGCCACGGCAAGCGCTTCATGCCATAGTTGTAAAAGTAAAATTTGCAAATTTCCTAACGTCGGAAACAGGAAAGGCTAAGAAAATCATCTATATACATCAAAAATAACATTTTCTTCCTAGCAGTGCTAGATAGCACCAAGAACAGCCCTCTAATTAGAGTTTATGATCACATTCGACATCATCGTATATCTAACGAATTAACAAAACACCTGTTTAAATTTTTTTTAGGAAGCTAATTAGCAGAATTCGCGGTTTGTGTTTTTCCATGCTTTTGTCAAATTTGGCCACCCCCCAACTTTATCTGAGTTTGTTATACAGCAATTTTCGCGTACAGCTACTTCAACGATTATTCTTTGACAACAATGATGCTCACCATATAAGTATCAGAAGTAATAAGTATTCAATGTTAAAAAAGCAATATTAGCGATATCAAAACAGTGTTAATAAGTGATTAACGATAAAAATCACTCCAGCAGTTCAGACAGAAGTGTTTTGAACAGCGTTTTGAAACTACATTTGAAGCACTTTTGTGATGTCTGAATTTATAAAAATAAAAGTAATTTAACAGCTAAAAATGATTGCCTACGTATGCATTTTGAGATTTAATTCTAATTTGTAAGTTAGGCTACTGTATTGAACTTGTATACATTGGGTTCAGCAAAACGAAAACGTAAAAAAATTGGTGAAGGATGAAGTTCTTACATCCTGTGAGTCATGGCACGTTTTTGCTGACTGACAGAGAAACGGATGATCAAGGTAAAAAAAAAAAAACTATAACCTGCAAAACTTCGTCATATGAAGCAGAAGAATTTATCTTTGTATTAATTGTTGTTTCACACGCGAAACTTATTGTTGTCTAGTTACGATAAATGATCAACAAAATAATTGTTTGGTTTTGATGACAAATACTGCGTGAAACTTCATAACTTTGCAATAGCGTTTCGACATAATGCCAGGAAGGTCGCGATCAATCCTGTTAGTCCTTTATTCTAAAACGGTAACCCCAAACACGTAATTGCAGTGGGTTCATTAGTTGAGTCAGCGTGCAAAAGTGATTCGAGCTTAGCAACATTTTTATTCTTGATCAATCAAAATCAATCTTTTGTGGTTTGGAATGTGCGAGATGATTGACTTTTCCTGTATGTTCTACGACCTACTGCAGTTATCGGGGTACTTCGTTGTTTACGACTTTTAATTGCTCTATTTGGACTTGAAGTTTGTGACGTTATAATTACGTTGCAATTTGTTATTGTAAGCTCATATATTGCTTCTCTTGTGACGTAATATTGCAGGATTTCTCTAGAATATTCGAGCGCTGTTGCCGTTAGTATAAATAGGTGTATTTTTCTATTCTACTATTCTGATATTTCCAGGATTCTAATAGTTCTAGTTGTAGGGATATTAGTTTCGTAAACAGTTTAGCCGAGATTGTGCATCAAAATTTGGCTTGTGTAGCAGTAGTGTGCGATTTGAATTGGTCGATTGCGATTATGGAGCGATTTTGTAGTGTGCGATTGCGATAAGTTGTAGTAGAGCGATTTTGTTCGGAGAGATTTTTTTTCAATACAAATTCAATATTCAATAAGTCAGACTTCGCGCGAGTTTGAATTGGGACTTAATTTGGACTTTATTATTGGTTTTGTTCGCGAATTTTGGCATACGATGATTGATTTGCTTGATACTGTAACTAGCAAACGGTAAAACCTACAAAGTTGAAATTTAGACTCAACATAAGTATTATTAAAAGCGTCATGTGTGCCAATTTTGGGGATCCTAAGGTCATGTGATCGTAAATTGAGACACAAAAGAACAGAAAAATCGGCAATATTTCGCTTGAAAAGTTATCGATTCGCTTATAATTCCAAAACCACTTGACGTGCAGAGCTGATGTTCGGACATAATGTGGGTGCTTACAAATGCTTTTGTGCAAACCGATTTGAGAACTAAAATTTTACTGGCCGAAAATGAAATCCCCAAAACGGGGCCGCCAAATTTCAAACTTTCAACCACTCACGCAATACACATGAAATTTTCAAGGTCGGCAAATAAGTAAAAAAGATAAAATTTGGGGGTATCAAAATATGGTGCACCATTCAAATGGGGCCGCCAAAATTTTAAATTTTTAAACCGTTACAGCTAGACGAATCAAATTTTCGGAATGGGTTTATATTAAAATTAAATTAAACCTAAAAATTGGGGATTCCAAAATGGGGGTCCCCTTAAACGGGGCCGCCAAAATTCAAACTTTGGAACCATTTAAGCTAGACTGATAAAATGTTCAAAGTAGATATAATGTGACAAAACTTGGGGATACCAAAATGGGGATATCCCTTTCAAATGCAGCCACCAAAATTCAAACTTTTTAACCTCTCAATTTTGTCTTTTTACTTTTTTACCTTATTTATATTTTTATCTTTTTCACGAAAAAAAATTTTGTCTTTTTACCGCAACTAGTAGGCTATACAAGTTTTATACCTTTCTAAACAGCCAAACAGCTTTTATATGCGCTTGCTTAACAGCTTAAATCCATTCGGTATCGGCAGCTTAAAATGCATTTTATCAGCAAAAAAAAAAATACAACAAAAAACACGCCACAAAACGCATAGTCTTCACAAAAAAACAAAACGATATATTGTCACAATAAAACTCAATTCAAAACTTTCACTCCGTCTCGATTGTTGATTTCTTCCTAAAACACTACCCAGTCATATTTTGACAATTCATCACTCTGCCAAGCATTTTATTAACTTGTATGCCAGTGCTTTAGAAAATTACATATTTGCTTTGCAAAACTACTCTTTATTACTTAACAAAGTGCGAGCAAATGTTCCCTCATGCTGAATTATTTTCGAAAAAAGTCGATATCTCAAAATTTAGGAAAGGTAAAATCTTCAAATTTTCACCATTGGCTAAACAATTAGCTTAAACTCCAAAAAATATTCAGTTTTAACCCAATTTACTTTACTAAAAAAGAAAGAAAATTTGTTTGAAAAAGTTAATGTGATGGTTAATGGTATGAAAAAACAAAAAAAATTGAAATTTGCCTGTTTGCCGTAATTCCGATGCAAGTTTTATGGCTTGTCAACGAAGCTCGCATGCTAACTGGTTAAGTTAATCAGGTCTGGGGAATTCGTTTGATCTTCGCCAGGAAATAACTTGGAGCAACACGCAATTGTTTGAAATGAACTTAATTTTTGTCTTTAGTTGCAATTTAAATTTTTGTTTTAATTCAATTATGATGAACATGTTTCGCAAAATATACTTCAGTCACATTTTGAAAATTTCAAATGCCCTGAAAGTATGAGTCAAATGCCTTGACAAGAAATGCTGAGCATAGGCGTAGCTAGGGGGGAGGCCAGGGGGGCCGCCCTCCCCCCTCAATTGAAATGCTACCAATCATAAAAATGTCACAAAAAGACTATTGTTTCTTCAGTTTCAGTTGCTTTTAATACCTTCGCGTGCAACAGTACACGCGTACAACAGTAATTAACAATAATATTGATCCAGGGGGGGCCCTGGGCCTCTGAATTTAATTTTTGCAATCAATTTAAATGAGCCCCTACAATAATATTTAAATGGTCCAGAACTTAAATGGGCCCCTAACACTACTAGTGATTCAGGGGACCCGAGCCCCCACAATTTAATTCATGCCGACCAATTTAAATGGGCCCCTACAACAATATTTAAATAGTCCCCAATTTAAATGGGCCCCCAACAATAATATTGATGCAGGGGGCCCGGGCCCCCTCTATTTAATGTTTGCCAACCAATTTAAACGTATAACCCGAGTGAAATAAAGAGTTTTTATCCTAAAAGTTGTTAACTGAGGCCCTCATCTAACCTTTTTATGAACGTAATGCAATAACTCGGGACGGATTTAACATATGACACAGTGCAAGGGGCCCTGCGTTCAGATAAGACTTTTTTTAGTTTTCACCTATATTTGGCAGGAAAATATTGCAAAAATCCCAAAGTGCCAGGGACCCAACTCAATGTAAATCCGGCCCGGGCAATAACATGGTTTGTAGACGTAACTATGTACTGTACATTTTACAATAACAATTCATCTCCACATCGCCAGTTCTTATGCAACAAAATACTTTTGAAAAAAATAAGCTACAGTAAAGGGAATGCTCCTAGAAGAAATTATTGAATTGAAAGGGCCTCTGAATGCGTGCAAAATGTGATTCAATGGTATTAAAACAGCTTTTTTTTCCAAAAAATTACGAAAAATCGCCAGGCGGCTGGGGCCTTCGCCCACAGACCCCCGTCTGTGATAAGTTTTAATCACAGTACACTTCTTTACTGAACCGCGTCTCCTAATTTGGACAATTTCGCACCTGCATGTTAGATTTAAGCCCTTTCCCTTGAACGAGTTCCTAGGTACGTGCCAACACCAGGCCACGGCTTCTGATCTTCCATTCTCCGATATCTTTGCCCACACAAAAAATTCCTCTTTTGAAGTTTCTGATGACGTCATTGCATGTGAATTGTGGTTTGGGCCCCCGCCCCTCCCAATCAAAAACCCTGGCTAGCTTATGATGCTGAGAAATAATGGAATCAAAACTGGAAGATGGCCAGAGCGGTTTTCGTTTGGGTCGCAGCACCATGGACCAGATCTTTATTCTGAAGCAAATCTTCGAGAAATCTTGGAAGTATGGCAAAGATAAGTCGTTCTAATTGTTCCATGTGGGCGTTGGGCTTCCGCAAGGGTGCGTTTTGTCATCTCTTTTTTTCATTGTTTACATGAATTGGATCGACAAATGCAGCCAGGCTAATGAGTGTGCCTCGATTGGGAATTGCAAAATCAGTCCTCTGCTATTTGCTGATGATTTGGTTCTGCTTTCTTCCACAGAATCTGGCCTCCAGCGCGCATTAAATAGCTTTGCAGATGCATGCAACACCGCCGGAATGAAAATAAGCACAGCCAAAACTGAGGTACTTCATCTCTCAAGAAACCCTGATCAGTGCGTGTTACAAGTGAATGGAGCGACACTGAAGCAGGTAGAGAAGTTCAAGTATCTTGGGGTTACATTCATCAGTGACGGAAGGCAAGACGAAGAACTGGATACCCAAATTAGCAAGGCTAGTGCAGTAATGCAAGCTTTGCCCTTTTCTGTTGTCATGAAACAAGTGACGGAAGGCAAGACGAAGAACTGGATACCCAAATTAGCAAGGCTAGTGCAGTAATGCAAGCTTTGCCCTTTTCTGTTGTCATGAAACAATAATTGTCGAAAAAAAGGCAAAACTATCAATTTTCAAAACAGTTTTTGTCTCCTATCTTCTCATCTATGGTCATGAATCTTGGGTAATGACCGAAAGAGTGCGATCACAAGTGCAAGCGTCCGAAATGAGGTTTTTAAAAAAGTTACACTAAGGTGCGTAGCTCTGAGATTCAAAAATCTCTTAACATCGAGTCGTTACTTTTTCCAATTGAAAGATCTCAGCTTAGATGGTTTGGCCATGTAAGCAGAATGTCTCAGGAAAAACTCCCCAAACAAGCTTTGCTTGCCAAAGCAAATGGGAGAAGAGCAGTTGGACGACCTAAAACTAGATGGACCAATTACATTGAGAATCTTTGATGGAATCGCTTGAGACTTCACCCAAGCAAAATGATGAATTGGATGAAGGACCGTAAAGTATGGCGGTTTAATCTCGAGCTGTTGCCCCCCAACTCTTACGAAAAATCGGGCAACAAAGAAAAAAGAAGCGCGTAAGAAACTTACAAATTTTCCATTGCAAAACTATTCTTTATTACGTAATAAGACGTGAGCAAATGTTTCCTTTTGCCAAATTATTTTTGAAAAAAGTCGGATATGTCAAAAACTAGAAAAAATAGGCTTTCCAAATTTTCACCATTAGCTTAAAAATTAACATAAACTTTTAAAAATTCCGGTATAGCTTAGTTTATTTTACTTAAAAGAATGAAATTTTTTTCAAAAGTTAGTAAAGCGAGTGGCTATAGGCGGACTTCCGTTCCAAAATCCTAACTTCTGGTAGTTGAGGGTTGCATCCCAGATTTACAGTATAGTGAGGTCCACAAACTAATTTGAGGTTTAGCTTTCACGTTAAAATTTAATTTTCTTTCTAAAACGGTGATACAATTACGGGACTTTTCCTCAAGCCACGACGAAGAACTTAAACTTTCAGTTAATAAAAACATAAATCAAAAAAAGTTACGCATTAAAAGTTAGCAAAATTTTAGAGCAGCTGGAAACTCTGACTTCAGATCTCTGTATCCAAAACGTAGCAATGGATACTTGATTTATTAAAAATTTTTGCTTCGCTCCCCCACCCCTCTAAAATTCAAAAGCCTCTTCCTGATTTTGTCAATGGCTACGGTCTGGCTAAGCGAGTGCGGATTGATCCGAGAGATTTGGCGACACTGTCGCTTTCTCTTGACATAATGAAAAAGATCAAAAAAATTAACTTACCGGTTCTGTTAAAGATGACGTAAGCATATTAACAAACAAACTTTCAAGACAAACTATTAAATTGAAGTAAACTTTTTATGTCAAACATCGCTAGTTACAAACTTATCAAACCAAAACTAGAACGAAAGATGCAAAAATGTCTGTTTTAATTTTGTTAACACTGAAAGTAACAACAACACTTTTTGATCAACAAGCATCAGAACTACCAGTATTATTATTTAACTTAATTCGGCATTGTAACTTAGATACTTGACCAGAAATTTGACATGCAGTATTTTCCTAGTACCCAAACCTACACCCACATTTACAAATAGCCCGTTGCAGTATTTTTTTAAAGAACAATATTAAATGAACAGTCTACTCAAACGTTAAAAACAAAATCAGAACTATGTCTGCCTCAGTAATCATCATGGAAAAAGATCAGAAAACCGACGAAATTCATGAATATAAATCAAATTCTTATATCAATGATAATGCAGAGTCTAGTTTGAGCGGTTAAAAGTGTTAAATTTTGGAGGGCCCATTTGGTGGACCAACTCAATCTTCCCCAATCTTCCAAAATGGTTATGTATCATTTATATAGTTACATCAACCTATCCTTGAAATTTTATTTCTTTACTTCAAATAGTAAAAAGTTTACAATTTAATGGGCTTGTTTGGGACGTTCCACCGTCGTGACATCTCCAATTTTGGTATATTTTACATCTCTTTTATACTCACCTTCACCTATTCTGAAAATTTTGTTTGTCGTGCTTGATAAAAAAAAACATTCATTATTAAGGGGAATCCTCTAACATAGAACTCCTAAATTTTGCTATACTTTATCTTTCATTAATTTCATATTTGTTTTATTTCGCTTCATTCAAAACAATAAACAAAGTCTCATGGACACACAGTCATAAATACAATTAAATAAAACAGGAAGCTGCAAAGGATCTCTAGGTCATTGAGTCAAGCAGCCACCCAAAACTTAGTCATGTCAAGCGGCTAGGCGTGTCTTGAATATGTTGCGTATATTGGTCAAACTTGAGCTTTCGTCAATTTTGATTAATTTAGAACTGTGAATCACTTGTAACTTAACAAGAAATATTTTTTGGATTTTAATTTAAATTGATCGAATGGTAATTTTTTTAATTCATATGGTAACAAGTTCCAAATTTTGGCTCCTTGATACTTAAACCTTTTTTGTAATTTTTGTGTTTGTACCTTGGTAAATACAAATTAAGTTCAGAGGGGTAAAGCAAGGCGCGTTGTTTCTGTGTGTATCGCCCTAAAAGAACTGAAGTGACGATTTAGGCGATTCGGTAGCTTTTTTCGTGAGTTTTTGTGCATTAATTTTGCTACTTCATATACCGTGAATACAAGTTTTTCAGTTTTAAGATTTGAAATCGGTGGTAAAATGGTGTAACGTGGTCCTGCCGTTGTCCACCTGCAACTATTTTGACAGCTTTATTTTGAAGAATAATCAATCTTTTCAAATGATTATCATAAGTGTAACCCCACATTACAATGCAGTGGCGTAAATCCGTAAAAATTATTGGGGGGGATGAAACAGAGCCATCAAAAGTTGCACATACAAAAAAGCGTATAGTACGTATCTGCCATATTAGCCGTACTGCGTCTTATACGCATCACGTCCACCCAAGCCTTTGGTTATTAACAATAACAACCAGTGAGATTTTGCAATGGGAGTGGATTTACGTTGCAGAGACAATCACAGCAAGGGGGCAAAGCCCCCGTCGTTGAGAAAATTTTACGATTTTTAAAACCAAAATAAGCGTTTTTGGAGCATAGGCCCATGATTCAATGCTTTATTAAAGTTGTCTAAAGGGTTCCAGTTGTGGAAAAACATGGTGGCTTATGTAATTGCGACGTTACTTAGGCCTATGAGAGGGAGGGGGGCTGGTCTGGTCCCAGAAATTACGCCACTGGTAACAATTTGTATAAAGCAGAAACAGATCCAGAAAATTTTGCAAGAGGGGGGCCCGAGGTAATATAACTGTAAGAGGGCATGTATTAAATGCCATTGTCGCATCATTTTACGTTTGCCTTGGTTAAGCTGGGGGAAAGGGAAGAGGGTCTGGAACCCTCTGGATCTGTTAACGACTGATAACGGCGTTAGCCACAAAATCTAAAATTGATACAAGTTCACATGTGATGAAGTTTGAAATTACGGTACCGGTATATAACATGCACAGGAAATCAGTAAAGATTAAAGAACAAGCAAAGAACGTTAGAATTGTACTGTACAACACCAACAGTTAGCAATAGCCTACACATTACACAATACGACGAATTGAATAAACAATCGGGGCGCAAACATTAATTGCTAAACGAACCATGAAGATGAATCCGAAGCAAATTTGGCATTATTGTAATAACGTATAACAGCTACGAAAGCAAGAAAAAAAGGTAGAGAGTTTCGGAAAGCGCTATTGATGGATTGCAGCTACGTCATAGCTTTTTCCCGCCAAAACGATTGAACGTCAAAACGCCATTACAAAGCATTGGTCGTTACCTCAAATCAATGTATAATTCCTTCAGTGGGAATGTTTAAAGAATTTGATTGCAAAGTAATACTTTTGTAGATAGCCTGGTTTTAAATGAAAGCTACCAGGAACGATTTATGCAGCTTACATGGCTCAGCGGGTCTTGAAAGTTACGCTTTTTGTGAATTTTCATCGTCCATTGTCTGATATTGCCCACTTTTAGCGGCTTTTTGCTTTGGTTCACATCGTAAATTCGGTCTTATCCTAAAATACTTAAAATTCTACGTCGCAGCACTAACGCATGGCAGATTAATGTTTAGTTTAAGCACAATTTATGAATAATATTTAACATCACTAGCCCAAGTCGAAATAAATGCAAATTAAGGCTCTATCAAAGTTACACTGAGGCCAGTTTAATGTAATTAGTTTAAAATTTAAATGACATCTCTACAAAATAATTCAATAAAAACAACTGCTTTTGCGTTTTAACTCCTTGCAATGAATAACCATAGAGCTAGGTAAGTCGCTAATGACAGCACGAAATGCAAAAATTACCAAGATCTTGCAAAATAGACTTATGAAATTACAAAAGTTTGCAAGCATAGGTGGGCACAAGTCCGTTAATCGTTAACCCTATCTTGGGCGGGCTATTTTTGCACCCTATTTTGGGCGGGGGTGGGCAAATTTGCCCCCCCCTACCTAAAAGCTTACTGGAAGGTCGTAGAAAGCTAAAACTTTGCCGGTTGGGACTACTCGTTGAAAATTTTTCAAAAATATATAATTTGACTTGATGACGTCATCAGAAGGTTAATGACGTCATGAAAAGTAGGATTTTTAGCGTAGTTTAGGCATACAAGTATAATAAATGCTGCTTTAAACTTATGCTTTTTAATTTTATTCCTCTTAGTTTAACACTTCCGAGGGCGCAGGAAATGATGACGTAATACAATTTATGACGTCATAATCTGGGTATTTTATGTAATATTTTTACAAGCAAAATGGCAATTTCAGTAACACCTGTGTACTTTTTTGCAAAGACTGAAAGGCGCTATAAATCGAATTTTTTGTACAGGAAAAGTGTATTTCAACTATTTTTGAAATTTCATGAAGTCCAGACCGGCTTGGGAATAGCCTTTGTTTCAATGCTCTTGTTGAGTTTTAGATTTCTTCCCATTTGAATTTGCTGCTTGTTCGAAGCCACCAGGCAGGGAATCATCATAAAGTGAATTATCCAAAGGCACAGCAATGCGACATGGGTGAGCGTTGAATCGCTAACCGATTGATAATATACCAATTATTGGGAACGCTGTCGCTGTAAAAACGACGTGCTAATTAGCCAATAATAGTGTATCCAGGGATGTTTGTGTGTTTGTCGTTTCTGAATAACTTGGTGAACATAAAAATTCCCTAAGTGCTTTTGACAGATCAAGTAATTATACCTCTTTCCTTTCACCACATCAATTGAAATTTACAAAGGTTACACCGAAATAAACCATAACACAAATCCGAAAGTATGAAGGTGAAAGCACTTACACCTTAGAGATATTCAGAAACAAAAAAAGGAGCAAAAACAAAAAATAGCAAAAGTGACGTCATTAGTGACGTAATTATGACGTCAGATCTTTTAAAAGTTGACTCAACATTACAATGCAACCCAAAATTAAAATTTATGACATCCATCAAAAGTAAGTGCTACTGACATGGCATAATGATCAAAATTACTCAAAATCGGCCGAGGTACCTCTGATGAAACCGGAAATGACGTCATTTCCCGTCATCTGAGGGACCCCAAAATTTCTCAAAATGTGCGCTATAAAATTTTATTCAAAATCAGGAGATTCCAAATCCAAACCTTTAGTCGTTTGGCATTTATTTTAAAAAAACCGGTAGGGGGGGCAAATTTGCCCCTCCCCGCCCAAAATAGGGTTAATCCGTTAACAACGAAGCTAACTTTTTCATTAACTCGTTAACCGTTAAAAAGCTGTTTCATTCTAACGGACTAAATCAACTTCCGTTAAGGTCTGTTAACTTCCGTTAAGGTTTTTATGGTTAATATCTTGCACCATTCATTCATCGTACTGGTACAAACCAGCTTGCACTGGTACCACTTGTTGCGTTTATTAGCACGGATTTCATAGAAGAGAGCGAAGAAAGGAGCTCTTTTTTGTGGCAAACAATAAGCTGCAGCCTAATAGGTCTGTTAATTATCGCTGTTTACAATTTTCAAAGATTTCCGATCGCAGCTTCGTTTGTGCATTTGAACGTATTTCTATCTTGAAATTAGATTAGACTGTAAAATGTAACTTCCAAAACACTAAAAGACCACCACAGCAATAAAAATGTACTTACAATCAGCTCAACAGCGTCAAAACGTGTTCTGGAAGCGAGTGAATAAAAAGAAATGTAAATTACACGCAAAATGTTTACGAATTAACGGGCTTTATTAACTTCCGTTAATTAAAACTGAAAATAACGGATTAACGTTAACGGAGGTGTGAAGTTTGTTAACGGACTAGTGGTTAACGAAGCTTACGTTTTGCATTAACTTGCCCACCTATGTTTGCAAGTAAGCTAATTTTGTGACAAATAAAGAGATACAATAGTTTAAAAGTACGCTAATTTTGTCACAAATAAGTCAATAGTAAGCTTCGCATAAGTCAATAGTAACCGAAGCTAGCTACCACCATCTACAGTATACATGATCCTCAACGGCAAGGCGGATTCAGGTCACTAAAAAAAGCATACAAAAACTGAATTCTTACTAATAAAGATCTTTTTCAGTTTTTGCACGCTTTCATCCAGCATTTAACTTTAATACGACAAAGAATTAACTCATTTTGAGCCTGAAAATACGCTCTATAATCTTTACTATCAGTGTTTTTGAATGCATTTATATAGCGCTGATCCGCGATTTTGACGTCCAGCGGTTTGACTATCAGCGCGATGACGTTACGTGCAATCCATGAATAGACTATACTTTTAGATTTTACGGCCTACATAATTATGTTTGGCTAGGTCAGCCAATTTTACCATAATACACAGTATTTTGTTTGTGGCAATCCGTAACCATATTAGCAAGAAACGGGAGGCCATTGAATCAGTAAGATAGATTGTCAAAAATAGCAGCGTACGATAAATTATTGGAGGGGATGATTGGGGGGGTTGCATCCCCCCCTCAAAAATTATTGAGGGGGATGCATCCCCCCATCCCCCCGGGATTTACGCCCCTGTTACAATGCCATATAATAAATGAGAGTGAATCATACTATAATACATTTTACGAAGAGCTGTAAAAGGTACGATGTTCCTCAGTTTAGACAAGATACACACAGATCTAGATATTTTACATGTTAACGTGATAATATGCTCTGCAAAGTTTAATTTTTCATCAATTGTAATGCCCTTATATTTTACTGATTTATTGACGGAAACTGGATTTTTGTTGAAAAGTATTTCGATCGTTTGGATTGGATTGGTAATTTTGGGGGTCAATGTTAACGCTGAAGATTTTTTAGGGTTAGCAATTATTTTGTTGGCTTTTGTCCGTTCTAGTAGACTCAGTAACTCATGATTAACTTCAAACTTACCCCTAAAATGTCATTTTTTCAACTTAAGTGCTAACAAATTTCAAAGTTTTAGAGACCCATTTGAGGGAGGACCCTAGAACGTTGTACCCCAATATTTTGCCATTCTCCATCTTTCATATTCACTTATCCTGACAATTTTAGCATTTTGGTTCAAGCGGTAGAAAATTTTGAATTTTGGAAGGCCCGTTTGAGAATGACCCTGCATTTTGATACCCCCAAATTTTGTCTTATCAAAACCTCCCTTTATGTTTGCCTATATTAAAATTTTCGAGTGTCAATCTAGAGTGAAAAAAAAGTTTTAATTTTAGATTTTTAATTTTCAACAGTACTTGTTTGGGGAGGACCCTCCACTTTGGTACCTCCAAACTTTGTCAAAATTTACCTTTTTTTTATTTGTATTTATCCAAAAAATATCACTTATCTACCTTGAGTGGTTAAAATATTTTGACTTTTGGAGGACACGTTTGAGGAGGCCCCAATTTTGGTATTTCCAAATTTTGTTATGTTATAACGATTTATTTATATTTAAACCTATCTTGAATGTTTTATGACTGTATCTAGTTTAAGTGGTTAAAAATTTAAAATTTTGGAGGGCCCGTTTGAGGGCGAACACGATTGTGTTACCCAAAATTTTGCTAGGATTATTTTATTTTTAATACCAACCCATTCTGAAAATTTAATCCATCTAACTCCATTGATTCAAAATTTCAAAATTTTAGAGGATCCATTTGAGGGGGAATCCCCCATTATGGCATCCCCAATATTTCAGGAGGGACCTTGTCCTTCCTAACATCTCCTATACAATGGCTCAAAATTTGAATTCTGTGCGTTTAGCGGTTTAAAAGAAGATAGGTTGGGAAGAAAACCCGAAAAAAAGAAAAATAGTATCGAAGTCAATCGCGGCAAATGAACATAACCATAAGAAAGGTGGTTGATAATGTGGTCAAAAACTACAACCCGTTTTTCATCAATATCGGTACTGACCGAGATATACGTACTGGTTTAAATTTGACCCCGTTTTGGCAACTTTTGACCTCTAAAATTGTACGAACAGAATGAAGTCTCTGTTTGCCCCAGGCTGTGTCCAAATTTCAGCTTCACAAGTTTAACTGTTTTCGAGTTAAAAGCAAATCAAAAAATTTTCAACAAAAACTGGCAATTTTTGCCCAATTTTTGAATTCTTAAACCACGATTACGTGACCTATGATCCCCATAATCGGCATACATGATGCTTTTATTCATCACCATGTTGTTCCAAACATTTAGCTTTCTTGGTTTAACGGTTTTTAAGTTATAAGCAAATCAAATAAGTTGCGATGCTCGATTGGCAGAGTATACAAACAAAAGATCCAAGGCGCGCGCGAGTAAAGTCCCATCAAGAACAGTCACATAGGGATCGCAAAATATACATTATTACATCCAAAAATTCGACGGTGCTGAGCAGTAAGACATTTTTTTTTCTTTTTAACTCTATGAATGCATTGGAAATAAACCATAAGGAAATTTACTGATTTTCAGGCCAAGAAGATGCTCATTTTGAGACAATTGCGGGTTCCATTTTTATCTTATTCAATCTCTGGTTTCAGACAAAGCGCTCCCAAAATTTTCGCAATTTTTTCTTTAAATAAATTCTATTCTGCTGGTTCCCTTTGGTTGAATTAAAATACTACTGGGAATATACAAAATGCCCGCGTTTTTGCACCAACACCAGTACATGTTGTCGACCATGATAGTTCCAAACTTCTAAGATACCGTATCATGAAAAACAAAAACAAATATGAAATTTATCATCAACGGTAGTTTGCGTAAAACTTTTCTTCAAACTTAAACAGGATAGTTAATTAGACTTCAAACAACTTCTAGACAACGCAATGTCATTTAAATTAGGCCTGATTTTCTGGTTTTAAATCAAAAAAGATTTTACGCCATTAAATGTTAGGTTGGTGGAAGAATTCTTGGCAATTTAAATAAACTAATGCATGTTTTATTTAATCTAAAACGCATTTTTTTTTAAATTTAGCTAAAGGGAATATATCTTATTCAGCTTAAAAAAACGGTTTTTAATTTAGCAAAAGGGAACATTCTGTTTTTACCTTATGGCATAATAAATAAAAATATGCCTAAAATTTTAGGGCAAACTTTAACATACCATTTATTACGTCATAGTTTGACAACAAAGGCGCATAAAAACTAAATTATCTCGGAAAGTTAAAATTGAAAAATTAAAAATGTTTCCTTTTGCAAAATGATGGGAGTGTACACCTGAACATTTTATAAAAATTGATCTTGTGTTTATCACATCACAATTCGGATCGATCTTTGGTGAAAATCGCACAATTTGATTCCGGGCTTTCCGATGTTGTAACAGCTCAGGCTATATCAGAGACATGCACCTGCAATTTATCGCTACTCGTGTAGTGACAAACGTGCGCCATTAAACAATAGAAAAAAAAACTTGTCATCAATATTGCTACAAAAATTTCGAAACATCCGCTTGAGCTGTATTTAAATCTTTACAGTAACTTGAGTATGTGAAAACTAATTTAGCTTCCACAACATTCTTTAGCAGTAAAATTAGTAAAGCTCAGGGCAAGCGTAGATATTAAGCGATGAGCGGTCGAGTGGGTAGAGCGTCTGCTACTGAAACGGTTGACCTGGGTTTATTCCGGGTCGGGTCAAACCAAAGACTATAATTATTGGTATTCTCGGCCAGGGCTGGAGTACTCGTACTCGGTACTCGAGTACCAAGTTTGGTGTGCTCGTACTCAAAATCTTTAGTACTCGGCTAGTACTCGTACACGAGTGCCTAAGTACTCGGTACTCGCACAAAAAATTGGTCGAGAACAGTTAAGTACATTTTTGCAATGAAGGGTAGCAAAATATAACTAAAGTAGCTCTTGAAATGCAACGAGCGTATTTTTGATGTGTCCGAGTTAATTTAGTGCATTTTTTGTTATGTGGCTCTAAATAACATTTTGTTCCAATTGATTAGTTCTTCAGTTTATTTTTTCAGGGTTGCTATTCAAGCAAAAAACATCGACATCGAAACAATAACTATATTAGAAAAAGTTAAATTGCCTTTTTTTAGATTTAAAAAATTTCGGTACTCGTACTCAAACCTCAAGTACTCGAACTCGTACTCAAACCTCAAGTACTCATGCTCGTGCCTTTTCGTTGGCCATGTGCTCGTACTCGAAGTTGCAGTACCCGACTCCAGCACTGTTCACAGCTTCTCTGCTTGACGTTCAGCATTGAAAGGGAGAGCTTCCGCCCTGTAGTGGTGAACAGGTGGGCAGGAGGCAGCTGGACTCGAACACCGAAAGGTTCCTTAATTCGCTGTCCCTGGACAAGACATATCGGTGAATAAAATGTAATTTCAATTTACGGTTAGTTCGAGTTTTAAACTAGAGTCTCAATTTCCAACCTCAGCCTTATTTGGCCCCGATTATTTAAATTGACTTCAAAAGTCTACTCTACTAATACAAACCATTTAGTATATTGGGTACCCCTTAAATTGAAATTGCAGTAATTTTTGCAACTAAATGGCTTACGAGCAAAACCTTGATGTTGCAAAAAATGATGCAGAATGTTAATGATGGTTATTGCTGAAAATATGATGCACGTAGCTCTATTCTTTGTGCTTTGCCGCGATAACTTTGCCGGTTTTGTGTTTCTCCACATAACTGTGATTATTTAACCCCAACGAGTAAGCATAGGGTGTGAGCCAATGCTGCTAGCACCTCCATTTCCAAAATATATAGTCCAAACGCCATTAGTGTGAATTCATCGTTTTAGCTATTCTAGGGTTCTCAGATTTTAAAGTTTCATTTTTGATATGCCAGAATATTAGCAATAACAAAATTGACTGCACTTTTTTATACAAGAACAATAATTTTGTAACAACACGAGGCTCATTTTTGCTCAAAATTTGAGAATAAATTAGAAGCAACACCAGCCTCAGCAACAAAGAATAATGTTGAAAACAACCGAAAAAGCATAAATTTCAAACAAAAAAGAAAAGAAATTCTGTACTGATTCAAAACAATAAAGCTTGAGAGACTTTCAGGCATTTACAAGCAAAATTGCAACAATTCTGAGACAATAGAGTGCTAAAACCAAACGATTTTTTCGCTCTTCTTCAAACGAAAATCAATGCTTGCTTTTCCGCTTTTCGCAATTTTATGATGCTGCAAAAACAACAAAAAAAGCGTTTCTTCAAGCAGACAGAGCATTAGGAATTACGCAACGTGGTCGCCGTAATTGACATCGATGCTTCCAAAATTTAAGAACAAATTAAGAGCAACATAGGCTAAACATTGACAGAAAATTGAGAACCGCCTGCCTTAACTCAAAATTTACTGGTTCTTATAAAAAATTGTGTACTTACGGTATTATAAAAGCAGAATACAATTCAATTAAGATATAACTGTTACCTTTGTATTTAATTAATCAAACATTTCTTAAAGGGTTAAAATTCTGCTTGAATGGCTTCACAATTATCAGCTCTTGAAACTTGTCTTCCTAACATCAAAAGGAGTGTGGAATTAAGTTTTTGATCGCCGATGTGAAAAACCTAATTTAAAAAGAGAAATTACATAAAATGTGAGAAGTGCAAACATTGGAAGAAAAAAACAAAATGCACTCTTCGTTTTGTAATAACAATTTATGAAAACACGAAGCACATTTTCCATAAAATTTAAGAGAAATTTTTGAACAATGCCAGCCTCAGTATGAAAATTATGCTTAAGAACAAGAACCAAATGCGTAACAGTGCAACACTATTGTACGTAATCAGCTGAGTTTTCTTAGCCTTTTTTCATATTGCCGTGATTAATTTGCCCAAACACTATCAACATGATCGATAACAAAAGACAACCTTTAACCAAACAAAAATGAATTTGAGCTATATTTTATTCTCCAACAAAATTTAAGACTAAATTAAGAGCAAATGACGCTGACGGTTTATGAAAATTTAAAAACAGGCAGCCTTAACCACAAATTTACTGTTTTCAAAGTTTATTGTATACGGGCCGAAATAGACAAGCAAGTTTCTTCAGATTATCACACCATTTTTACGAGAAACTGTTTTTCTGCAAATTTAGTTGCAGCAATAACAAATTTTGGCGTTGGAAGTAGTCTTCTGCATGAAACTTAAAATTCCATTTACACGTGCGTGCAACAATTTTTTTTTTTAAATGTTGCAGCAATTATGTTGAGGCTATGTTCTGTAAGACCTTGAAAATCCATTAATACGTGGCAATTTTAATAGTCTTGCAGACAGAGATGGACTACTCAGCTATAATAATCTGAACTATCAATAAGCATGTTTCGAGAAAGGAAAGCGGTAGCAGCAATAGTAATTTAAAATGCTTTCAAAAAGGAAAAAGAAAAACAACTTAAATTGTGACTTGCTCAAAATCACACCGTCATTAGACAGGCGATTTTTAGCAAGGACCGTTTAGCAGTCACCCTTCGCTTTCTTGCCACAGGTAGCGTGGCCGACAGGGTAAAGACGTCATTTTTATGACAGCACTGATCGCATGATCTGGGTTCAACCCTCGCCCTGGTCACGTTGTTGCGTCCTTGGATAAGACGCTGTATAATGATTATCTCTGCTGGGTGGCTTTGAACGAGCAGTAAATTCAGTGGACAAAAATTCAACAAAATTCACAGGAACATTGGATCACTGGAAACTTCTTAGCAGGTTTCAACCACGATGTAGTCATTACAATGAAAAGTGCGCGGATTATCCTGTATTTAGCGTCTGACGCTGTCCGGTGACAGGAGGATAAATATGCGCTACAACAACAAGGTAAGAAAATATTAAGTGGAACTTCTGCGATAGTGAAAGTCGCGTTGCGCTTTAAATTTTTTATTTTGAGAGATTGCCGAAATCGCGTGCGGACTAATGTCTTTAAAATTTGTTGCGGATTAATTGCGCTTCGCTTTCAATTTCTTTTTTTGTTGTTGTTAATAGCGCATTTTTATGCTTTTGACTTAATTTGGTTCATTTTGATCGTAATATTGTCAAATGCCGACCTTCTATCCCAAATTACTTACTCCTTTTCCGTCAAAAGTCACAAAAATGCGTAATTTACATTCTTTGTTAAACCAGTGCCGTCGCCAGAACAAACGAGGTGAGGGGACATTAGCCGAAAGTAGGGGGGCACTAAAATAAACTAAGCTTTTGCACATCAAAAGTGATATTTTACGGCTACAAATTATACGTTATTTCAAAAACAATTTTGTATAAAATTATTTTGTACTCATGTTTGAAAAAAGAGACGTTTAAGTCTGGCAGCGTTTATTAGCTCGTTTCGTCTGCGGCCCATATAATCGCAGAAAAAAATCTGTCTGCAGCAGTGAATTCTACCAGAAGCGCTACCAGAATTTAGCTAAGAGGGAAGGGGCTTAAAGCAAAGGTTTTTTTTGTGCCTAAAAATTGTCTAATTTAGACCTCTTGCTAAACAAGGCTATGCAACTCATGCGTATGTATCACAGAGGGGGCCTGGGGGCAGTCCCCTGCCGACGAGAGATTTTTGTGATTTTGTGCGAAGATAGCAATTTTAACGCGAGGGGACGCGTTTCCCCATCAAGATTTAGCGTCCCTCCATCGAGATTCAACGTTCCCCCATCGAGGATTGAGCGCTGGTTGAACAGATGAAAAAAAGCCTAGCAGCACGAATAAGTTCCACAAATTCCGGCCGACTTTGTCCCAAATTGCTGTGAAGACCTTTTTTTTTTGTCTTCACTTGATTTCGGGGACAAAAACTCTTCAAGTTTCGGGGAAGACCTTTTTTTGGTATTCACTCGATTTTGGGAACGGAAAGACATAATTTCCCCTAAAGTACTTTTGCATTCCGAATGCGTTTGGTCAAGGCTGCAAAAGCGTCCCCCGATGCAAAATGCTACAGTTTAAGTGCTGTATGAATAATTGTAGTAAATCGCTAAAAGACTGAAGTCATAAAAAGGATTAAATTGCCTAACCCTTTTAGCCCCCCTTAAGTTCAAGTCCAAAACACGTTGAAACACTTGTTTTTTTTGGGGGGGTTACATTTTCTAAATGTCTTGGCTAAAGGGGGCTGAAGGCCTCTTTGCTCTTTCCCCTGGTTGCAAACTGACTGCGACCTGAAAAAATCTTGTGTCCTTTAAAAAAACAAAAACGGGTGGTCTTTCTAGAAATTTTTTCACGTGTTATTTCAGATCATCATCACTAGCGAAAAACCGGTTACGATTCTATAGGCTTACATCCCTATTCTGCAACACATCCGTAAAGACGTGTTGATAAGACGGATTATTGTGTCATATTTAGGTACAGTAGTTGGTGGTCAGCAATTTCGCTAAGAATCGAGAACACTTCAAACAAGAATTATGTTTGAATGTTATTATTCCTTTTTTGGTTATGGTCTATTGTCTTGTGGTTGAGTCATGCCCCAAAAAAGTATTTTGAGTAGACCGAAATGGGGGGCACAAGTAGTCGTTAGGGAGGGCACGGCCTCCCAGGCACCCCCCCCCCCCCCCCGTAGCGACGGCACTGTGTCAAACACTTAATTGCAGAACTTAGGTTGCGCTTTAACTTGGTACAAAAATCTCGTTCTGCAGTTGCGGAATTGCGTTACGCTTCTACTGAATCAAAAAGCTTGTAGCGGAAGTTGCGCAACCCTTCTAAAAATATAAAATTTAAAGTGCGCCTCTTGTTCTGCGCTTTAAATGGTTTAAATAATCGTTGTATTTTGTTGCCCGCCTCCGGAAAATACTATTTTTTTTATCTTGAGTATGTTTATTGACAAAGAAAAACGTTATATGTAATGTTGAAAATAAAATTCAGGCGGAACTTAACATAGTTATCCACTTTTCCCATATGCATTTACAGTAATACACGTAAAAATTTTCAGGCAGGAACCAGTCCCGCCAGGCCTCTCTTTCTGTGGCTGCTGCCAGTATACCACACAAACAGTTTAGTCACAAACAGGTTAATAACGAAGAGTCACGTTCACGTAAGCATTGTCACTTAAACAAACCCAGCATTCATAGCATCACAAAAAAAGTTGATATTAAAGTGCGAACCCAGTGTAGACAAATAGAATTTATTGCATTTGAAATGAACTGCTTTAAGCAAAATCGTTACAATATTATTAACATTCAGTAATTTATCTTTATAGACAATGTCATACCGTACTTACATGTTTTTGCTCTAAGCAGAAAACTTTTTTTACTCGGTCTCTATTATTCACTATATTATTATTATTCTCTATATACTCTATATTATGTCTTTATATTATCAATGCTTTCCAAACTGCAGGGCTAACTTCGAATTCACTTATCAACGCTTCTATTTCATAATGCTGTCCAAATAGAGTTTCCTGTAATGTACAGTATTGTTCAGTATTCATTGCCTTGTAGCAGGACAACGCGATAAAGTTTGAAGGTGTCCAAGTAGGTAGACGTAACCGTGTTAATAGCATCACGAGAAGTCAAAAAACTTGCAGCAATTTGAAACACGGCCAAAGTCGTGTCAATTTTGCAGAATGTTTTCTGAAATCTAGCAGAAAGCCATTTCCACGTCGCATGATAACCCTTCTGCAACGTTTCTGCAATCGTTGCATAATAATCTTGGTAGGCCATTTACCCACAGAAAAAAGTTGCATCAACGCTTCTGCAAGCGTTCTTGCAAAAAAAACTTGATTGTCTGTTTCGGCCTAAAGTCAATTTTGTCTTGTGTATAATATGTAGTATGTTGCAGACGTGGAGTCCTCGAGGATGTCCTTGGCCTCGATGACGTCCTCAAGGACACATTTTAAAGTCCTTGGCCTCGAAGGTCAAGTCCTTGGCCTCGAAGCCTCAAGTTCTTGAAAATTGCCTTGTCTTTGACTCGCGGACAACACTATTTTTTGAACCGATTAAATTTTGTTGAAAAACGTCAGAAACCTCGCTCAAAATTTGCGAAGATCCTTTTTTGTTTTCCTCTGTGGAGATCGCCCGAAAAATTTACGTGAAGACCTTTTTTTTTAAGATCGCCAAAAAAAATTATTTGAAGATCTTTTTTGTTTGGAGAACGCTGGCGTCTGTGTTCTCGGTCCTTGGCCTAGGCATCGAGCATTCCTGTCCTTAGCCTCGAGAAAACCTGTCCTTGACCTCGGAGATTTTTTGTGTCCTTGGCCTCGAGCCTTGTGTCCTCGTCTCCACCTCTGGTATGTCATCTCTTAAATGCCCGCCCTCAATCTAACTTTGATTGTTTACAAGTTACTTTCTGTACGCCATTTTATTTCGCGCATTTTCTTGTTTCTAAATTTTTGGTGTTGGTATATCAAAAAAATAGTCCGCGCAGATAATTCGCAGATCAGCATGATATGTCCTTCATTCTTATACATATCTGGCATCAGTAATGAAACTGGGATTTACATTGCTGGTGTTTCAAGGCAATTATAGGAAGTCTACGAATTCCTATTCAAGGGTTGTAAACCAAAATAACAACAACCTTTTTGTTTAATAGAACGAACATAATTTTTGCAAGAACATAGGACAATTTTTTCAACACAGGTTTTTGCTCGCACTTTCGGGATTTGCAACAGAAAGAAACAGAACCGTTCGCTCTTGCGAATTCGAGTCCAATATAGCTGCACCATCCCCAAATGCAAAATAACAGCAATACTTTTTTTTCATTTTGGGTCCAAAGCAATTGAATCATTATTTCTGTAACGGAATGGTAAAGCCACGCTTAACAAGTCACGTGGTGCTCGTGTCCAATTCGCCCAGGGTTCCGTAATTTTTTTCCTGCAAAACCTTGCATAAAGAGTAAGGGTTTGGACATCATAGCCATAAGAACAGAAATAAAAAGAAAAAAGAGGCAATTTCCTCATTGCATTAATGCGTTCTCGAATACCTGCGCAGATGGAAAATTCCAATCACTAAATCTGCAATTAAATTACAACTATAAGAGAAGTTGAATCTTAACATATTAATCAAAGTGATAGTTATATTGAAATTAAAAGATTTAGTTCCATGTTTCAGATCTTGTTCTTCTTCAAGTTCTTTTTTCGGCCCATTACTTATGAGCATTACTACTCCAGTAAGTTCCAAAATTTGTTGGAAACATAGGAGAAAAAATTACGCGTGAAGAAAAAAAGTAAATATTTGAAGTTTCCGTTGGACCGATAAGTTTTTTATGTCTTGCAATCTGCAAAAACTTTATTGCAAATATTGTTAGGAATTTTCTGAAAATCTATAGGCTAATACATCGTTTATGATGAGATAATGTTGGCTTAATAAGTCACGTGGTGCTGGTGTTCGATTCGCTTTCGCATTCTTTATTCATTTTCTGCAAAAGCTTGCTCATGAGTTAGGATTAAGTCTACATAACCAGAAAAAAAGTTGTAGGAATACAAAAAAAAAAAAAAAACAAAGCAAAACAAAACAACGATTATTTAGTATTGAAATTATTGCATTCTCGATTAGTCCATACTTTTTTTTTCAAGAACCAGTAATTTTTCGGTTCAAGCTGACTGTTCTTAAAGTTTCACCAATTTTCACTCGCAGTTGTTCTTAATTTTTTCCTAAATTTATTGGAAAATAAAATGACCAAAGTTCATGTTTGTTTGGCTAAAACTTGTTTTTGGTTGTTGATCATGATTATCAAAACAATCATTAGACAAATCAACAACGACAACATGGAAGAGACCCGGAAAAGCTCAGCTCTTTTGATGTTGGTCTGTGTTCGTAATGTTTTGTTTTCATACCATGGCTGGCAATTTTCATAATTTGATCTTAAATATTTAGATGAACTGTGCCTCGTGTTTTTTATAATAGTTCTAATAAAAAAAGCATGTTGTATATCTAGTTCCATATTCACCTAGTCTGTGGTTGATATCGAGGTTTTAAAAAGTGCTTGATAACGAAGAGTTAGATGAAATATTACAGCAGAGTACCGCAGTGTTAAACATTAAAAGATTAAAAATTAAAACTTACAAAACCCAACAAACGGTTTTACCCGGTAATAGGACCATCAGGGGTAAAATAGGATTGTGAGAGGTTGCAGACTCGCGACCGCGCCTGATACTTTAGTACCTAGACATTATAGTTTTTTGCAGCCTCTCACCAGAAAGAGATTTATCGTTTGGTGCCTTTTGGTGATGATAACGCTTTGCTTGCTAATTGCTTCCATTCTAAACAAAAATAAACCATTAACAAATGAATCATATTCAAATATAACTGGGATCATCAGGGATAAATCACAATCAAAAGTATCACTGTGTATTTAAATATGATTTGCTCCTGATTATCACAATTATGGGTGAAACAGACGGCTGAGTTTTTAGGTTTTAATTATTAATGTTTTAATACTGAGGTATTCTGCAGTGTAAGAAGAAATATGGAAGAAAAATCTCAATTATTAAAACGGCGATAAATTATAATATCAATAAACTGCAACGGAAATTGGTATTTTAATGCAATAACCAACGTGATGGTTATGTTGAAATTGAAAGATTTAGTTCCTTGGTTTTAGTTCCTCTTCCTCTTTGAGTTCTACTTTCTGTACCAAGGAGTGGTTAATAATGCTACATTAGTAAGTTTTAGAATTTGCAAGAAGAAATTTAACGCATAAAGAAAAACAAGTAAAATAATTATTCATTTATACCAATTTTGATCGAGTTGAGCAAAAGGTGACCGAACTGTGTTTGTTTTTTTATAATTTCTCTTCAAATCTGTTTAGCTTAGAACAACAGCTGAAACGAGTTGAACACAACTGGAAAGAAATAATTGTAAAAGAATGTAAAAGAATAAATTAATAGGCGTGCTCGATTCGGTTGCATTGGTGGCAAAGTGGGCACAGATGAGTCTTTATTACGACCACCTTAATTGATGTTATTTGTAAAACATAGATATGAGACATTGTCATTCACATTGGTTCAATAATTAAGCAACACATTCAAATTAATGTTTAGCTTCGGTTCACTTTTGTGCGTTTAATTCCATTTGCGCACAGAATTGCCGCTTCCGCAGCTCTGCTAACTTAATAGCGTTGTAAAAACTAACAGTATCGAATGTTTGCTGCTCTATTTAAAAAAATACGACTAAAATTTTTGGGAAAATTTTAAAAGCTTTGTCAATGATCTTCAATCTCGTCAATGAATTTTCAGTAGTGGGCAGTAACGAACTACTAAAGTAACAAATTACTGTAAAACGAAATAGTTTTATAGTAATTTTTACACTAATGACACTACTTTTTCAAAAAAGTAATTTTTGTGGTAATTGTATTACTTTTTAGAGGTGTCAAAATTACTAATTACCAGAGGTGGAGTCCTCGAGGACGTCCTTGGCCTCGAGGACGTCCTCGAGGATACATTTTGAAGTCCTTGGCCTTGGCCTCGAAGCCTCAAGTCCTTGGCCTTGGCCTTGGCCTCGAAGCCTCAAGTCCTCGAAAATTGCCCTGTCCTCGGCTCGAGGACAGCACTAGTTTTTGAACAGTTAAAATTTCGTTGGAAAACGCCAGAAACCTCGCGGAAAATTTGCGAACACCTTTTTTGTTTTCCGCAATTGGAGCATAGGCGTAGACAAGGGGAGGGAGGCAGGCCCCCCCAAAATGTAATTTTACCAATGACAAAAATGTGACAAAAAAGCCTATTGTTTCTTCAGTTTCAGTTTCTTTCTAGCATTTTTCGCTGACGACAGTTTAACTAATTTACAATATTGAAGACCAGGGGCGCCGGGTCCCACTCAATTCAATTTTTGCCAGCCAATTTAAACGTATAACTCGGAGAAAATGGAGAGTTTTTGTCTTAAAAGTTGCTATCTCAGGCCCACATCTAGTCTTTTTGTGAACGTAATGCATTAATCAGTGCCGGATCTACCATAATACGACGCAGTACCAGATAGGGCCCCGAGCTGAAATTGAAAGATGTTTATGGTCTTCACCTACATTTCCGAGAAAGACGCTGCGAAAATCTCCAAAGTGCCAGGGGCCTAGCGCGATGCAAATCCGGCCCGGCAATAACATGGTTAGTAGACGTAACCATCTATTGTACCATTTTTCAAAAACAATTCAGTATTTCACCTCCAACCTCGCCGGCTTTTACGGACAAAATGGATGTAAAAAAAAATTAGCCACGGAAAATGCTGATTGAACAAATCATTGAACTTCGATTGAGGGTCCTGGGCCCCCTGGCGAACAGGTACTCCTATAACTGGTTATTTTCATGACAAAACAAAAGCCTCTAAGGCAAATCTTCGAGTGGATTATTATTTACTGCTAAAATGCAACCAGAGACAATGCACCTTACTTCCTCCTGCATGGACCAAATCACTAACAATTAAAGTTTAACTCCAAAACGCCAGATGTTAAACGTGTTTTGGACTTAAATTGCAAGTAAAAGGAGAATTAAACAATTTGATTTTTTCAATTGGCTTTCAAATGTCAAAAATCTCGTGCTTTCAAATGGCTCTGAACACCTGCAAAATATGATTCAATGGCATTAAAATAGCTTTTTTTTCCAAAAAGTTACAAAAAATCGCACAACGGCTGGGGGCGGGGCCCCCAGTCCCCCAAAACCTTCGGCGGCTGGGGATCCCGCCCCCAGGCCCAATGTGTGATACCTTTGAGTCACACTACCTTTCTCAACACATTTCCAACGTTAGATATTTTCGCTTTTCAACCATTAGTTTAATCCCTCTCTCTTTGTAAAATCCTGGTTACCTGCCTACAGGCAACGATTTCAGATCTTCCTACCTACGATATCTTTGTTCCACAAAAACTTCCTGTTTGGAAAAATTTTTGATGACATCTTTGCCTGTGATTTGTGATTTAGGCCTCCCCTAATCAAAAATTCTGGGTACGCCTATGAATTGGAGATAACCTAAAAAACTTTTTTGAAGACCTTTTTTTTGGAGAAGACTTGCAGCTGTGTCCTTGGCCTTGAGCATTCCTGTCCTTGGCCTCGAGAGGGTCTGTCCTCAGAAAGGCTGTCCTTGGCCTCGGATTTTCTTTGTGTCCTTGGTCTTGGAATCGGCCTCGAGCCTTGTGTCTTCGACTCCACCTATGGTATCTTGTCACCAGTAATAACCAAATAGCAGTCATGTCTAAAGCATCACTTGCGTAAGTTGGCACTGAAGGCTACTCTGACGATACATCAGCTACCAATTATGGCGCAAGCGACATTCACACATAACTTAGAAACTGGGGGATAAATTGCACTTTTGGCAAAGTGAGCTATTTTGATTTGATTTTAGTTGATTCGTTGCTGCAGTTATTTTTTGGATTTCTTATTTCAAGCTAGATGGGAGCTTACAAGTTGCCAGCCTACAAACGAACGACGCATGTTAATGGTGATTTTTAAAAAATCCTTTTGTTCCCCCGTAATGAGAACAATTTCAAAATTACAGCATTTTTTATTGCTGTTGTATAGAATATTTATTCTCTTGTCACAGCACAGCGTTAGACGCTAATTATTGGACATTCCGCACGCTTTCATTGTGATAATTGCTTCGTGCTTGGAGGAATTTGCACCAGCTTAAGAGTTTCTAGTTTTCCAATGTTTCCTGAATTTTGATTTCTTGCCACTGAATTTGTTGCTTGTTCGAAGCCACAAGCAGAGATAATCATCGTAAAGCACCCTATCCAAGGACACAGCAACCGTAACCAGAGTGTGAGTTGAACACAGATTATGCAATTAGGATTGTCGCAAAAAAAGCTTCGGCACTTTTGGCCACGCTTTTGGAGAACTCTCAAGAAGATTCTTGGTCTCTTCTGATTATAAAAAAAATTAGCTGTTTAGCTAAAGCCGTTAAAATATTTATTTTTTGTGAGGTTCAGTTTCGGAGGTTCTAAAAGAGGTGTAATTTCATAAAAATTGATTTCTGGGGGTTTAATTTGAGGGGTTTCCACGGAGGTGGCACCCAAAAATTTTAAGAGAAAAAACCGTGTTTTTAACTCGACGATTTTGTTCAAAAATTAGATTGCGTTGTTTTGCCCTTTAGAACTTATTACAAGAGCGTACAATGTTCAGAAAAAAAAGAAACTTCATCGCGGCCAAAGCCAAAGTGGGATTGGTGCAGATGAAAGGATTTTTTGAGATAATTTTTTTGTATAAGTATTATCAGGTGAAATACTTTTGGCCGTAGTATACACCGTTTGTGAATGAGAACATCTTCTTCGCCAAACGTTCCAGGCATATTTAAAACTAAAAGCTAATACAAATGGAGGCCGGCAGTAACGTGCAGTAAATTTTTCTTCATGCAGGCGCGTAGCCAAAAATCTGCGATGGGGGAAGGCGTTGCGGGGTCTGGGGGGCGGATCCCCCAACCACCGGAGGCAATTGGAGTCTGAGAGCAAGACCTCTAGCCACCGGAGGCATAGGGTGTGGGGGTCGGATACCCCAGCACTCGAAAAAAAATTTTTTGGCAAATATAACTTAATTTTAGGCCTATTTTGATAAAAATTAATGCTATTAATACGTGGCACAGAAATTAGCTGCGCAAAAAATGATTGTACCGTACTAGTTGCATAAATGGGCTATGTAGGAGGTAGCTATCGCTACCATTTCAATTCTCTTATTTATAGATTGGTAAATCATAAAATTATATTTTGGTAGGTTGGTAAACCTCTCAAGGAGTAATCTATTACGGCTATATTTTATAGTGAGCGATACTGTATATATATAAAGGGCAGAGCTGGGCAAGTCCGCAAGTTAGTCCGCAAGTCCGCAAATCCGCAATTGCGGACTAACGAAAAAAGTTGCGGACATGCGGACTTGCAGACTTTGGCAGTTTAAATTGCGGACTTGCGGTTGTGGACTATTTTTAATTTTAGTCCGCAATTCCGCAAGTTTTATACAAATATTGAAATTTCTTACTATTTTCGTAAAATATTCATGTTTTTACCCAGCCAAACATGAGCAATCGATTTAATTTTTTCGAGTTCAAGTTCGGCAAAAATATCAAGTTTTTCGATTTCAGGCTGACATAAATACTAAGTCTGCTTTTCGACTTAATCGCTTTCTTTTTGTTGACATGGCGTTTGGTAACGTGAGAAACGAATACATGCCGCGTTCTCATCTTTTATGCAAATCGTTGGTTGATTTTTTAGAACATTTTAGAAACCCCTTTTGTGCTTGTTTTAAGAATCTTCTAGAACTGTCTTTGTGGTAATTTTAACTGTATTGTCTTAAGACCTTTAATCTTATAATCTTTAAGTCTGCAACTAGTGCTCAAATTAGATAGTCTTCGACAGTACGAGTGATATGGTGTTTCAAATTTTCCTAGTTTAGTGTATCAAGTTAGCTGTGTAGTAAGTTGGTTGCTGATGTTTCTATTTCTATAGTGCGACCTCGAAGCAGTTTTTTAATAGCATAGTCTAGTAAAGTCTAGCATAGTGTTAGTATAATCAATAGCGTAAATTTTGGTCCAGTAAATTTTAGTTAATTGATATTGATTTGGCTAGCTGATAATTGACTTCTTGTTTTGCCGTGCTCCTTTGGATGAATCAAATTTTTGGTATTCTGTGAGGAATAACATTGTTATATTTATATCCAAAGTGTGGTATGACTGCAGAAATATGAAGGATACGGCGCGCGGCGAGACAGGCTATTACGAAAGGTTCTAACCTGATTCAAATTGGAGTCAACACTGTTTTCTCGAGTTCAGCAAAACAACCGACTTTTTTTGGGTTTAAGTTCGAATTTGCAGCCCTGGTTCAAAGTATGGCCTTGCTGTTTTTTACCGTGAGTTCACAAAGGAATAATAATTTTCAAACATGATTTTCGTTTGAAGTTTTCTCGATTGTTTGCAAAATTGCTAGCCACCAACTGCTTTACATAAATGTGACCCAATAATCCGTCTTAATAACACGCCTTACGGATGTGTCGCGGAATAGGGATGTATGCCTATAGAAGCGTTACCGGTATTTCGTTAGTGATTATGACCTGAAACAATACGTGGAAACGTTTTTATAAAAGAACAGCTGTTTGTTTTTAGAGCACGCTCAAGATTTATTTTAGTTCGCAATCAGTGGCACAATTAGGGGAAAGGGGCTAAGGGGTCATCAACCTCTTTAACCAAGTCATTTAGAAAATACAACCAAAAAAAGAATAAGCGTTTAAACGTGTTTTGGACTTGACCTAATGTATATGGGGGCTCAAGAGGCTAGACAATTTAAATCGTTCAATGACTTCTGGATTTTAGCAATTTACTGTAATTACTGAAATGGTTTTAAAACGTGCGAAATCTGATTTAAATGGCGTTAAAATCGCTACTTTTGCCGCAAAATCGCAAAAATCACCCAGCAGCTGAGCCCCCTCTGTAACACGATTGAGTAGCAACGGTTTGTTCAGCACGGGACCTAAATTAGACAATTTTTGTGCAAAAAACATTTACTTTTGGTTCAAGCCCCTTCTCTCTTAATAAAACCCTGGTTGCACTTCTGGTCGCATTCACTCCTGTAGACATATTTTTCAAGCGATTATACCGGCCGCATGCGAAACGACCTAATAAACGCTGCCGAGCTTATATGTATCTTTTTCCAAAGATGAATACAAAATTGTAGCTTTAAAACATCAGTTTTTATGTGCAAAAGTTCAGTCCATTTTATAGTGCCCCCCCCCCCCAATTTTCTGCTAGGGCCCTCTCACTTCGTTTGGTCTGGCGACGGCACTGCTGGTAGCGTGTGCTAATTTATCTCATTCTTAGAGTATTTATTGAAACTAGGGACTAAAAATTTAGTAATACGATTAGTGATATGAATGTTTTTTTGCCTTCTACTGCCTTTGCCTTTTCCTGCCTCAAAAAAAAATTGTTTTCTTAGAACATATTGTTGCAAGCGGAAATGCGGATTGTGCTTTGCTATTTGATGTCTTCTCACTGTAATCCAATGGCTTTTAATCTCCAAATCCCTAGCTTCATTGTAGCATTTTTAAGGGTTCGCCGGTGGGTTGTGCATTATGCTTCCACGCAGTTTAGGCACCTACTATATAAGCGGAAGCGCAACCAGGGGGCTGGGGGCTAAAAACTCTTAGCCAAGTCACTTAAAAACTTTAACCAAAATTACAAGCGTTTAAATCTGTTTTGAGTTGGACCTGAAAGTAAGAAGGGCTGGGCTATTCTTAAGCTTGTCATCCGAAAAAGCAGCTCAATAACAAGTCATGCTGAGGTACATTTACTACAATCAACGATCGTGAGTAATTTCTTTTATTGCGTGGAATGTATTCACCATACGTTTGCTATACTTCCCACATGTAACAACTTTTGACTTATTTTTGCCAATCAACTCTGAGTAGTTCACTTTGGGACGTGGTTGATTGCAAAACTCTTTCACTCGGTTCATAAAAAGTTGCGGACTTGCGGTGCGGACTTCAAGAATTACGAAGTTGCGGACTTGCGGTTGCGGACTTGCGGTTGCGGACTTGCGGTTGCGGACTTGCGGTTGCGGACTTGCGGTTGCGGACTTCAAGAATTAGGAAGTTGCGGACTTGCGGTTGCGGATTCAAGAATCTGGAAAAGTCGTTGCGGACTTGCGGTTGCGGACTAAGCTTTTAAACGTCCAATTGCGGACTTGCGGTTGCGGATTAAGAAAATTGAAATTCAGTTGCGGATTTGCGGACTGCGGACTTGAAAAAAACCTTGCGGTGCCCAGCTCTGATAAAGGGGGTCTAATTGAAGGAAGGTCGAGAGAAGTGGTTGGTAATTAACTTATACTGAATAGCTCTCCCCCCTATTTCTGCGCTTAAACACATTTTTTTTTTTTTTTGATGAAACCTACTGTATGTTAAGCATTTTTCAATAAGCGATCAAATTTGATTACCAGTTTTCGACTATTCTTTAAAGTCTTTTTTCTGATTTATAGGTTTTATTTTTGACAAATTAGCCCCCTCCCTCCTTCAAAAAACGTTTAAAAATATGCTTTAAATAATTTTTTATAGTCCCCCGCGCGCCCCCTGGCTTCGCTACTGTATTCACGCCTGATCTGATGAGTATTCATTACGTAAGTCGTCTCTTACAACTTTTTCTTAGCGGTTCTACTTTTGTTTCGCTGGTGCATGAATACTGGTAATGCATCATTTTGCCGTTGCAAGAAAACGTCAATTTTTCAAATAGGCCAGAAAACTGCTAACGCTAAGTCCCTGCGGTGGTAGTAGCGAGTAAGACCAATAGTTAAACACCAAATTAAGAAAAAAGATTCGTTTTTTATTTGGTTTATTCGCAAGCATTTTTACAGCGTTCAAGTTTTTAATTACTTTCGTAAAATCCCTACTAAAAAATAAAACAAAACTAAAGTACCGGTACCGCCCAAAAATAGCAAAGTACCGCGGTACCGGTACCACAAAAGTACCGACGGTACCGGTACCAAGAAAGTACCGCGGTACCGGTACTGCGGTACTTTAGTACCGCGGGACTGCCCACCTATGCAGAAAGACATAATTTCTACTAAAGTACTTTTGCATTCCAACTGCGTTTGGTCAAGGCTGCAAAAACGTCCCCCCATGCAAAATTTTACAGTTTAAGTGCTGTGTACAGACAAGGTGCAGATCACAAAAAAGTGTTTGCAGTTGAAACAACAGGCTGTGTATCAGTTCGCAACGTGTTTGTGATGACGTCGCCGTTCTAGCATTATCGAGGATTAACACTTGATTGGCTGATTATGTTCGATTTCCAACCAATCAAAACAGGTTGTGTCTGAGAATGACGCATGGTTGTGCGATTGGCCGCATATCTTTCTGCGCGTCAAAAAAGACGATGAATATGATCGATTAAGGTGCGTTTAGACTGGACGCGAAGCAACGCGAAGCGAAGGTTGGCAAAGTTCGCCAACCTTCGCAAGTGGTCGATTACGTCACTCGCGAAGGTTGCCAACCTTCGCAAGTGGTTGCTAATCTTCGCGACTGGTCGCTTCATAGCAGAGGTGGAGTCCTCGAGGACATTTTTGGCCTCCAGGACGTCCTCGAGGACACATTTTGAAGTCCTTGGCCTTGGCCTCGAAGGTCAAGTCCTTGGCCTTGGCCTCGAGGCCCCAAGTTCTCGAAAATTGGCCTGTCCTCGGCTCGAGGACAGCACTAGTTTTTGAATTGTTGAAATTTCGTGGAGCGCTTGAATAATTTTTTGGAAAACGTTTTTTTGTGGAGATGGCTTGAAAAGGTTTTGTGAAGACCTTTGTTTTTTTGGAGATCGCCCTAAAAAGTTTTTGTTGAGACATTTTTTTTTTGTAGAGCACTTGCACTTGTGTTCTTGGTCCTTGGCCTTGGCCTCGAGCATTCCTGTCCTTGGCCTCGAGAGTGTCTGTCCTGGGAAAGGCTGTCCTTGGCCTTGGATTTTTTTGTGTCCTTGGCCTCGAGCCTTGTGTCCTCGACTCCACCTCTGCTTCATAGGCTAATTTTAATGACTTACTTTTAAAATGTATTCAATAAGCAGAAAGCTTTGCGTACTTTATTATTGAAGGGCTATTATAGTAATCACAGGTTCTGTTTCGTCATAGCGCGCTGGAATTACCGGTAAAACGAAGATTGAGTTTATATTATGTTATCACGCAATAACCGTGAAAAAGAGTCTAGACTAATAGCTCAGGTAACAAAACAATAGTGAGAAAAAAGTTTGTAAAGTATAAGTGAAAAACGAAGTACAATAGATCGAATTTGGAAATGAAAACACAAGTCATTTTTTCAAAAACGTAGTACTACTTAGCCTATTTATTAGCTATCAATGATTTGTTTAGATCCTTCCACTGAAAACTTGCCATAATCTGTTTTGACGATGACAGTTCTGGTTTTTAATGCAGAAACGCAAAAAGCTGGAAGCAGATGTCAAAAGTTCTCTCAAGGAGTTTACTCAGTTAACAAATCCTTAAACGCTTTCACCATCCATGTCTCATTATGGTAGTGGTAGATCTACTGGTATCTTGTAGAGTGTAGAAGACCAATAGGCTAGTCTACAGGTACATTTAAAACATAAACTATGTTGTTTTTTTGATGTGATTTTTTTTCAGGCAAGCATGTTATGATACCTGTTGTAAGCTTAAACAGTTGTTTGTATTTGTTATTTAGTGCTGTTTATGAAGACTCCCAATGTTAACGCTATGAGTAAAACTGAAAGCTGGATTTGTCATCAGTTAGGCCTTTGCAGTGGATTTTTTGCTTATTGTGCAATGGATTGCTGTGTTGATTTGCTGGAGAAAGCAAAAAAACATTGCAGTTTTGCATGATTTGACACTATCATCGAAGGATAAGAATTTAGCACAGTACTACCAGCAGTTGCTTTGAGGAAAAGTCAGCCTCTAAAATTAAGTTTGGTGTTTTATTCGCTAGCGGAGCGCTTATCGATGTTTAGTGCGAAGTTAAATGCTTTTGAGAGCATTTTATTAGTTTACATTTTCTTGCGGTACCAGTAGGCTACGTTGCGACGGTCGCGTTTACCTCAAAGGGCTTCGTTTTAAACCACCGTTTGTAAGATACAGACAAACTTATAGCTGTAAGGTCAAGCCCCCTTTTAGCAAGTTTTTGGTTATGCCCCTGATAAAAAAAAAACATCTAGATTTTTTTATGTGGAAATTGTTACTCAAGCATCTAAATAAAAGTGTTGTTAGTTCTCACATTTTCATGTAACTGACGCTTCCTTCCCCAGTCCAATTATTTTTATTATAACTGCTGTATCAAGTTTTTTTGTTTAGTGGTGACTAATGAGAATGGAACAATATTAATGAACTTGCTAGGCGGGTACTTCTCTACCAATAATAGTAACCTCAGCAAAAAAATAGAACTCACTTTTTACTGGTTAGATATATATTGGCTTTCTAGCTCATCTAAATACACTGACTGTAATTGTAATTATTGAACTTCAGACTTATTGTTTACTTTGTCACTTTATTCACCATGTAAAGCAGTAAAAATCTTAAGAGACAGTAAAAATGCTTTGAAATTCACAAACAACTAAATTCAGATATTACACAAAGACACAGTAAATGAATATTTAACACACTTGACACTTCTATTTTCATCACATAGGAATGGAGTGAAAAATCACTACCAGACTGCAATATTCATGATTATAAAACTTGGGGTAGTCCAAAACCATTGCTTCCAGTTCAACTTGATCACGGTCACAAACCTTCAGAAACAAGAAGACTTTTAAGAGGACATTCAGAAGAAAAAATTCCAAAATTCCATGTTTGTAGCTATTCAAAGAAGTGACTAATAATTAGGCCAATCCAAAAGTTCATAGAAATTTTTCGATTTTTTGTATCTATCTAGCAGTGTAGATTGAAACCAATTCTAAATACAGTTTTATTCACCAAGTTGGCTTGGTCAAATAGACAGTAAAAAAAACTTTTGCGAGTTTTCCAATCTTCAAGGAGTTGTTCAATTGTGGTTACTTTTAAAACAACAAGCTAACAAACAATGAGTGAAAACACTTATCAACACATTCAAAACTAGCCTGTTGGTGGGTTATTTTATATTCTGAAAAAAACAACAACACCATGTTAGTTTAGGTTTACTTTAAGACAAAAAAAAGCAAAAGCTGCTCAGCTAAAAGAACCACTGGACTGATACAATCAGGATGTCGAACCGTTTCAAATAGCGTTTCAGGTTTAGCTCCTGCTCAAAACATTTTCGCGGTTCAGGTTTGGTTCGGGTTCACTTGAGCACCATTTTCGAGGTTCAGGTTTGGTTCAGGTTCACTCAAGTAAAATATTACTGGTTTAGGTTCGGTTCGGGTTCATTGACTTAAAATTTAACTGGCGTTACTCGTTTCGTCCAGAAAAAAATCAGTTCAGCAAGTTAACATGAAGCCATAAAAAAAAAGGAGAAATTGCTGATCCTGTTGATGATCACCACTGCTCTTATTGTGCGTGTACCAGCGCCCGCGGCATCCGGATATGGAAAATAATATTCTTACTTTTGTGAGGGGTTCAGGTTCGGTTTGGGTTCACTTGAGCACAATTTTGAGGGTTCAGGTTTGGTTCAGGTTCACTGAAGTAAAATTTTGCTGGTTCAGGTTCGGTTCGGGTTCACCAAAATGAAACAGTTCCTTCGGGTTTACGGTTCGGGTTCAGGTTCGGTTCGACACCCTGGATACAATAGCTTCTGCTATGCTGTACAGAATAAAAAGTTTTGTTTTGAAAGCTAGATGTCGTGGGGCTAAGCCTATTGCTTTGGTGTATTCATTATAATGAAGCTCTGAGATCCAGCATAGCTATGAAAAATCACTCTAGGATTTACAGCCTTAGCTGTCTAGATCCAAATTAACTTGGCTAACCTAAGGCTATCGCGAATCTAACTTTGCCAACAACCTACTCTTTGGACTGATAAATAGGCGCTAAACCATACAAATATACTATTTACATTATTTTCTAGCAAATTGCGATCGTAAAAATCCAATCAGTGATTTAGTTGGTTATCTTACAACAGCCTGCAAGCAAGCGCTGTTGCGCAACTGCTCGCGAAGGTTGCGACCGGTTGCAACCTTTCGCGAGCTGTCGATGACGTCAAATTTTGGTCGCTTCGCGTCCAGTCTAAACGCACCTTTAGTTTAAATGTAAGCAGCACAGGCACATAACCGTCTGAAAAATTATTGGCAAATTTTATGTTCCGCAGTTATATTTTGTTGTTGGTTTGTTTCAGTGTAAAATAAGTAGTAGGCCTACACAAGTTTTGTTTACGAAAGTTTTTGTTTGTTTAATGCTGACAGATTAGGTGCTGTTAAACGTGTGTACAATCGCGTAGCTAAAAAAGTTAATCATGTTAATAACGGGTATCGATCTGAGATCTCAATAATCTAGACTTTTCAGAACAGACCTGCTCATACAGCCTATCGAAGCCGTTTGTTGCGGTCCAAGATATGATTTTATGTGATCTCAAACATAATCTCTTTTAAAGTTTTAAGCAATTCATATTTGTCGTATTGCGATGAGATAGCTGATGCAATGGCGTGTGTGAGCGTAAAACTGGAGTATACGGCAAGTGCTTTTTTGACCAGCATCTTCACTTTCAATATGTTTGTCATCAAGTGTAGTAGTAGTAGTACAGTGGAATTCGGTTAATAAATCCACCTCGGTACAGCCAGTTTTGGATTTAATACGCGGCGGCTTTAATAAACGGCGTTTTCTAAAATGCACAAGACGACTCCGTTCCAAGCAAATTGGATGTAATAAGCGACTGGATTTATTAACCGTGGATTTATTAACCGAATTCCACTGTAGTACTGTAGTAGAAAAACTTATTCCTCATCAAGCACTCACGCAAAAGTATAATAGCACTACTTATGACGCAATATAAAGGCATTAATGTTGGGTTGATTGAGCAGGAAGCATCGAATAACCTTGCGGTTTTCAGAGTCAAGGTGCTTCCTGTCAACGTACTAACCAGTTTTGTTGCAGTAGCCTAATATTTAAAAAATCAAAGTACAGTTAACGTTTTAGCTAATTTCAAAGCAAAAAAAAAAACAGTAAAAAACTTTCTGAACCCAGTTAATTGCGTTCTTTGTGTTGCATACCACAATGACGGAAAACTAGAAAAGAAACATTAAAAAATAGGGCAGAGTGTTTAACTCAAAATGGACAAATAAACACTTGCTCACAGTTGTAAACTCAAAAGTACTGTGTTTAGTTTGGCCAAACGTGGTTTGAGTTCCAAAAGAACATAATCTCAGACGCCATTTTGAAACCCAACATCCGAATCTCGCTGAATTAGATGCTAATGAAAATAGACTTGAAGCTTAAACTTTAGACTCCGATCTTTTTCCACGATCACAAGACGTTTCGTCATAATGGTGGTAGCTACAACAGTGAAAGCACACGGCCTGTGACAAGTAGGGCTGCGTTGTTAATACAATGGCCTTTGTACTGCAGCGAGTTGTGCTGGTCTGTTCCGAGAGTATTTCGAGTTAGCATTTATCTATATGACCGCATAATAGTGTCGCATTCCAAATTTGTGCGAAAAGATTAAGTTAGTAACTGAATAGCAATCAATAGTTCCAATTTGGCGGCAATAAGTAAAATTCTTGTCATAGCAACTAGCCAACCACCTTACAACAAAAAATTGGAAAACATATTGTGCAATACAATTCAAACAATCTCAGAAAAAAAAAACAAAGATAAATATTGCTTTGATTAAAATGTTTATATCTTCGAATTTTATTTAATGCGATTCTGAAGTTCTGTACCATCAATCAAATTATAGATGAATATGTGGAAAGCGATTAGGATCTTAGAATTACGTCTTTCTGACATCTTTTTTATAAACTTTTAAAAATAGTATTAGTAACGAAACGTTTTAATAATACTGGTGATCACTTTTAAAACACGTTAAAAAAAAAGTTACGATGAAAGAATACCGAAAGCGTGATATTATTATTAAGATTGTCACAAATAGATGGATCAGTTTGTGTCTATAATGCAAGTAGGCCTAGACTAGAGATCAACACCAACTGCTAAGAATTGTAATGCTGCAATTGCTGATGAGGAGAATGCTTCAGATTCTGAATCAGCCAAAATTGTTAAATTTGATTTCTCGATTTTGCTTTATACGTTGGTGCTGAAAGCCTTGCTTTAGGCACCACAATAGCCGAAGAGTTATGATATAATGTTTGACGGCGGAAACAAATAATCCAAAGTTCAAAACCTGCTCGGTATTTTCAAACGATTTTGTACTCACTCAGGTTAAATAATTAAATTAATATTTTTTAACGCAGAACCGTGTCGAAGTGGCAGCATAATGAAAGCGATCATCTGATCATTGCGTATGCGTATTGTGGTATAGTTTCGAACCCAGATTTCTTATTTCCACGTAATTCTTGGCTGTAGCTTGCTGTGCAAAACCGCTAATCCTTGTTTGCAGAAATCAATTATTGTGTTTGATTGACGCTTTGATTTTTACAGTTGTAGCGCTTCATTTTTGCAACGCGCAATCTGGAAAGCAGTTACAGTGTTACATTTAAGTTGCTGTATGTACACTAGATCAGAAGTTGAATGTATTTGGTATTTTACTATTATGTTAATTTGCAGATGTACTTTACTTTTATGTTGTATAAAGCCTTAGAAATATACTAATTTGAATTTAATGTTTCGGGTTACAACAATTTATACAACATAAAATCTCTCCATATGGAAAAGGTATTGAAGCCCGAAAGGTTTGACATTAACCCTACGGCTCCAAATGCAGCGAAACTCTGGCGACATTGGCTCGCTACTTTTGAAAATTTTCTAGCAGCGATTGAGAGCGAGAATCTAAACAAACTTACGGTACTTACAAACTATGTTTCGGCTGACGTTTATGAGCTTTTTGGAGAAGCTGCTAACTACGATGCTGCTCTAGAAATATTAAAAGCTGCTTATGCGAGAACGCCTAATGAGATATTTGCAAGACACGCATTATCAACCAGGAAACAACAACCAGACGAAAGCTTAGACGAATATCTGCAGATACTAAAATCATTAAGTAAAGAATGCAATTACCGACAAGTTACAGCAGTTCAGTATCGAGAAGAAGCCATCCGAGACACATTTATAAGAGGGCTGCAAAACGGTAACATTCGACAACGTCTGTTGGAAAACGAGAGATTGGATTTGCAAGCAGCCGTTACTCAGGCTAGAGCGCTAGACACTGCGCAAAAGAACGCTGATTTATATAAAACGCACGTGACCGCCGTAGCGGATTTGACTCCTCATCCGTCAGTACCACCTCTCGAGAGCAATCATAATGGGGGTGACTCCGCATCTTGTGCTGCGTTAAAACGAACGAATTGTTATTTTTGCGGATTTACCTCGCATCCGCGATCCAAATGCCCAGCACGAGAAGCAGTATGTCGCAAATGTAAAAAGAAAGGACATTATCAACGCGTTTGCCAGTCTAAAGCAGTTGCTGCTAATGAACTTACCACAGCTGCAATGTACTCACCGCTATTAGCAATGGCCTCTCTTCGAGGTGTACCTGCAGGTTTAAGGAAATCCAGCGTCTTTTTATCAATCAACAAAAGAAAGCAATCGCATTAGTTGACTCGGGAAGTACAGATAGCTTTATCCATCCTAGATTGGTTGATGCTTGCTGTCTCAAAATTCAGCCAATAAAAGAAACAATATCGATGGCAACCAGCACTTTAACCGCACCAATTCAGGGATATTGTACAGCCGACATTGAAACTGACGATGGAGAATATTCGAATGTGAAATTGCATGTGTTTCCCAACTTGTGCGCGGATGTGATACTCGGTCAGAACTGGCAAGCAATGCACGAAAGTATTACTATCAATTACGGCGGTGAGAAGCCACCGGTGAAGATCTGCAATTTGACAACGCTGGATGTCACCCCACCGCCATTGTTTCAATACTTATCTCCAGATTGTAAGCCGATTGCGACAAAATCGAGAAAATATAGTCATGAAGATCAAGAATTCATCAAAAACGAAACGAACCGTCTGCTTGCCGAAGGGATCATTGAACCGAGTGACTCGCCCTGGAGAGCGCAAGTGGTGGTCACGAATAACGAACGCCACAAGAAAAGGTTAGTTATTGACTATTCTCAAACTATTAACAAATACACAAACTTGGACGCTTACCCGTTGCCAAATATAGAAGAGACTGTAAACAAAATCTCACAGTATCGTGTGTTTAGCACCATAGACCTAAAAAGCGCTTACCATCAGGTACCAATTCGTGAGCATGAGAAAAAGTATACTGCCTTTGAAGCCAATAAGTGTTTGTATCAATTTTGTCGTATTCCTTTTGGCGTCACGAATGGTGTGGCTGCTTTTCAGCGTATAATGAATAGCTTTATTGCCGATGAAGGTTTAAGCGACACATTTGCTTACTTGGACGATGTAACTATTTGTGGTAAAAACCAAACTGAACATGACAAAAACCTTCACCGATTTCTCGATGCGGCGAAACGTAAAAATCTCGTGTACAACGAGAAAAAGTGTACCTTTTCTACTCGTAAGCTAAATATCTTAGGAAGTGTTATTTGTGATGGTGTAATTAAACCTGACCCTGAAAGGCTCCAGCCTCTTCGAGACATGCCTCCTCCCCATGATTTAAAAAGCCAAAAACGTGTAGTTGGTTTGTTTGCATACTACTGTAAATGGATTAAGAATTTTTCAGATAAAATACGACCTTTGACGCATAACACTGAGTTTCCTATTGCTGGTGATGCATTAATTGCTTTTAATTTGCTTAAGTGCGATATTGAGGACTCTGTTATTTGTTCAATTGACGAGTCACTACCCTTTCAAGTAGAAACAGACGCATCTGAATTTGCGATAGCTGCTACTTTGTCTCAAAACAGTCGACCTGTTGCGTTTTTCTCACGCATGCTTAATGGCTCTGAACTGAGGCATTCCTCTGTAGAAAAGGAAGCCTCTGCAGTAATTGAAGCCGTTCGTAAATGGAAGCATTATTTGACTGGCCGCCATTTTACATTAATTACTGATCAAAAATCCGTGTCGTATATGTTTAATACTAAGCACCATGGAAAAATCAAAAATGATAAAATAATGAGATGGCGAATTGAACTGAGCACTTTTGATTTTGACATTGTTTATCGCTGTGGGGAAGAGAATATTCCCGCTGATGCTTTATCCCGTGTTAAATGTTTAAGCATGAGTATTGATAAGCTCCGAGATGTGCATGAGTCTCTTTGTCACCCAGGTGAGACACGAATGGCACATTTCGTAAAAGTAAGAAACTTGCCTTTTTCTATCGATCAGATTCGCCAAATAATTCGTTCGTGTCAGGCCTGCAGTGAATGCAAACCTCAATATTATCGGTCAGCGCCAATGAACTTGATCAAAGCTACGCAGCCCTTCGAAAGACTGAACATTGATTTCAAAGGTCCACTTCCGACTACTAACCAAAATCGCTATATTCTGACAATTTGTGACGAATACTCCAGATTTCCTTTCGCTTATCCGAGCCGGGATGTCAGCGCCAACACTGTTATAACACATCTTAGAGAACTGTTTTCTATTTTTGGAATGCCTGCATATATACACTCTGACCGGGGGAGTGCTTTCATGAGTCAAGAACTAAAGGATTTTCTTCATAATAAAGGCATTGCTACAAGCAGGACAACAAGCTACAATCCTGCTGGAAATGGGCAGGTAGAAAGACTTAATGGCACTATTTGGCAAGCAATCACTCTTGCTCTTAAAACTCATAAACTGCCTATTATTTGCTGGCAAGACGTTTTACCCGATGCACTCCATTCTATTCGAACCTTGTTATGCACTGCAACGAATGAAACTCCACATGAACGCATGTTTAATTTTCAACGCAGGTCAACCACTGGATCATCAATACCATCGTGGCTAGCAACACCAGGACCC